>CM035773.1:32832500-35232500 GCA_020466155.1 Pachypeltis micranthus
GTTGAATCACTGACACGGTCGCTATTCTCTTCACGCAGTTGTTTTGTAGATGAGCCAAAAAAAAGTAGAGAACGCTCGACAAGGACGATTCCTAATAGGAGAAAGTCAACGTCCTTCGATCCGTCCTGCTCATTTTCTCTATCCGCTTCGAGTGCATTACCGAATTAACTCTCGTAAGGGGGGGGGGGGGACAGTTCGTAATTCAGTTGTTGTACTTTGACGCTTCTGGTCTTGGTGTCGCTCAATTCGTTCCTAACTAGGTGAATGCCATTCTCACGCACTGCATTGAAAACTTAATCGCGCCTTCTTTTCGCAACACTTGGAAACGCCTGTTTTTGCCCTCGTCAGCCTCGAGCGGAGATCCTTGAACTCGCGCCAAGTTTAACTACTTCTGAAGCGGTCCTCAATCTTTAGAGAGCAGGACTGTTAGACTGTTCGGATACAAGAATCGTCAGATTCTCAATTACAACAAATCGCTAATAACGCGTCTTACAGTTTGACACTCTTGGAAATCAATAATCAAGCTTTTGCTGCGTCTTAAGAACAATGTTTGCCGCTACGACCCCAGAAATGTTCGTTTCGAAAGTTATCCCGACCTGTGTTCCACAATAACTTCGAATAACTGAAGGACACTCAGTTTCAACTGAATACGCGTGTCGTTGCTCTTTAAAAGATATGTGAATTCTCATCCCTCTTTCTATTGAAGAAACCCCCTCAACACCCGCGTAGTCGGTTTCATCTTACACTGCCCTCGTTAATGTCCTAACAAGTCCACAGCGATGTTATCAATCGTTTATAAGAAAGATATGTTTGCAACTAGGCCACCACAAAACCCAGACCTCCAAATCCCTGTCGGCCCAGAGCCCTTTTTTGGGACCACCAGGTACAGAGATCAGTCTCTACAACCTTGGTAGAGATGGAAGGATAGGTGCAGGGCGGCCCATTGGCAGGGGATGCCCGGCTGTAGACAGTCAAAACTTTTCTTCAGACTCTTCAGTGGAAGGGCCAAAGAGGTACTCGCATGTAGGTAACATCCCACTAACCTAAGGCCATGAGCTGAGGCAATAGTCACATTTGTGGCCGCTGTGAGGGTATCTCCAGCACCCACCATTAAAAAATAACCAGACCTCAGTGTGCTCGGCAAGTATGGGAGGGCGGCGAAAAGAACAGTTACCACGTTTTTTAGTCATTACCTGCTTATTTATTTATACAGGGAACGGAATTGATTGGCTTGCTGCAACTTGCGTCACGACCATAATTAAATACCCAACGTATAATTGAAGGAACTGTCAATATAATTTCGTGGAGTGGTTCGGTTGAACATTTCTCACACTATAAGAGAAACACTGTGAAAAAAGTGGGTTGCTACAGACAGAATTTCGTGGAGTGGTTCGGTTGAACATTTCTCACACTATAAGAGAAACACTGTGAAAAAAGTGGGTTGCTACAGACGCACTTATGACTGTTACTCAATTTCTAGGTGTGTTATTGAACTACCAACGTGATTGTTTACAGAAGTATACCGAAAATCTATTTTTGCGCACGTGTTTCCCTTTAAACCTAGCGATAAGGGAGCATGAGCTCAAAAACAGATTTTCATCGAAATATTTTGTTCATTTATTGTGCTGCCCTCGTCATTTCTATCAAAATCGTTAAAGCCTCGTTGTTGAGAAGAATGTTTGATGCGTATATCACTATGATAACTGATAAATAGTCTACCAACAGGCTAAATATCCAGTTTGAGGAATTTGATTAATCCGTTTTTTTACGTTTGCAAAAAAACGTCATTTTTTTCAAAGCTACGGTGAGCTATGATGGGATAGTGGCACCCAAAAAAGGAGAAACTAGATAAATAATAAGGATATGAGGAGAGTGCCAGGCTACCCTACATCGGCTCTAGGGGTAGAAGGATTCGAACGAGGAAGGAACGAAGCATAAAAGAATGCTCCACGATAGAACGACCACCAGTTACGGTACGACCCAAGCAACTCATGGGTTGTGATACCTCGGAGAACGCCTGGTGACACACCCAGCCCACGCATTTCCTCAGCACTTGTCTTGCACCACACACCACGCCAGGACACGGTGAATGCTGCAACCCTGATGTTACCTGCCTCCACTCCACGAGCTTCCAAAACCTCCATACGACCCATCCTGTCCTATTTGGCTTGCCAAGTTAGAGCAAGATAGCGGCTGCCAGATACTACCTGGACGTCCAGGATCCTCAAATGGTGTTTTTCTGACACAGAAGCCCTTGAAACGTAAAAACCTTAAGAAAACTGGTACATTTGTTCTTCCCCCCCCCTCCGCACACTTTACACTAAACTGTACAGCACTTTCATAAGCATACTCAACTAGCGCAAATTCTAGAGTAGAGCACCTTTAGGTGACACTCGTTAATATTTCAGCTATTCGCAGAACAACAAAGCATTATTATTGCATGAATGTTACACCACGATATTGCGTTGTTATTTGTTAGACATATTTTTTTCTTTCTTTCGCCGAATACACAAAATGGCATTCGGTTTATAGACGATCATAAAATTCTCACAAAAACAACATCAAGGATCCACGTCATGTCAGGGACGCGTTTCGTAACATTCGGCATCAAGCAGAAAGATGTGGGACAGCTCCGCAGAACCCCTTATTTCCTTAATTTTGCGCCAAAAAGCGTGACGGCTCCGGCAACGGCTGAATGCCGACATTGTAAGTTCATCATTCAACCGCAGCGTGCGCAGTTTCACTTAATAAACCACGTTCCAGCCTCCAGAAAACCCCAGAGAGTCGGAAACGCGGCTAAACAAAGCGAACCAAAATCGATCCGAGAAAAGTGAGCTTCTCGAGGAGTTGTGCATTTCGTCGAGGCAAGAATTTCAGCCGAGAGAGTTCAACATCATCGAAGCCCTCAACGAGACGTCCGTTGAATAAATGATGATAGGTAATTGTGAAATCTCTCAGAGTAACCCGCCCGGGGCAGTCAAATCTTCACCGCACAGGTCGGATTTCCGGATTAATAGTTCACGCTGAACCATCGACAGCTCACCTATCGACAATCTCCAACAGAGGAGAGAACGGGGCCAATGCAGAGGCGTTCGTCAATATCGCCGTATCGCTAGATGATATAATCGCAGGTGGAAGGTCTCTTATGTGACCGTCATCTATAAAGCCGGAGGTAGAGCATCGGTCAAGCATTATCGAAAGATCTAAGCCATTACAGCGACACCTAAGCTACATCGACAAACCCGTTGTCAGCCACATGGCCTTAGGCGTCGCTAAAATCAGAGAAATTAAAGAAATTGTCCCGATAGCGTTCTTTGAACCAAGCCGACTGAAGATAAACATTATAAAATCGGACTTTCAAGAATTTTCTACTGTACTATGACATAGCTCTCAGAATATGGTTACAGAAATGATAGCTCTGAACAATGTGTAGAAATAGGATGGCACTCAACACCCCACCAAGTTCAAATTTACTGCAAAACATTAGGGAAAGTCCTAAAAACATGATTTGTGTCGTGAGTCACATTCGTATTCACTCTCCGTCCAACCTTCACGCGAGTTATAGGTAGTTCACGTTAACACGTTAAAAAACGTCTTGTGGATTCAGTTTTTGAGAACTTTGACATCCAAATCATCATTGAACAGGGCATTTCGGGACACTACGTGATGACTGATGAGTCTTGGCCTCTTCTACTAGCTGAGGGAGAAAGACTCTCCATCCGCCTCCAGCGTGAAGGAAACAAGAAATCCGCACATCTGGGTTAGGTGGTTGCTGCACGAGTGGCCGGCCTCTTATCTGATAGCGAAACCGCGCCTGATAGAACCCTCTTCAAGGGTTCAGGAACAGTAATGAGTAAACTCACCTGTTGTAATGCGCCATATTGTAGGGAGAAAGAGGTGACGAATGAAGCTAACAAGAGGTTTCAAAAGCCACGGGATTGTTACGAAGTCACAAGACATTTACGACAGATAGTTCAGAATATCATAAGAGAGAGAATGAGAGTCAATAAGCAGCATTGAACTCAGTCCTTTTGCCTCTTGATAGGGTGAAAGATTTTGGACGAAAGAAGGGAAAGCTCAAGAACGGATGAGCAATGACTCAATGAATGGACTGGGGCGCCATGGCGCGATGGGAGGGTGTAGGTATTTGAAAGGGGAGAAAAGGACGATTGGCTGATCGACAGGAGGGACGGTGCAGGGAGACGCTTCAGAGGTTGTCGTGGGAAGATTTTCAGGAAGTTAAGGAGGATACGACGAAGTTGCCCCGTTTTTGGCGGCTATAATATAAACTGGTAAAAACCGGCAGTCAGAGCTTCTCAGACTCGAAACCATCGTACGGATAAAAGCAACAGCCTTACAGAAATACAGAAGAACGGACTGCAAATGTCAAACACGTATGGTTGGCTAATCAGCAAGGTCCGCCCAGTATTAAATGCGGGACAATTTCTGCAAACCAGCTCATGAATGCACATTGGAGTCTGGAGCCCTCGCGAAGAAATTCAGTTCTATAAAAAAGATTTCAAACTAGAACTGTGCCAAACAGAGAGTGCTCACAGCAACTAGGAATTTACAACCCACCAGGAGTCAACAATCAAAGATCAAGTCTGATAACGACGGCTCTACTTTGCGGCTACGTTAATTAGTATCAACATCGCTGGCATCTAGTAACACATTTTTTGACGTCTAGACAAGGCTACTGCCGAAACATAAAAACTGATTTTGTGACTTTTCCCCGTTTTCCCGCAAATCAGTTCTAATTTATACTTAAAGTTACTCGTTACGTTCCCATCAGCCGCGAACTGCGTGGCTTTTCCCACCTTCAAAAGCTCGCGTCAATCTGACTTCATAAACCTCGTTTTGCTCATCAAGGAAGGAAATTACAGGTAACTTGAATTACTCTGAAGCCGGGAATCTGTTACCAATTAGAGGACTGGAATGACGTTAACGAGAAAAACTGAGTGAGGTCGAGGTGGAATGACAAACCGCCATAATTGGATCTGCAAATGGAATCTTGTTATACAAAGCTGAAAATGAATCCTCGTTATTTCTCATTAGAGGCTTAATTGGTCGCACCGGAAAGAGGTCTAGGGCTAGAAAGGGAGCGGTGAGAGAAGGGGGGGTTCCTAGCACTGAATTTTCCATTTCAAAAACTTCAGAATGAATGTGTGTCGCGTATGACGTGAGTTTATGAACAGAAATGGTTGAATTTACCCAGCCCTCGGGTATAACTGATTGTGCAACGAATAGCATCACATAGCTTACTGTAACGAATTAGCTTCCTATTACTTTTTCAGGTCAAACAGAAAACAGAACAACAGAACAGAAAATTATTTCACCCACCACTTTCTCTTGAAGAGTCAAAAACGCAGGATTCCGTGAAGTTATTAACTCGGACCGTTTCAAAGACTCCCAATCGAACTCTCAGAGTAGCGGAAAATAAAATATCTAGTGGGAAGTATCACACAACTTTCCTCAATCCTTATAAATTCGATTATGCATAATACAGGCAAGCGCTCGTTAAATGCACTTCTACGAATACGCAGCTACTAGTTAGCTGAAATACCCCGTCAATTAGATCCCAATTGTTTGTACACTTCAATTTTTATAAACTCACTTGGGGATGAACGTTAATTAAAAATAAATATTAAACACACAAAAAGGAATCGGAAATGAATTGGAACGTTGCAAAAAATTAACTTATAAGGAACATAACTTGAAATAGCGAAAAACAAAACAAAAAATCTCATAATTTTACTTAGCTCTACATAAATCCAATTGTTTTCATGGCTTTCGCAACTAAATCAAAGTGTTTTTCACTCAGTTCATTCGAGCTAGGTAAAACAATGCTTCACAGTGTCAGAAAGCGGTAGCGTTTAGTTCCGGAATTTATTGTGCAGCTCCGACTCATGCACTGACCATTATTGAGCTATTCGTACACATTGCAATGGACACGATGTTGTTGAGAAACGGCGGTTGAGGTAAGTGAAACGGCGGTGGTTGAAATTCACAAATTTCTGGATTTCTGGAGCCCCTATGTCTTATGAACGTGATTAAACGCTCATCGTGGACTACCACCGGAATTTGAGCGAAATTTATGAGGAAACAACTGCGCTAGAATCGAATTTTAAAAAAATCAAAATGTTCAGTGATTTATTCTGCAGCTCTCGTAATTTTTCCAAGCGTGAGAATTCTATGATATTGTCGTGTTATGTAGAGCTGTCTACGAAACAGATTCGATCAAAACGGTCGTTTCTGAGAAACAAATATTTAGTGTTTTGATAACAATGATGACTATAGTTAGTTTTGGATGGATTTTGCTCGTTTGATCTGCGGGCTGGATATCAAGTTTGAGCTGATTTGTTAGAGCCGTTTTCTCTCAACCGTGTTCACAGATTCCCTTCCTGGAAGACCACGGTTCGAGGGATGGAAGATAAGAGGATGCTCCACGATAGAACGACCACCAGTTTAGATACGTCCCAAGCAACACGTCGGTGGTGATACCTCGGAGAACGCCTGCTGACACACCCAGCCGACGCATCTTACACGCACCACCACCCCACAACATTTTCCCCAGGACACTACAGCCTCCGCCAGCCTGGCCCGTTACAGACTGATAGTACGCAACTCGAAGCGACACGGTCGCTGAAATAGAGCGACCAATTCGAGCGCTAACCTTTTTTCGAGCACGAACTGTAATAATTTGAATTGCCCATTTCGTGTGGAAAATTCTTAGCCATTTTTTTTAAATTTAGAAAATTGCAATTATTCATTAGGAATATAAAATCACACTCGCATTACAAAATGCAACTACTCTTTTTGAGTAAGCATACTCGTGCTAAGAGTCGGAGCCTAGTCCACATTATGTATGTGAAATTTGAACTTACAAAAGAAAAAGTTCGCATTCAATACAGGAAAAAAAAAATTGTGTGCACACAAAGTCCAGAAGAATGTACATCGCGTATCCATATTACATCGGAGTCACCACTCAAAGGTACTCCACCTATTTTTATTTTTTCAGAGAAGTATTTTTTACCTCCATTTTGAATTTAGTCAATGATAGCTGTACTGTCAATATTTTGCACGGCAAATTGTTGAAAAGATCAACCCCCCAGGTGTTATATAAAGGCCCAATGCCGTTCTTATCCTGGGGTTAAGCAGTGTGATCCTATCCGCAGACCTTGTGGGGTTCTGAACCCTCGATATTTTACCTATCAAGAACATCTTGTATACATAACTTACAGTACATTTTTCCGCCAACTCATTAAGACTCAGCACTGGGAACCTCATAAAAAGTCTGTCCGTTGAATATCTCCTTGGTTTCCTCAATAGTATTTTCATTAATAACTTTTGCATTATAAATAATGGCCTTATCTTTGAAGTGGAAGACGGACCCCACGCAACTATGCCATAAATAAGTAGCGGCTGTATGATTGTAGTATAGAACGGTGTTTTTAGCTTCTCCGTCATGTACCCACTTATTTCTACACATATTGGGATTAATGAACGTAGCTTTCTGCTTAATTCTCCTATATGATGTTACCATGTTAAGCATTCGTCGATCAACACACCCAGATAGTTCGTGTGAGAAACTGGTCGATAACAGGACAGTCACAGTCTCTACAGCCATGATCGGCATGACAGGTCAGCTTCCCTATCCGTGGTACCAACGTTGACCTTGAGGCAAAAGCTATAAACTTAGTTTTTTGTAAGTTTCATGTTGTTAGTATTGAACCATTTCAAAAGAATAGTCAAATTTTTGTTCGGTTTTAGTAGCTACTTCCTCCCAACTTTGGCCAGTTACCAAGAGAGCAGTGTCGTCCGCAAACCCCACTATCTCTCTCTCAATGTTTGTGTTAAAAATGTCATTTACATATATAAGGTAGAATATGGGGCCCAGGACAGTGCCCTGAGGCACCCCACACATCATTACGAGAGAATCGCTATGTTGGCCATGTATTTTCACAATTTCCTCACGACACCTGAGGTAATCCCCAACCCAACATATAAACCCTGAAAATTATTACACAATGGTTTATTATTCTCATGAACAGCTTGACCTAGTATTACTGCTCCGAGACCCATTCCATTCGATTCAGCATCGAAAAATACTAGTAAACCATACGAAACATCCCTGACTACAATGGAACTACGGAAACTAAATATTCCCCCGGCGCCAGGCGCCCGTAAACGTCTGTAGGCATTTATGATCCGATGTAAGGGTGTGCGGTGGAAGTGCCGGCCTCATCGGCCCTAACCTTCCTCCGCCCCGTCGGCGAAATTGGGACGGGTACTTCCAGCGAACCCTCGGCAATTGGCACGACGTTGTGAGTCGAGTGGGCGTTGCGAGGCCAGCAGGCAGGTGGTTTTAATGAGACGGGAGGGAGTGAGAGAGTACTAACGACGAAACGTTGACTTCCGCTGTAGTTCCGCGAGTTCTTGCAATTAGTTGACTCTAATAATTACTGTAATTTCCCTTTACGCAGTCGTACACGTCTGATACTCATTCCATTCGACCCAGGATGTAAAAATACCTTGAAAATGATACGAAACACGGCTTATTTGCGATTATACCGCGTTTCGTTAATTTTTTTAACCATTTTTTGTCCATAACAACCATGGGGTTCGTCCGATCGGATTGCCGAGATGGCGGGCACAACTAGATACCAAACGGGATTTTCGTGCGAAAGAACGGTTTTTTTAGGCCACGTTAAAGGCACAAAACGGCCCGGACGGGGGACGGACATTGCAAATTTGGAATCCTCATGTCTTCAAACGAAAAGTATCAAATTTTGAGGGGGGGTTGTAAACAATTTTTCGTGACCAAAAACATAGGGTTATTATTCAGAATGGATAATAAACCAAAAGTAGGGTGAAATTTCAACTTATGTAGTACTCGCACCAATTTCGGATGCGAAATGGTATCAAAGGCTTTTGATAGGTCCTTTAAAAAAACTACGGACTTTTGGCCATTTTCTATGTTTTTCACAAAAAACAAGCAAATGGGCATTGGGTCCAATACTCTTAAAATGTCCGCCGTACAAACCGAAACAGCAAAACGATCTGAAATGTTGACTAAATGTTGACTTGGTATTTCGTTCTACCAAGTTTTCCTTTGGAAATTAAGGAATTGAAGTATACGGACGCGACTAATTTTTACTTTCCGCAATCACCCAACCAAGAAAGTATTGAAATCGTGTAAAAAAAGTTTATTTTCTTCGGACTTCTTTTGAAGAATACTGAAAACAAAATACCTCATTTCGGCGTGTGGTGTGGGCGTAGTGTCTGTCCGTAATTCCGTCAGTTGGTTGTTTTTTTCCTTTTGTGCATGATTTCTTCGATTAGTTTGGGGTTGGGGTGAGGTGTAGTGGGGGGCTAAATGCGCAAAAAACGCGTTTTTTCTCGAAAACGGTGTTAACGAATTTGGTTAAATTCAAACATTAATTTTCTTAATCGGTACCTAACTTTTGCACTGAATCTGTTCAACATTTATGTTCTCACGCCGTTTCATGTAAAATTATTGATGTGCATTCGAGTACTGCTTAGTAATTTGCAAATTCTATGATCATATAGCTTGTTTGACTCAATTATGTCAGTGAATGCTCAAACGTGAATAGCGTGCTTTATATTTTTGAAGATTACACGCCGTAGACTCTAATTTCCATCCCCACAGCTCTTGAGTTAGTCGCTGGAACGGAGCGGTAATGAATCAGCCCTAGTTGGCTAATGAACGTATCAATACCTTCGAAGTCCCCTCGATTCAACCACCGAGGAGGATCAATGGTTGGCTGATTCGAGAAGCCCACGATCTCATCCCATCTCCTTCAACCGTCCTCTCCTTACACAACTGTTAACTCTCCTCCGCTCATTTAATTACGTCTTGCTTTTGACTGCCGTTGAAAAGGTTTTGTTGGCTCTGATTTGAAGACCCAGTTTCACCAGTGGACTGAAACTCCCGGAAACGATTGTGCATTGAGAGCAGCGGTTTGAATTGAAGTTGTGCGTTCCGCCAACTAGTCGGCTGGTTGTGACATCATCCCTTCAACGGTTCTGAAGTGCGCGACCTCGTCCGCATTCTGAGAGGCGAGTTGCGGGAATTGGTTCTATGGGACAGGAGGAGGCCTAGGCCCAACTTCAGTAATAACCCGTATTTGGTCACCGGCTCACACGGTTGAGCCGGTCTCGTGTCGGATCAGACTTTCTTTGGTGGCGGAAGAAATCCTTTCACTTTCCACAAGTTCCTGAACGGTGTCATGCTGGTGGGAGGGGTGGGGGGAGGTGCCTACAACCTCTCATAAGTTGATTTAACTGAAGACACACTTCAGTTGCCTGTATACAACGTTTGGCGTGCGTTAAATGAAGGAGAGGTAGATAGGGAAGCATCGTAGGATAATCTGAAATCTGGGGACTGAGGTGATTTCCACAGCATTGACACAACACACAATAGCTGTGGTGCATGCTGAAACCTGTTTAATTCTATAAATTATTTAGTACAAGCTCGTTCCAAAACTAATGGGGACCGAATCAAGGTGACAATGGGGCCCAGTACAAAGAAGCAATGCCACCTTTGGCATCTAACGGGTGAAATGTGGGCAAAGAGCAGGATTACTGGGTACCTCTTGCCGCAAATGTCCTGTGTCTGTGGAGATCAGGATTAAGATGCAATAAAGAGGCGCAATTAGCATGAAAAACGAATTTGAAGCACACTCCCAACTTTGGACAATGCAGTGCCTCGTAGTGCGCGATATTTCGAATCGTAAGATCAAGTAATACTGCTCTCTTTTCCTATTAACATCTTGGACACTTTCAACTGCTATACTCTTTGAAGCCAACTAGAACTGGAAAGTACCTAGTAACGATGGTGCCAACTAATGGGAAGCCCGTAAGACGAAGTTATAACTCATGAATTCTTTTAAAAAACTCCCGAGTCTTCAGGTCTTCGGGCGATGTAAAGATAATAGTTCACCTTCGAATCGACAATGAAAACCTTGCGACCGCTCACATAACATTCCCCATAAAAATAGGCGAAACAATATGACCTCCCCATGATTCAAGGAGAGAGGCGGGGGAACACAAGTCCCAGTTGAAGTAAATCACGCGACATGTTACAAGGTCTCTACGCTCCAACCAACCAGCTGATTCACTTTCACTAGAGCTCGGCTGACATTGCATTACTTGACCTACATAACGCTCAAACTGCCGTTTAGCTCAAGTTACTCTTTGTTTCTTCGCCCGTCGTAAGAGTTTTGTAACGTCCCGCTGTCCTCTTACGACAATTAAACGTTTTATAATGACGTAGGATGATTGAAACGGATACGCTGTTGAAAGCTCTCGGAGCGTCATGTCCAGTCTCCGGTGGCAGATATTGTATTTTAAAAGGATGCTCTACACTAGAGGCTCGTTTTATTTATTCATGGGAGGACATTAGGGGCATGGGACTCTCTACTGTCCCTGAAATAATGACGAGTACTCTGTCACACCTAGTCTTCTTAAATTTAATAAATCGACATACCTGATCGAAATTTGTACGACTATAAAGCTGCTCAACATATTGATGCGATTTGAGTTTCCCAATAAGATGAACTTTGTTATTCCGTAGTTCTTCGTACACGCCACAGGAAAACCACCACGCATCACATTCAAAATCCGACTTCCTTACGTCTCGCAAGCGCCCAGATAGCAAGAACCAACTTCTGAGGTACTGTAGACGAAATCGTAGCAAATTCCCGCACAGCTCTCACGATGATAATTAACAAAAGCAGCTTTTTGTATAGCTATGTCTATCGTCCAATAAGTTGCGCTATTTTTCAATTATGAGACAAAAACTATTTTCTTAGAATCCATTATTGCTCTTGGGTAATTCCATGGTACTGTGTCTACAAAGATTGCTAAAGTGAAAGAGCTTGAAATGAACAGTCCCACTGAGGAGGAATTCTGCAGAGCACTGGCCAGTAACACAATGACTTGGAGGAATGCAGAAAAGGAAGGTATTCAGCCCATACTAATGAGTTACCTCTCTCCTGAATCAAAATTACTGTGGACTTGATGTTGATTCAAGCAGGATGAATGTCAAGAAAGCCGGAAACATTCTTGTATAGGAAATTGCGCATTTTACCTGCGAGTTGATAAAACGCATTCTTCGCGTTCCAAGTGGCCTAAGCGATCGCTCTCGAAATTCTAGTTATGTAGCACCATTCGTTACCTCAGCTTCTGTCATTCATAATCGGTACAGCCCCTTAACGCTTGTCTAAAGAATTCGTTCCTTGTTGTGCCCTTCACCGTATGGCGTTTGTCCAAACGACTAATTTCTTGACCTGTTAGTAAGCTTTGAAGGCACGCCAGAACTCGAAGAACACATGTCTGGCAGGAGCCAAATCGACGAAATCAATATTGACTGGTCAGCGTATTCATGTTTCCAGGGAGAGGCCCACATTCCTCTATTCTACTTTCGTTCCACAACATGTTAAAACATTTTCAAGTGTTTCAAGTGTTTTCCATTTCCATTTGGGGCGTTTCCAAGCGCCCTTACTGATCCCAAATTATTGTGTGCCATACAGGTGAAAACTAGGTTTCTTGTGGCCGCATCAATTATGATTTCAGTCTTCCCACAAAATTCAGTATTCGAGCTAATTATTCTCCCATTTTTCGACTATTATGTGAATAAGGTGGGCGGCCTGTCAGGCTGAATAATGATTGTAACTTAGTCCCACCTTCCCAGTTGAGTTTTTCATTTCATTCTATTTAAATTTCACATTTATGTTGCGCAATTTGGTTTTTACTTCAACAAAAATGAATAATTTATTTTGCTAGATTAATTATATTCATGTTTGCATAATTTCAATCACCCAGATTTCTAAAAGATTTTTTTTTAATCGGAAGAAGTTTGGGTTTGTTTACTCCACTTTTATTTTCACCTGGCTGTAGGTGCACGAAAGTGGGAACTTGAAACTGTGAAATAAATTAACGCGGTGAACGTGAGTGAGGACTGTTTTACACTTGACAGAATAGCGATATCCGGTTTAGTATGAGTACATAAACGAGAACAAGGGACTCTCAATACACGTGAAACTGTTTGTGAGATACTAAATGGAGGGAGAGGGACAGAGAGAGAGAGAGAGAGAGTTGAGTTGGGAGTAGCGCGAGCTGAGAGACGAATCGTTGGGAGAACTGGGTGATGACTGTATCGTGAGTACTGAAGGATGACAGACTTGGATCGAGCTGTCTTTTGAGTAGAGGAGTATAAAATTGAGGGGTGGGAAAAGCTAGATGGGAAAGTTCAGGACAGGGGGAAATCCATTGTGAATTGGGAATAACTGAATAGGTGGACTGGATTTTCCATAGGTAGCAAAAGGGCTTGAGGACGAAGGTGTTTGAGGAAACACTTTCAGTTAAGGCTAGTGCGGACATTTTGGAGGTCAAAAACCCAACTAATTCGGCCTGCCAACACCCGAAATTCCAGCGCATGGCGTCAGCTCTTGTTCTTTCCAATTAATACAGCCTTCTCGATCTTATGTGATGGATTTCACATCCATTTTGCCACGTCAACGAGTAGGAGCCCAAGACGATTACAAATATCTGGTGCGTAGCAACACACGACTTTCCGCCACCCCTTTAAGTTCGAACACCAGCTACATATGCGGGTGCTGTATCTTCGTTCAACGCATTTTTACAGGAACATTTATGGAAAACAAAATGTAGGGACTAGTTAGCTGAGAGTACTCCGAAAGTTTGATCGAAATCGTTAGAGCCGTTTTTGAGAAAATTGGATAACCGATAAATTAATATTCGACAAATCTCCTTTTCTGAGTAAACTTGGCTTATATCTCCGTTCAACATATATATACAGAAATAATTATGGAGAACGAAATGTTGGTATGGGTGACTAGAAGACACTCTAGGGGATTTATCACATCTGGTGAAAAAGTTACCCTGGAATTTACGAAAATGTTCGAAAAAACGTTATTTTTGACACATTTTAATTTTTATCTCTGTTCAATGGACCGTCACAGGAACATTTATTGAGAACAATATGTAGGTATTAACTATTTGAAAACATCCGGTGAGTTTGGTGGAAATCACTGAAGCCGTTTTGCCAAAAAGCGTAAAAAACCTATTTTTGCTTCAGGGGCTCTTATCTCCGTTCACCGTATTTTCATGGAGATATGTATAGAGAAGAAAAGTTAGGTATTGATCAGTAGGAGATAATTTGAAAGTTTAATCAAAATCGTTAGAGCCGTTTTCGAGAAAAATGCGAAAAACCCTAGTTTTTGGTACATTTTCGTACCCCACCCCCCCTTCCCATCGGCCGAAATCGTCCATAACCTTATTTTGGTGTCTACAAAAAATAACGAACAAAACAAAAAAGAACCAGCTCAATCGGATCAGCCGTTCTCCCGCAAATCGAACTACAGACACACACACACACATACACACGGACCACGCGCCGAAATTAGGTTTTTTAGACTCAGTAGGGTCTGAAATGTAAAGATCTGAAGAAAACCCAAATTTTTTTTTGGGCCGATTACTATACTTTCCTTCCTTTCGGGTAGCGGAAAGTAAAAATTAGCACGTCTCTCCACATCTGCCTAATCGCGTACGACGATTTCTCGACGAGTCACTCGGCACAAATTCACATCCGGAAACCAACCGAGAATCCCTTTTTTTCTCTCAACGAACTTACCCCAATCCCCGTAATTAGTTTAGGGAACGCTCTCGCAGCAAACAGGGGGATAACGAGAGCGGGCAGAAGGGAACGGGAAAATTTTCTAGGAAAGAAAAGAGCAGGTGAAGGGATAGGGAATTGTTCGAATAAAACGAGGGACGGATAAAAAAAAGGGGCTGCCCTCTCTGAAGACGAGAATAAGAAGACCAGGCTTGTCGGAAAGGCAGAGACTGGAAGAAAGCGACAGAGGTTACACAACCCGCCCCTGTCGTCAAGACCAGTTACGACTCCAGTCGAATAACAATGAGCCCTTATTGAACCAAAGGAGCAACTCCTTTTTGAACTGTGCAATAACAATTGAAATTGGTTCGTCATAGCGGACTTTGAAGGTGACGACTTTGTGCCGCTGGACATGAAAAATGCAAAACTTCTCAGACAACTACTTGTTTCATTTTGTATTGTTTCCATTCGCTTTTGAAGCTTTTCTTTCCCTTTTGGCCTCCTTTGAGAAGTAACTTTGTAGGTCTTCCTGGAAATTGTTGCGGCCACTAGCAAACTTGCTTTATGTTCTTTACTCCACGGCCAAACTTTTATTTTTTTGAGCCCCTTTACCATGAGAACCCACGAAGAACCCGTTCCAAAACCTACTAGTGTTACATGAGCAGAATTTTATGATTAAAAACTGCTCTAAAATCCATTTTAAACGAAATGTTGTGTTTGTTTGAAACTGCCTACACAAAAAATGTATGCCAAATCGTTAGGGAATTAGATAGAAATCGATGGGAAATGAAGTAAAAGTTGTTGGAAACAGTATTAAAAATGGTTGGTGAGACTTTCCCAATGCGCAAACTTCCAATTGAGCAGCAGCATGGGAACGATTTTAACCGCAGTTATAATTTACATATGTATAGCTTTAAACAGCCCTTCGACTCACTACAACTGTGCTATTCAGTAATTCACTGACGAAATCTCGAGAATTTTCCCCGATTGTGTGTTTGTGCTTGGATTGTCAGACCTTTGGCGCAAAATCTGTTGCAAAATTACACTTTTTGAAGTGATGCAAGAGCTCCATAACAATCCAATGATTTTCCATAACAAATCCGGAACCTCAACGTTTAGATGAGAATCTTCGCAAATAAAATAAAAACATCTCTCTCCGTGCTGCGACGTTACTACTAGCGCAGAATTGTGAATCACGGAATCCTACAAAATGACGGACGTTAGTTCCAGTTTAATCTGACTCGTTATTCATCTCGTGAGCGTCTAATTAAGGAGAAGCGACTACTCGGAGATAAACATGA
The DNA here is from genome assembly GCA_020466155.1 of Pachypeltis micranthus. NCBI lineage: Eukaryota > Metazoa > Arthropoda > Insecta > Hemiptera > Miridae > Pachypeltis > Pachypeltis micranthus. The sequence goes on from CM035773.1 coordinate 32,848,461, forward strand.
GGCAATTTGAAGACTCTGGGGACCAAGTTCAACACGAAAAGGCAAGTTGTAACTGGCAACGTCTAATATCTTCCGCCATCAACTTCTCGTTACAAAATAAAGGTAAGAGAGAGCGGGCTACGAGGAAATAACAAGAAGAACGAGTCCTTGAAGGAAAAATTGATGTTAATCTAGCAACGCTTCGACTTTTCAATAAAACGGCGTTGATTTTCGAACGGAACAAGAGAAAAGACTTATTCGAAAAAATGTCGTTTAGAAGCGAGAACCTTCTCGAAATGAATAAAAGATAAGAATCGACTTGAGAAACGTTCATTTACTTAAGGACCGAGCGGGCATGCTCAAGTAGGACAGACGTGGAGCGAATCACATTTATAAGAGCTACAAAGGTACACGGACTTTTTTATTTCAAAGTAGGCACCGTTACCTTTATTAAGTAGGCCCTCGGTGATGTGTGTAGGGATTTTGCGGTATCGTGTTCGTCGCTAAAGAGCAGAACACATATTTCATGAATTGTTCGCTCAAATATATCGTGCAACGTCGAGTCGTCGCCTTACACCATCTCAACCCACCCGAGTTATATATCCTCCAAAGATGTTAGTGAATCCCCTGCACAGCTGGAAACAGACCATCTCCACTCGGGGAGTCCCGTCACAACTCGGCGGACTGTTCGCATTACCACAGAAACCTTTAGGAATAAAGTGAGCACTCCAACACACAACCATCGTAAATTCGACGACATGCAAGACCTTCGTTCAACGCATTTCTATGGTAACATTGTAGATAGTGGTTAGTTGACAGTACACCGCAAGTTCGATCGAGAACCTTCCAAAATCCACTCAATCCAAACCTCCCGTCAACGTGCCAAGGCCGATGCACGATTCCTCTGCTCATCCTCCGACTAGAATGACTCGAAGAGCGTAAAACTCGTCGTTGCAGCGGCGTTACGTAGCTTTGATTACGAAAAGACGTTCATTAGGGTCGTCCCTGGATTACCATTAGATGACTAGAAATCAATATCATGATGATGAGCATGACGAGACCGACAGGCACCAACAGTTGCGATAGAAACACTTTTTTCCCAGTGAAAGTCGTCTTTAGAAATTTGTGATCACACGAGGCCCAGAACTCGCTCGAACGAAAGTCGAGAAAATAGAGGTAATTTTGAACGAGAGACGATGACGTGTTCTGGTAGACGAAACAAAAAACGACAGGGAAGCGAAGGAGTTCGGCTCTCAAACTGCTTGCGCGAGGAATAATTACGGACATAACCGCGACTTAAGACACGAACACCAAATCACGATTGCATCAATAAGGGGTTTCGTGTTCAAGTACAGCGCAGGCGCTAGCTTTATCAGCGGTTTTCTCTCGATAGTCCTCTCGGATCTAAGCTATTTCCAGCAGACTTACTTGTACAGGGACGAAGGCGGTACCGAGTTGAAATCACCAACGGAACTCTAAGGAATAATATACAGCAGATAACAACACCTTAGCTTCACCCTTTCAGCACGTAGATTGCCCTAGTATGTCAGAGTTACGGCTTCAGATTCGATTATACATGTGCGCTAGGAGTTCACACATTTACACTTATCGGCTGACGTTTTTACACTTATTGAGGCGAGAAATTCCGGACTGGGGCCAGTAGATTCCAGCATTCATTCTGAAGAGCCTAAGCCGAAACCAAGAAACTTCAAACCGTCACGACTTCAGTCATGCCCAAGGCCTTGGCTGGTGCCCTCTCATTTTGTTTTTCCGGGGACCAATCAGAAGAAGGAATGAGAAAGGAGAAAAATTCCACTTTAGTCTGTGAGAGCTCTTCACAGCGTAAAACCTTCAATTTGTTATTGGTGCAGATGAAAGAAAAAATATAATTCTTTTTCATCTTTTTTATAACTACTTTCCACATTTTCTCCGCGAATGGTCTGAATCATACCTTCTTAGGCGACGTATTTTTCTATTTCGAAGCCGACTGATTTAAAATAAGAACCGACGAAAGACTAGACACTAAACGGATAACTTGAAGCGAAAAACACCGTTTTGAAATAACTTACCTGTCCAAGGTTGGTGAAGCCGTGTTTACTCGCCAGAGAGTCGGCTTTGTCCTTTCCTCCGGGCACGTGGATGGCGAATTGGTTGGTATACACTGGCGTCGGCCTTTTCAGCGCAACGAAAGGGGCAAAGCCGATGAAAATTACGAATAAGGCAAACGATTTCGGGGAAAGCATTTTGCGAAACGTTGATTTCACAAGATGAGTTAGAGAAGGAGCGGTGCGAAGGATGATGACCTGGTCCCAAAGGCCCGCTGAAACAAAGTAAAGACACTAAAATGTACGCCAACGTATTTGTGTTTCCAATAATCGATACTCATCGCGCTACCATAATAATATGACACTTTTACAGGTCAGCGAAACGGGTTTAACGATTTTCCTCAAACTTACAGTACTGGGTCAATACTTATACATATATTCTCCATAAGAGTCCCTGTAACATTCCATGGAACACAGATAACAACCAAAATGTCCAGAAAATTGCGTTTTTGAATTTCCCTGGGCAGCGTCAGATGGATTTGATCGACCTCACGCAGTATTTTAGCACCTATTTATGTATCTATCCGCTGAACGGTGATATAAGCACAGACCCAAAAATTAAAATTTTTTCGTTTTTCCAATTTTATACTTTCCTTGGCTCTACAAAGTAGAAAGGAAAGTTATGTAATCGGCTAAGACAAAAATTTCTTAAAATAATTCTTCAGATCTTTACGTTTTAGACCCTACTGAGTCAGAAAAACACTATTTTGGAAAATGGTCTGTGTGTCTGTGAACGATTTTTAGAGAAAACCACCGTACCAAATCAGCTGAAACTTGATATCTAGCCCGCAAGTTACTATGGGACGCCAAAATAAGGGTATGAGCAAAATCCACCGAAAGTTAACTATAGTTATCATAGTGATCAAAACACCAATTTTTTTTTCTCAAAAACGGCTCGAACGATTTTTGTTCAATTTTTTATATTGATAGCCCTCAACATGGCAGTTATACCATAAAATTCCCATTTGGGGAGAAATGATGAGAGCAGCACAATAAATGATCAAACTTTTGACGAAACTCGATTTTATCGCGGTTTTTCCTTATAAACTCCGCTGAAATGTTAAAACAAATTGGTATAGTAGTCCGATCCACCTATAAGGTGAGCGTTTTCTAGGATATAAGTAGGTCACTCCAGAAATTCCGGAATTTCAACTACCACCGTTTCGCTCACTACCAGTTCTGAAAGTTTTTACCCGATAAGTCTGCAAAAGTGATTACTATCCTTTTCAAAAAAATCGTGTTTACAGCCTCATTAATTATCTTTGTTCCAATCGTTCAATAATGGTCTGGGAGTGATTACAAGCAGTACAATAAATTCCGGAACTGTAAGCGCTACCACTTTCTGCTGCCCTGAAGTGCTGTTTGACAAAGTTCAAACGAACTGAGTGATAAATGAATTGATTAAGTAGAAAAAGCCATACAGAAAGTGAATTTACGTGGAGCTAAGGAAAGTTGTGTGTTGCAACGCACCAGATATTTCAAAAAGGCTTTGATCAACTCGAGAGGTACATTCATATAATTAGTACCCATAATTCATCCTTCAAACTCGTTTCCGTTGACACGCATCGAACCAAAATACAGATGATCGTAAAATTTACGGGGGTTGCGAAAAGTTGTGAGTTGCTAACCACCGTATATTTCGTTCCTGCATGTAATTTGCTTTTAAATCACTAGTTCCGATACCTTACGAGTACTCGCTCATTCGTCAATTGTGTTCAACTGGTCATAAATCAACTACGCGACAGTGAACGTCTCGAAAAACGATCAAATTAACCTCCCTTGAACTCCGATGAGCTCATCTCGTCGAATATCTAATGTTTTCAAACGTCAGCCGAAGGCGTTGACAAATTTAAATCCGCATTTTTGCGAGCTAATCAACACGATTCAGCAACAACCGAAAGGAATTATAAATGTCGCTCTAGAGCTGAACGACGAGTTAGTTTAACTGAACAGAAAACTCAACGAGAAATATTCAAAGCAAAACATTTTCGACGAATGTTTTTCCTCTCGAGTGTATATTGTCGAAGAGCGACGGAAAACAAAGTAACTCGGAGGACGAGACTCGTTTCGAGCCTCGTTTATTGATATTGACGGAGAAAGTCTTCTTAACGCGAAAAAAACTGAACATTTTCCGGGAAACCGTGGAACGTTTACATGCGAAGTTCCTCGTTGACGTAATAACGTTCAATATGCGCGATAACAAGCCAACAATGTTTGTCATAATGTAAAAGAAAAAATCTATTGGGGAAGTGAACGTCGATAAAAACCCCCATTTTGTTTCGAAGCATCGCACAACCTTCCTGAAGTAACTAACTCCAGCGTTACGCTGTGCAGTTGATTGTGAGAGCGAATGTACTGACCAAATAAATGTATTTTAATTTTATTTGTTAATAAATCCCACTTATATGGCATCAATGTTCTTAAGACGTCGTGTAAGTAGCCCAATAAGTTATAACAGCTATAAAAATATCAGGTGCCACGCATCACAATACATTCCTTAGCATCGACATAAATTCACTGGTTTTCTAGGCTGCTGCTACTGATTCAATTTATTATTCACTCACCAAAAACACCAAAAGCGCTGCTAGTACTCATGACCTGACCATTATTGAGCGATTGTTACACAGAAAATTAATGAGGCACTAAACAGTAAAATAAAAGAATAATAATCACTTTTCCAAAGTTACCGGGGAAAATCTGGATGGTGAGTGAAACGGCAGTGGTTGAAATACCGGGATTTCTAGAGTAGCCCCTGTATAACATATCTCATGAGCGTTTATTTAACGCTCCTCGTATAGGTATCCAATTAGACTCGAGTAAAATTTGAGAGGAGTTTATAAGAATAAACTGCGCTGAAATCGGATTTCGTCGAAATGTTTGGTAATTTATAGAGCTGCTCGTCATTTTTCCACGAATAGGGAATTTTATGGTATTGTCATCTGATTAGGAGCTGTGCATATTTTAAAAAATCCAAATCGTTGATCCATTTTTTGATCGCTATGATAACTACGGTTAGTTTTTAGCAAATTTTGCACATACCCTTATTTTGGGGCCCCAATGCTCAGCCATCTTCTCTCAATCGCTTTCACAGATACACATACACGCACAGACAGCTTTCCCAAATAGTGTTTTTCGGATTCAGTAGGGTCTGTAGGGAACTCAAATTTTTTTTTTTTTTGCAACCAATTCGTAGAGCCAAGAATAGTAAAAGAGTAGTTGGAACTCAAGCATTAAGGTATTTTACATTTCATTATAAAATGAAATAAAAATTTTGTGTATCTTTGAAAAGGGCAGTGCAAATGTTCGGAAATTATGTAATAATTAATGGAATACAGTGAGTGGAGTGCAAATTGGTAGGCGGTACTCATCACACAACTTTCTTCAGCCCTCAAATCATATGAACACGGTGAACGCAGTTCCACTTACAAACTGGTGGCGCATAAAGTTCCGTTATTTATTGAGTCGCTCCTACTTTTCACGACCATTATTGATTGATCAGTGTACAGGAGATTTATGAGACAGTCAACACGATTTTTACTTTCCGCTACCCGAAAGGAAGGAAAGTATAGTAATCGGGTCAAACAAAAAATTTGGGTTTTCTTCAGATCTTTACGTATGTCTTACGTATCTTGCCCACTGAGTCTAAAACACCTAATTTCGGCGCGTGGTCCGAGTGTATGTGTGTGTCTGTAGTTCGATTTGCGGGAGAACGGCTGATCCGATTGAGCTGGTTCTTTTTTTGTTTTGTTCGTCATTTTTTGAAGACATCAAAATTAGATTATGGACGATTTCAGCCGATGGGAAGGAGGGGTGGGGGACGAAAATGTACCAAAAACTAGTGTTTTTTGCATTTTTCTCGAAAACGGCTCTAACAATTTTGATTAAACTTTCAAATTATCTCCTACTGGTCAATATCTAACTTTTCTTCTCCATACATATCTCCATGAAAATACGGTGAACGGAGATATAGGCCCATGAAGCAAAAATAGGTTTTTTACGCTTTTTGGCAAAACGGCTTCAGCGATTTTCACCAAACTCGCAGGATGTTTTCAAATAGTTAATACCTACATATTGTTCCGAATAAATGTTCCTCTGACAGTCCATTGAACAGAGATAAAAATCAAAATGTGTCAAAAATAACGTTTTTTCGAACATTTCCCTAAATTCCAGGGTAACTTCTTCACCATATGTGATAAATCCTAATGGAGTGTCTTTCAGTCACCCATACCAACATTTCGTTCTCTATAATTATTTCTGTATATATATGTTGAACGGGGATATACGCCAAGTTAACTCAGAAAAGAAGATTTGTCGAATATTAATTTATCGGTATTCCAATTTTCTCAAAAACGACTCTAACGATTTCGATCAAACTTACGGAGTACCCTCAGCTAACTTGTTCCTACATTTAGTTCTCCATAAATGTGCCTGTATAAATGCGTTGAATGAAGATATAGCACCCACATATGTAGCTGGTGTTCGAACTTACGGGGTGGCGGAAATTTGTGTGTTGCTACGCACCAGATATTTCTTAAACACGGGGTGTAAGACCCGTGAGAAATTGTAGTAAGTGAAAAGGCGGTGATTTGAATTCCAGAATTTCTGGAGTCCCTCCTAATTATCTTATGCGCGTTATTTAACGCTTATCGCATACATAGTTTATAGGCTACCATCTCGATTTTTTCGTTGAAAATTCTAGCGTCGCATGAGCGGGATTTATGATGAAAAAGTGGCGCTAAACCCGCCCTGTTTGATAATTTATTGTGCTGCTCTCATCATTTTCAAACATATTTTATAGTGATATCGAGTTGTAAAAATGTAATTAAAATCGTTAGACCCATTTTTGAGAAAAAAATGTTGTTCTGAGCATTATGATTATTATAGTTAGTGTTTGGGCAGATTTGGTAGGGTAGTTTTCTCTCCACCGCGCTCACAGACACGCACACGCTAACTAGTCCCTACATTTTGTATACCATAGAAAAGTGTTGAACGAAGATACAGCGAACTAGACCTTCAAATCGCTTGTTTTGTCGCCGATTATTCATAAACCTCCGCCTTGCCCGTGTCACCCTGACGAAGGTGTCCGCGCTCTAATCTTGGCAACGGTTGCTATAAAATTAACGAACAATAGGAACCGACTTACGTAGCCGTCGAAGACGTTCAAAATCAGATCTGACATCCCGAAATGGCTTGACGAACTGACGCGAGACCGGAACTTTTTAAACAATTTGAGAGAAGAATTGATTTTAGTTTTGAAACAAAGCTACTTCAATTTGGGCGACCTTAAATCTACAACACGGTTCGAAAGAAAGTGAGGGAAGAACGATTTTTTATGTAACAAGCGATTTCGCCACGACTATGTCACAACTTGAAACAACTAAAACTAATAGGAACAAAACTTCAGGGATTTAAAACTTCCCGACAATCGACATCAATACTGGAGGCGCCTCCTTACAGGTAGTTAAAGTTTCTGCGAAGACTTCATGACGTAAGGTGCTAAGCAACTCACAACTCTCGTCATCCCCGTTCCCTCTCCAAACCCGCAAGCCGATGATTTTCCTGTCTGCTGAGCTATTCAAAACTGACTAGAGCACTGTTTATCGATTTTGTTAATCAAAAAAACTGGCTCTCCTACTCACATATCCAGGCACGTACTTTACAATAAGCCCATTGCTTTCTGAGATGCTCTAGTACCTTTTCTTTAGCAAACTAGTTCGGCAGGCTTGAGTGAGCCATTGGCTCATCAGCTGCCGGCACATAGATAGAGCGAACTGTGGTATTTAAAAACGGATTTCAGGACTCATCACTTGTCCTCCCTGGTTTGTGAAAAATATCTCAATTTGTGAAAACTAGGGCGTTACAGAATGATCAGAGGATCTCAGACGCCCTTGCACTAAGTACATCACACGCTAACTCCCTTAGATTTATAGGAAAATACTACTAAAGAACTAAGTGTAAAAGACGAGAGTGGAACAAGTACTGGAATTCGTAGGTTGCTCCTAATTATTTTGATAAACTTCGATTGTGTTAGTAGCCATACGAGTGACTGTCCTACTTCGTTGCACTACGGAAAATAACAATATGGCAGGTTATAGGTGAAGTGGACCGGGTGATTTTTCTAAACTTTAATCGATTCAAGTACATCGAACTCGCAAGAAAAACTTGCAAGCACACACATTGTGTAACTCGGCCCAACTTCGATAAGCCTCAAAACAATTTGTAATTCAAGCAACTCCTTCTGTCTACTGGAAATATTTCCCGCGAACTAACTTTCCCCTCACTGAAGTCACAAACTCGAGGTAACGACAGCTTGACCGTCACAAATTGGTACTTGGGCAAGTCGAAGATGGTCGGATCTTTAGAAAAAGACCCGTGTCACTCACCCCGGTACAACGGACCCGTCAAGACAGTTCTGGGTTTTACCTGAAATCGCCTATTTCACGAATTCAATTTCTTATTCAGGTAGTCTACTCCGTGAACTACGAAAAAGCCAGTTGAAAAATTCTTCTCATTAAATCTGTTCGTCATTAATTATCATTATTCGACGAGTAAATTTCTATTTGATAGTTAAATATCTTATCGTATAAAGCGTTAGCACTGCCATTAAGGTAAAAAACAGAAAACATTCATTTGTTCGACTCAAACGCATCACACGGCCTGTTCGATGACATGAGCCTTGTATCTTCTTCAGAGCATTTAAAATAAAATTAATTACCAATTAACTGAAAGTATCCCGCAAGTATGAGCAGTTTTTACTTTCCGCTACCCGAAGGGAAGGAAAGTATAGTAATCGGCCCAAAAAAAAATTTGGGTTTTCTTCAGATCTTTACGTTTTGAGGCCTACTGAGTCTAAAAAACCTAATTTCGGCGCGTGGTCCGTGTGTGTGTGTGTATGTGTGTGTGTCTCGACACTATCCTCATGTATAAATGTATAAGGTCATCTATCTAGGTGTGATTGGCTACTGCCCCGTTGTCTGGGGTAGCAAACTAACAGTCAATCAAAAGAGAGTATTGGCCCAATCCCAGAGAGCTGCGCTCCTGTGGATCACCAAGGCCTACAAGACTGTATCAACAGAAGCACTCCAGGTGATCACTGGTCAGTTACCAGTTGATTTGGCTGTTGAGTGCATGGTTGACAAGTGGAGAGTGAAACGGCAAACGAACTTAGCAGCATTGACTGCTACAAAGCAAGCCTACAACCATTTTGCAAAGTTCGCGAAGAAGGTGATGGCTAAGAAACGTGGTCATAGTTGATCTGTCCTTTTGAAACTTGCCACCCAAGTAAATAGTTAGAAAAGGTAGGAAACCAGATTAAGAACTCCTCCCAGATGGTATGGGATTCCTCAGGTGGTCACCTCCGCGCGGTCACACACGGGCAGTCTACCGGGAGACTGACTAACGACCAAATACCAGCCGTACCTCCACAGGTCTGAGTTCGGTGGATGCTGCCAGGGCCGGCCTCTTGCATATTAGCGAAACTGCAACTTCTATGACTGATATAACCCTCGTCGAGGGTTTAGGTACAGTCATCAAATAAGGAAACAGACCTGTGTGTGTGTCTCTAGTTCGATTTGCGGGAGAACGGCTGATCCGATTGAGCTGGTTCTTTTTTTGTTTTGTTCGTTATTTTTTGTAAACACCAAAATAAGGTTATGGACGATTTCGGCCGATTGGAAGGGGTGGTGGGGGACGAAAATGTACCATAAACTAGGGTTTTTCGCATTTTTCTCGAAAACGGCTCTAACGATTTTGATTAAACTTTCAAATTATCTCCTACTGATCAATATCTAACTTTTCTTTTCCATACATATCTCCATGAAAATACGGTGAACGGAGCTATAGGCCTATGAAGCAAAAATAGGTTTTTTACGCTTTTTGGCAAAACGGCTTCAGCGATTTTCACCAAACTCACAGGATGTTTTCAATTAGTTAATACCTACATATTTTTCTCGATAAATGTTGCTCTGACAGTCCATTGAACAGAGATAAAAATGAAAATGTGTCGAAAATAACGTTTTTTCTAACATTTCCGTAAATTCCAGGGTAACTTTTTCACCAGATGTGATAAATCCTAATGGAGTGTCTGTTAGTCACCCATACCCACATTTCGTTCTCCATAATTATTTCTGTATATATGTGTTGAACGGAGATATAAGCCAAATTAACTCAGAAAAGGAGATTTGTCGAATATTAATTTATCGGTATTCCAATTTTCTCACAAACGGCTCTAACGATTTCGATCAAACTTACGGAGTACTCTCAGCTAACTAGTCCCTACATTTTGTTATCTATAAATGTTCCTGTAAAAACTCGTTGAACGAAGATATAGCGCCCGCATATGTAGCTGGTGTTCGAAATTACGGGGGTGGCGGAAAGTTGTGTGTTGCTACGCACCAGAATTTTTTAAGAACGAACTTTCTGGGAAAACCTCTTTCTGGTGTCACTCATATCTTCCTTCAACGGTTGGTTAGAGAAATAGTTGTAAATAAGAAAAATGTGTTTATAGATCGTTAAAATAGACTGCATCAATTCGATCTACGTCAATTGGGCATTTACTGCAAAGAAAACTTGAAAGCGCTATAAACAACACATTGCTTTTATATCTGCTATACAGCTTGCAGGAAAATATTTGTCGGTAATGCACACTGCAAGCTCGATCATACTCGTTCGAGCAGTTAAGTAGAAAATTTAAAAACAAAGCTTTTTATCCATCGTAGGCCTGTATCGTCGTTTACGGCATGTTCATTAAGAGATTTATGGAAAATAAAAGTTAGGTCGGGACCAAAGACGGGTGTTGTAAGTTTAACCATTTTAAAACAGTTTTCGAGAGCAATGCTGAATGCTCCTAGTTGATGGAACATTTTGAGATTTTCACCGCTCTACGAACCAATCAAATCTGCATACAAAAACTGGTCGAGTTTCAGGTTCCCCATTTTATTGGGTAGCTAATATTTAGTTTCATTGAGTAACCATTGCATTAGTAACTAACGAAACGATCAATACGATTCTGTTATGAGTTCAAATTTATAGGATTTGTAGATAAAACGCTGTAAAATACGTTAGTCAAAGAAGCATTTGTCCAAATATCGACTCAATTATTTTATAAGCGTTGCTAAACAAATATTGTTCGGGTAGATTACAGGACGACTAACACGACTGTTTTGACAACGCCGTAACTGGCGGGACTTGAAATGAAAAAAATGTACCGAAAATCGAGTATCGATGATATTTTTGATAATTAATGATGTTGCAAGAATGCTGTCCACTACCGTTGTTCGGCTGATTTGGTTGAGCGTTTTCTCCCAATCGCGACCACAGACACAGACACACAGATCCATTGTGTTTTTCGAACTTGGAAGCCTTTAAAACGCAAAGATCCGATGAAAACTAAACGAAAATTTCAACCGATTACACAACTTTCCTTAGATTTTGTAAAGCTAAGGAAACTAAATTCCACTTGAATAGTAAATAAAAATTACTAATTATTACGGCAAGATTAAAGTTTGAAAATAGTGAATCAAGTAGTAGCACCACATGCTCCAGCACAGTAAATTCTGTAACCCTGATTTCGTCGACTTCCGCTAAACGAATATCAGTTGCTCAACCTGGCTACCAGAGACTCACTGCAGACTGATAGGAAGCAATGGCGACGTTGTTTGGCCTGTCACATCTCATAGGCAAACAGCGCTTTCTCTCTCCATACCTCAGCCCTTAGATGACAGAATGACAAGGCACCGCTACCTTATTCCAGACCGCATCATGACGCTCAACGCAGCACCGACACCTTCGCATTGTGTGATTCAACGTCTAACGACTCGCCTCGGACTGTCTTCCTCCCCTCCTACCATTAACGTTATTGAAGCTAAAAAATTTTCCATAGGGCTACAACATTGGCTCGTGGAGAGTAAAGGTGCACTTAAGGCTCTCACTAAGTAAGTTCGAAACTAACCTTTAGTAACTTTTCGTGACACTGGAAGCGTCACTATAATCGGCGAGGGAAAACGGCGACCACCTCGATGATGTACAACAACCTTGGAATCAATTCAAAGACTGACTGCGTAATACGTTGAACGCACCAAACAATCGGAGGGACACGGATAATGAAAACAATGGGAAGGCAGTTCGGTCATCTCATGGCACAACTTATCAAAAGAGATTAGAAAACAGGAACGTAAGACAATACACGCGAGAGAACACCAGGGCTTTTTGCTGAAGACAATCTTACGTAGGGAAACAAATGAGCGACGAAGAGGAAGAATGTTAAATTTACCTCCCAAGACAATTTCAAGGGGCCGAGGACAAATTGTCACGAACGAAGTGGGAAATATAATTATCAACGAAGAACCTCGGAATTAAGTTCGTTCAATTAAGAAATTAATTCCCAACCAGAGCGGGGGGGGGGGGCTTGTCATACCCTCTCTACTAAAACCCGTCTTTAGCAATGCAAATATGAACCAACCAGACCTTTCCTGTGAGCGCTCGAAAACACTCCAAAACGATAATCGTCAAGAAGCAAATATAATACGGCAATGTCTCTATTGTTAAGCAAGCCTTGTCCATTTTTTCAAACTTGTCCCCCTCAGGCACCAGTATGTAACCTTAACCAGTCTCTGCCCAACACTGTTCTCAGTTGTATTCGGAGATGAGGTCCACATTCTGTAGCATCATACATAGTCCCTACAACGAAAGCCATACCAGGCCCTACTGAGATATTTGTTGGTTCGGACTGCTTCCAAGCAAGACTGTTTTTACTTCACCAAACAAAACACACTCCTCATACGTCACAGTTTCTCAGGGCGTAGTGATGGTGGTAGTGGGGGTTATCCCAATTCGTCTTACAGCAGCTGAGTGGAAAGAGCTAAACTGAACAGAGTACGGTCATCAGAAGAGAAGAAGGAGGGCTGTGACCCTTGGGAGCGATGCACCAAGACTAGTGGAACACAGCACAGAAGGTGATCGAGGCCCATTGAGTGGTGCACGTTGCCCAGTTCCTCAGGGGATATTACGCATTTGGGAGTCATGCATCAAACATGGCCATGGCTGTTAATGGTTCGTACTCTCCAGGACAACTTCCACCAGAGCACAATGGCGCATGATCTTCTCCAGCAGTTTCAGCGGGAGGAGATCGATCTGCTGTTGTTGAGCGAGCAGCACCATAACCAGGGAGCCCACTGGTTCAAGGACGAGCTGGACACTGCAGCTACTTGGGCGGCCTGGCCAAGTCAGGTCTGCTTGACTGAGCATAGGGTAGGCTGTGGATGTGTATGGGAGATGGCCTTACCAGAGGGTCAAGAGGACAAGGAAGTAGCTCTGCAGAGGTGTGCGAGGGCCAACCCGAAGCAATGTGTTAAGTGGTTCTGGGTTAGTTTCAATACGAAAGATTCATGGCCACTAGAAGCAGACTCTCCCTTCTACGTGCCAAAAATTCATCAGTAACGAATAGGGCTGAGATAAGGTAAACGTAGAGATGAGAGTACATGACTCCTAAGTCGCACTGCCTAATTCAGAGTCTTCTGGAGTAATTTTCCCCCGCGCATGGAAATCATTTGAGTGCGAAGGATTAGAGAAAGGAGTTGTAACACACGCCACGAAGTTTAAGGTACGACTAAGCTGTCAAGGACAAGGTAATTTGACACGAAGTAATTCGAGCTGAAGTAAAATGGAGTCTAAATAAACTTATGTGTAAGGAGACGCGTTCAAACAACAGAGAGGTGGCGAGCGGAGGAAAAGGAGTTATCTGTTTTACTTCAGTGTTTATGTTTCCCCTGCTATTCCCTCTCTGGAAATCGGAGAAGGGGAAATCATGAAGCAGGAAGTAAAGGATTGGTGAATAGCGCTGGGATTTCCGAAGAGAAGACCGCCAACCGCTCGAAACATGAGAAAATGTGGAATCAAGGAGAGGGCTCTAAAGTCCCGAAAGATCAATTCCGCAATTATACGAACTATAAATTCACGAATCGCAATTTTGGGGTTGAAAAAGAGAGAAAACGGTTATTGAAAATTATATAAATAAAATTAAGATTATCCGCCAGTCTCGAAGCGACGAACAAAGCTCTCAAGTTACACAAGCGGCGACTACAAAAGACAATAACGAGAAAGCCACAGGGACATCAAAGTTGAGAACTTCTTGGCAAAGGTGAAAGTTTTCGCAATTCACAAAACCGCTCTTCACAAATTCCATTCACGTAGTTTACCGCTGAAACCCCTAACATAATTCAAAAAACACAAAAGCCGATCCTCTTCCTTCGCGCCAACCACTTGGCAGCCGAGCGGCGGCGAACGGAAGAAAGGCCCGACCTCTTTGGCCCTTAATATATTGCGATCCGTTTTATACTTTCGGCAAATCTTCATAAATATCGAAAACGTCGTATGTTGGCCAAACAAAAGCTAGACGACGTCTAGGGTTCAACGAAGCAACGTCTCTAACTTTTCGTAACTCCAAGAAAAGCAACATTCGACTTCGAAGCAATCACCAGCGGATTACGTCCAGCACATCACACAATTTTCAATTATGTACTTCGTTTAACGCAAATCTATTAAAACGATTATGCAGGAAAAAATTAGTTAACTAAACAGTACCTCGCAAGTTCGATCAATAGCATTAATGCCGTTTTTGAGCCAATTCAGAAAACAGTCATTTACAATTCGACAAATCTAACTTTCCGGGAGAAGTTCAGAGCAGATCATCGCTGTTTTGAACCCGGGAAGCAAACTCTGAAGCTAACATCGATTTAAATGAAACTCGCGCGGATAATTAGTAGGATTAATTCACCATCAGTCTCCAATTTCAGATACGGTTGAACTTTCTCAACCCTAAACGTAAACTCTGAAGCTATCGGACCGATTTAGATAATATCGTGTTTTTTTGGCGTCGGTCTCAATAACGATAAATATGCGTGAACCGGGACAATTCTTATCTATAGAATTTAGTTAATTTGATTTAGGAAAGTAAAAATAGTTCTTTACACTGCTGGCTTCTAACTCCGGACAAATGTTTGTAATGAGAACAGCTATCGAAGTTCCCGTGGGAGTACTTCGCGAAGTAATTTTCTTTTCCCCGAGCGAAGGGCACATTTCATGCAAGAAATCGAACAGTTTGCGGGAAGAGTTTTTAAAGCCCGAATTCATTCTTGAACTACAAAAATGTAACACTGATGAACCATGGGGCACCGAAGTACGCAAGGCGGAAATTGTAACAAAACTGACTGGGCACGAACCTGCCTACTTAATTTTTGCCAGTGCTGTAGGTCCGCAATTCCACTTCGTTAGGGCAATTTTAGGTAAGAAAGTAGTGTAATTGGTTGAAAATTGTCTTCGTAGGTTTCCTCAATTCTTTACGCTTGAGGAACAATTGAGCACGAAAAAAACCATTTAAGACAACGGTCAGTGTGAGTACGTTCGCGTGTTTCAATTGCCGAACCAATTCGGCTCAAGTTTTGTATCTTGTCTGGAGATCAACATGGGACACTAAAATAAGGGTGTGGCCATAAGCGATCCAAAACGAACTATAGTTATCATAGTGATCAAAACACCAAATTTTCTTTTCTCGAAAGCGGCTCCAACAACTTTAATTAATATTTTTGGGCCCCTCCAAATAATGCTTCAGCTGCATAAAATGTTCACGATGGAGAAATAAAGAGAGCAATACAATAAATAATAAAAATTTTCGACGAAAAGAAATTTTAGTTCAGTTTTTTCCGCATACATCTGGCTAATATGACGTTAGCGTTCCCAAAACGATCAGAGGTCAATGGCAAATGATCAGGAACAACCTCAGAAATCGCCCAATTAAAACTACTAACTCATCTCTCTGTGTTCTGGGTATAGTTCCACAACTGTAGACAAACGAAAAATTAAAGGGTTAGTAGCTGAATGTATGCGGAGTAAAGGAAAGTTGCGTGATGCGTTTTTACTTTCCTTGGCTCTTCAAAGTAGAAAGGAAAGTTATATAATCGGCTGAAAAAAAAATTTTGAGTTTTCTTCAGATCTTTACGTTTTAGACCCCCCTGAGTCCGAAAAACACTATTTGGGAAAATGGTCTGTGTGTCTGTGAACGATTTTTAGAGAAAACGACCGTAGCAAATCAGCTCAAACTTGATATCTCGCTCGCAGGTCACAATGGGACGCCAAAATAAGGGTTTGAACAAAATCCACCGAAAGTTAACTATAGTTATCATAGTGATCAAAACACCAAATATTTTTTTCTCAAAAACGGCTCTAACGATTTTGATTACATGTTTTATATTGATAGCTCTCAATAAGGCAATTGTACCATGACATTCCCATCTGTGGGAAAATGACGAGAGCAGCACAATAAATTATAACAATTTTCGACGAAAAGCGTTTGTAGCACAGTTTTTTTCTTTATAAACTCCGCTGGAATTTCTGTAGAATGTTAAAAAAATTGATATTGTAGTCCAATCCAATACCTAAAGGCTGAGTGTTTAAAAACGCTCATGAGATACACGGGGGTCACTCCAGAAATTCCTGAATTTCAACTACTGCCGTTTCGTTTTACCCAATAACTCTGCAAAAGTAATTACTATCCTTCTTAAAAAAATTTGTGTTATAGCCTCATTAATTATTCGTGTACCAATTGCTCAATAATGGTCCTGGAATGAGTACGAGCAGCACAATAAAATCTGGAACTGTAAGCGCTACCGCTTGCTGCTGCCGTAATGCGTTGTTTGACCAAGTTCAAATTAACGGAGTGA
The DNA here is from genome assembly GCA_020466155.1 of Pachypeltis micranthus. Lineage (NCBI taxonomy): Eukaryota > Metazoa > Arthropoda > Insecta > Hemiptera > Miridae > Pachypeltis > Pachypeltis micranthus. The sequence continues at coordinate 32,865,259 of CM035773.1, forward strand.
TAAATGAATTGATTAAATAGAATTAGCCATGTAAAGTGAATTGTTGTAGAGCTAAGTAAAGTTGTGTGTTGCAACGCACCAGATATTTTAAAAATCGTGTGCAAGCTGTAAGGAGGGGAAAGAGGCTCAATGGATTCCTTTTCAACATTTATCGCATTTTTGGTCAACGGATCGACTTTTTGGTTGTCGATGACTTCTATGTGACACAGACAAAAATAATGTTCATTCCACAATAATTCAGATCAAAGGCATTTTGTACTTAACCCTTTTTTGTAGCGTTAAGACATTCCAGGTCCGGTGTTTTCGAACTTCCTGGGTGCGATGTGGGAGTTTGATTTAACGCTTGTAGTGAAGCTCAGAGGGTTCCTCCTTACGAATATAATAGATAGCTAGCCTTGTTGCATACAATTCGGTATAATACATCGACGATTCATCCAAAATCCTCTAACTGTTAGAAGTTTGACGGGTCTCGTTATACGGATACTTTCAACGTCATTTTCGTAACTATTTCTAATTTCATAACTCGTACGTACGTGTACTAATAGCACCAACGGAACTACTCGCCTGAGATAATCGGATATCTGTAACCTACCGGATACGTTTCCAATGTGCACAACACTTCTTCATCTGTGCACCTGTTGGCGTTCCCTACAACTAAATCAATTTATTGTGTAGAAAATGTGTACATTCTAATTCTTTAGATTAGCTTTACGTTATGGTTGCCAGGAACCTATGCACGACATTCAATTGGCAACATTTGTGCCTCTTAAGTCTTAATTACGATGTATTAAATTTATTTTTTTAAATTAGGTTGAAACTTGTATGTTTTACTTTCAATTCTTTTTATTTTATGTAGTACACGCAAAGTGTAAATTGTAACGTGCAAGGTGTTTGTCAATTGATCTAAATTTTACCAAGGCCTGGGATTTGCTATAGTTTTTGAATGGCCATAGACATGAGATTTGAAGTTGCCTCGCGCAATTGAGAGAAAATAGCAGTTTTAAATTACTAACTAGCCCAGACCGAAGTACGATCACTATGTTAAATCAAACTGCACGATAATTGCACACATATCGTAGTTTGTTGTGTTGATAGGTTGAACGGTTCAAGGCGGGAAACACCTTGCACGGTCTGGAGTCGCACGCGACATTTCTGTACTTCGCATTATAGAGATTTACATTAGTAAGCGCACAATACAATTATTCAGGTATTTACCTGGAAAAGCCCAGCTGATGAGAGATCCCCGGTTTCAATGAGAACGTCCAACCGCTATCTTTTGGTCCTGAACAACATATTCGGAAAACAAAACGAGCCCGAGAGTGGAACACAAGTCGCGATTATCGCGACGAATTGAAAATTCGTGAAGGAAAAATCTGGTATGAAAAAACAACGAGTGACGATGTGACCGAGTGAATAGCGATAGCGATCCCGATGTAACACCACACGGAGCACAATCACAAATCGCACTGAGCTAGTTCTCCTCCTCTGAGCAGCGGATGATGTTGAGAACGCCAAAATATTCCCCACTCCGAAGATGTCAGCTGCCACTCGGGAAGGTTACCTTTGGAGGAACAGCTGCGGCGTTTGTCACACGGCTACCAACAAAACAAATATGACGAGTTAAATCAAACATCCTTAATTTCGTTGAATCCATCATTCACATTTGATCGTCACTAATTTTCTCATCCACGCAAAGCGGCCACTATTGGGAGGTTCGACCAATGTCCGTCTGAAAACCCAATAGATAGGTCGAAAAGAATCGAACGATATCCGAAACTGGGGGTTCGTTGGCGAGAGCAGTTCTGAACTATTACATGGGCCGTTGAGAACGTTTGATCTGGAGCCTGTTCTTGCTCACTTACTCTTGAAAAACACACATTTTAATGACCGTTCGCAAGACTTTATTGGAATAGTATTTGAGTATTACGCTAGTTTTTGCATTCTAAATAGTACTACGTCATTAATGGTGTTGTAAAACAAGCCATGTGGACCTAAACGCAAATAAATTGTTTATGTGCATCATCCCAATGTTTTTCAAAAATTTGCTCTCACAAATATTCCCTGTATATGCCTGTGGCCAATTTAAGCAATGAGTAAAGCGAAATACAACAGGGGGTATCAGGCTTTTTTCTCAAAATGGTTAATGGAACCCTGTTTTCTGTTTTGCTGTGAAATGTGTGAACTCAACCATAATACCATAAAATTCTACACAGGAAAGTAAACTCATAACCCTAATCATGTCACTCAAAAGTTGTGTAGAATGTGTTTGTTTTTACTTTCCTTGCTCTACGAAATAGAAAGGAAAGTTATGTAATCGGCTGAAAATTTTTTTTTGAGTTTTCTGCAGATCTTTACGTTTCAGACCCCCCCTGAGTCCGAAAAACACTATTTGGGAAAATGGTCTGTGTGTCTGTGAACTATTTTTAGAGAAAACCACCGTACCAAATCAGCTCAAACTTGATATCTCGCTCGCAGGTCACAATGGGACGCCAAAATGAGGTTTTGAACGAAATCCACCGAAAGTTAACTATAGTTATCTAGGTGATCAAAACACCAAATATTTTTATCTCAAAAACGGCTCTAACGATTTTGATTAAGTTTTTTATATTGATAGCTCTCAATAAGGCAATTGTACTATGACATTCCCATCTGTGGGAAAATGACGAGAGCAGCACAATAAATTACCAAAACTTTCGAAGAAATCGATTTTAGCGCGGTTTTTAGAGAAAACAACCGTTCCAAATCAGCTGAAACTTGATGTCTAGCCTACAGGTTGCCATAGGACACCAAAATAAGGATATCAGCTAAATCCATCGAAAGTTAATAATAGTTATCATAGTGATCAAAACACCAAATTTTTTTCTCATATACGGCTCTAATGATTATGATTAAATTTGGCATATCGATAGCTCTCAATAAGGCAACTATACCATAAAATCTTCATCCGTGGGAAAATGACGAGAGCAGCACAATAAATTATCAAAATTTTCGACGAAAAGCGTTTTTAGCGCAGTTTTTTCCTTATAAACTCCGCTGGAATGTTAGAAAGTGAATTGACGTAGAGCTAAGGAAAGTTGTGTGTTGCAACGCACCAGATATTTTTCAGTGAAGTCCAAGAATTGGATTTTGCAATGAAAACTCCAAAATTCACGCCTAGTTGCTGGCCACAGATAGAATGTTAGATATTGTGGAAAAAATGTTTATTATTCGATTTTCCTGTGGGGAACTGACTGTGGTTCTATCTATTGAAAGGTGGGTATTGGTCCAACATACACCCAACATTTTGTTTTTCAGATGTTCCTCGGTTTACTGATTAGTGTGTCTGTTACGAAAGGAAGTTTGGAGATGCTTTTGAAGATCTGCTGACTCAGGCAAAAATTAGGGCAATCGCGCCGGAGCTTCGATCCACAATACTCGACTTACGTCGAGAATTATGAACAACTGTCTCAACCACTAGACCACGATCACCGGTCCTTTAATAGGACTCAGTCAGCACATGTCTGCCAACCACTGAAAGTTGCCGAGATACGTCTAAAAAGTCGCCACAGATAGCAACCAGCATCATGCTCATCAGGGAGAGATAGGTAAAAAAGCTGGTGCTGGGAGAGATAGGTAAAATCAGAAAACATAATGCTATATAGTTACTATCAAATATTTCATATTTTCTATTGCCTTATTTATTTAACTTTTCTATTTTTATACTAGTGCACACCTTATAGGGCGTTTTAAGTTTTGCTCTCTGGAAGTCATACACCTGTTGTTCATGGTAATTCTTACCGAAAGGCAGCTTAGGAAGGAATTGCCCACAAGTGGCCATTTTTCCCCTATATAAAATTGACATTTTGTCTTTACTTTGCTACATAAACTCGAAAATGTAACGCGGGATATGTAACGGAGAAGCGTCACGAAATATTTGTGTTGGATAAGCTTGGTAACGTATGTTACAAAATGTAACGCTTGGTAACATCACACATTTTAATAATCTCAGTGACCAAGTGATGATGTCAATTGCAATTGAGGCGGCCATTATACCAGAACCATCAACGAGCACAATCAAACGTAGTTATCATTGCATTAAAACAAAAATAAAAGACATAAAATGTCCCTCCTGGTTGCGTATTAGTACAAAAGCTGTACCCACCATTTGAGTCGTGTGTTTTACACACATAAACACACACCATACCCCCGATCTAAATCTTCAGCCTGATTTATGCGTTTAGAGTTTAGCATTGTGGTCATTTACTTTCCTTGGCTCTACAAAGTAGAAAGGATTTAAACCGTTTCAATAAAATACAAGATCATCAATTGAATGATTGCAAAATACACCCCCTAGAGAACACTCATTTTCAAACAAATGTAAAGGTTTTGATTAAAAATTATCTTCTGGTTTGGTTGCTTTGTAAATATTTGTACATTGTAGTTATAATTATTTTGTCAATTAGCTCTATCAATGTGAGTACTTCAAACTCTCTAGATCTATCGAATATCTCGTCTTTTCTTGAGTAAGACTTCGATAATGAGCTTTCGGGTCAGGAATAATGAATCAAGAAGGTTCGTGCTATATCCCAACCAGATAGGGCATAAATAATGTCCAATAGTATGAGCGTGTAGTACACCATTCTATACCTATCACGTAGCATACCATAGCCTATCAATGTCTAAGAAGTTTCTCAGTTCTCTGCACACCTGGATCACACTATACATCGAACATTTACCTACCTTCTAGTAAGAACAGGTTTGCGATGTAACTAGGTGGACTTTTTGAAGTGAAACTTCTATATAGACGGTGTCTTAGGAATTTCGAGTCACGAAAAATTGTGTTACCGGTCACGTGGTACGGCAAGACGACGTTATTCACACCGGTTTTCGTCCGATCACTGAAGTTAAGCAACGTCGGGCGTGGTTAGTACTTGGATGGGAGACCTCGTGCCATTAGTGTCTTTTTTTTCCTTGAACTATTCTTTGTTTGAACAATAAAACAAGTGTAAGTCTGAATTTGATCAACCGGCCGTAGTCCAGTAACTAACATATACCGTCATTTTGTTACCCGCAACTATTTCTGTAGCTGTCCATTGAACGGAAATAAAAACCAACATACATCAGGGACCTAGATTTTTTTCCCTGGATTGAATTCTGTTTTCTTGTTTAATAATTTCACACTTCTCTCTACAATCTTTCATTTCCACATCGATTGACCTTCGACATAATGGTTTTTATTCGTCTTTAATCCTATTTATACAAGAAAAGAGATTTCTTAATGACGCGGAGCAGTGACAGGTCATTTCTGTTACTATAATGGTAACCGTTTGGATGATCCATACAGCTTCATTTCCAGTTTGTATTCACATTTATTGTCGCCAGCTGGTGGTGCACGAGAGATAGGTGAAAAACCTCGTCGATATCTCGTGGCACAGTTTTTACGACATGTATTACAAGTGCGGTTAGCGAACTTCTAGTTTAATCCATGGAGTAAGGATATGAGCTGAGAAACAACTTAAAACGTCACGAGACGCCTTCGCGAGTACGCGTAGCTATTCGTCTTCAACTTCTGTTGCTGCCATTTTGTCTCCTTCCGGGCTCGACTCTCTTTTTCGCGCAGTGTTAAATTCACAACTTTTAACATGGTTAGTGCTTAATTAATCCAACTTTATCTTAGATATGGTAAGCAATCGAAAGAAATTACGGGTGGAATTTATCTTCAGGGAGAATATTGTGATGGCTGTACGACTTAGTCAGGTCGTGTGATGCCTCGCACTCGGTGTGTCGTGACACTTGTTTTCTCCGTTGCGTCGAGGTTATTTCAGCTCCCTTCAGTATTTTCGGGTGATATAAGGAATAATTTTCGTACTATTTGCAAAGAAAAAGTAAGCGAAAGTGTGGTATTGCTGTTTTCGAGAGTTGCGCTCTATTTGCTGTATACGATCAGCTGTTATAGAGTTAGCTGGGGTGGTGTACATGTGGTTTGTCGCTGATGTCAATGTATTGTGTGAGGTCTCGAAGGTTCTGTCGTATGTATGAGAGATTGTTTTCTCTCGGTAGCAACAGATGAAATGGCATCGTTAACAGTTGAAGTCGTGAGATGGAAGTAGAAACTGTAGTACGAGTCAACTTTTTTTTCATAAAATGGTCCCGTACATTGTTTGGCCAATTACTCTGTCACCTCCAGCCAAACCACGGGGATGAATTAGTGCTTAGGGCTTTATCACGTCACAGGATCATGAGATGTATGACGAATCGTGATTAATGTAATGGGTCAATTAGCCGTGTCCTCTGGCAACGAGGTTATGTGTATGCCCGGTGGCCTCCATTCCCATGAGTCTAATATGAGTTGGCAGGAAGGTGTGTTATGGCTAAAGAAAATGATCTGTTTAGTAGCGGTTCATTGACCTCCTTTGTGCGATGATTGTTACAGCTTTATATTTTGGTCCCCGCATTCTGTTGATCTAACCAATTTCAGATATGTTATAAACTAAGTGTACGCTTGAAGACGCTACAAACTGTGATATAGTGCCTAAATGAATTTTGTTAGAATAGAAATTTAAAAAGAAGTCCATTTTGCATGGCTCTTTGTTAACCAGTTTCAGTTTTACACCTTGGTCAGTAAATATTACGAAGAAAAGAAAGAACTACATGTACTGACTCTCAAGATCTGTGAAAACTAACAAATTCTTATCAAATTTCTGTTTTCTAACGAATTTCCACTAGCTGCAGATATCCAAAGGTTTTGAAAGTTAGGTTGATAGGAGCAGTAACTGGCGCTAAGTAGGTATGTTAAACTGTGAGTAAACAGCCGACGGCGTGCGATAGCGATGCAGTGTGGACGAAAAAGGAATATCAACAAACACAGAATTAGTATCGACTAATAGGAAATACGAGTCTAAAGTTTAGTCTGAAAATATTGGCGTCATTGGAGTGGTATGGGCCGTGCTGTTAGTATGGGCTTCTCAGGGAATTCACGTACTTGGTAACTGAAGAGAGTCAGAGCAGAGAGAGTTTCCAGCAGTATAGTCGATTTATGAAATGGTAATCGTTCCAGGTTGTGTCTGGCAGTAATGTTTCAGTAACTCTGCAAGAAAGAAAAAAACGGTTATTGGAACCTCGTTTTCCTTGGATCATTCTATTCCTATTAATTATCCATTTTGTGCGCCTATGTCACCTCCAATTTTACAACCTTGAAATTGGCCACAGTTTCAATCGAAGCTGGTTGACAATAACCACAGGGTGTCGATTATACTGAAGCGACTATGTCTGAACTGCTTATGAGTAGAATGTTTGGAATTGTCGCCTTCTCATCGACACTTGAATCCAAAACCAACGTGGGCACACAATTTGATTCGTGGTGGTACGAGATCGAAACAACTTGGCACCTCAGGCTAAAACGCTCCCCGACCTTCTCAATTTCAATTACTACTACTCTGATTGTTCTGACAATTGTGTTATAAGGGAAAAACAGTGCTATAATCATTTCATATAAACTGTTGATCATTCTATGTCCTGCTTTCGTCATTTTCCCATAGGAGAACATTAATAGCATTGTTGTATCACTTAAAATGTTATCTTTTACCAAGGCAAGACTGATTACTTGTGCAAGTGAGTACTGAACTGAATCATCTGGCTCGTGTGCTAATATTTTTGTTTTCGAAATAATGAACTGAGGCTGGTATGCCTGTCCTTCTCTAATATCTAGTACTCAAGCAGTTATGTACTGGGCTAGGCTTGTGCGCTCACATATTTTGTGCTAAGGGAACCGAAAGAGGCAAGGCTGAAACATTTCATTGATGCAGTTCAATTTCTAGCGCTAGACGAGGAAAGGCTGTTGGCCAAAGGTGATACGAGGCCTTGCACTCAGAATTCCTGTTATTGGAGGATCAAACTGTGAAAAGAGGGAACAAATTGGTGACAAGCTCTCGCTTATAATTAGTGATATTGGAGGAATGAACTGAGGCAGCTTGAGTGGAAGGTAAATCTATTGGCTCCTGATATCTGGTATTGAAGCTCCTCGCGAAGTTAACCATGTGGATTGTGCTGAAGATCTAGATGAGGCTGAACTGGGTGGTTTTAGTACAAGGGAGGCTAAATTGGTCGCAGGTTTCTGATACTAAGGAAACAACCTGAGGTTATGTTGAAATGTTGTGTACTGTGTTACAATGTCTGGAAGTGAAGCAACTCTGTTAATTTTCTCGTGAGCGCTGGGCTGGTGTAGCTAACTTGAGTGCTCAAATTTCTGGCATTGGGCAGCCCTAGATGAGATGGAGAATAGCTCAGGCGCTCAAATCGTAGGTTCTTACACTGGTCTGCCTGTTCTCACTTGTGACTATTCATCATACCCTTGCGGCTCAAGGGTTACTCCGGAAGAATTTGGAGGGGCCTTACAGGAATCCAACAAATCTCTTTAGGATTAAAGCAGTCCATTTCTGTTACTCAGGCAGTTGACTTCATGTGCATGAAAGTAACGATGTCACCAACAACTTGAAAAGTCGAGTTCGTCCAATGAGTGCCTTGTCAGTACATGGTCTGTCAAGTTGGAGTTATGAAATGTGGTATATATTTTTGGAAAATTGAGCTAAATTCATTGGGAATGATCGCAAAAGCTATTAGGAAATTGGCTAAAGTGTTACTTTTCGTTCTCACTAAATTTTATGTCTAATTTTCAGGGTCGCGTCAGGACGAAAACTGTCAAGAAAGCTTCTCGTGTCATCATCGAGAAGTACTATACTCGTCTCACGTTGGACTTTCACACTAACAAAAGAATATGCGAGGAAATCGCTATTATCCCTACGAAATCTCTCAGAAATAAAATTGCCGGGTAAGATGGTATCTTTGTTTACAGTTGGCTATTTATTTAAAGGGCGTAACGGTCTGGTAATACTATATCAGCATGTTTTCCCGTGAAAATTATTTAATGCTTGATTTGCTATTTCTCCAATCCACAATTAGTCGTTTTTACTTTATACTTTAAACGGTTACGTTTTTTACTTTATACTATCCAAAGGGTTAGGAAAGTATTGCAATCGTTCAAAAAAAGTTGAGTTTTCTTAGTTGAGGCCTACTTAATCCGAAAAACCAAATTTCCGCGTGCGCGCGGGTGTGTGTGTCTGTTGTTCAATTTGCGTGAAAATTGCTGAACCTACTGTTCTGTTGTGTTTGTTATTTTTTGACCATGTGAAAACAAGGTTATGAACTATTTCCATAGATTCGAAAGAGGGGAATGGTGGGGGACCCAAAATGCACGAAAACTCGGGTTTTTATGGCACTTTCAAATTGATCTTCCACTAGTTAGCACTCCTCTTCTTTTCCATAAATATCTACATGGGAAATCGATGATAGACCTGTGAAGCAATTACACGGGGTTTCACTTTTTGGCAAAACTCTTTCAACGATTTTCACCAAACTCACAGGATGCCTTCGCAATAAAGGGCTGGTTATTGCCCAATCGAGAAAATGGGTTTCGTGAGTGTAAAAGTAATTGCTAGAGAAATCTAAATCAAGTCGGCTCATTGATATTTAGCGTTCTGGCTAACTGTGGAGACCGAAATAAGGGTGATTTAAATCGGTCCATCTTAAACAAACTATAATCGTATCGATCAAAAGACCTAATTCTCTTTTCATTTTCCTCAAACAGGGCGCTAACGGTTTTGATTAGGAATATATTTTGGCGTGAAATGTTCCGAAGGATATAACAGGAATAGAAACCATTCTGCGGTACTTCCACTGGAATTACTTTTTCCACGGGGAAGTGACGAGAGCAGTACTTGAATTATTAAACTTGATGGAGGAAGGGGAAATTCAGGTCGTGAGTCACCAATAGCCAAGCATTTACAAATGCGATAATAACGAAAATTTATTGCTCTGAGGAAATTAGTGGGATACGAAAATGAATTGAATGCTCCGGGAGATGCGAACTGATGGGACTTGGCAATGTGGTGGACTAATTTAGCAAATTGAAAAGAAACAGAAACGCCTGACCTGCATGTACAGGTAAAAGTAAGGCCATCTCGGTGTCTAGAAGTCGAAGAACAAGTGGATTCCAGATTATGTCATCCAACTGAATACATCACTGATTACAATAGGAAGTTTTTCGGCGAGCTTCTGCACTCGAAGTGCAGCAGAATAGAGACTTAGAGAACGAGTTGACGCAGAATGGATCTGGGATGGTCGTAGGGAACTAGGTGTTTGGTTGGCTTTAGGTCGTTTCTCTCTGCGAATTGAATGGAGAGAGGTGAGATGAACAGCAAGAGGTCGAGTTAGGTTTGTGAAGCAAGAACGATAAGGGCTCAGACCACCAGACTAAGGAATAAAGAATAAAAGGAAGACAACACAGAAGGAAAATCACTGTTTTCTCTGTAAATCTAGGACTGGAAACATGGACGTTTTGGAGCATCATGTTGCCAATCATGTTGACAAATTACTCATGGCAAACAAGATTGAAAGAAAAATAAATATTCAAATTTGGTTGTCAGTCGTCAAAACCGAACATGAAATGAAATGGAACAAAATAAATTAGAAATATGAGTGAAGAAATGAATGTAATTCAATGTTCTCAAATAACTTGGGGAAGATGATTCGGCATCTGGTAGGAAAAGATGGCAGTTCTTGAAGACAGAAAGAAACCTCTCTGTTGACTGGAGGTTCATTGAAAATTCACGCGAGTGAGACTATTGCGTTTAGGGCAAAAGAGGCGAGAAAAACAGGAACTAGTCCATCTAGTCATCGATCGCGTAGTAAGGGGGAGGGGGGTCAAGTTTATTTGAGGATGCTTATTGTGAAGCTGCTTCTTTGTTCTTGGACGGAATAAAAACTAAGGACGAATACTCTTAGGTATTAAAGAAATTGGGTTATATCCGCCAGTAGGCAAATTACTAAAGTTAACGTACCTGTTAGGTGAGTCCGTCTCCTCTGGCTTGTGAGTTACTGTGGGCAAGCGCTTTCGATGTAAAGACATCATCGTCTGGCCGTTAAGTCAGTACTGGAGTCAGTCAGTTGGTCGTGGTCTTTATATACAAAGAGAAAGGTGAAAGGGGTGATGGAGCGTCGGGAAGGGGCGGGGAGAGGAGGTCATGTAGCTCAGGGGGAAACCCCCTAGAGATAAATGGAACGTGTTGGATGGTCTGTCAATTGTGGAATTTAAGTCTTTTTTGTGTAGGGTGGTCTGTAAATCCGTCAGTTGGTTGTTTTCGTTTGTGTAGTGTTTTGAGTGGTGTGAATATGGTGTCGCATTTTGTGTTGATTTGTTCATTTATGATCTGTCCATTGAAGTTTTTTTGTTTATAAATTTCCATGTTTTCTAATATGTTCAGTTTTCGTCCTTTGTATTGTTTGTGTAGTAAGGTGGTACAGTCCTGTATTTTGGTGGGTTCATGTCCAGTTGTTTTGAGGTGGTTGGCAAAGTCAAAACACTACACAAACGAAAACAACCAACTGACGGATTTACAGACCACCCTACACAAAAAAGACTTAAATTCCACAATTGACAGACCATCCAACACGTTCCATTTATCTCTAGGGGGTTTCCCCCTGAGCTACATGACCTCCTCTCCCCGCCCCTTCCCCGACGCTCCATCACCCCTTTCACCTTTCTCTTTGTATATAAAGACCACGACCAACTGACTGACTCCAGTACTGACTTAACGGCCAGACGATGATGTCTTTACATCGAAAGCGCTTGCCCACAGTAACTCACAAGCCAGAGGAGACGGACTCACCTAACAGGTACGTTAACTTTAATACTCTTAGGTCTTTGGATATTTTTGACTTCCCCAATCGTTATTACCTCAAACGTTGCTCGTTCTGTCATCCTTTAAAGGAGAACTAGTGATGTTGAATAGAAAGCAGTACACTAATCACGAACTGCGAATATTAATGTGTCCGTACAAACCTAAACTCAACGAATAACTTGTTTGGCCCTTGTTCGCCTGCCCGTAGTTATTTTATCTGTAAATTGCTATTGGGCTCACACCCGGCTTTCCGTTTCAGGTTCGTTACTCATTTGATGAAGAGGCTTCGACATTCTCAAGTTCGAGGAATTTCAATTAAACTTCAAGAAGAAGAAAGAGAAAGGAGGGACAACTTCGTGCCCGAAGTTTCCGCTTTGGAACAGGACGTTATTGAAGTTGATCCTGAAACTAAGGACATGTTGAAGACGCTGGTAAGTCCTTGGACTTTGTTTTCCCCCTACTCCCCTAGTATCCCCCTACTTTATTCATTGTTTTGTTGGTCGCTATTTGTTCACTACCAGGCGAGTGTTCTAGTTGGAAAATAAAACGGTCTGCGTGTGTCGTTTTGTCATCGCCGTATGGTACGCACTCAGTATTACTGCAGGAGAATAGTTTGACCAATTCAGTTCAAATTTTATGTTCGTATCAACATAGGACGCCAAAATCTGCAAAATTGGTTCAAAACTGTGTTTATCATAGTGATTGAAACCCCAAATGACGAGGGCAGTATAAAATGTTCGCCATTATTGGAAACATCTCAACAAATGATCAGAAATTTCAACAAAAGTCGCTGTTAGTGGTTTTTACTTTCCTTGGCTCTACAAAGTAAAAAGGAAAGTTCTTTAATAGGCTGATGAAAATTTGTTTTTCAAGTTTTCTTCAGATCCTTACGTTTTAGACCCTAGTGTGTGTCTGTGAACGATTTTTAGAGAAAACAACCGAGCCAAATCAGCTCAAACTTGATATCTAGCCTGCAGGAGACCATGGGACTCCAAAATAAGGGTATGAACAAAATCGACCGAAAGTTAACTATTGTTATCATAGTGATCAAAACACCAAATATTTGTTTCTCTCAAAAACTGCACTAACGATTTTGACTTAATTAATTTAGATTAATACCTCGTAATAAGACAACTATACCATAAAATTCCCATTTGTGGGAAAATGATGAGAGCAGCATAATAAATTACCAACATTTTCGACGGAAATCGATTATAGCGCGGGTTTTTCATTATAATCTCCGCTGAAATGTTACTAGAATGTTTTTAAAAAAATTTGTGTAGTAGTCCAATCCAGTCCAATAGGGTGTTTAAAAACAACGCTCATAAGATATAGGGGGTTACTCTAGAAATTCCAGAACTTCATCTACCGCCGTTTCGCTTACTACCATTTTTAAATGTTTTAACCAATAACTCTGCAAAAGTGATTACTATCCTCTGTTAAAAAAATCGTGTTTATAGCCTCATTAATTCTCTCTGTGCCGATTGTTCGATAATTGTCCGGGAATAAGTACGAGCAGCACAATAAATTCCGAAACTGTAAGCGCTACCGGCTCCTGCTGCTGTGAAGTGTTGTTTGACCAAGTTAAAATGAACTGAGTGACAAATGAATGAGGAAATAGAAAAAGCCATGTGCACGAGTGAAATGACGTAGAACTAAGGAAAGTTGTGTGTTGCAACGCACCAGATATTATTTTTTTTTTTTAAATATCCTGTCCACATTATTGGAGTAGTTTTGTACGTACTTTTAGAAATGGTAACAACTTTTAAGAAGATTTGAGCGAAATTTATAAGAAAAAATGCATCGAAATGTTTGGTAATTTATTGTGCTACTGTCGCCATTTTCCAAATGATTTTATGGCATTGGAATGCTGTTTGGAGCTGCCTGTAGAAAAAATTTAATCAAAATCGTTAGCGGCGTGTCCGAATCAAAAAATGTAGTGTTATGATAACTATAATAAGTTTCAGGCGGATTTTGCCGTCCCATAATTATCTAGGGGCTACATATCGAGTTTAAACTGATTTGGTTCAGCCACTCTCAAACGCGTTCACTACAACACACACACACAGACCAAACGGTGTTTTTCGGACTCAGTAGAAGAGAACTCAAATTTTCTTCTTCTGCCCACTACATAACACAGTCATGAATCTCTGTGTACTGGCTGCTCGATAATGATCGTGGCACAGGTTGGAGCAGCACAAGAAATTCTGGAACTTCCAACTGGAGCAGTTTTCACGTAGAACGACGTTATTAACAGATTGAGGGTTGCTACTGAGGAAAATCGCTGGGGGCCAAGGAAAGTTGTGTGATGCCTCGCACATTGTCCAATGTGTCTCGTGCATAATCGAAGTTGAAATACTGTTGTGAAATAATTAGGGGCGTGCCTCGCAATCCCGAATTCAAATTATCGCTTTTAGGATGAAATTTTTTAGTGGTTTTCCCTTTGATTTCAAAAATATAAATCTAACCAATTGTAACCTTTCCACAAAAAACCATCATGTTAGTTTATTAAATAACTTATGCAGTGGTTACTCGACGATAGTTATGCCATAAATAGGGGAACTCAATAAATTCTGGAACCTTGAAAGCCAGTAGTTCCCATGTAGAAGCCAAGTTCGTATAAGCTGAATGAAAAACAGGTTTGGTTAGTTGCTGGACTGATAAAAAATTGGCGAAGTTATGATATGCGTCGTTTTATTTTAGTTTTTTTTATATTTTCGCTGTACATATTGCCATACGATCCATTATTTTTGAGATTTTTTATTCATCGCCTAATTTCATATTATTTTTCTTTGCAGGATTTCAGCAACATCTCTGGCCTTCAACTCGTCCAGCCGTCGAACCAAGCTTACGGAAGGCGCCCTTAATTTTTTTTTCTATGTTCAATTTTATTTTAATAAAACTTGGTCTTTGAGACAACAGATCAACGTTATTACCTCATTTAGTGTGAGCTCAGATCGCCTGAAGAGATGAGGAAGGGTATAAGAAAGGTGAAAGAAGTCAAAATGCGGTGGAAGGGAACGTTAAGGGTCTTTGTCAAGACACTCGGTGCCCATAATAGGCATGCTCTTATCTGGGTGCCGGCTCACAGGGGGCAGGAGGGCAATGAAAAGGCTGACTTGTAAAAAGGGGTACGGATTCCCCACCCATCGGGCCTGAATGCTACGTTCGAATGAGGATAAGTCACCTGAATTGTCCGCTGGGAGGAGACACAGGAAAGTAGCGCCCATTGCCATCGCAATGGCTCATAACGCCTCCTTGTCTAAGGGCGAAGGCAATGCTGACAATCCAGACATAATCACAGACATTGGTATCACCTCATCATTAAGATGGGCATCTCAGAGGCCGTGGAGTGCAGATAGTGTGATGAGGAGGATGAAACGGGAGAGCACGTCCTATGCGAGTGCCCTGCCTTGGCAGCCAGATGCTTTGAATACTTTTCTCAGGGGCTCATTGAAACCCAAACCATAGTGGGGTCTGTGGCAAAGGACATACTCAGCTTCCTAAGGGGGGTCAGGTATGTACAATGTCTTCTATTAAGTAAGGGATAGTGTCACAATAAACCGCAGTGTCAAAGGGACTTTGTCCTGTATGCCCTCCGAACAAGAAAAAGTATCTGGAACATATGTCACTGGTTCAGGTGGTTTTCAAGGAGTGTAAGGAGGTTTACGGAAAAGAATGAAGGTCAAATTTTTTTTCCTATGGCGGCGATTCGTTGACAGGTGGCCCCACCGCAGGATGTCTTCCTCTTCCAGCTGATTATGATGCCGAGCCACGTTGTAATAGTTACGTAGAGGCTGATTTCCAAACTGGTACACAAGACAAGGTTTTCCGACAGACAAAAAAGGTCTCTACAAGGGGAGAAAAAACAGGATCGGGTGTTCGAGCAGTGTTTGGAACACGAATGAAAAAAGGAGGGGGTTTGGCAGGAGAGGAGGACAGGATCAGACACTGATCGAAACGACACAGTCCCACCACAAACCAGGCTCGAACATGTGTACATGGCTTTTTTTTTCTACTTCCTCAATTTATTTATCACTCAAGTTCATTTGAACTTATCAAACAACACTTCAGGGCAGCAGGAACTGGTAGCTCTTACAGTTCCAAAATGTATTGTGCTGCTCGTACTCATTCTTGAACCATTATTGAGTGATAAATGAATTGAGTAGGCAGAAAAACAGCCATGTACACTAGTGAATTGACATAGAGCTTACGGAAGTTGTGTGTTGCAACACACTAGATTTTTTTTAAACATTCTAGTAACAGTTCAGCGGTGTTCGAAAGGAAAAATATCTGGTGCGTAGCAACACACAACTTTCCGCCACCCCTTTAAGTTCGAACACCACCTTCATAGGCGGGTGCTATATCTTCGTTCAACGCATTTTTACAGGAACATGTATGGAGAACAAAATGTAGGGACTAGTTAGCTGAGAGTACTCCGAATGTTTGATCGAAATCGTTAGAGCCGTTTTTGAGAAAATTGGAATACCGATCAATTAATGTTCGACGAATCTCCTTTTTTGTGTTAACTTGGCTTATATCTCCGTTCAACATATATATACAGAAATAATTATAGAGAACGAAATGTTGGTATGGGTGACTAAAAGACACTCCATTAGAATTTATCACATCTGGTAAAGAAGTTACCCTGGAATTTACGGAAATGTTAGAAAAAACGTTATTTTCGACACATTTTGATTTTTATCTCTGTTCAATGGACCGTCACAGGAACATTTATTGAGAAGAATATGTAGGTATCAACTATTTGAAAACATCCTGTGAGTTTGGTGGAAATCGCTGAAGCCGTTTTGCCAAAAAGCGTAAAAACCTATTTTTGCTTCAGGGGCCCATACCTCCGTTCACCGTATTTTCATGGAGATATGTATGGAGAAGAAAAGTTAGGTATTGATTAGGAGAAGATAATTTGAAAGTTTAATCAAAATCGTTAGAGCCGTTTTCGAGAAAAATGCGAAAAACCCTAGTTTTTGGTACATTTTCGTCCCCCACCCCCTTCCCATCGGTCGAAATCGTCCATAACCTTATTTTGGTGTCTACAAAATAACGAACAAAACAAAAAAAGGACCAACTCAATCGGATCAGCCGTTCGCCCGCAAATCGAACTACAGACACACACACACACAGACATACACACGGACCTCTCTCCGAAATTAGGTTTTTTAGAGTCAGTAGGGTCTGAAACGTAAAGATCTGAAGAAAACCCAACTTTTTTTTTTGGGCCGATTACTATACTTTCCTTCCCTTCGGGTAGCGGAAAGTAAGTAGCGGAAAGTAAAAAACGCGCTAAAACCGAAAATTTTGCTAATTTATTGTGCTGCTCTCGTCATTTTCCCACGAATGAGGGGAAATTATTTTATGTATAATTGCCTTATGGAGAGCTATCAATATAAGAAATTTAATCGAAATTTCGAGAAAAAAAAATTAGTGTTTTGATTACTATGATAACTAGTTAACTTTCGGTGGATTTTGCTCGTACCCTTATTTTGGCGTCCCATGGTAAACTGCGGGCTAGATATCAAGTTTGGTATGGTCGTTTTCTGTTAAAATTGTTCACACACAGACCATTTTCCCAAATAGTGTTTTTCGAACTCAGTAGGGTATGAAACGTAAAGATCTGAAGAAAACTCAAAAAAAAATTTTCAGTCGATTACATAACTTTCCTTTCTACTTTGTTGAGCCAAGGAAAGTTAAAAGGGTCTTGTGCGTGAACCGCTGATCAAAAGAAGGAAAGTTTTAAATTGTACATAAGTAGACAGGATAGGACAAGTGGCCATGGCACTGAAAGCACACACCAATTGAGGTGATGGATTGGTCTCGATAAAGTTTGGAGTTGTAGGGAAAGTGGATGCAGAGCAAAGAACGCCAATGTTGACCTTGAATGGTTAAATTTGAGTGACATATTGAGAGAAGAGAAATGCAACCAATGGGCCTTTTTCTCTATTATGATTGCATGTTGCTACAGCTTAGATTGACTGTGGAAATTCTGGATAAGAAATGAATATAGGTGTAGAGATCCTGATGGCAGTGGAGTGTCAAAGCGAGACCCAGCAGACAAGGGGGAGTGGGAGAGTGTTGTAAAATTAAAGCAGAGAAGAGCTTGCAACCGGATAAATCTAAAGCTAATGTGTGAAGGAAGACTGACAGAGCCTCCACCGTGTTGAGGTACCAAACTGAAAGCATAATTGCTAACAAAATTCTGACTGAAGTTCCCTAACATTTAATGCAATTTCCTTCAATTGGTTAATGCGATGAAAAGCAGTAGTACGATACAAAACGTACTAAAAAGCAGGTTTTTTCATGAGCGAGATTTTCATTGTGTATGTTTTATAAATCAATATTTAAGTTTTTTCTCACAAAGTATCTCAGTGAATCACTTATGGTGGTCTGTTGAACGGAGAGACAAGAGGCTCGTTTTCTGGGAAACAAAGACGTGACTTTGTGTAGATTGATTGGAGCATGGAGGAGGCTTGGACCGAGGCAGTTACTACGCAGCAGGGAGGGACAAAAGAACCCCTCTGCTGGAAGAGCGCAAGAGGGTAAAGCGCTCCTCAGATGGTGGGGACAGAGTCTAACTTGCCTCCTGCAGCTCAGCAGAAGCTGGGAGTTTTCCACTGCAGAGTGCTTGAGGTTCCTTAGCTATGGCCAGTGGAGGTAGCAAGATGGACCTTAAGTTCGTCTAGCGTTTTGTGCAAGAATAGTGGGGACGTATTAAGGGTGCCACGTCAGAGAGCTGAGCGTGGAACACCGCATAATAGGCCTATGTGTTACCACAGTGAGGGTTTTCCCAGTTATATCCAAGTAGAAAGAAGAAAACACGGATATAGCATTCAAAATGTGCCGAAAAGGATTTTTAAACACTTTGAAGCCCCGTAGAAAGCAGTAGTTGTAGAACTTGTTAATGCCGCTTTGCATCCCAAAGGAGAGTATTGTAGCATCCAGATCCACATTTTGTTACCAGCAACTACTTCTGTAACCGGTGATTATGAAGTGTCGTGGCCATGGTTTCTTATTATCAAAGACTCGTCAAATAATGACGTCACAATCCCGTTTTCACCCAAAATTCATTGAATAGTCATTGAAATTTGGGCTATTGTTCATTCCTCAGTCTATCAATTACGCTTTTTTGTAACAGCCACTCCTGGTAATTATAGTCAGGAGCAAATTTGTGAGTGTAATCAGTCAATGCATGCAGCATGCACTGAATACTCTGCAGAGATGGTGTAATGGGCAAGGTCTGTTTGTCAATCCAGACAAAACAAGCCTGGTCCAATTCACTAGAATGCGCAGTCTTGTGCTGCAGGAACTCAGGCTGGGCAGTAAGGTGGTGAAGGTCCAGCATGAGATCAAGTACCAGGGAGTTTTCCTAGATGGGAAGCTCACTTGGGACATACACGTGAATAAAGCCTTACAGTGGGCATCAGTGGTGATGTGGGGAGCTCAGAAAATGGTGGAGAAGACATGGGGGCTAAGGCCTGGGGTGATCTGGTGGCTGTACACTGCAGTTGTTAGGCCTGTAGTCACATATGGAGCCCTGGTCTGGTGAACTAAGGTGGAAAATAGAGCCTAGAATAAACTGCAACGTAGGACGTGTCTGGTCGTTACAGGCTGCATGAGAACATGCCCTATTGCTGCACTGGAGGTCTTGTTAGATTTAGCTCCACTCCACATACATGTTGTAAGGATGATGTGGCGGCTGGCCACCCTTTATCGACAAATGGCGCCTCACAGTGAAGTCATCCTGACGGAGGGCGCTAGCCGTGAGCCACAGACTACTCTGAAGGGGATAGCATGTGGCCAATGAGAGAGGACCACCCCCTCCAAGAGAACGTACATAAGGGCCTGCTGCAAGAACAAACCGCATTCATTTCTTCTTCTGACCACAAGAAGCCACCATCAGCAGGGCCAGCGGAGATGACGAGTCCCTCATCTTGCATCTGAAGGAGAAGGAGCCCTGACTCAACCGAGTCCCTCGCCGTGAGGAGCTACTGCTCAACCGAGCCCTTCGACCTATGCACCTACGCAACGCTTCGACGCCCGAGGAACTCGTCCCTCGCCTCACTCTTTGCCAACCGGCAGAGACAGGACCTACAAACATTTTCGTTGGCCCTTAAAAGGGGGACCCGACAGATGACATTTCTCCAGGCTGTGCGTATGTTGGAGTTGGGTCTGGTCGTGCAGGGGAGGAGGGGTTCCTGCCACTTGATACTTGTTAAGCTGAAGGTGGAGGGGCCTGCGCTGCATAAGGTGGACTCCGCTGGTTCAACTTCGCGCTACCCTTTCAGATCCATGAACGAGCCAGGTGGGAAGAGGGAGTTCTCACGTTTGAAGGTGGGGCTTTGGTATATTACACTGATGGCTCGGTTCAGGGTGGCCTGGCAGGGGCAGGCATCTTTGGGCTCAGATTAGAGCAGCAATCCTATTCCAGGCAGAAGTGTCTCCAGTGACAGCCTGTGTGCAGTGGCTGCAGAAGATGTGCATTATGGTGGATAGTCAGGCCACTCTTATGGCTGTAGCCTCGTTTTGTCTTACGTCGCAGCAGGTGTGGGAGTGTCTGACTGAACTGATGGCCCTGGCCTAAGGCAAAAGTGTAACACTGTCTTGGGTACCAGGGAATAGAGGGAAATGAATGGGCCAATGGGCTGGCTAAGAAGGGATCAGCGCAGATCCCTGTCGGCTCTGAGCCCTTTGCTGGGATTAACAGAAGCCACTTACGTAGAGAGGTTGGCCAAAGGAAGGATAGGTGCAGGGTTGCCTGGCCTTAGACAGTCAAAACTCTTTATCCAACTCTCCAGAGAGAGGGCCAAGGAAGTGCTTGCACGGGGGAGGAAGGATAAGAGGATCACATGTAGCCTGTTTGCAGGTCACTGTCTACTGGCCTTGCTAATATTGGCAAGTGTGAGGTACAGGGCCAGGTGCAGGTTCTGCAAGGTGGGGCTAGAGACGTCAGAGCATGTGAAGCCTCGCGCTGTTGTGTGTTAGGGATGTCCTTTCTTCAGCCAGAAGAGGTGGCGGATGCAGAACTCTCGGATGTCCTCCCCTTTGGTGGGGTGGGGTGGGGGGTATAGGTGACGTTGCACCAAGTGAGCCCGGAGCCATGGGGCCTGGGGGTGGAGCAAAACTGTCGGGTCCCCTGTTCAAGCGCTTATGTGGTCCTGAAAAGGGTCGACGAAATATTGTTGTTGTGTGTGAAGGTCCTGTCTGTCGGTTGAGAGTGTGTGGGGCGAAGAACGGGTTTCTCGGGCGTCGTTGCGTAGGTCGAAGGGCTCGGTTGAGCAGTAGCTCCTCACAGTGAGGGACTTGGTTGAGTCGTCACTCCTTCTCCTGCAGACGCGAGATGAGGGACTCGGTTGAGTCAGAAGGTTCGGTCGACCAGCGGGCGAGGGACGAGTTCCTCAGGCGTTGAAGCATAGTTTGAAGGGCTCGGTTGAGTCGTCGCTCCTTCTTCTTCAGACGCGAGAGGGCGGACTCGTCGTCCTCGCTGGCGCCGCTGATGGTGGTCTGTTGTTGTCGGAAGAAGTGATCAGTGTAAGAATGAAAGGAAGAATGCTGGTTTTTTTTTTTTTTTTTTTCCGGACGCTTCCGGGGAGGGGAAATCTTCAAAAGACACCCAAATGGGTAGTGTCGGATTTTTACCGACTAAAACCCCTCCCCCGCAGTTGCCAACCCGGAGGTTCTAAACCAGAAGGATGGGAGGCCAGCCTGCAGATGCAGGGGGACTCATGCGCATGTGCAATGCGAGGAGGGCGGGACGGGGTTAGCGTGGAATGAGGGAGCAGGGCCTATGGACGATGTCCGAGGGGTTGGGGGCACATTGTGGAAGGCAGGTGATGGACAGGTTGGGGTGACCCGCCACTGAGTTGCGGAGGTTGAGGGCGTAGGTTGAGGCAGCTGTGCTGAGCGAGGGGAGGCCTGTTTCCTTCAGGAGCTGCCGGTTTCTGATGTAGCGGGGTGAGCGGAGGACACCTCGGAGGGACTTCATGTAGGTGCCCTCGAGTTGGCGAAGGGAGGAGGCCGTGCCCCAGACGGGGATAGCGTAGGTGCTGATGCTCCTGATGATGGCGTTGAAGACACGGATTTTCGTTGGATGTGAAACCTTACTGTTGTTGAAGAATGGCCGGAGAGCAATGAAGGCTCCGTTGATTTTGGCACGAACTGCGAGGGTCTGCCTGAACCAGTTGAGTTTCCTGTCGAAGATGACACCGAGGTACTTGGCCTGGTGTTTCCAAGGGATTGGATGGTTCCCCACTTGGATGTTGGGGGGGGGGGATGTTACGGCGGGAGAAGAAGACGGCTTCTGATTTGGATTCGTTGAGGCGTAGTCCCCATTGGTGGTACCAGCTGAGCTAGGACGGCAGGAACTTATTCATGACTGTGGCACAGTGCAGCTTGGTTTTGGAGGTGTAGAGGAGAGCTACGTCGTCCGCATATTGTGCAGTGATGATCTTCTTGTGGACAGGTATGTTGTGGAGGGAGTCGTCCTCTCTGGTTGGCCGCCTGCTATCCCCTCCAGGAGTGGTTTGTGGCTCACGGCTAGCGCCATGATCTGTCGGGATGACTTTCCTGTGAAGCGCCTTTTGTAGGTAAGGTGGCCAGCCGCCACAAAAAGGGCCACGAACTGAGGATCATTGACCATAGGCGTCACCTTTTATTTAAAATAACAAAAAATTAAAAAAACCGTTTCTCCTCAGTCAGGGCATTTCTGCCTTTCTTTCACATGCGGCTGTAACGATTTGGCTCAAACTCACTGTATTTTGAGATAATTAATCTCTTCGTTAGATTCTCATGCATGAAGATACAACGTTTGTATATAGGGCGTTGAAGAAAGCGAGTTGGGCGATTGGGGTCTTATGCCGAGTACAGGAATACCAACAAAATAGTTTCGACGTCCGCGGGGGTTTCTGAGCAACACTGAGTTGTGGGGTCGATCGGAGCACGAAGTTTGAAAATGGGCGGATAGAGGGAGAGACCTGCGCGGAAGGAGCTCCGGGAGCCCCCTTCAGCTCGCCCTCTTTCGGGTCGTTCCGCAGCCGCTGCTGCTATCTCGGCTCCCCAACCTCAAACCCTTCGAGTCCCCGCAAAGCTAACTTCAAATCCTCCCGAATACGTTCACTCCGGAGACCTCCCCTTTATTTTTTTACGTTTTATTTTTTTTTAGATAGAAATCGTGAAATATCTATTTCGTTTGTTAGTTTT
This sequence comes from Pachypeltis micranthus, assembly GCA_020466155.1. Taxonomy (NCBI): domain Eukaryota; kingdom Metazoa; phylum Arthropoda; class Insecta; order Hemiptera; family Miridae; genus Pachypeltis; species Pachypeltis micranthus. Next base: position 32,888,184 of record CM035773.1, read on the forward strand.
TAATAACCGCGTGGAGGAATTCGATGTTGTAAATTGGTCGATGTAGTTATGGAGTGTCCTCACGTAAGTGATAACGTTAAAATTCAAACCCCCTTTGCCTGCGAGCAGAACACAAAGGAATGGCAATGCGCAGGTGAGATTTTTTTTCCAGCAAATTCATTGATTTTTTTCGCATTTTTGTCACTTTTCGAGCGCTTCGTTTGTTCGTCAGGGAACGACAAAATTTCATCTTCCGTTTGTCGCTCCTGCACAATTGATTTGTTGACCTCAACGAAATCCTTCAAAACCCCGAAGAAAGATGGCTTCGTGGGACCCTTTTTCCCGTTTTAAGGTTGATAATTGGGGTTTTTATTTTTACGAAACGGCGTAAAAGGAGGGTTTGCGGTTCAAGGGTGGTGCCTTCGAAGGGGTTCCAGACGGAAGGCAGTTTCTGTAGGATTTTCGTTGGTCGTCGTCGGAGCTTTCCGACTCCATTGTCAACTTGTGGACAGTTGCTGAACTCAAATCAATACGGAGAGGAGCCCCGGTCCTCTTCTCATTTAATAATGATACCCTTTTGTACGTCGTACGTGATTCATAGGGCTCACTCCCCCGCCCCTTTTCCAACTTAACGACGAAAAATCCCTTTTTTTTCGAATCGAAATTCGCCAACAAAAATGCCGAAGAGATTGTCGATAACACAAAATTGTATCGCCCACCCTGGGCGACAATTTTGCCGAAATATTCTCAATTCATTAAATTCCTTTGACGGGTGTGTTACGTTTTTACTCTGACAGCCCCACGAAATTCTTTCTTCTCTGTTTCGATTATCATTCGGGTCATGCGAGGTTTACGGTTTATACAATAATTATAAGCGCATTCCCCATTTCTTTACATTTTATTTTATTATTTTTTTGTCGAGGCCGCAGAATTTTTTGTTGCGTTGAGCCGTTTCTCCGCTGACGTCACGTCAATCGCTGCAGATAACGCCCTTTTTATCGAACGGGTTCGTAAGAGTCCTGGAGGTGAGCAGATTGCCGACATTCCCTTGTAATGACATTCTAGCGGCATTTTAGGCGTTTAACGTGCGTTGTTTGAGATAATTCGAAGGGTTTTAATTGGAGGAGTGATGTCGGATTCGGCTCATACGAATTTTCAGAGTGATTTTGGGTGTTTGTAAAATATTTGAACGATTAGATTCGAGCACCAGAGAACTGATGTCAAAAGGGCAAGTTGACTATAGTGCAAGAACACGTCCGCAAAGATCTATTGCAAAATTTGAACTTCAAGTGGAAACTAAAATAAATTGTCTGGATGCTCAGTCAACATTAAACCATCTTTCTGAAGCATCCTTGTCAAAATTGATTCCTAAATAGTGCAACATTGAGCTTAGTCCTGGGTCATACTTAGCCATCCTCCACAACCATTTTATATTTGACCCGGGTAGTTTGAGAATGGCAAAAATTAGCGTCAGAGCTCTAATTCGAGATGCTAAGGAGGGTACTAACTTTCCTGTCTTCCCGCAGCTTTTTCGTGGAGCTTTTCCAATTTTGAGTCCAGTGGATTGTGAAGGAATGAATTTTGCCTCTCATTCAGATGATTCAGGTCGTCTATCAACTTTGCTCTCCTTACTCTGCCATTTTTACTTTCCTTGCTCTACGAAGTAGAAAGGAAAGTTATGTAATCGGCTGAAAATTTTTTTTTGAGTTCTCTTCAGATCTTTACGTTTCAGACCTCCCTGAGTCCGAAAAACACTATTTGGGAAAATGGTCTGTGTGTGTCTGTGAACGATTTTTAGAGAAAACCGCCGTACCAAATCAGCTCAAACTTGATATCTCGCCTGCAGGTCACCATGGGACGCCAAAATAAGGGTTTGAACAAAATCCACCGAAAGTTAACTATAGTTATCATAGTGATCAAAACACCAAACTCTTTTTTTCTCAAAAACGGCTCTAACGATTTTGATTAAATTTTTTATATTGATAGCTCTCAATAAGACAATTATACCATAAAATTCCCATTTGTGGGAAAATGACGAGAGCAGCACAATAAATTATCAAAATTCTCGACCAAAAGCGTTTTTCGGGCGGTTTTTTCCTTATAAACTCCGCTGGAATTCTTGTAGAATGTTTAAAAAAATTGGTATTGTAGTCCAATCCAATACCTAAAGGGTGAGTGTTTAAAAACGCTCATGAGATGCATGGGGCTCACTCCAGAAATTCCTGAATTTCAACTACTGCCGTTTCGCTTACTACCAGTTCTAAACATTTTTACCCAATAACTCTGCAAAAGTGATTACTATCCTTTTTTAAAAAAATCGTGTTTACAGCCTCATTAATTTTCTGTGTACCAATTGCTCAATAATGGTCCTGCAATGAGTACGAGCAGCACAATAAATTCCGGAACTGAAGGCGCTACCGCTTTCTGCTGCTGTAAAGCGTTGTTTGACCAAGTTCAAATTAACTGACTGATAAATGAATTGATTAAATAGAATTAGCTATGTACAAAGTGAATTGACGTAGACCTAAGGAAAGTTGTGTGTTGCAACGCACCAGATATTTCACAACTGTTCCATTCCCAGGGACGAACCGACACACAATTGTAGTGATATTGTAGCGACATTTCAAGTGTCAGATAATAAGAAGAGGTAGTGGTTTAATTGTCAAACGACAGCAACTTCCGGTGACACAAATTAGCACTCATGTCAGGTTTTTACTTTCAGCTGTCCAAAGAGAAAGGAAAGTATAGTAATCGTGTCAAAAAAATTTGGTTTTCAACCGATCTTCACGTTTTGAGACCTACTGAGCCTAAAAAACCTAATTTCGGCGCGTGGTCCTTGTGTGTGTCTGTAGTTCGTATCCCTTTGAGCTGGTCCTTTTTTTGTTTTGTTGGTTATTTTTTGTAGACACCAAAATAAGGTTATGGGCGATGACGCTCGATGGGAAAGGGGGGTGGGGGACGAAAATGTACCTAAAACTAGGGTTTTTCGCATTTTTCTTGAAAACGGCTCTAACGATCTTGATTAAACTTTCAAATTATCTTCTACTAATCAATACCTAACTTTTCTTCTCTATACATATCTCCATGAAAATACGGTGAAAGGAGATATAGGCCTATGAAGCAAAAAAATAGGTTTGTTACGCTTTTTGGCAAAACGGCTGCAGCGAGTTTTACCAAACTCTCAGGATGTTTTCGAATAGTTGATAACTACATATCGTTCTCAATAAGTGTTCCTCTGACAGTCCATTGAACAGAGATAATAATGAAAATGTGTCGAAAATAACGTTTTATCGAACATTTCCGTAAATTCCAGGGTAACCGCTTCACCAGATGTGATCAATCTTACAGAGTGTGTTTTAGCCACCCATACCAACATTTCGTTTTTCGTAATTATTTCGGTATATATATGTTGAACGGAGATATAAGCCCAGTTAACTCAGAAAAGAAGATTTGTCGAGTATTAATTAATCGGTTTTCCAATTTTCTCAAAAACGGGTGTAACGATTTCGATCAAACTTACGGAGTACTCTCAGCCAACTAGTACCTAATTTTGTTCTCGATAAATGTTTCTGTGGAAATGCGTTGAATGAAGATATAGCACCCGCATATGTAGCTGGTTTTAATCTTCCTCCTTACGAATTAGTAAAGGAAATTATCTGCTGGAAAAACGTCTTCAGCCTTTTGAGTTCGATAAACATCAGTTGTGGAAATGGCTCGAGTGCGTACGAACGTGAACGAAATTACTTTAAAAGGATTGGTTCAAATCGCCTTAATCCTGCAGCTTAGTCCGCAGATCGACATGCGACCCCCAAATACGGGATGTGCCAAATCGATCCAAACTCGACTATAGTTATAGCGATCAAATCACCAAGTGTTTTTCTCTAAAACCGCTCTAACGATTTTAATTTAAATTTGTGTGTGGATAGTTCCAAATGTGCAACTGCACTATTATATCTTCATGCTTGGGAAAATTAGTTTGACACGATAAATTATCAAAACTTTCGACGAAAATCGATTCTTGTGTCGTTTCAATGACTAATACAAGAGCAATAAAGATGAACCGTTTCGGAATAATCGCGTTGACAGTGTGAATTTTTCGCTGAATAAGAAGTGAGATAAGTAGATCAGTGTATCCTGGATAGTTAAGTAGCATCAGTTTCTCGTTTTAGAACGTAAGTTGCTATAGCGGTTAAAATCGCCTGATGTATGTAGGACTGAGGAAAGATGTGTGATATCGAGTGCTTGAGCTGGTGGCGTTTGGTCTCATTTTGGTGGCGGGTTAGCTTCTTAATTGCCAGCAAGCAAACGTTCTATGCAATCTTGGAGCTCACTGAGCTTCACAAGACATGAACCCACTTTACCACGGTTGCTTTGCATTCGTACAGTTCCGATATTTGAACTTTTCCGGTCAAAAATGATAATAATCTATAATATAAAAATGAATGGCAAAATGTGTTGGTAAGCGCATAACTCAACAACGCCTGGACCAATTTGGCCAAATCTTTTTTTAAAATGTTCGTTGAAGTTCAAGGATGGTTTTTACGGCGAGAAAAATTAGAATTATTGCTGGAAAAAACCCTAAAAATAGCCATTTTCTTTTTCCCATACAAATGATTTGTAACTAAAACGTAGTCAATTTGAGCTTTATTGTTGCTATGGTATAACAATTGTTTTCAAACAAACGATGCAAGGAAAACCAGTTCCAGGATATACAGATGTATATTCCACCGATGCGATTGGCCGGATTTATTCAGTACATCCAAGCAATGATGAATGTTTTTATTTACGACTGCTATTAGTCAATGTACGTGGCCCAACATCATTCCAACAGTTACGAACTGTTGATGGTGAATTGTGTGGATCCTACAGAGAAGCCTGTCAACGTTTGCAATTGCTTGAAAATGACGCTCATTGGGATAAAACTCTCAATTATGCTGTAATATCATCACACGCTCATCAAATACGAACATTGTTTTCTATAATCATATCTACATGCTTCCCATCAAACCCAATTGATTTGTGGATCAAATACAAAGATTATATGTGTGATGATGTTTTGTATCTAATACGGAATAGAATGGGAAATCCAAATATACAAATCAGTGAAGAAATTTACAATGAAGCATTGATTTCAATTGAGGACATGTGCTTGATAATGTCAAACAAACTATTAATTCAATTAGGCCTGACCGCGCCCAATCGTCCAATGCATGACGCTTTTAACCAAGAGTTGCATCGAGAAAGACTGTATGATCTCAACGCTTTGAAACAATTAAATCCCATTACAGGTAACTAAAATATCGAAGAACTCTGCAATGGCAAAGGTTTTGCAGCAATGTCAATTGATTGTTTGGGATGAATGCACGATGGCACATAAAAATATCTTTGGAGGCTTTAGACAGAACCTTAAAAGGTTCTACAGAGCAATAATAACCGATTTGGTGGAGCAATGATTTTATTAGCAGGAGATTTTCGTCAAACATTGCCAGTGATTCCACGATCAACGCCAGCTGATGAACTCAATGTCTAAAGTCCTCCAATTTGTGGAAACATGTCAAAGTACTTCATTTAAGCAAGTATATGCGTGTCGAGTTGCAAAATGACCAATCTGGAAACATATTCTCTAAACAACTCATTGACATTGGTAATGCCAAATTTCCTACAGACATGTTGACTGGCTGCATTAACTTTCCTCAAAAGTTTTTGTCAGTTAACTCGATCAAAAGATGAACTTATTCAGAAGGTGTTTCCAGATGTTTCTCAAAATTACAGAAACCATGATTGGTTGAGCGAACGAGCTATACTGGCTGCAAAAAACATAGATGTAAATGAATTAAATTTCAAAATTCAAGAACAAATTACAGGCGAATTGAGGATATATAAATCAGTTGATTCGGCTACTAATCAAGATGATGTAGTCAACTATCCACCGGAATTTTTAAACTCGCTGGATTTGCCAGGATTGCCACCTCACAATCTTCAATTAAAGGTTGGATCGGTGGTTATAATGTTGCGAAATATCAACCAACCGCGTCTTTGCAACGGTACATGGTTAGCGATAAAAAAATTACTAAACAATGTGATAGAAGAAACTATACTCAAAGGAAAGTATAAAGGAGAAGATGTTCTCATACCGCGCATCCCAATGATTCCGACTGATGTGCCATTTGAGTTTAAACGACTACAGTTTCCAGTGCGGCTTGCTTTTGCTATGACTATAAACAAGTCCCAGGGGCAATCATTAAGTGTTTGTGGTATTAATCTAGAAAACCCATGTTTCTCACATGGTCAATTGTATGTTGCCTGTTCCCGTGTTGGAAAACCATCAGATTTGTTTATCTATGCGCCAGGTAATCAAACAAAAAACATCGTTGATTCACATGATTAACAATAAAGCGATTACTTACTTTTAAATCCTTATATATGTTTTATTTAATTATTTTTTATTCACAACGCCCTATCACCAGGGTGACGGTTCTGTTCAGGAGACTTTTTTAAAATACGTAGGCACAAAAACTGCCCCATTACAAATCTTTTTGACAGGACGAAGTCTGTCGGGTCAGCTAGTTGATCATACAATAGATCAGAACGAGAACTTGATGGGAGGAAATTGAACTCTTGCGCTCCCAGCTGTTAATAACACCTTCTCGTGGTGCCACCTTCTCACAGCTTTCTCTAGAACATTTCACTAACGGACGCTGAAAAGGCGTTTGTACAAACTGTTAGACAGGTATGCTGCAAAAAAAACCTGATTAAGGCTAGCGTATAACATTCCTAAGCCCCACGCATATTCAGCCATGTCAATCGTTCTAGAGACTAACCCTGTGTGTTTACTTTCTGTGGCTCTACGGAGTATAATGGAAAGTTATGTAATCGGCTTAAAATATCTGGTGCGTTGCAACACACAACTTTCCTTAGCTCTACGTCAATTCACTTTGTACATTGCTAATTCTATTTAATCAATTCATTTATCAGTCAGTTCATTTGAACTTGGTCAAACAACGCTTTACGGCAGCAGAAAGCGGTAGCGCCTACAGTTATGGAATTTATTGTGCTGCTCGTACTCACTGCAGGACCATTATTGAGCAATTGGTACACAGATAACTAATGAGGCTGTAAACACGAATTTTTTGAAGAAGTATAGTAATCTTTTGCAGAGTTATTGGGTAATTACTGTCAGAACTGGTAGTAAACGAAACGGCGGTAGTTGAAATTCAGGAATTTCTGGAGTGAGCCCCATGTATCTCATGAGCGTTTTTAAACACCCACCCTTGAGGTATTGGATTGGACTGCAATACCAATTTTTTTAAACATTCTACAAGAATTCCAGCGGAGTTTATAAGGAAAAAACTACGCGAAAAACGCTTTTGGTCGAAAATTTAAATAATTTATTGTGCTGCTCTCGTCATTTTCTCACGAATGAGAATTTTATAGTATCATTGCCTTATTGAGAGCTATCAACATAAAAAATGTAATTAAAATCGTTAGATCCGTTTTTGAGAAAAAAAATTTGGTGTTTTGATCACTATGATGACTATAGTTAACTTTCGGTGGATTTTGCCCATACCCTTATTTTTGCGTCCCAGGGTAACCTGTAGGCTAGACATCAAGTTTCAGCTGATTTGGTACGGTGGTTTTCTCTAAAAACTGCGCTAAAATCGATTTCGTAGAAAGTTTTGGTAATTTATTGCACTGCTCTCGTCATTTTCCCACAAATGGGAATTTTAAGGTATAATTGCCTTATTGAGAGCTATCAATATAAAAAATTTAATCATAATCGTGTTAGAGCCGTTTTTGAGAAAAAAAGAATTTGGTGTTTTGATCACTATGATAACTATAGTTAACTTTCGGTGGATTTTGTTCAAACCCTTATTTTGGCGTCCCATGGTGACCTGCAGGCGAGATATCAAGTTTGAGCTGATTTGGTACGGTGGTTTTCTCTAAAAATCGTTCACAGACACACAGACCATTTTCCCAAATAGTGTTTTTCGGACTCAGGAGGATCTGAAACGTTAAGATCTGAAGAGACCTCAAAATTTTTTTTTCAGCCGATTACATAACTTTCCTTTCTACTTCGTAGAGCAAGGAAAGTAAAAAGAGTTCTCTTCGGACGTTGTTTAAATGCCTACTGAGTCCGAAAAACACATTGGCCTGTGTATGTGTGAGAGTAAACAGCCAAACCAAAGTTCAAAACCCAAAAACCCAAAATAAGCGAATGAGTAAAATCCGCCGAATACTAACTATAGTGATCACAGTGATTAAGACTAACTTTTTTTTTCTCAAATACAGCTCTAACGATTTGATTAAATTTTTTGTATAGACAGTTGTAATTCACCCAACAACTAGAGCTGCACACAATAATTCCGAAGAAAATCGAATTGTTCGATTGATTTGACGCAATTTTATATCAATTTGTTAACAAGGTTCAATAATCTCTACAACTTTGGCCCCACTCTCATAATATTCTCTCTCAGTTTCTTACATTCTTTTGAGGGGAATTTCAAGCGATTGTTGGAAGAATTTCGCGGAGCGCTCGGTGGGTTCTGGATGGAGGAGCTTAGTGGGAGGAAGGAGCTCCTGACTCAACGCAAGGTCAGTTCAATGGAACCTCCTCTCCTGCCACCGGTGTCCAAATCCTGGTATCAACTTTCCTGCAACTCATTGTGTATCGTCTGTGTAGCAACTGTCTCCCGACTTTACGTGTTTTCCTCTCTTCCTCCTTCTCTTCTTCTTCTTCAATGGCCTCCGCTCGACGTCATCCGGCGTGGCGTCTTGGCAGTGCCGTCAACCTCGGGGTGATTGCTCCGTTTCGAGTATCAGCCTCTTCTCTTTCGCTTCTCCGGCTCTTTCGTTCCTCTGCTGGCTCACCGGCGGCCTTCCACTCTCCCGTGACAAACGGATAATTTTATTTATTTATTCGCTAGAAACGAGAGAAACCAATTGTAACAACGTTAATTTTTGATGCGACGTGTCACGCAACTTTCCTCAACCCATCTTCGTTGAACGCGTTTCTACGAAAACTCGTGTACGTAACAAAATGGGAGTTGAGCGAAGACATGAGAGCCGTTTTCGAGAAAATAAACTCTAAATAAAATTTAAAATATCTGGTGCGTAGCAACACACAACTTTCCGCTACCCCTGTAAGTTCGAACATCAGCTACATATCTGCGTTCAACGCATTTCGACAGGAACATTTATGGAGAGCAAAATGTAGGGACTAGTTAGTTCAGAGTCCTTCGTAAGCTTGATGGAAACCATTAGTCATTTTTGAGAAAATTGGAATATCGATCAATTAATATAAGACAAATCTACTTTTCTCAGCTAACTTGGCTTATATCTCCTTTCACCAATACATATACAGAAATAATTATAGAGAGCGAAATGTATGAGTGGCTAGAAGACAGAAAATTGGTTACATATGGTGAAGCAGCTTCCCTGGAATTTACGGAACTGCTCGAAAAAACTTTATTTTCAACGTATTTTGATTTTTATCTCTGTTCAATGGACTGTGAGAAGAACATTTGTTGAGAAAAATATTTAGGTATTAACTATTCGAAAACATCCTATGAGTTGGGTGAAAATCGTTGAAACCGTCTTGCCAAAAAGCGTAAAAAACCTATTTTGACTTCATAGGCCTATATCTCTGTTTACCGTATTTTCATGGAGATATGTATAGAGAAGAAAAGTTAGGTATTGATTAGTAGAAGATAATTCGAAAGTTTAATCGAAATCGTTAGGGCCTTTTTCGAGAAAAAGACGAAAACCCCTAGTTTTTGATACATTGTCGTCCCCCCCCCCCTTCCCATCGACCGTCATCGCCCATAACCTCATTTTGGGGTCTACAAAAAATATGTTACTGTTCGTTGACAGCCCCCCTTCCTACTATACTAGTAAATGAATTATAATGAAATATTATAAATAGAGCAATACGACTACGAAGATTGAGAAAAACTATTTAACGCATGGATATTCGTGTTTTGAGTACAGACTATTAAGTGTGGCACACAAGATGCCACTGACCTCGGCGATTCGCACATCTCTGTATCGCTGGGAGTTCGGTACGCGCCTGAAATCACTCGTGATTACCTATTTTGAGATATTTGAACCCTTCTAATTTGCGAGTTGGATGCCGAGCCCCTTACCTGGCAACTGTACGAGGTAGTTTTTGGTTGGGAAAATTTTCTAAGCTCCCCCCCCCCCCTTCCGCCACAACCAAGGCATGGGGATTCCTTATCTGCAATATCCGTCCACTGCGGCATATTTTGGATTTAAAGTGCTCTACAAAATTTTGTATCTAGTCCCCGCTTGCTCGGCAATCCGATCGCATGGCTATTAAGGGTAATCAATGGTTTAATAAATGAGCTAAAAACGCAATTTTGGTAGTTTTGTGGGACTTGCGTCGCGTTTAGTATCATTTCTAAGTTTTTTGACATTTTATGTCTTTACTTTGCTACATAAACTCGAAAAACGTTACGCGGGAGATGTAACGTGAGATATGTAACGGAGAAGCGTCACGAAATATATTGTGTGTGATGTTACCAATGTAACGCTTGGTAACATCACAAGTGTTAATAACCTCAGTGACCAAGTGATGATGTCAATTGCAATTGACGCGGCCATTATATCGAAACCATCAACGAGCACAATCAAGCGTAGTTATCATTGCATAAAAACAAAAGTAAAAGACATAAAATGTCCCTAGCGGTTGCGTACTTGTACGAAAGCTGTACCCACCGTTTGTGTTTCTCAAAAATTTCCAAAGATTTCCCTCCCACTTGCGACCCCCCCCCCTCCCTCATCTTACGGCCAGTTTCAGTTATGGTTAAACTACCGAATACGTACATTTTTGTTCCAAGTGTATCTGGGTTTCCTCTTTTACTGAAAATATCTGGTGCGTTGCAACACACAACTTTCCTTAGTTTACGATACGTTGTTCGGAAAAGTGCGGAGTATAGAATGTAGTCTCGTCAAACGCCCTTGATGTAGTTTGGCGCTCATATCTAGTGTCAAAACTGAAAAAATTCCTATCCGACTCGTTCAAGCATACCTCAGCAGAAAGATGTTCTTAGTGAGATGAGAAAATGCGATGTCAACGATCAATAAACCTAATGTGGAGGGTTTTCAGTCATTACACGTCAGGTTATCCAAGCCGACATGACGCCATACAAGCTCATTTCACAGGTAATCCTTGCGAAAAGCCCTTATACCACGACTGGGAACAGAAAATTGTTGACGCAGTAAAAATACGAGTAGTAATAAGGAAGGTAGAAGCGAATCTTACAAAATCCCACTTCTCTGGAGTTCTATACTTCCAGCTAAAATTGAACGTTAATCTCGTTAAAATTGAATGTTGTCTCAACACGCACTTGGATTCAATTTGGACAAAATAATGACCTCCCACTTCTGGCCCCTGCAGTAGCTACTAACCCACCACAGTACATAACTCATTCACGTTCCTCTTTAATCTTTGATATTTTCAGTACTTACTACAAAAAGAAAAACATTACTGAGTACTGTAAATGTTTTGATGTTCATTTTTTTTTTGGTTGCTGACTCAGATAATGCAGGTCTAGGAGATGAGGGGAGGGGCTTGTCTAGATGGACAACCGTCAAATCACAGAAAATTTAGTGAGGTAAATTCGAATAGTTGAGAGGCAACATTGCGAAAGTTATCGTTTTTCCTCAGCCTGCGCCAATTTCGCGCACTACCGCCCGCCTCAATCCAAAAACCCGTCAGTTCGAGTCGTCACGTCGTGCCTAGACAAAGTCAATTTTCGTTGTTGTTGTAGTCAGATCACGTTTCATATCGTTTACTACTATTTTTCGATGCTTAATGGAATGGGATGTGTCTTGGAAGTGCTCTACAAACACAGCCGTTGCATATTCCGGATTGCTGATATACCCACGTTATATTCTTAATATTCTTCTTCTCTTTCTTATTAAATGACTGTTCCGAAACCCTCGGCGAAGGTTATTTCAGTCATGTTGTGTGATACGTCTCAAATATTTTCCATAAGCGAAAGGCGTTTTTCGAAAAAAAAAAGAAAAAAAAGAAGCTCTCGTCTTACCGCTGGCATCAAAATACTGACAGTCACGATCCTTCCTGATTAAGCTTAGTGCCTAACATTGCAAACGCTAAAAGTATCATTCGTTTTCTGTTACAGATTGCTCTTCCAAAAGGCATCCCTGGATGTGTCTCCACTGCGGAAAAGTGTGCTGCGGGCGTTATGTCAACGCTCATGCTCTCGCACATTCTGAACAACATTCCCACACTGTTTGCATCGATTGTGAAAACCTCACTGTGTTTTGGTTGGTGCCTTCTTTGTATTTTTAGAAAAAAAAACGTCAAAAATATGAGGACGACATTTTTTGAAAGTCACAATTCGTTTTATGGCATTTTATTAGGAATCTGAGATTTCGTCTGTTTTTAAGAAGATTTGAAGGATGTGGTCAGAAGCGTCAAATAACTCGTGGTTCCAGTGAGATTTTTGTTCTTTGGAACCGCTTTCTGTACTCTATTCAGAACGAGTAGCTACATTTGTTTCCAATTTTCCTGAACGTTATTTGAAGTTTCTGTTCTGATCAAAATGATCGTTTTAGAACCACGACGCTCAATACTGCCTACAACCTTGCTGGAATTCCCTCGAACTGACTGGAAAGCCCCAATTTAAACCATTTGACAAACTACTCCCCAGTCGGTGGTGATGTGGGCAGCTCAAAGAATGGTGGGGAAGACATGGGGGCTGAGGCCTGGGATGATCCGGTGGTTGTACACTGCGGTTGTTAGGCCTGTAGTCACCTATGGAGCCCTGATCTGGTGGACTAGGGTGGAAAACAAAACAGTGCAGTTGCAGCTAAATAAACTGCAGCGTAGGGCGTGTCTAGCCATTACAGGCTGTATGACAACATGCCCTACGGCTGCACTGGAGGTCTTGCTAGATTTAGCTCCACTCCACATACATGTTAAAAGGATGGCGTTCCTCCAGGCTGCGCGTATGTTGGAGTTGGGTCTGATCATGCGGGGAGGAGGAGTTCCTGCCACTTGATCCTTGACAAGGTGAAGGTGGGGGCCTGAACTGCATGTGGTAGACTCAATGCCCGCGAGGTTCAACTTCGTGCTACCCTTTCGGATACTCATTCATGAGCGATCCAGGTGGGTAGGGGAGCTCCGGCTTTGAAGCTGGGGCCCTGGTATACTACACTGATGGCTCGGTGCAGGGTGGCCTTGCAGGGGCAGGCATCTTTGGGCCGAGGATCAGAGCAGCGATCCCATTGGGGTCGCTGGCCACGGTGTTCAGGCAGAGGTGGCTGCGGTGACAGTCTGTGTGCAGCGGCTGCTGCAGAGGGGACTGAAGCGGCAGAGAATCTACATCATGGTGGACAGTCAGGCCACTCTCAAGGCCTTAGCCTCATACTGTCTTACATCGCGGCAGGTGTGGGAGTGTCTGACTGGACTGAAGGCTCTGGCCGAGGACAACAGTGTAACACTGTGTTGGGTGCCAGGGCATCAGGGTATAGAGGGAAACGAACGGGCTGATAGGTTGGCTAAGAAGGGATCAGAGCAGATCCCTATTGGCCCTGAGCCCTTTGTTGGGACTACCAGGAGCCATCTACGTAGAGAGGTTGGCAAATGGGAGGATAGGTGCAGGGCTGCTCATTGGCAGGGGCTGCCCGGCCTTAGACAGTCAAAACTCTTTATCCGGCTCTCCAGAGAGAGGTCCAAGGAGGTGCTTGCTCTGGGGAGGAAGGATATGAGGATCATATGTGGCCTGTTCACAGGTCACTGTCCGCTGAGGTACCACCTTGCAAATATTGGCAAGTGCGAGGTACAGGTATGCAGGTTCTGCGAGGTAGGGCTAGAGACGGCAGAGCACGTGCTGTGCGTATGCGATGGACTCGCGGCATCGCGCCGTTCTGTGTTTGGGAGGCCCTTTCTTCAGCCCGAAGAGGTGGCAAATGCAGAACTTGCGGATATCCTCCACTTTGTGCGGGGGTGGTGGGGGCGCATAGGTGACGTCACACCAAGTGAGACCAGTGCCGTGGGGCCTGGGGGTGGTGCAGGTGGGCCATGATCCGAGTATCATGGACGCCCTTACAATAGGCCCGTTTGTGGCTGCAGTGAGGGTATTGCCTGCATCCACCGTTTCAAAGAAAAAAAAACAAAAAAACTACTCCCCAACAGTTCCTTTGGGACTTCCTTTAAAAAATATCTGGTGCGTTGCAACACACAACTTTCCTTAGCTCCACTCGTCAATCCACTCGTGTACATGGCTTTTTCTACTTACTCAATTCATTTGAACTTGGTCAATTAACACTCACGGCAGAAGAAAGTGGTAGCGCTTTCAGTTCCGGAATTTATTGTGCTGCTCTCGTCATTTTCCCACAAATGGGAATTTTATGGTATAATGGCTTTATTGAGAGCTACCAATATAAAAAATTTAATCAAAATCGTTAGAGCTATTTTTGAGAAAAAAATTGATGTTTTGATCACTATGATAACTATAGTTAACTTTCGGTGGATTTTTCTCATACCCTTATTTTGGCGTCCCATGGTCACCTGCGAGCTAGATATCAAGTTTTAGGTGATTTGGTTCGGTCGTTTTCTCTAAAAACCACTCTAAAAACGATTACGTCAAAAATTTTGGTAATTTATTGTGCTGCTCTCGCCATTTTCCCACAAATGGGAATTTTATGGGATAGTTGCCTTATTGGGAGTTATCAATGTAAAAAATTTAATCAAAATCGTTAGAGCCGTTTTTGAGAAAAAAAATTTAGTGTTTTGATCACTATGATAACTATAGTTAACTTTCGGTGGATTTTGTTCATACCCTTATTTTGGCGTCCCATGGTGACCTGCAGGCGAGATATCAAGTTTGAGCTGATTTGATACGGTGGTTTTCTCTAAAAATCGTTCACAGACACACACAGACCATTTTCCCAAATAGTGTTTTTCGGACTCAGGAGGGTCTGAAACGTAAAGATCTGAAGAAAACTCTTTTTTCAGCCGATTACATAACATTCCTTTCTACTTAGTTGGGCCATGGAAAGTAAAAAGTAGATTGTTATGTTCGATAGAGAAACTATGCTCTTTAAAGTAGACTCTGGTTTACAATCGTAACACAGAGCCTAGTGGCTTCATGATTGCCAAAGAAGTAGCTATGATATTGATGCCAGTAGGCCACAGAAACGTCAGACATGGATCGTTCTGGAACTACAATGGATCCCACTTAGTCCGGATTGATTTCAGGGTTGGCTTTTTCTGCAACTGTGTGCTGTAGAAATATCAATATGGGCATACTTACCGTGTCCCATGTGTGTTGGATGAAGAGACTTGAGAGAGAGTGGCTTCTTTGGTACCACTTTTCCCTGGGCGGATACCAATGAAAACTCTTGCGGGAACTACCTGGCATTCCTTAGGGAGCTAGGCATTGATCTGTCAGACATTAGAACTGGCACAATAGGTCACATGGCTGCAGTGCATGTCCCACTTGTGGGACAGTCAGAAGGCTATATATATGAGTTAGGCAGTAGCTAGTAGCTTATGTTCAGACTGTTGCTTTCAATTTGGACGATCGGCAATCATGTGTCATCTAGCGGGATATCGTCCAACTTCAAAAAATAGCTATTCCAAACTCAGTCAATCCCAGGAAGTTGCGCGCCTGTGGGTTACTATCTGGCGCTCTGTGGTGAGCTCAACTGAACGAAAACACGCTGCACTATATCAATGATCATTAAATAAATGGCAAGTGAGATAGGAATCCTCGACATTTAAGTGTTTTTCCCCCACAGTCGTGAATGATTTTGGAGAACGTGGGTTGAGCCAGTTCCTTAAGGGCTGTGGTGACTTCAATCCGCAGCTCCACTTCTATTCTCTCTAACACTCCATCCTGCATATCTTGCGCCACCAGTGAGGAGGAAACAAGAGACCACACGCTGTTCCTCTTTAGTTCCTACAACAGTGAGTGACAGATGTTGGAAGAGCAGCCAAACCTTCCAGCTTATAATAGTTTAACCCAGTTAGCGAAGTTGGTTATTACAAAAAAACGTGGTCACAGTTGATCTGCCCCTTTGAAACTTGCCACCCAAGTAAATAGGTCATGTGGGAAACCAGATTAAGAACTCCTCTTAGATGGTACGAGTGACTGGCACGCTGGCTCTTGCACTATAGAGGAAACTGCAACCTTCATGACTTTCGACTCTTTTAGCATTAAGGAACATTAGTTTTGAAAAAGAAACAGCCTTGGTGGTGGGGATGTTGGACGTAGTGTTGGCTCCAGCTGAGTATTTCGTGGATCTTTCCTGTACCCAACTCGAGAGAGTTACGCTCTGGAATTGAGATGTCTGAAGGTGAGGACTTCGTTAGTAGTAGTATGCGGTCGATTGATGGAACAAGCTGCTTCCAGAGGTGCTGCATCTGCTTTCCTTTCTCCGTTCGCCTGAATCAAATTTTAGGTTCAGTCTCCCAGTACTGGCAAAATGACACCCAACAGGCCGTGCTAAGGAACAGTCGACTTGATAAGGAAACAAACCTACCCATTACTGTTCTCCTAGCTCACAATGCACCATAATAGTCTGTACACAGTCACCCTACCAGTCGCCCATGCCCAATCAGGCGAATTAAGTGTCAGCAATTCGAGTGTTACTGCAAAAGACGCAGAAAAATGCAGGGATTGCTTTTGTAGAGCCTTAAACTAAGCAGTCATTATAAACTTGGTTTTCGCAGGAAAGGAAAAAAGAATTGACCAGTATTTAGTGTCCCAGAGGGAACAGAAGACCACAATGGTTGGATTGCACGAGATCCTCAATTGTTGAGTGACTTCTAAAAATTTAGCAGTGAGGGTTTTCCCTCATCAACCAACACCAATTTTTACAGTAATGTTTTCGTAAACCAAAGTTCAAGTGTAGAGTTGTGAAAAGTGCTATCAAAAACTTATTCATCTAGTTCACCCTGGACTTTTAAATTTGCATTCTAACGAACGAGTTGACAGTTTGCAAAACATATTCGGTCTTTGTTTCAGCTACGCTTGTAATGATTATATAGTAAACGACACTCCTAGCGGCTCCATAGCTCTCATCAGAGATCTCTTCCATCGAGACGGTCGCGAGAGCCCGGCATCTTGGCCAGATAGCTGCGAAATTAGCGACGCTTCTCTTATCACTGGAAGAAATCTGCGTCCCAGGAATCGAAAGAGGTTTGTTTTTGTTGGCTCGTTTTCGGTTATTAGGGGCAATATATTTGTTGTCGAATGTGTATTAGCGAGTGTTGAGCCTGTTGTGTGGAAATAATGCGTAATTAAAGTATTGTAATCGAGAAAATAAAAATTTCCTCAGGCCCTCATGGGCTCTACTGCAAGTAACTCGTGTTTTGGTTTATTATTCATTCTGAATAATAACCCTGTGTGTTTCGGTCACGAAAAAGTTTTTACAACCCCTCCCTCAAAATTTGATACTTTATGTTTCAAGACATGGAGATTCCAAATTTGCAATGTCCGTCCGCCGTCCGGGCCATTTGTGCCTTTAACGTGGTCTAAAAAATTCGTTCTTTCGCACAAAAATCCCATTTGGTATCTAGTTGTGCCCGCCATCTTGGCAATCCGATCGGACGAAGCCCTTGGTTGTTATGGGCAAAAAATGGTTTAAAAAAATTAACGAAACGCAGTATAACGCGGGAACTACAGCGGAGTAAACGTTTCGTCGTTTACCCTCCCTCCCTCCCGTCTCAATAAAAAACCACCCGCCCAAGGCGTCCTCGCGTCGCCTCGAAACGCCACCCGCTCGACTCTCAACTCGCAACGCCCCCTGATTGGGAGCCAAAGGCCACTTCCTCTGGCTACTGACGTTCACGGGCGCCGGTGGAATATTTAGTTTTCGTATTTCCATTGCAGCCAGGTCATGTTTCGTATGGTTTACTACTATTCGATGCTGAATCGAATGGAATGGGTCTCGGAGCAGTAATACTAGGTCAAGCTGTTCATGAGAATAATAAACCATTGTGTAATAATTTGCAGGGTTTTACGTATAATGCGCTCCAGCGAGAACTGGAAGTGTCCGTGATTTATTGATTGCTCTTACTTGAGTCACGTTCTTCATCGAGTCATCAGCCTACAGATAATTATTGAGACTGTTAACGTGATTGTTTGTGAGAACGCGTGCTGTTAATGGGCGGTGTGTGAGAGAAAATTACCGTACTAGAATACATTTTTATCGAAATTTTGTTACTTTATGGGCTCCTCTCGTTATTTTTCCACGGATAAACCTGTTTTTGCTTCATAGGCTTCACATCTCTGTTCACCGAATTCGTATGGATCTATTTTTGGAACAGAAAAGTTGCATATTAGCTAGTAGAAGGTAATTTGAGACTTTAATGAAAATCGTTAGATCCACTTTCGAAAAAAATGCGAAATCCGTAGTTTTTGGTACATTTTGGTCCCGGTTTTTGGACACGATTGCAACACATTTCTTTACCATTGGGCAGTGGAAAGTAAAAATGTAGACAGTCTTTCAAATCACTCGTGTTCTGATCGCTCAATAATGTTCATGGAGCAGTGTGTTAAATTCTGAACCTTGAACGCCACTAGTTTGGATGAAGAACGTTTTATCAACACAACGAATAACAGATTTGATTAGTTGCTAGAGTCAAGACAATCGCTGAACGCACCTGCGGTCAAGAAGGGTGGTAAAAGCAATTCGACCCTTTGAAGATTATGAGCTTGCTAATGGATTCCCGTTGATCATCAGAACTGACCATGCTTCATTGAGATGGCTACTTGGGTTCACAAACCCTGATGGGCAGATGGCTCGGTGGCTGGAGCAGTTGACCCCGTCTTTCCCACAAGTCACATACAAATGCTGAAGCCCTTTCAAGGCGTCCTGGCTAGGGATGAAAAAGAGCAATTAGGTGCAGCAAATGTAATCCGACGATGTGGTTTACAAGGCATGCTTGGACCAGAGGAGACTGAGAGTTGCTCAAAGAGAAGATCCAGTATCAGGGGGCCACAGCGAGAGGCAATTGAGCCGCATGCCGAAGATGTCAAGATGTACCGGAACATGCGTCGTTTGTTGCAGTTGGTTGACGGGCGCTTGTACAGAAGATGGGAGAGTGAAAATGGGAAAGAAGTTAGACTTCAAATTGTGGTTCCTGAGATTTAGAGAAGAAAATATGGGAACAAGTGCATCATTTAGGACGCTGGGCAGAAAAGAGGACGTCGACATTGTTGAGAGAAGATTTTTGTTGGCTCGACATGCATCGAGATATCCGAAATTGGTGTGCATGGTGCTCCATTTGCAGAGGGAAGTCATAAGGTCGACAACAAGCGCCACTCCAATTGAAGTTTTCAGGAGCTCCATTTGAATAAAATAGGTGTTGATCTCATGGGGCCACTGCCAGTATCAGAAAAGGTGCCCTTTATTCTGTCTATTCAAGACTATTTCAATAAGTGGCCTGAGGCAATAGCTTTACCTGACCAGAAGTCCTCAACAGTTGCACGAGCCTTAGTGGAGCACGTAGTAACGTGTTTAGGAGACTCAGTCTGACCAAGGGAAGATTTTCAGGGAGTGATGTTCCAAGAGGTAGCAAAATTCTATGAAGGGATAGGTAATGACAGGCTTTGCGAGTTGGTTCTTGGCTTTCCTCCAACAACTGTGTGATGCGTTGCGCCTGATGTTTTAGTACTGTCATGACAGTTGAAACTGTTCACACAAAAATTACAAACTACAAAAAATTTACCTGTCTCCCAATAATGGTGGGAATCCAGATTAAGGACTACCTGATGGTACGGGATTCCCCTTGGTCGTACCTCCGCACGGTGACACACGCGCAACAGCTCTCAACCGGAAGACCGGCTAAATGACAACCTGGCCATACCTCCGCAGGTCTGGGTTCATCTGGACTGATAGTGCTCGTCCTCTTATTTTAGAATCGCAAAAACCTTATTTTTCTGTCCATGGTCCGTGTGTATGTCAGATTTGTGGGAGAACAGTTGGACTGATTGACCTTTTTTTGTTCGTTATTCTGGCCCCAGTAATAATGTGCAATTTCCTTAGACTCAAAGGGTAGGGGGCTAAAATGTACCAAAAACGAGTTTCTCATTTCTATTTAATTCAGTGGCCATAGTGTGCTGAATTGGAGCAAAGAGTACGATTCCCAGATCCTTCTTAATCATCCTGGTAGCCGTAATTTTGTTTCCAATGTCACATTGCCTCCAACGATGTAATTACCTCGTAAAATGTTCCTGTGACTTACGTCCAAATTATTTTTCCGCGCTATTTTATGCATCTTGTTCTCATCTCGACGTTCAAATCGTTCCAGATCACACTCAAACGACAGCAGCAGCACGGGAAGTAGAGAGAACGTTCGAATCAACCGAAGGTCCGATAAATTCCGTAGAAAAACCGAACGTCGCAACGCGGGCAATCACAGGAAAGACAACGGCAAAAGAGAAAAACGGGTCGTCGGTTTGAGAAATTTGGGAAACACTTGTTTCATGAACGCTGTTCTTCAGTCTCTTAGGTAACTCAATCTTGGCTCTTTTGGTTGCTCTTTAGTTAGAATGAATTTTTACTTGAGTCCAAGGGTAACTTTGATGAGCCTAATAAGGAAACCGGTGGAGTTATGAGGAAGTTGTCAAGTTTTGAGGCCTTTTGAGTCAGGGGACCAGTACATGCTTGTACTGTTGGATGGTATCAAATGAGAAGAGAGGAAAGATTAACACCAACAAGCTTGATTGAACTAACATTTGTTAGCTAACTCATATTAACTGATCTGATGTTGAATGGTAAGAGCCAGGTGCGTTGCACCAACCAAATTTTAATTCGTCAGTGACGTCCTACGTCATCAAATCAGTAACGTTTTAAAGCACCACGCGAAAACAAAAAATGTATTAATTTATTGATAAAAAAATAAGACCACGGCCAGGCTAGTGGTTTTAATTTTTTTTTTTGTGCGGTTTAGTTGTATCATTTTGGCGTCTCCAATTTCGGTTTTGTGAGGATTCTCCAAATTGCAATGCCCAGGGGGAAGGAGCTCGGCTCGCTTAAATAAAAAACACGAAATACAAAGTCTCTTAAAAGAACTCAAAGTTGCGAGTATATTTATACTTACAGCTTGGAAAAATTTAAAAAAAACGCGCTAGGGCAAGATTGCTGCGATTGTTCAGACGAATTTGACGCTTTCAGTCCCAGAGTCATACTGCCTCCTCACACTGTGCTTAGTTGCGTCTGTCCGCCTAATCAAAAGGCACAATCAAAGAGCGGGCGCAAACTTGAGCAGGTCTGAAAGCCTGACAGTTTTCACGTTCTGACGAATAATAAACGAAAATTTTGTAACAAAAAGGAAATAATTGCAGGGGTCGGATCCCACTCGAAATAAAATAATAAAAGGGTAAACTTCAAGAAATCAACGGGGACGACTAAAGGTAAAATAAAATTTAATTTGGGAAAATAAATAATAAATGACCTTTCAGCTTAAAATGATTCTAAAATAATAATTGTCCTTCTTGGATACCTGCCTATGGCATCCCGAAACTAAGAAAACAAAAATAAATGACCCACTTCAGGGACGTTGTTTTCTCTCTTCGTTCGAACGGCCTGAAATTTGGAAAATGAGAAGTCGGAAGGCGGGAGATGTCTAGCTTGGGACTTTCCGTAACGGGAGAAAAGGGAGTACGAGGTATCAACGAGAAAGAAAAGAGGGACGAGAGGCTGACGGAGTCTTCGCGGCACAGGGACCTGATTTCTTGGAAACCCTACACAACTTGCCACTTTCTCCGTAGCAGCGCGTCGACGACGATCCGGTTCAGCGGACGTTCACCCACCGAATTGCCGCTGCTCCAAAGGCGTATTTTACGGCACAACGTTGGGCATAATCCATTAGTTCCTGCAACAGCTGGGTAGAAGAATGGATAAGCATGAGAGAAGAGCCCCTCCTTCTTCTTTTGCACCACATTCATCGAAAAACTCTGGGAGACTCATAATGCTGGTTAAAATTGGTGTACAATGGTGAAATAATTGCGGTAAAAAATGCTTGTCTTTTATCATGCCTTGTGCTGAAATTACATCCATATCGCACCACAAAGACAAAATGAAAGCCTCTTTCTCCTCGATTATAAGTTTCATTTGTTCAAGCATTAGTTACCATATTGCATGAAATGTGGAAGAGTACGCATGTGATATTACCAACGCAATTGGAACACAGAGTTATATTCTCACTTACAGTTCGGAGATTTACCACCACAAATTGGAAACTGGGTGAAAGAGGTGGTGACAGATGACTGGTGCCTAGTTCGCACAAATGCCCCTGACGAGCTGTCCCCAGAAGTTACCGACCTCCTAACGTTCCTGTCATTTTTCGCTAGTTGAAGTGATTTTTTCAGTGTTTTGCCATTTGATAAGAAAACATACACGATCTTTTTAGTCTATATTACGATTGATTCTGAGGTATTGCATAAATCTTCCAAAATCTGTGGTATGAAAGCCCCACGAGGCAGGCTCTTGATTGTCAAACTATCAATCAATACATCAATAAGAGATTCCAAAAGGAAGGTGTCATTTTGAAATGTGCTCATACGGCGTGTGTCAGTGGACTGTAATTTTTTGCTAGGAATTAACGTTAGAGAGCGGAAGGGAAGCGAATTCACTCGCCGATGCTGATGATGAGGGACTTACCACGGTTGGGGAGGTGTGGTAGACGTCCTCACCGAGTGGCATTGTTAGAAGATCTGCCAACAGAATTTCCAGCAGGGAAAAGGAAGTTCAAGAATGAGGAAAAAAACGTAACAAAATAAAATAAATAAATAAACGACTCTAGAGGTAGGAAGCAGAGCAAAAAAATTCAAACGAAAAAGAAGGAAGGAGAATAATCGCAAATTAGCGCAAATGGTGGTTGCACGACGACACGGGGGTTACTGATATTGGGGTGAAACAAAGAACAGGGACCGACCGCTTAATAACGCTACGACTGCATGTATCGATATGCGTCACTCATAATCCGTTAGTTATCTCATATTTATTTCATATACCTATTCTTAATTTCATTGAATTAACTCCTTTTCAGAGTCTTTGTACATTTAAAATAATTATATAACGGGGTATTACATAATGAACATTAAATAATTGGCCTACATCAACCAGTTGGCTGCTTTGGCTCCCGCTGGCGATGTGCTCCTCTTCGCGGATGATGCGGCTATTGTGGTCTCTGGCTCGACTTGGGGTGAGGTTCATGGCAGGATGCAGGGTCTCCTGGACAAGATTAATGGCTGGCTGCTTGGACGTTTCCTCTCTCTGAACGTGATGAAAACCAAGTGTATGTTTGTTGGTGGGGGCAGCATCCCTGACGTTCGTGGGCTGAGAATCCATTTGTGCCATGATCCTGCTGGCTGTGACTGCGCGGAGCTCGAAGTAGTGCCACAGTACAAGTACCTAGGGGTAATTGTGGAGAATTCTCTCACTTGGGAAAAGCATATCTGCCATCTTTACACCAAGCTCCGCAAATTCCTCTATGTTTTCTACCATGTGAGGCCTCTCCTATCGGTCGATCGTCTGAAATTGGTGTACACGTCACTTGTTCAGTCCTTGCTCCAGTATGGGATTGTGGCGTGGGGGGGTGCATTCCCGACCCATATGAGTAAATTGGTGACCTTACAAAAAGGAATTCTAAAGGTGATGCTTACCAAACCAAGAAGGTTCTCAAGTGAGCTCCTGTTCCGAGAGGCCAAGGTATTTTCGATACGTCAGCTCTTCGTCAAGGCCATGGTCCTTTTCTTCTATGCCAACCGTTGGGCCGTCGAGAGACCGTACGTAAACCCCCATCCGACTAGATTCCAGTTCCTCCGGCGTGTCGTTCACCCTAAGATCAACTTGTCCCTTACCTCTAGAAGTCCGCAATACCTCATCTACCTAGTTTATAATTCTCTTCCGGCTTCTCTTACGGACCCTTCTACTCACTCCCGGCCCTCCTATAAAAAATGTATATACTCCTGGCTTATTGCCCTGAGGTCAAACGGCGTAGAGGATCTCCTAACGAGCCCTTACGTCTAGAACCCTCCATTTTTTCAGATTGATATGAGTGAATCATAGCACACGAAACATGCGTAGTCACTTGCTAGGCACTGTAATAATGTTTTATAGGTACATGTTTATCCTATTGAGTTTGTGTTTGGCATTATTTTTATTTATTTTTCAATGTGATTTGGTATCAATAAGGAATTTGATTGTGTCAGTTATGGGTATGGTGGGAAAATATCGGAACTTTTGGAATTTATTATGATATTGGAGCTACTCTGGCCCGTCAATACAGGTTTACCTACAGACGGGCCACACTATTCAGCGCGTAATTCTGTTTTTTTCCTGTCTTCAAGAATATTTCTGTTCCGAATAAAGTTTATTCTATTCTATTCTATTCTATTCTAGCTGTCGTTATTTCTAATTTCAAACATGGCGCCAGAGCCTGGGATGTTGGGCATATCGATATATTGCCTTATCAGATGGAGCGGTCCCTATTCTTTGCTTTTACCCTGATGTCGTCCACAGCCGAATTTGCGGGGGGCAATTGTTGCGAACGAGTCACTGCGTGCGGCGTAGTGAGCAAGGGTTCCTAGAGGCAGTCCCGACTCAACCCGACGATCGCAACATCCTCGAAGGTTGAGAAAAGGGAAAGGAGCTCACTAAGTTGCGTCTTGCATTGTTGCTGCGGAGGCGTGGAAATAGCCTAGATGGAAGATGCTCAGGCAGAAAGGAATGCTGTGCGATATGATACAAGAAAATGTTAATTGAAAGGGAGCAGCGGCTTAAAAGGACTGGCCGGTCTGACGTTGTTGAAAAGGGAGGGGAAGTAGTTAGCACAGTGTGTGATGTCTTGTGTCCCCAAATCATCATGAGGTAAACGATGAATACGTTCTCCTCTCCCAACTTACAAATTATCTGTCACTCATTCAGCCTTGCTCTCAATTTATTGTTTTCTCTTTCATTTCCAGTAACATTGAGGAATTTTGCCTGTACTTCAAAAAAATGCCGTCGTTGGAGGCAGCCGTTAAAAGTCGTAGCAAAGTTTATCAGTCGAGAAGCTTGAAAGAAGTCAAAGATGCGATTGTAGCCGAAGAACTACGAAAAGTTCTGATAAATTTGACGGATCAAGGAGCCAAAGGTGCAATATCCCCTGAATCATTGTTCCTCGTTATATGGAAAGTCGTTCCCCGATACAGGTAGGATATTTGTCTTTTGTCACTTGGTTTTCAGGCATGTTGTAGCTTTCACGAGTGCTATACTTTTGTCATTTGATAGCAGCGTCTGAGGAGGCGCAAACATAATCCCATTGCGTCTACGGATTTGCTCTTCAAACAAGCGTTAGCTCTGTATTCATTTAACTATTGAAAAATGGGATACCTAAGGAGGGGGCGTGCGATAAACAGGAGACGGGCTGCATAACACAATGTCTGCTGCATTGTCTAACCAGCCTGTTGATAACTCTTTTTAGCGAGATTGGTGGTGGACTCAACGCTTTATGCTGTCCTCACTACAAAGGGGATGTACGAGGGATGTCCCAAAAGTAAGTTCCGAAGTGCTGGGAAAAATCGAAAACTCAACCAATTTGAAAAAAAAAAATTATTCTTAAAGGTACGGATCTACTTTATTTTTCGACGTAGTCGCCATTCCGATCGATGCATTTTTGGTACCGTGGTGCGAGTTTACATAACCCCTTGTCGTACCATTCTGCGTCATTTTGTTTCAAGAATTCCGAGACCGTGGCTTCGAGTTCGGCGTTCGTGGGCTTTGAGGAGGTGGAAAAGGAAAAAGTCACTCGGTGCAAGGTCTGGAGAGTATGGGGGGTGGGGGAAAACATCCCAATCAAATGTCTCCACGAGAAGTGGAAGGGCGCCCACTTCGCTGTTCATCGTGCACACTTTCCCGCCCTTCCAGGAAACTTCTCTTCCACTTACGGACCATTTCGATGCTCATGACCCCTTCTCCATACGCTGATGGGAGTCTGCGGTGAATTTCGGGCACAGAAACATTCTCAAAAACTAAAAAACGGATCACCGAACGGATTTCACCATTTGACCGGTTTTTCAATGTAGCAGCCATGTTACACTGGTGCTGATAAGCCGCAACAAGTGATAGCAACATAAAAAAAATTCAGTGTTGCCACCAGATGTAACACAAAGTATCTCCGTTGGAATTTTTTCCCTACGGCATTTACAAATGATCGGAACTTACTTTTGGGACGTCCCTCGTAGAAATGGGGCATGATCTCTCAGGGCAGTCTTATGCACAGCAGCGCCCTTAGAGCACACGCGATAAGTCGTTGCTTTATGATTCGCGAATTTAACGATGTCTGTAATTTGTCATTGATTGCCTGAATGACCAAAGCGTCAGGTGTTCCTCGGCACTACAATTAGTAAAGAGAGTTGCCTGTAGTTCTGCGGTTAGGTAATGGTACAAATGCACAAATCCTGTGCGAGTTACAGATCTGAAAAAAGATCATACTTTTACAGCTGTTATTGGCTATTTGGAGTGCGTTCTTGAAGATCATTGGTCCATTTCTTGCCAGTGTCAGTTCCTGTGGTATGCACCAGGTCAGTGTAGATGGCTTCCAGACACTGAGCTACTATCCAAAGCAACGACTATCTTCTGAGGAAAGGGTAGCACGTCAGGGGCGATGAGGGATGTATGACAGTGGTGGTGCACTTGGGCATTCTCCATCAACCGCTGGCTCAGGAACAGAAATACCAGGAGAGGCACACTCAGAGCAAGAGCCTGCTGACTCAGCCAACCGTAGCATTGTCAGCTAAGGCTCAGGGTTCTCTGGTCGTGCGTTTTTACTTTCTTCAGCTCGATGAAGCAGAAAAGAAAGTTGTGTAAATGGCTTGGAATTTTGTTCAGATTTGTACGTTTCAAGGGCTTCTGTGCCCGGACTGTGAGAGAGAAATTCGCAGAACCAAATCCAGCTTGCTGATCAACGCCGGACGTTGCAATAGTGTTCTGAGCGACTTCAATGTGGGGCTCTTTTCTGTATGACTCTGTCCTGAGCATCTTGCACCTCCAGTACAGAAGAAACTGTGTGCTGCCTACAACAGCGACGTTTGTTGGATGAGCAGTCAGACCTTCCACAGCTCCAACATCTACTAAGCTAGCTTACCATTTCATCCAGTTTGCCCAGTTATTTCTGAAGAGTTGATCTCTCTCTCCCCTTGACACTTGCCACTCAAGTAAATAGATCAGGTAGTAACCTGGATTAAGAACTCCTCCCAGATGGCACAGATTCCCCAGTGTCATGTCTCAGTTGGGTAACACACAGGCAACTACTGGTCCACTGGGCTGGGCTGCATAATATTCATAACGACTCACTCATAACGACTGATATGACCTTGTTACAAGCAAGCTGTAGCAAGATTTATGTCTGAGGAACAGTCAATATTCTCAACACCAACCTAAAACTAACTATAGTGATCAAAACGTCAAATACCATTCTTGATTTTGATTAAATTTTTTAAGTGGACAGTACCCCACGGCAGAATTGCAACATCTGAGATATGATGTGTTACTGTTATCCATAAGTAATATATTGCACATTCATATGCAGACGTTTTTAGTCATTTGTCACAGATTGTTACGCTGAACGCTCTAAAAATCTCTTCAATGTCCATTTCAGAACATTTTACATGTAGCGAAACAACGTTACACGATTTGACATTAATCACCAATCGCTTTCTTAAAGTTGCTTCATTCCGTCCTCAGGGGTTACGCTCAACAAGATGCCCACGAGTTCCTGCGCTACATGCTAGACAGACTGCACACAGAATTGCTCCACCTTCTTCCCGACTTCTCTTTGAAGGACTCTCACTTCATTTCTCATAAAAATAAGACTTCAATCGTCACTTCCGTCTTCGGTGGAACGCTTCAATCGGAGGTATTTGAATCTTTAGGCCGAGCATTCTCGATTCTTATCACTACGTTCGAAATTGCTCAGTTTGCCCGCTTCGTTTTCAGGTGAGGTGTTTGAATTGCGGAACCGAGTCAAAAAAACACGACCCTTTTCTCGACTTGTCTCTTGATATTCCAGAAAAGTGTCACCACCAAAGAAAATGTAAAGAAACTGGTGAAGACATTCCTCCGTGCAACATTTTAGGTAATTATCATGCGAACTTGATGCATTGTAGTCGTACAGCTTGCTCTGTGTTGTCATTATGTACATTCTTTTACTTTCCTTTACTCCTGAAAATAATTTTTTAAGATCTTCAGATCTTCACATTTTAAGGAAATCTATCTATCTATCTGAAAAGTACTATTTGGGAAAGAGGTTTGAGTGTGTTTGATGTGCTTTTGACCAAGTGGTGTGGGGGCTCCTAATCGATTCATCACTTATGTGAGCTGTCTGTACCGTGGGAAGTGATGGATCTATAGGTTGGAGGGGAGATGTCTCGGGGTGTGGCATTCGGCAGGGTCCCTCGGTTTTCTACACTCTTCAATCTTGTGACTGATACTGCCCTGGAGGATTTGATCTTGCCCCAGGTGTGGGAGTGGGTGTGTTAGACTTCGCGGATGATGTCCCCCTCATAGGTACCAAGCAGGGCTTGCAGATCGCCCTAGACAAGGTTTTAAGATAGCTGGACATGTGTTTTCACTCTGTAGTCGGGTAGCAATGCCGCTGCCGTATTCCCTGCGTGTTCGTTGGAGCCAAGAGTGCCCTCCCCCCTCGCAACAGCAGCCGAGACGCCTGTGCAACCATCGCCATCAGCCCCCCAAGCTCATGGAGCTCTACCGAATCAACTGAGTACCCCAGGCCCCCTCATATGCAGCAGTACCGAGCTCTCCTCCTTTCCTCACGGAGCTGAGGCCAAATGGCAGCCTGCCAGGGCCAGGAAGCGCAGGGGGGAAAATACGCCTGTGTTATGCATTTCAGGGACAGAACGAAACGGCAGGCTCTACTCGTGGGAACCCACAGGTTGCTCTCTCAAAGAGGTTATCGAGCGGAAATGATCTGTACTGATTGACATTACAACTATTACCAACCTAGGATTTGAACGAATTGCCCTATAACACATAAAAGCTGTACTGGCACCATTTTACTCGACTCAACATTTACGAGCCCTCCTTCCTCTCTCCCTCAGGACACAGTATAACGTCACAGGCGTGTGAGGATGAAAGTTGTGTTGCACCACAGGTCCAAATATTTTAACAAACAGTTCACTAAAATGTAACCACAGACTGAGCTCTCTAAGGTAAACGCTATTTGATTTCTATGTGCATCACACTGAAGTCCGTACGGTGATTTCAGATTGTTTAACTAGTTTTATCGAAGTAGAAGAGCTTGCAGAAACGGAATTATACTACTGCAGCAATTGCAAAAGCAAGCAGCGATCAACCAAAAGATTTTGGATACGACGATTGCCTAATGTAAGCCATTTCAATTCACTGACGCCTTCTATTCTTTCGTTGCATCCCCCGCCTAACCAACGATTTTGTTTCCTGTTTTTTTCCTTCCAGGTCTTATGCCTCCATTTGAAGAGATTCAGGTGGGCCAATTTTTTCCGCACTAAAGTCGACACACACGTTAAATTTCCCGTAATCGCGTTGGACATGTCTCAGTTCGTTTTGAGCGATCTCCCCGACACGAGAAGTTCGAGCACTCAGTTGTACGATTTGGCCGCTGTCATTGTTCACCACGGAGGTGGCTCTGGTTGTGGTCACTACACCGCTTTCGCTATTAACGATGGTAAGGGAACCTTTTGATTCTCTTGTGTTTGAAGATAATTGCAAAGATTTAAGCCTGAAATAGTCCCAGGGGAGTTGAAAAGCTTCCAGGATATTACTGATTTTAGATCTGTCGGTAACTCACAGTAGGTAGTTTGCTTGTTGCCCCACTAGGTGGCCCGTTGACGTCTTGTTTCCTACTGGAATGCTGAACGCAGTATCAGGTAACGTGCCTGGGAACTCGGTCACCCTGACTGTTCTTGTTCAGTAATTAACAACTGTCCCTTGAAATCTTGCGCTCAAAAAGACCTAAGGCCTCATTTCCACAAGTCGTTCCAATTACCATTTCCGTTTTGTGCTGAGGCAACAAGTCCCTCTGGTCAGTGCCTCGTTTGCCTTTGCCTTTACAACATTAGGAGACTTTCGCTCAAAGCATTCGTGTTTGAATACAATTCCTATCGACCGTCTTAGGGAAAGACATCACATCGAGATATATTCACCTTCATTCTATCAGCGTCGAGCCTCTATTTCGCTGTTCCGCAGGGACATGGGCAGATGTATTGCATTTAGAGAAGTACAGAAGGAAGTTGGCAGCAGTGTAGATGCGAGGGGATGTCCTCCGCGTTCAAGGCTGTTTCTGAGCTGGCGATTTTTATTATAGTGGGGGTCATTCTGGTGCATCACCTGGCCAGAGCGCCAGAGAATATATTTAAGAGCCTGTGAGAACCCTGAGCCAGGCAGGGGGAGCGACGCCTGAAGAGGCGACCCATCATGGTCTTAGCGTCGACACCCAAATGCTAACAGTCTATCGCCTGTTCCATGTGTACCTTTACTGCGTAGGAAAGGTACAAGAACGCAGAATGTGACGACACTCATCCAGAAGTGATGGACTCTCTGTTCGGGACCAACCGAATTTTATTTGTTTATTGCTCGACCCTTATTTGGCTCTTTCACCATGTCGTGTTGTTACGTGTCTTACCGTATCGGCTGGCTCAGAGAAGAACGACCCCCCTGCACCGCACTGATGGAACCCTCCTTTCGAGACTGCGGGACTCGTGATCCACGTTCCGTATGGTTTTGGTCACTGCGTCGAACGCTGAAGTGTTTTCTCCTTTGTCCTCGGGATTTCGATGAATTCCACACTCCCTTCTATTTCTCCGGCGCGATCGCCGGAAAAGGAACATAAATCTTCGGAGAACGCGTCTCCCAAAGACCCTCCTACCTCACTTTATCAACGTCAAATCTCCCGACTCTACTCAATCCGCAACCTATAGCCGAAGTCACCCGCAGATAAGACACTCCTCAGATTTAATTCATTTTTTTTAATACTTGGTGTCAGATTTTATTTTTCTATATTTACTTTCGACAGTAAATCTGTACATAGTTCAACTTGGTAGTTATCTTATTATTTTTTAATCTGTTAATAATTTTAGCACAGTCTTGTCTAACGAGCCCGGATTAATTATTCCTGAGTCCGGTGTTAACACTCTCCTTCCAGTGCTGCTGCTGGAGATAGATCGTGATACCATCATGCTCCACAGTTTCCGATAGCTGTTCCCTGTGTGTTACCCCGCAGAGGAATCCATACCATCTGGGAGTTCCTGATCTAACTATTTATTTGGGTGGCAAGTTTCAAAGGACTGTCGCTCACTGTTGTAGAAAGGTGGTTTGTTGTTGCCTTCGCACTGGAGGCACAAGATCAGCATGTCATGAAATGGAGCCGTGCATTCAAGACGCCATTTCCCGTGAGGATCTGGTCTGTACAAAGGTCAATAGGCCTCAAAACGTAAATATCTGAAGAAAACCCTTTTCTTTCTGACACGATTACAATACCCTTTGGGTCGCGGAAAGTAAAAACTCTGCAAATTATTACAATACGGTTTATTATTCTAATGAACAGCTTGACCTAGTATTGCTCCTCCGAGACCCATCCTATTCGATTCAGCATCGAAAAATACCAGTAAACCATACGAAACATGACCTGACTACAATGGAACGACGAGAACTAAATATTCCTGTCGCCCGTAGGTCGCCTGTAGGCAATTGGCACGGCGCGGTTTTGATGAAACTGAGGGAGGGAGTACAAACGACGAAACGTTTACTTTCGGTGTAGTTCCCGCGACTCCTTTCAATTAGTACACTTTGGCTCGCTATAATTACTGTAATTTCACTATACGCAGTTGTACACGTCTGATACTCATTCCATTCGACCCACGATGTAAAAATACCTTGAAAACGAAACCAAACACGGCGTATTTGTAATTAAACTGCGTTTTGTTAATTTTTTAACCATTTTTTGCCCATAACAACTACGGGCTTCGTCCGATCGGATTGCCGAGATGGGGGGCACAACTAGATACCAAATGGGATTTTTGTGCGAAAGAATGGATTTTTTAGACCACGTTAAAGGCATAAAACGGGGACGGCGGACGGACATTGCAGATAACTGTAACGTAAAGTATCATATTTTGAGGGGGGGGGGGGTTGTAAAAAATTTTCCCTGGCCGAAAATAGGATTATTATTCAGAATGAATAATAAACCAAAAGTGTTAATTAATTAATTAAATAAATTAATTATTTTTCTCTATTCCAGGACAATGGTTCCATTTCAACGACAGCACGGTGCGACCTACTGATTCAGAAGTAGTGCAGAAATGCAAGCCGTACATAATGTTCTACATTCGGAGAGAGTTTAGACTGCCCAATGTCTAAAGGTAATCGTATGAGCCGTACTTTACGAATGAATTTAACGCTAGTACTGTAAAATTATCTTCTAGAATAGTAATGGCGGATTAAGTTGAGTGCAGGTGGTCCCACGTGCTTTTGGCACTAGTCTGACGCGAAACGCCATATGACCCTGTGAGGGGTGTGTCTGAGGTTGTAGTTTTATCGTCAGCGAAAACCGACGTTCGAGAAAAATATCAGGGTAAGAGTCTAATAAGCTACCTATACGATGGAAGTTTAATAACCGACCAGAGAAATTTTGGAACTCAAACGACCATCTATAGGACCGACCTGTCCACTCACGCTCCTTCACGACAAACCCTCCTACGAAGGTATCAGTGATGGTAATGAATTCAATTCGGGCTCGTGTTGATATTCTTCTGGAAAGAACGTCTTCTCATTGACAACAGCACCGTGATGCTATAAAATATCTGATACGCCCCTTCACACAACTTTCCTTGGCCCCACGTGCATTCTGCAGTCTTTCTTGACTAAACTTAATCGAACCTTCTTTTCGTTGTATTGAAAACACCGTTCTACCGTGGGTGTTTAAGGTTCCAGAATTGATTGTGCTGCTCCTGCTTATGCTTTGACCATTATTGAGCGAGTTCACGCGTGATGTAAGAGAGTGTCTACGTGTTTACTTTCAGCTACCCAACGGATAAGGAAAGTATTGTAATCGTGTCGAAAAAAAAGTTTGTGTTTCTTCCGATCCTTGACGTTTTGAGACTTACTGTCTCCTAAAAACTCCAATTCGGGGCGTGGTCCGTGTCTGTAGTTCACTTTGCCGGTTTTTTCGTTTTGTTCGTGACGATGAAATGAGGCGATTGGGTGATTTCCATCGATGGGAAAGAGGTGTGAGGGACCAAACGTACCCAAAACTAGTGATTTCAAATTATCTTCGACTAGATAGTACCTAACATTTTTTTCCTCTCCATTAATATCTCCGCTCACCGAATGTTCACGAAGATATTAAGCAAAACAATTGTTTTTCTCACTTTTTGGCAAAATGACTACAACGATGTTCCCCAAACTCACGGGGTAGTTAACACCTGATATTGTTCTGAATAAATGTTCCATTGAACAGAGATAAGAACTAAACTATGTCGCAATTAGTATTTTTTTTTAAACATTATTGTTGTCGATCGGGGGAGGGGTTTTAACACCAATTACCCCAGACCACAAATTTTGTTGTCTATCTCCAATATAATTAAAAATAAAATACGTATAAAATAAACAAATAAACTAGGACTTTCTTCTCAAATATAAACAAAATAAAGTAAAATTATTCGGCTGAAATGTCCGTAGAAAAACCAACGAGAAAAGAAAATTAAAGAGTGTCTGACCGTAGTGATTATCAAACGCACGAGATCTCGCAGCTGCAGATGTTGGACGCCCCTGATGCACTTTGGGGGACGCGCCGGCAGAAAGGCAAGTCACTATGTCCCCACTGACGCGAAGAGAACGGTTTGATTCAGTCGTAGGACCTATTACTTGACGGCACGAAGTAAATCAACGGGATACTGATGACCCAGTAAATGTAGAGAAAACAGATAGATGTCGTCGGGATTCTGATGACCCGTGTTCGATTCGGCTTGAACGAGAAGAAAATGGACGAGAGAGGAATCGGGGTGTCGAGCTTGTGGCACATCCAAAAATCAAGTTGTCACGAGTCATCTCTTCCCCGCTTGGCGTCATGGGCTCCGCTACGTGAGGCGCGTTCGGTCTAAGTTGCCCGCGATAGGCACCCGATTAAAAACAAAACAAACAAAAAATATCTGGTGCGTAGCAACACACAACTTTCCGCCACCCCTTTAAGTTCGAACACCAGCTACATAGGCGGGCGCTATATCTTCGTTCAACGCATTTCTACAGGAACATTTATAGAAAACAAAATGTAGGGACTAGTTAGCTGAGAGTACTTCGTAAGTTTGATCGAAATCGTTAGAGCCGTTTTTGAGAAAATTGGAATACCGATAAATTAATATTCGACAAATCTCCTTTTCTGAGTTAACTTGGCTTATATCTCCGTTCAACATATATATATACAGAAATAATTATGGAGAACGAAATGTTGGTATGGAAGACTAAAAGACACTCCATTGGGATTTATCACATCTGGTGAAGCAGTTACCCTGGAATTTACGGAAGTGTTCGAAAAAACGTTATTTTCGACACATTTTGATTTTTATCTCTGCTCAATGGACTGTCAGAGGAACATTTATTCAGAACAATATGTAGGTATTAACTATTTGAAAACATCCTGTGAGTTTGGTGAAAATCGCCGAAGCCGTTTTGCCAAAAAGCGTAAAAAACCTGTTTTTGCTTCATGGGCCTATATCTCTGTTTACCGTATTTTCATGGAGATATGTATGGAGAAGAAAAGTTAGGCATTGATTAGTAGAAGATAATTTGAAAGTTTAATCAAAATCGTTAGATCCGTTTTTGAGAAAAATGCGAAAAACCCTAGTTTTTGGTACATTTTCGCCCCCCCCCTTCCCATCGGCCGAAATCGTCCATAACCTTATTTTGATGTCTACAAAAAATAACGAACAAAACATAAAAGAACCAGCTCAATCAGATCAGCCGTTCTCCCGCAAATCGAACTACAGACACACACACACATACACACACGGACCACGCGCCGAAATTAGGTTTTTTAGACTCAGTAGGGTCTGAAACGTAAAGATCTGAAGAAAACCCAAATTTTTTTTTTGGGCCGATTACTATACTTTCCTTCCCTTCGGGTAGCGGAAAGTAATAGAAGATGAAAAATAATTTGTCGCGCGTGAACAATTATCATAATTTCCAGAGTCACTGTTTCACTGGATTTGATCAATATCATGGAATATATCTATACCCGTATTTTGCTCTCCGCATTTATTTCTTCATCCATCTGGTCATGAGATTATATAAGCCACGATAGCTCGAAAAACGAATATTAATTTGTGGTTTTTCCAATTTTCTCAAAAACGGCTGTAACGATTTCAACCTAACTTATGTGGGACTATCAACTATTTATTACGAACATATTGTTATCCGTAAATGTTGACGTGGAAATGCGTTGAACGCAGGAACAGTGCCTGTGAATACCGCAGGTCGTTGAATTTACGGTGGTCGTGGAAAGTCGTGTGTTACTACGCACCAGATGATTGAAATCGATTAAAGTCTTTTTACTTTCCTTGCTCTACGAAGTAGAAAGGAAAGTTATGTAATCGGCTGAAAAAAAATTTTGCGTTCTCTTCAGATCTTTACGTTTCAGACCCCCCCCCCCCCCCCTGAGTCCGAAAAACACTATTTGGGAAAATGGTCTGTGTGTGTGTATTTGTGTCTGTGAACGATTTTTAGACAAAACTACCGTACCAAATCAGCTCAAACTTGATATCTCGCCCGCAGGTCACCATGGGACGCCAAAATAAGGGTTTGAACAAAATCCACCAAAAGCTAACTATAGTTATCATAGTGATGAAAACACCAAATATTTTTTTTCTCAAAAACGGCTCTAACGATTTTGATTAAATTTTTTATATTGATAGCTCTCAATCAGGCAATGATACTATAAAATTCTCATTCATGGGAAAATGACGAGAGCAGCACAATAAATTATCAAAATTTTCGACCGAAAGTGTTTTTTGCGCAGTTTTTTCCAATCTTGTTTACAGCCTCATTAATTATCTGTGTACCAATTGCTCAATAATGGTCCTGCAATGAGTACGAGCAGCACAATAAATTCCGGAACTGTGATAAATGAATCGATTAAATAGAATTAGCCATGTACAAAGTGAATTGACGTAGAGCTAAGGAAAGTTGTGTGTTGCAACGCACTAGATATTTAGTAAATAACTTCGCCAGTATATTTTGTAACATTGACTAACTGGAGGAACTATCTAATGTGTGCGGAGGCATAGAGGTAGCTCCAATGCCGCGTCTCCGGGTTCGAATATTTTTATTTTTTAATTAAAACAAAATTCAAATAGTAATTTTATGCTGTTTAGCCAAATGACAGTCTTAGGGATGTATTGGGGCGACGCTAACCTCTCCCAAACAAACGTAAAATGCCATATATTGTTATGTATTTTGTGGACACGTTCTAACGATTTTTATTGCGTTGCTTCAGTGGGAGCGTGCTGCAGGTACAACGAACGTTACGAAACAGTGTGGTGTGTGTGTGTGTGCTATAATGCCCGAGCATACCTGAAATTTAGCTAGCTTACGTGTTAGCGTCAATCGTCAATAGCTAGATGGAGTGGAATCTAAGTACAAGTGTTGTATTGACGTTTTTATTTCCTTTCAGGTTGATCCACGTGATGTGGTTTCTTCTTTCTCCTTCGAGCTCTTCAGAAGTCCGTCGGTTAGCAATGGACTGCGTTGCTATATTCTTCAAACTTTGTAAACGTATAAACTACATATTGAAATCGTAAACTATTTATTATTTGTATAATTGACAATGAGATAACTGGTGGGTCCCAGGCGTTGAGCCTGACTGAATTCGAAATTATAGAGGTACCTTCGTGTGGTGAGTTTCTTCAGCGCTGTTAGCGTGAGCTTCTGAGTTCACTGAATTAAGTTGTCATTTTAGTGGTTTTCCGTCGGTTGACAGGGGGTAGGGAGGATTCCTAAAGGCGTTCCCGTCGCAAAACGTTGATTTTTAGAGCCTCGTCGTCGAGGCGTTTTGGGTATTTGGGTGGGAGTTGAGTCTGGAGATGATCAACAGCACAGTTTAGACAAGTGGCTCCATGTCTTCAAGGATCCAGGGTTCTCAGGTTTTGTTTGGTCAATCTCCACACTCTGTGGCTGCCTCTTTGATGGAAAGTAAACGCCACTGCCTGTATATAGACATCTTGCCTGGGCGAAAACTATTTTGTGCAGTCAGATACTGAGACGTTGACTTAATTAATAGCCCAATACCTCTCTCCCCACGCCCTGGGATCCTCTGGGTGCCATAATACTAAAATATCCCTGCCTTTTTTTTAATGCCTTCAGACATGTCAATACGGCGCACCTTTCTAAACAAGAGGAAGTGTAGATATCTGCATTTACGAGCACTACAGCCTGTGGTGCCTTTGTGTGACAAAAACAGCGTCCAGCGCTGGTAGATCATTAGCCATAACTTCTCCCCACTGTGTCATCCTGAGGAGCCTCATGATAACGTACTCTCAACAGGAAAGTGGGAGAAGTGCCTTGCACGTGTACAGTTTCGAAGGAGAAGTCTCAGTGTTGATTGTGAGCACAAAATCCAAGCGGTTCTTCGTACTGAGTTATTTGTATTTTTGCTTCTGTTTCTTTCGTCAACCTTTTCCCATTGGCTTGGATTGAATCATGCTGCTTTGCCCTATCTACGCTCTCCCTCACGTACAGGGACCACGATTTATATTTGAAGGGCTCTACTGTCCTTGATTCAACGTTTTTAACGTCCGGTCTCTTCCCCTGTACTCCCCTCACTCAACCACACTCTTAGATGAGAGATACGTTACGATTGAACGGCTCTTCTCTATCGCCCCAATCTTCATTTTTAGACCCTTTCCCCGTCATTCGTCACAAGGGAGGATTTCCTGAGCTTTAGGGAGAACCATGACACTTGGTGATGATTTTTGGATGTGTTTGTATGTACGGTGCAATATTGTACGATTCCCCTACATCGCATATATCTTCAATTGAAAGACTCCACTCCTCAACGTTCTTTTCGTTACTTTAATTACGAATAAACGTTGCCCACGTGTCGAGAACACTCCGTACAATGTTGTGGGTTCAAATTCGATGGATTAATGGCACAGAGCTTGTAAACTAACACAGAGCTCGTGTGTACCAATTAAAGCGAGAAAACTGGTTACTCAGGAGTGGCCTACTTCAAAGTAGTTGGAAACAATCGACTCTGCTCGATGAATTTGCCGCTGCTTCAGGTTGGTGGGGAAATTTTCGATCTCTCATCGTGTAAGGGGGTTTTCTTACCTTTGAGGTTTCTTATATCGCTTTTGCAATGGTCTCTGTACCCTAAAATTCTACCATCTCCAGCCCTCGTTGTGAGATCCTCAAGAGAGGGGGAGGGGGAATGTACGATGGGACGGTTGAATGTCTATATTCCATAATGTGCACGGTTGACGGATACACGCGTCATTTGGTTGGTACTTTCCACCGCCATATTGGAGGATAGTTAATATTCCTCAATTGACGCGGCTCCACGTGGGTGTGGACTGGGGCTATACGTTGTAATGATTGGCAATCATTACCATTCCATTCCTCCTTCCCACAACTTAACGCTTTCACCAATCTGCGCCACTGGGACGCCCCTCTCCTCCTCTTAACATCTCCTGGGCCACGCCACTTCGCAAAACCCACTCACTACAGTTCCATTCGAATCGGCTCATGAAACCAGCGCTGACGAACATGTGATACAATTTGTGATTATTTCATAATTTAAAAACAGATTTTTTTTTTTTGGCTCATTTCTTTTTTTGTTCCCGTACAATTTTGACTCGCGGCGCTTTCAAAATGCGTCGATTTGAACAAATTTTTTTTTTGAAATGTGACTTATTGAAATCTCAACAGACTTGAAAACGTGTGTAAATATAAATACGCGCCGATCTCGTTGCGCAGTTTCTTCACTTTATTTCTTGCTCAGATTTCCTCGGCGCGTTGAAGACGACGACAAATTGTATAACTTGTGTGTGGCACTGAACATCTAGTATTATTCATTTCTTGCTGTGATAATGTGCTTTGTTTTTCTTTTCTTTTTTACGACAAATGTCTCCTCATTCTTTTATATTTTTTTTTGTACGTTCGATTTTTCTTTCGATGGAAGATTTAATTGCAAGTGATAGACGGGGGAAGAAAAATGAAAAAAATGCAAAGTAGGTCTTGTACTTCCATAGTGATTT
Source organism: Pachypeltis micranthus (assembly GCA_020466155.1). Classification (NCBI taxonomy): domain Eukaryota; kingdom Metazoa; phylum Arthropoda; class Insecta; order Hemiptera; family Miridae; genus Pachypeltis; species Pachypeltis micranthus. Next base: position 32,927,447 of record CM035773.1, read on the forward strand.
CTGTAAGGTGCTTTGTGAAATCAGTACTGAAATTAGGGGGACTCTTTAAACGTTGATGAATAGCATGCGAAACGTTGACTCCTGTGCCCTTTCTATCGCCTCTCCCTCTCCCGTCCTTTCCCTCCCCCCTTCCCCCTTCCTACCTCTCAAACACTTGAACTTACTTCGTTAGTTTGTGTATAAAGTGAATTTACTTCAGTCGTAGTAGAGAAAAAAAAACCTTCTAAAGTCCTAATCGCTACGATTTTAGCGAATATTTCTGACGTGTAACAAGTTGGATGTCTCTTGAAAATATGCTGTTTTTCGCCTGTCGTGACGACGCGAGGCACTTGAAAATAAATACGTGTATGATCGCTACGTCTGTCTCATTGGTTTGAAAGACCCATGCCATCCTTTTATGCGCGTTGGAGTATCGTCCACTGGGATTCACAATGGGCTCAGGAATTGTGAGTCGTCCGTGGCATAGGGCTGAGAGGTGGGGGAGGTGGTGTACACTTTCACTCTTCAAAAGGGAGGCGACCGCAATCAGTCAGACCCGCGATCATGGAGACTGCTCAGCCTTCTTTCCATATTAGGCAAAACACTCGAAATCTTGATGTTGCAGTCCCTCGAAGGAGTCTTCGGCCGCAACCTCATAGGTAGGCAATACGGGTGTACCATAGGAAGGTCCACGCTGGATGTCATTGTCGAAATTCGGCGTGTTTCCCTGCTGGCACCAGCCTTAGTACGTCAATTCTGATTGACATTAGAGGAGCGTTTGACAACCTTTGGTGGCCAGCGCTCCTTAATGAGCTTAAAGGTAGGGGAATCCCCCGCAACCTGTACTCACTCGTCAAAAGTTACCTGACAGACAGAACTGCTACGATCGAATGCAGACATGTCTCTGTTCAGAGAAAGATTGAGAAGGGGTGTCCACAGGGCTCGGTCCTAGGACCAACACTCTGGAATGCCTTCTTCGAAGGTCTTCTCAGGAGACTCATGGAGACTGACTGCGAGCCATACGCCTATGTGGATTCAGACTCACCTACTCGGGTGAGTCGTCTCATCATCCACTTTCCAAAGGGACTAAGAGGATCTCCCTCTTGAAGGCGCACTGGCACCCAGAAGACTCGCCATCATGAGAACGAGGTCTTCAAGTGGAAGTGATGTTTCAGGCACGATAGGAACTTGCTGTGACAATGGAACGGAATGAGGTTTAGTTCTTAGGGTGCTTTTGACATCAATACCACAAGAGTGAAGACGAAGTTCAGTCGAGAAAGAGGGAACAAGCAGGTTACGGGGCTGGGGTCCTCATTGTGATTCTTATTCCGACTAAACTGGGATTACTATTCGACGACGGGGCTCACAAGCAGCTTATTCTACATACTGGAAACAGACCTTGTGGAATACATCTATTACAACAGAAATGGCCTGATTACTGCCCAACCCGTATAACTTTATTGTAAAATTATACGGGCGTTTGGTCGTGTGGTGCGATAACCAGGTGGACTGTACCATGTGTTGGAAAATAATACGATTGACGTGAATTTCCTTCTTTTCCTCCAAGAAGATTCGTTCAAAGCTGGCTGGTGAGACAACACCGCAAAAAATAGCGTAGGTCCAGGGTGGAAGAAGACGCGGAAAGCACCCGTTTCTCATCCCTCGCAAGTCACCCCTGTTAACACCTTAAGGCGGATCTTATTAGGAAACAGTGAGGTGAAATATTCGGACGTTGGACTTGTTTGTGCATCGCCAAAAGAAGCAGGTTAGGTTGCATCGCCGTCCACCTCCCCAAGTCTAAACTCGCCGCTTCCTCATGTTCGCCTCTGCCGTCTGGTCAGCAGTATCCTCACGTGCGCACTGTCTAACAATTAACAATTTTGGGTCATCAGTATCCCAAAACCCAGATCTGTGGTTACCAATTCAGAGCTGCTCTACTTCTTACCACTACCAGGACGATCCACTCTACGCGTCACATCGCATCGTCACCCACCAACATTACGGTCAGAAATTCCCAGAAGAACTATCGCTTGTTTCCTTTATTTTATTTTTCTAACGCGGACTATTTCATTTATTTTTCAATTTAAATTCGATTAATTTGGTGCCCAGAAGGCGCATCTTAATTTCCACAATTTCTTTACATTATACTATATTTTTTCAATTATAATTTTTCATTGTTAATTTAATTCATTTCGGAGTTAGTAATTTATTTCCCACGCTAACTCTGCGAACTAGCGAACCAACAACCCCTATGTCACGATTGCCATACCTACTCAGGTCATGGCAGCCCACGGCTAGTTCAGTCAGTCATCCTTCCAGAATTTTAGATAGTTGGACTGAGAAGACTGATTAGCTAGCCAATAATTGATCTGCTCGAAATGGCGGACTAAGAAAGTACCTGTAGTGCAGGCCAGAATGACGCCACTGTCAGAGCAAGATATTACTCCTTTACGATGTTTCACAAGCACAGCTGGGGGTTTTGGTCGTCCTTACATGGTTCAAGACGTCGCAGCGGAGTGGGTCTCTATTTCGGTCTTCGTTTGCATGAGCACCAAGGCAGTGCCTTTCTGGCGGCGGTTGACCGTTTCATAGCCAGACAAGTCTTTTCTCACATCGTATCTGAACAAGGGTGACACTTCAAGGGAGCTTCGCGGGAATGAAAGAAGTTTGGATTTTCTTTCCAAACCCGAAGGCGAAATACAGGCAGCAGTGGCCACCAGGGATTAGTGGAGGCCGGAGTCAAGTCAACCCAGCACCATCTTCGACGGCTGATGAGATACCAGGTCCTCACCGTTTTACATCGCATAGCAATTCTAAATTCCAGGCCGTTGAACCTGTTCATCTGTTGTCTTATTCCCCTAATTATACAGAAGCAATCCGGTCATTTTCTTACTGGGGCACCTCTCCTCGCCTGCCCTGACGTACTGGATACTCCCTAGGAATCGCCTGGACCGTTGGCAACTTACCCGGCAGTACTCTCGCCCGAAATGGACCCGGGATACATAGACTGTTGAGGATCTGGTTTATTAGTGTGCGCCTGGCTCTTAAGGAACTCAACGGCAAAAGTTGAAGACGGAAGATAAAGCAGAGGCAGCGGCTCTTGAGACAAGTCTACCTATTTCATTTCCAGACTCGAGATCGGGATCTTGTACAAGCTATCGAGCTGAACGGACGTTGTGAAATTACATCACAGTTCATTCACATTAATCTCATTACACTCATGCGCCTCGACTACGTAGGTAATGTGAGACTTCCTGCCAGTCGTCATTTGATTATTCTAAGCCCTGTAGGTTATTCTAACGACTTTTCCACTGCCAATTACCAAGAACGAGTCAGTTACACTCACTATATTTGGACGTATAGTCAATTTCTCGTCACCGGCCTACGGCGCGGGTCCTCGAAACGCCCGACCTGGTTGACCGGTTGGGGCCTTTCGTTCGTATTCGAGTCTAACTCTGCCGCCCTTCCCAAACATGCCGTCCCCTCGACAGAAGTTTTTCAAGCTTTGATTCGGATTTTTGCTCGGTTTAATGCTCGCCGGAGGTTGTCTCTGAGCCAACGCCAATCCGGCTGGGTCGTGCCTGTCGTCGTTGTTTCGGTGAGGAATGCGGCTCAAGCCTTTCTTTCGTTCGCCGTCTTCTAAAGCGTTCAGATCGTCCGCGGCTGAAGAGAATTGTTTCAAACTGGCCATAGCTTTCTCCTTCATCTCGTCTAGTTGTTGAGAGTAGAATTGCTTCAATTGAACGTTCCTTTCGGCGGCTGCTTTGGGATTGCCTGCAAGTTGAGAGTAATTCGATGGGTTTACTGTTATCCAAGGGATGTGCTAAGGATGTCGATGACTATATCGTGGACGTGTGAAGCCTGTTGTCTTATTTTGCTTTCTGCTGCAGCACATATCTACTCAAAAAGTCCTACCCCCACGCAATTCCCTCAACCGTTTACTCAGTTTTCAATATTTTCTGCTCAACTTTTAACTATATTCCTCAGTCTTCCAAACTCTTCAATTTTTTGCTCAATTTCTCAACTTTTTTTGCTCAAAACCAAACCACATTTAGAAATCCCCCAACAATCGCTTCATTCCTCTCCCCAATCAACTGAATCATGAGTAGCAGCAGCTCAATAAACTTTCAAACTTTATGCGGTACCAGTTTTTACAATGAGCGTCAAGTTACGTTTTACCAAATTCACCAGAACTGAGTGAATAATAACCAGAATGTACGCGAGGGGAAAGTTGTGAGACGCGCCGCACCACTTTCCAGTTTTTTAACTGAGCTTACCAATAATTCGCTACACCGGGGTAAGATAAGTAGGTAAGAAAAAGGGGATTTTATCGCGTATGACACAATTTCACCCCTCCCCCAACATATGCACACACGCAGATATGCTTCTGGTAATAGTTTTACGAGATAGGCCGTGGATTTTCTCGTAATCCTCAAAAAGAAGACGTGAAGAGTCAAGAGCTGAAGGAGCCAGCAGTTTTCTCCCCACTTTGGCTATACCCATTAATGCTTCGCCCCTCGGATACTGTTGAGTCAGTGGTTGCGAATGAGATGAACGTGGTAGAGAACTGTAGTGGAATTGGACACCCGTCTCGTTTGTTATTCCAACGCCTTACTCATCACCATTGGCAACGCATTTATTTATGCCAGCTGGATTTTCTTCAATTCGTCTCCAAAAATGTCGGCCAAATGGTGTCGTATCGATTATCTCGCTCTTAAATGTTTTCCTTTTTGCATTCTGTTTTAAACACAAATTTATTAATTTAAAACAGTGATCAAATTTCAATAGGTTATGGGCCCAGACCACAATTCAACAACTGTGAATCTCTAAGTATTAGTATTAGTGCCATGAATTCTTACAGAATTGAACTGCTGAAGCGGAACAATTTTGATACGTGGAAGTTGCAAGCACAAGCGCTTCTCATACGTTCTGGCTTTCAGGTACTAAACGAAGACTGGAAAACGAAAGTGGGGATGGCATAAATACTGCAGACTGGGTCGCGTTGTTCATCTCGTTCTTAAAATAAAGTTCTGATTGAGCAGCCAGTGGGATTAGTTCTCACGACATGGTGTGTCTGGTGGACCAGAGTGGAGAGCTACTGAATACTACGGGCACTGTGTGTGTGTATGGGGGGGGGGTGAGGAGTGAACATTTTGTAAAACCCGTTGCAGGCTTAGGAAATAATAATTTAAAACCTTTTGTTAGCAGGAGAGGCTATTTGAACTCTTATCAGGTATGGAAATAACGCGTCCCCGGAGGCTTTAAGTGGAACGAACTAATTTGGCCTGCGCGGAGCTGAACAGAAATAGTGGAACCAAGAACATGTGTGAACTTGCGCCAGGAACTGGCCTCGTGTAAACACCCCTGGCGCCGACTGTCCGCTAGTCCAGTTCCCCCCCACCACCAAAATTCTGAGCTGGCGTGACTCACTGGAACCCTGTAGGCGACAGACGATATTTTCGGGGAACATACTGTCGTTTGTTATTCCGCGTTTATTTTGTGTTTTTTCTTTCACATTATTTTAGTCGTTGTGGAAGTAGTCAGGTGAGAAAACGTCCCGACATGCCACCGAAAAAGTGCGGAGAAGAACTCAATGCGAGGTACGAAGAAAAAGATGGTATGTGGAACAATTTGCTCGTGAAACTGCCCTCAAGATATGGTGTAGAATCTATTCATTCAGCAGCTGAGATGACACCCCGGGAAAATGTATTCGCATAATCCAATGCCTTGTCGACTCTTTCCTCCGGGTGAGTTCTTCTTGGAAGACTCACGCGCGAAATCAAGGCACAATTCGCGCAAAACGTCTGAAGTACTGGCGGCAATCAACTGGCTGGTAATCGCGTTTTTAAGGCTCAAGCTTTCGCAGAAAGCGCAATAAGCCAACGAGACTTTAGCACATGGGGAGGTCCAGCAGCATCATGTAAAATGTAAAAATTAGATTCATGAAACAGAATCAGTTGAATTAAAAGTGTAAGAAAATCGTCGAAATCTCCTCATTTTGGGGCAAAGAAGGGATTCTACTGAAAAAGACGTCCACAACTATTTTATTAATTTTATGCTACCTTTTATGTCACCACGCGCAACACCCCAAATTATAACTGACCTGTCCGCTTAGCGCTCGAACGAGAAGTCATCGTTTTGTCAGGTTCGCGCTTGTTCAGCCGCATTTGGTTGGGCCTTTCGTCAAGTTTGAGCCCTTGGAATATCTTCGACAGCTCCTCGGGACCTGGAAGCGCGGAACGCAGCAAAACGAGCAATGTACCAGTTATCATTAATTACAAATTGTTTGTTAAATGTGAAACAATACCCTTCTTGAGTTCTACGTGCATTCGGCGATGTTTACCGCTAACTTGCCCTAATATAAGCTCAGTTCAACATAAAAACTGGTTACGCTTGAGGTTCTGGAAGTTATTGTGTAGCTCGTACGTGTGCTGCGACCAGTATTATGTAATCAGTGTACAGATGATTCATAAGACTGTTTAATGTTCTGATAGTGTTCAATGTTTTGGAATAATTGGGTGAAAACTATGAGAAATGGTAATAAATAAAATGGTTTGAATTTCGGAATTCATGGGCTCCCCTATGTGCTGACTGACTCCTATCAAAGGCAAGCGGTTCATCGTGGTCTTGCGGTAAGACGGTCGATTCATAATTCTCGACGTTAGTTGAGGGTTGTGGATCGAATCCCCGGCGCGATTGCCGTAATTTTTGCCTGAGTCAGCAGCTCTTCAAAAGCATCTCCAAAATTCCTTCCCCCCGTAACACCTATATATAACTCTGACTGTCCCATGTTTGGGATGAAGTCCTATTGTGCGAGTCTTACAGTCTCACAGGACCATGCGTAGGAAGGACAGGTATTTCCTGTCAAGTCTACGGCACTGCGCCAGGACGTGAAGTAGTTTCCTCATCTGTGCTACACCATCTGTGTCTGGTATGCCCATAACGTACATGTGTTTGTTCATTTTGCAGTGTCTCGTGATGATCTTCTTCTCCATCGTCAGAAGGCTGCGTTTTATCTCGTGTATTTGCTCTGAGATGAAGCGTTGGGAGTACCTCACTCTCGCACAGTCCTGATGCATTCTCCCGGCACATTCTCTCACAGTCCTCTTGACTAGTGACGGTGGTGCTATAGGTACAGTTGACGAACCAAGTCAGACCACACGGTCTGATCTCTCATTTTCAGTGATGTTTATTCCAATAACACCACAAAACCAGCGGTTAATACCCAGACGTTTGACCTGCTCACTGAGCAGAACTACTTCGCCCATTACTTCCTCTGATCTCAGTCCCGACAGTTGTTCATCTACAGAGTTGCTCCCTATTAGGTCAGATATCGCACTTTGCACTGTGTCCTGAATGAGTACAGCAACATCAGCATATCCTCGGGCGAAGAACCCAGCCTCATTCAACCTTCCAAGAAGTTCCACAGGGGCGGAAATAGACCCCTCCCTGAGGACATCTCACAATCCACGATCTCAACCGGCAACTTCCTAGCAGGTCTGAATCCCTTTGCTGACTATTGTGCCAGTTGATCATGCCGTGCTCTGTGAAGGTTTCCATTACTAGCCTGCGACATCTTGCTTTGCTTAGTCAGTCTGCATAGTGTTTGTAGGTGCGGTTTTCATCACCCCCCGCTATTAGTAAGGACCTCGGCCTCAGTAATTTGGCTAGGCTGCTACAGTTCTCGCTAGTAGTTATCTGTGTTACCATACAATCGACCAAAATGATATGAGCTGATAACGGTAATGGTATGAGCTGATAATGATATATGAGCTCAAAACGGCCTCATGAAATTAACAGGTCATTCTAGGCTTTAAGCTCCATGCTAACTCACCCAATACTTCTACAACTGTTTTTACTATCTTTGGCATTAGGAAGTAGAAAGGAACTTTATGAAAATGTTCTGTGCGTGCGTGTGTGTGTGTGTGTGTGTGTCCGTAGACGTTTTTTAGAGAAAACGGCAGAACCAAATCAGTTTAAACCTTATACGTAGCCCGTAGGTCACGGGACGCCGAAATAAGGGTACAAGCTAAATCCGCTCAAAACTAACTATGGTTATCATAGTGATCAAAACACCAATTTTTTTTCTCGAAAACGGTTTTAAAGATTTTGATTAAACTGTGACAAAAATAGCGACGAGAAATGATGAATGATACGTCGCGGTTTCGGATGGTCAAAACTGGACCTTAGTTCAACCGTTTAGCACTTATCGTGACCTCACATCGGGATCACTTGCTCAGCTCCACCTTGAGTCGTGGCTTTTTTCTTGTTTCGTCCGGCAGTCTGCGTTTAGTTCGCACGAACGACTTTCGTCCTGATTCCCGCACCACTAAGGGAGTAGAGAATTCTTCTTTTCCTGTTTTTTTTTTCAAGCTATAACGAACCGGTATGCTGGCCCTCCGTACTAGCAGTCTTAACAAACCAAAAAACCAACATTTTCCAGTCTGAAAAGAAATGTGTTTTCAGTTCTCGCACCGGATCCAAACTGCATCGAGATCAGAAGCAGAAACTGTGCCAGGTCGACCCCAACCTCCAGAAGGGTTCTCTTAATCTCGTCCATTCAGAGATGCTTCCTTCCTCTTTACTTTCCGCTACCCAAAGGGAAAGGGAAGTATAGTAATCGTGTAAAAAAAAGAAAAGTTGGGTTTTCTTCTCATCTTTACGTTTTGAGGCCCACTGAGTCTAAATAACCTAATTTCGGCGCGTGGTCCGTGTGTGTGTCTGTTTGGGGAAAATCGTTGAAGCCGTTTTGCCAAAAAAGCGTAAAACACCTATTTTTGCTTCATAGGCTTATATCTCCGTTCACTGTATTTTCATGGAGATACGTATAAAGAAAAAAAGTTAGGTATTGATGAGTAGAAGATAATTTGAAAGTTTAATCAAAATTGTTAGCCGTTTTCGAGAAAAATGCGAAAAACCCTAGTTTTTGGTACATTTTCGTCCCCCACCCCTCCTTCCCATCCGCCGAAATTGCCAATAACCTTATTTTTGTGTCTACAAAAAATAACGAACAAAACAAAAAAATAACCAGCTCAATCGGATCAGTTGTTCTCCCCCAAATCGAACTACAGACACATGCACCACGCGCCGAAATTAGGTTTTTTAGACTCAGTAGGCCTCAAAACGTAAAGATCTGTAAAAAACCCAACTTTTTTTTGACACGATTACTATACTTTCCATTCCCTTTGGGTAGCGGAAAGTAATAAAAATTGTGTTTACTGCCTCATTAATTCTCCGTGTACCAATTGCTCAACAATCGTGTTCATGTTATCGATACGATTTTTAAGAAATCGAAAAACAAGTTGCAATTCACAGTTGATATCAACAGCTCAAGAAGTGATTTTGCGCACTCGACTTTTGAAGTTTACCAGAAAACGTTCTAGTTTGCCTCGGCCGCGCGATCTATACAATGTAGAGTGAACTAAAGTAGTTCAGAAGTTTGCCGCTAGAGTCGCAACGGAAAAGTCCGACGCTCGAATTCGAGCAATCTGAAGTTGGAAATTTCCTGTTTACGATCTCCTATTCAAATATCTTCCCGAATCGACACTTCAGGTCGCTGAATAAATTTCCAACTTCAGATTGTTCGAATTCGAGCGCTGGACTTTGTCATTGCGATTCTAGCGACTTACGTTTAAACTAGTTTAGTTTATTTATTGTCGTATAGATCGCGCGGCCGAGGCAAAATCTAACGTTTCCCGGTAAACCTCTTCATAAGTCGAGAATCAGTTTCTGAGTTGTTACTGTCACCTTGTTAGTCGATTTCTTAAAAATTGCATCGATAACGTTGTACAAGAATGGAAGGCCATCACACACCACCTTTCATCGTTTACTAACGATCTCCGCTCTTCCACGTCAGTTGTGTCGTATATTATCGTCTAAAACCTCTACGAATTTATTTATGAACACGGAATTCTGGTCTGACAGGACATTGTGCGATCCGTTAGAAGTACGCTAATTACCTCTGCCGGTTTCCTCCAAATCGTGCAAGTAAAAAAAGCCACGTGCACGAGTGAATGGACCCTGGGCTAAGGAAAGTTGTGCAGTGCGGCGCACCTGGTATTTGTGTACAGAATGGCAGAGCTGTGTGCTAATCATCTGCAGAGCTCGCCCCATTAGGTCAAATAACACACTGTGCACTCTGTCTCGAATGGGTATACTAACGTTGCTAGCATGTCCTAAAGAAGGCATAAAACTCTAAGAAGGGACTAGGTTCCATAGGTTCCTTGAGGGTATCTCCTCACCGCTGTCTTTGCCCTCAGCGAGCAGCGATGCACTGCGTTAAATCTAGTCAATGCTGCGTGTATAGGCCTTGTCCAAGGGATCCTCTATATCCAGGAAGGCCCCAAAAGTATTCTCCTTATTTCCCATTGACATATACTTTCCTGACATGTGCAGGCAATGTGGAGTCGCGTGATTTCCCTTGGCAATAGACTTGTGGACTATCAGCCAGCACTTCAATCTCAAACATTCGTCTCTCAAGTACCCATCAAAGATCTTCTCCTCAGTTTTTTTTGGAGGAAGTAGGAGGGGTTGTATGCTCCTAGTGGCCCCATGAATTTACTCCTGCCTATCGAGAACCAACCCGGAAACGTTCAACACATTGCATCATGTTGGCTCTCACGCCTCTTCACCCTCACAAGAATCTTGCAAGGTGCAAGGTCGCTATCCCTACACATCCTCCCATACTGCCCAGCCCTTTGGAGGTTCAGGAGCGGCCTTTCCTCTGGGTCTTCATTATTGATTCCAGCGAGATACTGGCACTGGATCAGCAAGCTCTGTCCTCTTTTGGCTGAGCACTGCCCTGGCTAATTGCGCAATGCACTCCTAGTTTTCTTCTGAATGCAGCATGGAACGGACGAATGCCTCTGACCAATCGTGTCTTCCACTAGCGTGGCAAGAGAAGATGACATGGGAAGTATCATCCACCATTGCCATGCAGTGCAGGCTACGCCTTTCCGATTTGGTGCAAATAAGCCTCAAATGCTCCGTGTCCTTTTAGGAACTAAGTGAGGTAGAAATCCACTTCACCTTGGCGCCGTCTGAGCCATGGAACAAGCTCTGGAATCAGCCGCCTGGTCCACCACCTCTTCTGAGCACATTCATCTTGCCACTTTCCAGGGGTGACAGCCCTCCTACTCTTCTCGTGGCCGTACTCTGGTTGCCCTGTTAATGGGTACAGCTCCTTCCGCTCAGCAGCCAGAAGGTCCTCTCTAGTCTTGAGCAAAACGGATATGAGTCACATAGGCCTAAGTGCTCTCTCATCTTCACACAGGTTTCTGCCAGGTTTTGTTATGAACGTAGCTCGAACTTCCCTTCAACCCAATCAGGCGTGCTAGAACTCGCTCTATTTCCTTCTGTAGGCCTGGGGAGATCTCATCTGGTACAGGCAATTTGAACGGTTTAAACAATCCTTACCAAAATTCGTTACTGAAGCCTCACCGTATAGCTTATTGATATACCACCCTGATTTTTACTTTCCTTGGCTCTACAAAGTAGAAAGGAAAGTTATGTAATCGGCTGAAAAAAATTTTTTGAGTTCTCTTCAGATCTTTACGTTTCAGACCCCCCTGAGTCCGAAAAACACTATTTGGGAAAATGGTCTGTGTGTCTGTGCGTGTGTGCCTGTGAACGATTTTTAGAGAGAACCATTGTACCAGATCCAGTCAAACTCGGTATCTCGCCCGCAAGTTACTATGGGACGCCAACATGAAGGTTTGGACAAAATCCTTCGAAAGTTAACTATAGTTATCATAGTGACCAAACACCAAATATTTTTTTTCTCAGAAATGGCTCTAACGATTATGATTAAGTTTTTTATATCGATAGCTCGTTAAAAGACAATAAATACCATAAAATTCTCAATTGTGGCAAAATGACGAGAGCAGCACAATAAATTACCAAAACTTTCGACGAAATCGATTTTAGCGCGGGTTTTAGAGAAAAAAACCGTACCGAATCAGCTGAAACTTGATGTCTAGCCTACAGGTTACCATGGGACGCAAAAATGAGGGTATGGTCAAAATCCACCGAAAGTTAACCATAGCTATTATAGTGATCAAAACACCAAATTTTGTTTCTCAAAAACGGCTCTAACGATTTTGATTACATTTTTTATATTGATAGCTCTACATAAGGCAATTACACCATAAAGTTTAGCTTCGAAAACCGACCGCAAACTAAGAATACTCGCCGTTATTGAGTTTTTTCTGTCATGGAAGCCTGAAAACGTGAAGATACCAATAAAACTCATTTTTAGTTGTATTACACTATTGCAGTACTTTCCTGGGAGACAAATTCCGAACAAACGCCTCTACAAGTTAGTGAAAAACGCTGACCTAGCTCGTTGAACCTGCCGCCTGCTGCCGGAGGTCGGAATTTCCATTCAGGCGATGAAGGGCCCAGCAGGAGCTGCTCTGGCCACGTTTTAGTTTTGGGAGGTGAACGTGGAGAACGGAGAAGCTCATCGTCGCTCGATTCGTCGCTGTCTTCTTCGGAAGTGCTCAAATCGAGATCCAACCTGTCAAAATAAACCGCTACTTTGCAGTGCGCTATGAAAGGACGATTTGGTAATTAGAACTTTAGGGAGGTTGCCAGACGCCTCGTATTTGAACGATGGTTAGCGAAACTGATGGTGCCAACTGAACTACCCTATCACTCGCTTAACTGTCCTATTTGCCTATCGATCCATCATTAACGCACACAAAAAATGAAGATCGACGCGTTAGAGAAAAATCCCGACAACCCCCATTAGTGTTAGTCACGTCTGAGGGTTACTACGAACGGAACAATAAAATAAATCGATGGTTTAACATTTAAAATAAAGTATCACGTGCAGAATTGTCAGTCTCGAGAAAAAGTGGAGAATCAACAACTTTGGATGGCAAAAGGATCCATCTAGCGAGATATCGTCCACCCTTTAAAAATAGCTACCTTTCCATGTAGTAATTCTATCTTTAAACGTAGAACCCTTGATTGTTAACCCTGGAACTGTTCGTGTACATTCAAAACGATGATTCCCGCTCCTTCTATGTTTCTTAGTCTCCTTCGATTTTTGTGGAACTTGAACACACCTCACGGACCAACATCAAGTCCGTAAATTACCGATTTCTTTGCAGATTCCATAAATTGCCATTGTTAAGCTATCGCTAACTGAAGCAGCGAGGGACGAAATGGAGAATGAACGGTGGTAGAAATTGCTGAATCGTGGGGCTGAGGAAGATACATGTATGTGATGACGAGATGGTGTTGCAGTCCTTCGAAGAGGTTTTATGTCGCAATCTCAGACAACGTGAGTGTAATAACGAGAAGTCCGTGCAGGATGTGATTGTTGAAATCCAGAATGCTTCCCTGGAGGCACTGGCAAAGTAGGTCGTCGCGTTCTCGTTGACGTTAGAGGACCTCTAAGCCAGTGCTCCTCAATGTGCTTAAAGCTCTGGAAGTTCCTGGTAACCTATACTAGCGCGACAGACGTTACGTCAGAATTGCTACCGTCGAAGAAGACATGTCTCAGTCAGCTGGGGTCTCCACTTTGCAGTGCCTTCTTCGAGGGCCTTCTTATGAGCCCGACTATGCACAGGCGATCCACCAAATCGTCACTCAATGGTGCGTGGGCGTCAAGTTGCAAGTGGCTGAGGGCAAAACCCTGATCATCCTCTTAAATAGCCAACCGTCAATATTTTTGGAGGGCAAAGGCTCTTGAGAAGCAAGTCAAGTACTTGAAAGCCAATATAGGTGAGAGGCGGTGTTTCAGCCAACACCTACAGTCCTTCAAAGGCCCCTCATTGCAAGGTTTGGCTCATTTAAAGCAATTAGCCGAGCCACAGGGCTGTGTGTTGCACTCTAAGTGACCACGTGTTACCCATTGAGCGCAGGGTGGAGAGTCAAAAGGAAGCTTCCACCTGCTGCGGGCCACACCCTGCATAGATCACTGCACGAAGTGAAAACTCGCAGTGCTACATAAATGGGCAGTAGATAAATGGCCAGTGTAGGTGGGAGTGGATTGAGCCAGGCTACTGGACGAGCCCGTTCCTTATGGAGCTCTACATTCTGCACATCCGCCTCCAGTGCGAAAGAAACAAGAAGCAGCACGTTCCACTCCACTGTAGTTCCTACAACTTGTTGTGACAGTAGTCAAACCTTCCAGACGCTACTAGGCAAGCTTTCAACCCCCCAGCAAAACCCAGTTTGCAAAGAAGGTTATGCTAATAAAACGTGGCTCTCTCTCCCTTTGGAACTGGCCACAAAAGTTAAACCAGGTAAGAGTAAGAACTCCTCTTAGATGGAACGGATTCCCCAGGGTCATAGTTCCCCGAAGCAACAGTCCTCCACAGGGATACTGCCTAAACGACAACCTGCCGTACCTCTACTGGTCTGCGTTCAGTCGTTGCTGGAACCTACACGATTTTCGACAGATATAACTCTTTTAATGTTAAGGCGTGGGGGTGGATACAGTATTGACTCCAATTGCTGATTCTTTCATGAGTCCTTCCTAAACTCGCCTCATGAGAAGGAAGCAGTGGGTTACGCACTGGATTTGAGATGTCATTATTAGTAGTACAGGGCTGATCGGTAGAAAGAGGTGGTACAATGCTTGCAGAGGTGGTACATTCGCCTGAATTAAATTTTAGGTTATGGAGAAGAGCTCATGAGTAGACTTACAATCCTGAAGGTGACGATCTATTTAGAAACTCTTCTTCTGACGCACTACCCGATGAATCAGCCGGTGGTTCCATGGCGTCTTTATCGAAGGCTTCTTCAGACGTAGTGGCTTCCGCAGCTTGCCCCATTGAAGACGTCGATATGGACACACTCGCTCCACAACGTGGAGAATAGGTTTTCCGCGCTCTCTGGCCAACTGGAGTCACCGGCGATTTTACGCGGTTTGTCACGTTTTTGCCGGTTGATGCTGGAAACGGTTTCGAAGCTGTTTGAACCGTGGTGGCGTTGCTGGCGGCACGTTTGTTAGTTGGGTTGTGTACAGCGATTCTCGTTCCCCTAGCAGTTGCGCTGGGAGCTCCTGTTTTAGAGACTGTGTTTTTCTGAAGGTTGATTTTGTTCTTCCCTCCGAGAAAACGTTGGTTTCCGTCGGTTCTCTGTTTCGTAAGACGAGCTTCCTGAATAAGGCCGTTCACAGTGTCCATAATTTCTTCCGAGGTTTTCCTTTTAGATCCAGGCTGGCCGGGTGGTGAGGTTCGCTTAGAACTTTGAGCGGTGTCTGGAAAACCAACTTGGGGTTAGGCGGTTAGTGCACTTATTCGGATATGTAATTTTGAAATTTGTGTGTGTTGTTGACCGCAGCCACCTCCAAGATGATAAAAAAGGTCTGGATTGAAAGCTAGGCTCTACTCAAACCCTCTAAACAGTCACGCTACCTCAACGTTCTAACAGAAATCATTTGAAGCGCGTACCAAACTCAAAACTGGCACGAGGGCAACTGTCTACACACAACTTGTGGAGATCTCGTCGTCATGTGAGGCAAACGAAATACCCTGACTGCGCTGTTCGTGAAGCGTTAAAACGGCCGATGTACTTGGAACATACCTTCTACCGCTCCTCTTGGAACAATTTTTTAAATTTTGTTGGATCTTGAAGACTCTCACTCTATGGATGTTGTCCCTGACTCTGTCCCAGAGTTTTTGTTGACTTCCTTCTTGATAGTCGTTATAGTGATTGTTGTATATGGTTGTGGGTCACAGAATTGAGACAGCCGTTTCATCATTTGCCAGTTTGTCAGCTCTCTCATTCTCACTATAGCTCATGGGTCAAGGTGTTGCCCCGCAGTAGGGCCTCCTCTGCTCTGCTTATAGTATCCTCAACTAGGAGGCCCCTAACTACTGGATTAGACAATGCCTTATAAGTTCGGTGGTCTTACATCACGATTTCAATTACAGTTTTATTATACAAAGTGAGTAGCGAAATATCTGGTGCGTAGCAACACGTAACTTTCCGCTAATTCGACAATCTATACTATGTACACAGTTCTTTGCTACTGCCCTCATCTGTCGTTCGTTCCTCAGCCTACACTAGTCTCCAAACTGTTGTAACGTTCGTCGTCGTGTACCGCTTACTCTAAATTGCAGTTATCCGGGCACAATATAACAACGGCCTGGATCCTCATCCCTCAACATTCCCAATACACCTCCCCCCCCCCACAGTACACCTCGATTCCCCTCAGTCAGTCAGTCACTGTATTTGCCCAGTCTGCTCTCAACTGACCTCTCTGTGGGTTGTATTTTCCCAATCGGCAACATCCAGAGACATACCTCAATGCGTCGTCATGCATTTACTCTGCACTTCACTATATCATCCCCCACTATTGCCGTAACTTCTGAGTGGATCGTGACGTCATGCCCACACCATTTGCGCATCTTCTGAGAGGATCAACCCCCTCGTGTGACGTCATGGATAGGGGGGACTTAGGAGTTAGCACAATAATTGGTTAGGGCATGACGTCACGAT
This sequence comes from Pachypeltis micranthus, assembly GCA_020466155.1. Lineage (NCBI taxonomy): Eukaryota > Metazoa > Arthropoda > Insecta > Hemiptera > Miridae > Pachypeltis > Pachypeltis micranthus. The sequence goes on from CM035773.1 coordinate 32,943,884, forward strand.
CCACCCAGAAGTTGCAGCAATGGTTAGGGCATGATATCACGATCCACTCAGAAGTTGCAGCAATGGTTAGGGCATGATGTCCCGATCCACTCAGAAGTTGCCGCAATGGTTAGGGCATGATGTCCCGATCCACTCAGAAGTTGCCGCAATGGTTAGGGCATGATGTCACAATCCACTCAGAAGTTGCAGCAATGGTTAGGGCATGATATCACGATCCACTCAGAAGTTGCAGCAATGGTTAGGGCATGATGTCCCGATCCACTCAGAAGTTGCCGCAATGGTTAGGGCATGATGTCACAATCCACTCAGAAGTTGCAGCAATGGTTAGGGCATGATATCACGATCCACTCAGAAGTTGCAGCAATGGTTAGGGCATGATATCACGATCCACTCAGAAGTTGCAGCAATGGTTAGGGCATGATATCACGATCCACTCAGAAGTTGCAGCAATGGTTAGGGCATGATATCACGATCCACTCAGAAGTTGCAGCAATGGTTAGGGCATGATATCACGATCCACTCAGAAGTTGCAGCAATGGTTAGGGCATGATGTCACGATCCACTCAGAAGTTGCAGCAATGGTTAGGGCATGATGTCACGATCCACTCAGAAGTTGCAGCAATGGTTAGGGCATGATATCACGATCCACTCAGAAGTTGCAGCAATGGTTAGGGCATGATGTCCCGATCCACTCAGAAGTTACTGCAGAAGTAGGGGCATAAAACACGACCCACTCAGGAGTTACGGCAATATTGGGGGCATGATGTCACACGAGGGTTATATCAGGCATGGAAGTTGCGGTTTCGCTAATATGCAAGAGGCCAGCCTCTGCAGCATCCACCAAACTCAGACCTGTGGAGGTATGGCAGGTATTTGATCGTTAGCCAGTCTCCCGGTAGAGAGCGGTTGCCCGTGTGTTACTGTGCGGAGGTGACTACCTGAGGAATCCCATACCGTCGGGGAGGAGTTCGTAATCTGGTTTCCCACCTGATCTAACTATGAGTGGCAAGTTTCAAAAGGACAGATCAACTATTACCACGTTTCTTAGCCATTGCCTTCTTCGTGAACTTAGCAAAATGGTTAAAAGCCTGCTTTGTAGCAGTCAATGCTGCTATGTTCGTTTGCCCTCCCAACAACCGTCGCTCACTGTGTAGCAGCACGTGGTTTCTTGTTTCCTCCACACTGAAGGCACAAGACGTGTATGAGAGAGAGTGGAGCCGCGCAGTGAAGTCACCATGTCCCGTGAGGAACTGGCTCAACCCATTTTCTTGAAAGACGTTCACGGATGTTGGGGAAGAACTTATACGTATCACGTTCTTTGACGAGGATTCCCATCTTGCTTGCCATTTCTCTAGCGCCCATTCGTCGATGGGAAGTTTCTGTTCTGTGGTGAGATCCAGTGAGAAGAGGTCAATAGGGAGCGACTGTAGCACTGTAGAGGGGAGGGGGTTTCACTTAGAAGTAACACAGCTGGAGGGGTACGACGTCACATGATGATGTGGACTAGGGGAGGGGGCTCCTGACGTCATATATGGTTAGGGGGGGATGACGTCATATCAGCTGCGGGGTGGGCTGACGTCAATTCACCCAGAAGTGTCTAGAAGGGAGCTGCTGACCTCCAGGCACATAATAAGAAGCCATCTTATACATATTTATATAAATAACTTCTCGTACTTGGCAAGCGCTACCTTATCTCCGTCATTCATATTGTATGAAGCTCCTTCTAAGTCTCACGTTTCGTTCGATTGCTTAGTTCATGTTGACAGTCATGTACGTGGCACTGTTAAATGAGGGATGTAACATGAGAGCATTAAGGAAATGAGAATACTGATGCGATTGAAGTCTTTCTTTTTTGGCCCAGCCACTGATACGCCTCTTTAAGTACAAATTTGGGAGAGCATCAATCAGCTGGTGGGGGATTAAGAAGGAGCGGTATGGACACGCTCACAGTTTGAGACTGGCAGCAAAGCCTAGTTCAGAAGTTACCAAGCTGCTGTAGCAAAATTCAGCCCTATTTAGTTCACTTAACCGTATGTCAGATAATCTTGGCCCGTTGATTTCGGCGAAGCTTCCGTCCCTCCATTGCAGAAGTCTGGTTAAGTCTGCTCACCCTCAACAGGTTTCTAGGATGTCGTAGAAAGCTCAAAAACCCAATAGGCTTCAGAGCTTAGGCGTTCTCCCTAGCTGCGCATCACCAATTTTCCATCTCCAATGTAACGCCAGAGCGCTCAATCGCGCACTCAAGATGGGAGCCTGACTCGCCTACATGGTGCACCCGCTATTCAGTTTCTAGAATCAAGTAATTTTATGACATTTGTAGCCCGTGTGCCACAAAGCAACCTGTTCAATGCTTTAAATATCGATTACTTTCTACTAGCAGTTTAAACATTATCGCTTCTGTAGATGCTCCAGACTGGAGAAGCGGAGAGGAGCTCCTTGGGTTGGCGTCACTGCCGCCCTAGATGCGCTCTTTCCAACACTACCCAGTTTTAACTCTAACGGTGCGCTATTTTACCTTTTTTCTGCGCAGGAATAGCGGGAGGAGTTCCCGAAGACGTGATCCGAGATCTAATCGGTGGCTTGAACATTTCAACTCTTTCGAGAAATTCTTTTAGAAAGCAAGAAACTCAACAACGAAAATCACCTCTTCACAATTTGCTACTCACTGTTGCTACAGTGTCGGACAAATCCAAGCTTCATTGTTTATAGCGATAATGATTTGAAGAGTGGGCGCTAATACCCCTATTATCGCACCAGGTCTTGAACGACCGGACAAAAATATCTGGTGCGAAGAATTACTGCGCGCGAACGTAATATTGCAAATTCGATAATTTGCTAGGCACACAGGAGCGATAAACGTAAAAGTTTACAGCGAACGAAACGTAAACTCCAGTTAGCTGAAAATAACCCAAAGCCGGGTCCAAATCGTTTATCAATTCACGTCAGGTGACAGTCTACTATGCGTCTGAGACACGGGGAACTGGTCAAGCGCTGCACAGTGGCACGGCTCAGTAGGCTGATGGCAAAAGTCGGTGGCCCAAAGATGAAACCAAGAAGCTTGCTCATGTCTGTTGCGAATTCCATCCTCCTGTACGGCGCAGAGATATGGGCAGAAGTCACACACAGGAAGAAGACGGCAGCTACTGACAGCAGTGGAGTACACAGAGAGGAACGACAGAGGACCCTGTGAGCGCCTGGATGCCTGGAGAGCTGCGGAAGGCACTCATCATAGCTGCAGTATTGACACGGTGAGATGAACAACTAACTCGCTCAGATGCTAGTGGGTCATAGCCTGTTTCGTGCGTGCAACTAATTCGACGCAGAATGGGACGATGCTTCCAGTGTTGCCTCTAAAGGGAAGAGAGGCTGCATCTCACCAACTGAGTCCCGACATAGTGGTGGTCATTTTGATCTACTGAGCAGGTGCTCCAAACAAAAAGACGCGAAGGTGGCTCGTGGACGTGGAGAGACGAGGAAGGGGTGGCATGTGGTAACACCCACATGGGGGGAATATTCCCAAACTTTGATGCCGGCCTAGGCTGGGTATCATACCGACTCATACAACAAAAATAAAAACCTCTCCGATTTATTAGATTCAAACTTAGGTTGGTTCTGAGGGAGATTCACAGCATTTGTCGCGTGTCTTCTCTCAGTCATCGTTAACTAGGGGTTTCTTGCTCAAGTAACTCCATTCCTCAATTGATTGCCCTGCTCTCCTTCAACTATCCAAGTTTCCACACTTCACAATAGCAAACCCGGTCGAGCAGCTATTTTCACGTCCAAGCCGCATCAACCCTCTTCGACAATACTTCTGAAGGTCCAGAGGTCGTTCGATTCTGTTGTTCTTATTCTCAAGTCGATATTTTTCACTTCTCGTTTAGAAAAATACTAAAAGAACTAAATGGCTTTGTGTAGACATTGTTGCTCTTTCGTCCTAATGTGTACCGATGGCTATAGTGTAGGCACTTTAGGTATAAGTAATGATGTGGTAGTACGGAGTTACGTTATTTCGAATTTCGAGTGTAACTGGACGCTTTCAAATAAACCGCATATTCTGAGTAGTGAAGAACAAGCATAACAAACGCTGGTATAACATACAAGTCACTAATATTGTGCTTTAGGAGCCCACGTGCTCGAAAGAAGATATTGAAGATAAATTGCTTCGTTTGTGAGAAAACCGGAAATCGATAATTTAACGTTTGGCAAATCTAATTCACTTAGCAGCCGACAAGTTGAATATTACAGAGCAGCCTGTACATCTGGAGTGTATGGAACTATTTGTAGGTATGTACTGCTACGATATTAATTGTCAACTTACGGTGTCCAGTACATTTGGATGAAATCAAGAGAAAGCAGTTCGACCTGGTGCCTCACTTAACTACTTGGCGCGCCCTAGCAACCAGTCAACAGACTTACTGGACTCCCTCCAACCCCTGGTAACTTGGACTTCTAGTGTGAAATAGGGTTCAGCGATACGTTTAATTTCCTTACTGTTAGAAAGTAAGAAGGACAATTGTTGTAACAGGACTTACTTTCCCCAGTAGTTGATAAAAATCAGAGTTTGACACAGAAATTTACTTTCTGAGGCTTCTGAGTTCGAAAAACGTCATTCGAAAACATATTTTGTGTCTGTGCGTGTGTGTGAGCACGAGTGACGACAGTTCAACAAAAACAGCTCGGATTCAATATAATATCTGCCGGCTGGTGGCCAAAATAAGGTTATGAGCGAAACTGGGGATAGCTTCCCACGATAGCAGGGGAGTTCGAGAACTCTGTTGCATTTCTTTCTATTATGATTAACCTACTCATTGCTTCACAGGGTTCCAATATGCAGAGGAAAGTACAGCTGTTCAGCATACATCATATGGAAGCCGTCTTTGAAGGTCTCTCAGGGATAACCACAGACCTAAAATATTGAATGATGGTGGCAGACCCAGCCTTTTAGTGTTAAGTCACCGAGAACGATGTGGTTGGATCGAAAAAGGCGCAGCGCACTACAACCTCCGCTAGCTGGCGGGATCCGTCAGTGAACGACACACAACCGGCTCTAGTACTTCGACAGCGACGTTATTCGTAAATGAGAATCTGGTGGGCCCCAGGTGACTGGTGACCACCCTGAGGGATCCCAATGCCGTCCAGATTGTAAAATGTACTGCACATGGCCCAATAACCTGACAAGTTGCTGCGATGGTTTATCAGCCGCCTCGAGTAGCTCACACAGCGTGTTATGTTTCGTTAATACAACCACGATGTATTATTAAAAAAGAACAGCAAAGTATACATAACACCAAACATTTTAACAGGTTTGATTATATTTTACGTACGGAGAGCTCCAAGAGACTGAATGGTACGGTTCATGCTGAGAGCACATATTAAATGATCGCAAGTGTCGACGCAAAATCGACTTTAGCACATTTGTCCATCTAAATCCTCCTTTTGTGGCAGTAGCTGGTTGGTGATTCGACTTGAGAGCATAACTGGCGAGGCCAACTTGTTACTGTAGCCACACGTTGGACAAATTATGGCGAAGTCGCTTACCCAATAGAAGCTGAGTGGGTATCGTGTACACCCGTGAGAAATGCGCGTAAGCGCTTGGCTGCTAAGACAGGGGATTCTTATAGTGTCGTGACCGATTCGGCGTCTTTGAATCAACCACTTACTTCTGATCCACTGTTCGGCGATGATGTCAGCTTCAGATGTGTTCAGAAAACACTAGTAGGTAAGGAAAGAAATGCGGAAATTTAAAAAATGAATGAAATTAAAGAAAATAGATTGGTGATGCTTATGTTGTAAAGTTCATTCGATGGATGCTGGTGATAACAATTTTGATAGTCTTTGATTTGATAGTGAGATGTAAATCGATTAGGTTGTCGGATGATGGCGCGGGGTTGTATTGTTGGTGACGAAGAAAAGAAATGGGATAGAAGTAAAAAAGACACGAATGCAGGATAGCGTTGGAAATGATAGTAAGTTCAAACACATAGGATGAGATCTGTCGTTTCGTCCTACTCGCCCTATAACCGGCATTAGATTTGCCCATCTTATTAAGTGAGCAATGCCCCGTGAGGAAGCTGGGAAGGACTCTCAGTTCCTGTCTGGTGAGTGCAAGCATTGCCATCACGCTTGAACAGGAAGGCGCAGGTTTCGCCTTTCTTAGGCGTTGCCGGCTGTGCCAATGGGCGTTTCTTGTAATCTCCCACCAGGTCACCAGCTGATTCGTCGCTCCTATGTGAGACTTTTGTTTGAGCTTCTCTTCGCGTTCCGGTATCCAAATAAGGAAAGCCTATTACGGGCACCGAGTCATTTGAGCGCCTTGAGACATATCAGCCTGGATCTGAAAGTGTAGGCGGATATGACCTTTAAAGCAGCTGGTCTGAGAATATATGGATCTGCTTACCCATTAGTCCTTTTGCCACGGTCTCTTGTGTACAGATATTTATGGCTAGACTTTCTTTTTGATGTATTGTGGGGTGCTCTCCCAGCTGCTTCCCAAGGCTGAAATTGGATCCAGTCGTGCCCCCATCACAAAACCATCGGTGTACCATAACAGTGCGATCACTCTGATTGGGAACGACCCTCTCTCCGCAGTTCCTAAGAGGGAATGGAGACGCTGATTGAAACGATCGTCGCTGCTTCAATTTTAAACTGTTTCGATCCTTCGAACGTGTGATGAGACGTGTGATATTCGGTAGGAGTTCTATTGTAGCAGCAAGGCAAGAGTTCATGTCTGTAGTTTCTGGACCTTTCCTCGAACTGCTCTCCACCAGCGGCGTATGCGTATGAAACGCAGGGTCTTATGATGACGCCCCATGATTTACTGCACACCCTCTTGCATGTTCACAGATCCACAGAGCCTTGTGCAGCGCATATTCAACCAGCGAGTTGTTTATCCAGTATCACGCTGAGATATTTTAGGTCTGCCATGAGCTGGAGTCTCGCTCCATGCACAGAGAGTGGCTATATTTCCATGTTTTTGGTAGTTCGACATGCAACTTACAACTTTAGCGTTAATAGCGCCTATAAAGTGATAAATAACATCCCAGGAAATTCTAGAATGTAGATTATTGTCGCTATTATTGTGTAACTTTTCTCGCAGCGTTGTATATTCCCAATGTTGGGCGCACGAGAGGGAGAGTTGAAGATCGAAATGAAGAAATTCAGTTAGCAATAAACTGAGTTGAGTTAGAGTTAGATTATTAAGCTGAGTTCGTGTACAAAAGGGTAGTACTCGGAACGTGTGAACTGGCGCGGGAAACTGTATCAGAAGGGAAGTGTTAGCTGTTACTGGAACGAGAGTTGACAGCGGAATGAATTTTGGAAAGAGCTGTCTCTTGTGGAGTGGAATCTGAAATTGTGGAGAGGAAAAATGAAAATAAGAAAAACCGCACTTCAGGGAAATCCGTTAGAAATATCCGCAACCATGGTGGTGGAATATCTGCAGGTACAAGGGGGTATTGGAAGGGGACAATGACTAGGGAAGTCCGAGCTCAAAAGACGGGACTGATTCAGCGCTTTGCGTCGAACACCCAAATTGTAAATATGGAACATCCCAAAGGTAAGTAGGGGTAACACAATACATTTCGTAGCTTTAAGCACCACCAGTTTGAATGTGCAACTGATTCGATTACTCGCTGAAGTGATGAAAGTGTGAGCTCATAGTACACATTTTTAAATTACTGATGAAGTCCATCACTTGACAACATTATTTCCAATTAGTACTGTAGCATAGTAACTTCGATCTAGTGTATAGTGATTTAGTTTTAAAAAATGCTGTCAATCAATCGTCAACGTCATTTTGTAGGGGCAGAAGTCAAGAGAATATCAAGTGGACTGCCGATGGAGTGCTGGGGGGTTTGTGACTGGTTTTGTTGAATCGCGGAGAGTTCGGCTCCTGTTACCCGGGTGACTGGAGGAATCGATTCCACGGGCTGAGCCTGGCGGATGGTGTCAGGGAGAGTTCCCCTCCCCTTTCTTCCCTCTGCTACAGCTACACCACCGTCAGGAATTGTGCTCTTCCCGCAAAACCCCGGGGCGTATCAGATCCGTCAACATTTAAACCTCCCCAATTTCCGGTAGTAAACAAATTAACGGCTATTTCGGGCCGAACACACCGATTGTTTTCAACATAGCGGCCAATCCAATTAGAGTCGGCTTCGGTTCTAATTGCGAGAGTTGAGTGGCTCTTATTTCAAGGCGGTTTGACGAGAGCGTGTGGTCTCGGAACGTTTCAATCTGAAAAACGTTGCAAATGATTACGCGACGGTTTATTATTCTCTTGATCGGCTTGGCGGATTCTCATAGCTTCGAGACGCACCCCATTCGTTCCAGCATCGAAAAATACCAGTAAACCCTACGAAACATGACCTGACTACGACGGAACGACGAAAATTGAATATTCCAGGCGCCCATAGGCAACTGGCATGACGTGGCGACTCGAGCTGGCGGGTGGTTTTAATGAGACCCGAGGGAGTACAAATGATGAAACGATTACTTTCACTGTAGTTATAGTCACGCGAGTCTTTCAATTAGTAGACTTTGGCTTACTATAATTACTGTGATTTCACTATTTTTGGGTTAGACGCATTTGCCCACCACTGTAAAATTTTCCATTCGACCCAGCGTCTAAAAATACCAAGAAAACGATACCGAACACGGCGTATTAGCGATAAAACTGCCCAAATTGCTTTTTTGTTAATTTCTTAAACCATTTTTTGCTCATAACAACCGTGGGCTTCGTCCGAGCAAGCGGGCACAACGCCTTTACAGCTCCGCGTTTAATATATCCCTAAATTAATTCCACGATTGTACGTACACAACGTTGCAATTACCTCAAATCACTGGATAATTCCTACGCAGTTGTCAATACGGAGGATATTCTCCTCAGTTCTCGTTGGAAGTTGGAAGCAGCCCATTTAATCCCTCAGTTCGCTCTAATTTCGGATGTTTTGTACGATGGGAGCGTTTCCCAGGGATAAGGAGCTGTCTACATGATGCTTCACAGTCGATTCTTCCCTTTATACTCGTCGTTTCACCCCCTCCATCCGTCATCATTTCTTTTTTTTTTCTTCCCCTTTACTTTTCTTTTGATTCTCCCTCGTGTCTGTCGGGCCTTTTCGTAAAGTCTCCTGCTCAATTCTCGTCACGATCCCGATGCCCACTGGTCAACGATTTCGAGGAAACGAGAAGTAAACGAAACCTTGTTTAGCCGGATGCTCTCACGTTCTCCCGCTCTCTACTCCCGAAGAATTACGGATGTGGTTTCCATTCTGCTTCTCATTTCCCAACGTACCCGTCGGTTGCTCTGGACGAGAAAAGCTAATCGGGTTCGTTGGGGGCGTACATCGTGTTTTTTGAGTATTGACTACCTGCAAAGTAGGCGGCAGGTTCGTTTTGTGTCTTAGATACTGCACCTCAAAGCCCAACCAGGAATCATAACTTGGTTTCTAACAGGAATCGTACCAGGGAGGTTTATACGGTAATTCGTGCTGGTGCGACACCCGTTCTAGGAGTCTTGTTCAGTTGAGATTATCAATAGCTTTTCATCTGTTCGGCTTCGTACAATTTTAAACAAGTTACCAATAAATTGAAATGCCAATACTTCCGTGATGACTGTCACTGCTTGCTGTGAGGGAGCCAGAACTCATCCTCATGCTCATCCCCTGCTACGGGCAAATGCGTATATAGGGGATTAATTTCCCGTATTATGAATTTTTTTTTGAAAAATAGATTTTAAACGTAATACAAATGTGGGAGTTAGCAGTATGTCGTTGACATCTTGCTATATAAACAACAGGATTCACCAACCATTTCGTTTGACTTACTTTCGCGAAAGGTTTCAATTGAAAAGGAAACGGTTTCATTAAGGTGGAAACGTTTTCGTATGTCCTGGAAATGCTCCAGCGCGGCGAGGCAAGTTATCAAAGAAAACAGATTTGATTGGTAGGTAGCAGGGTAAAAATCGCTGAACGCACATGGGGCTGAAGGGTATTTCATACTCATGAACTGGAGGTCGAGACGACAAACTGCTTGTTCTTTCCAGTTTTCCGTCTTTACTTGAGCTGTTAAGTTCGATTGATTAACCGATTTTGGTTTATTATTCATTCTGAATAATAACCTATGTTTTCTGTCAGAAAAGTCTTGTTACAAGCGGGGGTGTAAGACTTTACGAAAAGGGCCGGCAGACACGACGGAGAATCAAAAGAAAAGTAAAGGGGAAGAAAAAAAAAAGAAATGATGACGGATGGAGGGGGTGAAACGACGAGTATAAAGGGAAGAATCGACTGTGAAGCATCATGTAGACAGCTCCTTATCCCTGGGAAACGCTCCCATCGTACATAACATCCGAAATTAGAGCGAACTGAGGGATTAAATGGGCTGCTTCCAACTTCCAACGAGAACTGAGGAGAATATCCTCCGTATTGACAACTGCGTAGGAATTATCCAGTGATTTGAGGTAATTGCAACGTTGTGTACGTACAATCGTGGAATTAATTTAGGGATATATTAAACGCGGAGCTGTAAAGGCTCACCGGAGATCTTAGGGGTGTGTCAGTACATACGATCACGTGAATGTTGGCTTGTTAACGCCAAGTTGAAAATGATAACTTTGAACAGTTGAAACTTGGTAGGTGATTCCACGTCTTTTTTTTTCAAAAACGGCTCTAATGATTTCAATTCAGCTCGCACTGTACTTTCAGCAACTAATGACTACATTTGGTTCCCTATATCGGTTCTGTGCGAGAGAATAGAGAGATTGGTTGAATAATTACTGACCAGGGGAAATTAGGGCCATACAGACCTTTCTACCATTTCCACTGGAATCTACATACGAAAATTCCTCTTAGGGTTAGGAACAGGCTACCAACATCAGGGAATTACACGAATCAGTTTTAAATTGCCTCAGTTGGTATTGCGTTTCTTACCCAAAACCCCCTCTGCGCAAAAACGTTCAGTATGCTCATTAACCAATTATTATAGTTTTTTTCTAAAACTCATCGTAAATGGGGTGGTTGCACCTAAAAAGGAGAAACTAGGATGTTCCAAGATAGAACGACCACCAGTTCAGATACGACCCAAGCAACACACGGGTGGTGATACCGTGGAGAACGCTTGAACACACACCCAGCCGACGCATCTCCTCAGTACTTTTATTACACCATACACCACGCCTGAACACGGTCAATGCTGCAACCCCGATGTTACTTGCCCGCCATACGAAGATCTGTCCTGTCGTATTTGCGCATCTTGGCTTGCCAAGTTAGCGCAAGATCCCGACTGCCAGATACTACCTGAACATCCGAGATCACTGCAGACTGGTCGGGACCAACGGCGACGATGTCAGGCCTCAGTCCTTCTCCTGAGACAATCCAGCAGTGCCGCTCTCTCTCGACTTCCCAGCCCTCAGATGACAATGCACCAGTAACCTGCTTGCAGGGCACGCCATGACGCTAGACACTGCCCCCATGAGTACGCGGACACCCCTGCACCACATGATTTGATGGTTGTTGGTTAACAGGCTACCACAGGCACGACAGCGAGCATTCACAACATTACGATCCCGGCCTCCTGTACACATCATTGCTGTAAAACAAATTACATTCACACCAACGCTGAAAACACAGGCAGCAATCAATGGGAAGGGCGAGTACTTGTATATTCCTCCTCCTCTCCAATGATACACCGCCTATCCCAAAGACATAAATTACTTATAAACATATACACGCTTCGGCACTTTATGGCAAACATGATGAATGTTCAGTTATCAGAGGTAATTTTGAGTTCTCTCCTCATATTCCTTTTTCAACAATCAATCCTTAATAATCATAATGCTAACAAAGAGGGAGATAGATTACCATATTTATGAATAAGATGAGGAGTGGAATAAGAAGATGGAGAGTCACCTGTTGATAGGAAATACTGGTTAGTTAAACGCTCACATTTGAGATATACAATGGAGATTAAGAGCTCAGAGTAAAGTAACTGGAAGAAATAGCTCACACATTCTAAATAGTTGAACCGGTGTGGGCAAGGACAAGAGCTAAGAGAGAGAGAGAGAGAGAGAGAGAGAGAGAGAGAGAGAGAGAGAGAGAGAGAGAGAGAGAGAGAGAGAGAGCGAGAGAGAGCGAGAGAGAGAGAGAGAGAGAGAGAGAGAGAGAGAGAGAGAGAGAGAGAGAGAGAGAGAGAGAGAGAGAGAGAGTTTAATAGCATGAATTCTAGAGTTCACTGCCGCAAGGAGGTAGCGAAAGTATGGTGGAAGGAACGGGGCCACAGGAAAACCCATCCCCATCAGAAGGATCTTTACCAGCTTTGACGTTGTATGGAAGTTCTTCAGCGCCTTGCAAGACGCCTAACTATCAGTTCTTATGTTAATAGCTATATGGTCGATGATAGCACCTGTTGGAGTGAGTCCCAGGGCACATGTATGTCCCACTCTTCCCAGAGCCTATGCGGTATGACTATTTCGACTGCTCGTGTTCGACTACTCGCAACATTTCTAGTGTTCTCTCTCTTGGTCGAGGGCACTATGTCCATTTTAGCCGGGTTGATGGGCAGTTACTTTTCTGCATTTGGGATGTCTGTGGGAGTTTCGACAGGGTGCCCTCCGCCAGCCTCAGACCCTGCAGTCTAAAAACGAAGTAGGGGAGGGGGTAACTACCCTCAAGCGACATTTTCCAGCATTGTCAGGCCTTGCCCTGGGTAGGAGTTGCATTGCTCCGTTCTACCTACCTTGCCCCATAGTGCACTGGCTCAAGGCCACGGGCTGTGCACTCCCGTGGTACCATGCTTGGGTCAGACAGCCCCTTAAGGCCAGAATACGGCCTTTTCCTCATCACAAGACGGGACAGTTAGGACTTACTGGCCTCCCTGGGATTTGGAAGGACCCACACACCCTGTCCCGAATGAGTGATGCAACATCCTTGGGCATGTAACCCCATAAAGTGAGTCCATCGGTAGATTCCATAGGAGCACCCTGAAGGCATCACCTCATTGTCCTTGCTCTCAGTGACGAGCTTCTGAATCTCTTTGGTGTTCAGCGCAGCAACGATCCACCTTAATGCATTCGTATTGCCGATGAATCTAGTTCATGATATTTCAACGCAGCATTGTACCAAAGGCCCCCTCAATATCGAGAAACGACTACTATTGAATCTTCTGGTTTCCTGAATAGGTCATTCAACGTGGAGCCACATGATCTCCCTGAACGACAGGAATGCAGACTATCAGCCAGGGGTATCAGTCTCAAACATTCCCCTCTTGAGCAAAAAAGGTGCCAGGCACCATCTTCCCATTATTGTACGTGTCCCAGCCAGGTTTTGATACGAAAATAACTCGAAATACCCTCCAAAGCTAAGATACCACGAACCAAGCGCCAAACTACCCCTTAATAGCCGCCCCTGGCCGGTTAGAACTCGCTCTACTTCCTTTCTGTTGTAGGGCAGGGTGAATCTCATCCAGCGTGCTGTGTCTCGGGTAACGATTTTCCTAGCCAGCTCCCAGATGCTACCTTTGTACCAAAGCGACGTTCGTAGGTGGTTCAAAATGTTTTCAAGTGCCGAGAACAGCGTGCCAGATAATAAAAAACCCCACGCGCATTCGATATTTAGATTCAGTAGGCCTGACAACGTAATGATCCGAACCAAACTCACCTTGCGCGATATAATAGTCAGAGGGAAGTCAATATTTTTAGATCCTACAGTGTGCAGACCGTGCTGAGTCCAAACTTGTACCCCCACCCCGTTACTCTTCCTGAGGCGAAAATGACGCATTCACTTCCAACATGTTTGTTAAATCGTTTCGAGATTTCTCTCCTTCGAGACAATTTCAGTTAGAAAGACCGACGTCAAATTCCCTCCAGTCATCTTCTTTTGTATTGGCGAAGACGGTGAGAAGGAAAAAGACCAATATTTATCCGAAAGTCGTCCGAGTCACCCTCTCGAACTTGAATAAACTGCGAGAACCAAAGAAAACTGAGGACAAACTAAAAACGAGATTATTAGGAAAACACGTCATCGGTCGAGCGGGACGTAGGTCGTTGGCTGCGGTCAGCCACAAACAACATCTCGGAAGAAAAGACTTTCGGAATGTCGACAAACACGTTTTGTTTTGTGCTTCTCGTCACATTTCAACGCCCAACGAGGAACAAAAAATTAAGTTCTCAAATTAAATGTCATTTTCTTCTCACTCGCCTTAGCAATACGCAGTAAGAAGGAACTTGATGTAATCCCCCGAATGGTTCCTGCCTGTAGCAAGCACCACTGATGGAATGAACCAACCAGTCGTGTCGCGTGCCCACAGCCATTTTTTGCGCCCAATGCTTCATCTTTCGACTTCAACTTTTGTGTAGAAGTTCCAATGAGCTCGTTGGCGTCACTGACAGCATAAACGGTTCTTTGCCAGTCCGTTGAACCGATATAACAGTCAAAGTGCGCATAAAACTGATTCAACGGCCAGCCGATGATGTCTTTACCGAAAGGGCTCAGTACTCCCACCAGCCGGAGAAGACGGTCTCACCAAACAGAAACAGGTACGTTGCTTTAAAAATGTTTGTGTTTAATCAACGTGACATGGCATCTTCCAACCATCCTGCATGAAAGTTACGATGTAATTTCGGATAACTAGCATTTGGTGTGCGCAAGAATTAACCTGGAACTTTAGAAACTTTATTGGCACAAAATAAATTACGACGAAACAACTACAAATGAAAGTCCACTTGTACCCACAAAGGACTAAATTCCAGGAACTTGTATCCATTGTAATTTATGGACTAAGATGTACACGTTGTTTACACAAAATTGAGCTTTATATGAAATTCCGCCTCAAAATTCACTTCACACAGTAAAATAAAATGTCGCATCATTTTTGATAATGTCGTATATATGTTTTAAAGGATTCGAATTTACTACACTGGCGTATGTCAACTGTATTAAAGAAATTGGGTTATGTCCGCCAGTAGGCAAATTACTAAAGTTAACGTACCTGTTAGGTGAGTCCGTCTCCTCTGGCTTGTGAGTTACTGTGGGCAAGCGCTTTCGATGTAAAGACATCATCGTCTGGCCGTTAAGTCAGTACTGGAGTCAGTCAGTTAGTCGTGGTCTTTATATACAAAGAGAAAGGTGAAAGGGGTGATGGAGCGTCGGGGAAGGGGCGGGGAGAGGAGGTCATGTACCTCAGGGGGAAACCCCCTAGAGATAAATGGAACGTGTTGGATGGTCTGTCAATTGTGGAATTTACGTCTTTTTTGTGTAGGGTGTTCTGTAAATCCGTCAGTTGGTTGTTTTCGTTTGTGTAGTGTTTTGAGTGGTGTGAATATGGTGTCGCATTTCGTGTTGATTTGTTCATTTATGATCTGTCCATTGAAGTTTTTTTGTTTATAAATTTCCATGTTTTCTAATATGTTCAGTTTTCGTCCTTTGTATTGTTTGTGTAGTAAGATGGTGCAGTCCTGTATTTTGGTGGGTTCATGTCCAGTTGTTTTCAGGTGGTTGGCAAAGTTTGAATCGTCTTTGTTCCTACTAAGAGATTTAATGTGTTCTGAGTATCTGGTCCGTATTTTTCGTCCTGTCTGTCCTATGTATGCGTTTTTACAAGTACAAGTTATTTTATACACCCCACTTTGGTCGAATGGGTCTGTCTTTTCAGTCTTTGCAGTTAGTTTGGTTCTAAGTGTGTTGTCCGTACGTAATGCAATTTGTATACCTTCCTTTCGGAGGATATTAGTTATTCCGTATATTTGTGGTCCTGTGTACGTGAATGTGCAGCGTCTTGTTAAAGTCTGTGTATTTGGTGTTTTTGAGTACACCCTACACAAAAAAGACGTAAATTCCACAATTGACAGACCATCCAACACGTCCCATTTATCTCTAGGGGGTTTCCCCCTGAGGTACATGACCTCCTCTCCCCGCCCCTTCCCCGACGCTCCATCACCCCTTTCACCTTTCTCTTTGTATATAAAGACCACGACCAACTGACCAACTCCAGTACTGACTTAACGGCCAGACGATGATGTCTTTACATCGAAAGCGCTTGCCCACAGTAACTCACAAGCCAGAGGAGACGGACTCACCTAACAGGTACGTTAACTTTAGTATGTCAACTGTTATAGATAAAGTACTGTCCGAGCCCATACAGATGTAGTTAGTTTCCACTTCCTCAAGCATTGGGTGTGCAAAAACAATATCCCAAAGGTTCGGCTGGGTTTCCCCACCCTCTGAATATTCTGTGCTTAGTTCCGCATGCCAAGATGAGTATTGGTATCAATTACAACGCGCTTCGTACACTACAAACTATCTCGGAGGCGGAACTTAATACCCTGCATCACGAGATGTTACCCCCGCAACCATTTTTACCGCGCTCTTTCCTGCCTAAGGTGGCACGTGGTTCACACACAGAAGGGCAGCCGCGATCCCCGGGATAATAGCTCACGAAAGGCCTGATTGAGTTTCCACCCAGCTTCTCCAGTGAAGTAGAATCCGCAGCTCGCTAACTGGACTTCCGTAGGAAGACGATGACCAAATCAAAACTTGACTTTAAGTGACACTGGTCCGCAGAAGTTGCTCTTATTTGTTCCTTGCTGAATGTGAATGAAGCAATGGAATTCTTTACGCCACCGCAGCAGTTTTATGAGGTTCACGTTGACCCCCTCCAGTTCAGAGGGAACGGGGGTTTGTGAGCCCTTCGCTACGCCCTTGGCCTCAGTGGTGAGGAGAAGTTCTCTCACTGTTCCTCGAGCTTCCTACTGTGTGCGGAGTGTACGTGTTATTGAGAATTGATCAAGAAAGTTGTGTAGGGGCACCACAAGTAGAAAGCAACTACATAAAAGTTTCTACCGTAAACTTTCAAGTTGATTTTAGGTAATCTAATATTGGATACGGTGGCTGCTCTCATTGTATCTATTTATAAATATTTTTTGAATCAATCCCTGTCTTAAATTCATAAAGGCAGGATTCTTTACAAAAAATATCCCTTATAAGGTGAAGATGTATAGTGGAATAGATTCTTCAGACGTAACATATTTCACAAGGTCCGTTCCAATAAAGTATAGTCTAGCCCAAAAGGATAGAACAGGGCGAGAAATTTGTCGGAAGGCGTCCAGAAGCGAATAGCATCTATAATCGTTCTCGCGACGCGATCTCGGACACAAAAACTCCTCGATGGCGTTTCCCCCTCAATTTTCCATCGACTTCGTCTGTCCACTTTAAGAGTTCATGGCTGGAACGGCTCTGCTGAGCTGAACGACTCTCAGCTCCTTGACACTGCATAATCCAACTGTGCCCGTAACAGATGTATGATACCGCTTCTTTTAAATTATGCACAAGATTGTATTTTGTATAATTTGCAATGAAAGAAAAGAACATTTACTTACACCATGATGCCATATCTCACTAAGGAATCAAAAAAGACAAAATAAACCATTCTTAACAAATCAAAATTCAAAAATCCCCTTTTAATTCCAAAAACGTAAAACAGCTTTTTCAATCTCTTTAAAAGAATGTCTTATGTCCCTTGATGTTTAAATGTTCGTCTATATTTACTCCCAGACTGTATGGAAAAAGTAATACCTTCACAGGAGCAATTCAGGGTTCCATCGCATTAATACTCATGAAACTGATGAATGATAATTGCCCTTTCTATCGCACACAAGAAGACTCAACAGGGAAGTCTTGCTCAAGTTAAGAAGTAAATAATTCAAATCTAAGCAGGACCTAACTAATTGGAATTTTAACCCCGAACTAGACAGCAAAACATCGAAATACCTACTTCAAAAACAATAGCAGCGTCATCTGCAAATCCAAACATTTGTTCGTTATTTTTTCAACGGTCACGAGTCCATTTATATGTAGAAGGAAGATAACACCGGTCCGAGGACTGTTCCCTGGAGCACACCACACACAATTTTTTTCAGGACCACTCATGGAATCTCCAACCCTAACCGCTTGTGTACGACTCATCAGGTATGCTTCGCCCCAGATTTTTTATTCTTTTTTTTTGCAAACGAAGGCGAGTAATTTGCAAAACAAAAACTTCTCGTCTGAAGCAACTTGAAGCGAAGAAAGCGCCAAAGGGAAATTAACCATGAAATATTAATAGGCTGCAACTGTTAGTTCAGCGCTTCGAGTCGAGCGGAGCTGAGCGGTAAAAAGGTTGTTTGAAGTTTTGTGCCGAACAAAAAGTTTTGAATATTGAAATATTTGATAATGAAAGGGAAGAAAGAGAGTGGAACTGAACCTGTGAGAGCGGGAAGGAGAAAGAAATAAAGTTGGAGTGCGAGAGAGAGAGAGACAGAGTGATGCGGTGGGCGATGGAGTGAAGATCTTTAGTTGCTGCGTTTGTAAGAGAATCTTATTTATAAAGTAAGGCTCAAGAGAATCAAAAATTCCCCTCGGAATAAAAGAGTCTAAGGGCTGGGTGGGCGGGGTAGGGGGGGGCTCCGATCAAAGGAAACTGAAGGGGGCGGTGAAGAAGAGAAGAGAGCGGAGTGAGGCCAAGGGGTAAAGGAAAGGAGTGGGTAATTACTTCATAAACTGAGGACCGGCTAGGGGGGTTAGAAAAGACCCCTTTTGTTCGCGCGATACGTAAAATATAAAATCGGATTATAATAGGAAGGCGTGGGGTGAGGTTGAGGCGAACTCTGTTATTAGAAGCCTTTGCAAACTGACTACACGCAAGTCAACTGTCTCTTGCAAGTTAGGACGAGATGTGCCACAAAGTTATTGGTTTTCGACCGTTGAATATTTGTATGGTTGAAGTTCTGATGCGACGCATCACACAACTGCTTATGCTTAATGTCGGGTGGGGGGGGGGGGTAATGTGAAGGGTCACGCCAAGTTGCAGGTGGTAGAGGAAAAACTTAGGCGTCTGGGCATGTAAGCGTACAAGGCAATTTATTTAGACATGATTAGTTACTGCCCTGTTGTCTGGGGTAGCAAACTTACCATTTATTAAAAGAAATTACTGGCCCACTCCAAAAGACCGAGGCATTCTAAACAGTCTTTCCAGGTGATCACTGGCCAGGATGTTGGAAAGTGGGAGCTTCACTAATTGTAGGCTGAATTCAGTGATGGACTCAATGCTAAGTTGAAAGGGGGTGGTTTCGCCATCATGCAGCATCCACCGATCTCAGACCTGTGGAGGTACAACACGTATTTGGTAATGTACCAATTTCCTGGTAGAGAGCTGTAGCCCGTGTGTTACTGCGTCGACTGACCACCTTAGGAATCCCATATGATCTGGAAGTTCTTAAGCTAGGTTCCCTCCTGATCTGTTTACTTGGATTACTGTGACTACGTTTCTTAGCCGTCACCTTCTTCGTGAACTTGGCGATATGGTTATAGGCTTGCTTTGTAGCAGTCAATGCTGCTCAGTTCGTTTGCCCTCCCAACTGTCACTCGCTGTTGTAGAAACTACAGTGGAACAGCTTGTGGAGGCGCAAGAACTGCATGATGGAGAGTCTTTGAGAGAAAAGAAATGGAGCCAGGCATTGAAGTCGCCATGTCCCATGAGCAACTGGCTCATACAGTGGTCCAGTTCAACCCATTTCCTTAAAAGACGTTCACGGATGTTGGGGAAGAACTGATACGTCTCAAGACCCTTTGGCGAGGACTCCCATCTCACTGGCCATTTCTCTAACACCAATTTATCGATGGCGCCAAGTTTCTATTCTACAGTGAGATCTGCACAGTGTGCATCCTAAAGTGGGGGAAGTTCCTCCGTTTCACTCTTGTCAACGATGCACTCAACGGCCAAGTCAACCAGTAACTGACCAGTAATCACCTGGAATCTGTCTGTTGATACAGGCCTATATGCCTTGGTGATCCACAGCTCTCTGGGATTGACCATTAATTTGCTAATCCAGACAAGGGGCAGGAGCCAATCACGCCTAGATAGATTGCTTGGTACATGAGGATGGTGCCTTGCAATGGTAGTGCCTTTAAGGGACTGGTGGTGTTGGCTGAAGCCCCCATCTGTCACCTATATTCACTCCTAAACACTTGACGTGATTTTCAAGAAGGAGCCTGTGGCAGCCAAGGCGTAGTGGGGGTTGGCTATTTAATTTTTTCTTTCAAGGGGAATTTGAGTTTTTCCTCAGTCACCTGCATCTTCAGATCTTGCACCATTGGGTGATGTTACAGAGGGCATGGTGGGTTTTTGCCCAGGTTGCAGTTGGTTAGCCAGTGCCAGCAGGGAAACATGCCGAAAATCGACAATGACAACCTACCTGTATTGCCTGACTATGGGGTAGTGGCTGAAGACTCCTTCAAGGGACTGCAACATCAAGATTTCTACTGTTTTTCCTAATATGGAAAGAAGGTTGAGCAGTCTCGATGATCGCGGGTCTGACTGATTATGGTCGCCTCCCATTTGAAGAGTGGCGACACGTGCAGACTACCCCTCAGTGGGGAACTGTCTAACCTATAGACAATCATTAAATAAATTAAGGAGGCTGCTGGAGATTGTCCACTCTATCATCCTTCTGGCTCCATTTAAACTCTGCTTGAAGGGATTAAGTTCATCAATCCTGTGCTTCTGTTGCTCGAGCACAGAGAGCTCAGCAGAGTGCTGTACTGTGGTTGTCCACTTTGCTGTTCACCTCTTCTGATGTGGCAGTTTGCCCTATTAGGTCGGTGTCTGAAGCATGCAGTTCACCATCCAGTACCTTAGAGAATTGAGGCCAGTCATTAGTTGTTGTGCGGAATCGCTTTTCACGTGTGTCTTTGCAGTGAATGTTGTCATCTGCAATGGCACCACTGGAGTCTGCAGACACAACTCTGTCTGATGGAGTGTCAGTGGTCTTGAAGTCGAAGTGTTGGATTTGGTAGTGGTTTCAATGGAGAGCTCCCAAGTACAGTTGCAGGGAGAGGGTTAAAGGCCATGGGGCTAGGCACCCTCCCCAATGGGGAAGGGGTTGTTGGACAAGCAGTCGAACCTTTCAGCACCAACAACTTCTAAGCAGGCTTTCAAGCATTTCGCCTACTCCGTGGAGAGGATTATGAGTAAACAATGAGGCCCCAGTTGACCTCTTCCTTTGGCACTTGCCACCTAAGTACATAGTTAGACCGGGAATGATGACTGATGGAGAGAGAGGGCACTGGGTGTGAGGCAGAGGGAGGAGTGATGTGGGATGCAGCTGTAAGGAGGACTGGCAGGACTGGCTGTTTGTAGAGCGACGACGAGCTGGTATCTGAATGACGGATCCATATCTGGCTAATAGACCCGGTGGCGTTGAGGGGCTTCGGCGAGAGGAAGAAAAGGCCGCTAATCAATAAGAATAGAAGGCAAAGGCAAAGGCAGAAGGTGAAGAGCCGACGAAGGGAGTTCCGTCCATTTCAAAGGAAAGCCCTCATCGCCAACTGGCCGCAACCCATCGGATCTGCCTCTTCATCCGCCTTTGCCGTCACCTCAGGTTCGCGCCTCAGCCCCTCGCTTCGTCATTGTTAGAGCCCGTGACTCTGACTCTTCTTTAACGCCTTATTTCTTTATCGGGCGGAACCGTCGGAACTTTATCTTTGATCAAGTTATCTACTTCTATCGCCCTACTCTTTCATTATCTTCCATCTATAAGCTCGTTGGTGAGGGGGTGTGGTGGGGAAGAAAGATTGAAGAGTTGAAGTGAAGCGGGGGCTCGCACTAACACGCCACTTCACTCTGATGCCGCTCTTTTTTGTGACACGTCTCCCGAAATCGTTACCGGCCCAATTTCACAAGGGCGGCGCGCATTACTCGCTTTTTGTGCGCACCACTTTTTTTTTCTTTATCGTGAAACGGTGGGAAACCTGTTCGACATTTGGGAGGTACTTGGCATTTTAAAGAAGAAACGATATATTCACGATGGTTTGACCCGTGAGTCACACAGAAGAGACAGAGGAGGCAAGCTAAAGTTGGAATTGGACTGTCCAGAGCGAAACTCGTGAGTGTGGCGTCAGTTCATGTCTCATAGTCCATTGGAGCTGTGGGGACAGTAAATACGGGATACATGTGGAGATCAGAATGGCCAATGGTTGAGAAGCCCGACGAGGGAAGCGACACACGACAACCGTTGAACTATGAGAAGAACACACTTGATATGAGAGACAAGACTCACGTCTTTTTCCTTATTAAAATGGCTGTTCCTGAACCTCCGTAAGAGATCCCTACGTGTGCGATGTCAGTTAAGGTCTTACTGCATGCTGCTTGCGCGTGGTGTGTGTGGTTATAGAGTATACTGAACTCTGGTGACTGAGAAGTCGCTGTGCAGTAACTGGCTCAATCAATTCAACTCTCCTGGAGCGGACAAGAGGGGTCCTCAATCTGGAGAGAGAAAGTATACGCATGGTATTTGGCCTTTTCACGGGTCACTGGTCACTGACGTAACACGGTAGGTTAAAGGTATAGAGTTGCAGATTCTGCGAGGCGGAGAAGGAGTAAGCGGAGCATGTACTGTGTACTTATGATGGGCTGGCTGTGGTGAGCCTCAGAGTGCTTTGGGTTCCTCAGCTGCTGCCAGAGAAGAGTGTAGGGAATTCTTCGTGTGCGAACGGTGGCGACGCATTGGCGACGTCTCATCAGGGAACACCAGCTGCATGAGTTCTAGAGGTGCAACTGGCAGGAAGTAAGGTGGCTCATGTACGCCAACACAATAGGCCCACTCGAGGCCACAGCGACCAGGATAGATTTCCTTGGTTCACTTATCTGCACCTCCACGGCAATTGTGCGTATAATAATAGTCGAAAGTCGAAGAAGTTGCGTTTTTCATGAGTAACCATACAAGAACCCGGGCACTTACTCAGGTTCCACCAAACCCAGACCTGTGGAACTACGGCAGGTCGTCATTTGGCCAGTCGTTCAGTGGAGAGCTGTTGCCGGTAAGTTACCGTGCGTGGTATAAACCTGGGGAGTCCGTACCATCTACTATAGTGACCCACCTAGGTAGCAAGTTTCAAACGACCCTAAGGAACCTTCATCGCAAACTGAGCGAAAAGCAAGCTTAGTATCAGTCGAAGGAGGAAGATGTGGCTGTGCTTCGCCAACCAACCGCTGCTCACTGCTGTATGAACTATAGTGGAGCTGCAAAGGGTTTCTTGGTTCCTCCTCACAGTGGTCTGGCACAGCTTTCTGCTAAGACGTTCACGGATGTTGGAGAAAACACGTCCCTTCGAAGAGGATCCTCATCTTGGTTGCCGTTTATCTAGCCTGGCAAGTTTTCGTTCAGTTTATTTATTTACTGAATAAGAACAAAAGTAAGTAATTGGAAGAGTTTCACATACTTTGAACGAAAGATAAATAAGCAAAAGAACAGCAAACAGGAAGGAAAAGGAGAAGAAATAGAACCTAAAAGTGAGCTAAAGCGCATAGAAACGGCTCATCTAAAAGTATTAAAAGAACCGGAGAAGAAGCCCGAATGGGCGTAGTTTTGAAGAAGGAAGTTATCAACGCTGCAGTGGCCGGTAGTAAAGGTGGGGTGTAGGCGAGAACAGGAGCTTGAAACGCGTCCTCAAGGGAGGCAAGGCAAAGTTGGTTAACGAAAGAAGAACCGGGCAATGGAGGACACCATTAACCAGTTTGTGCAGAAAGGAGATATCCTGCAGTAAACGACGCTGTTGTTGAGTGGTGAGGCATCAATAATGAGGCATAACTGGTAGTTAATGTTTGAACCGGGGGTGCGAAGTTTAAAAGCAACGTACCTCAAAAACATACGCTGGATTCGTTCAACGATGGGTAAAAAGGAGAACAGACCATTGAAGCTTACTCCGAATGAGGCTGGACAAGTGATTTCTACAGGAGAGTGATGGCGTTCAACGTTGTCGAAGTCCCATGTATGTCGCTTGAGGAAACCCAATGCACGGACGGTTGGCTACAGACGGCGTCAATCTGCTCATTCATTGAAAGACGGCGGGCAAGAAGCACACTGAGGTCCATGAATGATGTCTTCCGAACGGGAGAACTCCCTCCAAGAGAGTAGTCAAAGACCAGAGAAGGCCATGGCTCAACATTTGCTGTGGTTGAGAGGAAAGCCTTAGGTTTGACACCGCTCCTCAAACCTAAACGAGCAGGTCTGAAGAGCCGCACAGTCAGCAAGTGGGTTAACACTCTTATAGAACGTACAGTCCTCAGCCAATACGAGGTTGAAAGCACCAAGGGCGACTGAAGGGATGCTGTTAATGAGCAGAAAGAAGAGGAGTAGTCCAATGAGCGAGCCCCGGGGGACACCAAAGGAGGCAGCTGATTGCAAGGACGTAGAGCCCCTCAACCTGACCTGATGCAAGGCATCGTTCAACCCCAAAGGATGAAGCAATGTGATGAGATGCCTGTGAGAAACTCTATCCAAGGCCTTCGAAAAATTATTCGAGATTACATCTATCCGACCACCCTCCAAATAGCATCGATGGACGACCTCCTGTGGGACCAATAAATCGGTCACTGTATATCTGCTCCTATGAAAGCCGCGGTGTTCTGCCGCCATAAAAGAGAAGAAACGAAAGGTCAGCTGGGCAACCACTAACTTCTCAAGGATCTTTGGGGTTGATGGTGGCCCACCTGAGATTTTTCACCAGACTTATACACGGGAGTTACAAATGATGATTTCTACAAAGCAGGAAAAGTCTCTGAAGTGAGTGAACTGTTAAAGAGGCTAGTGAGTGGAGATGAGCAACATGTTTGAGAATGATGGGTGGCAAACCGTCGGGACCCATGCCTTTGCGTTCATCCATGCAGGAAAACTCACGCAAGACGTCCTCCTCAGTCACTGAGCGGAACCTCATCGAAACAATGTCCTGCTCGGGGTAAGAAGGGAGCTCATACCCTGATGAGACGCGAGTGACGTCTATATGGAGTTAGGCCAAAAGTCCACTTGGAGTTCTTCAGTAGATGCTGTCTGCGCGGCCTAGAAACGTGGGTGCCGCACACACAATCAGGCTCCGAATCCCCTGCAATAAAAAAACCATCACGACCTCGCGTCCACACAGGAAGCCGATGTAACATGCGAGTCGAAGCTTGCAAAGCGTGCACACGTGACCGATGAGCCGATAGGCAACCAAAAGGGCCTGGCTCTACCATTAGGTAAGTATAGCTAACGAGGAATTTTGCGACCTTTAATCCTATTGAGGAGTGCTGGCCACCATTTGTTGTCAAACGACCCTCTGACATCAAGGAGAGCTGCTACGACGTACTTCGCCTGTGACTCCAAGGGAGCATTGCGAATTTCCACCATGAACGCGTGCCTGTAACGTTCGTTTTGCCGGACATGGAAAAAATACATAGCGGTGAGGTCTCTGACGACCAAGTAAATAAATAAACCTCGCGTGCTGTTAGACTGGGGTAATTTTAAATGTTACCTAATGTTTGCGACACAATTTAAATAAAATTACCTTCGATACTAAATGGATGTTTTCTTGACGTCGATAGTCGATGTCAACATCGATGTTTTCTTTCGTTGTTCCAACCCCAGCGCTTTCACAACCCCTTCTGCTTGCAAATAAAAGTCTATTAACCTCAGTTTCATCGCCAGAGTCACTAACAATCTAAAAAATTTCTCTACCGAACGAAAACCATCAATCACACTCGAGCCTCGCCTTGAATTGGGGCTAACAAACTCCAGCTCTTTTGACGAAAACGATCGCTCCCTCACCGGCTCCCAAAAAACGCCGACGGATGATGTCTCTATGTGCCTCCTAATGACTTCTGAATGTCGACGGATCAGCTCTGGCTCAGACTTCTTCTTTTCGATCTGGCCGACATTGAGATGAGATGAGATGCGCTGCGCGTGCGTTATAAAAAACCGTAGTGAGCCGACGATAAACTCGCTCAAGTCGCGCCTCCGTTCGTCTAGTCGTCCAGAAGTCGATAGACAACGATCTACATATAAGCCATGTGTAAACCTATTAAAAAACTACGACGAAATTAAAAACTGCGAGAAAGTAGTATAAAACGGCGCAGTTTTTGGAGGAATTTGATTGAGAAGGGGTGACGTAAATAGGCGTAGGAAGGGAAAAAGCACGGTGCATGGTCATTTAATCAGATTTAATTGAATAAATGAAGTGACTATTGACCCATGCGCAACAGAACTAAATAGAAAATAATAAAAACCATAAAAGACTCTTGTTTTGACCAGGATAGA
Organism: Pachypeltis micranthus; assembly: GCA_020466155.1. Taxonomy (NCBI): domain Eukaryota; kingdom Metazoa; phylum Arthropoda; class Insecta; order Hemiptera; family Miridae; genus Pachypeltis; species Pachypeltis micranthus. The sequence continues at coordinate 32,969,973 of CM035773.1, forward strand.
CTTCTATGAATCTCGAAGATGGGTTTTAGTTAAGTTAGTTTGGATATCCCAAGATTTGAAGACTTAGATGTACAAGAAGAGGTCACTAGAACAGTTTATGATTGAGCATCTAAGCACGAACAAGGGGGGCTCTGAAGGCGTGAAACTGGTTGTGCAGGGAAGGAGGAAGAAATACGAATTAAATGAGAGGTGAAACAAGTGTCAGTTGGCAGAACTGGAGACTACCGACTTTCACGAGACTTGGTAGGAGAATGAGTTAGGGAGGAGCTGTCTATTGTGGAGAGGAACGTGAAAATAGAGGAGGAAATGATATTTCGGAATGTCCAGAGAACAGGGAAATCCGTCGTCAATTGGAATTAACTGAAGGAGTGGAATTTCCATAGGTAACAAAAAGGGGTTGTGGATGAAGGTGCTTGGGGGAACAATGACTTTGCCATTAAGGGTCAGCGAGTCCCATTAGGGTAGATGCAGGGATTTCGAGGTACAAAAACTCCATACTGATTCGGCGCTTTGCGCCGAACAACTCTAAAAATCTCAGAACTCCTCCTCAGATACCTATCACTCAACGAGATCATGCTTCTCAACATTGCAAGCACCATCCAGACAACTAGAAGATTCAACAGGAAGGAGCCCTTGACAACATTTCCATATGCTACAATAATGTCAATAACAAGGTAGGTGGATATTTGCTGTGTTGAAACACCTCGCTGGAAAGGTTCAATGCAGCGTGGTTCTACAAAGGATACACTGTGGTGTTGCTGCGCAAAGTGTGCTATTTGGTCTGGACAACTTTGCAGATGATTAGTGCATCGTGCTGGTAGATGGGACTGTCCATTAACGCTCCCAAAACGGTCATAGTGTCATTCACAAGACAAAGACGACCGTCGGTGCAGAGGCCACAGAAAGTAAGGGGCGAATTAGTTCCGAGCAGGTCAAGTATTTAGGTGTGATTCTGGATCGTCAACTAACCTGGAAATCGCACATCAGATATAAGAGGCCTTGTAGACGTGTAAAATGGGGGCTTGAAGCTTAGAATAGTCGGCTGGTTTTATGTGGTGGTTGTGAGACTAATCATCTCATATGGATAGATTATATCAGCAGCTCTGGTCGCAAAGAGCGGCCATCACAGAGCATTGTAGCAGCCTAGCCAAAATACCAATGGTTAGGACTAATACCGGGGGCAATGAAAACCACACCTACTGCTGCCATGAAAATGTATGACCTCCTTTCCCTTGACATATTTGTCAAGGCAGCGACTTGTAAAGTGCCGCAGTATAGTAATTGGCGCCCGAGTATACTCAGGAACTTGGAAGTCTCTACGGACCTCGGCATCAATGAAATGATAGTATTCGACAGGAAATGCCGAGTGCAACCAGAAGGAAAGTAGTTGATATCTATACAAATGGATCTAAAACCCTGAAAGTTACAGATTCGAGGGATGCTATCATCGCTGATCAAAACTCGTGAGGGAGTGCAGGACGCGGCTCGACTCTAATAGAATTAACGTTTATTGGATTCCCGAGCATAAAGGGTTTACGGGGAATGAAAGGGTTGTTCGTCTACTGATCCTATACGGCCACTTCTCCTCTGTAGGGCATCAGGCATCAGTCAAGAGGACAGTGGATATGCCCGGAGAATGCATCAGACTGGAACGCTGCAGTAGTGAGGCACTTCCAAACGCTTCGTCACAGGAGTCTTCCGGTGATGGACACGAAGGACCCAAAGCAAATACTTGGAATCATCACGCGACACTGCAAAATGAACGAACACACGCATTTTACGGGTATAAACGACACCCCTCGGTGCTGGTGGTGTGGAACAGACGAGGAAACTCACTTTCACGCCCTGCCCCTGGGCCAAAGCGAGTTTTGGTCTTTGGTACCACTTCTCCTAAGGTGGACATCAAAGAAGAAGTAAAACGCATTTTACAATGAACATTGACAATGGATTAAGCAAACGTGAACGTGGTCGACACGAATGTGAAAGTGAATTGGACAATTTGGAAATTTAAAATGACTACGCAAGGTCTGCCACATGCATTCGCGATTGTTGTAGGAACCTTGAAAGAGCCTACCTGGCCATTGCATGAAGTGTCTGTTCCGGAGCTGGCTGCCTGCGAAAAGTAAACATTCCACACAACAGTGGAACACTACAGCGATGATTGTCATTGTTCAATTTCGGAGAAAACCCCGGTCATTTTGACGATAGACAGAGGGGTCGCTGGACAGTCACCTGGCGCTGCAAGGGATCGCCTCTTTGCCACCCTTTCCTCTTCAATTTTTCTCTCTGTCTTCGATTGTTCTTTTCCTTGCAATTTTGGTTTATTATTCATTCTGAATAATAACCCTATGTTTTCGGTCACGAAAAATGTTGTACAACCCCCCCCCCCCCCCCAATTTGATACTTTACGTTTCAAGACATGGGGATTCCAAATCTGCAATGTCCGTCCTCCGTTCGGGCCGTTTTGTGCCTTTAACGTGGTCCATTCTTTCGCACAAAAATCCCATTTGGTATCTAGTTGTGCCCGCCATCTCGGCAATCCGATCGGACGAAGCCCATGGTTGTTATGGACAAAAAACGGTTAAAAACACTAACGCAGTTTAATCGCAAATACGCCGTGTTTCGTATCGTTTTCAAGGTATTTTTACATACTGGGTCGAATAGAATGAGTATTAGACGTGTACAACTGCGTGTAGGGAAATTACAGTAATTATTAGAGTCTACTAATTGAAAGAACTCGCGGGAACTACAATGGAAGTCAACGTTTCGTCGTTAGTACTCCCTCCCTTCCGTCTCATCTAAACCACCCGCTGGTTTGACTCACAATGCCCGCTTGCCTCGCAATGTCATGTCAATTGCCGAGGGTTCGCTGGAAGTCCCTGTCCCAATTTCCCCGTCTCTTTTTGCCAGATGGGGCGGAGGAAAGTTAAGGCTGATGAGGCCACTTCCTCTGCACACCCCTACATCGAATCATAAATGCCTACAGATGTTTACGGGCTCCTGGCGCCGGAGGGAATATTTAGTTTCCGTAGTTCTATTGTAGCCAGGTCATGTTTCGTATGGTTTACTAGTGGTCGATGCTGAATTTGAATGGGATGGGTATCAGAGCAGTAATACTAGGTCAAGCTGTTCATGAGAATAATAAACCGTTGTGTAATAATTTGCAGGGTTTTTTGGTTCATTCTGATCCAGCCCTCTTCGGAAACATGAGCCTTTTTATACCCATTCCTTTTCATCCTTTTTTCAATGTGAAAAGTGCCCTTCCTTGTCTGCTTACAATCAACTGTGGCTTTTCTTCTGGCGCTAATCGAAGAGCCAGGGAAACTTGGGAGGATTCCATTTATTTCCCTCCTGGTTAAACTAAAGAGGACTCTCCCTGACACACTCTACATGCTCCTTGCCTCGTATCTTTCAAACAGAACCTTCTCAGTAAAATGCTCGTCATCTATATCGAAATCCCGCAATATACTGGCTGGAGTACCCCAGAGAAGCGTCGTGAAACCGACTCCTACTTGAGGGGCGATATTTGACTGACAGAAAGTTTGGTTGCAATGCTCTTGCTTCTGTCGATGATTCCCTGCGGCAGCCCATGATCGAAACCACTTTTGAACTATTGTGCATTAGTTACACTGAACAATTCGAGTATCGAATGGTCTTCAGTGAATTGGCACAACTTGCGATCCAAATTGTCTTCGACCTTCAGGTTTTCTCGGGTCAGATGTTCAAACACCCAGTGAGGAATGCCATTTTGACTGTCGTACGAAAGAATGTAATCGTCTAATGATCTGACGTTTGACAAACTGGACTATCCAAATTTAATAATTTCTTGGGTCCTTATCTGAACAAGTGCTGATCGGATTTCTTCGGAAAATGAACCGGACAGTTGATTGTTGTAAGCAATTATTTTGAACGCCATGTGCGGCTGACAGACTTCCATTCACCAGTGGGGGCTTCCATTTCAGCGAATGTTTGACAGGATGACGCTCGGCCATTGTTCTTCGGATCAGCATCTTCAATATATACACATTACCAAAAAGTTAGTTTCGAGAACTCATTAGGGAATGAAAACCAGACTTAGTTAGACATTTTTTTGAAAGTTCGCATTCTGGCTTCTCTGATGTTCTTTCAATCGATTCATTTTTTAATAAAAGTCGGATAAAGGATGGCATTTAATAGAGATACACACAGAACAGAGCGAGTGGGAGCCTGGTAGACCGAGGAGCATGTTCATCTAGAACGACAATTTTCTTAACTCCCGTGGATCTGTCGCGGTTAAGTTCTGTTCTGGCGGCAAAGCAGCCTCCGAATCTCTTCACACGTACGATGTTTGAGATCTCTCGAGGAGGGTAAATTAAACAGAACGATCGTCTCATTCGAAGGATCCTGCGGAGCGTGTGAGAAACCTGACCAAAGCAAACGTTTTGTTTAACATTGAGAAGCCTCTTTTCGACAAGAGCTCGAAATATTTCGACTGTTTGTCGAAATGACCCGACGAGTTCGTCGCGACAGACCAGGAGGTTTGTTGACTGTGTGTATTCCTCACTTCAGAAGCCACCAATCGGTGTTTTCCCGTTTGACGAGGTTCTTGTTGGAAGCTGTTGCTCTCTTCCACTAAAAAACATTTGGAGCTCCCTCTAAAAGCTTCAACCCCCCCCCCCCCTTACCGCGCTATCTCTCCTCACAAAACACCACCTCAGCGTTTGCTCTCTGCCGGAGGGAAATGTTCATCTCTGGTGTATTTTCGCTGTCAAAGCAGAGCCGCAGCCAAATATCGTGTTCTACTGAGTTTGAAGCTGTTTGGGCAGCTTCCTCCGGTTTCAATATCAGCCGGCCCCGCAGCAGACAACTATTTCTTTCAGTATAATTCACAAAATACGGCGTGTGGGGTTTCGAAGAACTCTACTCTGAACGCATCGATTAAAATCTTCCCATAAAAACCCCATGATTGACTGGATCAACTCAACTACTGAAGGCGACGTCTTTACGTCATAAGCGCTCGCCCCCTGTACGAACTCGCCCGACTTCGATTAACACCTAAATACCCACCGCATGAAGTCCTCGACTTCGTTATAATTGAGAAAGACATCGGTCCCACGTTGGGCGTCAATGTTATAGCAGAATATCGCTGTAGTAATTGGACCAAACCGTCTTATTCGCGAATTACTGTCGGGGAGGTTTTACCCCCACAAACAGAGAACTGGGTGAAAGCGAACTCGAGTGAGGGCGATAGGGCGACGCCTCGATGAGGCTGCACAGTTACAACTGACGACAATGATGTTTCGAGCAAATCAAGCAGGGCATTTTAGGTGCCTTGACAGCACAGATGCCCTGGATGAGCCTTCGCTAAATATAAGATTTCAGTTCCTCAGGTACTCATGAACATTGCAGTATCTTGCCGCGTACTGTTATTAGAGCGCTGCTGTCAACCCAATACAACAGAACCTAATTTCGAGCAGAGAGAGAGAGAGAGAGAGAGAGAGAGTGTGTGTATGTAAAAAAATTTAGATTAAAGTTGATATAAACTTTGATTGAAAAATAAACACTGGGTTGAAGTTAGCTCATAATCGAAAGTTTGACCATTTGCCCAGCCGTCCTGGATGGTCGTAGTAATCAATACGAAACCAATTTGGAATCAGGGGAAGAATACCTAACTGGGACAATCCTTAGTTGTTCGAAATTTTTCACTCTTCAAAATTGGCCACTTAACAACAACTTTGACCTAAACCTTTGATATTCTCTACCTGATTCTAAATGTGTTTCATATTCATGTGTGCCACCATTCCAAACTGAGGTTCTGTGCGAAAATGCTGCGACTACCGTGCACTAATCAAACAACTAGGGCTCATGGGATGGAGATTCGTACACAAATTTCGCATTTCCATTTAGGTTCATCGAGCCTCCAGACTGGATTTGAGGAAACGTGAGCACTTTTTTTGACCCCTTGATGTTTGCGGCAGACTGGGCAAGAGTGTGGATCTGGCGGGGGAGCAATGTCATCGCCAGAACCTTTTTGAAACTGCGTTATTTCCCGAGACGTTCGTTGTTTGAGAGGTCGTTCGGGGATAGACACCCGGGAAGATGTAGAGGAAGGTTTTGGAACTAGGATATTCGAGGCTTGCTCTCAAAACGTTGTGCACGTCTCTGAGTCGCAGGAAGGAGGTAGGAGGCTGGAACGTTGTTTGCAGAATTGCCGTTTTCAGTGTGAATTTGTATGGGTGTTTTAAAACACCAGAACGGGATCTTCAGGAAGATATTTTCAACTCCCTCACCATCTGATGGGATGTCCATTAGGGTATAGATGAGGTATTGCAAGTGAATTGGGTAGTGAGTACGATATCAACCGAATGCCATTCGAACAAAGAGTTTTATTTGCAATTACGCTCGGGAGAATTTTCACCACTGCAAACCGTCAACTGGGCAGAAGCTGATGGCTCGGGCGACGCCCCAATGAGACAACCGCTCAGTTACGACTGTCTATACCGACAAGTTTTGAGGGAATTGGGGCATATGAGGTGCCTAATCAGCACAAATACCCCGGACGAGCTTTCATACCAGTACGCCTTCATTTCGCCAAAAATCCCCATGTCGAACAATACTTTCCAATCTGGATGCGTAAAACCTTTTGCAAGCATGCATGCGGCTTCTCTTGACATTCGGTAATCATGTCATTTAATAGCGAAAATTGTATTTTTTTAAAGTTTCATACGACTGTAATAGGTAATCAATGACTGCTACTGAACCCACGGAGAGAGGATGATCAGTCGAATTATGTATAGAACTGACACAAATGCGCGATTTGATAATAAATTTAGGTCCTCATGTGTCTTGAGATGTGACGGTTTGAGGCATTGTCGTTTTTAAACTTTTTGTCGGCTTCACTTCAAAACTGAACATGTGTTTTGTAGTTTCGACTCCATTGTATCAATCACATTTTGTGTTTGTAATAAAATTATTACGTTACGAGCGTTCGAGCAAGGAAGTGGTTTAGACTTTTTTTTATAGTAAATCTGAACAGATTTACGAGTTTAAATTTCAATAATGTGCATTCCACGAGGCTGTTCAAATGATTAGAATATCAGTTCTTCAGCTCACACGGCATGGAGGCCACAGATGTACTGACGCTTTCATAAAGTCAACCACGAAGATCTAAAAACGCTGCAAATTATTACACAACGGTTTATTATTCTCTAGCACGGCATGGTTGTTACCTGTTCAATACAGGAAACGGCACGTTCGTAAAGCACCTCTGAGACCCATACCATTCGATTCACCATCGAAAAATACTAATAAACGATACGAAACACGACCACTACAACCTAACAATGACAATTGACATGGTGGTTGGAGTGAAACGTCGCAGGCTGGGAATAATAATATAACTTTCGCTACTTTATGCCATGAGTACCATCAAGTAGTTGAATTTGCCTCACTATACTCTGTTATGTTCTTGCACCGAAACTACTTGGTCCATAATGCCTTGCTACCTGTTTTTCGTATGGTCGCCGGTTTGCTGCTGGGATCTACTTCTTTTGTGCTTACGCTCATTAGTACTCTGATTTGAACGTCGTTCATTTCGCTCTTTTTGCTTTACGAGTTCATTCTCACCCTTGCTATGAATGCCACATGCTGGTATGTTGTCTGCACGGACTCCTCAGTGTCTGATACGTTTGTCGTTTGTCGACAGTCCGTCGAAGACTTGCTTGACGCCAATAAATCTTAATGTCAATCAATAACGCTCTTAACTTATGACTATCTATCTGCTAAATAGAGTTCTGTTTTGTGCACGTGCACAGATCAGCTGTGGAGGGATGAATTCAGGAGAGAAGCCCATCACTTCACCGCTTCTAGCCATCCAGGAAGCTCTAGATCAAATAGTTGACGGCAATAGAACGAGTTGAGATGCTTGTTTGATACTTATGCACCTGTCAGTCACCGAGACAGCAATCGAAGCATTGCAAGACAAAATCAAAAGGCCTAGAACTCCTGACATTCAAGAACATATCGCAAAAGCATTGACATTACTATGGGACGTGTAGACTTCTCAGTTTTGTTCTGATGCTCCTATCAGTTGTGAAGGGAGCTTGCAGAGCATTGTAGGAGGGATGTACACAACACGACACAAATCCAAAACCACCCAGGAAACTCTTGCTAACGTGCTATTACTGCCGTGGCGCGTGTTGTGTGCTGACGCTCCTGCCAGCTGTGGAGGAAACGTGCGGAGCATTGCAGGAGGAAAGCACAAGGCCCAAAAACCCCGACACCCAGGAAACTCTTCGTAACGTGACGTAACTGCCGTGAAACGCGTTGAGTTTTCCATTATGTTGTGAAAACTCCCCGCTCTTTGAAGGGTGTTGGGCGGAGGGAAAATCCCATTTGCCTCACCTGCGCCACACTTTCTAATTAATATTGAGAGGTTTGAGTTGGAGGGCGATTGGATTATCATCGGGACGAATTTCTCTTTGAGCTGCCGTCAGACGTCGCGCCCGCTTTCCCTCAATTTGGACGGGGACAGATGGTTGTGGAACTAGCGATTGAATAAAATTACTTGGCGCCCTCCCATTAGAGCCTTTCCCTTCCCTTCCTCCGCTTACTTGCTCCCAATTACCCGCCACATGGCTCCTCCGCTACGCCCTACAGAGGCAGAGTGCCCCCATTTTACGCTTTTCCCCGACGACGGTCCCTACGGTTTCACAACATCCCAGCTTTGTGATCTTAGACCCTGGAGCTGGATGAACTAGCGACTCGACCAATACCAACCGACATCTATATCATTTGTGGTGGGGTACGAAATGTTATTACCGAGCGGTTATCTTTAAACGTCCTCGAGCTTACTGCTCCCTAGACGAATTAAGAGAGTTCTATTTCATACGTGCGGATATGCCTTAAAGCGGTGTTCAGGAAGAAATACGCGCCAGCCGAAACCTAAATTACCGTCCGAGTGCTGACGCATTCGTTCCCCTTTTAATTCCCTAACAATAAACAACAAATTTCTCAAAAAACTGCCGTCAGTCAGACGTAAGTAGGAGCAACTCAATGAATTCTGAAACTTTACGCTCTACCAGTTTCTACGTAGAACGTTGAGCTATGTGGTACAAAGTTCGTATAAACCGAATGCAAAACAAATTTCATCATTTGGAAGAGTAATAGCGCGTGGGGCTGAGAAAAATTGCGTGCGAACACATTTTGCACTTGCAATACAGTTTATAAGTGCCATGATCGGTTATGTAAGCTCCTGACTGTCAGACACTACTCAAGTCTGCTACATAGTCGTGATTGGGCGCTGCCCATTGTCGTCTGGAGCAGCAAATTCACAATGAATTAAAAGAGCCGCACTCCTGTGGATCGGCAAGGGCTACAAGACATGGTTAACATTGGGGCGAAACTTCCTGAGGCTCATCCAACTCTGTACATTCCTCATTACGGGCCCCTCTGCTCCTTCTTCTCACAACGGAAAGGGGCAGCACACAAACGCGGCCTTGGTTCACCCAAGACACACCAAAACAGGCATCATCCCACCGACTTCCCTTTGCCTGTTGAGCTGCTCACCCGACCAGTTCTGTTCTGCATCTCCTGCAGTTTCCCTACGTTCGATCCGATTCCATAAAACGCGATCCATCAAACCTTTTCCGCGCGATCGGACGAAGCCCATGGTTGTTATGGGCAAAAAATGGTTAAAAAAATTAACGAAACGCATTATAACGCCGGAACTACAGCGGAAGTCAACGTTTCGTCGATAGTACTTCCTCCCTCCCTCCCATCATATCAAACTCAATCACCTGCCCGCTCGACTCGCAACGCCCTTTCGACTCTTTTTGCCCGATGGGGCGCCAAGGCCACTTTCTCCGCACACCCCTTCATCGGATCATAAACGCCTACAGACGTTTACGGGCGCCTGGCGCCGGAGGGAATATTTAGTTTCCGTAGTTCTATTGTAGCCAGGTCATGTTTCGTATGGTTTACTAGTAGTCGATGCTGAATTTGAATGGGATGGGTGTCAGAGCAGTAATACTAGGTCAATCGGTTCATGAGAATAATAAACCATTGTGTAATAATTTGCAGGGTTTCATCGTTATTAATTTTATACGGGGTTTCGGTTTTCTGGCAATCTATTCCACAATGCTTCATGTCTCTTATGTTTTATTGTTATCTCTTTGAGTTGGCTTAGTAGTTTCCGCTAAATGTTGACTGTGTTTCACACATCAGTCATTGAGTGATTAACCTAGAAATTGGTCGCCTTGTTCATCGCTAATCTCAACCACTCTTCGAAAAAATGAATAGTCTGCACTAACAATAATTGTACACACAACCCTATAACAATAACTGTACGTGTACCTTATATCATAGATGTTATTTGCTTCTCGCAATTTGTTAGCGTTAATTTTCGATGTCAAACGTGTTACCATTTTGTATTTAGCCCTACTCTGTTTCGTCAACAACTCTTCACTGCATCAAGGGCCCCAACAAAAATTGAATTCATTTAGTTATTTCTTTGCTCGAGATTTCCTGGTATATGCGTTTACTTAAGAGAACTCTTTGTTTTAATACGAACATCTTTATCCTTTTAATGTCGAATTACTTTCCTTATTGTTCTTCTCTCTTTCCTTCACCCTTTTTACATTTCTTGGCTTTAAAAAATAGAAAGGGAAGTTACGTAATCAGCTGATAAAAACATTTAGAGTTTTCTTCAAATCTTTACGTTTTTACGAACCTACTGAGCCCGAAAAACACAATTTGGGAAAATGGTCTGTGTGTCTGTGAATGATTTTTAGAGAAAACGTCCGTACCAAATCGGCTCAAACTTGATATCTCGCTCGCAGGTTACCACGGGACGCCAAAATAACGGTATGAGCAAAATCCACCGAAAATTAACTATAGTTATCATAGTGATCAAAACACCTAATATTTTTTTAATCTAAAACGGCTCTAACGACTATGATTAAGTTTTTTATATTGATAGCTCGTTAAAAGACAATAAATACCATAAAATTTCCATCTATCGTAAATTGACGAGAGCAGCACAATAAATTACCAAACTTTTCGACGTAATCGATTTTAGAGCTGTTTTTAGAGAAAACGACCAAACTAAATCACCTCAAACTTGATATCTAGCCCGCAGGTTACTATGGAACGCTAAAATAAGGGTATGAGCAAAATCCACCGAAAGTTAAATATAGTTATCATAGTGATCAAAACAAAATATTTTTTTTCTCAATAATGGCTCTAACGATTTTGATCAAATTTTTTATATTGATAGCTCTAAATAAGGCAATCATACCATAAAATTCCCATTTGTGGAAAAATGACGAGAGCAGCACAATACATTTCCAAAATTTTAGCGCGGTTTTTCCTTATAAACTCCCCCGAAATGTTACTAGATTGTTAAAAAAAAATTGGCGTAACAGTCCAATTCAATATCTATAGCGTGAGAGTTTAAAAACGCTCATAAGATATATGGGGGTCCCTCAATTCCGGAATTTCAACTACCACCGTTTCGCCAACCACCAGTTCTACAAGTTTTCACCCAATAACTCTGCAAAAGTGATTATTATCCTTCTTCAATCAATTTGTGTTCACAGCCTCATTAATTATCCGTGTACCAATTGCTCAATAATGGTCCGGGAATGAGTACGAGCAGCACAATAAATTTGGGAACTGTAAGCGCTACCGCTGTCGTGAAGTGTTGTTTGACCAAACGAGTACCCCAATACTACTTCAGATCTTACTAACTGCTCAAATCACATCCTACCGTTGAGGATGTCGTTCGTATATATGTTTATACAGATTTGCGCTTTCTTGTACCTACTCAGTTATATCTGTGACTCTCCCCCTTGAGAAGTATTTCCTTTATTACTTTCCGCTACCCGAAGGGAAGGAAGGTATAGTAATCGGCCCAAAAAAAAATTTGGGTTTTCTTCAGATCTTTACTACGTTTCAGACCCTACCGAGTCTAAAAAACCTAATTTCGGCGCGTGGTCCGTGTGTGTGTGTATGTCTGTGTGTGTGTGTCTGTAGTTCGATTTGAGGGAGAACGGCTGATCCGATTGAGCTTCTTTTTTTGTTTTGTTCGTTATTTTTTGTAGACACCAAAATAAGGTTATGGACGATTTCGGCCGGTGGGAAGGGGGGTGGGGGGACGAAAATGTACCAAAAACTAGGGGTTTTCGCATTTTTCTCAAAAACGGCTCTAACGATTTTGAATAAACTTTCAAATTATCTTCTACTAATCAATACCTAACTTTTCTTCTCTATAAATATCTCCAATATCTCCATGAAAATACGGTGAACGGAGATATGGGCCCCTGAAGCAAAAATAGGTTTTTTACGCTTTTTGGCAAAACGGCTTCAGCGATTTTCACCAAACTCACAGGATGTTTTCAAATAGTTAATACCTACATATTGTTCTCGATAAATGTTCCTGTGACGGTCCATTGAACAGAGATAAAAATCAAAATGTGTCGAAAATAACGTTTTTTCTAACTAACTAACTTCTGGTAACTTTTTCACCAGATGTGATAAATCCTAATGGAGTTTCTTTAAGTCACCCATACCAACATTTCGTTCTCTATAATTATTTCTGTATATATATGTTGAACGGAGATATAAGCCAAGTTAACTCAGAAAAGGAGATTTGTCGAATATTAATTTATCGGTATTCCAATTTTCTCAAAAACGGCTCTAACGATTTCGATCAAACTTTCGGATTACTCTCAGCTAACTAGTCCGTACATTTTGTTCCCCATAAATGTTCCTGTAAAAATGCGTTGAACGAAGATATAGCGTCCGCCTATGTAGGTGGTGTTCGAACTTAAAGGGGTGGCGGAAAGTTGTGTGTTGCTACGCACCAGATATTTTAATTTTGTATCTCGAAATAAACCTGTGTACCATGAACATAAATTGCATTCTATCTTAAAGTTAATAAATTTCCTCGACTATAACAAGTCTATTATTTTCGTGGGTTCACCCACAGTGTATAAGAGTAACTTTTTGTATAAGAGTAACGCTGTGTCTAATATAATTGCCCGCGACGGCTACTCCCGAGAACACTCTTGAACCTTAATTGGCACTAGAGGCCGATAGTCCAAGTAGTAACGAACCTTAAGGCCGGTCCAGACGCTCCGTTTTTGACCACGACTTGCCTGCGCAGACCAAGTCGTTGCAGACAAAACGTTGCGTGGGGACCGGAAAACGGTGAGGTTTCAAGTCCGTCGGGAAGTCGCGCAGTTGCAGCGATGTCTGAGCTGAGGACCTCTGAAATCATTTTCGTGACCATATACGCCGGTGCCTGGCGATATCACACAAAACTGAGCGAAAAGTATGTATCGTCTGGACGCTACAAGTCGCTACGTTTTCATTCCGTCTTGTCCATCAGCAAGGTTGCGCAAACTCAAGTCTTGGTGGAAAACGGAGCTTCTAGACCGGCCTTTACACACAGCAGAACTAGAACACAGTGGAAGGCAATAGCTGTTGTTTCTTCAGCCTGCTAAGCGTATACCATTTGGCCCTGTTCGCGAAGAACACTCTTTGAAATATTGTCACATCAGGCGGAAAGGCAGATTAAGAGAGGGTAATGGCTATCCATCGTGAGGCTGGCTAAACGACTGCCTGTCTAGATCTGGTGGATGCTGAGCGAAGCGCAACCACACAACGTTCATAAACCGCAGACATACCTTCTAAGAGTATTCAGGAACTGTCATTATGACGAGAAAACGGATCTGTCTGGCACATCAGCGTTGATGATGTGCATTGGGGAACAGCCACACTGTGCGATTACCAGCAGTTCGCGAGATCAGCCCTTCGAGAAGGTTTAAGGCCTCTCTCACTTTCACCCCTCGCCAACTAACCTTCAGTGAGAGGTTTTCCCTTCGAAAGGGGTTAATTATTAATAGGAGAAAAACGAAGAGAAAGGGGTTGAAAGGGAGAAAGTGGCTGAGTCTGAGGGCCTCCTCAACTTTTTACGTTCTTCGCCCACAATTACGACAATTGAAGATAATCGACTTAAAACGGAACCGCCGGGCGACGGGCAGGTTGTGATTAAAGAGTTAGGATTCGCAACGCGAGTCGAACGGACTGCGAGGGGGTGGGGGAGGAAAGGAAAAGTCGGAGAATTCTAAAAAGGAAAGGAGCGGCTGGTGGTGGTGAAGTGGGGGTGGGGACGGAGGGCGCGGAGGTGGTTGGGTTTAACAAGTATAATTCTAGAAGCGTGTTTTGCTCGGAGGGAAATGTTGAAAACTCGTTAGAGACGGGGGCTCCGCTATCTCTCGGCCCCCACGGGGTTCATTGGGTATTCAAGCCGGTCCCCTTTTCGTCGCCCAGTTATGTATTTACCACCAAACTACCCTCGCTAACACCCCGCCGTCCTACCATCCCACCCCATCCACATTCCAAATCCAACCCTCCCTCCACTCCAAAGCGGTCTTTCGGAATCAACCTCCCCCCCCCCACCCAGCCCTCGCACTTACCCCGCCGTGCCATTTCAATTTGACAATAATAGCCGCCTATTTCTCGGATGCAAATTCATCGCTTGTTATTCGTATTGCGCTCGACCCCCTAACCCCCTCCACCGCTCCCCTCGTCAACCACCAACCCCTCCTCCGGTAAATCGTCACAGATCCGTCCGCCCCTCGGTGGCTCTTGAATTTGGGACAGGAACCAGATCTCAAGTCACGAGTTTCAAGACAGCGTCGGGGGTAAGGTTTGTCGCTCGGCGTGACTCCGAAGACGAAATGTTGGGCAGCAACTGTGTTGTGCAAGGTGGGGTACAACTTGTGCTCACAGGTACAAGCCGAAATGTCTACGACAAAAAGAACTACAGTGAAAAGTTAAGGAGATAAGGCCCTCTCTACCAGGCATCCATCGTTCCAGAGTGATAGAGAGAGGGAGTGATTGATTGTGAGCCACCCGGGAGAGTGTCGGCCGTGGGGCCCTCAGTATACAATTCCAATTCAAGAATAGTACTTCACATTCTCGGTTTAAATTACACTACACCTATTTTTTCTTAATCTCTAAGGGCTCCCAGACTGCCCTTTGCCGGCTCTGATGATAGGAGGATTTGGAGGGGGAAGGAAAGAAGGATAAGAAGATGTTCCACGATAGAACGACCACCAGCTTAGAAACGACCTGAGCAACGTGTGGGTGGCAATGGCTCGTAGATCACCTGCTGACACACCGAGCCGACACTTCTCCTCCACACACCACACCAGGACACGATCAATGCTGCAACTGACTCCACTTCACGAGCTTCCAACACCACCATACGAAGACCCGTTCTATCATACTTGCGTCTCTTGGCTTGCCAAGTTAGCGCAAGATCCTGGCTGCCAGATACTACCTGAACCTCTGAGATCACTGAAGACTGTTCGGGACCAACGGCGACGATGTCAGGCCTCAGTTCTTTTCCAAAGACAATCCAGTAGTGCCACTCTCTCTCCACTTCCCAGCCCTCGGATGACAATGCACAAGTAACCTGCTTGCAGGCCACGTCATGACGCTTGACACAGCCTCCAGCCTCCACGCGGACACACCTGGTGATTCAGCGACTCAAACAGGCTACCACAGGCACGGCAATGAGCATTCACAACACTACAATCTTGGCCTCTAGTACACCTCATCGCTGCAAAAACAAATTACATTAACACCGACGCTGAAAACACAAGTACCCACAACATCTACAGTCGTTCGATATAAATTACATGCACACTAAAAAATCTCGAAGCATACGAAAGGTGCATGCATTTTTCGTTCCAGCTGGCCAGAAAATAGGTGAAAACCCCAGCCAGCCTCACACATCAACACAGGTAGCAATCAATGAGAAGAGCGAGTACTTGTATATTCCTCCTCCTCTCCTGCCAGATACTATCTGAACATCCAGGATCACTGCAGACTGGATAGGACCAACAGCCGTGATGTCAGGCCTCGGATCTTCCGAAATTCCCTCATGATGTTTGACACGGCCTCCATTAGTACGCAGACACACCAGCACCACGAGATTCAGCTACTCAAACTCGTAACCACTGGCACAACAGTGAGCAGCCACAATGTTCGAAATCGGCCTCTTGCACACCTCATTTTTGAAGTAAGGCCACACAAATGGAGTGTAGAAACTGGTAATCCCTTTCGTGGTGTGCCACTGGAGCCAACTCCATGCAGAAGAGTGGGGGAGTCGGGATAGGTCTGTTTCCTTGTCAAATGACTGTTTCTAAACCCTCGATGAGGGCTACATCAGTTGAGGGGAGTCATTACACTGCTTGTCAATCAACCGAACCATTCAGAGCAGCAGCACACTCTGAAAACTTACTGGACTTGAGGGCAAATTCAGTTACCTTGTCATACAACCACTGCTGATCCTTTATGAATTCAAAACCAGCCACAGCTTATGCAACATCTGAGACAGATGCCTGCAAAGCTAGCAGACGCTTACAGCGCAAAAACATAATTCCACTTTGGGAGAGATGGAACGCTGGGCTTCCCAGACCAAACCAGGCCAGTAATGGGACGGCTTACCCAGTACGCACAATAGAGTCCATCATTCTGTTGAGACCAATTAGTCCTCGGACAGGTCCTTATTTGAAGACTGTTCCTAAACCCTCGACCAGGGTTATATCAATCATGGAAGTTGCAGTGTTGCTAATATGCTAGAGGTCGGCCTCTGCAGCATCCACCGAACTCAGACCTGGGGAGGTATCGCAGGTATTTGGTCGTTAGCCAGTCTCCCGGTAGAGAGCAGTTGCCTGTCTGTTACCGCGGGGAGGTGACCGCCTGAGGAATCCCGTACCATCTGGGAGTTCTTAATCTGCTTCCCCACCTGATCTAACTATGTACTTGAGTGGCAAATTTCAAAAGGACAGATCAACTATGATCACGTTTCTTAGCCATCACCTTCTTAGCAAACTCTGCAAAATGGTTGTAGGCTTGCTTTGCAGCAGTCAATACTGCTAAGTTCGTTTGCCCTATCAACAACCGTCGCTCACTGTTGTAAAAACTACACTGGAGCAGTACGTGGTTTCTTGTTTTTTCCACACTGGAGGCGCAAGACCTGCATGATGAAGAGTCTTTGAGAGAGAAGAAGTGGAGCCGCGCAGTGAAGTCACCATGACCAGTGAGCCAGTGGCCTGGCTTCTTGAAAGACGTTCGCGGATGTTGGGAAAGAACTCATAGGTGTAACGTCCCTTTGACACGGATGCCATCTCGCTTGCCATTTCTCTAACGCCCATTCGTCGATGGCGGCAAGTTTATGTTCTGTGGTGAGATCCACATGGAGTTATGCCCAAAGCGAGGGAAGCTCCCGTTTCACTCTCCACTTGTCAACCATGCACTCAACTGCCAAGTCAACTGGTAACTGACCATTGATCACCTGGAGTGCCTCTGTTGATACAGTCTTGTAGGCCTTGGTGATCCAGAAGAGCTCAACTCTCTGGGATTGGGCCAATAATTCCTCCTTGGGGAGTCCCTTTTGATTGACTGTTAGCTCGCTACCCCACACAATGGGGCAGTAGCCAATCACGCCTAGATAGACGCCTTATACATGAGGATAGTGTCATGGTAGCACACACCCCAATTGGCCTTAGTAATTGCACGCAGCGAGGCACACCTTGCAATGGTAGGGCCGTGAAGGGACTGGAGGTGTTGGCTGAAGCCCCACCTCTCACATATATTCACTCCTAAGTACTTGACGTGCTTTTCAAGAAGGAAGCTGTGGCCGCCAAAGCGTATTGAGGGTGGATTATTCACGTTGCCTTTCAAGAGGTTGGTTTTTTCCTCAACCACCTGCATCTTGCCATACTCGCACCATATTAGTCTTCGGACACTCAACCTTCCAATAACCAGCTCGTAGGCTTCTTTGAGAGCAAGTACCTCCGAAGGATGGTGAACTTCTGCAATGGCTTCAGTGGAGCGGTGGCACCAAGAAACTCAACTCGATCCCTAGTTACCGCCAAATTTCGAGAGCACCAAGGAGTTCTCAGGATTCGCCCCCAATCCACACATGCCAAGCGGCCTTACAATCTAGTCTAGGGCGATTTGCAAGGCCTGGTTGGTACCTCCAATGAGGACGATATCGTTGGCAAATGCTAACCAACCCAATCGGCGAGATCAATTCACTTCCTAAGGCAGCTTACCCAGCCCAGTGCCAATCACAAGATTGAAAAGTATAGGAGACTGAGCCCCCCCCCCCTCCCTCCTACTGCCGAATGCCACGGCCTATTGTCACGTCCCCAGACATCTCACCTCCAACCTGAGGAGATGAGACATAATCGATAAGTCTATCAGGAACCCCCCCACCAATCACCAGGCCTGGTGGTTTACGCTATCAAACGTCCAAGCAACGTCCATGGCTACCGTGTGTAACAATACACTATCTTACATACAAATCATTATCAATATGTGTTGCCTCATCCATTTCTAGCAACTTTTTCCAGCAAATATTTTCCTTTAAACTTCAGGGTACATTGATCTACATTTTCACTGTACGATTCGGTGGAATAGGTTGAATTAGTTGTGGAGCTGAATGTGCACCTAAAGTAAATTATGAAATTATGGCGAAGTGAGAAGTGAATAACCCACAACTACACATTCGACGGAATTCATGGCTCGCGCTCTAGTCTATTAACTCGATGATCTGGGGGAACAGAGGGATGTTGCAGTAGGCTGCGACTCATTTTTGCAAACTCACTCGGTAAACTTTTCAAACTGCGTCTTGACGTCTTTGAAACAGAGCTGGTTCGAGGTTTCACTTCGTTGTTGAAGCGAAGGGAGCGAATTTCACGTCACGTGCGTCCCATTAAATCGACAAATTTCATTTGAACAAACAATAAAAAAAAAAAAAAAAGTGAATGGGATCAATAGCTCGAGACTTGAATTGATCCCGAGCCTCTTTCGAGAGCTTCACTCGAGAGACTCACAAAGGCCTAAAGACAACACAGTTGTACCGCTCATAGAGAGACAGAAGTGACAGGACGAAATCGTGAGGACGATCTCGAATACCGAAGGCGGAGTTTACTCTGCAGGATTCCCGTCTTGTTGACGTTGTCGTCGAGTGGAGGATTCGAAGCACAAACTTCGTTTTCGAGAAAGTGTGTGCGGATTAGCATGAAGAAACACGAAGCTTATTGTGAGGCCTGATTCGAAGAGAATTCTTCCAACTGTTCATTCAACTTTCCTCCGGTAATAATATTATCCGAGTTGGATTTATAACATTATCTCTTCAGTGCGTTCTCTCTTAACTTGATCTACCTTTTCAGAATTACGTAAGTTCAGAGAATGCAAATTGTGGGCTACTTACGTTTGAAGCGTTATAAACAGTTTTTTGTAGCACGGTTCAACCGATAGGTCGGACAGTGGGAGGAATAACTACATTAAAACACCCTCTACGCCATGACCCTTCATTTGCTTTATTATTGTTGAACTACAATGACGTACGAGTCAAAAGAAAATATGTGGTTCTCAACTACACGCACAAGCAGCGATGCAGCTCTTCCAGCGAATCCAACCTATTTCTACTTTCCACTACCTAAAGGGTAAGAAAATAAGAAACACTTCTCAGATCTTTAGTTTTGTGGCCTACTGAATCTAAAAACCCTAATTTCGGGCCGTGGTCGGGGTGTGTGTGTGTGTCCGGCTGCTTTGCAGGGTTTGGTTGACGGACGGAAACTCAGGCAGTGCCCTGATTCCCCCTACTCTTCTGCAGGGGTGGGGTGGGCTTCAGTGGGCATTCATGGGAAGGATTGCCTGCACTTTCACGCCGTTCATGTGGCGTCACAGCCAACAGCAATAAGGTGTACACGAGGCTGGGATCGTAATGTTGTGGATGCTCTCTGTCGTACATGCTTGAATCGCTGAATCATAAGGTGCAGGTGTGTCCGCGTACTCGTCTGCAAGCAGGTTGCTGGTGCGTTGTCATCTGAGAGCTGGGGAGTGGACCGAGACCGGCACTACTGGGTTGTCTCTGGACTGAGGCTTGACATTGTCGCCATTGGTCCCAACCAGCGTGCAGTAATCCTGCATGTCCAGGTACTATGTGGCAGCCGGGATCTTGTGCTAACTTGGCAAGCCAAGAAGCGCAAATACGACAGGAAGGATCTTCGTATGGCAGTTCGTGGAGTAGAGGCAGGTAACATCCGGATTGCAACATTGACCGTGTCGTGGCGCGGTGTGTGGTGCAAGTAAAAGTGCCGAAGAGATGCGTTGGCTGGGTGTGTCAGCAGGCGTTTTCCACGGTATCACCACTCGCATGTTGCTCAGGTCGTACCTTAATTGGTGGTCGTTCTATCGTGGAATATCATCTTATCCTTCTTTCCTTCCCCGTCCATATCCTTCTATCACAAAAGCCGGCGTACGGTAGTCTGGGCACCCTCTCCATTTTTGTTTATTATTCATTCTGAATAATAACCCTATGTTTTCGGTCACAAAAATTTTTTACAACCCCCCCTCAAAATTTGATACTTTACGTTTCAAGACATGGAGATTCCAAATTTTCAATGTCTGTCCGCCGTCCCCCGTCCGCCATCTGCCGTCCACCATCCGGGCCGTTTTGTGCCTTTAACGTGGTCTAAAAAATTCGTTCTTTTGCCCAAAAATCCGATTTGGTATCTAGTTGTGCCCGCCATCTCGGCAATCTGATCGGACGAAGCCCGTGGTTGTAATGGGCAAAAAACGGTTAAAAAAAATTAACGAAACAAGTACAAGGCGGGAGCTACAGCGTTTCGTCGTTTGAACTCCTTCCCGCCCCACCCGTCTCATTGAAAAAGCAACCGCGCTCGAGGCTGGCTTGCCTTCCAACGACGACTCCGCCACCTCAACTCCCCTTTCGCCTTTCGCTTCGAGCGCCCCCGTTCCAGTTTCCCCGACGTTTTGGTTTTAATACGATTCAATTTTTTTAGATTCTTTCGTTTCATTCTCATTTTGGTTTTTTTCATAGATTTTTGGTTAAATTTTGATATTAGTATTTAGCGTGCATGTTTTCATATTAAAATTCAGTTTTTTCTAGATACTTTCGTTTTTTTGTTGTTTATTTTAATATTACGATTCAGTTCTTTTCGACCTTTTTTTTGGTTTCATTATGATATTTTTCGACGCTGAATCGAACAGGATGGGTCTCGGAGCATTAATGCCAGGTCAAGCTGATTATCCGATTAATAAACCGTTGTGTAATAATTTGCAGGGTTTTTTGGTTTTGCTCGGTCTTTTTTCGGGCAATTTCAGTCAATGAGAAAGAGGGGAGGGGGACGACGACAATGTTCCATAATTGGGGGTTTTTTGCATTTTTCTCGAAAACGGCTTCAAAGATTTTGATTAGACTTTCAAATTATCCTTTACTAGTTAGTAAAAAACTTTTCTTTCCCATACTTATCTCCATGAAAATACGGTGAACGGAGGTATAGGCCTATGAAGCAAAAATAGGTTTTGAACGCTTTTTGGCAAAACTGCTTCAACGATTTTCATCTAACTTACCGAATGTTTTCGAATAGTTAATACCGACATATCGTTCATAAATGTTCCTCTAACATTCCATTGACTAGAGATGAAAATCAAAATATTTGTAAATTTCGGGGTAACTGCTTCACCGGATTTGATTAATCTTACAGAGTGTCTTCTAGCAACTTATACCCACATTTTGTTGTTCGTAATTACATCTGTACATACCTGTCGAACGGATATATAACCCACGATAGCTCAGAAAATATTAATTTACCTTTTTCCAATTTTTTTTCTTTATGAATCCCGCAGATAGTAATGTTTAGAAAATAATCAGGATAGTAGTGAAATAAACTACCTAAGGCGGTAGGAGTTGGATAATGGTAATTACATAGTCCGGAGGAACCACAAAAATTCTAAAATATTTCCAATTAACGTCGTTTTGTAGAATAATTTGTATCACTCTTTTCTCTTCTGTGAACAGAAACTTATCTTCACAACTGTGAACAGAAACCTCCCCGTAATAACTGCGTTGGGTTCTTCAAAGGAGGTCGCAACCTAATGACTGGCAGTTCAATGAATTCCGGAACATTGAGGGCTACCACTTCCCACGTTGTGTGTTAAGAGCTTAGCACAAGTAGCAGTAGCTCAATAAGTTCCGGGACTTGAAGAGCTACCAGTTTTTACGTAGGGTGTTAAGGTGTTTTACGTGTAACAAATATACTGGATTACGACGTATTAGATGAAATTTATGCGTTGCTTAATACCTGGTATTTTTGATTCAGTATTGGTACGGCTACAATATTTTCTGAAAAGTAAATGTTTATTTCTGTTGTTGACTTTCGGAGCAAAGCTCATTTCTTGGTCACATTGGCGATAACGCCCTGCCACATCCTCGGTCTTCCAATCCCAGCTCCCTTCAGTTCAGTTGTACGTCTACATCATTTTGTCTAAAGAAAAATAATCTTGAATGTGGGAAGTAAAGTTTCAGTGCCGCAAACCCGTCGACGGGAACCTCCTCCAGCTCACAGGTACGTCGCCTTTGAAGTACATGCGATTTGCGCTTTGCCAGCTCGATTGGCAACAGGACTATTGGAGCCCCCCTCCTATTTATTTATTTTTTTAAAATATTGATTTATTCGGTTTCATTCTGTTGTGGTTGTTTTCAACCAGCGCTGTGCAGCCTCCCTCAATTTTCTCTCCCGTAAAGTGCTGTACAGTAAACATCTTTACATATCACGAAAACGAAAATTCAACTTAGCCAATTGAGACCACTTTCGTTTTTACGATTGGCAGCTATCTACTTCCATCACATTGTGTCGTTGCATGCGGCTCAAACGGACTGGAGGGCACACCAAGGCCAAATTTGTCACCCGGTCAAACTCAACGTAATAAACTCGGTCTCTTCCTATTTTCAAGATGAACGGGTTCACGTACAAGAATATCATGTTGTGTAAAGACTCACCTCTGAAGTCTTCAATCTGACGAAACATTCACGGCAGGAGTGCGCAGGTTTGACGAAAATGCCGGAATATCTTGCCGCGCACTGAGCAACAGTATGACCGCAGACTGGTGGAACACGGAACGAAAATTCACGGACTAATAGCACTTAATCGCGATTCACATCCCGCGGTTTTACGAGAAACGGAATTTTTGTCGCGGAACACGAAACACGACCGCGCGATGGTGTCACCAAACTTGTTAATTGATAAATCGAAAATTTCAGTAATTAAATCGGGTTTCTCCAAGGTCGTTTGAAATGATTAAACGATCAGAATGAACAAATCTACGATTAAATTGACCAGCCAATTTCGGCCTGGGCATCGTCATAAATCAACGATTTACCAATCACTTTTATTCGCCTATGTTTGTTTAAATCAGGAAATAGTTTGTCTGATAGACCGAGCTGACTCGATTTGCAAGAGATGTTTCTACTTTTTCGAGTCCTCTTCAGATTTGTAGTCCAAAAAACACTACTTGGTAAAATGGCCTGCGTGTCTGTGAACGCGATTAAAAGAACTAATCGGCCAAATTTAGCTCACGTTACTACGGAACGAGCAAAATCGGCTCATAACTGACTATTGTTAGCATAGTGATCAAAACACCAAATTTCATGTTTCTCAAAAATATTTACAACGATTTTAATTAAGTTTTCAGTGAACAGTATGAAATGATAACTTTCGCTAAATTGTCCCGTGAGTTCCTTCAAGCAATGGAATTCAATTCAGTATATACTGTGACTTCACTATAGCCCATCTGGACGCAGTCTAGCATCTCTGATTACCGTCCTATTCGACTCAGTACCAAAAAATACATTAGAAACGATACCAAACACGACTTGAATGCAATAAAAATACTAGAATTTCATTTTTGGCTAATTTTTTAAACCATTTTTTGCCCATAACAATCATGGGTTTTGTCCGATCGGATCGCCGATGGAGTTTTGTGTAATAGATGGGATATTTTAGGCCAAGTTAAACACCCGGACGGTGGCCGTTGCAGATTTAAATTCCCATGCCTTGAAACGTAGTATTAAATTTAAGTTGGTAAGGGGGCAGAGGGGGGGGGTTGCAAAAATCAGACCGAAAACGTAGGTGTATTATTCAGAATGAATACTAAACCAGAAGCATGTTGATAGACCTCCTGTAGGCTGTAGGTAACTCAATAAAGGTTGGGGTACAAGTAGGAGTCACTCAATAAATTCTGGAACCTTAAACGCCGCCAGTTCCTACGTTGTTATGATCTGGATGAAAAATAAATTTGATTAGTTTTTAGAGTGAATAATCGCTACATGCACGTGGTGGCAAAGAAAGTGTTGTGATGAGTCGCATGTGATATATATTTTTACTTTCCTTGGCTCTACGAAGTAGAAAGGAAAGTTATGTAATCGGCTGAAAAAAAAATTTTGAGTTCTCTTCAGATCTTTACGTTCAGACCCCCCTGAGTCCGAAAAACACTATTTGGGAAAATGGTCTGTGTGTGTGTCTGTGGACGATTTTTAGAGAAAACGACCGTATCAAATCCATTGAAACTTGATACCTAGCCTGCTGTTTACCATGAGACGCCAAAATAAGGGTTTGAACAAAATCCACCGAAAGTTAACTATAGTTATCATAATGATCAAAACACTAAATATTTTTTTTTCTCAAAAACGGCTCTAACGATTTTGATTAAATTTTTTGTATTGGTAGCTCCCAATATGGCAATTATACCTTAAAATTCCCATTTGTGGGAAAATGACGAGAGCAGCACAATAAATTATCAAAACTTTCGACAGAATCGATTTTAGTGCGGTTTTTAGAGAAAACCACCGTACAAAATCAGCTGAAACTTGATGTCTAGCCTACAGGTTACCGCGGGGCGCAAAAATAAGGACATGGGCAAAATCCACCGAAAGTTAACTATAGTTATCATAGTGATCAAAACACCAAATTTTTTTCTCAAAAACGGCTCTAACGATTTTGATTACATTTTTTATATTGATAGCTCTCAATAAGGGAATTATACGATAAAATTCCCATTTGTGGGAAAATGACGAGAGCAGCACAATAAATTATAAAAATTTTCGAAGAAAAGCGTTTTTAGCGCGATTTTTTTCTCTTATGACCTCCACTGGAATGTTAGTAGAATGTTAAAGAAAATTGGTATTGTAGTCCAATCCAATAGGTAAAGGGTGAGTGTTTAAAAATGCTCATGAGATACATGGGGCTCACTCCAGAAATTCCTGAATTTCAACTACTGCCGTTTCGCTTACTACCAGTTCTAACAGTTATTACCCAATAGCTCTGCAAAAGTAATTACTATCCTTCTTCAAAAAATTCGTGTTTGCAGCCTCATTAATTATCTGTGTACCAATTGCTCAATAAGGTCCTGGAATGAGTACGAGCAGCACAATAAATTCCAGAACTGTAGGCGCTACCGTTTCCAGCTGCTGTGACGTGTTGTTTGACCAAGTTCAAAGGCCATATACAAAGTGAATTGACGTAGAGCTAAGGAAAGTTGTGTGTTGCAACGTACCAGATATTTAAGAAAGGCCACGCCTAACCTGCTATCATTGCTCATTTGTTTCTGTCTGAAAAAGGGCAATAGACAGTAGAAACATCTGTATATTTCACCGTTCGTTGTATTCCTAATTTCTGTTCCTAATTCTACAAAAATAAGCTGTGGTTGAGCATTTCGGTTATTGTCGAGGACCAAAGCAGACCCAACGAACAACAGAGGAGTTCAAGCGGCGTTTGTCTTTCCACAAAAAGTTCACCCCCCCCTCCCCAGGTGGGGGGTAATTGATCCTCTAACGAATTCAGTGTGTGTTCCAATGCTCAGAGGATATATCATTGCACCAGAATCATTTTATTACGAACTACCCTAATGAAATCATAACCTTCTCATATCTTTGAACTGCCGAAATGAACTCCGTAACGACTTTCGTTTGTTTCAAGTAAGCGGAATTCGCAAAACGATTCAAGACAAAATGAAAATCAGACATAAAACTCATATTATTAAGTTATAAGCGGTGTACCGTCTGGAAAACGGGTTTCGTTTGGCGAGCGGTAACCGCGACGCACCGAGTCAACTTTAAACCGCTACGACTCCGTTTTGAAGAATTCGCGGTCGTTTATAATGTTTGAATCGTAAACTACGTTGGTGAAACCCGTTATATTGCATAGTAAATCTCAGATCAGTGATCATTGATGATTGTATCGAACGACAATTGTGAGCGTTTGGTGAAACCTCCAGGAGACTCGACTTCCGTTGGGAGCGAACTGAGACGCAGTGGACGCAGCGGAGCCCCCGCCCCGGGGAGCGCGCCCGCTGGAAAGAGCAGTGCGGAGCTAACTGGGCTGAAGGGACGGATTGTCCCGTTCTCCACCTCATCCTAAGGGGCACTTTTATTAATCTTCACGAAACACGGGCTATACAGAGTGTTTTGCCCTTGGTGTAACAAACCTTGATAAAAATTGGACTGAAAATGGAGTAGAGTGCTGCCGACTTCCCCTTCTACCTCGACCTTTATCAGTCACCGTGATAGCATTTTTGAAGTTTACTTACAATACACCTATATTTCCGCCCAGGGACATTTTTTTCAACCCCCCCTCCTCTCCCGGCTACACTAAATTTGGCCCTTTACATTTCAGGGCATGTAGGTTCCAAATCTGCAATGTCCAGGCCACATTTGGTCAAAAAATCCATTGTTTTGCACAAAAAAGGCATTTGGGATCAAATTGTGCCCATCTGTTGGTTGTCACGAGGAAAAAAATTATTTTTAAAAATTAGCTGAAAACGAAATGTTGGCAGTTTTATAGCAATTACGTTGCATTCCTGTACGATGTGAGTCGAATAATACGGATCTCGGAGGCGTGAGGTTGCGCCAAGGTGAGCAATCTTGCTGTGTAAGAGAATAATGAACTGCTGTTAATAATTCGCTGCTTTTTTCCTTTTGCTATAAAACCCCACATTCTCCCTCCATAAAAAGACTTTTCCCAACTCTTGACTACACATTCGGATTTGGCGTTAAATTTCCTAAACGTTTGTGCCCGTTTAAGTTAAAAAATGTTCAACAACTGGCCACCGAAAAAAACAACAGATACCTAGAAAAAATAGGGTGTTTGCTGCGGGACGAGTTTGATTAAACATTCAATTTATCTTTTACTAGTCAATACCTAACTTTTCTTCTTCGTTCTATGTCAAAAATGGTAGCGGTGCATGTTTCAGATTTTATTGGGTCACCCCTCCTTATGCCGTGACCATCATTAAATACGCTTCTTTTTTTATCTTCGGAAGGATCGTGTTTATTGTTCTGGAATTATAAGGAAAATACTGCGAAAAACGTTAGTCAATGCAACGACAATAGTATGAATTCCGCGATTTCTCCGGTTGCATCTATTTTAAGGCTAACATTAAATTTCCGCCACATGAGTAGCTCGTTGGACTAAAACGTGATTTTCATTAAAACACCAGTATCTCATAAGCGCGATTTGTAAGAAAAAAACTGCGCTAAAATTGGTAGCTGAAGTATTTCATGAAATAGAAATGGTAATCAAACTGTTAACTATGACTATTTCGAATGTTCTGGAAACGATCCTCTCACTCAATTCAGTAAATCAGAGAATGTTCGCACCCTTCGCCATCTGATTTCTCAACGAATGCGTAAACCGGTACTAAAGAGTATCATTTCACGCTCTCAAATGTGGTTGTAATACGAATCAATGAAATACCTGTGAACACGTCTTCAGAAGCATTACTTCCTAATTCCTTTTCCTTTTTCTCATCACTTCGCCGAGAAAAATAACGAAAACGCCGTTTTTAGCTGCGTAATCTTAAATAGCTCCAATACTGCACAAAACGCAAACTTCAGTATCCGATAACTGATAAGCTGTTTATTAACGAACGAATGAAGAAGCGGCGCACCGCGAAGTGGAGGAAGTTCAGAGAGGAGAAATAGCGAGCAAATCCTTAATAGTGTTTTAGTATCGATCACCACAACTCATCGATTCTACTCTATTCATTCTGAATCGATTTAAGACACTTTCAAGAATTTCCTAACCTCAATTACTGCGGTCGATCTTTTCGGCGGCTACTCGCAAAACGAAAGACGATGCTTGGGTGATAACAGAATATTGACGAAGAGATCACACTTTGATTTCATAATTTAACGGTTAGTCGAGTGATTCAATTAGAATTTTGAAGAACTAGCGCTAGGCAGTTGCCAGCGATAACAATAGTAACTAGCACCTATCAAGTATCAAAACGAATTCCGAACCGTATTTCCAGTCTTATCTACTCCCGGCCCAGACATTGAGAATCAACCGTTGTGATTTGGAGTGAATCATAGAAGAAACTGGATGAAAGAACATCGCAAAATATCGAAGCTGTGAACGGAGTGGAATTCCGACGTTTGGGGGTAAGTTTAAACTCTAAAAAGCTACAATTATTTTCATTAGTACGAAACTATAAGAGGTTTATTGGTTGAAAATGTAGTAAAAATTGGTAAGATGTTGCTATACCCGGTGTTGAGGCATACTTAGGCCGTGAAAGTGAAAGTAATCAACGACTACGCGCGAATCTGCGCGTCATTACCTCCCATTTTCATCTATTAGTATAAAATACTGCGCGGAGCTCTCATTCGTATGCATCATAAGAACGGCAAATTGAGTACTAGCATCTCTCAGGCCAATTTTCGTTCGTTTCGTGGCGAAAGAGTGAAAAATAGATCCCTCCCCTGACTAGTATAGTGCGATATTGTTCCCTAACCTACTTAGGCGACTTTTTGAATTCAAGTTTTCAAGGGCTTGCTGTGTAACGATGGCGGGGGATGAATCCCCCTGGAATTCGAATTTGCCCTTTTCAACCAACTCTGGAAAGCGGAACTTCGACTTTATTAAGCCTTCATGATCAGTACCTCAACCTCAGTTTGTTATTAGTAATGATGATGCCGAAAAAGGTCTACCCTTAACATTATCTAAGTGGACAAACCCAACAAATCTCTCTCCTCGTCGAATAAGAATGGTAGTGTGAGTCTCTGACCTGATGTAGGTGACTGTTTTCTAAAGTACATCTGTGTCTATTGAGGATTGTTTCGTAACTGCGTCGCAATACGCTCATCTTTCCACTTCTCCCTCATTCTTATACCGTCGACCAGTTTGCTCGTGCTCTGGAACGTTGGAGTTCCTCAGGTGGCATGCTTCAGAATTTTCGTTCCTCCCTGCACGAGTTGTACTCTAGAACGCTCTTGTCAGGCTGCACATCCAGGATATAATTTCTACCTCAGTCGTTTTGACAACGCACGACATAGTTCTC
Source organism: Pachypeltis micranthus (assembly GCA_020466155.1). NCBI lineage: Eukaryota > Metazoa > Arthropoda > Insecta > Hemiptera > Miridae > Pachypeltis > Pachypeltis micranthus. The sequence goes on from CM035773.1 coordinate 32,999,178, forward strand.
ACTACAGTTACCATCTGGAACAGATTCCCATCTCATATTACTCCAATACATGCCATACCACGAAAGATGACGAAACCATGAACAATGTGTGCAGTGAAATGACAAAAATGGCGAGGCAATAGATGCATTTGGCAGGCACAATGCCTTCATTTTACAAATAGGGCATTCAGAATCTATTCTTTGGCAGTGTGAATGCCTCTACCCTTCCTTTCTAGGCTTTGATCATTTTACAAATGACTGGGTTAAAATGAAGTTTCCGAGAATGCCATTCTTTTCAATTACGTGCTTCATAGTCCACGCTGCCGCCTGATCTCTCCAGCTACCATCGGTGTCATTGCTATTCCGCTCTTAGTGTTTTTTTCTATGTTGTATTTTCTGTTCAATTAATTAACATCCATGTTGAACCGAGCTTGCACTTGCACCTTCTCAAATGAATAAATACAACTGTAGACAATGTCAGGGTCAGTGGAGGGGTGGTTGGTCAGATGGAAAGTGAAAGTCTTCTAGGGGTTACTTATTAATTTGAGCGTTGCAAGGATGAAGTTTTAGTGTGCGCTCATCAGTGACTGATATAACCCCTGATTATCAGTATGATCAGCTCAGCCAAAGCCACACGATGGTGGCTGCTGCCTTTCTGAGCCCACGACAGTCAAACCCGATCGTATTAACGGGACTATCCCATGTCCGGGCCTGGAAGGACCAACAGCCTTCTCCATTGTTCGCAATCTTATTGACAAATGTAAACACTCGACGGCGTTGAGAGGAAGTTGCGGGGAAAGGGCGATTCATAACGGCCGCAATCTGTAGAGCTTCGGATTGCGAAGGGTGACGAAGGAGAAGAAAAGAGGCAACTCGCTGCGTGTCCTCGAGGATTTGTCAACTTCTTCGGGGGAAACCCCTCTCCGCTCGGGTTATTATAACCACATTAGCTTTCAGGAGGCGGCCCATTGTGGACCAGTGGTGAAGAGCTTTGAATGGAAGGAGGAAAAAAAAAAATAAAGAGCGGTAAGATGTTGCTTCTGAAGGAATAAAAATGCGGAGGAAAATTCCATCTGCGGAAAAGGAAGATGAAGAAGGAATGTCGATTTGTCGAACAATTTCAGATAATTCGAAAGCTTTTCCTCTGCAACTACCAAAAGCTCATAATCGTCGCCTCCAACTTTCCCTTTGCTCTAAGTATTTTCTTTTCCGGGCGAAAACTCCCAACGGCAAACAACTGGAAGGGAAAGCCCCTGCTGAACCATCTTTCAGATGTTATTGCACGCCAGGAAACTGGCAATGTTTCCATACAAATCTGAATGAAAAAATAAAAACCATTAAAAGCCTCGGAAATAATATACGAAATCCCAACTCGACAGATGAAGAGTTTAGGCGACAAGAAATCAGGGTTAGAGAAAGTTACTGGCTCCCCAGTTCTAATTGGTGCATTGATGTACTCACATTAGCAGCTGTATGGTAGGCCTAGCATATAATTTTCATGAAAGAAAGCGGTATGTCGGGGCATCACTTAAGCTCCCATTAACCAGCCTATAGTTTATGTTTGGCAGATACGTCTGAAGTAGTTGTAGTTTCTGCTGTTAGTTTCTTTAAATAATCGGAAAGGTCAATAGGTCTGCTTTCTTCTCATAATGGCCGTTCCTGAGCCCTCAGACAGGATGTTATTGTTTGGCACAGGCTCTTTCCTCACTGCACATGCTCATTTTGCACCTTCTCATGTGCTTACCATATTGTATCTCTCCATAAGCTTACCTATTCCTATTCGATCCTACCTTGATCCGTCTCGCTTCATCCTCATGCTGTCTCAGCTGAACTACCACGTGCCAATTGGGTGTCCCCACTTCAAGGGTTATTCTGCTGCTGCAGTGCAGGGGATAATGTTTAGCACAGGCCAAATTCGTCGGAATCTTGAACTCGAACCTTTCCAAGGGGCATTCAGTCCCCCAGTGTATTTCCGACCTTGAGCTTTCCTGATGCTTGCCATGGGAAAGTTCAAACTACCAGTTTAGTCCAGACAAAAAGGGCTTAAGGTCAGTTTAATTGGCAAAACGACAGCGGATTTCCCCTGTTTGGACTTTCCAAAGTACCCACCAGTTGATTTACCTTCTCTCCAGCCACATCTCTTCGCAATCCCAATGGGACACACATGGTTCTCAGTTTCACAGCTCTCTGGCTACTAACTCGCTCTCCTCTCTCCTTACCCATACAACCAGTTAACATATTTCGAGCCCCCTTGTTCGCACTTAACTAGTTAGACTCAAACTCATATCGCAATTACATCAAAGTGTAATACAGTTCTCACTCTCTCACTCTATGCTTACCACGTTCATCTATTTCTCAATCTTCCTCTCTCGTGCACCCAACTGTTGTGATCCACTAAGAGGGTTATAAAGTCATTAAGTCGTTAATGAATAGCATGCATCGCACGACTCAAGGCCTACTTTAGCAGAGACCACACATTAACCAGTGAGATGGTTTTAGCCAAATCTCTTTCTAACACCACCTAAGTTGTGAGGGTCAGCTAATGGACGTGCAGGAGTCTGTTGTGGACGCTCTTCTCACACACAGTGCGTTGAGATTGTACGACCTGGGGAGCCTCCGGACCAACGTTTCCACATCTAACCTCTTCTTTCCCACCTGCTCTTATTTTATATCCACGCGGTAAGAGTCAGAGGGCATTAAAAGTGACCACGTTTCTCAATCATTTCATTCGTTCTAAGGAGAGGAGATCGACTTAAAGCAGAGCTGACATTCTTCATCCAACAACTGCAGTTTATCAATCTGGAAACTGCACGATACTGTTTCCTCCACTCTAGAAGAATACGAACTATATGGAACTGGCTCGTACAATGGTCTGGCAATTCTCATTTTCTTTAAAGACGTTCACTGGCGGTGGGGAAAAACGTGTTACAATCGCGCCCTGTCACGGTAGAGGTTCAATTTTACTTACGTTTTACAGAACGTTTGAACAACAACATACAATGTATCCCCCACCCCTCCATTACTAGGCATTAGCTGACATCAACAGCCATGAAGTAACTCATCACGTTTTAAAAAACGTATCGATTCAAATGTTTAGCTTAGTTGTGTTGACGAATGCACACATCACTAGGCACACGGGGCATGATCTAGAATGAACCATTTGCAGGAAATTCAAGGGGTTGATGAGATATCTGCTGGCAACTTTCAACATACTCGTACTTGCCTGTCTCTCTACTGAGTAATTTCTCATAAATACGTGGTTCAGTGTTCCATCTCCGTCACCGCAGTTGCATGTGGGGGATTCCTTCAGCGCCAATTAGATGAATGTATGTTCCATATAATCCATGATTGGAATGAACGCGGGCGACTACTCGGACTGGCCTCCCTACCTCGTGGAGATATGAGGATTATCCTTACGATACTGAATACCAATCTGTGCAGTGTTGTGAAGTACTTGCCAATCATGCTTCAACCTTTTTCCAGCGCCAAGCTTTGATAAACTTTGATAAATCGTTGATAAACTGCAAATCCAATTACCTTATTAACGGATTTTTTTGTGCCGTTAAACTTTGGGTTACTAAAATACGGTTTTGAATACGTAACTTGTTAACATTTCACTCAGCAGGCACGTCGTGGAGTGTTTATCATAAATGGCATAAATGATTTAGTTTTTTCTTTTTAAGTTGAAAATTTTGTTATAAATAAATGAGCAGTACCTTCCAGGTTTTTCGTGAGTAAATAAAATATATGTCCTGGCGAGAGGTCCACATCTGCTGCCTTCATGGACAATAACGACAAATATAAAGAAATTCGGTTACTTGATGTTCATTTGGTGAACACATCAACTGAAAATATGTTTTCGTGCGATTACCTCTGAATTGTCGGTAGTTGAAACATTGTTCTGAGCGCTCAATTATCGTCACGCAACTTCTTATTGTCGATTGTTCGGAGAACGGAGAATTCGGGGGCGAACAAAACGTAGCGCTTTGGAGGGGTGCGACAAATCAACGGCCACATTGTCGAGGGGCATTTAGTGTAAATATTTTGGTGTAGCGGAGCGTGCTAGGCGCAGCGCCCTCTCGCTGGGCCGTACACCACTTAGTTTGCTCCCTCTTCCGCTCTTCTCTTTTTGAGGCTCAGCAGGAGCCTGACGATAGATGGGAAACGGACCAAGACGCCCTGGAGGAGGCGCTGAATGGATCCTTCGTTAGCGGAATCGCGCCTCTGCTGCAAAAGGGACAAACGATTTGTTACAAACTCGTCTTCTGGATGCGTGAGCACAGCGTCAGGCGTTAGAGCGCATCGCGGAGCGGACTGTTCGATGAAGCTGCGAGGGGAACATTTAAGTTGAAGCCGTTGAAGTTGATTTCTCGACAGTTAGTTCCCATACGAAGAGGAATTAATGAGACAAACGTGTGCAGCGCGCTGGTAGGACTAAAAGGAGCTCTCGACAGTCATTGATGTGACACCCCTCTCTCTTGTCTGGACAACATAGAATTCGATCAACACGATGAAGTAGCCAAGAATTTTGGAAATAGGTGACCTGAAGTGGAACAAACCTAATACTCTCTCAAGTCGCATTTATGGTTTGGTGAGGGATGGTGCCACTACTGCTGTTTTGTTCTGAATACCGTTCCACCTTTCTGGATTTCTCAACCCCTGTGACTTAAGCTCCTCTGAGACTACCTGACGTTGAACTTTCCACTTTCCAGCGTCAAAATCTTGGTGCGGGCGAATAGGGTACGGAACATGGGTGTGCGCGTTCGAACACCGTCACCTATTGCAATAGTTGCATTCCTCAAAACGCCGGAAACTCCCGTCCCTCGATACATTGTTTCGATTTATTTCAACCATATAACCCAGGATTTCCCAATTTTTCTGTTCGCTCGTTTTGTCCTGTGACAAAATTAGAGATGGGCCTGAACCACCCACCACCACCCTTTTGATCGTGTAGCCCTGGCCAACCTCATACTCATTCTGACCCACGCAGACTTTCGAACGGCAAGTTCCTTTACCAATTTTCACTTAGAGAAAATAACCTCTGCGCGAGTGTTGCATGTGATTTTTTAACTCTTGTTCTCTCATTTTGATCTCTTTGTCCATATTACAATTAATTAATATTGTATGAAATATGTTCAGAAACAAACGAAGGTCAATTTATATCTTCACATTTACGATCGAACAATCCACTCCCCTTCACAACAATACAACTCGTCACCAAGCATCAAACACCTGATAAAAGTGCAGTAACATAATAATATATACATATTAATATACTTGATGTTTATTACTTGACTCACCTTGATGCCTCTCTCTCTCTCTCTCTCCATTGGTGGGTTGGGCTTGAGGCTGGCTAGGGTATGAAAGGTGTGTGTGTGTGAGGTATAATTGGTTGGAATGCATGTAATTTATTTGGGATGAACGTTGATGAATTATAAGGTTTAGTTTAGTTTAAATGTAAAGAGGGGCGTGAAGGCTATTTTTTGATTGTCAGTTATATAAGACCCACAGAGGTAGAGGTTTATTGTAATTCGTCTTCAGGGGAAGTGGAAGAGAGGGCTGCATAGCGCTAACTTCCCCTGATGGTAAAATAAACATCTTCAATCTCTCTCTCTCACTCGTGTATTGAACAAGTGTGTTGACCTAAACCATTGATCGGAACGATATTCAATTTTTCCTTTTTTTAACGTTTACGTCTCTTCTTTTGTTCTGGTTCTAAATTAGATTGAATAATCATTTGATAATACAGATTTGACGAATTACTGTCAATATTTTCGGCAATGACATAGATCTCTTCTGGCTGTTTTTGGAGTGTTCACTTTAAAAGAAAGGCGTTTTTAATGAATCATTTTAAAGTATTGCGCATTGGAATGGTTCTTGAGTCTGGTTAATAGCACTGCTCCCTTGAATAATCGGTGACGTATATCCACGGATAAGTTCGTTTAGGCCAATAACCTGTATGAATATTCGAATCTGGAATTAGAATGACCACTCCCCTATTATTGCGACTCCCCCCATCTCTGCAGCTTCATCTTCCGTCTTCAAATTTTGCCATAGACGTTCCAGAAATGGTTCCAATGACCTAAATCTCACTGCAGGTTCCAATCGTGCCTGGAACAATTCAAACATCCGGAAGAATGTCCAGTTGTCGTTGAGTGTCATGTAAAAGAGGAAAGGAAGTTTTGTCGTGCTCCTCCTTCTTCTCTCTAATAATAATTTCGTTAAATAAATCATTCATTGATTCTTTCTAGTCAACCTGCTTACGTATATTCTACAGCCAAGACCACAAAGTCTTTCTTCTCTGAGCGCTACTACATGGCGACGGCTATAGTGCATTTTTCCAATTTAAAATAAAACGGAAATGAGTGATAATTAGTTGCTCCTGTTGGCTCAGACTTTATGCAAAACAAATAGTCCTCCCTCAAAATGTCAGCGTGAAGCTGGAAATTATTCGATAACATTATCGAATTACCGCTACTTTCTCGTCAATCTATTTTTATCTCCCAATTAATGACTTTTGGTTTCCGTAATGAATTTTTTTTCCACGCCGGAGCGGATAATTCATTTAACGTGCGCTTCAATTGATTAAAAACTGCACGAGAGCCCAGCTCGTCTACTCAGCATTCCATTAGGGCGGCAATTATTTGGCTAATGAGAGTTTTTTGGCTCCGCTCTGGGATACGTTATTTAACATACGAAAAATACGCCACATCCCCCTTTTTCAGAGCGATTGAACTGAACTGAACTTCGTTGATTGGGGCTTGGGGATTGACGTCAATAGAAAAGCGCAAAAGTTTCCTGGCATGGAAACATATATCTTTAAAACCAGTGAAAACCGTAATACAGTGTTTGAGGTAAGACAAAAATTATTGAAAGAGCGGTACATCCAACGAAACCCGTCACCCTGCGCCCATGCGTGGCTCCAAACTCAAAAACCGTCTCATGCTCTACTGTACTGAACATACAGGACTGTTTCTCTATCAAATGGCTGTTTCTAAACCCTCGACGATCAGTCTACTGTCACGGAGGTTGCGGTTTTGCCATCATGCAAGAGGCCGGCCACTCCCGCAGGATCCACCGAACCCAGACCTGCGGAGGTACAGTAGGTATTTGGACGTTCGCCATTCTCCCGATGGAGAGCTGTTGCCTATGTTAAACCCTGTGGAGGTCTGACAGCCTGGGGAATCCCGTACCACCTGGGAGTAATTTTTGATCTGGTTTTCCGTCTAATCTAACTATTTACTTTGGTGGCTAGTTTCAAAGGGAGTCGGCAGAACGGTTATAAGATAGCTTTGTTGCAGCCAAGACTGCTAGGTTTCTCTTCTCTTCCAAGAACAGTCGCTGACTGTTTTAAGAACTACAGTGGAGCAGCACGTGGGTTATTGAATCCTCCACGCTGGAGGCGCAAGACGTGCATGATCGAGTGTCTTCGAGAGAAAAGAATTGGAGTGATGTCGCCATGTTCCGCAAGGACCCACTTTCCCCTAAGACGTTCACGAATGTCTTCTCGTTTCTCTACCACCCATTCGTTGATCGGGGAAAGTTTTTGTTCTGAGGGTGAGATTAGCACGGAGTTCACCCCAGAGTGGGAAAAGCTCTCGTTTCGCTCACCACTTGTGAACCATGCACTCAACAGTCACGTAAACTTTTACCAGTAATTACCTGGAGTGCCTCCTGAGAAGACCTTGGAAGAAGGCATTCCAGAATGGTGGTTCGAGGACTGAGCCCTGGTGGGCACCCCTTCTCAATTGCGCTCTGGACAGTGACACGCCTGCATTCGACTATAACAGTTCTGCCTGTCAGGTAACATCAGATGAGCAAGTTTATTTAAAATGAGACCCACCATACAACTTTACTTGGCGCTACACTCAGTGATTTTGATAACTCTGGCAACTAACCAAATCAGGGTTTCATTGTGGACGTGTAACTGAACATTCTAAATAGGAACTGGTGGCACAGGCCAAAGTAGTAGAGATAATGAGCTTGGGCCTTTCCCAGGTGTGTTTGAACCTTTTCATGTTATGCGGCGGGGAAGTTCAAGAGCTGCCTGTTCAGTCGGCTTCTCCTCCAGACGAGGGTATTAAGATTAATTTAACTTCCAACGACAACGGATTTCCCCTTTTGGACTTTCCAAAATGTCCTTTCCCCATCGATTTATCTTCTTCTCTAACATACACAGCTATCTCCAGGTACACTCGTCTCCCAGAGCTCACACAGACATTCCTCTATCAACTTTTGGGCCAGTCACAGCTCTTCTCAACCTCTCCCACCGCTCCAGTTTCCTGTGCAGCCAGTTCACGTATATTTCGGGTCCCCTTTATGCCTCAAACTCAAACTTTTCATTTCACGTGTGATACAGTCCTTCTATCACGCTCATCGAGTTCCCTTTTATTTTATTTAAGCTCCCGCTCTCGTGCGCCCAAAACTTAAGGATTGGGAATTTATTGATTTGCCCTTAATTACCCTACGTTTATTACTGATCAATCAGTGCACTGGTGAATCATAAAAGTGTAAACTTGTAGTTTTTTTGAGAACGTAATGATTCTTTTGCAATTGTCAGGTAAAAAGGGAAGTAAGTGAAATGGCGTGGGTTTGCAGTCTGGGTTTTCTAGGGTTGCTCCTAATTATATTATGAAGGCTATTATAATTTATTAGTGTAACACCCTGAAAACGTATCATATGAGCTGTATTTATAAGGAAAAAACGTCGCTTCGCTAGGTATTTTCCCTCGAACGAGAAGTTAATGGTGTAAATGTAACTGTCCGTACAACTGGCGAATAGAATCATGTAACTCCGAGTTATCATTAATTATTGACGTCTTTACTAATAAATATTGCCGAATTAATATTTTTAGGGCAACCGTTTTGCCTGAGGGAGTTTCCCGTGGAAAACAACCCTATCTCGACCAAAACCCACGCCCATCGATACTCCGCATCTCTAAACCGACTGTGAGAACAATATCCTCAGTTTCCTCTTACGAGTTTAGAATTCGCGTGTAGTCACGCACGTCCATTAGACGGATTACTTCTCGTAATCGGCGTCGTTCGATAATGTAACTTCTATTTATTTGAGAAAACACAGAAGGAAGGGTTAACGCAATGACGTGTGTTCAGAAAATCTACTCTCCTCAGGCCTAACCCTACTTACTTGAATGCGACGGGTTCTGTTGTGTTTGGTTCGACGGATCACACAATTTTCTTAAGCGCTTCGTGCGTTCTGCAATTTGTATCAGTACTTTAATTAGTTTTTAATAGCGCGTAAGAACTTAACATTCTACAGCGCTCATGTCCTGACATTTATTCAACTGCCCCTACTTATCTCACGGCTTTTATTCAGTGATCTTCGCCCCTCACGGTTTTTTTTTTTTTTTTGTGATTCAAAGGTTCGTTGTTTATTGTTCTGGAATTATATGGAAAATACTGCGTGAAAAAAGTAGTTTGACCCCGGAACTTCGCGGGTAGCTCCTAATAATCTCATGGCCACTATCAAACTTCCATCGCGTGTACTACCAACGGACGAGCTATCCAGCTGTATTTACGAGGAAAAGCTGTAATAAAATAGTTTATGAACATTTACTTACTACGGCTCTCGGCGTTTTCTCACGAAGTAAAATATTATGTTACCGTAACGTAACTGGCGTCATTGAAGAGTGTCCAGAGAAAAAAGTTAATCGGCATAGAACCGTTTCAGAGGAACAAAATGTTTGGTGTTGAAAATGTTACGTAACGTTTGTTCTCTGTTTACATCCCTGTGAAAATATCGTGAACTGGAAAGGCGTTTTCAACCGGTTCTCTTTAATGTTCCTGCACTCCATTGAAAGAGTTGAAACACGAAATATGCCAAAAACCCTGCAAATTATTACACAACGGTTTATTATTCTCTTGAACAGCTTGACCTAGTCTCACACCTCCGAGACCCATCCCGTTCGATTCAGCATCTAAAAATACCAGTAAACCATACGAAATATGACCAGACAACTACAGAACGACCAAAACTAAATATTCCAGGCACCTGTAGGCATTTGTAGGAGTGCTGGGCGTATGCCTGCAGCCTTGGAGAAGGTACCCAACTTGGTGGGTTTAACTTCTCTCCTGCCAGCACCTAACTAATTCTCTAGGGGATTTCCAGCGAAACCACCGCCCCCGGATTACAGCCTGAACTGGGATCCCTTTTTGACTCATTGAGAGCAGACCACTCGATACTTGGCCGCCCTCAATCACGACTCATCCCACCCACCCAAGTAATTTGGACTGAACGAAAAAAAGCCAGGAGAGAGTGGCTTCGTTCGGGTAACTTGAGCGACAAACAACGCTTCAATAAACTCAGCAACGCCCTCAGCTATGAAGTAGCAAATTTGAGAAGTGATCTGGCAAGGGAAGAAATTCTGTCGCTGGTAAGTCAAAACGGGTCACTGTTTCGAAAGACAAAAATGCTCACCAAGTGTCAAAGAGATATACCTCAACTCAAAAATGGTAGCCATTGGTATCTTTACCCAAGGAAAAGGCTGATGTGTTTGCTGACATGCTCGAAGATAGATTCACACCCCACCAATCTAACCTGGCACCTCCATCCGACTGTGATTCATACTTTCCCTTGATAGCTGCGTTCTTTTCTCCCAAAGAAGTGATGAAAATAATCTGTCGCTCATCTTCTCGAAAGGCACCAGGAGTAGACCTGCTCGTGCAGCCACTACTCAAACATGCTCCGAGGAAAGTCATCACGTGGCTAACAGAGATATATAATGCAGCGTTTCGCTTGAGCTATTTCCCAAATAAATGGAAACATGCAAAGATTATTATGATCTTAAAGCCGAGTAAGTCAGAAAACGAAAAAGAGTCATATCGGCCGATTAGTCTACTTTCTCTCCTGGCGAAAATATTTGAGCGATTGCTTCTCCCGCTCCTCAAGCGCTTTACTGGGCAACTGGTTCCTGATCAACAATTCGGATTTAGAGAATCCCACTCCTGTCCTCTGCAGTTCCAACGACTCGTAAATTTCATCAAAAATTCTTATAAAAAAAAAGAAATCTGTAAAACCACTTTTTTTGATGCAGAACAGGCGTTCGATAGAGTGTGGCACACTGGTCTTCTGATCAAGCTAAAGCCCCACCTCCCAAAAAACATTTTCGACTTACTCAAAAACTATCTGGACGCTCGAACATTTGTTGTCGATATTGCAAATGAGACGTCGTCAGTTCGAATGATTAGTGCATCAGTTCCTCAGGGAAGTGTCCTTGGCCCTTATCTTTACACTCTGTATTGCCATGACATACCGCTTCCTGCCACTCCCGAATTTTCTGGGCTCTTTGCAGACGACCTAGTTTACGCCGTTAGCCGACCTGATCAGAACGAAGCTTCCCATGTCCTACAATCGTTTATACACAAACTCGGGCAGTGGTGCACTAAGTGGAGACTCAAAATTAACCCTGCCAAATCTGTTACCGTGACGTTCTCATACCGTCGGAGGTTCCAAGAAGTGCCAGTGTTTATAACAGTAACTCACAAGCCAGAGGAGACGGACTCACCTAACAGGTACGTTAACTTTAGTATTTGCCTACTGGCGGACACAACCCAATTTCTTTAATACCTAACACAGCCAGTCCGGCTAAGGTACTACTAACAAGACTGACCAACAAGACCTCTCCCCGCCCCTTCCCCAACGCTCCATCACTCCCTTCACCTTTCTCTTTGTATATAAAGACCACGACCAACTGACTGACTCCAGTACTGACTAAACGGCCAGACGATGATGTCTTTACATCGAAAGCGCTTGCCCACAGTAACTCACAAGCCAGAGGAGACGGACTCACCTAACAGGTACGTTAACTTTAGTATTTGCCTACTGGCGGACACAACCCAATTTCTTTAATACCTAACACAGCCAGTCCGGCTAAGGTACTACTAACAAGACTGACCAACAAGACCTCTCCCCGCCCCTTCCCCAACGCTCCATCACTCCCTTCACCTTTCTCTTTGTATATAAAGACCACGACCAACTGACTGACTCCAGTACTGACTAAACGGCCAGACGATGATGTCTTTACATCGAAAGCGCTTGCCCACAGTAACTCACAAGCCAGAGGAGACGGACTCACCTAACAGGTACGTTAACTTTAGTATTTGCCTACTGGCGGACACAACCCAATTTCTTTAATTGACTACCAACTACCCCTCGCCTCAACCCACAAATATTTAGGAGTCACCCTAGACCGTCGCTTAACATTCCAAGACCACATCTCAGACGTCATTAAGCGGACGAAAATTAGAACGAACCAACTAAAGCCACTCCTCAACAACCACAACCTATCACTGTCCAACAAAATCATTCTGTATAAAACCTTAGTTCGTCCGATCTGGACTTACGGTTTAGCTATCTGGGGGACGTGCTCGGATTCCCAATTTAGGAGACTCGAGGCCCAGCAGAACATCACGCTGCAGCGGAACATCATCCACACCCCACCATTTGTGAGGAATGCAACAATTTATAAGGACTTCGTATTGGAATCGCCATCTGAACTTCGTCGCTTCTGTATGCAAAAGCTCCACAGAAATTATTCCGACCATTTCAACCCGCTTGTCACAAGTGGCTTTGCACCCTTCAACGATAGAAGACTAACCAGACCTCGGCATATCCTAGATTTCCTCACGCCTCCAACCGAGTAAAAGCCAACGTCAGATACCTTGATGCAGAACTAAAAAGATTAGCAATTTAAGTGCTTACACAAATGTCAATGAGGTATGATACAATATTATGTAACAGACTCAAAACGAAAAATAAAATTATTAAAAAAAAATCCTACCCACTCTAACCTACCTCCTAAAACACTCACACAATAAATACATAGCCTGTAGGCAATTGGCACGATGTTGCAAGTAGAGCTGGTGGGTCCAGACCGGAGAAAGGGTACAAACGATCAAACGATTACTTTCGCTGTAGTTATTGTCCCGCGAGTTCTTTCAATTAGACTTTGGCTCACTATAATTACTGTGATATCACTATTTTCTGTCCAGACGCGGTCATAGACCTCTGAGAATTGTTTCATTCGACCCAGCATCTAAAAATACCTAGAAAACGATACAACCGAGCAGGCGGGCACAATTAGATACCAAATGGGATTTTTGTTTGAGAGAGCGGATTTTTTTAGACAATATTGAAGGCACAAAACGGCCCTGACGGCGGACGGACATTTCAGATTTGGATTCCCGATGTCATGAAACGTAAAGTATCAAATTTTGAAAGGGGAGGTTGTAAAAAATGTTTCCTGACCAAGCACATAGGTGAATAATAAGAATAATCAGAATGAATAATAAACCAAAATGTGTTTCTTAAACTTTTTACGGTAAATGCCGAACTGAAGTTGATGAACCTGATGAATGTGTTCTGATAACTTATGTTCTCCACAATTATTTCTGTCACCGCAAGTCAAAAGACAAAATGCATCAGAAAATGTGATTGTCGCTGGCTAACTAGTGTCTAAATTTGGTTCTCAATTAATGTTTTTATAGAATTGACTTGAACGAAGGTAAATCGTGTATCATCTTCGACAGGGGTTTAGGTAGGTTGCGTGATGATTCACTTCAAAGATTTCAATCAAAGATCGTGTTTTCGTGTAGCATTAATTGAACAAACTTGGATTCAGTGGCTCGATTGGGGAGAAGCTTTGGAATTACTTTTGAATAACAAGGCAGAGGTTCAGACTGTCGACATGCGATGCGTCGGGGGTCAGACGTGATGTGCAGTTGCGGGGACGACATAAGCAGATTAGCGGCCACAAAGAGACAAAGCTTTTGAGCCAGTGAAGACACGTTCATTGTATGGCTCTCGATGGATGGAGTCATGCGATTCGAGTCGAGAGCCCTTGACAATTATTTCCCTTTCGTTACGACCCTTCTAAACGGGATGGAGGGGTCGCTTTCCGCCGCATTGTAATTCCCTCTTATCTCTTCATTACTTTCCATTATCCGGTCGGCCGCGCATTGCTTCCCATTACGCGCCCCTCGTTCCCGTTAAACAGCTACAATAAATGTTGTGCTTCCGCAACTCGAAAAGAATCACGCTCTACACAAGGGAGGGGTTCTGACTGTCGAAGAGTGTTCTCTCCTCATATCGGAGTCGCTGTGGAGCAAAGGCAGCCAGTACTGTACTTCCATGACGGCAGAAAGCCGATTTGAACCATGCGCCATGTGTTATCTGGCGTAACTACATCAAGCTACTCAGAGTTCAATCCCTTTTGATCAGTCCCTCCTCACTGTTCGACTCAGCTCAACCCAATCGATCTTCCCAAGGTTGAGCTTTCTGACCTGATCTGGAGGACTGACCCTTTCAGTAAACTTCTTTTTTCTAATATTCTGATCCCTATCGAGCCCAAGGATTAATATTTCTGGAGCTAACAACGAACTTTTCCATATTTGAATGATCAGTGCGTTTTCCTGGATCCATCTCCTCAGTGCTCCTGTGCAGTAAATTGTTGATAAGGACAGCTGAGGGCCCACCCCAAATATCCAAGTTCGACATAAATATTTATTTAGATTCCGAGATATGAATTTATTTCTGACAATGGGAAACAGAATGGCAAGGAAGAGGTTGGTTAATGGGAGGATAGGTGCAGGACTGCCCGGCCTTAGACAGTCAAAACTCTTCATCCGTCTCTCCAGAGGGAGGTCCAAGGAGGTGCTTGCACTGGGGAGGAAGGATATGAGGATCATATGTGGTCTGTTCACAGGTCACTGTCCGCTGAGGTACCACCTTGCAAATATTGGCAAGTGCGAGGTACAGGTATGCAGGTTCTGCGAGGTAGGGCTAGAGACGGCAGAGCACGTGCGGTGCGTATGCGATGGACTCGCGGCATCGCGCCATTCTGTGTTTGGGAGGCCCTTTCTTCAGTCTGAAGAGGTGGCAAATGCAGAACTTGCGGATATCCTCCGCTTTGTGTGGGGGTGGTGGGGGCGCATAGGTGACGTCACACCTAGTGAGACCAGTGCCGTGGGGCCTGGGGGTGGTGCAGGTGGGCCATGATCCGAGTATCATGGACGCCCTTACAATAGGCCCGTTTGTGGCTGCAGTGAGGGTTTTGCCTGCATCAACCGTTTCAAAAAAAAGGAAGAGGCAACAGGAAAACTTTCTGAGTTCCCTGACCTGGTCAGATCTTTCCTCTTGACGTCTCCAGGCTACTTTGGTCCCTATAGCCGTAGCACTGACGAACTTCTCAAGTAGTCAGAGTTGTGGGTAATACTGTATAGACTTTCAAACAGAAAATTTCCCATCCACTAAAGGCTTCGATTTTCATTACTGTATTCATCTCTACAGACTACCAAATTATCGTATAGAGCTAAACGTTCTTGTCCTGACTCCTTCATGGTTTGTAGCTTTATTAATTACGAATTGAGAAAATGATATGCGGACAACGGAACAAACGAGTGCGAATACCTTTTTTAACTTTCTAAATCATATTTCAGCACCAAAACCAACTTACAAAATACACTTTTGCGCCCAAATCCTTTTTAAAAAACGTCAATTTCGATGTTTACGAATGCAAATTATTATTGTTCTCGTAATTTCCTAGGCTAAGTTCGCTTAGTATCGATTGGTTTGTTTGACTATGGATCTTTCATCCCGAGTCGGTAATATGAATAGCGGTGGTACGAACAGTTTCCAGTCAAAAATAATCAACATCGTTTTATCTGCCTCACTTCGTTCGTTATTCAGTAGTATGTCGAAGAACGAGTGCTTGTGCACCTGTGTCGGACTGCCGGGTTCGAAAAAAATTCCAGAACTGGTTGAACCCTTACTGAACGGTTTCAAACTCCTCAACAGTCATAAACTGTTCTGGGCGAGTTCTAGTAAACCTCGTATTAGGGGAGTGCTCATACCTGAACTGTCTCTAACTCTGAACTGAACTGACTTAATGTGAAATTATTTCTACTTGTCATTTGTTTTGGTGACACGGGTTTCATTAAGCGGACTACGCTTTGAACAGACTCATTTATTATTCACATTATTATGGTTATTGTTCTATATGTACAAATTTCGTATACACATATTACACATCTATACAACATATAATATATATTAATTTATTTACATAATGGGAGGAGAGGTATTTAAGTACGTAAGGTCGTTAACGAGTGCTACTATTTAAATAGCGGTTATTTCCGACAGTTTAGTTTGTTAGACAGTAGTGGAGAGTGTGGAACTGGAACTGGTTGACATGTCAGCTGGTTAATGCAGTGTGCGTTAGGATGGACATTCATGATTAGATGGTTTATGTACGATTGGGCTGTGGGAACCCTATTCCACTGACTAATACGATTGAGTCCCGCTTTCTATAGTGACCTGAGCTTGTTACGGTTTCGAGATTATTCGCTCACATCTGGTGGGTCGTGGGGATGCGAGTACTAGTGTCCTCACTCACCTGAACGGAAGAAGTTCATCTGAGAAAAATATTGGCGTTCTCTCAGTTCACATGGTGTGAGCAAACCAAGATATGATAAGCGGAGGAAGAGAAAGAGTTAAGCCAAGACATTCCACTTTTCAGACTACTTCTTGCTCCATTAGCCATCATAATTCTACACCCTCCTTTCTAAACCAATACCCATCCTCATCATGGTTGTGCCACAGATTCGAACAGGCTATACGTTTTGGTTTAGCACGAAAGAGCGGTAAATTTGATTCCTCCAACTGCAACCTCCTTGAACAGTCAGCCACAGTTCTATTTCGTTCTTCGTAGAGTCCACGTGTTTCACTTAACAAGCTGCTGTAGTAATAATAAGGAAGAACGCACGACCGTGTGAGTCGTGGGGCTCAGTGGCAAATTCCAGCAGCTGAACATCGATTTCTTGATTGATTGCTCGTGTTACAGCTCTGGTTTTGACAAGCGTCGTTTGGTTAGCCCGTCAGGACTTGACTGCCTGCTTTGTGGCTACCAGATGGGTCTTTGATGTTCGCCCCCTACGCTGGAGTTAACTGATCCTTTACAGTATAAGAGTACCAAGGAAGTTCGTTCAGGTTATATATCAATCATTTTTAGGCAGTCGTTCCAATCGTAATCGATATGTCACGAGCATTCAGAACTACGTACTAGAAGAGAAAGGAACCCTTATCACGCACAAATCATGGTTGTGACGACCTTGTCGTGGTCAAGCCCTGTTTAAGGCTTAATGAGAAACAGACCTGCAACATTACATTAGTCAGTTTTTCATTCCATGCTCTCCAAGCATAGAGGAATGTTGAACAAAGGTCTCTACAAATCCCCCACAGGTCACTACGGATCTCCCACTACAAAATCTCAGCTACACTCCATTATCATGGACAGGCCTTGCTGTGACCACTCAAAGCGTCGTACAACATCGAGCTTTTTTATTTTAAATAATACTGATATTCCAAGCTTTGCGAGTTGAGGTCTCCTATGTGTTTCACGTTAAGTATTGAACGTAGAGCTCACAAATAGGAACGAGGGCGACAACGGGGGGTAACATCCACACTCACTTCATTGTCCAAATCAAATCCATCAAGTGATACTTCACGCTGCCTCATAGATTGTAAAGGTTTGATAATATACAGGATTAATTAATAGTTAACATTTCGAAAGCACACTTACAACTAATTACCGAGCGACACGAATTCCATACGTTTCAGTACTAAAGAGAATAAAGCTCCGAAAATAACAAGCCCTTGTTATTCGATGAGGCAGATCACTGGGATCCAAATAGATGTCTAACGCACCTCACTCGGTACCTGAGAGTGGTGGAGTAACCAAGATCCTTCTGCAGAGTCATTTGGCAGTGCGGTCCTGCTCCTTTTTAACGTTGTTCCATTTCTGAACTCTATACGGATCTGGCTATACCACCGCTCTGGTCAATCAACATCAAGAACGATCTGTCAACTCATCGGTAGCGTTTTCTCCCTACTTTTGCAAAACGACAGTACGAAACGTTTGATCGATTGACGCCATTAGCAATGGGTTTGGTAATACCGCGCCATCAAGTGTTGATTGAACGACGTACAGGGCCACACGGGAAGCGACGTCGTTGGCGTCACGACGTCCAGTTCTTCGTCGTCCGAAGCTGCGCTCGGAGGATCGGGGGCAAGAAGAGACGCGACGTCGAATTGACGTTTTTTCGAGCGCGGGGCGTGTAGACGCGGCCAGGCTGCTGGGGGTTGGTGAGCAGCCGGCGGAGACAAAGGGAGAGGAGGCGGCGATGGAGAGTCCGTGCCATCATCTTCCACTGCAAGGCCCATATGTTTCCTTACCTGCAAAAAATGAACGAAAATCGTGAGACTATAACATAGCACGGCAAAAGGTGTTTAGGTTAACAATACCCAAAAGATATTCATTTTTGTAGAAGGCCATTGCTATTGCACTGAAAACGTTAGTGCGAATTTCATTTCTGAACGAATTCACAATAATAATAAATATTTAAGGGACAGGTGGTTGAGAGGGAAATCATAAACAGGACAGAGCTCATGGTTTTCTCAATCTGAAGTCGAAACAGATGGTGAAAGGGGCAGTGTGAAAGTAAAAGAACTATTAACCCGTATTCTGTTCGAGCCCAAGAGAGGAAATTAATCTGGGTTGGGGTGTGTAAGACCCCACGTTCCAGCCATTCGCCTGACTGATTGAAATGGGGTTGATTGTGTATGAAATCATAGGTAAATCAAACTGTAAAGATCTTCTTTGCTTTCACGTATCAATGCCAATTTGGAGAATCTACAACTTGCAATCACGTGATGGCTTGATTGGCTCCATCTAACGAGGTATCGTTCAACCTCCTAAAATAGCAACCATGCGGCAATTATCCTTTGAATAAGACCCTATTTTCATGAAACAGCTTTTTAAAAAATCCAGATTAACCGAAATTAGGATTTGAGTGGATAAATAAATAATATAAACTCTTACTATTAATTAGTAGTAATACAAATTTTTATAAAATAAGATGTTTTTATTTGATTTATGTTTATTTCTTTTACGCTCACTCATTTTTCAATTTATTTATGTTTCGATACTTATTAGACATTTTAAATTTAATTATTTACTTTTATATTACTAAGAGTAATAAAAGCCTCATTTATCATTATTATAATTGATTTATTTAGTGATACATAAGGTATTTCGAGGAGCATTTATTCTACGCTAAATATTGATTGTGGTTATGTTATCATTTTCGTACTCTACAACCCACCTACGGATTGTACTCACGTGGGAGAAATTTTCTTTTTGGCATTGACTAATTCTAGACATGTAGGACATGTGACTCTCACTCCTGTCACAATCGATCAGCGTTAAATTCCACGTTACTATCAAGGACGTAGGCGTTATGCAACAACGAGTGATTTGAACAGCTAAAATCTGTGTAAAAACCTTAATACTCGGTAGCTCAGAATCAGAATCGACGGTTTGCACCAGTAAATGGACAAGTAGACTGTCTTGAAGTGACGGTAGTAACTATAGTGTTCGAAGTGCTCAAATTTAAAATATCAGGCATCACGTCATTTCTTTAGCTATACGTAAAGTCACTGGTTTTCACGGCTTGTGCTAGTACTCAAAGTTTTTTTCACTCAACTCATTCGAACCAGGTAAAACATCATTCCACGGTGGCAGAAAGCCGCACTTACCGTTCCGGAATTTATTGTGCAGCTCGTGCTCATTCCCTAATCATTATTGGGCACTTTATACAGAGGGAATTAATGAGGCTGCACACACGGTTTTGAGAAGAATGATAACCACTTTTTCATAATTATCGGGTAATTGCGTTTAGAAATAGGTAGTAAGTGTCGGCATTGGTGGACATTTCGGAATTTCTGGAGTAGCCCCTGTATAACTTATGAGCGTTATTAAAGACTCATTGTATAGGTACATGAGTGGGCTAGCACCTCAATTTTTCTGAAGATTCTAGTAACATTATACCGGAAGACGTAAGGGAAAAATTGCCCTAAAATCGATTTACGCAATTACCGTTCCGGAATTTTTTGTGCAGCTCGTGCTCATTCCCTAATCATTATTGGGCACTTTATACGCAGGGAATTAATGAGGCTGCACACACGATTTTGAGAAGAATGATAACCACTTTTTCATAATTATCGGGTAATTGCGTTTAGAAATAGGTAGTAAGTGTCGGCATTGGTGGACATTTAGGAATTTCTGGAGTAGCCCCTGTATAACTTATGAGCGTTATTAAAGACTCATTGTATAGGGACATGAGTGGGCTAGCACCTCAATTTTTCTGAAGATTCAAGTAGCCGGAAGATGTTATGAAAAAATTGCCCTAATATCGATTTTCGTTGAAATGTTTGGTAATTTATTGTGCTGCTCTCGTCGTTTTCGCACAAATGAGAATATCATGGTATCGTCATGTTATTTTCTGCTGTGTATATAAGAAATTTTATCGAAATTGTCACGGTTGTTTTCGAGAAAAAAAAAGTATTTGGCGCTCTGATCACTATGATGACTATGGTTAGTTTTGCGCGGATTTTGCTCATACCCTTATTTTGGCGTCCAATGGTAACCTGCGGGCTATA
This sequence comes from Pachypeltis micranthus, assembly GCA_020466155.1. Taxonomy (NCBI): domain Eukaryota; kingdom Metazoa; phylum Arthropoda; class Insecta; order Hemiptera; family Miridae; genus Pachypeltis; species Pachypeltis micranthus. Next base: position 33,019,671 of record CM035773.1, read on the forward strand.
TAACGTGTTAGTGTTGATTCGGTTCAGCCGTTTTCTCTCAATTGCGTTCACAGAAATACACACAGAACATTTTTTCAAACTCAGTAGATTCTGAAACGTAAAGGTCAGAGAACTTAACTTTTTTATTTTAGCCGATTGCATAACTTTCCTTTCTACTTCGTACTCGCCGTGTATGACGGTTAGGGCTAAACGAACGGATGCTATCATGTATTTTCGGAAATGTGTTCAAGTTCTTGTTGAGCTTCTACTCTAATTAATGTTAGCGTATTCAGCTAGTAAAGTACTCTCTTTCTTTACCCTCTCTCTCTCTCTCTCTCTCTCTCTCACACTCCCTATCTTGGGATCTGCAGGTTACGAATATGTGTATAGCACTAGTAGTTATAACGTACTAGTTGAAATCCGGCAGTTTCGTGGATAGGCATAGGGTTTACATTCAGAAAACCCCGGCAAGAAAAAGCCAAATTACGTCTCGCCAGAGTTTGAAGGATCAGTGAAGGACGAAAGGAATCTCTTGATGTGTCAAAGGAGAGCGTTTCACGGAGAGGCTGCTGGGACGCCATCAGTTGAGGAAAGTGTCTTCCCGATGCCCTCGACGGTTAAATTTTTTTTTTGTAGTGCCCCCACTAACGTAATATACAAAAGTATACTATCAGAGGCAGTAATCTCGCGGTTGAAGTGCCACGTGCGCATGGTGCTCATACGAGGTCAACTCATGCCTTATACGTTTCGCTCAACTTGCGCTGAATGCCTGAAACTAGCCAGTGCATAGATATCGTTCTCCATTAACGTTCGTGTGCGTTTGATTGACTGGAGATTACTAAAATAGGCCAAAAATCGTGTTTCTCGAACGTTTTCGACACGTCCACACTAAGCACATAACTGAATTCGATCAACCCGTCTTTGAGCAACATGCCTTCCGTTCCCTGCGATAACGTTTGAACCGCAGAATGGGATATGTCGAACCATAGTAGATCACTTTTTTCAAAATGTATCAAATAGGGCTGTATAATTGTAAATGTAATACTGGCAACGACAATTATTTTTTATTTAAATGGCACTGGAAGAGTGATTGACACTATCGCGCTCTGGCGAATTTCTTTTTTTATTTCTTCATTCAAACGTACTTGCTGTCGAAGTGCGTTCCAAGATCGTCTTGCTCTCATTTTCTTAAAAACCCTAACCAGATTTTAGTTTTGGTGCTCGCATCAATAGTCTCCAGATACGTCATTGTGGGTGGCAGAAGTCGTGCGGCGATAGTTGGTTACGGAAACACGACTTCACCCTGGGCCCAGGAAACGAGGCAGCGCAGTTTGGTGAATCAATCCTACTTCCTAGGTGCCACTTTAGGAATAAACTTCTTCCGATTCCAACCCCCCTTTAAAATCATACTACAAGATATACAGTTTACGCATTAAAACCACCATAAATCAAAACCAAACAAGGGATCTAAATGATCTTGATGAAACGAATAATGTTTAAAAAAAGTGTTGAGAAGATACTGACCGCATGTTGCTCAGTTCATATCTAAATTAGCGGGCGTTTTATCGCGTAACTTCTTTTTGTCGTTCTTCCCTATGGACCCCTTACCCATTTCCTCAATCTTTATTTGTTAATTTGGCTTTTGGGTGCTAACGACCCGTTTTCAGGGAGCTCCATAAAAATAATATCTGGCGGGACGGATCACCAACGACATTCCTCACCTCCACGTCCAGTTCAACATTAGTTTACTTCAACTTAATTCCAGAATAAATTGGTCTGCTCCTACTTTTCCCGCGACCTTTATTGAGCAATCAACTCATAAATGATTACGAAATTGTTACGATTTGTTCAAGAAGGTTCGTGTTTATAACTGAAACAGTTACGAAGTTAGTCGTGGAATGACACTAGTTCGAATTTGGACAGGTCTGTTTCTTTATTTGATGACTGTACCTAAACCCTCGACGAGGGTTATATCAGTCATAGAAGTTGCTTCGAATTTGGACATTTCTTGGGTAGCTCTCAGCTATTGGGCGTAATCAAACTTACGTCATATAGGTAACTTATTGGGCTACCAACGCCATTGTTGTGAGGTGGTTTTATATGAACGGGATTTAGGAGGTAAGCGGTGTACTATCCCATAACTGAACACTTCTGACAAATTTCATGTTTTGTTGTCCACGCTAAAAATGTAATGAAAAAAAAGACAACTCTATAAATTAAAAAACAGAATAAACGATAAATTGTCTATATTTCCACAAGAATAATGAGCGCAATTGTTATATCGATTCCGACGGTTAGGTCATCATCAGTAACAAACATGAACTACTGATGATATTCAAATATTTTACGCTAATGCCACTTTCCCACGGGTGAACATTTTATGTTACTGTCGTTTTACCTAGACCTGTCCACAATAAACGCATAAAATAGTTTTGATCGCTATTGTAATTATATTTCAATCTAAATGGATTTTGCTCATCATAACCGTATTTTGGAATCCCAGATTTTAACGTGTTCGTATATACTGGGTGAGTCAATCGACGTGTGCCATACTTAAGCCCGTTCCACACTCAAAATGCAACAACAAACTCTCAATGAGCTGAAGTCCAATTTTCTCGGATTCGGTTAGTACAAATTTGAACACAACACACAACAGCTCTTTGAATGTATTTTCCAAACTTCGGTTAAAGGTAACTTTTAATGATGATCGCCCAAATCTGAACTTGTTAAGGGAATTTAAATAACAGGCGAAATAGAAGTTATTTTGTGTCATCCGAAAAAGCAGCAAATGTCAACAAACTTTTTTTTTGTGAAACGAGGGCACTTTGACCCTTTTTTCACTACAGCGACCCATTATGGCGCTCCGTTATCTAATAGAAGACGTCGACACAAACATGAACTACTGATGATGACCTAACCGACGAAATCGATATAACAATTGTGCTCATTATTTCTGTGGAAACATTGACAATTTATCTGTTTTTTAATGAAATGGGTTTCCACAATTTCGTCGCGAGTGATTTTTTGTTCAGGTATTAAAGAAATGGGGTTATATCCGCCAGTAGGCAAATTACTAAAGTTAACGTACCTGTTAGATGAGTCCGTCTCCTCTGGCTTGTGAGTTACTGTGGGCGCTTTCGATGTAAAGACATCATCGTCTGGCTTGCCCACAGTAACTCACAAGCCAGAGGAGACGGACTCACCTAACAGGTACGTTAACTTTAGTGATTTAGTTCACACTCGGTAAGATTGATCACATCTAGTGAAGCAGTGCAGGCGACTGCCAGGTGGCCATAGTGTGTGTGTGGGGGCTTGGTACTTGCGGATGGCGCACCGTTGCCACCCCACACCGACCATTTTCCCAAATAATGTTTTTCGGACTCAGAAGGGTCTGAAACGTAAAGATCTGAAGAAAACTCAAAAAACAAATTTCCAGCCGATTACATAACTTTCCTTTCTACTTAGTTGGGCCAAGGAAAATAAAAATATTTGGTAATTATAGTTAGTTTTCGATCAATTTTGCTTATAAGAATAGTTTGGCGTATCACACATCAAATTCGATTTGGTTTAGCAGTTCTATTTCAGTCGCATTCACAGCGACACGAACAAATAGCATTTGGAAAGGACGTTCTTAGGGTTCAAAAGCCCATGAAACTTAAAGATCCGAAGGAAAGTTACATTTTTTTCGATCGATTAAATAACTGTCCTTCCTACTTCGAAAAAAGTAGCAATTAGATTGTTTGTGTATATGTGAAAAGATCGATAGTGAAGCCTACATTTCTACAGTTATTATAGCAATAAAAAATTCAAAAATCTTTTTTCATAAAACCAAACAAGTGGTTTTTCCGTTCGAAATCTTACTAAATATACAACGTGGTGCCCGTAGTATGTTTTCCATTATTTGGGCACATAATCCCTACCCATTGGGCCTGAGCCTCACGTAGGCGCGACGAAAAGTCCCCTAAATTGGCTGGCCATTGGGAAAAACACAGCTGCGAAAAAGCTCATTGTGCGGGAACTTAGAGTCCTTACTAGCTTCCTCACTGCTCGCTTTCACCTCAACAAGATCGGCAAATTGAAGGCAGTTGAATGCGGATTGCGCTGCGAGTGGGACGGAACGGCAGATCTCATCCTGTGGGAGTGCCCTGTCCTAGCAGCCTGACGCTTCAAACATCTTTCTCAGGGGTTTACTGAACACCGTAACTAAGTGGAGTCTGCGGCGAAAAACGTACTCGGCTCCTTAAAATGGGCTGGTATGTACGACATCTTCTATTAGATAACGGACGTAGTCATAATGGGTCGCTGTAGTGAAAAAAGGGTCAAAGTTTGTTGACATTTGCTGCTTTTTCGGATGACACAAAATAACTTCTATTTCGCCTGTTATTTAAATTCCCTTAACAAGTTCAGATTTGGGCGATCATCCCCATTAAAAGTTACCTTTAACCGAAGTTTGGAAAATATATTCAAAGAGCTGTTGTGTGTTGTGTTCAAATTTGTACTAACCTAATTTGGAAAAACACAAATTGTGCTGGTGCCTGCGTAACTAAGAAAATCGGACTTCAGCTCATTGTGAGTTTGTTGTTGCATTTTGAGTGTGGAACGGGCTTAAGTATGGCACACGTCGATTGACTCACCCAGTATATACGAACACGTTAAAATCTGGGATTCCAAAATACGGTTATGATGAGCAAAATCCATTTAGATTGAAATATAATTACAATAGCGATCAAAACTATTTTATGCGTTTATTGTGGACAGGTCTAGGTAACACGACAGTAACATAAAATGTTCACCCGTGGGAAAGTGGCATTAGCGTAAAATATTTGAAATATCGACGAAGAGTTTTGTTCCTTGCAAATCTGTTACCTACACTACTATTTCAGTTCTACAGTTTCAATGTTTTCATAGTGTTTCCCCTGCAATCCTCCCGAACAATGGGGGTTGACAGTCCCATAAATACTCTACACGCTCATTGATTGTTGTTACGTAAGTAACGCGAACCCAATAAATTCCGGAATGGTAAGAGCTACCAGTGTATTTATTATAGACAGAGTGTTAAAAATGAGTGTAAGTTTGGCTGAGAAAAGTTATCGCAAACGTTTTTTAGTGCAAAAAAGGGGTAAGCACTACACGGCTCGACGGCGATGGCCTGGCGGGGAGGTCCGGGTTTGGGCCCACTGCGTCACTAGTTTGGTTGAATGAAAGTTGCATCTGGGAAATTTTGTTTGACAGTAACGTGTGCCGATTTGTCAAAATCTACGTGCGTGACAGAAAAGTGCAAGTCTTCTTGCGATAGAGATATGGTCGGAATCTTCATCTCGATCCAGAACCGCACAAGAACGCGTATACTACTAGTGATTTACAAAAAACATGAACTGTGTTGGGCTCGTGCGAGGGTATTCAGATTGGACTTGGTGGTGAAAACGAGTATGATGGTAAAAACACAAACTTCTCGCATCCCTATGTCCTCCGTTGCTTTTCGCTTCTAAGTACTTCGTGTCTAAGAAGAAAAGAAGGGCGAGCATGTATTTACATTTCAAGTTCCCTTCGTATTTGAAACGCCCTTTCCAAAGCTATCCTCAAATGTATAGTGATTACTGTTTCGCGTTCAAGTGACTCAGGCTCTTGTTGGTGATCATTAAGCGTTGAAATCAATCGTATTACGCTTGCTTCAGTAAAAATACTGACGGTTGCAACACTTGTAATTCCTAATCACAATGACATTTTTACCACGCCTACTGGAAAACCGCATGAACGACGGAATCCATATTGCAGGTTCATTGGACTCGCGTATATCATGAAAACAGCCTCCTCCCGTCCCAGCCCAAAGCCGACACGGTTCAGGGGCCCCAGGAATTAGTTGGAATTATAGTGACTCACCTTTCTCTGCGCTTTTCTCCGTCGAAAATCCCCCTTTTTGAAATCCTCCACGTTGGCGGGATGAATGGCCCAGTAGTGGCCTTTCCCGTTGGCGCTTCTTCCAGCTTTGACGAAACAGTCGTTGAGAGACAAGTTGTGTCGAATGGAGTTGCGCCACCCGGGACCCCTCGTCCTGAAATAAGGATAGTGGTCGAGGATGTACTGGTATATGTCGGAGAGGACGAGCTTGTAGTCCGGCGAGCTGAGTATAGCCATCGCGATGAGGCCGATGTAAGAATGTTGAGGTTTGGGCTCTTCCGGAGCGAGGCCGCGGTGATTGAGGAGGGACAGGGCTAGACGCGGATGATAAGCCCCCGGGTAATGAGGGTATGAGCCCAGACGATGGGCGGCTACCGCGTACTGGTAAAGTTGAAGGCGGTACTGTTCAACGTCAACCAGCGGGTACACGGCCCCCGAATTCGGAGGACTTTCTTTCGAACACATGACGCGTTTTTTTTTCGGGGGGCGACGCACGAAACTGTTCTCGACTGTTGGCCGCGGCTCTTCGTCACTTCGACGTCGAGTCCCTTCGAAGCGGGGACCCCACGAACGAGGTTCGCGAGGGGCGTGGTCTATTTTCACCCCCACCACCGCGCACGCCATCGTCTAGGCTCCTCCCCCTCCTCGAACTCCCGGTTGTTGTTACCACTTACTAACCTCCCCTCTCCTCCTCATCACTCCCCGTCCCCTTCCCACCGCACTACCGCGATTTGTCCCCTTCCCCTTTACCATCCCGACACAGCTCTGATTGCCCTCAACAAACTCGGGCTCCGAAAGTATTTACTCTCAACTTAAATTGATTCCCGTTATCTCTTTCAATTTTTGTCGTACTGAAACAGCTTTCAAAACTTTGACTACAAACCGCAAATATCTGTTACAACGCATCGTACAACTTTCCTCAGCCCCATCCGCATTCAGCGGTTTTATCCAATCCTCTGAGTTTTCACAACATAACGTTCTGCATAAAAACCGGTTCCGGAATTTATTGAGTAACCCCTACTCACTTATTTAATGACAAGATGTGACGCATACACAGAAGAACGAGTGTTATTATTTTAAATTTAGAATTAAATTTAAAATAATCACAAATCTTGTCCACCAGCGAATAGCCAAGGAACTTAGCCAAGTAACAATCCATTAAAAAGAAAATACATAACCTAGAAATATTGACAAGAATAAAATAAACAAAATCAATTCACGTATAACAAGAATTTATTCTATGTCGGAGGCAAATATTTGAAGAGTGAGGCGATCTTGTTACCAATGCTCCAGAAAAGTGCTCCGAGTGAATGCCCGTCCGCCAACAACGCAACAAGACAAGATTCGTGATTTGTCTCAAGGCAAAATACTATATTGCATAAATGACTACCGAATCAAAATAAATTAGCTTAATTAAGGTCACCTTAATGAAACTTCCTTAATTTCTTGAACCATACGCAAATGTGCCGATCAAAGCATATCTGTCATGAGTTTCATCTAGTAATCAGTCACGAGGGAGGTGTCGATCGAATCAGGGAAAGGGGATGTCAATATAATGTGTTTACTGCTCTGAAATTAAGTTAGTTTAAGTTAGTTGTAGTGTAGTTGGAATTGAGGACAGTCGCGAGCGGTTTAACCAAACCTAGCAGTTCCGATACTTTTCCAAACATAATTAACGATAACTAATAGTTTGCTTCCTTCTGGCAGCACTACGTATTTCCTGTCGAACTCGTACTTGGGCGCTTTCATGTCACTGATCGATTTTAATTAATGTTTTCCACGAACGTAAAGGTTGTGTAATAAGTAGGCGCAACGCTATGAATTCAGGAACAGTTTCTCGATATAGAACGTTCCAGTGGTAACGGGATTCTATAAAATGTGTGAAAAACATTGTATTTGACGCTACAACAGTAAAAATCGCTGAACGCGAGCGGTGTCTAATCATGTGTTGCGTCTCACTAGATTTTCGAAAAATAAATGATCACGATGAAACTCCGCGATCATCATAACAACCTGAGCAGTAATCAGCGTATAGGTGATTGATAGGGAAGTCGACGTGATGCATTTAAAGACGACAATAGTTTGAATTCTGGAATGTCGCGAGTTGTTCGAGTTGTGTCTAACTACACATAGCACTTCCGATACATTGGCAAAGAAGGGAAAGAATAATTGTTTGAAGGATTGCCAGTAAGTGAATTGTATTGTGAAAACTCCGGTTAAAAGTTGATATTAATGTGGCGTCCATCAATTTCCATAGCTTCCTAAAAAACAGTTTGGAAAAGTTCTCACGCTCGTACATTTTATTTATATTTTTGTAGTTGTTTTACGTATTTTATTTGTAGGGAGTGTAACTTTTTATTCGTGTACTCATTTTTTTTTTTCATATTTTTATTTTAAGGTATTTCTTAATTTTAACTTTTTATGTTTTAACCTTGAAGCTTCAGTGTGTTCTACGTCGGCAGTGGTATTTGTGCCGTTGTGGCAACAAAACGGATTTTCAGGAGATCCTGCTCAAGATAGAGCAACACTGCCCTTCGTACCTGGAATTTTTTTATTGTAAGGGCAAACGATATGTTTACAAGAAACTGTAACCATTTAAAAATATATAAGCAATTCCTTCGGAGTGCTGCAATCACATTGCCTCTTTCCATTATCGAAAGTCTTGTGCTATTACACGCGCTGGGAGGGCTTACATCTATCGACAGCCCCTGATTTTAATTCTAATTCGTGGGGAGGCAAGCCGGCAGGATTTAGGGAATTTAAAAATTCTTGTGGTTAGTTCACTGTATCTTCAATGTTGCACTCGGTGGCGACAGATTTAACATTTCAAATCACCGAGTATTTGTTCCTTAACCATATTGCTGACTTTTTCTCAATATCGCCCTCAAATAGAGTTAACGGGAATTTCTTTCAGTAATGTTTCGATGTGAGGATAACCAACTCGATTTTGATACCTCTAACGAGGAAGTCGGCTCTGGAACGTCATTTGAAGAAAACGGTGACAACTAAGCAAATATGTCTGGTACAAGATTGGTAACGCTCGATTAGCGTAAATAGGAGCGAACCGATAAATTTCGGAAATCCTAATAACGTCCTTTCATTGAAGTTAACGTACCTGTTAGGTGAGTCCGTCTCCTCTGGCTGGTGAGATACTGTGGGCGAGCGCTTTCCATGTAAAGACATCATCGTCTGGCCGTTAAGTAGTAGAGTCGAAGAGAAAGGTAACCGGGATGGTGGAGCGTCGGGGATATAAAAACTTCTCTTCGTATATAAAAACCAAGACCAGCTAACTGACTCAAGTACTGACTTAATGGCGAGACGATGATGCCTTTACATCGAAAGCGCTTGCCCACAGTATGACCTAGCAGGTACGTTAACTTTAGTAATTTGCCTACTGGCGGATCTAACCCAATTGCTTTAATCCTTTCATTCCTTCCATCACCACCCTCCCCCTTCATAATATAACACTTTACGTTTCAAGGCATGAAGATTTCAAATCTGTCCATCCGCTATTGACGCCATATTTAATCAGTTCAGTAGAAATACTCCATACGGGATTTAGTTGGGCCTGCCAAGTCGTCAATCCGATTGGACGAAACTCATGGTTGTCATGAGCTTAAAACAGCCAAAAATGGAATTTACTTGGTTTTATCGCATTAACGTCATGTTTGGTGGCGTTTTATATGTATTTGTAGAGGCTGAGTAGAATAGGACGGGACGCTATGGTGTAAGTTGAGAGTTACCCCTTTACCTGCCATAATTTACCGCAATACCAGTTCGACTAGTCGCGTCCTGCCAATTGCCTGGCGTCGCCTAGAAATCGCCCTTGTTCTCTCGTAGCGTCCTTATTTCGTGTCGTTTACTGGTCTTTTTCGACGCTTAATCGAATGGGTTGAATTTCTGAGGTTTATGACTACGACTGGATGTAAAACAGCGAATATAGCGAGGCAAGTTCCACTACCTAAAGGAACTCGCGGGACACTAAGTGTACGTTAACAGTTTCCCCTTTATCTGCACTATTTTCCGCTCTGCCTCCCGTCTCACTGCAACCCACCAGTCACTGTGACTCCTCACGTTGTGCCAATTGTCTATCGTTGCCTGGAAAAAGTCAATTTTTGTTGATCCGTTGTAATCAGGGCATGTTTAATATCGTTTACTAGCACTTTGCGACTCTAAGAATTTCTTAACATTTTAAGCCGATTCATATTTCGGAGACGTTTGCCATTGAAATTTTTTTATTACTTAAATGTGTTAATATTGAGAGTTTCAATTGAGCGCCACAAAGGTGGTGATTTAAGGCACGCTTTATTAACATCGGCACGAGAACCAGCCCTAATCTCCAGCGAAAACAAGAATTACGCCCCCCCCCCCCATCTGATGACTTCCTGAATGTCTTTTAACCTGACACTGCCTGAGTTTTTGATATCTTTTAATGCGCAGTTCTCTGCTTCTACGTGAGCTCTGTGGCTCATGGAGCAGTTGTCCCAAATAATCAGCGACGTACCGACTAAGAGCTTTACCAGTGGAACGTTTTTTCGCGGATTGAGCGTACAGACTGGTGTTTTGAAGACACAGCTAACGGTAATGTTCGCGGCCACACCCGCGTGATCCCTGTTTATATTGACTTTTTCAATTTTGTAACACGTTTCGAATGGACTGTCCGATTTCAATAATTCAAAAAGTAGTTAACTGGTATTGAAACCGTTTAGAATACGAAATGATTGATTTGGATAAGAATTATTACAAATATGGCACAACATGCTCTGATTTTGATAGGCATTTCAAATGTACAAAAGTAGTTATAGTCACATAAATACTAAAGCTTCGTGGTCTCGAGAGATTTTTTGTAACGTTGATACGTACTATAATATTGTACATTAATTTTGTTCTATTATCAATACTTGCAGCAGCGAAAGCGATGAAAGACATTTTATGGCTAATTTTTTGTGCACGTTGAGTCGATTTTAGTAAGAAATTCTGAGAATCTCCGAATTTTTTCTGGTAATAAATCCGGCCATTGTTGGCTCTAGTGTGGTGTCTGCTTGCACGTAGCTAAAAGCACGGAAAAATGAATCGTTTTGGCTGTTCACAATGACATCACACCATTTTGCAGTACTTTGGACGTAATCCTGCAGTATCCCACATTTCCTCAGTTGTGACATTAAGCCAATATGGAAATCGTCAACGAATCGTCTCCTTCTACAACCATAAGTGGCTTGGAGCACGCAAAAACGAATTGAATCAGAAGTAGTCTGTTCAAAGGGCACATTGACGTCCTAATCCTCCAGTTCTATGGCGATTTAGCATCCCCAACCTCGTCCCCAGTAGGATTGACAGTCCCGCCAGCTGAAGATATCTTTGGGCGCTCAAAGCTCATTGTGTATCGATTGACACCGATAATTAACGACACGGCTTTTCTTTGTCTATTCAGTCGAGAGTAAAGGAAGGGCTCAAGTTGAGAAATTCGGCCGTTCGATTGATGATAGTGACCAACTTAGGGCTTCGTTCGTTCAATTTACACGTTGGCACGGTAGCGTGGAGAGAAAAACGAAGAACTTTTCGTGAGATGAAGAAATTTCATAATGAGTAGTGCAACTTGACATGAGAATGGCCCGTAGGATTTATAACCAAACACATACTAATAAGCGTAGTGCTATAGCAGGGCAAAATCCGAATGTCCGGGCCTCGGCGCCTGTGTGAAATGAGATGGCTGTTCTCGACATACGTCATACCGTTAACAGCAACTGTAAAACGTGAGGGAAGTTTTGCCGTAAAATTTACGTAAACAACGACTCAAAATCGTCGAAGTAGTTAAACTCGGAAAACGATAATTTAATTTTCAACAAAGTATACACAACTACTATTTTCTATACATTTTGTTGTTATCTGCGCTCAATAGGCTGTCCGAGGAACATCTGTGGAAAACAATGTGCAGGTATTTTTTGTCCAGAAGGGGAAAACCGCCCTATGTTTGCATCCACTGTGTGTCTGTTTTTAGTTAAAGATAATTTGAAAGAGTAATAAAAATCGTTAAGACTGTTTTGGAGAGAACCACACATATACCCCAGCAATAGGGAAATTAAGCCGATATAGATATTGTTAATACCCCTTCACTATCAGCAACCATGAGTGGTGTGGAGGTTTGGAAAAAAAATGGTTCGTGGTGCAAGTAAGCAAAACTCAGAAGCTCCAATTGTTAGTACATACTTGGGATGTGGGGTAGTTCTTGACTGTAGAAGAATAAAAGAAATGATATATATGTAAGCAAATCCCAACAGCGTGCAATAAAAGGACTGACACGGCCAATCTTAGCAAAATTTAATTATATTTAATATATTTACCTAATAAACAATTGCACATAACTTTCATGTACACCGAAGTTGTTTCTCTCCTCTCCTTCTACAAAATTAGTATAATTCCCTATTTTGTCGTCAGAACTCTTCACACTAGTCCCATCTGTTTTTTACTATTACGGCCTGTTTCTTTTCTCTGTAGGTTCCTTATAATTTATTGTAACTTAATTGCCTGCTGTGGTATCCTATAGCCCTGATGGTGGTTAATAAATTAAGGGAAACTTCGGCGTAAAGAAAGCTTTTCATTCATCCTGACTGGCTCTCAAGAATCCAAACCAGAGTTAGTACGTACAGTCTAAGTGATTGTTGAAGGATTGATATCTTGAGTTGATGTTTGAAGCAGTAATCTTACGATCCCCCCCCCTCCTGACAACCTAATCCCGCACAATCCCCCCTACTCGGGACGCTATCGTTACTTGCTTCCTTCTCGTTTGTTTGGAAGGTAAAGTTAAGGGTTGCGGGGTCGACAGAGTGAGTACGAGGGGAGGGGGTGCGGCAGGGCGGTCTGATTGGGCGAGACATGCGGGAGTGGGGGGAAACGTCTCAGTCAAACCGGCCAATCAAAGTGGTCCTTCGGGCCGGTTCGGCTCCGCCTCTTTTCGCGCTCTCTCCCCTTCTCTTGTTTCCGCAACCTCTCTCCTCTCTCGGCTCAACACAAGGGGCAAATATTGAACAAACTTGCTCTACCCGGAGAGAGTAAACCACCGCAAATTCCCCCTCTCACTCGCTGGCGGCCGCTACACCCCTCGCCTTGCCATTCCCTTACCAACCATACCACCATGCTTCTACTCCACTACCGATTTCCTCCGCTCCATCGCTCTTCTTCCTCGCTCTCCCCTTCACTATCGCCGCGTTACCAACCCTTTTGCCTTCCAACCTTAAGATTTCCCGTCTCTCTCTTACTCTCCCCCCCTCCTCATTTCAACAATCCTCAGCACCGTTACAACACAACTTGTTTTGTTTCTCACTCTCAAGTAGACCTTCTCCATTTCACTCTCTTCCTACGTACTTATTTCAAAAACGTTAATTTGTCGAATTGTTAGCGTGTTTACGTAGAAAACGGATCCCATTCATGTCATAAAAGTGAGTGCACGTTTTCGAAATGTCTTTGCACCAAAAGTTGTTTCACAGCAACTTCTAACGAATCCTGCATTGATCGGCCATTGCGCCCAGAGAACTATGAACTTCTAAATTGGCACAGAAATAAATCTTGTAATTCCTTAGGCTGAGTTAGTTATCAGGCAACTGGTACCTCAGCAAGTGGTTAAAATTTGATTCATAAAAAGACGGGACGAAGCCCTTTTGTCACTGCGGCTACACATTGGGTGTATTGTGACGATGTCTCTCAACTAATAAAATACGTCGTACAAGGTGATTATGCGTTTTGCCACCCATTCCGCGGTGGTTTGGGATTCAACGAACCCCTGAGAAAAATGTTCGAAGCAGTTGGCTGATAGTGCAAGGACAAGGCACTCACATTGGCTCGGAGTAGTATGCTGTGCCGTTTCGGCTGCATTCAACTGCATCTGATTTGCCTATCTTGTTGAGGTGGCATCTTAGTGAAGAAGCTAGTGAGGACTTTTAGTTCTCGCCTGGTGAGTGTAAGCATTGCCTTCGCCCTTGAACGGAAATGCACAGTGAGGGGGTACGGGAAGGTCACATACCTCACTTCCTCTCTCTAGAGTGAGGTCTGGGCTCCTTGGAGTGCCTTTGGTTTGCCAATGTCCTTACTCAAATGGTCCTTGGTGTTCCGTGCGAAAGGCTCAGGTCCCAGCGAGAGAAGTGCGGATTCCCTCCTGATCTGGCACCCAACACTGTATTGACGTGTTCCCCTTTGCCTTTGCCTTCAGACCAATCAGGCATTCCCAAACCAGCGCCGACGAAATATTAAGAGATTTCGATTATAAGGCCTTTCTTTTGTTGAATCCGTCGACGATTCCGCGTTATGTGCTAGCTGTTATGAATAATCACCAAATGATCTATTCCGGGCGTTGACGCTCAGAACCCCCAACACCGAGAATGTGTGATAAGATACCTAGGAACTGAATTGTATTTATAGGAATGACTGAAAAGAAAAGTCCAAGTTGATCGTCGGTGAATGACCGTTACTTGACCGACGGCGAAAGTGGCAAAGACCGACTACGGTAAAGCAGGTAATATGTCCCGTTCCGGTGGCAAAACTTCTGAAAATCTGGGATGACAAGACAACGGTATATTACTTCCAGGGAAACCTCAATACTAGCATAGACTCTAGGTAAATATGCACTGGCCCCCAGTGGTAGAAAACTTGGAAATCATCTGCTACACAGACGGCTACGGAGGAATGGGATCATATATTCCTGCACTAGATCAAACCAGCATATATTCCTGAGTATATAAAAGCGAACTCATGCTTGAATTGAGGAATATTGGAAACACTAGTATCAGTAGCCATCTATACTGACAACCAATCTGTCGTAAAAACATTAGGTAGCCCAATAGTTAGAAGTTCCCTCATAAAACATAAAGCTGGGAAACTCCATCAACTAGAGATGTTGGAAAGCTACACACAACACGGGGTGTTCGTAGCGCATGCGCTGGTTCTATCGAGATCCGCTAGAAAACACTGGTCGATTGACTCTATGTGTGGACTGTATAATAATGTGCGAATTTTGTAACAATATATCGTGTTGCAAGCATTGGACAGAATGCAGTACTCACCATACAGCTCCAGACGTTGAGTTTCCCTGGCCAGGGAGAAGAGGAAGCGGTGATGGAAGGCCACGTGCTTGGGACAAATTAAAGGAGCAAATACAACGTGTTGCGAAATTCACCACACACAAATTATTTCTGACAGTTAACAAACCAAAAAGGCGAATTATTGGAAATTAAACAAGAGGGAAAACATAAACGAGCGGGTAGACTTGGCGGGAGGTGACTAGCACGAGAGGCAGAAGCCATGGGACAAATCTGTGGACCAGAGCCGTTCTCAAGAACCACAACGCCTGAAGGAGATAATTATCATGTATCAACATGCCAAAATGACATGCATAACTAGCTACAACATGCGACGAACCAATTGGGTACTGAGTTTGAGCAAAATGCGACTAAGAAGAATTATAGGTATGTTATGCGGTGGGAAACATTCTTAACAGGATCAATCCCAACATCCAGGTGCCCGTGCGGGGAAATAAAAACGGTATAGCACTTTCTCGCAGAATGCTCGCTATGGTTCGGATTGTCGACATTGTGAAGGGGACCGGCAGATTCCGGTATACCTTTTAATGAAGCAAAGCCGACTCCCACACTGGGGAGATGGGAAATAGGCCTGGATGGCCACGACTTCGGTCAGTGTGCCTTCGGCCTTGACTGGAGCCTTGATATCTTGAAGCCAGAGGAGACGGACTCACCTAACAGGTACGTTAACTTTAGTATTTGCCTACTGGCGGACACAACCCAATTTCTTTAATACCTTGATATCTTCCTCTCTGGGGGGATTCCAGTGATATTCTCACTTCTAACAGGCTATAGTTCTAAACCGGATTCCCTCGTACGCCTTTTGGCCTTCCACGTTGATCTGCGTGCTAAATCAAATCGGCTGTCTTTGACAGTCACACATACCGTATTCTCTAACGACGTTCTTGAACTCTGGAGCCTTCGAAACGCTCAGAAAGAAACCCCGAAACTCTTTTTTTCAGTCATTACTTTGAATGGGTAAGGGAAGCAAACGCTTTTATGGCTCTTAGGCAGACTGTTCATAGTATTTTCGCAGAGATTTACTGACAAAAGTTGGGTATCGATTGGTCGAAAACATGTACGTTTAATGAAAAAACCCCACGTTTTTGTTACAGTTTAAACCAAAAACTTTGCGATCCCATTCCGAGCGGTAGCATTGAATCTGCCATCCAGGAATTTGTCTTCCTCATAATCACTTTTATTAGCCTGTGCTTTACTGGAGTTTCTTTCCCAGTCACCCCTAAAACGCCAACTGCCAAAGACGAGTTATGTGAGTTCTTATTGTCTGCTCTCTTTATTGAACTGTTAATTACTACAAGTCCGAGCTTGTTTGGAGTCGTTTCATTTCGTTTTTTGTCGAATTCTTCGCAATGGGGTTACTATTCGATTAAATTGCAGGTTAGAGTGTGTTTAGTGCCGGAGAAACAGATCAATAAAGGCTCGAATTGATTGATGAATGAGAGGAATGAGATAGAAGGCTGTTGGTACACTAGGTTTAACGGAAGGTTCTGATGGAAAGGTTACGTATTAGCACGACAGAGCTCTCTTTGAATGTTCACTTGATTAGCAGGATAGAGTTTTGATTGAGCAGCCAGTAAGACTCGTTCATGTGACACGGTGGGTGTCATGATATGTGAACTGGCCCTCGAGAGTAGAGAGCTATTGAATACTACAGTGGATTGTGGGCTGTCTTGATTTGGAGTTGAGTCTGGGGGGCTGTGAGTAGGAATGCCGAAGGAGGGGGAGGAGGTAGTGGAAATTGTGGAAACTCCTCTCCTGACTGCTGAAACAACCGTTAGTGCCCTTTGTTAGCAGGAGAGGCTAATTGAACTTCCATCGAGTAAGGAAAAAACCTGTGCTCTGTTATTGCCAAGGGAAACGAACTGATTTGGCCTGAACTGAGCCGAACAGATTGCATTGATTGAGCGTAATGTTAAATCGTAATTCTCAAGCACGTCACAAAATGTTAGTTTCACATGTAGCTTGACCGACATGCAGCTCAGCCTGCAGCATTGAAGGTACGGAGAATTGCGGGGTAAGCTCCCACTGAATTATGCCAACCACAGTCACGTCGCGCCACCATCGATGTTGACCATTTAGGCGCCAAGCGACCGAAAGTTCAAAAGCTGTTGTTCTGCCCATCAGTAGGCATTTGAACTGCGCACCGCTCATTTCAAACGAATTGTTCTCTAGGCGTCAACTCTTCGTTTCATCGGACGTCTTATTTGTGTCAACATCTGTCGTCTAAATGTCAGGCGTCAAAAAACGATTTTTCTCACCGAACCGTTCCGTTCCGTGTATTTGTAAGCTGAAGGGGGCGTGAGGGCCCCGAGGCCTCTCGAAAGGGTTCATTGGGATGTTAATACAAACACAAATGTCCGGATACACCCCCCTTTTTGAAATCCTCCGAGCGAAGGTACTAATCACGTTTGCGAAGGCCACAATGAGCTCTTTGTGGAGGGCCTTCAGGATTTTAACGTCGGTCCGAAGCCATTCCGTGTTTCCACGCCTTTTTCCTTTTTCCACAGCTACGCCCCGCTTTTATTGCAAACACTGAGAGGATTTGGTTTTGGATTCTGTAACTCATCGGGGGGGCTTCCCTTTGCGAACGGCTATTTTTTTTTTGTTTCAATTCTCTAAGTCGTCCTCTTCAGAAAAGCTCACTGGGATGTGCCCAAAGCCTAAAAGGATTCAACGAACAGAGATAAAGAGGGATGGAGGGAGGGAGAAGGAGAGAGAGAGAGAGAGTGAGGGGTACAGAGTGAGAGAGAGGGTGAGAGGTTGAAATGTTTAGTAATGTATTGCGCTGCTCTGGTCATTTTCCCACAAATAAGAATTTGATGGAATTTTCCTGTCATTTGGTGCTGGTCATACATCAAATTTAATCAAAAGGGTTAGTTCCGTTTTTTTGGGGGTAAACAAAGTAATCTTAAGATCACTGTGATATCTATAGTTAGTTCTAAGCAGATTTTGGCAATACCCTTATCTTGGGATCCCATGGTAACGTGCTGGCAAATACCAAGTTTGGGCGGGTTTGTGTAAACCATTTTCTATTTAACCTGTTCACACATGGGATGGCGGTACTCAAAAAGAAGAAAATAAATAATAAGTAAGGAGACGGGGAGGGCACCCAAACAGTTCCACGCCGGCTCGAGGGAGTGAAGGATTGTGATGGGGAAGGAACGAAGGATAAAAGGATGTTCCACGATAGAACGACCACCACCTTAGATACGACCTGAGTAACAGACAGGTGGTGGTACCTCGGAGAGTGCCCTCTGACACACCCAGCCGACGCATCTCCTCAGCACTTTTCTTGCATCAGGATACGGTCAGTGCTGCAATCCCGATGTTATCTGCCTCCACTCCACGAGCTTCCGACACTGCCATACGAAGATCCGTCCTGTCGTATTTGCGCCTCTTAGCTTGCCAAGTTAGCAGTTGTGTCTATGTACTCATGGGGACCGTACGATACGTCATGAAGCGGCCTGCAAGCAGGTAGCTGGTACATTGTCACCTGAGGGCTGCGGAGAAGAGAGAGAAAGAGAGAGAGAGAGAGAGAAGCACTACCGGGTTGCTTCTCCTTAGAAGGCAGTCCTTGGTCCTCCTGGAAGGACTAGTGTTTCTCTCTCTCTACTTCCCAGGCCTCAATGCTTACCGACCGCAGCATGACGCATCACGCGGTCCCCATGAGCACATGAACACATCTGCACCGTATGATTCAGCGACTCAAACTTTTTATCATAGGCATGATGGCAAGCATCCACAACATCACGATCCTCGCCTCAAGAACATCCTCGACACAGTATGGTCCAACTGGCTAGGGTACGATGTGGTCATGGGCAAATCACATGATTGGGTGGAGTTACTCTCTGGACTGCGATTTTTGTTAAAACCAAGAGGGAAGAAGTGATCCACAAATTGACGCTTTTGATTTATTATTCATTCTCAATAATGTTTTCGGTCAGGAAGAATTTTTTACAACCCCCCCTCAAAATTTGATACTTTACGTTTCAAGACATGGGGATTCCAAATCTGCAATGTCCGTCCGCCTTCCCTTGTCCTCCGTTCGCCATCCGGGCCGTTTTGTGCCTTATCGTGGTCTAAAAAAATCGTTCTTTCGCACACAAAAATCCCATTTGGTATCCAGTTGTGCCCGCCATCTCGGCAATCCGATCGGGCGAAGCCCATGGTGGTTATGAACAAAAAATGGTTAAAAAAATTAACAAAACGCAGTATAATCGCAAATAAGCCGTGTTTCGTATCGTTTTCAAGGTATTTTTACATGCTGGGTCGAATGGAATGAGTATGAGACGTGTACAACTGCGTATTGCGAAATTACAGTAATTATTAGAGTCAACTAATTGAAAGATTGAAAGAACTCGCCGGAACTACAGCGGAAGTCAACGTTTCGTCGTTAGCACTCCCTCCCTCCCTCCCACCTCATCAAAACCACCCGCCCGCTCGACTCATAACGTCAAGTCAATTGCTGAGGGTTTGCTGGAAGTCCCCGTCCCAATTTCCCCGACTCTTTTTGCCCGACGGGGCGGAGGAAAGTTGGGGCCACTTCCTCCGCACACCCCTACATCGGATCATAAATGCCTACAGACGTTTACAGGCGCCTGGCGCCGGGGGAATATTTAGTTTTCGTAGTTACATTGTAGTCAGGTCATGTTTCGTATGGTTCACTAGTATTTTCCGATGCTGAATCGAATGGGATGGTTCTCGGAGCAGTAATGCTTCGTCAAGCTGTTCATAAGAATAATAAACCGTTGTGCAATAATTTGCAGTGTTTTTGACGATGAAAGGGCTCACCTGGACCCAGTTGAAGATGTTAATTTTTTAAATTTCATCAAGAGAATTTCAAATTCCACATTAATTTAATTCAACTCACTGACTGGTTATATGTTGCGCTGCAGTGTGGTGACGCAATCAATGAAGATT
Source organism: Pachypeltis micranthus (assembly GCA_020466155.1). Taxonomy (NCBI): domain Eukaryota; kingdom Metazoa; phylum Arthropoda; class Insecta; order Hemiptera; family Miridae; genus Pachypeltis; species Pachypeltis micranthus. The sequence goes on from CM035773.1 coordinate 33,039,557, forward strand.
TGACCTCACACACACACACATTCTTTTTCCAACCCCCTTAATCACCATGAGTTTAATTGACATTATCAGCTCAATGCTCACATGTTTTCCTCCTTCGTTTTACAAATGACATTTTTTGGTGTTCGCTTTCACGTACCATCGTCTCAATGTTATCACAACGAAAAAAGTATTGTGAATCTCTCTCTCTCTCTCTCTCTCTCTCTCTCTCTCTCTCTCTCATTGTGCACCCGCTTTGTGTAAAATCAATTCATGTTGTGTCAAATTCGACCACCAAACCCCCGAAAATACCGCTTGTAGTGTGTAGTATCATACATACATACATACATACATATGTGCTGACTGACTTCCATTAAAGGCAAGCGGTTGATCGGGGTCTAGCGGTTAAGACAGTTGATTCATAATTCTCGACGTAAGTCGAGGGTTGTGGATCGAATCTCCGGCGCGATTGCCGTAATTTTTGCCTGAGTCAGCAGCTCTTCAAAATGCATCTCCAAACTCCATCAGTCCCTTCGTAACACATACATCCTTGGTGTAGCTACACGATCTCCCCTCAACGTTCCCAGGATTCGCCTCACGTCATCGTCATCGTCCCCTGGCCGGGGTAAGTACCGCACAGCAAGCTAGACGAAGTCATTTGGTGAGTCAAGTCCCCCATTTGTATTTCCTGCCAACTTTGATTGATTTTACACAAATCGGGTGCACAATGAGAGAGAGGAGAGAGAGAGAGGGAGATTCACAATACTTTTTTCGTTGTGATAACATTTGATAACGCGAGAGGCGGGAATTCTCTCATCCTAGAAGAGCTGTTCCGCCGCTAACCGCTCTCTAGTTCCTGCCGAAACAATTTGTCTTCCGAAATTCTTTACACTTCTAATTATATTCGTAGAATATCACTTCAATCCACTACAATTTGGTGACCCCGACGTGATTTGAACGCGCTGGTGCACATTATGGATTGCTCGTAGATCTCAAGCGACGATGTTTAAAAGATTCAGTCGCGAGTTTGTCATCTTGAGGAACTAGAACCTCGTGCACCAGTCACATTTCGATTACAACTATTGGTACTAACATGAAATATGGATTCCAGGACGTCACTCACGTATCATTAGAAATCAAATCACCCAAACACAACGTTAATCATTACATAGAAACATCAGGACCTCCTATGGCTGCAACATTGAGGAGATTAGATCCAGTACGACTATCAGTCGCCAAAAAGGAGTTCGGTTGGTTACACGCTTCAAAATGGGATCTGTAGACCATCCAAGAGCCCATGGGCTAGCCCTCTGCGCATGCCCCCTAAAAATTCTGGGGACTGGCGTCCTTGTGGTGATTATAGAGCACTAAACAAAGTCACTAAACCGGATCGATACTCTTTACCAAATTCAAGATTTACATGGAAAAAATTATATTTTCGAAAAATGATCTCTTAAAGGTACACCACCCAACTCCGATGGCTCCCGAAGACGTAGAAAAACAGCCATTATAACACCTTTTTACTTCCGTTACCCGTATAGTAATCGTGTCAAAAAAAAAAATTGGGTTTTCTTCAGATCTTTACGTTTTGAGGCCTACTGAGTCTAGGAAACCTAATTTCGGCGCGTGGTCTGTGTGTGTGTGTCTGTAGTTCGATTTGCGGGAGAACGGGTGATCCGATTGAGCTGGTTCTTTTTTTGTTTTTTGTTCGTTATTTTTTGTAGACACCTTAATAAGGTTATGGACGATTTCAGTGGATGGGAGGGGGGACGAAAACGAGTGTTTTTCGCATTTTTCTCGAAAACGGCTTCAACGATTTTGATTAAACTTGCAAATTATCTTCTACTAATCAATACCCAACTTTTCTTCTCTATACATATCTCCATGAAAATACAGTGAACGGAGATATAGGCCTATGAAGCAAAAATAGGTTCTTTATGCTTTTTAGCAAAATGGCTTCGATTTTCATCAAACTCTCAGGATGTTTTCGAATAGTTAAAACCTACATATCGTTCTCAATAAATGGTCCTCTGACAGTCCATTGAACTGATTTAAAAATCAAAATGTGTCGAAAATAACGTTTTTTCGAACATTTCCGTAAATTCCAGGGTAACTTCTTCACCAGATGTGATAAATCCTGATGGAGTGTCTACCAACATTTCGTTCTCCATAATTATTTCTGTATATACATGCCGAACGGAGATATAAGCCCACTTATCTCAGAAAAGGAGATTTGTCGAATATTACTTCATCGGTATTCCAATTTTCTCAAAAACGGCTCGAACGATTTCGATCAAATTCACGGATACTCTCAGCTAACTAGTCCCTACAGTTTGTTCTGTATAAATGTTCCTGTAAAAATGCGTTGAACGAAGATATAGCACCCGCATATGTAACTGGTGTTCGAACTTAAAAGGGGTGGCGGAAAGTTGTGTGTTGCTACGCACCGGTCGTTGTTTGAATTCCCACAGATAACGTTCGGTTTATGCAATGCCGCTCGAACGTTTCAAACATTTGTAAACCAAGTTCAATGTTGAAGCTTATATCGATGATTGCCTGATAGCTGGTTCCAGTGAAGAGGAACACTTAGCTGATTTGCGAGCATTATTTCAGCGCTGTAGAGAATACGGTAAATCCATCCAAATGTGAATTTGGAAAGTCTGAAACAGAGTTCCTAGGGGATATTATTTCGAAAGATGGCATCAAGCCTTTGCCTTCGAAATTGCAACAGTTAGATCAATTCGCCCCTCCTATAACTGTCATGGGTCGGACATTTCTCGGTCTATTTCATTTTTATCGTTCTTTCGTACCAAAAGCTGCCCTCTGCATCAAGTCTTTGGTTGTTTTCCTAAAGGGACATTCTGGAAGACAAAATTCCGATATGCAATGGAATGGCTTTCTACTTTGCAAAGACGAGTTGAAAGCACCTGTCATGGCTTTTCCTAGATCTGACGCTCTATGTTCTATTATGGTCGACGCATCCGACAGTGCTATTGGTGGTAGCATTCAACAGCCAGTAGAAGGTAGCTGGCAACCACTGAGCCCAGCTGAACAGACAGGGAGCTACTTGCTGCATTCGCTTCTGTGAAATTCGTTCAACGCTTGGTCGGAGGTCGAGTTTTTGTACTCTACACAGACCACAAACCCCTGACTTTTGCATTCTACCAAAAGTTAGATAAAGCTTCTCATCGTCAGGCTAGACAATTGGATTTTATAGGCCAATTTACCACTGATATTCGTCACATATCCGGAAAGGACAATGTTTTCGCTGATTTTTTGTCCAGATTATAACAGGCTGGCAGAGGAACAGCACACAACTGATTTACATACTTCTGATTCTGGTTGCACTCTCTCATGGAAACAAATCAATTTACCTCGAGCTGCAGAACCAGAACATTGGGATATTTCCACCGGTTATATTCGTCCGTTAGTACCACTAAATCTCAGGAGACAGGCATTCCACTTCAATCCACTTCAAAGATATAAAGATCATTTTCCGTTTCTGCTCCCAACGGACATCATTCCGTTTATTACTTTCCTTGCTCTACGAAGTAGAAAGGAAAGTTATGTAATCGGCTGAAAAAAAAATTTTGAGTTCTCTTCAGATCTTTACGTTTCAGACCCCCCTGAGTCCGAAAAACACTACTTGGGAAAACGGTCTGTGTGTCTGTGAACGATTTTTAGAGAAAACCACCGTACCAAATCAGCTCAAACTTGATATCTCGCCCGCAGGTCACCATGGGACGCCAAAATAAGGGTTTGAACAAAATCCACTGAAAGTTAACTATAGTTATCATAGTGATCAAAACCCTAAATATTTTTTTTCTCAAAAACGGCTCTAACGATTTTGATTAAATTGTTTATATTGATAGCTCTCAATAAGGTAATTATACCATAAAATTCACATTTGTGAGAAAAAGACAAGAGCAGCACAATAAATTACCAAAACTTTCGACGAAATCGATTTTACCGCAGTTTTTAGAGAAAACCACCGTACCAAATCAGCTGAAACTTGATGTCTAGCCTACAGGTTACCATGGGACGCAATAATGAGGGTATGGGCAAAATCCACCGAAAGTTAACTATAGTCATCATAGTGATCAAAACACCAAATTTTTTTCTCAAAAACGGCTCTTACGATTTTAATTAAATTTTTTATATTGATAGCTCTCAATAAGGCAATGATACTATAAAATTCTCATTCGTGGGAAAATGACGAGAGCAGCACAATAAATTATCAAAATTTTCGACCAAAAGCGATTTTAACGCGATTTTTTCCTTATAAACTCCGGTGGAATGTTAGTAGAATGTTTAAAAAAAATTGGTATTGTAGTCCAATCCAATACCTAAAGGCTGAGTGTTTAGAAACGCTCGTGAGATACACGGGACACACTCCAGAAATTCCTGAGTTTCAACTACCGCCGTTTCGCTTACTACCGCTAGTTCTAAAAGTTTTTACCCAATAACTCTGCAAAAGTGATTACCATCCTTTTTAAAAAAATTGGGTTTTCTTCAGATCTTTACGTTTTGAGGCCTACTGAATCTAAAAAACCTAATTTCGGCGCGTGGTCCGTGTGTGTGTGTGTGTCTGTAGTTCGATTTGCGGGAGAACGGCTGATCCGATTGAGCTGGTTCTTTTTTTGTTTTGTTCGTTATTTTTTGTAGACACCAAAATAAGGTTATGGACGATTTCGACCGATGGGAAGGGGGGTGGGGGACGAAAATGTACCAAAAAATATCTGGTGCGTAGCAACACACAACTTTCCGCCACCCCTTCAAGTTCGAACACCAGCTACATAGGTGGGCGCTATATCTTCGTTCCAGGCATTTTTACAGGAACATTTATGCAGAACAAAATGTTGGGACTAGTTAGCTGAGAGTACTACGAAAGTTTGATCGAAATCGTTAGAGCCGTTTTTGAGAAAAGTGGAATACCGATAAATTAATATTCGACAAATCTCCTTTTCTGAGTTAACTTGGCTTATATCTCCGTTCAACATATATATACAGAAATAATTATGGAGAACGAAATGTTGGCATGGGTAAATTAAAGACACTCCATTAGGATTTATCACATCTGGTGAAAAAGTTACCCTGCAATTTACGGAAATATTAGAAAAAACGTTATTTTCGACACATTTTGATTTTTATCTCTGTTCAATGGACCGTCACAGGAACATTTATTGGGAACAATATGTAGGTATTAACTATTTGAAAACATCTTCTGAGTTTGGTGAAAATCGCTGAAGCCGTACCTTACTAGCAACTACCACTGTTTCGCTTACTACCAGTTCTAACAGTTATTTTCCAATAACTCTGCAAAAGTGATTACTATCCTTCTTCAAACAATTTGTGTTTACAGCCTCATTAATAATCGGAGTACCAATTACTCAATAATGGCCCTGAAATGAGTACGAGCAGCACAATAAATTCCGGAACTGTAAGCGCTACCGCTTTCTGCTGCCGTAAAGCGTTGTCTGACCAAGTTCAAATTAACTGAGTGATAAATGAATTGATTAAATAGAATTAGCCATGTACAAAGTGAATTGACGTAGAGCTAAGGAAAGTTGTGTGTTGCAACGCACCAGATATTTTTTTGTTGAAAATGCATTTATTGAATAATACTTATACATTTATAACATTAAATGATCAATATGCTACGCAGCCTTTTGGGTAATACCCGCGCTGGGCTGCGGAGTACCTATTAACAGAATTAAATACAAATTATTGTGTAAATAGCTTATAAATTAATTGTAATTTATAGTACGAGTATAAATAGCGTATGGCATAAATTATCAACACTGAAAGTAATAGTCCTTTAGTTTATTTTTGAACTTATCTAGTGTCACCTTTGTTGATATAAATTCTTTAGGTAGTTTATTATATAAATTTATTAGTATTTAGACGCGGCGCTATTAATGTAATTCTTTCACCACTTCTCGTTTGAGAGAGAACTCTTTTTATCTTCCCCTGGATAAACATTTTGTGCGTGTAAATTATCGTGGTCTTTTCAATTAAATTGTCCACTTTCATTACTTCAAATATTTTAAATAATTCGTCGGAAGGGAATCTCCCAGGTTTTTTAAGGAGGATTTTAATCAACAATTTTTGAGTGATTGTACTGTTGAATTTTATTTTTATGTGCAGTACCCCAACCCACAATTCCACAAATGATCAAAGATTGTATTGAAGCAAAATAAAATTGTCTCTTTAATTTTTGCGACATAAAATTTCTGGCTTCCCAGCAGGTAGGGATAAGTCTCCGAAGCTTATTGTTTAAATGATTAATGTGTGGGACCCATTTTAAGCATTGATCAATAGTTACTCCTAGATACTTAGTTTGGGCAACTTGAGCAATAGAAGGGCAAGTGCAATTTTCTGCACAGTTTGTCGGTACATGACAAACAATTTGCCCAATAGCTGGTATTTGATTTGTTGACGATGAAAAAGCCATGACGTTTGTTTTAGAAAAATTTAGCATAAGGCTCTTTGATGACAACCAGTTGTTTACCACCGACATATTACTCGATGTTTATGAAATCACCTCATCCCAAGAATTTCCTGTCACTATCATGGCAGAGTCATCTGAATTCACACCATGTCCCCCCGTATATCACAACGGAGTAACCCAGCGGACGGTAACGGAGCTAGTACTGTTCCTTGGGGAATTGAGTAGGTGAAGGTTCTTGCATCACTCCTGTGATTATCTATTTTAACTTTTTGTTCTCGGTGAGACAAATAGCTGGCAGTCCACTCGATAAATGATGGATCGAATTTCAGATCTGATAGTGTCTCCAGAAGGCCCATGTGAGAAATAGTGTCGAAGGCCTTGGTCATGTCCTTAAACACCACCAGAACCTTCTCACCGTTATCCAAGGCTGAATTTACTTTCTAAAGCAAAAACATTAAGGCGTCAAGCGTGCTTCTTCTGTTGCTTTCCGTTCTTCGTTTCGGGCTAATCGTCCAAATGCGCTTTATTTGATTACGTGGATCAAACTTCCTTCAATTTTCAAGTTGACTCAGTTAGAAAATATACGATTTTCGATTTTCCCTGGTTACTCTTACCCCAAAATTTAGAATCAAAATACAAGAGACTTTAGTCCCCTTCTGTGACCACTCCCATTTGCAGTCCCGTCCATTTTGGATTTCACGACCCCTTCAAGGGAGGATTTAAAACACGCTCACACACACGTCAAACCCGGCGAATTTTTGTGGGAAAAAAAGCGATAAAAGTATGGTCTGAAAAAAAAAAAAATGAAAATGACACGCCCTGCGTCCCTCACTTGCCGCGTCTTTCAACAGCCGACGAAAGGCTGTAAAAACGGGCAACTCGCCTGAGAGTTTTTTTTTCTTCTTTTTTTTTACGCTCTTGTTGGTGAAAAGCTCTTTTCTCGTCGCCCTTTGTCAAAGCAAATTGGCTATTAGGGAGGAACGAGGCTGAGGCCGAGGCAGAGTCTGGAACTGAGGAAGAGGTCGGGGCTGGGACTCCTCGAGGGCGTGTCCTCCCAACACCTTTTTTCCGCTACGTTTTAATTCTATTACTCCGTTTTATATTTCCTCTTTTTGCTGCTGTTGCAACTTCCCCTTTTGGAAAGCGGAAAGGGGGTAGAAGAGGTGTGGAAGGTGATGGTAAAGGAGGGGAGTGGTCGTTTTTCAAAAGCTAAAATTATTAGGCGGATGGTAATTTGATTGGTTCGCCGTCGTAAAGTAGCGAGGATCGACGGGAGTGTTAGTGAGCGATAGGAAGGAGGGAGTGGACTTGAAAGAAAATGCGAAATTCTAATTATTTATTGTCGCCTTGCCGAAAAATTAATTTTATACGAACATTGTACGTTACTAGCCATTGTGATGAGAACAACTTTGAGTGTGAATTGCAGTAATATTTTGCACCGAATTCGCTTCACTATTCTTATGTTATTTTACGTTGCTTGACACAACGAAGTGTGTGTGTGTTTCCGCCGTATATTTTAGCAAATGGAACTCACTCATCTCTAAACACAACTAGGAGCAGCGATATCAAATTGTTTACCCCGTTATCAATTGCCGTTCTTTTTGGTTTTATTATTATTATTGTTATAGTTGTTGTTGTTGTTTTCCCTTGAAAACGGTGGATGCAGGTGATACCCTCCTGCACCACCCCCAGGCCCCACGGCACAGGGCTCACTGGGTGTGAGGTCACCTAGGCGCCCCCACCACCCCCGCACAAAGCGGAGGATATCCGCAAGTTCTGCATTCACCACCTCTTCTGGCTGAACAAAGGGCCTCCCAAACACACAACGGCGCGATGCCGCGAGTCCATCACATACGTACAGCACATGCTCTGCCGTCTCTAGCCCTACCTCGCAGAACCTGCATACCTGTACCTCGCACTTGCCAATATTTGCAAGGTGGTGCCTCAGCGGACAGTGACCTGTGAACAGACCACATATGATCCTCATATCCTTCCTCCCCAGTGCAAGCACCTCCTTGGACCTCCCTCTGGAGAGACGGATGAAGAATTTTGACTGTCTAAGGCCGGGCAGCCCCGGGCAGCTCTTCGTAGATGGCTCTTGGTAGTCCCAACAAAGGGCTCAGGGCCAATAGGGGTCTGCGCCAATCCCTTCTTAGCCAACCTATTAGCCCGTTTGTTTTCCTGATGCCCTGGAACCCAACACAGTGTTACACTGTTGTCCTCGGCCAGGGCCTTCAGTCCTGTCAGACACTCCCACACCTGCCGCGATGTAACACAGTATGAGGCTAACGCCTTGAGGGTGGCCTGACTATCCACCATGATGTAGATACTCTGCCGCTTCAGTCCCCTCTGCAGCAGCCCCTGCACACAGACCGTTACCGCAGCCACCTCTGCCTGGAACACCCAATGGGATCGCCGCTCTGATCCTCGGTCCAAAAATGCTTGCCCCTGCAAGGCCACCCTGCACCGAGCTCTCAGTATACCAGGGCCCCAGCTTCGAAAAAGCGGGAACTCCCCCTTCCCACCTAGATCGTTCATGAATGAGTATCCAAAAGGGTAACACGAAGTTGAACCACATGCAGTTTGGGCCCCTCCACCTTCACCTTGCCAAGGATCAAGTGGCATGATCAGACCCAACACCAACATACGCACAGCCGGAGGAACGCCATCCTTTATCATGTATGTGAAGTGGAGCTAAATCTAGCAAGACCTCCAGTGTAGCTGTAGGGCATGTTGTCATACAGCCAGTAATGGCCAGACACGCCCTACGCTGCAGTTTATTTAGCTGCACTGTTTTGTTTTCCACCCTAGTCCACCAGACCAGGGCTCCATAGGTGCCTGCAGGCCTAACAACCGCAGTGTACAACCACCGAATCATCCCAGGCCTCAGCCCCCATGTCTTCCCCACCATTCTTTGAGCTGCGCACATCACCACCGACGCCCGCTGTAAGGCTTTTTTCACGTGCGTGGCCCAAGTGAGTTTCCCATCAAGGAAACTCCCAAGTACTTGTTGTTGTTACCTTCCTATTTACTTTTTCCCGTTTTTGCGATCGTTCCCTGACCTCGTGTTTTCTGTGCGCTCCGCAGTATTTTTTAATTCCCAATCCCGGTTCCCTTTCTTTCGGTTTATTCCGCGGCACTGTCGTCACCGCGACATCTTAAAGACTGGTTCGAACATTCATCCTCCCACCATTTATTTTTCAACCATCGATTTGTTCGTGTTGTGCCTGGACCAGAGAGACCATATCGAGAAAACTCGTATTTTGACGTATTTATATTTCGCTGTTCGTTATAAAGGTCCATTTACTCATCAATCTGTCACCAAGAAGCTGGTATTTATTTCCAAAGGGTGCCATATCCTGAACGTACACAGGTGTTTATGTAATCTATCGCAAATCACGCCAGTTGTGGTGCTCATCCGGATATTTTTTAAAATCTCATTAATCTATACTTTACAGCGTGTTTTGGTCGTAGATGCGGGTTTCGTCCCGTATAGAAGCGTCCTTGGGGTCGAGTTCTCGGTGCAACCTCCTCAGCCGGTAGCCACGTGGACCTTGGTGCTTATTTTAGGAAAGTGGCCAAGGCGCCAGTGAAGCCACAGTAGGAGCTCCAACTTCTTCGGACGTAATTGCTCCCAAAGCCGACCTACGGGCTGGTTTTTGCAAGGTTGACCGTCCGAAAGCTAATAAGTTGGGATAGAATGGTGCGCTCTGCTGTGTGTGCTGGAGGTAGGCCTTTCACATACATTCCATGTACATTCACGCTCCAGTTCTGGGGGACTCGGTGTTCCACCTCTCTCTACGGCTAATCCATTCTTGCGCCTTAAGCGCCTGCTTGATTTGCAGGCAGCTGGATGGGATTTTGTGCCCACTGTGGCTCGCCTTGGATTTGTCAAGGATCGGCTGCGGCGGTGTGACATTGTGACTCCATCTGCCCCGAAGCCCAGTGTGCAGCTGTTCTGCATGGTTCGGTTGATAGACGGGAACTCGAGCAGTGTTCTGACTCAACTACGATGGTGGAGTGGGCTTCATGGCATCCATGGAAGGGATTGCCAGCACTTTCACCCCGTTCGTGTGGCGTCATTGCCTAAAGCAATGGGGTGTACAAGAGGCAAGGATCGTGACTCATGATACGTCATGAAGCAGTCTGCAAGCAGGTAGCTGGTACATTGTCATTGGAGGGCTGGGAAGCAGAGAGAGAGAAGCACTACCGAGTTGATTGCAGAACTGTAACTCTACGGAGACCACAAAGTACACCAAACAGAAGACGGAATGGACGATAAAACTGAACAGGAATCAACTAAGAAGGAATGCTAATTGGGCATTACGCAGTTAGGAACACACTACATAGATTCAACTCGACCATCAGGGCTCAATGCTCCTGTGGTGAAATAGAAACAGTTGAGCATTTCACATGTGAATGTCCAATATGGTCCAGAACCAGACTAAAACGACTAGGAGGGTGTACAATAGATAGGGATGACATACGAAATAAGGAATGGAAGACAATCCTCAAGTTTATGGAGGGAACCAAAAGATTCTGGTACCCATTCTAGGAGCCAAAGCCGGATCCCTTTATCATTTTGGTGATGGGAAATGGGCCCATTTGTTGCCACGACCTAGGTCAGTGTTCCCTCGGCTTTGGCTGATGGCGTAGTCTTCTTCTACCATTTCAAATAAGCTGAGTGAAAAATACATTGTTTCGGTGGCTAAAGCCATGAAAACGAGTGAGTTTAGGTAGGTTAAAGGAGCGTTGTGTGATGCGTCGCACCCTCCTGAGCTAGGGAAAGTAAAAAGACGGAATTGAGTCGTTCAGTTAGTTCGTGAGCTGCTCATTCTCAATAACAACGTTCACTGATATCAATAAGGTACATGAACTAGTTGCTTCAAGTGAACGAACGACTATGATTTGAACTACACTGGCGCATCTCAGATCGGAAGATGAGGCCAATAATGCGGTGGTGTCTGGCGATATGCCCACAGGTACTCCCAACCTCCCGCAGTAGACCTCCTTGCACCTCCTCCTCCTCCTCTCTTCCTGAACGGGACGCAACACGCTCTCTCGCCTCACGATAGAAACGAACGCTAAACTAACAGGAGGCCCACTCGAGAGCTAAACGGGGGAGGAAACCAACTGAGTGGATTACAAAATCAACATTAGGTGCGACCGGTAAGTTGATCCAGTAGCCGGACCATGAGGGGTGTAGTGGGAGTTGTAAGGGTGGAGGAGGGGGGAGCAATGTATTTACACAAAGACTTGGTTTCCGAGTGGTTCAGTCGAACGAGTGAGAGAGGGTTGGAGGGGGGGGGATGATTGTGATGGAGGGGAAGGGGAAGAGGGAAAGGTGTTGAATATGGAAGGAGTTGAGGGTAGTTAGTAATAGCGAGATGACTAGGGGGGTGTTGGATGGGGAATCCCCTCCGCTCGAGGGACCTCGACGTGGCTGCCGGCGAAGTGGAGCGGCGGAGACCTAACAGGCTTTTAGCGCACCTCTTCCTCGTGGGGTCGTCTCTTGATGTTCTGCGCGGCCCTCTCTAATCAGATTGAGCCGACTCCCTCACCATTCCCCTTCTCCATCCCAGTACCCTCAGTCTACGTTCTCGCGTAGCGCATTAACTCTCTCTCTCTTTACAGCGTTACGCGACTACAACTACAACACCAGCCCCCGGCCATCGACACAAACTCAATCAACACTTTCGACAAAAGCCGATGAGGTCTGCTACACTTCAACCTCCGGCTGCTGCTGGTCGACCCGACTACACCATCCCCCCCCCACCCCACATTGCACGACCCAACAAGTAAACCACAGCGTCTCACAACTTTCGCTACCCCTCCCACCCGCCAACATCCCTATTCCCTACTACTACTACTCGTGCGTGAAATTAATTGTGTACCGTACTCCCCGATGAAGGGATATGGGCCAGACCGTCTTGCAGCTACTCACTCAATCGTGCCACTGTGTAGAGCCTGTTTGTGTGTCCTGGGGGTTTGTGTGAACAGGCAGTGGATTAGCATGACCATGATTTGTGAATCGGAGAGAGATGGCTGTTCTCCCCCCTTGGTGTTGCAGCACTTATTATGGCACGTTTTATGGCTATCAGGTCTCCAGTCTTTTACCCCATGTGCTTGTGCAAACATGGTTAGGCGTCTAACGGAGGAGTTTGATGCAACTACGGTATTTTGGTCCCCTCCCTGTGAGAGGTGACTGCACTCTGGTACAGCGCGCAGTGGTGGAAAACGAGCGGGGCACCCCTGGGGGAAGGTGGGGGCAGAACTAGACCCTCCTCCACGTCCAGAAATGAGTTGCGTGGCCAGGAAGGTGGTCTTACAGTCTCATGCTGCCCTCATTATGCCATGCAGGTGTCTGGTTGTGGGTCTGCCTCCCATCATTCCTGCCAGTCATGGGCAACTTTGAGCTGCTGCTCAACTGATTCTGTGCGCTGCATCCCCGGTGTCAAGAGTGTCATTGCACTACCATCAGAGTGCAATACCCACCACTGCAAGGTCCAGAAGAATATCCACGGTGGAGGGGGGGGGGTCTCATGAGAATCAGCAGGGGCACAAACTGTCAGGTGTACCAAACTAAACACACTCTAAATACATCTCTTTGGGCCATTTTTACCAACTGTGTAAATAGACAAGATAGAGGAATGCGAGTGAACGAATAACGCGAGATCAGAGTGACGAACGTGCGTTTTTGGGCCGGGTCTTGAAGAGCTGAGAGTTGGCATCTAAAGAAAGGTGGTCATGAAAAGAATATTTCGGAAAATCCAAAAAGAAGTTGTGGGCTTCATAAATAAGCCTTACCCCTTTGATGACAGGGGAAGCTGATTGAATGGTTTGGACTTTCCCGGCGGCTAGTATTTCAAAGTCTTCAGGATAAAAAGAGCTGGACTTGAAAGCTCAGGAGGAACGCCTGAGCTCATGACTTCCTGTTAGGGGCAAGAGAAAGGAACTACGTCAGTCTGAGCTGAGCCGAACAAATGATAATAAACAAAGATGCTGAACACGCATGCGCAGTTATTGCTGTTCCTTTTCAACTAAGATGATAATTTATTATGCCAATGAATATGAGAGCGTTCCAACGACTTCCAGATGTATACAATTAAATTCTGCTGCGTGCAAAAGTATTACATTCGTCGAAAACAAATTATTGTTTATGTCAAATCCATCGGTTGAACTGCTTTAGAGGAAATTGGAGACCCCGTACTGCTATTAGGAGCTCAGCTGTATGGATTTAAAAGCAGGTAAGTATGAAATGTAACCGCACTTCACAGTTGTCGCAGTTAGCATGGTCAGAAGGCACAATTAGTGCGGTTTAGGTGAAAATTGCCTTTACACCCATTATGATCGTATACAAGCAACGTGATTGTGATGGGATTGCTAGGGAAGGTAGACGAGAACGTGAGCCAAAAACTAAGAGTACTTTATTGAGATGCTCCTGCTTATTCCACGACTTTAATTGAAAACTCAACCATAAGTCGTGGATGGGTCTGTCAAGTTGACTTTTTTGAAGGGGTCTGTTTATAGAGACGACATTAATTTTCAGACTGATGTATCTTTGAACCCCTTTAAAATGTGCGATATCATCCTTTCATAGCTCTAGTCCACCTGTGCTGTGTAACTAGTCCATCCTCAACCCACTCCACACCCGTCACTCTGTAACAAAGGATCTTGGAATTCTTTTGGGCACTGATAATAATGACTCGTTTTCCATGCTATCTGCTGTTGAATGTCTACCGCCTTCAGACGCACCTGATCTTAGGGGTGGCCTGAAGTCGTCACTTCCCCGGGGTATGCTGCCGTATGTGGGAAGCTGCTTCATGTTCTTGGGCTGAGCATGTCCTTTCCAACGCGGTCTCTGTCGCTTCCAGAGCCCATTTACCGTCCATTTTAGGAGCCCTATCACCATTATCATGGCCCTGGTACTGCCTGAAACAACTTATCAATTGTTGTTATACAAATCACACATGGATGTTTTGGGGAAGAAAAAAACAAAACTTGGAAACACTCGAACAAAACTGTCTAGTTCCTCGCAGGCTGATGGTGCTCTCTCAGCACGCTTCGTCGTTGAGTCCTGCGTTCCCCAGGGCCTTGAGCCAGGTCAACTTCCTCATCTACGCCGACGATGTCAAGATCTTCACACGCGTCCAGACTGAATGTGCTTTCCTGTACGATAGCCTCGACTTTTTCATAGACATCTCTCTGCTCTCTCATCCAGCTAAATGTGCAATAACATCCTTCCATCGCTCCTGTGCCTTCCTGCGCTCCACACCTAGTCTATCCACTTCTCACCCCTCACTTGGCTTTCTATAGTCGAGGACCTTATAATACTCTCGGCCAACCATCACCGACTGTATTGCAAGGTTGGCTGAGTAACGAAATGCCTGGGTGTTCTCCCATCTTACTGCCCCGACTGTCATTTATCGAGGACTCGTCCTTCCTACACTCGAATACGGTTACATTCTCTGGAGCCCGATTTGTGTATGTCACTTAGAGCACGTGCATCGAGTATCCTTCGCTAGGTGGTCTTCAAGATGGGAATCGCTCGTTTCGGCGTTGATTGCCGGTCGCTCTCCCGCACACTATGTCTCCCGAGGCTGCCGACTGCATCACAATTGATATGGCCTTCCTCTATGGTCTTCTCTCGGGCCAGTATGATGCTCCCTGCACGTCCTCTGCCAAACTCCCGCTCCGTTCCTTTCGTTCTTGGAAGCTACAGGACCCACCACCAATTGAGCCGTTTACCCCGCACAGCTAACTTGCTGCTTTCGCCCACTTCGCATGGTGTCCTACTGTCTACGTCCTTACCTTCTCTCCGTTCTCGACTGGCTATGTTCCATCTGCCCTCACTCAGCTCTAGCAGGCTCTAACCTACTTTTTTCTGCCGATAACATAACCTTCCTTTCAACTCCGCGGTCTGAGATTGTCCCCCCCCCCTCCACCCACCCACCGACCGGCCATCAGGTTTATGACTCTTCAATAACTTGTTTTGACGACTCTTAGGGGAAAACCTCAAATAAAAACTTACGGTAATGCAGAAGTTATGTGACGCTGCGTTGTAAACAAGTGGCGTTATCAAATCTGCCACCACTGAAATCGCCGCAATTTATGACGCCGCTTTCTTTTTTTTCTTCACTTTCTTGACTCTCTCGACTGGAAACGCTCAGAAAGCTGTCGAAGGAAATGGCGAGCAAATCGGGGCTTTCCCCGCCGGACGATCGGCCTCTTACACCGAGCACTCAGAAATCACCACCGCCGTCAGTTCCCGTCTCTTCGCCCTTACACACCGCTAATAAAAGTATTTTTGCCCAGGTCAGGGGAAGGGCGGAAGGGGGAGATAAATACGGCCTCTAAAAGCCCCCATCCCCTCACCACCGCTCCTCGTGTCACGACGCTCTTCGTAATTTTCAACAATTTTCCCACTTTTTTTAAACCCCAGAGGGGTTAGCAGGAGGGGGAGGAGGGGATTTCGCCCCCTGCGACAGAAGCAGCAGCGAGAAGCTGAATCCCAAAGCCAAAGCACTTAGACGAGCAAAGCTGGGTGTGTGCACTTCGACAATGGCTCCTATTTGACTCGCTCTCCTTCCCCCCTCCCACCCCACACCCTTATTCACCGCTTCCTTTTCCTTTTTCCCTCATCGGAACCGCCCTGAGTGATGCCATTTTCCACCTCGATGTTGTATTGATTACCCAACCGATGGCAGGAGAAAAAAAAGAAGAAAAAAAAAGAATAAAGTTCCCGTTTTCCGATGAGAAATAGGGAAAAGGGATGATGAGGGGGTGAGAGAGAGAGAGAGAGAGGGAAGGGAAATGACGATGATTTCTGTGACTCAAAAGGGAAACCGACGAGCGCAATTTACGAGCGGAACATTTTTCTCTCGTCGATTACTCGTTAAGTGCTGGAAGGACGAGGTCTTGAGCTCTTAACAGCCGATTAGCCGCTCCGCTCTTCAGCCGCATGAGGCTGGTGACATTTTATCGTCCGCTAATCAACAACTGACTCAACCAAGAGAATCGATGAGCTCGTCCGTAACCGAAAGCCGTGTTTCCGTCAGCTTTCACAGCACCGAACAAAATGCTCGACCTTATAAAAAAAATTTGTCACGAGAGTGAAAGATTCATACAAAAATTATGAAGTAATCAAAATACGCTATAAGCCTGCAATCACTTTAGCGGCTAATATATTCAGTTTGTAAGGACGTTCTGCGAAGAAATTCGCGGCGCTCAAAGTTCCGGAATTTATTGAATTGCTCCTATTTATACCACGACCATTATTGAGTAATCGGTGCATGGGTGTTTGGTTGTGAAGAGTTTTATCAACGCAGGTTAGGATTGCACGAGCCTCTAGTTTATCTCGTCAACTTGAGCCTTATGTTTGTATAAGTGCTGGGCAAACGGATCTCTAAGGGAATTCCCAATGAAACCACTGACCCCACGAAGCCGAACCCATGGCTTCACAACCGACAGACTCACGCTCCTAAGGGTCCTCCACGCTGCCAGCCGTGGGCAGAAGCCCCTGGGGTACCCATTCTATTTGGCTGCAGCTTGAGCAGCCTACGGACCTGAAAAGACCCTGGTGCCAGAATTGACAAAAGGCGTTCTACCGGCACCCACGCTTTATCTCCATGAGGATTCCGGGGATTGGACTTGCCCCAGTACGTCCCATGGAGAAGGGTGTCAGGCCATCTTTTATATGGCCTGTACTGCGATCCCCTATCTGATTTGACGAGGGCGGACACTCGATATTCATCCCCCCTGGAACCTTCCTACTAACACACATACATTCACAACACATTCACTCATATATCATTCAACCCTTAAATAAATTCACACCTGCGGCACCGCCGACACACTAACACAAAACACCCAAACAGACAAACACACTATACCCTTTCACCCGAGGCCCTGCACACATTTCCCCGATCTTTTAAAACTCGCTAAAGTAAAAGCCACCCTTTAAAAGTGGCTCTCATTCTCTTCTGGAGTACTTTCGCCCCATCTCTTTGCTTTCTACTTCCTCAAAAACCGCGTGGCCACAGCCAGTTTTTGCGCCCCACCCACCTCCATTGTTTCATCTTTCGACTTCAACTTTGGTGCAGAAGTTCCAGTGAGCTCGTTGGCGCCACTGCAGGTTTCAATCGTGCCGCTAACAGTATAAACGGTTGCTTTCAAACAGTCAATTTGAACGCAGCAGTCAGGACGCTGTAGCAGCACTTAGTTTTAGAATCGGTGGTGCCCTTAACTCGAATTGCAAAGCCGTAAGTTTGTATTTCGATCTAACTAAAGCCCTTGATTCAATAAATCATGACCGATTGTTGCATAAACTGGATCAATTTGGCTTGAGTGCTAATGCTAAACGCTGGATTTTTTTCTTATCTGACGAATAGATTACTATTTGATGAAATTTATGGACGTCGGAGTGAGCTTGTCCGTGTGCCGATGAGGGTTCCCCCGGGGATGAGTCTTGGGCCCTATTTTGTTAATGATATTTTTGAATTGGATACTAGTGGGGGCTCTTGTTGGCTTTGCGGATGACCTTTGATGACCTGCTTTGATCATTGTGGCGGAATCAAGGGCTACTGAACATAATCATGATCTTTTGAGGTACCAAACCTCCAATTGGTTTGTCCAACATGCATTGACTGCTAACAAAGGAAAAACGTCATATATGACTCACTCGATTACTGAGGCAGGACAGCCTGACTCGTCTGAAATCCCTTTCCACGCTCCCTCTGGTTCTTGCTCCTTGACACACTGTCTGGCCGTTAAGTCAGTACTGGAGTCAGTCAGTTAGTCGTGAAAGAAGGTAAACAGGATGGTGGAGCGTTGGTGAAGGGGAAGGAAGGAGGTTATGCACCTCTGGGGAAACCCACTAGAGGTTTAAGGAACGTCTTGAGTAGTCTGTCAATTGTAGATTCGTAAGTCTTTTTTGTATAGGGTGGTGTGTAAATCCGTCGGTTGGTTGTTTTAGTTTGTGTTGTGTTTTGAGTGGTGTGAATATGGTGTCGCACTTTGTGTTGATTTGTTCGTTTATGATCTGTCCATTCAAGTTTTATTGTTTATAAATTTCCACGTTTTCTAATATGTTCAGTTTTCGTCCTTTGTATTGTTTATGTAGTAAGAAGTGAGAAAGTGCAGTCCTGTATTTTGGTAGGTTCATGTCCAGGTGTCTTGGCGTGGTTGGCGTAGTTTGAATCGTCTTTGTTCCTACTAAGAGGTTTAATGTGTTCTGAATATCTGGTCCGTATTTTTCGTCCTGTTTGTCCTATGTATGCGTTTTTACAAGTACAGGTTAATTTATATACCCCACTTTGGTCGAATGGGTCTGTCTTTTCAGTCTTTGCAGTTAGTTTGGTTCTAAGTGTGTTGTCCGTACGTAGTGTGATTTGCAAGCCTTCCTTTCGGAGGATATTAGTTATTTCGTATATTTTTGGTCTTGTGTACGTAAATGTGCAGCGTCTTGTCAAAGTCGGTGTATTTTGTGTTTTTGAGTCGTCTATTTTGGAGTCATATTGTCTTAATAATTTGTTTATTGTTTATTTGGAGTAACCGTTATTTTCTCCGATAGTATTGATAGTATCCAGTTCTATTTAGTAATTTTTTTTCGGATAGTGGGATGGTTTTTAGTTTCTGTATCATGTGCATTTAGTTTATATTGTTGTGGGTGTTGTAGGTTTTCTAAAAATGTCGTTCTGTAGTTCGTTGTCTGTCCGAGTGATTTTTAGGTCCAAGTAATTGAGAGTTTTATTTTGTTCTTTGTCCATGTCATATTGGACGTTATGGTGGACATTGTTCAAGTCCTTTAATATTTCGTCAGTATTATCACGGCTTAATATGCAAATAATATCATCTACATGTCGAGCGTAATATTTGACGTCGTGTTTCGTCATTAAAGTCTGGATGTGAGTTTCTTCGTAATGCTGTAGAACTATTTCAGTCAACATGGACGAGGTAGGGCTTAGAACAAACTTAGATTCAACAATTGACAGACTAATCAAGACGTTCCATTCACCTCTAGTGGATTTCCCCAGAGGTGTATGACCTCCTTCCTTCCCCTTCCCCCCTTCAACGACGCTCCGCCCCCCGTTTACCTTCTTTCACGACCAACTGACTGACTCCACTACTGACTTAACGGCCAGACGATGATTCTTTACATCGAAAGCGCTAGCCCACAGTAACCCACCATCCATAAGAGACGAACTCACCTAACAGGTACGTTAACTTTAGTAATTTGCCTACTGGCGGACCTAACCCAATTGCTTTAACTTTTAGATCGGTTGAAGCGGCAATAAAGTCGGTATTACGACTTATATTTAGAAGGGGATATCGGAGCCATTGCAATATATTTGTTTTTATTTTACTGCAATACTTTTTCAATTGTCAACTTCCAAAAATCCCTCGATTGCATGGGATAACTAGACATTACTCGTTTGTTATGGTACCGATCCCTTCACCAGGTATGATTTTTATTTAAAGCAAATTTGTTATTCAGGCTCTAGGATTTTTATAGAATTGCTTCCGAGCATTAAACTTATTGAAAAATTTAGTCAATTTAAACAAAGTGTTCATGAGTTTCCTATGCTACAGTATATGAATGATTTCTCCATTAATCTGAATCAGAAATTGCCAAAATTTTTTGTTCTTTATATTAAGTGGTACTGATTAATAAAATCACATTTTAAGTATCAAATACTTTACATTTTGTATATATATTCAAATAAAGAGCCTTCTTTAATTTAAAAAAAAAACGCGATAAGTAAAGAAAAGAAAAACGAGAATGAAAATGAAAGG
Source organism: Pachypeltis micranthus (assembly GCA_020466155.1). Lineage (NCBI taxonomy): Eukaryota > Metazoa > Arthropoda > Insecta > Hemiptera > Miridae > Pachypeltis > Pachypeltis micranthus. Next base: position 33,059,778 of record CM035773.1, read on the forward strand.
AGGACAAGTAAAGAGCTACGTCAGGCCTAGGAATCACACCAAATCGTCAGCTGTTGTGAGATAGGTCCCCACAGCCCCCCCTCCCACCAATGTCAACGATACCGATCCGGAAAATGAACGCGACGCCCAGCCCCCACTAGTCACCCTTGGTGGATTACGGTTTTGATTGACGCAGTTTGGCAGCGTTAAAAAACACAAACCAGGAAATCCTACTCCCCACTGTAAGTGCTTATGCAGTGGGGAAGAGTGGTACAGAATCCGCACGCTCATTCGATTTCTTATTCAACAATCGAAGTGAATAAAGGCAAATTAGAGACAATAGGTACCTCAGGTAAATCAGAATACATGGGAGTTATTTAGTTATCACTTAAAGTTTTAGTATTATTAATTATTATACGTTTTTTAGGTTCTTGTTTCAATTTTGGGAATAGAGTGGAGCTCATGGGATAGGGCGATGAAGAGTTTTGCTCCCCGGCAATACTACGCCTGCTGGCCATGGTGAGTCTTACGGGAAGGCAGTTCACAGAGAAATTGTCCACAAGTTTTGGTTTTCCCTCCTCTAAAAATGTCAGGTGGTTGCTTAGTAAATCTTTGTATGTTTTAATTATCACTCTCAGCTTAAGTACTGCAAACTCTTTAAAGATAGATTCTGTCAGATATCTCATCTTTTTGGTTTATTATTCATTCTGAATAATAACAATATGTTTTCGGTCAAGAAAAATTTTTTACAACCCCCCTTCAAAATTTGATACTTTACGTTTCAAGATTCCAAATTGTCTGTCCGCCGTCCCCCGTCCAAGCCATTTTGTGCCTTTAACGTGGTCTAAAAAATTCGTTCTTTCGCACAAAAGCCCATTTGGTATCTAGTTGTGCCCGCCATCTCGGCAATCCGATCGGACGAAGCCCATGGTTGTTATGGGCAAAAAATGGTTAAAAAAAACGAAACGCAGTATAACGCGGAAACTACAGCGGAAGTCAACGTTTCATCGTTAGTACTCCCTCCCTCCCGTCAAATCAAACTCAATCACCCGCCCGCTCGACGCGCAACGGGTTCGCTGGAAGCCCCCGTCCAAATTTCCCCGACTCTCGCCCGACGGGGCGCCAAGGCCACTTCCTCCGCACACCCCTCCATCGGATCATAAATGCCTACAGACGTTTACGGGCGCCTGGCGCTGGGGGAATATTTAGTTTCCGTAGTTCCATTGTAGCCAGGTCGTGTTTCGTATGGTTTACTACTATTCGATGCTGAATCGAATGGGATGGGTCTCGGAGCAGTAATACTAGGTGAAGCTTTTCATGAGAATAATAAATCATTGTGTAATAGTTGGCAGGGTTTTTAAAGTAAGACTTTGATTAAGAGCCTCTGGGTTAGGGATAATGAATCAACAAGAGACGCGCTAAATCCTCCCCAACCAGATGCACCATAGATCATAAGCGGCTGAATGAGCGCACAGTCTATCATTCTACGTCTATCAACAGCTTCTTAGCTCTCTACACACATGGATCATCTTTCTCATCGAGGATGTCACTTTTTCAGGAGTTTATCCCATCAACTTCCACGCCTAGGTATCGAACAGAAGCAATTTGCTGACTGACTTCACAGCAGCACTGAAAAACGTATGTACAGATTTATAAATAGTCTCAAGGGGAGTAGGAGGGGAGAAACCATGGTTGGTTAACCGACTTCTTACGCCCCAGCGCTCAGACGTGCAAGTTTCAACCACTACCGAATATTTATCAAGCTGGAGCTCATTTGGTTCGGTTATTGGCTCCTGGCGAACAATGTACTCCGAAGTGACTTTTAGGAGAGTTGCGTCAAACTAGCCTGGATGAACCTGAAGCACTGGGAGTTGGAGATTGTCAATCGCTGCTCAACAGGCCGGAAAATGAGAGACAAAACGAGTCAGAAATGCGGGAATTCCGCGGAAAAGCCTCTCGCAAATCCCGTCTGCCGTCAAAGGGAACCGTTTTGCTTTTCAAAAGTAACGAAATGTAAATGAGATCTGCGCGGAGGGACGCAGCCGCTAACGCACAAAGAGGTTGTAAATATGAGCGAAACTTTTGCCGACTAATTAAGGATTCCCCTTGTGGTTGGAAGCACCGGAGAGGCGGAGCACAATGGGACGCAAAGCTAATCCGCGGAGCGGAAAAGATAAATGGAAAGAGAACGAGGAAGAGGAGAAAGGGGTTAAAGTGGAAGAGAAAGAGGATGTGGGAGAAAGGGAACGTGGAAGGGATGCGGTGGAAGGGAGAAATGCGGCTTTTAATTAAAACCCGCTCCGGCTCCTGTTCTTTTTGTATCATCTCCCTCAGGCAGATAAAAGGACGAGCAGAGGAAGCTCTAGGAGTTCGGATTCGTTGGAAACAGTCATCTCCTTACAGCTCGAGTATTCGTGGATTAGTAGTTGCCCTCGGCTTCTATTTCTCTCTTTTCTCTCCGTCGGCGCTCTAATTAGTAGAGAGCTGTTCTCTAAGAGGCTTTGAGGGTCGGGAGCTGCTCCTGCCATTGAGCTCCTGATGCCTTCTTCACGACCCCGAAACAGACTCTCGAGAACCCTGAAGAAAATTGGTTTTTAGGTAAAGGCGAAAGAGAGATTGTAATTGTGCGGATGTTACGAAGCAAAGTTCAAAGAAGAGCTCGGCTCCCAGTCTCCAAAACACGACCCACGAGCCTAATCTGAACTTGTGACAAGAAATGTGCGATTTGAGTCGATTTGGTTCTGTTTCCACAGAGGGCGATTTGGCAGAATGAGGGTGCCGAGTTGAAGAATCTGGAAAATCCATCAGTTAACGTCAGAATGAGTACTTCCATAAGAGGCTACATACGGGAGATACAATGTGCTGGTTGGGTTAGCCTCAGGTCTTCAGTGAGGAGTCCATCCGCGCTGTGGAAGAAAACAAAGTACAAGCGGGCAAACCATTGTCATTGTTGGCTCCTTCTTTTTCCATTGTTGCAGCATACTGAGCCATTCCGGCCCCCCTGACGTTGAGCATCCTGTTCCTAAGGCTGTATAGCCAGAGTAATACCCTGTATCACACCGGTACAAGTAACAGGTCTGTTTTTCCACATATTGACCGTTCTTGGACTCTCAGATAGCGATCTTGCGAGTAAAGAGTTCGTCAGGAAGGGCACAGGACTATGGCAATTACCATTGGCTATGGGTCTACTGGTGCCTAAAAAGACTCCTGACTGATGAAGAAACTCATTTGGAAACTAGTGGTTGATTGCAGGCGTGTCAATGCCATCACAACTCCTGATTTTTACCCCCTCTCACATGTACAGAACTACTTAGACAGAATGTGCGGTTCACGGCACTTCACCACCCTAGATCTGGGTCTAGGAAGAGGACATAGAGAAGGCTGGGTTCGTATGATGAGTGTTTCCTAAGAACGGCGGAGCAGCTTCTGAAAGCGCTGGGATGAGTGCGTGCATCAGCTTTCCTAGGTGTCATCATTCTATTCCACCCCTCGGGTTGCAGATCTTTGTAGTCTTTTCGCCATAGTACGAGCAGCCAATTCCACTTACCTAAGTGTCAACTCTTGCAGAAGGACTATATATAGTCTTCTGACTGTCCCAGTGGTGGGATGTGCGCCACAGCCAGATGACCTATTGTGCCAGTCCTAATGTCTTACAGGTCAATGCCTAGCTTTCTTAGGAAAGCCAGGTAGTTCCTGAAAGAGTCCTCGTTGGTATCCATCGTGGGAGAAGTGGTGCCAAAGATCAAATGTCGCTCCCCTTAAGTCTCCGGCACTGGGCCATGACATGGTAGGGAGTCTTCTCATCCATGCCACACCACCTACATTGAAGAGTGTCGACTATACCCATAACATACATGTGTTTATTCATTCTGCAGTGCCCACTTATGATCCCAACAATCCGCCTCAAGTCCTTCCTCCCCATCCTCGAAGGGTGTGTTTCATCTCACTTGATTGCTCTGAAACAAAGCGTTTGGAGCGTCTTACTCCTGCAGCGTTCCAGATTATCTGATGCAGTCTTCTGGCGTGTTCTCTCACACTCCTTTTTACTAGTAACAGAGAAATCCCACAATGGTCCGCCCTCTCAGTTTCAATGATCCCCTTGTGTCCTGGAATCCAATACACTTGCTAGGGAGTTAAGCCACATTCTGCACACTGCACCAGTTTTCACGTCGTGCAGTAGTTCATTTACGCCTTGCACGACGCTTGACTATCTGTCAATATATTGATAGTTCTGTTGCTACCGCTTTTCTCTTGCATTAGGATTGCCCCGACGGTAATAGCATAAAGGCCTGGCTGCCTGTCCAGGGGGAGAAGGTCGAACAGTCTCTCTATGGTGATGGTGGGTGTAGTCTTCATCACCCTCGCAATAAGTAGGCACCGCAGCCTTTGTACTTTGCTATTCACTCGAATAGCAGCTCTATGCCACCACACGATCGACCCATATGAGATTATTGGTCTCACTATGGCTTCGTAGAACCAGCAGGCCATTCTGGGCTTTAGGCCCCATGTCCTCCCCCACATTCCCTGACATGTCCAAAGGGCCGTTGTCGCCTTCTTGGTCACGTATCTGATGTGCTCTTTCCAGACTAGTTTCCTATCTAGAATCACCCCCAGGTACCTGACTTGCTCGCTGAGCTGAATTTCTTTGCCCATCATTAGCTGCGGCCTCAGTCCTGACAGTTCCCTTAGCCTTGAGAACGGCACAATGACCGTCTTGGCTGGGTTGATGGATAACCCCACCTCCCCACACCACAGGCACACCATCCGCAAGGTCCAGCAAAGCGTGCTGATACCAACAGAGCCCCAGATGTTGACGCCAATGGATCTCAACCGAGTCGGCAGAGTTGTTTGACTGTTTGGCGACCCCAACTAAGCGCCTCACTGTCATTTTGTGTGAGTGGCGTGTTGTTTGGGGATCGGAGACACTGAGGCGCTTAGTTGGGGTCGCCAAACAGCCAAACAACTCTGCTGACTCGGCTCAGATCCATTGGCGTCAACATCTGGGGCTCTGTTGGTAACAGCACGCTTTGCACCCTGCCCTGAATGAGAACAACCACATCATCAGCGTATCCTTGGGCGTAAAACCCCGTCGAGTTGAGTCTCCCCAATAGGGAGTCAATCACTAGGTTCCAGAGGAGCGGAGATAGGACCACTCCCTGAGGGCATCCCCTCACAGTCCTCTGCAGAAGGACTACCTGGGCCACATAGTCAGTGACCAAGGTATTGAGCCTGACAACAAGAAGTTCGAAGCGGTGAGAGCTTTTCCTATCCCGACAACTCACCACACTAAGGGCTTTTGTGGTATGGCGTAAATTGTGTAACCTGTGTCTGTGCTACGCACAATCTGACGCCTGTTAAGAAAGAAAAGAGAGATAAAACTAAAGCTGAAAAATGTGAGAAAAATAAACGGCAAAATTAAAGGTAAAAGTGGACTGTATTTATATAAGCGCGCAGTGGCATCATGGGGAACTAAAAGAAAATGACCAGGACTTCAGGTAGGAAACGAATGAAGTCGAGGGAAATCCTGTTATTCTTCTCCTCGCTTTCGGGTGTCCCTGGGGGAATGCGAACAAACTATTTAATGGGGATCGAGCCCCACTTGGGAAGTGATATACCAAGAGTGTCAGGGTTGAATGGCACATGTCCAGTAATTATGGCCATCCTGAGGAGCCTTCGGATCCAGAGACCGTGAGGGAGAAAGAATGGAGGACGGTCACGTTGCCCATCGTAAGCGCAATGAACGCGGCAATGAGGCTGAGGACTGGCATTATTGTGGGCAACGAGTTTGTGGGAGTGGCGTGTTGTTTAGGGATCGGAGACACTGAGGCGCTTGGTTGGGGGTCGCCAAACAGTCGAACAACTCTGCCGACTCGGCTGAGATCCATTGGCGTCAACATCTGGGGCTCTGTTCGTGTTACCGTAGGTTTGCGCCGTCTGTTTCTAAGATAGCCGTACCCTTTGACTGGACTACTGAGAGACAACTGGCTTTTGAAGATCTGAAAACAGAAACTTCTTAACCCACCAAAAGGGCTCGAGCAACCTGCGGCCTATGCTAGCCGTACATACGGCATTCACTTCTGTGAAGCGCCGAAATGTTGGTCTATGCCAATGAAGTCAAGATTGTAAATGATGTAGGGCGATTGGCGTTGAGATCTCGATTTTTAAGGGCAGATTTCTCTGAACTCGAATCGGTTTCGGAGGAATCCCAGGATGTTGCCGATGCCACTGGCGCAGAATTAATGTTTTCGTGAGCTGATGCCAATGTGCGCAGATGTGTGATTTACCGACCAGACCTCATCCAAAGTTCGAGATAATGCGTTAACGTGGAGTATTTGCAGAAAGCGGTTGCAGTGCGCGAAACAGACTACGCGTCCTTGAGGAGGGTTGGTCGTTGGAGTTTTCCCGGTAAATTAGGTGCCAATCTTCGGTAAAATCTGTACAATACGAGGAGGTTTGGAGAAACATCGATTGGTCGTCTTCCACCTGAAACCTCGCGTTCCAGTTAAACCGTCCAATTCAGAAAACGTCGCAACTTTCTACTTTTTGCGTCGAGTTGACAACGTGATCTGCTAATAGAAAAGAAGGTGTTTCGTCGATGGAAAAAAGCTTGCGAAGGCGCAAAAAGGAACGCTTTAGCCGTCACTAAGTGTCGAATTGCTGCTTTAATGTCCCGGGCAGGCTCGAATTTTCGAAGCTTCGGATAGGAGAGCCGGGAGGGAGCATTGTCAACCACTTTAGACGAGCTGACTGCGGTGGTAGCGACGACAACGGGGACAGGGAGAGGTCGTACAGCGTTAAACCTCATTGTTGTCAAAGCTCCGGCAACCGCCGGCTGGAAAAAGGCTCATTTATTTGCCACCGGGCTTCCCCCCGTTCGAAAAAAGAGGCTTCAAATTTCTCCTGGAGTTTCGGGTGTCCGTGTTTTTCCTAATAGGAGGACGAGCCCGCAAATATTTCATCGGCTATTATCTCTGCGGGCGTGGAAAAACCGCCCACTTTGCGTGACACAACGGGCATCCTTCAGGATGTTTGCCCAGCCGGACTGGAATAGTGTCGGGTTCTGAGGACCTTGCACGGAGCTGATTACTCCGTTCTGCCAAATTTAAAATAAAAATAATGTCCCCCCCCCCCCACACCCGATGGCCCAAAGCGCGAAGAGAATATTGCATTACTGCCAAAAATATCTGACGCAACGCATCACTCAGCTTTCCACCCCTCCAGACAACTAATCCGACTTTTTGTTTTTCACTCAACGTTCTAAACGCGAACAGGAGGCGCTCTACGTTCTAGATTTCATTGGGCTGTTCGAACTTACGTCATGACCTCCATCGAGTGAGTAACGAGTAGTTGATGAAACTGTCAACATGTTTTTCAGAAAGGTTCGTAGAAAATAGTCCAAAAAGTCAGTCAATGAAACTACAATGATTCGAATACATGAATTAATCGAGTTTCTCTTTATTACCTAACTACCTCTGTTAAGTTACCTCATTCGACTACCAGCACGACTTTTGTGACCAACTAGCGGGATTGACGAGGAAAAAACTGTGTTAACCCCATTTCCCTCAACATTTTTGCTAATTATGCGAGGCCCTTTAGCCGAAGTCGTTAGAGTCGTTTTTGAACACAAATATCTGGTGCGACGCATCCTACACCGTTTCTCAGAGCCGCATAAGCATTCAAAGAGTCGAGTCTCTCTAATTAATTCGTACAATTTTAAAGGATCGAGGTAGTTAAATGTTCTAACTGGAAACCGGTGGCGTTTAAGGTTCCAGAAATCATCTCTAAAAACTGCTGTTTCACTCTAGGATCCACGCTTGGGATTTACGTGGCCCAAGCATTTGTAGTTCACAACTCTGCTGACATAAAAGAACTTCTTGTATCCAGTGTGTTATTTCCATAAGCCCCCCTTACTTTAATAACTGTTGCCCTTCTGGATAAATACCGTATTCATACCATTTCTGTCGCCCCTGCGTCGCCCCTTAAGCGGCCCATAGACGATCAATATTATTGTGAAATATCCCGGGTTTCACAATAAAACTGATCGTGTGTAGAGGACATTGAAAGGTTGTGCAATATATTGCGTGAAATACAAATCCGTGAAAATATATTGTGCAAACGGGAAAGAATAGTATGTAGTAGGCAACATTGCGCAATATCCCGTCAGTCAGTCTCATCTAGTAGTGGTGAACGCGTCGTCATGGTTGACAAGAGAGCGGATAAACGATTTATTTGTGAGTTTATTGAAGTTTATCGCGGCCTTCCCGCTCTTTGGAATGCGAATTGCAAAGATTATACTAATCGTACCAGAAAGGGGGAGCAGTAGTTGTTGAAAAAATACCGCTAAAAATATCCAGATGCTGAGAAACCAGATGTGGTAAAAAAAAAATAATAATAATATTTTCTTTGCGTACGAACTTTCGAAAAGAATTAAAACGGATTCGCGAAGCAGAGAAAAGTGGTGCAGTTGCGGAAGATGTCGAACCTGTACAGTGGTATTTCGAAGCAATGAGGTTTCTTCAGGCACAAGAAACACCTACTCCTTCAATCAGCACGATGGACACATGCCAAGAAACCTCTGCTCTGGGTGATGGACAACCGTTGGCTTGCAGGAATAGCATCGCGCGTGGTAGTGGTAATTTTCTCGATTTGAGGAGTTACCAAAGCGAGAAGTTCGTCGAATAGTACTTCGTCCATCCGTAAAAAGTTGCGAAAATCATTTGGTTCAGCACCTCTCAGTTCATTCAGCAAGATGGTGTGTTTCTCCCTGTCAATGAACCACTGTTTGGCCCATTTTCTCCCTTTTCGCGAGCTCTGTTATTTTTTTCTCTTCTTTGCACTTACCGCTACAGCAATAGCAGCAGCACACAACTCGGTTTCACTCAACATCTTCATCGAATGAAGTTCTGGCGAGGACTGTTTGCACAATCTGTTGCCAAGCAAATTGATCGTCTGTGCTCGTGAGTGTGCCAAATATTGTACAACCGTCAATATCACCCCCACACGATTCAATTTATTGCACAAACCAACTTATTGTACAATAATATTGATCGTCTATGGGCCGCATTAAACTTCGATCACCGATTCTCTGACTAGCCGATCACTCGGCCGCTAACACTAGTTTGTGCTCATATCAGTGCCGTTTGATTTTAGTTTCAGAACTGTTCCTTTGTCCAGTTTTTCAGTGGAAGTTGATTAAACTTTGTAAATACAGTCTCCCCTCTTACACTATCCCTAACTCATCTCATTCAGACTGTGAGAAATGGGAGAAAGTGGAGCGGCAGTTGTTTGAGTCCAGAATTTCCGCTGTAGCTCTTATGGGCGTCATTACACTCTTATCCTAAGGTCAGTGTTCGGCAGGCCGAATTAGCTGGGTCTTAGACCTCCCAAATGTCAGCACTAGCCCTAACGGGATTCACCTGACGGGAAAGTCATTGTTTCCCCAAATACCATTCTATCTCCACCCTTTTTTTTTTGTAACTGCGAAAGTTCCATTCCTCAGTTATTTCCAATTGACAACAGATTTCACTTTGTCGTGGACTTTCCCCACCCCTCAATTTTAGATTCCTCTTCTCAACAGACAGCTCCTTCCAGGTCAGTCATCCATCAGCACTAGTGAACGACACTCGCCTTCCCAATTCTCCCAACTCATTCGTCTCTTAAGTCGCTACTCACAACTCTCTCCCTCCGCTTATTGTTTTACAACCAGTTCCCGTGTATTGGGAGTAACCTCGTTCACGTTTATATACTAACACTCAAACTGATATCCCTATTCTGTCAAGAGTAGAACACTCCTCACTCACGCTCACCACGTCCATCTATTTCTCAGTTTCAAGCTCCCCCATTCGTGCCTCCTGAATTTTAGGGCTGCTCGAACTCATTCCCGATCGAGTACGAGCAGCTTGATAAATTCTGGAACTGTAAGCGCTACCGCTTCCTGCAGCCGTAAAGTGTTGATCGACCAAGTTCAAATGAATTGAGTAAGTGGATAAAGCCATGTACACGAGTGAATTGACGTGGAGCTAAGGTAGTTGTGTGTCGCAACGCACCAAATATTTTTTAAACAACATCTCTAGTAACATTTCAGCGGAGTTTAAAAGGAAACAAACCGCGCTAAAACCGATTTCCGTAGAAAAGTTTGATAATTTATTGTGCTGCTCTCGTCATTTTCCCACGAATGGCAATTTTATGGTATAACTGCCTTATTGAGAGCTATCAGTATAAAAAATTTAATCAAAATCGTTAGAGCTGTTTTTGAGAAAAAAATTGGTGTTTTGATCACTATGATAACTATAGTTAACTTTCGGCGGATTTTGTTCATACCCTGATTTTGGCGTTCCATGGTAACCTGCGGGCGAGATATCAAGTTTGAGCTGATTTGGTACGGTCGTTTTCTCTAAAAACCACTCTAAAATCGATTACGTCGAAAATGTTGGTAATTTATTGTGCTGCTATCGTCATTTTCCCATAGGTGGGAATTTTATGGTATAGCTGCCATATTGAGAACTATCAATGTAAAAAATTTGATCAAAATCGTTAGAACCATTTTTGAGATAAAAATTTTTGGTGTTTTGATTACTATGATAACTATAGTTAGCTTTCGGTGGATTTTGTTCATACCCTGATTTCGGCGTTCTATGGTAATTTACGGGCGAGATATCAAGTTTGAGCCGATTTGATACGGTCGTTTTCTCTAAAAATCGTTCACAGATACACAGACAATTTTCCCAAATAATGTTTTTCGGACTCAGGAGGGTCTGAAACGTAAAGATCTGAAAAAACTCAACATCTTTTTTTCAGCCAACTACTTAACTTTCCTGTCTACTTTGTAGAGCCAAGGAAAGTAAAAAGATTAATCAGAAAACTACTAAAATAGAGTTTGGTCGAAAATGTTGCTAATTTATTGTACTGCTTTCATCACTTGTACTTTTCAATGAAAGTTATTTGGTATTGTTGCGTTACTCGGATCGTTTCTACGCAGAAAATTTAATCAAAATCATCTATGCTATTTTTGAGGTGAAAAAATATTTAGTGTTTTGATTTCTGTGATAACTATATTTAGTTTTGAACGAATTTGGCTCATACCTTTATTTTGGCATTGCCTAGTGTTCTGCAAATTAAATGTCTTATTTGAGCCGTTTTTTGAACTCGAAAGCTGTCGAGTTCGTGTTAAGGGCACGATTGGAACATGCGGTAACGACGGAACGGCTGTAGCTGATCAGAACCGCTTCTGGAACTTTTGACGGCAGCAGTTGAAGAAGGAAGAAACGAGGAAACGTATTCGCATCTTGCGTGCTGGCTATTTGAACAAATCCTGTGAAAACTTGTCACCATTTATTAATGGGGTAGCCTTATTATTACACGAGAGACCTCAGTATCTCCCGCAACTCTGGAAAGCTGATGTAAAGAATTTACAATCCGATCCAATAACTTTCTCGTCTGGTGCATTTGAGCTATTCAACTGTCAAGCCACAGCGTAGTTAAGCAAGTTTTGGACGAGCGCACAATAGGATCAACTATTTCACGTCGGGAGCAAAACTTGTCGAAGCTCTCGAAAAGTGTGAAGAGGACAATTGTCGTCGACGGGATTACGGTAGTTTATTCCGATTGAGTTGATTCGAGGATGTGGGAGAAAAATAACACGAGGGAGCTCTTTTGGAGTCACGTTGTCAATGGGCGCAGCGTGTGTTCTCTACCTGGCAACTCAGAGGTTAAGAAGATTGCGAAGGATAACATAAGTTGTTCTCAACCCTGAGAGGCCTATTGGTAATTTTCTCTCGCGCTTCAAGTTACCACCTGCTGGTGATTTTCGTTGGTCTGGTCGTCCACCGATTGCTCCTTATCACCTTATTAATGATCGAGAGGTAATAGGAAGTAACACATTCCCATCCCCTTTCATTTCCCCTGGAGTTTAGGCCAACAAAATCGGTGCCGCCGATGCCAACCTCTCACCAAGACCGTGAATGTCGACGCGGAAGGGTTGACGACATTACATCGCCTAAACGGAGTTACGGTTTTGGCGGATACCCCCCGTCGACGGCTTAAACCCCCCACCCAGCGATTTTGGGGCTCCCCCGGGAATGACTCGGGAGGGGGTCTTCAGCCGAATATCAAAAACCTACTTACCCGACCTGATGTCAAAAAAAAAAGCCTCCAGTTTACCCTTTCATTTATGTCATTTGAGTAAAAGCGCGATCTGTTGTAAGGGGATGGGCGGGCCAGAACAGATGCGCGAGCGAGGACAGACGGAGGCTTCAGATGTGGCGCGAATCTGTCGGGGGCTATCGCGGCTATCAACTTGCGGTGGGCTGTCATTTGCCTAGTCCGCTCATTAAAGGGTTACGTCAAATGTCGTTATCGTCAAACGACGTTTTTCGAACCGGTGGGGGGGGGGGGTCGGAAGTTTAGAGCCGCGACCAACTCAGTATAAAACGTTCGGTGTTACGCGAATGTTAAACACCGAACACCACATTGCAGTACTTTCAGTAGGCCCGACTGAAATCGACATTTTATATTACATTTCACGACCTGCAAACTAAGGAAAGTATTGTAATGTGCGATTTTATGCCAATCAAAATCCAGTTATTAGTCCAACATGCTATCTGTACGGTAGAAGTGTGATGCTGACCACAAAACGATCAAGAAGCAACAATACAAACTCCGGACTAGTTTTTGTGACTAATTTTGTTTTTCTTGCAGTATCCCAGTTGGCATAAGTCGCAGCAGCCCAATAAAGTACGGTGCCAGTATTGACGTTACGAGTTGGTATGAATTGAGTGAAAAATGTATTGAATTTGTAGCTAGAATGTAGGCGAGGCTGAGGAAAGCTGTGTAATGCGTCAGCTTTCCTTATAATTTGAAAAAAATGAGCCAGACCCTTCCCGAAAACTCTGTCGACAGCCCTATTGCCCCCCCCCCCCAACCAACCACCAGTAGCAACATTCTCTTTGTATCGAACGACTCTACAACCGAGATCAGGTTTGTTCATAATTGCTTTCCTCGATTAACAAAGGAAACAGCACCTTTGAACTATGAGATAAATAAGTGCCCCCCCCCACCATTTTGGCCATGCCGACAATTCCCCCTTGGATTCGGTTAGGTTTTATTTTTATTTGTAAACCCCAGAATGGCCTGCTGGTTCTGCGAAGCCATAGTGAGACCAATAATCCCATATGGGTCGATCGTGTGGTGGCATAGAGCTGCCATTGGAGTGAATGGCAGCAGTCTGGCCAAAGTACAAAGGCCACCATAGCGGGGGTGATGAAGACTACACCCACCGTCACCATGGAGAAACTGTTCGATCTTCTTCCCCTGGACATTTATGTCAAGGCAGAGGCGATGAAGGTGGCTCACAGACTCACTAATCTCGGAATAGCTAAGGTGCCACAGGCGACTAATGGACACCTGGCTATATTTAGGGACTTGGAGGCCTTCAAGGAGCTCAGCATGATCACGGACGCAATTGTGCCCATGTATGAGCTCGAGAGGAAATATAATGTTCAGCTATTGGGAGGTCCATGGAACAGAGAGAGCCGCCAGTTTCGGCCTCCCAATGGCGTCAACATCTTTACAGATGGATCGAAAACCCCAGAGGGGGCAGGATCCGGGGTGTGGATAAGTGGCTCTGGAAGGAGTGGGACGTATATTGCCCTAGGCTCCACTCCATTAATTTTTCAAGCAGAGATTTATGCTATTATTGCCGGAGCAATCCAAATGCACGAGAAAGGCTATAGCAATAGAACTATCAATATATTGAACGATAGTCAAGCGTCGTGTAAGGCTCCTTAGCAAGTGCGAATAGAGTTAATGTGTATTGGATTCCAGGACACAGTGGGATCATTGGAAATGAGAGGGCGGACACCATCTGGCCAGACGTGGTTCATCCACAGTACCTATTGGGCCACCGCCCCATTGCGGGACTTCTCTGTCACTAGTTAAAAGGACTGTGAGAGAACATGCCAGATGACTGCATCAGACAATCCGGAACGCTGCAGGAGTAAGACACTCCAAACTTTTTGTCTCAGAGCAAACAAGTGAGACAAGACACACCCTTCTGAGGATGGAGAGGAAGGACTTGAGGCAGGTTGTTGGGATCATAACAGGGCACTGCAGAATGAAATAACTCATGTATGTTATGGGTATAGTCGACACCCCTCGATGCAGGTGGTGTGGCACGGATGAAGAAACTTACTACCATGTCCTGGCCCAGTGCCGGAGACTTGAGAGGGAGCGACTTTCGGTCTTTGGCAGCAGTTCTCCCAGGATGGATACCAACGAAGACTCCTTCAGGAACTTCCTGGCTTTCCTCAGAAAGCTAGGCATCGACATGTAAGACACTACGACTGGCACAATAGGCCATCTGGCCGTGGTGCACATCCCATCACTGGGACTACAGTCAGAAGATTATATATAAATAAGTGTCCATCCATTTTGGCCATGCCGACAATTCCCCGTTGGATTCGGTTTATTTCAGGAAGAGAGGTGTGGGGGCCTGCACCAGCATGCATTACTTTACTATCGAAGATGATTCGGGAGCCTCTTCAACAGAACTCAGGAGTTCAACAGAATGGAAACTTAGAGTAATTGAGTAAAATCTGTGGCCTACTGGTTCTACCAATGGTTAGCTCATTTTCAACATTCTGTCTCAAAGCAAACGGAACAAGACCAGGAATTGTTCTTATTATTCTTATTTTCTAGAAAGAGATGGGAGAAACAACTTAGGTGTATATGAAAGTTGGCACATATTTGCTTAGGTTTCACGAAGGATGACTGACTCGGAAGGAGCTGTCCGTTGAGAAGAGGAATCCAAAATTGAGGGGCGGGAAAAGATAGTTGGGAAAATCCAGGAAAGGTGGAAATCTGATGTCAATTGGAAATAACTGAGGAGTCTTCCGCAAGTACAAACAAATGGGATGAGATAGAAAGGTGTTTGGGGAAACAATGACTTTCCATAGGGCGAGTGAGTACCATTAAGTGCGAGTGCGGATATTTCGGAGGTCATAGACCCAGCTAATTCGACCTGCCGAACAGTGATAAAAACGCCAAATATTTTTACTTATAAATTCCGCTCAAATGATACTAGCATTCTCAGAATTATCACGGTAAAAAAGTGTCCATGCGAGGTTTGATAACTTTAATAAGATAACTCTGGAATTCCAATCACTGTGGTTAACACTTACTACCATTTCTCTCGGGTTTTACCAAATAATTCTAAAACGGTTGTCCAGGTCATAGTAAAAAAAAAACTTGTGTGCAGCCGCATGAATAATTTATATAATAGTTGCTCAATAATCGTCGCCGCACGAGTAGGAGCATCTCAATAAATTTCAGAACTTTAAGCACTACCGATTTCTCCTCGAAACGTACAGATATGTTTTACCAAGTTCAAATAAACAATGTAAACAATAGGTTGGATTAGTGGCTAATGCTATGAAAATCGCGAAATGTGCGTGGGCCGACGATGGAAATTTTGTTTGCGAGATATTTAGTTTTAAAAACACGAAAATGTATTTTAGAGGTTTCGGAGAATCAATTTCTAAACGCCGCCGCCATCCAAACTGGACTAGAAGCGTCGGCGGGGTCCCGCAAACAGGTTCTGCGTTGTAGAATCCAACAGGAACTCGGTTAAATGGGGCGGAACGCATTGATGGAGTTGGAAGTTGAGAAAGTGGAGAACTTGCTGGCAGGGGATGGCGCAGAAGAGGCAAAACGGCGTCAAGTGCCGGCCACCGCCCTGAGATCGATCCTGCGCCTCTCTCTTCAAGTTTATCCCCGCGAGCTTGCAAACTTTGCTACCATCCTGAGATTAGCCCCCGCCATTATTCTCCAAGCCGTACACCCCGCCGCTCCTTCCGACCCTGGAAGGCACACAATGGAAGACATCCCCCCCTTTCGTCGTCTCAACTTCTCTCGATTTTCCTTTACCTTTTCTTCGCCCCTTTCCTCCCTTTAACGCTGCCTTCTCTCCGAAAACCCGACAATATGCAAATCTTCGTTCGGCAGAACTTCCCCAACTCTGTATAACAACATTCGAAAATAGCGTTATTGGAATACCGTCATTCGGTCTCGTTGAGACGGAAAAGGAGCGGAAGATGAGGGGGACGACTGAAAATTGGGATGAAGGCGAGAGATCGTGACGAGAAAACATTCGGCGCCTTACCGCCTTTTATTATGCGAACGAGTTCCAACTAACACCAATCGCTTAACCCACGGGAATCTCGAAGTCGAATTATTCTGACGACTGGCTGCCCATGTGGGACCGACCCTCCACCAGAACTCCTTCCCTAGCTCCTTCTCTGAACTAGCTGTCTGACACACTGCAAACTTAACCATTCCTAAACCGGTCCACGAGTCTATACATAAAAGCTTCCTAATCACTAAAGTACGCGGAGAATGTGAAACTCTGTTTACAAGCATTTGTGCCACGCGATGATTATTAACCGCGATGATAAATGTTTGAGTAAGCTCTGGGCCTGCCATTTGATATTGGCTACAACCCCGCACAGCTTACCAACTTCAAAACTAGTATATGATGGGCGACAGGGGAGTTTAAAGGATGCATTAACAATTGTGGTTGTCCGTAGCTTGGTACTTGTACTCCCAATGTCCAGGACCAAGTGCTGGGAAATCCAACTCGGAATTAACGAGCGGTGAACGTCGACAGAGCGCGCAAGATAGATGAATGAATGAAATAAACTTTATTTTCTTATAAGCCAAGACAGCAGAAACAAAATTCACAATAGTAGAACGAAAAATTAGTTCCCCTAATGGGCAATGCCCGCGTTAGGGAGAACGAGTCAGCATATGTGAACAGAAAACAGATAATAAATTATTGACAAATTACATACCTATACATAATCCATATATTAGTAGCTACTATAATCGCCGTCATAAAGAGACCAATATTAGGTAGCTAGATTACAAACGGAAGAGCAATTTTACACATCGATGAGCGAGGAGATATCAACGTATAAGTAACTACAAGTATAAAATGAAAACCAAACAAACATCTTTCTTTTTTCCCTAGGTACTTTGCTTCTGTAGAAACCACTCTTTTAATATTTTATTTCTTTGCTTTGGGTATTCGGCCAACTCCTCTTTTATACTGGAAGGAAGATTATTATACGTTCGTATACCCGAGGAGAAATAAAAATTCAGCGCAGCAGTTGTTCGCACAAATGGAAGAGCGATTTGGCCTTGATACTGGAACCTGGTCAATACATCGTGAGAAGGAAGTGAAAACCTCCCTTCCTTAAGGACTTGCTTCAGGCTGCTCACTTCCACCAGAGAACTCATTTTGAGAATCTGAAGCTTACTGAAGATAGGGCTAGTGTGCTCCAAAAATTTGTTCCTTGTAGCAACACGTAGCAATATCTTTTGACAGGTAAAGACCGGGTTGATGGTTGAGGCGTAGGCGCTACCCCACGCAGGCAGCCCATAGAGCAGCACTGATTGAGCTAGTGGAAAATTACATAACTTTCCTTTCTACTTCGTAGAGCAAGGAAAGTAATAAATTGTTCGCATGAGCGTCTGCGTAAGAATATTCCTTAATAGTCTGGAGTGTGCCCCATGTATCTCGCGAGCGTTTTTAAACGCTCACCATTTAGGTATTGGATTGGAATACAATACCAATTTTTAAAAACATTCTACTAACATTCCAGAGGAGTTTATAAGGAAAAAATCGCGTTAAAAACGCTTTTCGTCGAAAATTTTGATAATTTATTGTGCTGCTCTCGTCATTCACCCACGAATGAGAATTTTATGATAGAATTGCCTTATTGAGAGCTATCAATATAAGAAATGTAATCAAAATCGTTAGAGCCGTTTTTGAGAAAAAAAATTTGGTGTTTTGATCACTATGATAACTATAGTTAACTTTCGGTGGATTTTGCCCATATCCTTGCTTTTGCGTCCCATGGTAACCTGTAAGCTAGACATCATGTTTCAGCTGATTTGGTACGGTTGTTTCCTCTAAAAACTGCGCTAAAATCGATTTCATCGAAAGTTTAGGTAATTTATTGTGCTGCTCTCGTCATTTTCCCACGAATGAAAATTTCATTGTATAGTTGCCATATGGGGAGCTATCAATATAAGCAATTTAATCAAAATCGTTACAGCCATATTTGAAAAAAATGATATTTGGTGTTTTGATCACTATGGTTAACTTTCGGTGGATTTTGCTCATACATCATTTGGCGTCATTTACATCATTTTGGCGTCCCATGGTAACCTGCGGGCGAGGTAACAAGCTTGAGTGGATTTGTTACGGTGGTTCTCTCTAAAAATCGTTTACAGACACACATACACGCACACACAGACCATTTTCCCAAATAGTGTAACTTTTCTTTCTAATTTGTAGAGCCAAGGAAAGTAAAAACGGGTATATCGAGTTCGTCGAATTAAAAAAAGGCACTACGTTACGAAATATAGTTAATCCCCTATTTTCAAAGTGTCATTCGGAAGGTCGCAGTCGTATTGTCTGAATGTTAATGCCCGTTCTCATAATCCCTTTTTATTAGCTTTGTTTTGAGTTTGTCCACGCCTAAACTTCCAACAGCATCTGCAACCATCAGCTTTTCAGTGGCTTCCTCCTTTTTGGCCTTTCGGTCGACGTCCAGTCCCCTCTGCACCATTCCTATCTTCGCTGCCTCCACTCACCTTCAGGTCTTTCTGCAGATTCTTCTTCCAAAAGAGATAAAAACTAAGGGAACTACGTTAGTTAAGGGTACACCGGTTTCGGCGAATTATTGCTTATTATTATCTCTCTTTGATAACGGCGAATGATGTAAATTGTAGGCCCTCCTTAAGGCTCCACGTAGAAACTGGTTGGCGTTTCTAAATGTATTCATTTGCTGCTGACATTGATCAGACCACTGGCGGTACAGGTAATTTATGGGGCTGTCAACATGATCTTTAAACAAGCTTCCTGTTGGCAACTGTGGAATTATGGGGAACTACGGAAAACGTTAGTCAACAAAATGACGTTAGTTTCCAGAATTTCTGTGGTTGTCCTAGATTATTTAATGAACGCGATTGAACTTTCCTCGTATAGTTCGCTTATAGGACGACCACCATAACTTTTTCGTGATAGTGAAAAGTGCTGTAAAATAGATTTTCATCGAAACTTTTGATAAATTCATTGTGTTACTCTCGTCATTTTCTCACGAATGAGAATTCGATGGTGGCGGTACTTGAAGCTGAAGAAATTGCAAAAAAGTTTTTTGTTAGCAGATTCCATAAATTTCGTTTTTATTTCGTCGATTTAAAAGGAAAGTAAAAAAACGGTGGTGTATTTGCTCTGAGACGCGTCGGAATCTCCGACTCGCGACGGAGTTTCGAGAAAGTTATATAATTCAACCGGACGATTGTTCTCAAATTTTCCGCCAGTTGGTTGTTTCGAAACAACCTAACAATTTGTCAAACGAGTGGCGAAGGGAGGAATTCGAAACTCTAAACTGTCATTACATTTATCTGTCGGATTCGCCTCCTTTGAAGAGAGCCGGGGCCGCGTTCCCCCGGGAGAAGCCGTCTCAGTCGCTCCTGCTCCCTCCGAAATAAAAGAGGGTTCCCGGATAAAACTATTAGGGCCGCAAGTTGAAACCCCCACCGCACCAATTACAGAGAACCCCGTCAATCGCGTAATTGCCGGCTATTACCGGCTCAAAAATCTAATCCGCCGCTATTTTAGGAGCTGAACGGCTCCAGATGTTGCCGAATGCTTCGACACACGAACCTCCACCTTCCCCCTGTCCGTGTCGCAACTCCGGTATCAGGGGGAATTGTCAATTGATGTCGCTGGTCAGAAATAGCTGCTAGGGCTTTTCACCTCAGGTGGTGGTTTCTAATATGCGGTGTGTTCTCGCGATTCGCAAGGCGGAACTGAACATCGCTGATTCTGGTCATGGAGTCTGGGTGGTTGAGGATTACGAAAACATGAAGATTAAGGCCGACGTAGGTGATTTCTGCATCACTAACTGCCACCGTTTGGCTCGGCTCAAGACGAATCGGTGAGGCGGTCCTCGGGCCTCCTGGGCCTTCACCGGTCAATCATTCTTCGTGGATTTTATAAATCCTGCGCCGTGGATAAATTTGAAATTCCCGCCACCTTTGAATTAGCGGTATCGGTTGCTTATGTGTCATCGATCCACCTTCAAGCAGCTAACTAGTCTGCAATCAATTGTTGCTAGACTAACAAGTATTGATCAGTCTTATTAATTCTTTATGAATTGTCATCGAAGTGGATTACAAATTATTTTTGCAAGAAAAATTTTTTTTTATCCAACCACGTGCTGCTTCCTAGCGCCAGGCGGGGAAGTCACCTTTTTGTTTTCCTTCATTCTGTTCGCCTTCGAGCCATTACCGCTATCATACCGTCCCTTACTTGTCCGTAAATCCTCTCAATTAATTTGGCTTATTTAGCCCTGTTTGCTATAGTCAGCATACGATATGCCTTTCGTATTTCCATCGTTTTAGTGAATCCGTCTGCGTATTGCTGTTCTCTTCATCGTCACTTCATTAATCACGAACTGTGACATCTTCCTGGGTTGTCTTCACTGGGAATCGCCGTCGTCCGAGGAGACCCCATCGACCACTCCAATAAGACCATCGTTAATGTTGAAAAGTGCGTCGAAACTCTAAAAAATTGTTTCGTCGCTCAGGTTCAGGTACTACCTGTCGAATTCAAGTCCCCGACTGCCAACGTGGAGAACGTCGTTTACTTATCGTCATTCCGCAAGATTCTTCCTTCCCTTCCTTGGAAGTTCGATCTGTACAGCCCTAACTAATTGTAAAGACAGAAGTTGCAAAGAGGTCTATCGTATATCGAATAATTTCTTATCTTATAACTTCCACGGCCGTCGGAACCGAACACCGTCCACGGTATATCATATGGTACCAGACGAGTACCCAATAATACTTTGGAAATTACAAACTGCCTAAATTGCATTGTACCCTCTACGTTAAGCTTGTCGTTTATATAGAGATTTTGCTCTATCTCCTACCTACTTGGTTATATCTGTGACCCCCCCCCCCTCCCCCTTCAGAAGTATTCCCTTTTATTTGTATTTGGTTCCAGGAATAAACCAGTGTTTACCTTCAAGAGAAATTGCGTTTATAACTTAAATTTTAATATTTTCCTCGAAATTCACAAATATTTCATTTTCGTGGGTTCACCCCCATTAGATATTATCAATTTTTTTTTGGTCTTCCCTCTTACAGTGACCCCAGTTGGCATTTTGCTCTCCCCTTTCCCTCATCTCACTTCTCCTTAGTAGCCACTATCTCAGGGAAGTCTGTCCTAGAACTCAGACAGTTACGCTTTCGCTCAGCTCTTGTCCCAGCTCACACCAGTTCACCTTTTCAGAGATTTATAGACGTCGTGTGAACCTTATGTCGTAGTGACTACGCGTAGCTCTACCTTGGAATCTATCTGTATCGTGTGAGAAGAAAAATGTTCAATTAACCAGTGTAACAATACAGTCTTTCTCTCTCTCTCTCTACGTCTTTGTCTCTCGTAAGAAGGCACAAGGCACATGGCATACGCTGACGATCTTCAATTTTACAGGTCCTGTAACATCGGGAGCTTCGATGAGACGGTAGATATTTTGAACTCCGAATTGTCAAGAGTAGCGATTTGGTGTGAAGAACACGGAATGGAAATCAACGTTGGGAAAACCAAAGCAATGTTTATGGGCTACCAAAAACTGTTAACTAAAATAGGTCAGACTGTAGCGAAATGCGTGTCTCTGGGTGGTACTTCCTTGGAATTTGTCGAGAGTGCTAAAGTCCTGGGGATTACTATCCAGAGCACACTCTCGTGGGATGCGCAGGTCACAGCAACGTGTTTACCAATTGCGTAGACTGGCCACCAACTTCCCAATCAATGTACGGCTGCAACTTGTACAGAGCCTCGTTTTGCCATTTTTTGACTATGCTGCAGCGACAACTTGTGACTTCAATGGTGCCCAAATGGACAAGCTGCAGAGGGCTGAAAATGCAACACTCCGTTTCGCTCTAAGACTCCGCCTAGATGAGCATGTAAACGACTCCTGATGGCTACTCTGCTCTTCAACATTTTCAAGCACCACCGTCCATCTTACATCCTTCAAAATTTTAACTCCCTCGATTCCCGGAATACGCGTGGCAGAAATAAAGTTCTCCTTATCCCATCACATCGAACGAATCTGTTCGGAGGAAGCTTCTCGACTCAAGCATCAAAATTATACAATGAGTGTTGGGTGCAAGAATGGGGGAGCTGAGGATCACAATAAAACTGAAACTCGGTGAGCGTGAGGAGGACTGTATTACATGAGGAGATGGAGTACAAATGAGCGACACAAGGGAAGTACTCGGAACGCGTGAACTGACGCGGGCAACCGTGAGAGAGAGTGAGAAGTTACTGGGGTGGAAGTTGGAAGCAGAATGATTTTGGAAGAGCTCTGTCATCGATAGGAAAATGAAATTGGGAGAAAGAAATAAAGAAAGGGGAAAACCTAGAAAAGGGGGCTGGGGGCCCGCAGCTAAGGGATTCCCGCTGGTGAGGGGTAGGTATTGAAACGGTTGGAGACAATTAGGCGGACGGAGACAATGAGGCGGGGAAGCCCAAGGTCGAAGACCCTGACAACTTCGACGCTTTGCGTCGAACAATGAGAACCTCGGAATGTTTGACCTCAATTTGAATGTTGATGTTTTCAAGAACAATTTTAAAACAATATTATTGGAAAAGTACCATAAGTAGTATTAAGATGAGAAATTATTTTGTTTTCACGCAGGAATTCTTACTAGTTATTAATTGAAGTACTCAAGAGGAAAAACTTGTACATTGTTTCAGGGTAAGTGGAAGAGAGGGCCCTAAGGCCCTAACCTACCCTGATTGTAAAATAAAAACCTTCAATCAATCTCTTTCTCGCTTCTTTCAATGCGCTTTACCAGTTGGAGAAGTTCGCCTACCATTTTCCTCAATACGTGAAAGTTAGGCTCGTTCAGCCACTGACACTGTCTTATTTCGAGTATCGTTTCTGTTTACGAGTATATACTAATATACTAATGTGCTAGAGAGGAATAATGATGACCTTCAAAAAGCCCTAAATGCAGCGATACGTTTAATTTCTGACAGAACACGTCACGCCATTTTTCAGACAACTAGGTTGGTAGCGAGTCCAATTAAATGTAGCCTGATTTATGAATTGCTTGAAACAAATAAACCAAAATATTTGGTAACAAAATTCCAAATGCTGGGCAATCTCATACCAGAAGCACCAAAGCTGGTAGTAACGCGCTAGAATACCTCGACACCGAACTGAGACCATGAGAAATTCATTTCTTGTCACACAAAAATGTTAATTGTATGATAAAACTGTTCGAGGAAAACCTTTTTCTGCAGTCTATTTAACTATTCCACATTTAATCGAAAGGGCGTAGTTACGAAAATATCCTTGAAACAGAGAAATAAATGGAGGTGGTGAGCGTAAGGATTGTATTACAAAGGACAGAATAGGGATATCAATTTGAGTGTGAGTATATATCCACATACAAGGGGACTCTCAATACACATGAACTGGTTGTGGAACACTAAGCGGAGGGAGAGAGAGAGAGAGAGAGAGAGAGAGAGAGAGAGAGAGAGAGAGAGAGAGAGAGAGTTGTGAGTAGCGCGAGACTTGAGAGACGAATGAGTTGGGAGAACTGGGAAGACGCTCGCTAGTGCTGATGGATGACTCACTTGGAAGGAGCTGTCTGTTGAGAAGACAAAAGTAAAGGAAAAGAACAGTTTTTGGAAAGCCCAGAGGTCGACTTTCCAAAGGTCAGTGCGCGACGAAACGATGACCTTTCGTTAGCCCTGGTGAATCCCTTTAGGGAAAGTGCGAACATTCCCAGCTAATTCGGCCTGCCTAACAATCACATTTATTTAAATAGTTTGATACTTGATGAAAACTGAAAGAAGATACTCATTTAAATATGTACGTAAAACTTGGGCTGAAGTTCGTTTTTAATATTATTTTTGTACATTTGTAGGAGTAGGAGGCTGCATAAATAATAAGTATAAATATTATAAAGAGATAAATAAATCAGCCAGTCAGTCAGTCAGTCTCTCTCGCTCGCTCTCTCTCTCTGTCTCTGCATTGCCATAGTGCTGGGTATGTTCGTGTGGTGTCTCTGGACTCAATGTAGCTTCGATCATCGGTTTTCTTTATTGCATACTGTGTGTGCCTCGTTTTTTTTCGCGTCTCCGCTATTCCTGTCGTTTGTTCTTCCAATTGCCCAGTGTCACCGCTTCGTGTGGCGTTTTTCGGCGGACTACGCTCTATGTGCGGGTTCGGTTTAAGCGGGGTATGTGGCGACCATCTGTTTACCGGGTCCTCATTGGTGACCGGCGGAAAAACGTGAATGTCGCACATATAAATGCCGAGTCGGTGGTTGCACATATCGACGAAATCAGAGCTATTTACAACGGAAGTTTATTTGACATAATTGCCATATCCGTAACTTTTTTGAAGCCGACTATCTCTACGCAGTCAAAAAGAGTTGAGGGGTACAGCTGGATTAGGAATGATCGTACTGGCCGCGGCAGATGTGGAGTCGCTCTTTTGGTGCAGGAACAGCTATCTTTCAGAATTCTTGGTACCTCCCCGTCAGCCTATTCAAAGACTCCCGAATTCATCTTCATCGAGTTGGTGAACGTGTCGTGTTGGAGTGATCTATCGTCCACCTAAGGTGGGGTGGATTCGAGAAGTTTTCGAGGAAGTGGGCAAGTTGCTGGCTGTGTACGATCATGTGATTATCTTGGGTGATCTCAATTCCGACCTCCTAACCGACTCAGCTTACAGCCGTCAGCTGTTAAGAATTTTAGGATCTTTGGGTCTCCACTATTTACCACTAAATGCTACGCACCATTCCAAGAATTCAAGTTCATTGCTTGATTTGATTATTGCCAATGAGATTGATCTGGTAAATAGAGTGGGTCAGGTTCCCGAGTGTGCGTTATCAAGGCATGACCTCCTTGAAATTGAGGTCAGGCAGAAGTATGCGCAAATATGCATTGACACGGAATAAGCGAAATTTGGATAATCGGGCGTTTCTTGCTGAAGCAAGGGCAGTGGATTGGGGGAGGATCTATCGAGAACCAGATATCAATAAGAAGGTTGAGTGTCTCAACGAAATTATCGCTAGCCTCTATGATAAACACTGCCCGATTGTGAAGATCAAGACAAAGCACCTTCCCGCTCCATGGATTAGGGAAATGATGGGGGAGCGCTACGTGGTATATAGGAGATTCATTAAAACTAAGATCCGGGAAGCACATAATAAATACAAAAAACTTCGGAATAAGGTGAAGCAAAGGATTCGAAACTGACTGACTTCACGAAAAATGTTGTTGTGTTCAAAAAGAATTTCAAAGAAAAATTGTTAAAGGAATATGAATAAGCTGTCGTAGTGATGTCCCACGCTCTCGTTGCACTCCTTACTTCCTCTTGACTTGAATTCATTGTTAACTTTTTAGTAAATTATTTGGTGTTGTGTTAGTTTATGTCAACTACTATTATTACTTGGATTTGTGCTGTAATAAGTGTTTTAGGCTAAGACAGTCACTCTTAGAAGGGGAGGAATATCCCAGTACTCTCCCTTCGCTTTGAGTGCGTGTACGGGTTGGTGGAATGAATGGTCGGTTGAATGAGTGAGCAGGTGGCCACAGCTAATCCGAGGAGGAGGCGCAGGGATGATACTGTGGCAATTTACTGGGTGAAAGGTGTACGAAAGGGAAATTAAATGTTTGGGTGAATGTAATTTATTTGGTATGAACGGGTTTGTTGTGTTTTTTTTTCTTTGTGTTGTTTTTCTTTATTCAGTACGTACAGCATGCTAGCGAGAGGTATGTAATCGGAAATTTAGTGCAACGAGTAGTATATAAATGTATATAAAGATTGTTATGATTGTAAATGCAAATTTAGAGGATGATTGTGAAACCTGTAGCCTGGGGGAATGGAAGAGAGGGCCCCGTAGCCCTAATTCTCCCAGGTGGTTAAATAAAATCTCTCTCTCGCTCTCCCCCTTCCTGATGTTCTCCCAAATGCACACCCTTGAATCCTGAAATAAGGATTTAAGTTACTCCGTTAGAGTATTTCCTATTATAACGGAATTTCGCCTGAAGAAATTTACCGTTATCCTGCATTTAAGAAACATCTGAAGGAATACTTATCTTTTTATACTGAATAAACAAATGAAGGAAGTAATTACTTATAATGTGGAATGCAGTAAAGAAGATATTAATTTACTTTTATTTATCTTTATATATTATTTATTATTAGTAGTAGTAGTAGTTTTTTTAAAACGCAAAGCTGGAGAATTTTGTAACACGAAATTGATTACCATGTAATATCGTCTCATGCCAATCCGTGCTCGTCACTTGTTGCTTGAAAAGCTCTGGTTAGGTGGAAGAATGGCCATGTACGGCCATAACCTCGCCAGATTTAATAATAAAGACGTTATCAATCAATCACTCTCTGTTTTTCTCTCCCTTTCTCGTCCATGTCATTCACCGACGTATTCTTCATTCAACGAGTATATCTCTCCCTATCTTGCACCCGATCTACCAAAGGTTCTTCTATCCAAGATCTTCCTCTCGTAATCTTCCAAGTCACCTTCTTGGGCGCCAATTATTTGAGCAGGCAAAAGTTTCGCTATTAAGCTGCTAATTTTTTCCTGCTCAGTGGTAATTAGATTGATTAGTATCAGCTACTAGGATCACAATTTAATCACCCCTATTCCAGATGTCCCAAAACCGGGCCACGCTCTCCCAAGCCTTCTCCCAGCTTAGAGGAATTCCCAATTGTCCTTGTACCTATAGGGACAGTTAGACCTCATCACTCAGTCATCCATCACAGTTAGTTCGCTATACTCTTCATCCCATTAGTCTCACATAATTTGAAGTTAATAACCCACGTATTGCCCATGATCCTGAACTCTGGCTCATTTGTTCCCCTCTCATTTGTGCATACCATATTAACCAACATTTTGTTCCCGACACTGCACACTTAGCTCATCTAGTTTATGATTATTTCTTCACTCGTTAATTAATAATTTTTTCGTTGGCTGACCTTGTACAGAGCAATATGGAAGGGGCTGCTATCGCTTGAACGCTTTACCCAACAAACCTCGCGAATCAGTAATTTTCCCCACTGTGCGTCTTGTAGAAGAGGAGATTATGAAGTAAGAAATGGAAGTAGCGAATGGGTAGACATCAGGACTGGAGTCAATTTAACGCAGAAATTCACCAAGTTGTCCAGATAACCTTTCGAGTGGATAAGTTTCGAGTTAACTCAACAAGTTCAAAAACTTTGAGCACTACCAGTTTCTTTGTAGAACCAGGCGCTTATAAACTGTAACAAATTACCTCAGTTGCTTGGTGTACGTGAGATGCGTCGCGCCTGATAATTTTAAAACGAATCGAACGACAACACTTTT
Organism: Pachypeltis micranthus; assembly: GCA_020466155.1. Taxonomy (NCBI): domain Eukaryota; kingdom Metazoa; phylum Arthropoda; class Insecta; order Hemiptera; family Miridae; genus Pachypeltis; species Pachypeltis micranthus. The sequence goes on from CM035773.1 coordinate 33,087,210, forward strand.
TTGAAGCCTTTTTTGTACATTTGTGACAATTTACTAATGCGACGGGGAAGCTTTTATGTGCGCATAATGGACATAAAGGATTATTTGTGTATTGTGTATGTTCTGAGGCTCATGTTTAGATCTCAATCCAACGGAAGCAACTTGACACTCACAATATTCTTCAGGGATGAATGGAATATATTTCTCCCCCACCCCACCCCACCCAGGGCCTCTTTCCGATACTTTCAACAGTTAACTGGACTTCTTTTGAAAAGGGTTTCGCGCTCGGTTTAACACAACACAAACGAAGGCGAAGCGTTTTTGGTAATTGTCTCCAAGGAAGAAGATCTCGAGTGACAGCGGACGTGTTTTCATAATCGGCCTTACGGCAGTGGACAAGCCTCGTCCAAGAGGCTCGTAAATAGACGCGGAGTCACCAATTTTGTCCTGTGCCTCCGGGGCAGACGACATGAACGTGAACGAAAGGAAAAAAAGTGACAAAATCCAACAAACAAAATACTGTGTGGCGAGAGGAGGAGGGGGGGGGGCTACATCCGGAGCTTGTTAATGTTGTTAAGAGATTTTGGACACCTCTAAGAGGAGCCCCTCCTACCTGCGGGGGTTATTGTATCTCTGATGTGCGGCTGGCTGGGACGAGCCGAAAATCCTCTGGCTTCTTCTCAAGTACCTGAGCTCTGCTCCGTCTTTTGAGCTTATTGTTGCCTCCTCCTTTTCCGGCCTTGGAAAAACGAAGCAACAGGAAACTCGGATCGCCCGCTGAACGTCCAAAAGCCCACGTGACATTTACTGACCGGTTAACGACATATAAAACGGTCCTTTTAGGTAGAAACACGATTCTCGATTCAAGAGGCGATAAATTTGGCGCGAGGCCGCCAACGGACGCAATAAGAGCTCTGAAGAGACGCCGAATGGAATGACGGACAATCGACTTTGTACGCGGGGGCTCAAATAACAGCACGTGAGCGTCCTGACAGAACGCTTGTCCTGGTCAATGCGCCTGGTCATTTCGAAATTCTTCCTTTGCCGGGAGCTTCCCTTTCGTATTATCTTTCAACAGTCCACCGCCCGACAGACTCCTTTTCTCAAAAAAGTCACAGATTGTCAGCTCTCGTCATATCGGTCTTACAATTTTGACCTTTTTATTCAATGTTTGAATTCAAGTTAATTCAAGGGTATGAGCTAAATCGGACTAAAACTAACTATAGCTATTGGTCGGGCAATTGAAAGCCTTGTCCTGATAAGCAGGGGTCTATTTCTAATATGGCTCTATAAAGGAAAGTGTTCAACACACACACACACAAAAAATACGGATTTTATACATAATCGTACAGAAAAGAATAAAAATAAACGAACACTCCAATCTCCTAATAACATATATAAATCAATAAAATAAAATGTTGTTTTGAGGATAGCTTGGTTAATTTATGCACTTCTTTCACCCACGAATAACTCACGAGCTGTTAACAGTTTTTTCTAAATCTGCGGATGAATTTGATGCGAAGAAATGGAAGTAGAAGAATATTTATGGATAAATTTGGTAGCTGGTATAGTTGTGGTAGGAAAAAAAGGTAGGTATAGCGACACAAGTGACACGATGATAACAATACGAAGAAGGTTTTTGGTGGTTGTTGGTAGCGGGCGAGTCTAAAAGATTGATGGCAGTACAAAACCATATCCCGTGACAAAATGTTCGGTAATAATAATAATAAAAGAAAATATCTGGAGCGTTGCAACTCACAACTATCCTTAGCTCTACGTCAATTCACTTTCTATATGGCTTTGTCAACTTAATCAGTTTATTTATCACTCAGTTCATTTGAACTTGGTCAAACAACACTTCACAAGAGCAGGAAGCGGTAGCGCTTACAGCTTCGAAATTTATTGTGCTGCTCGTACTCATTACAGAACCATGATTGAGCGATTGGCACACAGATACTTAATGAGGCTGTAAACACGAATTCTTTAAGAAGGATAGTAATCATTTTGGCAGAGTTATTGGCTAAAAACTTTTGGAACTGGGTGTAAGTGAAACGGCGGTAGTTGAAACTCAGGAATTTCTGGAGTGTGTCCCGTGTACCTCACGAGCGTTTCTAAACACTCAACCTTTAGGTATTGGATTGGACTACAATACCAATTTTCTTTAACATTCTACTAACATTCGAACGGAGTTTATAAGGAAAAAACCGCGCTAAAAACGCTTTTCGTCGAAAATTTTGATAATTTATTATGCTGCTCTCGTCACTTTACCACGAGTGGGGATTTTACGGTACAATCACCTTATTGAGAGCTATCAATGTAAAAAATGTAATGAAAATCGTTACAGCCGTTTTTGAGAAAAAAAAATTGGTGTTTTGATCACTATGATAACTATATTTAACTTTCGGTGGATTTTGCCCATAGCCTTATTTTTGCGTCCCATGGTAACCTGTAGGCTAGATATCAAGTTTCAGCTGATTTGGTACGGTTGTTCTCTCTAAAAACCGCGCTAAAATCGAATTCGCCGAAAGTTTTGGTAATTTATTGTGCTGCTTTCGTCATTTTCCCACAAATGAAAATGTCATGGTATAGTTGCTATATTGGGAGCTAACAATATAAAAAATTTAATCAAAATCGTTAGAGCCATTTTTGAAAAAAAACAATTTTGGTGTTTTGATCAAACTGTGATAACTATGATTAATTTTCGGGGATTTGGCACATACCCTTTTTTGGCGTCCCGTGGTAACCTACCGCCACAGATTTGTGATGGTAAGTCGGCGTAGAGTAGCATTGACTTACGGTCATGACGGTAAGTGACCAAATCTGACGGTAATGGGGGTGAAAAGTCGCATTCAGTGGCGTTAAGTCTGCAGCTGTACACACACACACACAGATCATTTTCCGAAATAGTGTTTTTCGGACTCAGGGGGGTCTGAAACGTAAAGATCTGAAGAAAAATCAATTTTTTTTTTCAGTTGATTACATAACTTTCTTTTCTACTTTGTAGAGCCAAGGAAAGTAAAAACGGATAAAACGAAAAATTTTCTTGATCTTATGAAAATAAAATAAAATACTTCTTTTTTGTTATGTTCGTCACCTTATGCGTGATCCCATCGGAAATGTGAACAGCCACACCAGCTATCATACACCAAAAATACATTTCTTAGCTTGTAAGAAGGAAATATGCGGCTGAAATGATTGATTATTATGTTTATAGAATAAAGCGTGATTTAGCCTTCACTCAACTGCCAGAAAGCGTCATATTGGGAGGGAACGAAGTCGTGTCACAAACTCCCCATTTTTATTGCAATTACGTCGTGTTTGGTATCGTTTTCAAGGTATTTTTCCATGCTGAGTCGAATAGGATGGGTCTCAGAGGAGTAGAACCGCTTGACAATACTGCGAAAGTTATCGTTCCTCCTCAGCCTCCGCACATTTCTCGCGTTTCCTCCCGTCTCACTTCCACCACCCGTCAGTTCAATTCGTCACATAGTGGTTGTCTGGCTCTTAATTTTTACCGAACCAAAAGCGTGAAGCGCAGTGGAATATTTCTTCCATAAGTACAAATGCAATAAAGAAGTAAACCTGAAAAAAAGGACAAAAAGATAAAATAAAATTAAACACGACTAGAGTGCAGAAACTAATCCCCTTCGTGGGCATAGCCCGTGGCAGGGAGATGAGTCATACCTAAACCCAACAAGAGATTAAATTAATATAGCTGCTGGAGTACAGACAAACATCTTAAACCAGTTTAACATCCATCCACTTAGTACGTGCCATAAGTATATTGTAAAAGCTTAACTCAGAAAAATAAACTACAAAAGATTAACATTAAAAGAGCAGGCCCGGATGAACACAGAAAAGAACTAGGTACCTAGTTTAATGCCATGGCCCTTCAGTTTTTTATTTAAGTTACTCAATCTAGAGGGTTCAAGAAGAAGTTCGTACCTCAAGCAATCTGGAAGAGCATTAAACCCCCGTACACCCTTAGCAAGGCCAAAAGTGGTCCGAAAATACTCGACAATCATGAATTTGTTAGTAAGGAAACTGGTAGAAATCAAGTGCGCAGGCGTGGAAAAACTCATATCCTTTAAAATTTGCTTAATGTAATTCATCTCAACTAGCAAAGAGAATTTCAAAATGTTTAAATAGCGGTTCCGTATGTTCCAAAAATCCCTCCTTAGCTATGATTCTTATTAGTTACTTTTGGGTGGTAACAACGGGGAGAAGAGCGGTGGTATATGAACCACCCCACGCAAGTATACCGTATAGAGGTACAGACTGTACGAGAGCAAAGTACAACATTTTTAACAAGGGCAAGGGTAATATTTTATGAATTCTTGGAAAAAACATAATTTTCTAAGCCTCTTGGCGACTAAGTCTAATTGTTTCCCCCACTTCATACGACAATCAAAGACACCCAAGTTCTTCACCTCCAAAGTTCTCTCTATTTTAGGGCAAGTCTTACTAGTCATTGCATCACATTCGGCGCCGTGTAATAGTACCTCCGTAATAAGCAGTGGTTCAGTCATTAGAGATAAGTGAAACGGCAGCCATTGGGTTTTACTCACAATTATAGTTTATTTTTGACAAACCACGTGTTAATTTGTTGTAGAGTACCCAATGGGGAAATGAGCCAGGCCAGGGTTGGCCTACCGGCTCATTGGACCGCAAGGGGTGGGCCCCTGTACGCTAAGGTGGTTACAGGCTCCATGGGCCGAGAGCAGCTGCACTTGTATGAATGATGGCCGCCACCATCCCAATCGCAGCCTCCCCCTTGACTGAGGGGAGGATGCCGTGGAGGTGCCTGCCACCTACCGATGAGGGCCTCCTGAGCGAGATTGAGTCTCCGCGCTGTGAACTCTCCTGCTCTACTCAGAGGGTACTCTGGCAGGCAGTCCTGCTTGATGCAAGACCAGAGTACCGCTGATCCAAGAACTAGGTCCAGGGGGGGCACGCCAGCAATGATCTGGAGGGCCCGGTGGGATGTGGTGCGGTATGCTGGCAGGACAGCCAGGAGGATGTCCCGCTGGACTGTGAGCACCAGCTGCCAGTCATGACACGTGGGAGCCACCCACCACGTCGCCGCAGCATACCATGTGTTACATTAAATCAACGGGCAAAGGGATAATAATACCAGGCCTTATCCAGAAGGCACAGGCCGTGCATGGGAGGCATTGCCCAGCTCGGCAGAGGACGAGTCATTCAGCCATTCTCTCTCGTTCATCCTTCCTCCATCTGTTAGTCATACGCCATAATATCTGGCATCCGGATTGTTCCCTAAATATTGGTATTGCAGACATCAGTGGAGCAGTACCGCTCAGCATCCTGAAGAATACACAGGGAGATACCACGACATGCGCGTCGCTTCTTCTGCAAAAGCTATCCACCAAAATTGTGGTCATCGAAGTTTAACTGACATCATCGTCGTCTACCACTACGAAGTCTTCAGGCCGTTTTTTTTGGTTAATTTTGAAGTTGGACAATTTGGCGGAAATTCGTCGTTTTATTTTCAATCCATTACTTCAAGTTTATATTAATTCCATATTATATTTCTTAAGCCGAACGGTATGCGTCTTTATCAATCAAAGACCCCTATAGGCCGTAATATAAAATAGTTATCCAGTTATCCGAAGAACAATAAATTATAGTCATCCGCAAAAATGACTAAATAAACGGGAAATATGGAACACTAAAATATATTACTTGCAAATAAAAGGGGCCCGGAACTGAGAACCTAATATCGAGGAATTAAAAATAAATTAAATAACACTTCTTCACACTCGAACAAACTACTTCCCAGTTCGATAGTTCGGATACCGATGACGGAGACGCAGCGGAGAATTTTCGGACCCAAACTTCGGGATTCGCAATCAAAGAGCGGAAACACAGAAAAATAGCAGTGGAGAACGAGGTAGCGGGCGGACAGAGTGTCACAAAAGAACTGAGCTGATGTTGCGTCAAAAAATGAGGACAGGAGCGGCCGAATCACGATAGTGGGGAAGATCGCAGATGAAAGGTTGATCCTTTGGTGCGTCAACAATGGGCAAGGCGACGATCGTTAACGGTCAGTGGCGGTCAGGTCATGTATCGTATCGTTTACTGGTATTTTTCGACGCTGAATCGAATGGGAGGGGGGTCGGAGGTGTGCCATTGCGTCAACCTGTGTAATCATGCTCCGCAAGCGAATAATAAACCGTTGCGTGATAATTTGCTGCGTTTTTCTTATAAATCCCCCTCGTACGATATCAAAAAAATGTATACACACTTTGAGAGAAAATAGCGAAGGTCCAGGGCGGAAGACGACGCGAAAACCACTGGTTTCCGCCTAGCGCGGCTCGTCGGAAGAAGCCATGAGTGGCGGGGGAAGACGAAGGGCAAGAGGAAACTTGTCGCTGGATGCCGAGCTTGCCGTCTCGCAACGAGGCCCAAACAGTTGGAATTTGTAATATCAACATGGGGGACGTACGTTTGAGTTTTGAAGAACGTAAGCAGGTTATTAAGTGGTACTGGAAGTTTGAGAATGTAAATGAAGTTCAAAGACAGTGGAGAAGGGAGTATGATACAGAACCACCTTCAAGATTAACAATTACACGCATACGAGACAAATTCGAAGTTCATGGAACAGTGTGTGATGTGCATAAAGGTCATTCAGGTCGGCCTCGAACAGCTACAAGTGATGGGTCATCAACGGCTGTCTTGGAACTGTTTCAACGCTCTCCTAACAAATCTTCAAGGCAAGGGGCACGTGAAAGTGATTTAAGTGCTAGCAGCGTGCTACGCATTCTGAAGAGAGGCAAGTATCGTGTTTACATTCCAAGGCCGGTGCAACAGCTAAATGACGACGATCCAGATCGAAGGTTGCAATTTTGTGAATGGATTCAGGAGATGGTGATACGCGAACCGGGATTTATGGGTAGCATCATTTGGTCGGGTGAAGCCCAATTCAAACTTAATGGAACTGTCAATAGGCACAATTGTGTTTACTGGTGCGAAGAAAATCCTCACATTACAATTGAAAAAGCTGTAAATTTGCCTGGTGTAAATGTGTGGTGCGGTTTGTCTTCAAGGGGACTCATTGGACCTTTTCGATTTGAAGGCACTGTAACTGGTATTAATTACCTAACAATGCTTGCTGATTCCATATTTCCTGCCATTCGTGCATTATACGGTAAATGATGATTTTTATTTTCAACTAGATGGTGCTCCGCCGCACTATCACAGGGACGTACGAGCTTACCTGGATCAAAATTTGTCGGGCCAGTGAATAGGACGCAGGGGGCCAATCGAGTTTCCAGCACGCTCTCCAGACCTTACACCACTGGATTTCTTCTTGTGGGGCACAGTAAAAGATGAGGTGTACAAACGTAAACCACGTAACCTAGACATTCTTTGGAATGAGATTCAAGCAGTGTGTAGAAAAATCTCATTGGACGTTTCGATACGATGTACGGAATCTGTGGTGACTCGTACTCAGAATTGTATTGATGCTGCAGGTCACCAATTTGAACAGTATTAACATTTGTTATTTATGTTTCATTTACATTGGACTTTCAGCTTTCTATTTTCCTGAAATTTAACTTTGTAGAACGGTAAATATATGTTCTACGGAAGTTCAAAGTGTGTATACATTTTTTTGAAGCACCCAGTATTTTGAAGGTTCCTCAGATAAATCGGAAGGGTAGCCCAATAAACTATTGATATAATGAAGGAGAGTAACGTTCGTAACGTAATTAAAGGCAGCCGTGGAAATTCATCAATTCAAACCACCTACGTTGCACTTGCATTTCTCACTGTACTCGATAACTATGTCGACAGCCTCACGAACCACCTATGCGCTGATTACTCAACAAAGGCCACTTATGGCTTTGGAGCAAATCACCTCATCCTGGAACATCAACGCTTTCTAGATTTAACTTTAAGTTAACTTTCATACTGAGTGTAAAGTTGGGTTAGTTGTTGGAGCGATTGGTATCCTCGACACCTAATTCTTTCATTCTCTGCTTCAAACTGCAAAACTCTAGGGGTCTCGTTCACCAAAACGCCGCTGATCGTGATCCAACTGATCAGGGCTAGATATGTTGATCAAGGCTAGTCATTTTCGCGCCCACCACGTTAGCCAAGATCACTGTGGGATGCGGTTAGCATAGACGTGATTACGCGGCGATTAAGCCGTATCGAGAAGGCAGTGGACTAATGAGGTTACAGTAAAGTAAAGAAATTGGGCATCTGTTTGACATCCCGTCCCATAAACAAGTGTCATGTAAACGTAAACGGCCGCGAAACCGTGTATCCCGTAGATGCCCAATGCTCAATAATCCGGATTTGATTGATTTGATATTGTTTCTAATTATTGTCATACACCAAAGTGACCGCATTAACCTCTGCCGAAGCTGAATTTTGTGAGGAGCTTAAAGTGAAAATACGCGTACTACAACTGCAAGAGCTGCAGGAATAAGCCAAATTAGTCCGGGAAAATGTTTTGTGCGTGTAGGAAAATTCGGAAGCGCTTCAAGAAAATGAGAGCTGAGCAAGAAATAATAAAAACCCAAATTATGAGGTTACAACTTCTGCGAGCAAGGAACTTTAACAAAGAAGGGATAATTGTCGTGTTTAATATGCTAATGTTGGTGTAAAAGCGTGGTATTATTTAACATTTCCTACTTATCTGCTACTAAATCCACCCAGGTAAGCCGTTTGTGTTTTCTAACACGGCAATATGACGACTGGTTTTTTACAGAAACTGCTCAGCACGTATTTTACGCAAACAACAACTTCGACGATCGTAATACTTTTGTTCGCAACAGAATTTAAATTCATACTTCTAGAAGTCGTCGGATCCTGCTCATAGCCATTTGAGGCGCCGGGTGAGATGACGATAACCCAACATATTAGATTATCATCGTAGTGGAATAGTAACTGAAATAACTGCGCACTTGTAAACAGCATCTTTGTTTATTATCATTATTCCAAAATATACGTAAATTATTCACAATAATAGAAGCGAATACTCGGCAGTGCGAAGTAATGGCGGACAAATATCAGAACATGATAAAGAAAGATAAGAGCTAACCGGGCCAAAACGCACAATTTTTTGGGGTTAGCGCTTGATCAGGGCTAGAGCTTAACCCAGTCTGGTGAACACCGTTTTTGTGGCGGGAGCGGGTTAGGTGCTGTTAATCGTCTCTAAACGAGATCAACGCAGTTGGTGAACGCGGCCCTAAAAGGTGTATGTAACAAGGGGAGAACACTACAGCACACATTCCACGTCTCTGATTTTGTCTCGTCTTAGTCGCCCCGACGCGTCAAGTAATTTTGTTAGCGGGCACGCAAAAAGCGACTAATGGCCGGTAGCATAATTGGCCCAGAATTCGGGTACCTGATCGTCTAGGCGTTCGCAGACAGCGTGGCACCTGCTCTCAGTCTGCCGTCACGTTTTTCGGGCCCTGGTCGGATTATCCGTCCCCTTGAAAACCCCTTTAGAGCGGGTTCAATTAGTTGACGTTCCGAAGAACGAGAGTTGTGAGGAAGCTGTAGGCGACGAGGATAATCCTGGATGCGGCGTGTAACTGCCAACTCTGGCGGTTTTTCTCAATTATCTCCTTTCTAAACGCACCTGGGGATTTCACGGATGCACTTCCTCGACTACTTTGTATCAGGACCTCCTCAGTTAAATTTGCTTCAGGCTTTCCTCCTTCAACTTCGAATGTTTGCTCTATTTTGGAGTTCTGATTGTGTTTACAAAATGACATTATTCTCGGAAGCCGCGTTTAAATGTGTAGCAACGACTCACTTTGGACAATGACTGGGTGTGTTGACTCCATCTAACGAGATATCCAGAGCTCAAACCTCCAAAAATTGCCACCCTCCCCTTTGGTGATTCCGCCTTTAAACGTTTAAATTCGATAGACGACCACTAGTAAGAGAAATCACACAACTCTTCTCGCACCAGTTAATGCCACACCGCTCACAAGCGCAGTACATTCGTTAGACGCTTAAAGTTAACAAGATTGCTCGAAGTGAACGTAGAGGAATGTTTAATAGCACTAGTCTGTCGATAGTCCCCCCCCCCAACCACCCTCAAATCCTTGTCTCATCGAAATTGTTCGACGGCTTTAGAGAAATTAGGAAAAATGGTGACTTAACGTTCGAACAAACTTGGTTTTTCGGGCTATCCTGGAGTCAGAGGAATATTTATGCAGAACAATATAGATATATAACTCTTTCATTCAGCGGAGGCTCGTCGGGCATTTGAGGAGTCCACTCAGGACCTTGAAACTTCGCTGTCATCAGTCGTAACCGAGCGGTTCTTGGACCAAGTGAGGTCCTCAGTCTGGAGAGAGAAAGTACACAGATGATATGTGGCCCGTCGGCCAAGATTGGCAAGTCAGAGGTGCGATGCAGGCCTGGAGTTAGCAGAGCATGTACTCTGGATGACTCTGCTGTGGCCACACTAATGAACCTCAAGGTGTGCGTACTGGGGACGTCGCACGGGACCTGGGAGTGGAACTGAGAGAACGCGAGGCAGGCAGTTCATGGACGCCCCACAACAGGCCAATTGGGAATATTCTCGGTTGCCACCAGAATAACAAGATACCCTATTAACTCCGTAATTTAAACTACTATCGTTTCATTGACTTTTTCACAGCATTACTCGATAATTCCGTAACAATAACCCAGAACCTTGAGCGACCAGGTTTAACAGGCTCGCAAACTGAGTGAAACTGAGATGTGATTAGTTTATCGAGCGATAAAATTGGCTGAATGGACGTGGGGGTTGAGGAGTTCTCTGCATCAGACATTTGGCGAGTGACGGAGAGTGGAGAAGGTCGCGGTGGTTACTAGGACAGCAAGGAGGAGGGATATAATAGTTTTGGGATTGGTGAGATCAGGAAGGTTAAAACGTGCAGAGATAGGGGGCAAGTCCCTCCCTCGCCACTCACCATCCCCAGGATAATAGCCCCCTCCAGTTCAGGGATGACAAGTGAAAGCTGCTAATTCCCTTTCGCTCGAGCTAAAGCTACCCTCCATCCAGAACAATTGCGCCGCCGTTTAATGATTCCTCTCCTCTGCTCTCGTCTCTAACACACACACACTCACACACGCAGGCACCGCCGACAGTTTCCCCACCACGGACCCCACGTTTGATTTTGTTTAACTGCGACATGGGAGCACGCTACGCTCCTCCCTCCACAACTGCTGAAACTCCTCCTTCTGCTTCCTAGTCCTCTTCTTCCTCTTCATTTGGATTCATCCCTCATCCAACCAACCTCCAGCCTTCTCCTTCCTCTCTTTCATTCCGACTTCTCTCAAAGGGGCGCTGATTACAAAAACACGCAAAGGCCTCCCAGTTTTAACCAGTTGACGATGATTGGAAATTGGAACTTAATTCGAATCCTATCGACTCGAGCGAAGCACTTCGTGAGAACAACTTGCTCCACGAACGAACGAATTGAATCTTATTCCATTACGTACAAACATGATGCCCCGACATTCACACAGAACACTAGGGTTAGGAGTGGAGTTATCACGACTTCTGGCAGTACCTGAGCCCCATGGCTCTAATTTAGCAACTCTGCTTATTTCGAGCGAGTACGTTTGACAAAAACGAGGTAACGCACCCGAAAACAGTGAAATTACAGTAATTATAGTGAGCCAAAGTTAACTAATTGAAAGAACTTGTGGGACAATACAGCGATATCACTCCCGTCTCGTAACGTCTTGACAATTGCTCGCGCAGGCGCCTGGAATAAGTAACATTCGTCGTTTCGTTGTAGTCAGGTCATGTTCCCTATCGTTTGCTGGTATTTTTCGATGTTGACTCGAATGGGATGGATCTCGGAGGTGTGAGACTACGTCGAGCTGTGGAAGAGAATAATAAACCGTTGAGCAATAATTTGCAGCGTTTTTATATACTTACTTGGTAACATTTATTACGAGGAGTGTGGAAATGTTTAGAGAGCTGCTGTCTCAGCCAAAAATTACTTTTGTTGAATCATGAATCTTCGTCTAGGACCACTAGACTGCGATCACTGGAGGTCCCTACAATGGGAGTTACGAGGTCCATCCCTACCCTCACCGTCCCCTGCTGCCCCTAGAGTGAGTAACTTTAATGGAGGGAGTTGGAGCGAATCCCCAGAAAACCCGACCAATAATTTGGAGGACGAAAAGGGTGACAAGGGAAGGGCGTCTACTTTTCATTCACAATGTAAGAGTCGCGTCACCATTTCACTCTCCACTGGAACTACACAGGGTCTGGAGCCCGCAGAGTTTGTTCGAGGGGTTTCAAGATGATTGAAGAGCCCCTGACTGTGGCAAACATTACAGCGATCCCGATCCAATGCCCTGACTGAGGCAAAGATTACAGCCATCCCAATCAGTAGGAGATATGAAGGCTCTCAGGACAATGGGCCATTAATCAGAGCGGCAGTTGGGTACAGGAGGGGGGGGGGCACTGGGAAGGTCTGCGAGTTGATCTTTGAAGACTGCGCGGTTTTTTCTCAGGGGCCGGAGCAGGGGTGGAGGGGGGGAGCTTCCACCTTTTCGCTTGTCGTAGAAGCCTAAGTGCTTAGAGACAAGGCGATTATGAAGCTTACCTCACGCCCATCATTCCCGCCAAAGTGCTTAGAGACGAGACAATCAGGTCTCTTCAATCAGGTTGATGGTTCTCATTTGAAGACTGGAACCGTACAGCGACATCACGATCCCCCACCGCCATCAATTTTACTATTCTCCGCGACAAACTAACTTTGACGACAACAACTACCTTCAGTTTACCGCAAACACAACGTGCCGATGTTTCCACAGGACTTACGCTACACACATCACAAGGAGGAGATTGAGGAGGAAATGAAGAAATGAAGGAAAGGAAGAAATGAAGCAAAGCGACGAGAACGACAACGGTCGCTGCTGCAGCAATCAGCGAAATGCCAATGTCCTGTCTCTGGCAAAGATTACACGATCCCAATCCAATGCCTCACTTTCATGGGATTATAAATCTAACTGGAGGTAACTAGAATGGGAGTCGGGCGGTACACATCATTTTACCCCCCCCCCACACAGTGCGACGCTATTTGGCGGTTACATCAAAGCTCCAGCATGTTCCAAAACTGTTATGTCTGTCAAATTCTTCCCAGAAGATATTTATTTATATTCATTCACTAGACCTGAAATCCTCATAGGTCGATGAGTAGTCCCTGGCAAAGGAGGTGCCCCAGTAACGCCTGTTGTTATGACGTCACTTCCACGCTAACTGATCCAAATCTCCAGGAAGTCGGCGGCGTTCGCTCGATCGGACAAGAAGAGACTTGAAAAGGTGTGCTCTGATTGAAACGAACGGGACGCGAAGAGAGCGAAGGGGATCTAAGAGGGGAAATCTCAATTTTCCGCGTTTTTCGAGGGGCCGTGTCGTGCTTTGTGAACCGGTCGGACGAACTCCCGTGAACGTGGAAGGAGGGGGGGAGGGCAGAGGGAGAATACCGTTTCGAGATAAAGTCTATTAGACGGTGATGCGAGTTGGAGAAGCGTGGCAATAGATCGTGCGTAATGAGCGTGTGTGGTGTGTTGTACGGGATGGCAACGAGGAGGTGCGCATATCCGCGAGCGACGGATTACTCCCGTTTTATCCTCATCCCTTCGCCGCCCCGAGGAAGATTATCCCCACGATAACGATTTCGTTGTGTGTTAGAGGATGAAAATGGTGCGGTGCGGGGGATGTGAAGGGAGGGGGGAAGCCCTCAGGAAGCTCTATTTGCATCTAAGGCACGCTCCACTCCCAAGCTCTCCCCCCTTCTTTTCCCTTCGCACGTCCGGGAGGGGTACGGCTTTAATTGTTTCCGGGATCGAGGACTGTCGGGAGCGGGAGTTTCCTGTTTCCGGTTCGCCATCTTGGTTCCCGTGTACCCTTCTCTCCGGCTCGTCAACCTCTCTCCCCCCCCCCACTCATCACCACACGCCCGCCATCCACCGCTCAGTCGGTTTCTCCTTTTGACTTCCCAATCCCTTTAACCCGAGGCGGAGAAGCAAAGAGGATAACACGAGGGCGCCGTTTGTGTTCTGCGTTCTGTGCCTCTTGGAAATGCGGAGAGAAGATGGTAACGGAGCGTGGTGGCCAGGGTGGGATGGTTGGTAAGGGGGGGGGGGAGAATATCAATAGCGATTTCACGAGGCGGCGTTTCTCGGGCTTCGATGCCGATTCCCGCGGCTTTCTCCGCGCAACTCGGAATTGAACAGCCGACGCACCCGGTGGACCGCGTCAACAAACCGCCGCAAGGAAGTTGTCTCTTCACTACGACCGCAAGGCGATAGAGTCGCAACCCGGAGGATGTGATGGGGGAATGGATTTGAGGGGGGGGGGAGTGGACCGACCAGTGGTGATACATTACACGAAGGCCAGAAACGTGAACACATGTACACCATGTTCTGTTCGATACCTTCATGTTGATCAGAACCTGAAATGGTACGAACCACCCGAAAATATCACTGGGCTGAAGTTACCAACATATTCGTAATGGAAACTTGACAGTTTGCCCAGCCGCTCTGGATGGTCGCAGCGGTTGACACGAAACATTTAGAATCACGAGAGGAATGTCCAAATGGCCCTTTTTACTTTCCGCTACCCGAAGGGAAGGAAAGTATAGTAATCGGCCCAAAAAAAAAATTTGGGTTTTCTTCAGATCTTCACGTTTCAGACCCTACTGAGTCTAAAAAACCTAATTTCGGCGCGTGGTCCGTGTGTGTGTGTGTCTGTAGTACGATTTGCGGAACGGCTGATCCGATTGAGCTGGTTCATTTTTTGTTTTGTTCGTTATTTTTTGTAGACACCAAAATAAGGTTATGGACGATTTCGGCCGATGGGAAGGGGGGGGGGACGAAAATGTACCAAAAACTAGGGTTTTTCGCATTTTTCTCGAAAATGGCGTTAACGATTTTAATTAAACTTTCAAATTATCTTCTACTAATCAATACCTAACTTTTCTTCTCCATACATACCTCCATGAAAATACGGTGAACGGAGATATAGGCCCATGAAGCAAAAATACGTTTTTTACGCTTTTTGGCAAAACGGCTTTAGCGATTTTCACCAAACTCACAGGATGTTTTCAAATAGTTAATACCTACATATTGTTCTCAATAAATGTTCCTGTGACGGTCCATTGAACAGGGATAAAAATGAAAATGTGTCGAAAATAACGTTTTTTCGAACATTTCCGTAAATTCCAGGGTAACTTCTTCACAAAATGTGATAAATTCTAATGGGTGTCTTATATTCACCCATACCCACATTTCGTTTCCTATAATTATTTCTGTATATATATGTCGAACGGAGATATAAGCCAAGTTAACTCAGAAAAGGAGATTTGTCGAATATTAATTTATCCGTATTAATTTTCTCAAAAACGGCTCTAACGATTTCGATCAACCTTTCGGAGTACTCTCAGCTAACTAGTCCCTACATTTTGTTCTATATAAATGTTCCTGTAAAAATGCGTTGAACGAAGATATAGCGCCCGCCTATGTAGGTGGTGTTCGAACTTAAAGGGATTACGGAAAGTTGTGTGTTGCTACGCACCGCACGTTTCTGGTACATCAGGAACGAGGAACTTCACAAAGACCTTGAAGTACCAACAGTAAAAGACCGCCCAATCGCCACGCATCCTATCGAAAAGTATCAACCCATCCAATCCGTACGTAAGCAACATTCCGATAGAACGACCCTTGCCCAAACATCTGAGACGCCTTAAAAGGAAGCACCACTCCGACTTCTCACAGGGCTCCAACTGAATAATGCCTCCTTCACCCCCTCATTTTTAAATTTGCAAAAACAAAAAAGGGCTATGCTCAGAGGAACAGTACACCAGTACAGTTGTTACGTACTCGCGGATTTTTTTTTTTTTTTTTTTGCAATACTAGGTAGTTGATGGACATATCCTAGTAATTACGGTAAAATTTCATGTTATTTGTTTATACAACTGTGTGTTATCTCACTATATAGTGCTGTGCACAAAAATGTTTCTTCGAAAAAAAACCGCACGGCTTTCCCGGTCGAGAATCTTCAAGAATCTTAGTAACTTAATTGCCCGCTGTGATAGCATATAGCCCTGATGATGGTTAATAAATTAAGCGAAACGTCGGCTGACTGGCTCTCAAGAATCCACACCAGATTTACGCGGATTTTAAATGGAGAAAATTACGCTAAACTCGTTTTTCGTCGAAATATTAGGTCATTAGCTGCTCTCGTAATTTTCCGACAAAAGGGAATTTTATGGTATTGTTGTATCATTAGGAGCTGTCCATGTAAACAATTTAATCAAAATCGTTAGAGCCGTTTTTGAGGAAAAAAAAACCGTGCAAATTATAACACAATGGTTTATTATTCTCATGAACAGCTTGACCTAGTATTACTGCCACGAGACCCATCCCATTCGATTTAGCATCGAAAAACACTAGTAAACCATACGAAACATGACCTGACTACAATGGAACTACGGAAACTAAATATTCCCCCGGCGCCCGTAAGCGTTTGTAGACATTTATGATACGATGTAGGGGTGTGCAGAGGAAGTGACCCTAACCTTCCTCCGCCAGTCGG
Organism: Pachypeltis micranthus; assembly: GCA_020466155.1. Lineage (NCBI taxonomy): Eukaryota > Metazoa > Arthropoda > Insecta > Hemiptera > Miridae > Pachypeltis > Pachypeltis micranthus. The sequence continues at coordinate 33,103,777 of CM035773.1, forward strand.
GCAAAAAGAGTCGGGGAAATTTGGACGGGGAACCTCGAACCGAGCGAACCCTCGGCAAATGGCACGTTGCGAGTCGAGCGGGCGGTTTCGATGAGATAGGAGGGAGGGAGGGAGGGAGTACAAACGACGAAACATTGACTTCTACTGTGGTTCCTGCGAGTTCTTTCAATTGTACTACGTAGTTATACACGTCTGATACTCATTCCATTCGACCCAGGATGTAAAAATACCTTAAAACGATACAAAACACGGCGAATTTGCGATTATACTGCGTTTTGTTAATTTTTTTAACCATTTTTTGCCCATAACAACCATGGGCTTCGTCCGATCGGATTGCCGTGATGGCGGGCACAACTAGATATCAAATGGGATTTTTGTGCGGAAGAACGAATTTTTCGGACGACGTTAAAGGCACAAAACGGCCTGGACGGGGGACGGACATTGCAGATTTGGAATCTCCACGTCTTGAAACGTAAAGTATCAAATTTTGAGGGGGTATTGTAAAAAAATTTCCTTGACCGAAAACATGGGGTTATTATTCAGAATGAATAATAAACCAAATTTGGGTGTTTTGATCATTATGATAACTATAGTTAGTTTTAGGCGGATATTACTCGTACCCTTATTTTGGTGTCCCATGGTGACCAGGGGGCTAGATATAAAGTTTGATTAGGTTCAGTCGTCTCACAGACACACACACACAGACTGTTTTCCTTAGTAGTATTTTTACAATCCTTGACTCTACGAAGTCCAAGGATCCACAACGTTACGACCTCCTGTTCATGGGGTGTCAAAATAACGTCAAATAGTCCTCAGTCCACACACTCGTTCGTTAACCTTTTGCTATTATCATTTGCAATAATCTTTTTTACTTTCCAACGTCCATGTTGAGTGCAGGCCAAATTAGTAGGAACTGTGTCAACGCCGAAGCGTTTCGTTTATTTTATCTTGTCAAATCTTGTTTACGTAATGTTGTGCGCGATAAGTTACCGACTTGCAGTCCGCCTCAACTTGGATCCTGCTGAGACTCGCCGTCTCTCCCACCAGACACTTCGAGTAGGAGGCGCCTAATGACTCGGATTATAGTCAGTATTGTTTCCCGCGCAGTCATCACCATCTCTCCAGACCGTATCACCGATTTTAATTGTGAAACCCCAAACTGCGGGTCATCAGCATCCCAAATCCACGACTCGACTGGATCTCCGTCTACATCGTTCTTCTAAATTTCACTGTAAGTACGAGCACGAGTAAAGCCCCCATTCATCTTAGCCTTCAACTTGGAGCGAATTTAGGTGAAAACCAGCACCGTTCCATACCGCTTCTTGTCTTCCAGCTTCAAACCAAGTTTTGCCTTCGTCCAGTAAATCGTCATAAGCGCACAGCGTGTGCTTCCCACGTCACGTCGAAACGGTCAGAAAAGCGACACAATTTCTAAAGCCTATTTCATGAAAACTATTTCTACGATTAAGTTCAAGTATTTTAGAAGGAGCTCCTTATTGACATTTTATGTCTTTACTTTGCTACATAAACTCGAAAATATAACGCCGGAGATGTTACGGAGAAGCGTCACGAAATTTTTTAACCTGAGTTGCAAACACATCCCCTGTGGTCTAATGGAGAAGGAATCGGCCACCTAAGCCGGGGAATGTGGGTTCGAGTCCCACCAGGGTTACGATTATTTTTTTGACATTTTACGTCTTTACTTTGCTACATAAACTCGAAAATGTAACGCGGGATATGTAACGAAGTAGCGTCACGAAATTTGTGTTGGGTTGGGTGCATGGTAACGTCTGTTACAAAATCTAACGCTTGGTAACATCACACATTTTAATAACCTCAGTGACTAAGTGATGATGTCAATTGCAATCGGGTAGGTTTCCATTGGTTTACACGACTTGGAGCACTCTTCGCTTTGCACAAACATGAGCCGCAACAGCCATTGACAATTTACCCACTACTTACCTGAGATCATCCCTCATTCTACGCCAATTCGTTCGCTCACTGCCCTCTGTCAGAAGGGAGAACGATAGTGGCCTTGCTCAGCGTTTAGAGAGAACCACCGTACCAAATCCACTCAAACTTGGTATCTAGCCTGAGACGCCAAAATAACGGTATGAGCAAAATCCACCGAAAGTTAAACTATAGTTATCATTGTTCTGTTGATCTCCAAAAATTGGGAAGCCTATCAAAGGGAAACCATGGTAGACAGCTTCAGTCAAACCGCCAAGTTTCACTTTGCGATAATTTTATCAATCGGCGTTGAAATTCAAACGAGCATTTACAAATTAAACCTACTCTTACTACCTCGGATGTCTGGTATTAACAATTTACGAAAACCACCGTGAGCTAGGAACTGCTGCACTTGCCCCTAAACGAGCATCGAGCGTGGAGTCCACCTATTTCTGATGTCAAGCCCTTTGTTTGTAGGTCCGGGAAAGCCCAGTCTCCTCTTCATTTATTCTATAATATCCTCCCCCCCCCCCCAATTTACTTCCTCTCCCCACACAACACACAGCTCTTCTCAGATATTCCTTCGTCTCCCAGTACTCGCTCACACACACACACACACACACCTCTCCGACTACTAATTCGCAGTCCTCTCTCCTTCTCCGTACAACCAGTTCACGTATTCAGAGTCCCCTTGTTTGCCCTTAAATACTCAAACTCACATCGTATTCTAGCTCTTCTGTCAAAATGTAATACAGTCCTCGCTCAAGCTCAAAACGTTCATTTATTTCTCGTGCGCTCAACAATCCACCTTTCAAAGTACCATGGTGATACGCTACAGTTCCTTTTTGAAGGTTTTCTTCACTGCGTTCCTTCTCTCATTCTACTTCTCTTCTAAACAATTTTCTTTCGTAAATGGTATTCTCTACAGTGGCCTTCCAACCCAACCCCAGGGTGCCAGTTAAGTGTTACTGGGAAAGGTCCAAAATTCATTTCCGCACACTTAACAGGTTTCGTGTAACCGCATAACTGAAGTTGGTTATGACTGAGTTTCTTCTCACATTGTGCACAACTATGATATCCTCCAGTTGGAGGTTCCAGGCCACGGAGCGTAGAAACCAATGTAAACGTGCTGCAACCTGCAACAAATCCGAATTTGTAGAGCGCGTAGTCGGGTTTGACAACGGAAAATTTGACCTGTTTCCATAATGAAGACGATGAAATCAGAATTGAGTAGGAAAGCGGCTGCCAAAGCTGAGTGCCGGTGCATCAAGTACAAAATGTGGATAAGGCCGACGGATCTGCGTCAACCCGAAGGGTCTTGGCTCCAGAAGTTGGTCGTGCCCTGTCAATGCGGTTCCAACGAGGCTCATTGCAACTGCGACATCGTCCTCGTGAGTCATTTTGACGAGGAGCGACATGATTTTTTATGAGCTTCATCTTCATCTTAGGCAGCCAATTATTGAGCCGTCGCGTGAGATAACTCCGCTTTTCGAGCATTTGAACTGTACATGCGTGTCTATCTGGCGAGCGAAGGACCAGATATGCGAATGCAGTGAGAGACGCTCTCCCAGCCCTATCACCTGCTGGACACACACAAGATTGAGCAGTAAGAGATGGGTTAGGGAGGCCTACTCGGCTTAGCCTGTACTGGTCAAGACAACCTAACCTTCGCGAGGTCCCGTCGTGAGAGGGATTCGGAACCTGCGTGTGTCAGCCTGTAAGAAAGTCCTTGTCCCAGTAGCAGCAAGTCTCTGAGAGGGGAGGGGGGTATTTTCTGGTGCTACCCACCATGAAAGGCCTACCTATTGAACACAATTACTTGGCTGAAGGGGAGCGCAGTTCAGATCCCATGTAATCTGACTTCCTCTCTCAGGTGGCGGATGAGGGCAAGTCAAATCCTCTGAATCCAAGCGTGAATAAAGCATGAGTGCATGGAAAACGCCTTATGACAACTCCTGCACTGGGGCCTGCTACCCATTCAGGTGCTCAAGCCGCAGCTAGCTCAAATAGCCGCAGCTAGCTCAAATAGCCGCAGATAGTGTCATAACACAGAGTGTCACTGGCTGCGAAGCCTAAGGTGTTGGATTCGTGGGTGCTGTGGTCTCAATGGAAAGCTCTGCAGGTTCAAAAGGTGTTGGTGGGAGAAGGGTCAGAGCCAAGTACCCTCTCCAACTACCTCAGGTCGCCTTACACACGTGTGGGGCCACATCTGTGCCCCTGTGTTCTTGAATACAATTTGGACCACCGTGTGAAGACCACTTTCAGTGGGTACACTCGAGGCCAGTTAGGAGGGTATGCGCCACTCAGCTGGCATTTATAAATGCGTTGCGCATGGATGTAACTTAGTGTGTGTATGACATGTTAGGTTAGTGTATGAGAGTGGTGCGAATAAAATTTATAGAGTGCCTGGTTGGGTGAATGGGTTAAAACACAGTGTGAGAATCCTAAAAGATTGAGAGGGCTGGAAACTGGGTGCAAGGTCTGCTCTTGTAGCAAGGCTGCAGTTCCAGGGTCTCAGTAGCTTTCAGGAAGGTTGGGAAGTCTGAACTAATCAAAACTGGTTGTAGCTGAAGCTTTCTAGCCTCAAGGGTTATTTTTTCCAAAATGATGATGAAGGGTAGAGCTACATAAGTTGGCCACTGTGAGTTCTTTAGGGTGAAGGAGTAATTTCATCCATTCCCCCGGGATGCCACATAGGAGCCCTGCTGATTGCTTCACTGGAGTACTGGAAGTAAGAGTTCTCCTACTCGCATTCTTCTTGCCGTGATGGGGCGAGGGAAGGCTGGGATAAGGTGCATTGGCCAACGACATACCAGGAACGTAACTGTAGATGCACATTGGGCTGGTGATAGGAGCAGTGGAGATGAGTGAAGAGAAGGCCATGGGGAAGAGGGAAGAATTAAAGTTGGGATTAGAGAATGTGACCCATGTGGCACAGAAAGGTAGGCAGAACGGGGTGGTTGCGCTGTAGTGCTGCCAAGCTTGCTTGGACGTCCTCCTTATCTGAGGATGCCTACAGAGCAAATGGTGGTGCCCATCGCTCCTCGTGACCCAGCTTCTCTCAGGCCATGGGGGGGGGGGTTCAATGTGAAGCTTCGTATTCGGGATTTCGACCCCTGCCCGTGGGACAATGGCACAGTGGAAAACACAGCCCACGTCCTGTTTGACTCCCGCTTCTATGTGGACACACGGGCTCGGCTTCGCCTCCCACATGTGAGTCTCTAAGGTGGTAGTCTGCGGCTTTACTACTTTTGGAATTGACGCCGCCATACGGGACGACGACTGAAGGTGCACCCTGACCTACAGGAAAGAGCTACGGTGTGCAGACCTCTCTGAGAAGGAGGAGTGGACAGACTAGATGAGCAGCCTTTGCCCCCATCAATATACAATGAACCCGTTAGGTAGAACGTCCTTTTTGCAACTCCTGCAATGGGGCCTTCAACCGATTCAGCTCCTTAGCCTGCTCATTCATGCAGCCAAACAAAATGGCACTGCAGGAGGCTTCAGCCCACACTGCCACAAGCAGAACGCTCTTGAACTAAGCGCCACCATTCACAGAGCCAGCAGGGTCACTCACCATACTCCGTTCGAAATGCTGGAAATCCTCTCCAACAGCCTTCAGCCTTGGCCTAACAGTGCTGTACGGTGTGGATGCATATTCTTGGTACATTTTGTTCCACCTCCTTCCTTTACCAGTTTCCAGAACACCGTCTCAATCCAGGTTAAGCCGTTTTTCCCCAAATTGAACTACAAACACACAGACTTGGCGCCGAAATTTGTTTTTGCTATACATTAGGCCTCAAATCATACTCAACAGTGTTTACACAATTGACCAGTGGAAAGTATTAAAAGAAACAGTTGGTTGTGCTGCCTTAGCTCGCGGCTTAATTCAGTGGTACGTTTTTCAATGTACGTTTTCATTTCTAGTCAATCCCGTACGGCTATTTCTTCCACGTGGACAGCAAGTTAGAATTGGGAGACACCGTCGGCCCAAACTCAATTTACGTGCGGCTCATATCTAAAGACAAATTTCGGTTCATCATCAAAAGAAAATGGACGAAAAATTGTCTGTTGCTCGATTCGTGGTTCTCGCACGAAAATCAAACGGGTCAACGACAAGAGGCTGAAGTCGTTTTGAGGAAATACCCGTAAGTCGTTGTAGATTGATATTGTGCGCATGAAGTATGACACAGTCGTTTAAGTCAGCAAATTTACCACACAATGTCATAAGTATTTCTTGTCCCTTTTCACTTTAAACTTATTTATTGTTAGTTATTGACCTGTCATCCTGAATCTAGTCCTTCTTGAGTTAGAGTAAGAGGACAGGTACATAGGGGCTAAGGATAACCACCTTGGGAGTGCCTCTGCTACCGCTATTAGCTTCACCTGAAGCTTTTATCATGTGGAAAGTCCTGCACTGCGGCCTCCCATCTATTCAGGCCCTCGGGCAGCTCAATCCGCAGCTAACTCAAATGAAACCACAAAATGCTCCTGACTGCAACCACAGGATTGGATTTGTGAAGGATGTGGTTTCGATTGAGAATCCCCTATGTCAATAGCGTGTTGGCAGGTGAGGGGTAGAGACCACAGGGCTGCGAGCCACTGGTGGACATATGACCAGGTGCCAGGCAGGCGAATACATCAAGGTCCAGAGGAGCAATCTCACGAGTTCGCTGCAGAAGACGTGGCAAGTCATGACACTGACGAAGTCCTGTCAGCCTGGGAAACTGTGTCCTCAGTGGCCCGAGCTGTTACACAACTGTGATCAACTATCGATAGTATTCTGGTCCTCATAGTTCAGGCGTGGAAAAAAAAGCGTAGGTGAATGCAGAACGTCTTTCGAAAATTCCTGGCATCAGCTTCTTAGGCTGCAGCACTCATAGGAGGCTTCTGTCGACAGTGCCACAGACATAGCGCCTTGAGGCAGAATGTCTCTGGTCGTAAAGCCGAGGAGTTGGAATCATGCAAGCTCTTGTCTGGTAAGAGAGGCCGATAGGCGAGGTACCCTCTCTAGCAGAGCTTCAACCCCCACAGCCTGTCCAATGACCTGAGCTATTGTCGACAGTTAATTTCCTTATCTGCCCATCTCCCGTACAAACTGCCTTATAAACAGCCCACTCGCTATACTCCCCTGTTCTGCCACTCGTTCCAGTCTCACCCTTTGAACTTACTTGCTCTGCGATTCCCTTTCACCTCGGAGCTCCCTCTACTTCTGCGGCTCGTGCTCACGAATTCATCACTATTTTTCTTATTGGTACTCGCGCTACCACATTGCTGTAACACTCTCTAATCGTCACTTTTCCCACAGGTCGCTGTGCGTTCATTATTTATGCGTATTTCTGATGTACAAGTACGATTACGAAAAAGGTCACCTGAAGCCAGAAACGGACTTTTCGGTTCCCGAAACGTTGGTGTTCGCCATGTGGGAGATGGCTCACGATCTCATCCTTTAATATTGTCACAATAAACGTACTTTTTCAATGTGAATTGTAAGTTTAGTCAAACGCGTGTGTGTTCTTCGCGTCGCTGCACGGGCAGCTGTTTCTAATTGTTGTTCACACCGGTTGAACCGCGGGCGAGGCTGTTTATAGCCGTGTGTTTTTACTTTCCTTGGCTTTAACAAGTTGTGAAGAAATTTTATGTAATCGGCCGAAAGAAACGTTTTGAGTTCTCTTCAGATCTCTAAGTTTTAAGACGTTTGCTGGGCACAAATGGATTTAGCTAATTGACGGAAGAGGACTGTATTTAGAGTGGTGATCGGGGAAATATTTAAAAAGTACTTATAATAAGTTCACGTTGTAGAACACTGCCGAACTTAGTCTGCTTACGAGGTTATGAATGAGACCACAATTATTACACGAGGTTTGGGCGCTGGGAGGTTTTTACAGGGAGGTGGATATGAGAGGAACGGAGAAGCGCACGGGCTATCGAGTAAAACTGTAGTGGACGTAAAAGGAAAGGAGAAGGGGTTTTATGACAAGACAGGGGATGAGCTGTCTTTTGCGGAGAGGTACCTGAAATTAAGGAGAGGAGAAAAAACCCCAGTTCAGGGAAATCCGCGGAAGTGGAATTTCCGCAGGTCGAGCGTTTGAGAGGGAACGATCACCGTGCCATCAAGTGTTCAGGAGTCCCGTTGAGACAGACAAGGGGAAGTCCGAGGTCCAAGGACTCATACCGATTTGACTTGCGTCGAACAACTGTACTGTTCGAAAAACCATAATTTATAAAAATGGTCTGTGCGTGTACCTGTGAACGCGATTGAGAGAACCAAATGAGCTCAAACTGATATCTAGCCAGCAGGTCACCTTAGGACCCTAAAATAAGCGTATGAACAATATACAATCAAAACTAACTATAGTTATCATAATGATGGTTTTATCAAAACGATTTTGATCAAATTTCTTGTGCAGAAAGCTCGAAATAACACAACAATACCGTGAAATTCGCATAAGTGGGAAAATGACGAGAGCAGCGCAACAAATTACCAAACATTTCGAGGAAAATCGATTTTAGAGATGTTTTTACTTTCCTTGGCTCTACAAAGTAGAAAGGAAAGTTATGTAATCGGCTGAAAACAAAATCTTAGGTTCTCTTCAGATCTTTACGTTTCAGACCCCCCTGAGTCCGAAAAACACTATTTGGGAAAATGGTCTGTGTGTGTGTGTGTCTGTGAACAATTTTTAGAGAGAACCACCGTAGCAAATCAGCTCAAACTTGATATCCCGCCCGCAGGCTTCCATGGGACGCCAAAATAAGGGTATGAACAAAATCCACCGAAATTTAACTATAGTTATCATAGTGATCAAAACAACAAATTTTTTTCTTCTCAAAACCGGTTCTAACGATTTTGATTAAATTTTTTATATTGGTAGCTCTCAATAAGGCAACTATACCATAAAATTCCCATTTGTGGGAAAATGACGAGAGCAGCACAATAAATTATCAAAATTTTCGACGAAAAGAGTTTTTTGCCCGGTTTTTTCGTATAAACTCCACTGGAATGTTAGTAGAATGTTAAAAAAATGTGGTATTGTAGTTCAATCCAATACCTATAGGGTGAGTGTTTAAAACCGCTCATGAGATACATGGGGCTCACTCCAGAAATTCCTCAATTTCAACTACCGCCGTTTCGCTTCTAAACCAGTTCTAAACGTTTTTACCCGATAACTCTGCAAAAGTAATTACTATCCTTCTTCAAAAAATTTGTGTTTACAGCCTCATTAATTATCTGTGTACCAATTACTCACTAATGGTCCTGGAAAGAGTACGAGCAGCACAATACATTCCAGAACTGTCGGCGCTACCGTTTCCTGCTGCTGTGACGTTGTTTGACCAAGTTCAAAGGCCATGTACAAAGTGAAATGACGTAGAGCTAAGGAAAGTTGTGTGTTGCAACCCACCAGATATTGTCATGTAGTTAATACCTCTTTCTTAAAATAATGACATTCGGAGAAAAAAAATTTAACAAAATCAAGAAACAGACCTTAATAGTTTTTTTCCTCTGAATGTCATTATTTTAAGAAACCTATAAGCACTTCCCGCGTCGGCCTTGAGAAAGCTATTCATTCATCCTGACTGGTTCTCAAAAATCCACACCAGAGTTAACTTCGACAGTCCAAACGATATATTAATTATATTACGATATATTGAATCTACAAGCCTCTCAGCGTACCGATTACTCAATAATGGCCGGGGCATGAGCCCGAAATACCAGCACTAAACCAGCCCAAATCGCGAGATGAACAGGTTGCAAGGGCATGAAGCCCACGAGTCACATGCTATCGAGCGGTGAGGATTTTTGAAAAGTACAAGTTAGAACGGTATATTTGAGCCTTATTGAGTACCGGGGCCAGTATTATCCTACGACACTCTTCCAACCACTAGAAAACGTGAAAAAGATGAAATTCAAAATGACGAGCGATCGCTCTCGTTTAGCGTGTGAAAGAACCGGCATTTTGTAACTGCCTTTTCCAACGTATTTAGATCAAGTTGCGCTTAACGTTTCAACTCCTAGAGTCGGTTTTAGTTTACAGCAGTTTGAGGTTTATTTAAAATATAAAGGCCGACGCCTCTTTATTGTTTTTTCTACGCTCCGAAGCTTTTTTTTTCTGATTCACTTCTAGTTTTTCCCCCCAACAGGATTTTTTTTCTCCCCTTCACAGTCGACCGCACTTATATCAAAATTCAGTTCGATGCAAATACGAGTCAAGCTGGGGAAAAAGGGGCGAGTAAAATGTAAATTCACTTAGTCGCCGCTCGAGGGAGCTTTCGCGATGGGAAGGGAAGGGGGGGGGGGGCTGGGAAAGAAAAAAAAGTAAAGTTTGGTTGTTAAAACAGAAAGGGCACAACGGAAAATGGCGCATTGGGCGATGGCGTGAGGTTAGGGGAAGGGAGATGTTCGAGTCCGCCCTCCAATATAAATGAATACATGATTACGTGGTGTTCCACAGTTCAGCGAGTCATACAGAGCTTTGTAATGATCTTTCAAACACGGGGCAATGTGAAGGTTATAGCGACGGCTACGGTTAGATTTAGGCAAGCAACAACTGTTGGCTGGTGCGATGTCTGAATGTTGCCCAACTTAAGATATCAAATGCAACAATGTAGCTCATCTTAGTAGGCTAATGTGTTATCGAAGCCCAGTAGAAGGAGGCTGGTGCGTCTCTTAAATGTACTGCAAAGAGGAGTATGCCTGTTGACATATTCAGCCAATAATACGGGGATCTAACGCCACAGGAGGCGGTGGGAGAGCTCTGGCCACCCAAGTAAGACGCTGTAAAGCTAGCGGGCGATGGAGAGATTTGTCTAGACCGTGCTCCGTCATATAGTGGAGTCGAATGAGCATCCGGCTCACCTATAAAAGAGCTAGGCGCTATGGTTTCATCCTGAAGTTATCCTGCAGAGTAAACCATAGGAAAAACAGACAACTAAGTGGTGTGATTGAGGTCATGGAATCTATCTAGAAGCCTGCAATTAGGGGATATCTGAACACTATTATGGTGGAGGGGAGGTGCGCGAGATGTGGGCTCATTATTCACAGTGCAGACCACTTATCTAAATACCGCGTTCCAAACAAGTAAAATCGAATACATCAGATCTTCGAATAACGTAACTTCCAAAGTTGAACTGGAATATCTCATTCTCTTGAACAGCTTGGCCTAGTCTCACACCTCCGAGACCCATTCCATTCATCGAAAAACACCAGTAAACGATGCGAAAAACATGACCTGACTACAGAGGAACGACGAAAACTAAATATTTCAGCCGCTCATAGTTATAATTATAATAATTGACACGACGTTATGAGTCGAGCTGATGATACGATTACTTTCGCTGTAGTTATTGTCAATAGAGACTAGACTTTGGCTCACTATAATTACTATAATTCACTATTTTCCGTCAAGACCCAGTTGCACACCTCTCAGAATCATTTTATTCAACAGATCATCTAAAAATACCTAAAAAACTATACCGAAAACGGCGTATTTGCGATAAAATCCGTTTTTGTACAATCGGATTGCGGGCACAACTAGATACGAAATCAGTGGCGTAGCTACCAAGAGGCTAAGCGGAGCAGTTCCCCGGGGGCTTTCGAATCCTTACCAGAAATCTCGATCGAACTGAACTTTTGGAAATTTCTCCCATTTTCAAAATAAATATGACAGGTTGCAACCTTACTTTAATCATGCCGACTCAGTTGAGAGAAATTCAAAAGTTATGCTTAGGGATCGGATAATGAGATTGGAAAATGAACAGCCAATTGATATAGAACTCAAAGAAGTGTTTCTAGGCTTTTATGTAGCCATCAAACATGGCGCAGTAGATTAAGGGCCGGTTTTTTCAATGTCATTTGCTAGCTCGACTAAAGGTCAAATAAGTCAAATCTTCCGTTAACTCCAGAAAACGCGTTCATCAATTCACTTTGACCGTTAGCGCTAGTTGTTAGTTATTTTTAACTTGTCTCTTCGCTCGGATAACTAAACTGTTATATCGGTCCAATAATGTGTTTCGCTCGCCTCGATATGTTTTTATTTATTTCCGACGTGTTATCAGATAGTTCTATAGTTATCTGAAAAATTGGTTGGCAGCCATGTTCGATTGTGTTTCGCTTGCCTCAATTAAGCGGCCTCAATTGCCGCTTGCCGTTTCCGTTTTGTGCTCTCGTTATCATATTATAGCATTAGCAAACTGAATTAAACCTTTAGCAAACTGAATTAAACCTTTCGCAATTAGAATTAAACCTTTCGCAAACTGAATTAAACCTTTCGCAATTAGAATTAAACCTTTCGCAATTACAATTAAACCTTTCACAAACTGAACTAAACTTTTCGCAATAAACAAACAATTTATTAATTTGTTAATATATAGAAACAGAAAATTATATATATATTTATATAAAGAAAGGGGAAGGTCAGTGGAGGGGTTGGCCTGTAGCTGCGGCAGGAAGTACGAGGTACATGTCCATGACGTAGTTTGAACATTCTTGAGCATTTACAGTAGACACGTTCCTCGCAATGACATCCGGCAAATTATGTTCACCTCGTTGAGCCAGGATCTTCCTTGCTTCGTTTTTTATTTTTGAAAACGCTTTGTCAACAGGATTGAGCATGGGTGAGTAAGGTGGCAAAAACTTTACCTCCATATCTGATTCAGCGAAAAACTGATTGACTATAGTAGAACGGTGAATTCTCGCGTTGTTCATAATTAGCAGGGTGCCGTCTATGGAATTTTGTAAATTCAGTTCCAGCTCTCGCAGAAACTCACGAAAAACGTCCGCAGTTGTGGTTCCAGAAGTTATATTTTGGAATGCACGACCTGCACGTTATTGAGAGCAACTATATTGTTTTGGGGACTCGACTCATGTCCTCTGATCATGTTTAGTGCAGAGAATTTAATGAAAGGTTCACTTGTATTTGTTAAAGGTTTAATTCAGTTTGCGAAAAGTTTAATTCTAATTGCAAAAGGGTTAATTCTAATTGCGAAAGGGTTAATTCTAATTGTGAAAAGGTTAATTCAGTTTGCTAAAAGGTTAATTCAGTTTGTGAAAAGTTTAATTCAGTTTGCTAAAGGTTTAATTCAGTTTGCTAATCCTATATTATTATCGTTCTATTATTTATTGGTATTCTGCCAACTCAATTTAATATCATTTTATGAGCAATGGCCTCCGACTGGGAGCTCACAGACTCTGATTTCTCCGACGTACCAGGTCCGTTCGAGAATCGAGTATTTTGATACGCTCGACGACGTAAATTTTCATACTAGGTTCCGATTGTCGAAAGAATTAGCGCCGTTCGTACTTTCGCTAACTCTAACGCGAATAGAATCGCCAAGTAATCGAAATCACGCAATTTCGTCAACGAAGAAACTCCTAACGCTCAGGTTCTACGGCCTCGGTGAGTACAGACCAAATATTTTGTCGACCTACCACGTTACATTCGTGCACGATATAACTTACGTCAAGATCGAAAAATAATCTAGTTAGACGAATCACAACTTTTCTAAATATGCACGTAAAAACTGTGAGGAATTTATAGGGTTGCCCCTACTTACATTACGTCATTGCGTGAGTGACCTAGTATGGTTAACGTATGACGAGACGATTGCTGTGAAGTTCCATTTTGATTCTTTAGGAACTATTGGAAAAAGTGAACCGTATAAAATATACGGAGAAGTATGCCGTACTTTGTTTACTTATTTCTGATTATTATTGACCTTCCATTTCGTAGCTTATTGGAACATGAGTTTAGTTTGAACGATAGGCGAGAATTATGCGTTTTGACCTTAGTGAGAAGTATTAACTTTCTGTGATGTTGGTGTGGGATCGTGAATATCAAGTTTGAGCTGTCTAGGTTCAGTCGTTCGTCGTTCAGTTTCTCATTCGTGTCTACAATCGCACATCACGTTCTGAAAAGGGTGGTTTAGGAAGTTAAAAACGCTAATATCTGAAGAAAACTCAATAATTATCTTTTCTACCAACCACATAGGCTATTAATGAGACTATACGAATGAAAAGGTCCTTACTATTCAAGACGAATATTCAAATTTTCGAATTATGTGGAAGTAGAACACGTAAATAATCATTTTCGTTTTCTCTTTGCAGGTCCGATGCTATTAGCTGTAGGCAACTTTTGTAGCGTTAGTAAAACTTCTGCCTCCCTCATTGTGAAACTATTTTCCCAGACCATTGTTCACCTGCTCCCACTTTCACAAAGACGATGTCTGGACAAGAAAAAATATCAAAAACCCGAAGAGCGTTTTACCACTCGGCTAGAATGCCACAGGCCATTGGCGCTATCGACTGTACACACGTGAAAATGTCAATTTGTGTTAAACACACCGCACATTTGGTGTTGAGAAGCATCTTGTATCGTTTTTCAAATTTTTTAAAGTTGTTTGGTGTATGATTAATTTTGAATAATACACGTAATGTTTTCTGTAAGGAACATTTCTTTACGTTGGCCCCACTCACGACGGTAAGTTATGAAATAGACGGAAGAAATTATTATACGAAAAATGAGCTACAGAATAAGAAGAGGAGTAAGAAAAGAATGAGAAGTAAGGAAAGATACGAAGAGAATTGAAAATAAAAAAACTACTAACATTTCAGCGGAGTTTAAAAGGAAACAAACTCGCTAAAATCAATTTCGTAGAAAACTTTGATAATTTATTGTGCTGCTCTCGTCATTTTCCCACGAATGGGAATTTTATGGTATAATTGCCTTATTGAGAGCTATCAATATAAAAAATTTAATCAAAATCGTTTGAGCTGTTTTTGAGAAAAAAATATTTGGTGTTTTGATCACTATGATAAGTATAGTTAACTTTCGGTGGATTTTGCTCGTACCCTTATTTTGGCGTCCCATGGTAACCAGCGGGCTAGACATCAAGTTTCAGCAGATTTGGTACGGTTGTTTTCCCTAAAAACCGCGCTAAAATCGATTTCTTCGAACATTTTGATAATTTATTGTGCTGCTCCCGTCATTTTCCCACAAATGGGAATTTCATGAGATAATTGTCTTATTGGGAGTTATCAATATTAAAAATTTAATCAAAATCGTAAGAGCCGTTTTTGAGAAAAAAAAAATTTGGTGTTTTGATCACTATGATAACTATAGTTAAATTTCGGTGGATTTGGTTCATACCTTTATTTTGGCGTTCCGTGGTAACCTGCGGGCGAGATATCGAGTTTGAGCTGAAGACTGGCTTATTTGTTAGATCACAAATATATTATTTAACAATTCTGATATTTTGGGTCTTCGAATGAAAATGTCAAATACGTGTGTGTTTTTTGACTTGGGCTGGCCAAGTTGCCTCTTCATTCGAGGGATTTTCGTTTGAGCGTAGTGGTAGCCCTTTTTCCCCGCGTTCAAACTCCCGTTAGCTAACTGTTAGTCAATTGATGATTGATGAACGTGATCCGAGCTCTAGTATGTTTTCACTCACCGAATATCGTTAACAGATCGCTACCAAATCGACGTCGAACCGGCCCTTATTCAATCAAGTTAAGAGACTACATTTTTCATCGACAAGAATATTTATTTTAAAACATGTGTGGGGCAAGGCTATGATTGAGCCAGTGTGATGATAATGGTGTACGAAAACATATTAAGGATATTCAGCCTAACGCAGAGTGCGTACATTGCGCCACTCATAACAGCATCAAACGTTGGGATCTACTGTCAAAATTCACTGGCGAATCGGACACCCCTCTAAAATAACTAAATCCGACTGATGGTCCAGGAGGGTCAATACGATGTCTGCAATAAAACTTCGTTATTTTGATATTATCAAAGCATTATTAGAAATAGTTCTCAAGAGTCCTAGTGAAGATGAGCGTAGTGAGTCCTCCCCCCCCTCCCCAAGAGCCAGCCATCTACCCCCCTTGCTTTGCTACTCGGGGAGTACGCGTCCACTCACCTACCACTTTTGATTCCGGATACAGACATCATTTTCTATTCCTGTTGGCGTGTCCACCACATGCACTCGCCTACCAATCTCGAATCTGAATACAGACATCTTAATTCGCTATTTCTGCCATGTGCTTTCACTGTCATTTGCTCATCTATAGTTCTCGATCTAATTCAACTCATGTCTATTTTGACCTTCTGCCGAGTTAAGAAAGGCACTAGGATATCTAGGAGCTAATAAAGTTCCTTCTTCTTATTTCACGCCTGGACACCCACAATGATGACTTGGATACGAGAGAGATGTCGTGGGTGGTGCGAGTGAATTAGAGACGTGTTTGCGGACAAACAACATTAAACGGCTTCTAATCCTCTCGTGAGCTATCACATGATCATCCGTCACAGTTTTTCTCTTCGCCAGGAATCACACCTCTCCTCCGTCCTCCTCCATCGCCCTCGTCACCTGATTAATTCCTTAGCCGACCCTCCAAAGAGGATCAGCAGCAGCGTCGCCGCCGCTTCAAAAGTCCGCTGAGCCCTCAACCCTCAAAAGGAGGATCATACAAAAACCTCCTGTGGGGTTTTAATCAACACGTCCTTTTCGTCTCGTCTTCTGGTGAATCCTGTAAATACGTGATGAAGTTCCCCTTACTATTTCTTCAAGAACCTTCCCTCAAAATCAAGCCCCCTCCGATATAATGCGCTCCAGCCCTGAAACCGTATTACCGTAGAGCTGCCCAATATCCTCAGGTTTTCCCTTTTTTTTCCTTCCTCTTTAACTCCAAAAACCCCGATCCATTCTCCCCTTTTCCACTTCGGGAACTCGGGGGATTTGCAAAATAGGAAAATATAATCTTGACTTAGCGACTTCGGTTATTTCAGGCTGCTCTCGGATTCGCTTAACCAACGCGAATTCGGGATCGACTCGACGCGCTCAATAACATCCCTCAAACATCCCCATTCGACCCTTCGTGTGTGCATTCTAAGAACGTCATTTTTCCTCGATACTCTCAATTTAAAACTACCGCCAACACTTTTCACGCCTGTGAGTAGAACTTCACGTAAGTTATTGGAAAATAGTCCGCAAGTTGTTTTACGGAACAAGATCGGTCCCAACTGTTAGGCCATCGTCAGTAACAGGTATTTTCAAATTGCTTCTCTTGATTCAATTTCTCCCTCCCAATTATTTTTACTCTACTTTCCGTGGTTTTTTACAACTTGGTAATTTTACACGAACTCTCACGGACACACGAGTTGACATTTCATTTAACGTACTTGCAAATAATATTTAAGCGTTTTCACAGCTTCTACTTTCCGGAATGTGTTTTAAAATGATTGAAGGGGGTTCTTCATAGCCATTTACTAACTAATTTATGAAACATAGCTGGAGGACTTCATTCGGATTTCATGTCAGTTCTTTTTTCCGCGGTTTGGCGAAATGAGAGGTGTGTTTCCACTTAGCGTCCTTTTTTTTCGGTTGAGTGAGAAGAGCAAGAAGTGACGGGGATTGGCCGTCTTGATGCGGGGCAAACCACTTGGACTAACCTGACTGTCGGAAGGGAAGGAGAGGGGGACAGTGAGGGAGGCGGAGTGGAGAGAATCCCATTTTGATGTCATGACTTTTTGACGGCTGACGAAGGCGCTGAGGCGAATAAATCGATGAAGCAAGAGCCGAAGAAAAATATTAATAAAAAAAAAAAAGGTTGGATAGAAACACGAAGCTCTGAGGAGTGAGAAAGGGATGGCAAGGGGTGCGAGAGGAGGAAGGGGGGGAGGATATTGTTTGGTGTGAAGGAGAGGGATTGACTCAGCAACATATCTCCATTAGGAGCTGGATGCGGCACTGGAGGTGTAATGACAAGGCTTTCCAACTTCCCGCCTTTCATCTTACAAAATATAAATCGCGTTTCACACTCACACAAGCCGCCTCGCATTCATCGAGCGCCTTCAAACGCTGCCCACCTCTCGCTGGAATCCCAAGAACAAATATTTTTATAGGTTGTCTCTACTTCCAGTTATCTTTTCGCCCACCTTCGGGTTTTTTTTCGGAACTTTTTTGTTGTCCAGTGGCGGTTGACGAGGGTGAGGAGTGACTCGTCTGATTGCGACCAGTCAGACAGTCCGAACGATAGCCCCAATCTGAAATCAGGCAATGGAGAAAGCGTCTCAGTTTTGTGCTCAATCCAGACGATCCGCGATAACTGCAGAGCCCCTCAATTCTCCAGAATCTTATGAAATGAGCTGCTAGTGCGAAGCATCAGACAACTTTCGACGATCCATGTAAATTCGGCGATACCTCAGACGCACCGCCGCAGTATCTTCTTTCTCAGCATTTCCACGTCAAAACGTACGCAGAAAGAAACATAGGTCTGATGTAGGCGCTAGCTATCTACAAATACTACGAATGTAACATCAAAATCGACAGCCATTTTTGAAGAAGCTTAATTTTGAACAAAATGCGGAAATGTGTTTAGGCAATTACGTAAGTTGACGTGTATGCAACTGAACCCTGGTCTTCTATAACTCGGCAAAACATGAGCCTCCGCAGTCTTATCTGCTCTGACCCTCTTCTCTTCTCGATCTGACCAAACTTTTTCGTTCTCGAACGCCTTTCCATCTTCCGCATTGCCTTTTCCCACAGTTCCGTTTGAGACGTTGCAATACGCAACTACTAACTTTTTTCTCGTAGACGCTCTTTTCCTCCACGAGGGAGTCCACAGTGTGTTGGTAAAGTACGGCAAAGACAATTAGTTCTCCCAAGGAGTTCTACACCCACTCACACTCCCGAACGTCACCACCATTCTTCAACTGATTCAGCACTTCATCGTCATCCGCAGTTTATACGAACAGTTCCAATTCAATTTCCCGATTTCTTCTTTTTTTGATCAGGCCATTAATGTCCACCTAATTATACCATCTGTCAACTTCTCTCTCACCTGTCTTAGGTTCATATTTCCACCAGATTTCTTATCCTAGTTTTTCAATTGAGGGAAGAATTTGGATCGCTCTCCGAACTCCACGCTTTCCCGAACAGACAGAGCTTGCTACAAACCAGAACCATTATTGAGCAATTGGTACACAGATAATTGATGAGGCCGTGAACACAAATTTTTTGAAGAAGGATAGTAATTACTTTTGCAGAGTTATTCGGTAAACAGTTATAGAACTGGTAGTAAACGAAATAGTGGTAGTTGAAATTCAGGAATTTCTGGAGTGTGTCCCATGTATCTCACGAGCGGTTTTAAACACTCACCCTTTAGGTATTGGATTGGACTACAATACCAATTTTTTTAAACATTCTACTAACATTCCAGTGGAGTTTATCAGAAAAAAACCGCGCTAAAAACACTTTTCGTCGAAAGTTTGGTAATTTATTGTGCTGCTCTCGTCATTTTCCCACGAATGAGAATTTTATGGTGTAGTTGCTATATTGGGAGCTGTAAATATAAAACATTTAATCAAAATCGTTAGAGCCGTTTCAGAGAAAAGAAATATTTTGTGTTTTGATCACTATGATAACTATAGTTAAATTTCGGTGGATTTTGTTCATACCCTTATTTTGGAGTCGTGTGGAACCTGCGGGTGAGATATCGAGTTTGAGCTGATTTGATACGGGCGTTTTCTCTAACAATCGTTTACACACACACAGACAGACAGACTATTTTCCCAAATAGTGTTTTTCGGACTCTATCGTTTTTCCAATTTTGTCAGAAACGAGGCTAACGATTTTGATCAAACGTACGGAGTACTTTCAATCAAGTAGTGTCTACATATTATTCTCCATAAATGTTTGCGTAGAAATGCGTTGAACGAAGACGACGCGAGTGGTTGAATTTACGGGTGTTTATTCAGCCGATCACGTACTTACACTCTAAGTGAAACTGAGGAGCATGAAAATTGCATAGCCAAATGACACAGTTCGTGTACGTTTTACGATTGTCAGCGTTGTTTATCACTTAATCCAGTCTATTTTCCATCAGCTCGTATGAAGGTGTTAGAACGTAACTTTCCTGACAGATACTGGTAGCGTTTAACGTCCCAGAATTAATTGAGTCGCCCTCGCTTATTCCGCAACGTTAATCGAGCAACTCTCGTACAGATGTAACGTTTGCAGTTCTGGAAAATTACGTAAAAAAACGTGGTCAACGACACAACGGTAGTTAAAATGCTCAAATTCGGCGCGAGGTAACTTATTGGACTACTAACACGCATTTTTCGAGAACACATCATTAAAACGTTAAATTTATTGTGCTGCTCTCAACATTTGTCCTCGTTCAGTTCTCTGCATTTGTCCCAACACAAAATTTAATCAAAATCGTTAAAGCGTTTCTTTGGATAAAAAAATAGGTACTTTTGTCTCTCTCAATCGTGTTCACTGACGGACTATTGTCACAAATTTAGTTTTTGCACTCAGAAGATCCAGAAACGTTTAGAAAGTAAGAAACGTAAATATTTTAAGAAAATGCATCGTTTTGAGCGATTACTTTGGACGGCTAAGGAAAGTGAAGATTGTACTAAAAAAGTGTTCATTCGAAGTTTACTAATTTTACGCAGTAAGTAAAAGTATTTTGCGCGTCTGAGTTCCAACTTGTTGGAGTAAAAAAGCTTTCTTTGGCTCTACAAAGTAGAAAGGAAAGTTATGTTTTCGGCTGAAAAAAAAATTTTGAGTTTTCTTCAGATCTTTACGTTATAAAAGCAACTGAGTCCGAAACACACCATTTGGGAAACAGAAAACACTAACCTTCTCAATCAAATCATGTTTTCGGTCTGAGAAATGACCTATGCACTGATCAATAACGGTCGTGGCAAAAGTAGGAAGAACTGACACTTTAGAGCCACCAGTTTCCGTGTTGAGAACGTTGAACTACCCCGCTAATATTATTAAAACCGCAATCCATGTGGGTATTTTGGACCTACTTTGATTCAAATCGTAAGTGCCATTAGCGCGGATAATTTTTTAAGATTGGCTAATTTTCATAGAGACGTTAATTGAGGACGAAGGTGGGAAAAAGTCCCTAGTGCTTCATGTATAGTCTTCATGGATGAGAATGCTCTCAATCTTAGTTTGGCACCTCTTTAAACTTGCAAACAAAACAAGAACTAAGTTTAGTCGTGTTCCAGTCAGTCTGACTTCAGACACAAGCGCAGAAACGAGTGATTCGTTTCATTTTGGGCTGATTACGATAATTTCCTTATCCCTCGGGTAGTGGAAAGTTAAAATGTCCCCTCCGACCACTCGTGACCTTTTTCGAGTGGGTCGGCCCGATAGATCAGCGAAACGCCGTCTGAAGTGGGCGCCATTGTGAGCCGAGTGCCGGCTGTTTAGATGAGGAGCAGCTAATGACACAACTCTCCTCACGACCTATTTTGGAAGCTCTCCCGCAACTGGCGTCTGGAGTCTTTTCCACGACGGGACGCCCCGAATTCGAATCCATTCAATTCGTCGGACGAAACGGAAGAAAGACGTCAGCCTCCGCGCCCTGTCACCTTTTAGAAAAATATGTTTATATTCATAACAAAACTGCCGCTCGATATTTCGGATGTTGTTACAACTGAAGCCGAACCCGGAGGGCCGTTCTCCGCCACAAAGAGCGGCATTTATTTCAACCGGTCGTTCTAATGAATGCAAATCGGTCGTAATCCGTGTCAAGGGCGACTAGGATTCAACGCCACCCCTAAGGCTTGAAAACCCACTCAGGCAGTCGCATTGGCCCGTGGGACTATCCAATCTCCGCAGATTAACTTGGTGCAATAATAGTCAAAACTTCTGCCAAGTAGCTACTTCGCCTTCGCTACTCGAGAGTAATCCCGAATCTCTTATAAACTAGGATTTGTTAATGAATCCTTTGAAACTTACTTCAGTTCAAAAACCTCGAATTGTTAAGATCTCCTAATAACTAACGAGTGCCTAAGTACCCTACTAGGGAGGAGATTCAGTACTAAGGAGTCAAGTGGCGTGATCTGATCTGACTTGCTATCACGTCCAGGTAGTTTCGATTCTGGCGAATCACTGAAAACCGCTTTACGCTGCGATTTCGCAAGGCGCAGGGAACCTCCTATTATTTAAAAATGGAAGGTCTTGAGAGGAAGTCTCTGGAGATGAAAAGCAATCAAATGCAAAATTTCCCTAAGATAAAAGGAGATTCTAGTGGAATCGGGGAAGACGAAAATGACGAGAAGATTGTGGAAGGAAGGAAAGAGAGGGCGAAACGTAGGGCCGCGGCCTCTGCCCTTCCCCAAGGGACCGTCGAGTATATGGGAAACCTGCAATTCCCCCTTCGAGGGCCACGTAAACCACTTAGAGTTTCCTTCGAACCTTCCAAAGAAATTAAATTAATAAGAGAAAAAGATAGGTCTTAGCGGAATTTTATATCCGATTTGGCTCCTTTTATTACCAGCGGTGCCGGCCTCGGAGGGAAGTGGAGGTGGAGGGGGGCAGGTGAACTGTATCAGTTGAGGGGCTTAAGAAAAGCTGGCTAAGGATTTTTCTTTCCCCCTGTCGCCTCTTCCGTAAGACTTAATTTTCTTCTCAGCGGGAGCTCTCTGCAGCTTTGAGACTTTTTAAATAGAAAAACCTGAGAGTAATGATTGATTCCGTGGGCGATTTGGGTACATTAACCTGAGCCATCGGTAGTGGGGTGGTGATCAGACGAGGGATACGTCCACAAAATGCTTCTATAACCGCGCAAAAATATTACTATGAATAGCAAATGAGCAAAGGACTGTGGGTTCCACCACAGAACGACGCAGAGGCGAAGACAGCAACCCTAAATGAATCTGTAGATATTAATGCCTCCCTCCAATCAATCCAGAGCGAGGCGGTTATTACTGGCCCTAATCATGGGTTTATGGTTACGATCGTAAAACAAAACAACAACCTTCGTAGTAAAATCTTTCGAGCCTCGACCTAAAAAAGCTAGTCAAAGTCGAAGTAATATCCAGTCAATGTTGATTTTTACTTTCCTTGGCTTTACAAAGTAGATAGGAAAGTTATGTAATCGGCTGAAACAATTATTTGAGTTTTCTTCACATCTTCACGTTGCAGACCCTACTCCGTCCGAAAAAAACTATTTCGGAAAATGGTCTGTGTGTGTGAACGATTTTTAGAGAAAACGATCGTACCAAATCAGCTCATACTTGATATCTAGCCTGCAGGTTAACATGGAACACCAAAATAAGGGTTTGAGCAAAATCTACCGAAAGTCAACTATAGTTAACATGGTGATCAAAACACCAAATATTTTTTCTCTCAAAAACGAATCCAACGATTTTGATTAGATTTTTTATACTGATAGCTCTCAATATGGAAATCATGCCATAAAACTCCCATCCGTGGAAAAATGACAAGAGCAGCACAATAAATTATCAAAATGTTGGACGAAAAGCGGCGGTTTTAGCGTGGTTTTTTTCCTTATAAACTCCGCTGTAATGTTACTAGAATGTTATAAATTACTGGTGTAGTAGTCCGATCCAATACTTATAGGGTGAGCGTTTTAAAACGCGTATAAGATCTATGAGGGTTACTACAGAAATTCCGGAATTTCAACTACCGCTGTTTCACTTACTAGGTACTAGTTTTAAAAGTTTTCACCCAATAACTGCAAAAGTGATTACTATCCTCTTCAAAAAAATCGTGTTTACAGGCTCATTAATTCTCTATGTAGTAATTACTCAAAAATGGTCCGCGAATGAGTACGAGCAGCACAATAAATTCCGGAACTAAACGCTACCGCTTTCTACTGCAATGAAGTGTTGTTTGACCAAGTTCAAATGAATTGAGTAAAAGAAGTAGAAAAAGCCATGTAAAAAAGGAATTGATGTAGAGCTAAGGAAAGTTGTGTGTGGCAACGCACCAGATTTTTTTAAATTGTGTGGGCGTTGAGCATAGAACCCGCTAGCCCTAGCCCTAAAAGGCCAGACTATCAACGTTAAAGTTTTGACAGGATTGCATGATGGAATCAGGGGAAAACGACCGCAATTTTTGGAAACCGGTGGCTGGCTTCTTATCACGACGTCGAACGTGGTGTAGCAGCTTTAATGAAACAATGTTACGCAGCTGTGCCAGCCTCCATACAGTCCAGATATAGCTACGACGTTTGCCTATTTCCTCAATTGAAAATGCCGCTTGAGAGACATCGATTTGACGATAAAGATACGGTTGTAACGGAAAGGACCGAAGTCTGACTTTCAAGAGTGCTTTAGTAAGTGGAAGCGACATAGGCGTCTTGTTCAATCAAATCTTTGAGGGACATCTTTGAAGGATGACGAAGAATGAATCAAGCGCCGAGTAGTCGAGGTAGGTCGGATACTTTTGGGTACTTCATAAACGCCCGCCAATGTACTTTGCAAATGAGCAAAGTTTCAAGTACTCTGCTGCAGTTTTGAGGCTTTTTAAATAGAAAAACGAAATGAGAGTGATGATTGATTCCGTGGGCGATTTGGGAACATTAACCTGAGCCATCGGTTATGACGAGGAACACGTCCATAATATGCTTCTATATTCCAGAGCGATCGCGTCTTTCATAACCGCGCAAAAATAATGTGGAGTCAACCAACTCCACATCGCAGCTAGGTCGCTTGTTTTGTTGTCATTGAAAAAATATCTGGTGCGCCAGACAACTTTCCGCCACCACCGTAAGTACGAACACCAGCTACATATTCGGGTGCTATATCTTCGTTCAACGCATTTCCACAGAAACATTTATACAGAACAAAATGTAGGGGCTAGTTAGCTGAGAGTACTCCGTAAGTTTGATCGAAATCGTTAGAGCCGTTTCTGAGAAAATTGGAATTCCGATAAATTAATATTCGACAAATCTCCTTTTCTGAGTTAGCTTGGCTTATATCTCCGTTCAACATGTATATACAGAAATAATTATGCAGAACGAAATGTTGGTATGGGTAAATATAAGACACTCCATTAGAATTTATCACATTTGGTTAAGAATTTACCCTGGAATTTACGGAAATGTTCGAAAAAACGTTATTTCCGACACATTCTGATTTTTATCTGCGTCCAATGGACGGCCAGAGGAATATTTATTGAGAACAATGTATAGATATCAACTATTTGAAAACATCCTGTGAGTTTAATGATAATCGTTGAAGCCATTTCGCCAAAAAGCGTAAAAAACTTATTTTTGCTTTATAGGCCTATATCTCCGTTCACCGTATTTTCATGGAGATATGTATAGAGAAGAAAAGTTAGGTATTGATTAGTAGTGGATAATTTGAAAGTTTAATCAAAATTGTTAGAGCCGTTTTCGAGAAAAAGGCCCTAGTTTTCGGTACATTTACTTTATTCTCACGAGATTCGAATCGTGAAATTAATTGTCGCTTTTTGTAGTTGTTTCCTCTATTACATTGGGAGCTGCTAAGGGATAGAAAAGAAAATCCCACCTAATCGACGTCGAGCGGCCTGATCAAGTATACGGCAACTCAGTGAGATCCGATTTTAGTATGAATAATTATTTCGAGAGCGATTCCCCGCTCGAGACACCTTTGCAGTTACAAGCAACGGTAAGCGGTTCGACTTCAAATAATAGAATCGAACTTGTTGGCGACCTTGCATCTTGAACTCACTTGACTACGAGAGCAACAAATTGTGTTTGAGAGCTGAATCACACACTCGTTTTGATAATTCTATCCCTGCTGGTATTAGTGTGGCCCAACAAATTTATGTACCTAGTTCAACATCTTCAATTACCTATGATGGGACTACATTTTGGGGACTATCTTGATCATCTGATGATTGTTGCTAATGCTAATCACTGGACAGCACAGATTTGAGAGGTGCAGCACTACAAGTGGTATTGGCTGCATTACCACCCTCTCGTCAAACCAATTACGCTGATCTAGTTAATGCTTTGGCTGATCCATACGTAGTTAGTCTTAAACTAAATAGTCGTAAACAAAATCCTGGCGAAAATGTGGTAGAGTTTGCTGTCGAGATAGAACGCCTTGTTCGATTAGCCGGAAGAAATTGTCTTACAAGTATTCATGAATGGTCTGAAGGATCAAACGTCAAAACCAGTTAGCTGAGTATTACCAGTTTTACTCGTCCTAAATCTCTTCAAGTAGCCCTCACGCCAGTTCAACTCATGGAATGCCAAGGCTCGTTTTCTCTGTGAGAGACAACGAAAGGTGTTGGGAGCGTGGGCCACGGGAACATTTTCGAACAAAATGTCCCAAGAAGGAAGCACGAATGTCCAAGTCTTCGGAAAACTAACGCGAGTCCAGGAAAAGGCAACCTGGGTCTTCTCGAGGATTTAGTTCCTCTGTGTTCATTAGAACCACACGAACAGGCGTTTGTTAAAACCAGATTGACTGGTGAAACATTTTTCCTTTTGGATGATACTGGTGCGTCTGTGTCTACTCTCGGGCCTGCTGCTGCTAAGCGATGTAAACTTTCAGGCTTACAGACGGCATCTGGAGAGTAAGTTCAACAGTACGAGGAGCGCAACGTTCCAATTGCGTTAGGTACGCAAACATTTGATGTCTGCATCCAAATGTTTAGTAGTAGGGTGGTGATGGGACGAGGATTACGCCCACAGCATGTTTCTACATTCCAGAGCGATCGCGTACTTCATAACCACGCACAAATATTGTAACTATAAATAGCAAATGAGTAAAGTAGAGCGGATTGTAAAACAGACTAATAATGTAGCCGATGCAGAGGCAAAGACAGCAACTCCAAATGAATCTGTAGATACTGATCAATACACATTCAACACAAAAATTCGACTGATGGCAACCATTCAGTCTTGTTTTTTGTGTGTACAAAAGAGGTATCAATCAGGAACACGCGTCCATTTACCATCATCCAAGACCTTTCCTACTTGTGGAATTTTATTTCCCAAGTCCGGCACAGTTTTTTAAGAAGAAATTCTTGTATGTCGGCCTTGAGGTTTTTTCTCAAAATAAAATTAATCCTTTTTGTTGTGTAATGGAATTGAAGCGAGTAATTAATTTTTTGTCAGCCCTTAATTTTGTTTTTTTTACCTCTCGAAATATATTGTATTTGACAATTCATATTTTAGGGCACATAAACTCGTAATTTTTCTCTCATTTCCTTTTACTTTCCGCTACCCGAAGGGAAAGGAAAGTATAGTAATCGTGTCAAAAAAAAATTTGGGTTTTCTTCAGATCTTTACGTTTTGAGGCCTACTGAGTCTAAAAAACCTAATTTCGACGCGTGGTCTGTGTGTGTCTGTAGTTCGATTTGCGGGAGAACGGGTGATCCGATTGAGCTGGTTCTTTTTTTTGTTTTGTTCGTTATTTTTTGTAGACACCAAAATAAGGTTACGGGAGATGACGGTCGATGGGAAGGGGGGGGGGTGAGGGACGAATAAATGCCAAAACTAGGGTTTTTCGAAATTTTTCGAAAACGGCTGTAACGATTTTGATTAAACTTCCAAATTATCTTCTACTAATCAATACCTAACTTTTCTTCTCTATACATATCTCCATGAAAATACGGTGAGCGGAGATATAGGCCTATAAAGCAAAAATAGATTTTTTACGCTTTTTGGCGAAATGGCTTCGACGATTATCATTAAACTCACAGGATGTTTGCGAATAGTTAATACCTACATATTGTTCTCAATAAATGTTCCTCTGGCAGTTCATTGAACAGAGATAAAAATGAAAATTTGTCGAAAATAACGTTTTTTCGAACATTTCCGTAAATTCCAGGGTAACCTCTTCACCAGATGTGATAAATCCTAATGGAGTGTCTTTTAGTCACCCATACCAACATTTCGTTCTCTATAATTATTTCTGTATATATATGTTGAACGTAGATATAAGCCAAGTTAACTCAGAAAAGAAGATTAGTCGAATATTAATTTATCGGTATTCCAATTTTCTCAGAAACAGCTCTAACGATTTCGATCAAACTTACGGAGTACTTTCAGCGAACTAGTCCCTAAATTTTGTTCTCTATAAATGTTTCTGTGGAAATGCTTTGAACGAAGATATAGCACCCGCGTATGTAGCTGGTGTTCGAACTTAAAGGGGTGGTGGAAAGTTGTGTGTTGCTACGCACCGCTCGTTTTAATGGGATTTTTCTTGTGAATAATGGTGTTTTCTTTTTCATTTTTTGCCTAGGGCTCAGTTAATCCACTGGAGACCTCAAGGTCATTTCAACTTATTCCTCCGGTGGGCAAAGTTATTTGCATTTTTTAAATTGTTTATTTATATTTTTTTAATTTAGCTATTTTTCTGTTTTTAAGGTGTTGTCAACACCAGGGTCAGATTATAAAGACTAGTAGTCTGATAGGTGCCCACTAAAAAGCACAACTTGGAGCCTTTTTTGTACAACAAGCAAAAGTTAGTACGTGCGTAGCGTCTCATGGAGAGTCCAAATGACTCAATAATGCTAACTTTACTAAATACAAATGAGAGGAGCCAGACATGTATGCTCTTGTTAGGAAGACAGAGACAATTTTATTACAACACAAAGGAGCAATGAAAATCAAAAAGACAAAACAAGCTGGAAACTGTTGATTCAAGAAATATCATGAAGACAAACAGAAAACATGAGCTGAAGTTGGTTTTTAGTATAACAAAATCAACTAAAATCAGTAGAGAAGTGGGGTCTCAAATATTCAGCGTACTGGAGCACTAAGTCGTCGCCAGGACTAAGTTCGGGAAGAGAGATATTTTTCAACTTGATGTCCTCCAAAATTTGTTTCTTCTTCGTCGAGAGGCTCTCGGTCGCACCCGAGCGCTCATTAACCGGAGTCCCCATAATTATACCACTAACGATATGTCTAAGCGCTAAATCTGCGTAATGCACAATAGAGTTCTCCTGGAACGACCGATTCCCTCCACTCGGTTCGCACACGGGCTCGTCCCAAGTTTTCGATATCAACTCAAAAATTAGCTCGAATTCGGGCGGTTCTCCGGACAAAACGACGCTGTCCCGTTCCCAAAAGTTTTTCGCCGGTTCGGGAGGCTCAATAGTAGTTTGCATCCTCATTAGGATTTCCGATGGTAAAGGGCTGAGCCTCGCAGCGTTGCGAGAAACGCAAACGTCGAACGGAGCGTTGACGTATATTTGTCCAAAACCAACCCGCAATTTTTTAGCCATTTTCCGCACTTCGTACCGCATGCTTCGGTAATAGAAGTTGTCGTCCAAAACGACAACGGCCTTTCCCCCTTCGGCCATTAGGTTCTGCGCAGTGTGTTCGATTTTCCCCAAAATACCCCTCCGACTTTCTTTCCAACCGTCTTTGATCATCAAGTAATCATCTTTTTGAAAATAACTGTCGTATTCAACGACCACTACGGTAAATCGGGCGGAAAAGTGCCTTTTGATAGCGGCCGCTAAAGTGGTTTTGCCTGAACCCGGCAGACCAACTAAACATAAAAGACTCACAGGCATGACGTAACGAAAAAAAACAAAAAAAGTCTCGACATGAAAAACTCACTAAGATTGCACTTCAGTAACAACACTGTCGACGGCGCTAGGTTTTTCGTTCAATTCCGTGAATTCTTGAATACGCTTTTCGACGAGTTTCGGTTGAATTTCAACGTAAGTGTTCATAGCCGCGTGACTGCTTTTAAGAATTTTGGAAACGCATCTTTCGAGGCAAATTGACTCTTCGCTCAAAACTTCGCGGTCTGCCAATGTGACGACACAACTGTTGAAACACGTTTCTGTGACTTTGTTGAAGATTTCGAGAAAATCGCGCATTTGACGAATATTAGCGGCATTGGAGAGTTGAGCCATAGTTCAGGATGATTGAGCGAACGGACTGGTCACAGAAAACAAGAGCGATTACCTGAAACACACACGACGATGTTGATTCAGTTGACTAAATAATGCGCATTTACATTTTATAGTAAAGGTGATGGATGTGGAACTCATTCTGGTCGTTTGCAAGTGTCAACTAATAAGTCAATTTTTTAGCCAAATTTAATGAAATTTGAAGTTTGTCTGCTCGAAAAAGTCCTTAAAATGAAGAAAGCAGACACGGTTTTCACTTATTCGTTACATATATTTCTAGTTTCAACTCCGTAAGTCATTTTTTGATCAATGTTTAATATTGCGGCGAAAATTTCTTCTCGAACTCTGTGCTCTCCTCATTACGGGCCCCACTGCTCCTTCGGCTAACAACAGAAAAGAGGAGCAAACAAACTTGGCCTTGAAAACTTTGTCCATCAAATAACCACAAGACACAGCAAAACTGGCATCACCCCACCAACTTTCCTCCACCTATTGAGCTGCTCATGCGATCAGTGCGTTTCTACATCTACTGCAGTACAACTACGTTCGATGCGACTCAACAAGACGCGATCCATCAAACCCCTTTTCTGTGTGTCGCTTCACTTTTGCTTCATCTCATCTTTTCCCTTTATCATCTCTGTTACTTCCGAACACCGGTAAGATCGTTCCAATTTTCTTCTATACATTACGTCGCCTCATCACCTCATCAAGGGCCCCAACGAAAATCAAATTCATTTATTCTTTTTTTTTGCTCGAGCCTTCTTTGTATTTACATTTTCTCAGCGGAATTTCTTATTTTAATATAAACCCCTGTAATTTCGAATTATTTTCCTCATTGTTCTTTTCTCACCAAGCTTTCCCTTCTTTCACCATTTTTTGTCACACGTAATTTCTCGGTATTTTACCGTGGTCCTCCAAGCCAGCCCTACGTGTTAAGTGGTAGCGGTGAATCACGAAATTCCCATCGTAGCATCTTAACAACCAAAATTTCATCAAATTTGGATTTTGTCTGCATCGGAAGTCGACGAACTATTGTGGCAGAGTCGAGTTTTTCGAACCCACCATACCAATTTCCAATGTCAACTAATAAGTCGAAATTTGGTTCAAAATTCGACAAATTTGAATTTTCTCTGCTGACGCTGGTCCAAAAGTGAGAAGTAGCAGACTGCCGTTTTTTGTCATTTTTCAAAAGTCCAATTGTAGGACATAAGTTTCAGACATGAACTCAATAGGTCAAAATTTTATCCGAATTTGAACGAATTTTGATTGACTCTGCAACTTAATGGCCAAGCATGGGAGGTAGCAGAGTTGTGAATTCAGAAAGTACAAGCCAATTCCTCAATTGTGGTAAATATTGAAACTATCAACTAATAAGTCATATTTTGGCTTTTTTGATGAGCCGCCATTTTCTTCGTTCATACTTCATACTACAGAGAGAGCAGAGAACGGGGGTTTTACCAAACATTGAGGGAACTATCAGAAAAAGTAGTCACCAACTTTCGACTATTGGGTCAACGCTTTTAGCCATATAAAACCATTGTTCTTGAGGTGAAGGCGAACAAACGACACTACAAGTACAATTTTACATGATCCCAAAGGCACCTAACGTTACCATAGGGTGACAGTGGAAGAGATTCGTTTGCGAGCGAATCGCAATTTATACCACTGAAAGAGAAATGTGGTTTGTTTCAAATAATCTTTTATAAATTAAAATTACAGAGGGGAATCCGAATGACAAGTAACTGGGTTGCTATCTTATATTCTTAGTCCTTGAAACGCGCAAAGTGTGCTTGCCGTCAACAGTTCTGTCACTCTGGGAGGTATTTTTGGTACATGCCCACTCTTTCGATGAGCTCTTTTTCGCATTACGAGTTTTGTATCTTTCCTCTGATCTGTCATCCCGTACAACGGGCGGTAGCTAATATAGGACGATAAATTTAGTTACGGTCACAGGTCAGGAACCGATTCTACAGCTAATTTCTGACCGAAGTTGTCCTACGGCATTTCTTCTACTCCTCTCAAAATCTATGTTTTGGACAATTTAGAATGTTCTTAATATTTTTCACTATTAAAACGACCCTCTCTCGTAAACCGTTGGAAAGCGGTAGCATCTTCTGGACGGAAAACCACGTTTTTGAATCGGCAAAACGGATGAAAGAGGGAAATTTGTCAAATCTTAAAAACGTCCACTTTTTTCAAACGCTCATAAGGTCCTGTGATACAGGCATGTCTACTCACTCCCCTCCCCGTTCCTCCCAATAGAAACTACTCACAACCTAATTTTCGAGCGTGAACGAAAACGAATTAAATATTTAAAATATCCGATGCGAAGCAACACACAACTTCCCGCAATCCCCGTAAATTCGACCGCCTCCTGCGTGTACGGGGGCTGTAACTTCGTGCAACGCATTTCTGGGGCAACAAGTATGCAAAACAAAATATAGATGCTACTTAGTTGAGAGTATCCCGTAAATTTGATCGAGATCATCAAAGTCGTTTTTGAGAAAACTGAAAAAATTATAAATGTTATGTTCGACAAATCTCGTTTTCCGTGCTACCGTGGCTTACAGAAACAGATACAGAAATAGTTGCGAAGAACAACACGTGGTTATAGGTTGCCAGAAGGCACTCAATAAGATTGATCAAATCCAATGACGCACTTACTCTGGAAATTATTTAAATGATTAAAAAACACTATTTTCGACAGTTTTTGGTTATTATCTCTGTTCAATGGACTGTCTGCGGAACATTTGTCTGGAATAATATGTAGGTATTAACTATTTGTAGACATCCTGTGGGTTTGGGGAAAATCGTTGAACGAATCGTTCACCGAATTTTCATGGGGATATTTATGCCGACGAAAATTTAAGCACTAATTGGTAGGAGATATTTTCAAAGTTCAATCGAAATGCGAAAAACTCTAGTTTTAGGTACATTTTGGTCCCGCCGTTCTTCCTCACGCCCTACCAAGATAAGGGTTTAGATTCTATAAACGAAAAGACCTGAAACTAAAACCTAACATGATTCTTACATAATTGCAATACTTTGCTTGCCGTTTGGGTACCGGAAAAAACATATGGATTGGATTAGTTCGTACAGCGATAAAAGTTGCTGAATGTACGAAAAGCTGAGGAAAGGTGTGTGCTGCGTTGTACCCGGTATCTTGAAAGAAATCAAGTTTATTCAGTGGCGCCTAAAAAATGATCATGTTGGCATCAATCACGGTTTCTAAAATGAACCCTAGGCCCCGACGAATGATGATCGCCTATATACGAAAGGTCGAGGGGTAAATTCCCAATACAATTTACGGGTACATTTGCGTGGAACTTCGGTTCTCGATTCGGAACGTTTTACTAGCATCACTGATACTGGTGAGCCAACAGTAGCAGTATGAGTTGAGCAAAGTTTTGTCGTAAAAGTGAATGTAAACAACGCGCGCGAAACTGACTCATTGTGAACAAACAGCGCACGCCTAATGCAACACAAATCGACGGCCACGACAATAATAGGTATCACTCGCCTAATGCAACAGAACAGACATTGCCGATCACAAAAATAA
The DNA here is from genome assembly GCA_020466155.1 of Pachypeltis micranthus. NCBI lineage: Eukaryota > Metazoa > Arthropoda > Insecta > Hemiptera > Miridae > Pachypeltis > Pachypeltis micranthus. The sequence continues at coordinate 33,136,922 of CM035773.1, forward strand.
CTTAAAATATCACTCACCTCTCAAGTTACTTATCCGAATTTTGGGGGGATAGGGGTAAAATGAAAGAACAGGGACCGCTTCCTCTGATAATTCGATATATCACGACCGAGGTCAGGTTATCGATATGCCCGACATCGTAGGCTTTGGCGCCATTTTTGAAATTAGAAATAACGACAGCTGTACGATTATGACAATTATTTAATGTTTATTATGTAATAACCCGTTATATAATTATTTTAAATGTACAAAGACTATGAAAAGGAGTTAATTCAATGAAATTAAGAATGGGTATATGAAATAAATATGATATAACTAACGGATTGGCGAAAACGTACATTTAACAAAAGTTGGAACAATGTTATACTGTACTTACAGATTCTAAGAAGTCCCTGACGAAGAACTGCCGGATGCTTCCTCTCCTCCACTGTTCCTCCTGTACCACATCCTTCAGAAATGCCCTTGTTAGATCATCATCAAATAAATATGTTATTTCATATACCCATTCTTAATTTCATTGAATTAACTCCTTTTCATAGTCTTTGTACATTTAAAATAATTATATAACGGGTTATTACATAATGAACACTAAATAATTGGCATAATCGTACAGCTGTCGTTATTTCCAGTTAGGCCAGAGCCTACGATGTCGGGCATATCGATAACCTGACCTCGGTCGTGATATATCGATATATTGCCTTATCAGAGGAAGCGGTTCCTGTTCTTTGTTTCACCCGAGATAGGCTGCGTTGATGGCTTCAAACAACTCTGTCATGCGAATTAGCCATTCATTCCTCCATGCATAACAGTCAGGGCATACATACTCGTCAGAGATGGAACCGACACTCATTCACCAATCCACAACACTTCGCAACCCTTTTCTCTGAATTATGAAACAAAGTCGTATTAATTTGCCTATCCATGGCTGGTCGAATTATAACAAACAAATAAACGCGAAAAGGGCAGTCCCCACTAAAGCACAAGCCGGACGGACGGGCGCGAAACAAAATGGATTCGTAACAAACGAATATGGAAAGAAATGATTAGGCATGAGGTGGCGTCAACTCGACAACTGAAGGACGATAATTCGGTTACAACGGAAAATTGAAGAAGTGCGTTCAAATATAGTTCAACGGTTAGTTGAGCGATTGAATTCGTATTTTGAAGACAAATGCCAGTGATGAAAGTTGTAACCAGTACCAGTTGACGCAGAACCGGGCAAATGTACTTGCAGTCATTGTTTCGGGAATTAGCCGAAAACGAGTTTATTCAGTGGCGCCTAAAAATGATCATCAATCAGGCTTTCTAAAATGACCCCTAGGCCCCGACGAATGATGATCGCCTATGTCTGAAAGGTCGAGGCAATATTAACATCCGTCCAAGTAGCTATCTTTCAGCTGATTGCATAACTTTCGCTTTTATTCCGTAAGGCTAAGGAAAGAAGTAGATTTGTAACCATAGTTAGTACCCCTTGAATTACAGTAAGAACAGTTGGGACAATTTAGAGGCAAGCAATTGCTGCAATACTGTTCAACTATCCGTTCACGAATTGCTCAAATTTGATAAAACTAGTCGAGAAAAAACCAAGCAATTTCTCGACTCAACAGAATACTCACCCGACGCTGAAGATAACAGCTAATCAGGAAGATGATTCCTTGTAGAAGCCACCTAATTGCGCTCTTCGAGAAAACACCAAAGGCCTAATTAAAGTAAACTTTCCAGTTAACGCAAACGAAAAATCTTATCAATTATAAGATAGCAGTTATTTCACGTTATTAGCGTCGCGACAATCGGCGAGAACGTTGTAACCGCAAGGAGGTTACACAAAAGTGAAGAAGACGTTTAACCAGACCTCTACGGCAAAACCGAACCGGTTAACCACTAGAGAATATCATTTTTTCAAATCCCCTTTTTTATTCTCAACTTAACGAATTCATAAGGGTACGACAAGTCTGTGTTATAAAATAATTTTCTCTTCATTTTCTACGGTAAATTCGTCGGATATAAACCTCAACATTCGTTTTGATAAGTCATCAAATGGATTGAAATCATTTAATTTCACTAACCTTATAAAGTGAGTTGGGGAATCATTTAACGAGCATACAGATAACTTATTTACCACCAGCACGATTTATTTTTCGGAAACGCCTGGTGTCCCACATACATTAAGCTATTGCACTAATATAATTTGTCTTCCTTTGTCTTTAGTAGTCTGATTGACGCTTACTCAGATTTGTATAGAAACCAATGGTGTGTCCAGTTTTAGAATTTATCGGGTTGCTCTTTTTTATGCCCCATCCTTCATTGAGTAACCTACGTGTAGATAATTTGAGGAACTGTGAACACGATGCATTTTTGGTAAGGTTCGTGTATAAATCCAAAATGGGGGAAATACTAGAAAAGAGAGACAATAGTATTTGAACTTTTGTTGATAAGTTCAACAATTTTAGTGTACTACATTCTGAATAATACAACTATGTTTCAGGTCAGAAAAAGGTTTTACAACCTCTCTCAACATTTGAAACTCAACGTTTCGAGGCGCGTGAATTACAAATTTTCAATATCCGCCCGCCTTCGAAACCATATTTTGTCGTTCCATTTCATATCTAATTGTGCCTGCCTACTCAGCAATCTGATCTGATCTAACTTATGATTATTATGGGTAGAAACTGGTTTACAAAATTTTCCGAAAACTAAATTTCGCCGGTTTCATTGCATTTTTGTTGTTGTTAGTGTGATTTCCTCGGTATTTTTTGATGCTGAGGCGAATGGTACTGGTCTCTTGGAAGACTGCGTCTAGATGGACAACAGTGAAATCACAGCAAATGTAGTGTGATGAATTCTACTTGTTGAACGAACTCGTGGAGTTGGTGGTATGTAGCAAAGGTTGTGGATTCTCTGCACTGTAATATAGTAATTTGCAGCGTTTTTGTGTTGCTCTTGTCATGTTCCCTTCGGTCACTATGATAACTATTGTTAGTTGTGGATCCATTAAATGTTGGTTTGCTCAAAAATATACAATCTGCTCAAATTAATTAACTTTTTCGGTCAGGAAAAGTTTTTTACAACCCCCCCCCCCCAAATTTGATACTTTACATTTCAAGACATGGGGATTCCAAATCTGCAATGTCCGTCCGCCGTCTAGGCCATTTTATGCCTTTAACGTGGTCTAAAAAAAATCTGTTCTTTCGCACAAAAACCCCATTTGGTATCTAGTTGTGCCCGCCATCTCGTGCAATCCGATCGGGCGAAGCCCATGGTTGTTATGGACAAAAACTGGTTAAAAAAATTCACAAAACGCAGTATAATCGCAAATACGTTTTGAGGTATTTTTACATCCTGGGTTGAATGGAATGAGTATCAGACGTGTACAACTGCATATAGGGAAATTACAGTAATTATAGTGAGCGAATGTCAACAAATTGAAAGAACTCCCGGGAACTACAGCGGAAGTAAGAGTTTCGTCGTTAGTACTCCCTCCCTCCCACCCGTCTCATCAAAACCACCTGCCCGCTCAACTCGCAACGTCATGCCTATTGTCGCGACGCTAATAACGTGAAATAACTGCTATCTTATAATTGATAAGATTTTTCGTTTGCGTTAACTGGAAAGTTTACTTTAATTAGGCCTTTGGTGTTTTCTCGAAGAGCGCAATTAGGTGGCTTCTACAAGGAATCATCTTCCTGATTAGCTGTCATGCCTATTGTCGAGGGTTTGCTAGGTTCGAGGTTCCCTGTCCCAATTTCCCGACTCTTTTTGTCTGACGGGGCGGAGGAAGGATAGGGCCACTTTCTCCGCACACCCCTACATCGGATCATAAATGCCAACAGACGCTTACGGGCACCTGGCGCCAGGGGAATATTTAGTTTCCATAGTTCCATTGTAGTTAGGTCATGTTTCGTATGGTTTACTAGTATTTTTCGATGCTGAATCGAATAGAATGGGTCTCAGGTCAATCTGTTCATGAGAATAATAAACTGTGGTGTAATAATTTGCAGGGTTCCTTTTTACTTCGTAGAGCCAACAAAAGTAAAATGTGTTTTTTTTTCCTAATCTTTGTGTTACACAGAACTTTAAAGTAAAATAATTGATAACAAAAACGGGTGAGCCGAATTAGCGCAAATGTTATAACCGAGCTGGGTGTTAGTATGAGTCGAAGCAGCAACAATTTTGAAAAAATCGATGACAATGGGTAGAAAGAACAATTGGCATAATGCTTTCACGTTTGGAGAGAAAGTAGCCAACACGGCTCTCTATTGTCCTCTGAATAGTGGGGCACTAAGAGAGGCGAGTGGTAATCCAAATAATATTTGATTTCAAGATTACACGATCCAGCCCAACGCTTCACAGGAATCAACACTAATTAGAAATGTAAACAGTTCGAACTGGCGAATAAACGTTGCAACCGATCAGAACGCTTTAACATTGATCGATTATTTCCCATATATAGTAAGTGAGTTATATTCAGTTGTTCACCAGAGTTCGAGGACGAACATATATGTAATAACTAATTTCTATTAATTTAGGCCACGGCTCGCCTTATTTTAAGGTAGTCTTCCAGTCGATGGAAATTGCTCATAAACCTGTTTTTCCTTGAAATATTAGTCAACGATGCAAAATAAAGAACGAGCTCAATCGGTTCATCTTTTCTCCCGTGAAGTTGTCACACATAAATCCCACAAGTTACGTTTCAGGAGTCGTAGCTCAACTTTTAATATCCGATTATCGTATTTTCCCTTCGGATTTTGGGAACTGACAAATTGAGATCGAAAATCTCAATGGAAAAGGACTTAACGCTTTGTCGAAAAAGGTTTGAACGAATGTGTGAAAAGCCTAATTAAATCCGCGAATGTTATGTCCGTGTGGCTCTGACGAGTATATTCTTGCTTTTGCTGGTCGCTTGTGAAACATCATCTTTGATGGTCACTTTCAGTAAACGTGGATGTGTAATTTGAACAGTTAGGAGGTTGAGATGTCCAGGTGTGGATTTTGAAAGGCTCTTCGTTTAGCTGATTTACCTCTCAGATCTTCTCCTTTTAACCAAAAGTTCGAAATTCGAGTCAGCAGGAATGCGAGGAGCCCCCTAAACTGAGTCCTACATCGATGCTCCTGATTCATTTTGTAAAGGGGAAAGATAACAAGGTCTCGTTGAGTCGCTGAGCTTTATTTGTTCACCTTCCCAACTCTTCAAGTCCTCTGAAGGGGTTAACATGTCAAAATATTTTCGCCGACTAACTTGTTGTTCTTTCTTCAACCCTTTTTATCGCTGAAGGGTGGAAGTGAGTCGCGATAACGATTCTCGTTTTCCGGAGGTCGAACGCGGTCAGTTTTGGGCCTCAAGGGACGTCCCCTGGCGGAGACCGAGGTGATAGCGGAAGAATGTTCGGGCGTATCAGATGGACGTGCCACATTTCTTCCGAGGTCATCGGTGGATGTTTAGCCTGAGCCTCGTAACAGTCGACAGATTCGCTGAGCATATTTCCTCAACAAACTTAGCGGAGTCAGGAAGTTCATTTGCAAAACACGTCCATCCTCAGCCACACGTATGAACTAAATCATTCGTGAGGATATTGTGGAAACCCATTTCATTAAAAAACAGAATAAACAATAAATTGTCTATATTTCCACAGAAATAATGAGCACAATTGTTAAATCGATTTCGACGGTTAGGTCATCATCAGTAACAAACATGAACTGCTCAGCCACACGTGAATTCGTTGATGCGGTTCACGTTAGCAATTAATATTAACGTTCAAGATCCTCAATTAACAGTATTTTATGAGACTGTCAACACGCTTTTTGCGTTCCATAGCCAATTCACCATTCGGCTGCCAATTTTAGTTCTGGTTTTCTCTAGATATTTACCTTTCAAAGGCTTCCGAATCCGAAAAACTATTAGCCCCAGAGTAGTAGAAGCTTGGGAGACCATTGCGGCGGCTTACTGGGGTCCTTCTGAACCTCAGAGAGGGCAGAAAGTCCAAACTGCCTTGTCCTGTGAGGTGGAGAGGCCGTAAGTGTCATCGAAAAATGGGGCAGGCCGGCGACCATACTAGCTTTAAGGGTTGTCTGACCCAATCATGGTACCACGGGAAAGCACAGCCTGCGGCCTTGCGCTGGTGCATTATGGGTTAGGGACATGACAGGTGGCTGCCTCCGCAGGGCAAGGTAGGTAGAACAGAGCAATCCAAGGCAAGGCACTCAGGGCACCCAAGGCAAGGCTTGAAAATGCTAGAAAATGTGCTCGTCTCGATCCCAGTGACGCCCCCAAATACACAATTGTAACTGTTTGTCTGTCCTGCAGATCAACATGGAACATGGATCATAACACCAGGCATATATTTTCTAGAAGACGGTCGTAAACATTTTGATTTTTTTACATTTTAATACAAATTTTCGTCCGAGGGAAAATCAGCAAATCAGACAGCACGAACTTTTCGACAAAAATGATTTTACCGCAGACTCTTTATCACGACCCCCGCGTGTACAAAACTAGCGTTCTTAGAAACATCCGGTTGGTAGTCCGCATTTCTACGATGAACTTTTAATAATAGCCATAAGATAATTAAAGCAACCGGAGAAATTCCAAAATTATACACAAAGTAATATTGTGAGAGTACTTCATTGGACTGCCGGTACGACTTTGACGTGTTCGTGTCACATGAGATGGAATTTACCAAAAAATAAAAAATAAAAATTTTGTCGACATTGTCGATCATTTATTTTGCAGCTCTCGTCATTTTCCCACGGGTGACTATGCCACGTGGCCGTTATGCTATTTGGAACTGTCTTCACAAAAGGTGTAATCAATATTGTCGAAAAAAAATATCTGGAGATATTTGAGATGGAATCATTTTTGCTCGCAAGCTTATTTTGGCGCCTCCATGATGAGGGGCAGACTCAGTATGACAATTGAGAGGGTTTGTCGATCAATCCTGTTCGTAATCAATCGTATTCACAACTGGAGTTTTTTTATTCGGGAACGTTTAAAACTAAACCAAGAAGAAGAAAAAATAATAATACACGAGCGGTGCGTAGTAACACCCAACTTTCCGCCACCCCTTTATGTTCGAACATCAGCTACATATGCGGGCGCTATATCTTCGTTCAACGCATAGCTACAGAAACATTTATGAAGAACAAAATGTAGGGACTAGTTAGCTGATTCGTAAATTTGATCGAAATCGTTAGGGCCGTTTATGAAAAAATTGGAATACCGATAAATTAATATTCCTCAAATCTCCTTTTCTGAGTTAACTTGGGTTATATGTTCGTTCAACATATATATACAGAAATAATTATAGAGAACGAAATGTTGGTATGGGTGACTAAAAGACACTCTATAAGATTGATCACATTTGGTGAAGCAGTTACCCTGGAATTTACAGAAATATTCGAAAAAACGTTGTTTTTGACACATTTTGATTTTTATCTCTGTTCAATGGACTGTCAGAGGAACATTTATTGAGAACAATGTGTAGGTATTAACTATTCGAAAACATCCTGTGAGTTTAATAACAATCGCTGAAGCCATTTTGCCAAAAAGCGTAAAAAACGTATTTTTGCTTCATAGGCCTCATCTCCGTTCACCGGAGTCAAAAAAGTTTTGTACTGATTAGTAGAAGATAATTTGGAAGTTTGATCAAAATTGTTTGAGCCGTTTTCGAAAAAATGCGAAAAACCCTAGTTTTGGTACGGTTTTGACACGATTACTATACTTTCCTACCCTTCGAGTAGCGCAAAGTAAAAATCAGGCGCTGGAACTGCCTTTTTTTTTGGAGCAATGAAAAATAAAATAGAAAACTGTACTCACAATTTGTCAGTGTATTCTATTTATTCATCGAATATTTACTCGCTAACTACTATTAATAAGGAATGCCGTGCATAGCTCGTCCTGCAATCTACGATTGATGGGCAACTACAAAATTTTTTTTTCAAAGAAGTCCCCGAAACTTCCCAAATTCAAATCGGAGGATTTCATTTCCTCGTCTCGAAAAATCTCTCGACGATGCTGTATCGATCGGATTCAAGATTCGGCACAGTCCTGCGACCTGTCTTTTCTACTTTAAAGCAACGAGTTCTTCCTGGCACTGCCCCTTTGGGCTTTCGGACGGGAGCTGCTACCTCTTGGCCGTCTCTTCAACTGGGTGTTCCCACGCGGAGTACTGCACTCTGTTGGTTTTCATAGTGAAACGACGGAAGATCTCATTGGTTCGGGCTTTCCTCTGACGAGCTCGTGCGCAGCTCGAAAGTCGATCAGGGCGATTTCGATGGCAGCTCTTTCGTTTGTAAAGACCACTCCACCCCATACACAGCCCGCAAGTAAAGTAACCGGTACTCATTTTCACCCAATTATGGGACCAATAATTGTTTTTATTCGTCAATAACTTAACCTTGGCAATAAACGAATTTCTTAATAGGCGCGGGGATGACTTCTCTGACTGGTAAAATTGAAACGCGTTGTCTTAAATATAGGTGGCAATTACAGGAATGAACCATAATTAAGAGAGAAATAAAGAATTATAGTCCGCCTTGCCGTGTTGAGGTATATTCAACCTTAACCACCTTTTTACTTTCCTTATCTCTACAAAGTAAAAAGGAAAGTTATGTTATCGCCTGAAAATTTTTTTTGAGTTTTCTTCAGACCCGAAAAACACTATTGGGGAACATGATCTGTGTGTGTGTGAACGATTTTTAGAGAAAACGACCGTACCAAACTTAATATCTCGCCCGCAGGTTACCATGGGACGCCAAAATAAGGGTATGAGCAAAATCCACCGAAAGTTAACTATAGTTATCATAGTGATCAAAACAAAATATTTTTTTTCTCAAAAACGGCTCTAACGATTTTGATTAATTTTTTAATATTGTTAGCTCTCAATAAGGCAACTGTACATAAAATTCCCCTTCTTGGGAAAATTGCGAGAGCAGCACAACACATTTCCAAAATGTTCGACGAAAATCGATTTTAACGCGGTTTATCCTTATAAACTCTCCCGAAATGTTACTACAATGTTCAAAAAAAATTGGTGTAGTAGTCCAATTCAATACGTATAGGGTAAGAGATTAAAAACGCTCATAAGATATATAGGGGTCCTCCAAGAAATTCCGGAATTTCTACTACCATCATTTCGCCTACTTACCAGTTCTAAAAGTTTTCACCCAATAACTCTGCAACAGTGATTATTAACCTCTTCAAAAAAAATCGCGCTTACAGACTCATTAATTCTCTGCGTACCAATCGTTCAATAATGGTTTAGAAATGAGTACGAGCAGCACAATAAATTCCAGAACTGTAAGCGCTACCACCTCCTGCTGCTGTCCAGTGTTATTGACCAAGTCAAAATGAACTGAGTGATAAATGAATTGATTAAATAGAAAAAGCCATGTAGAAAGTGAATTGACATAGAGCTAAGGAATGTTGTGTGTACGCACCAGGTATTTTCTCTCGGAAAGAGGAGAAGGATAATTGGGCGAACTTGGATACCAACTGAGAATTGGAATCAAGGACGAAACAAGTTCTTGATGTTGTTCGGAATCGGTAATGTGTTGAATAATGAGGATAATGAAAGGAACGTATCATCCTCATTATTTTTACCAAATCTTATCACAAGTCACTCAATCAACGATGTGAAGATAGTACACCAGACAGCAGACTTCTCATCTACTACTGTATTTGACGCTACCTCCTTAATACCTCTCGAAATCCGTTTACTATAAATGAAGACCACAGGGGAATAGCTGCCAAACTCGAATTTTACTGAGAATCAGTTGAAGACCGACAAGATACTTTTATGGTGACGGTTGTGGAGTGTAAGGGCTGCTGCGAAACAATTATTTTTACTCGTCAATTACTTAACAAAGAAGATTTTGACGATGAACAAATTTATTTCTTAATTATCGAGAGGATGACTTTTCTGACTGGAAAATTAAAACGCGTTGAACGGATCACGCTACGCAACTGCAACATTAAATCAAACTAAATTCATTGTCAAATAATACTAAAATACCTGGAGCGATTGAATTACACGCAATAATCACAGGCGACAATACATACTCAGTGACGTTCACATTCCCAGCGACTCGCAATAAACCAGAGCACTACGAGCACAATTCTTTAAATACTGTTGACTACGAACCGAACACGCCAACCGAAAGTTCAGCTGTTAATTTATTAGATACTGTGACGTCCGTCTACCGTCTGGGTCGTGTTGTGCATTTAGTGTGGTCTAAAAAATCCCTTCTTTCGCTCAAAAATCCCGTTGGGTATCTAATTATGACCGCCTGCTGAACGAAGCCAAAAATGGCTAAAAAAAAAACCAACAAAATGCAATTTCGGCAGTTCTATCGCAAATACGCCGTGTTCGGTACTGTTTTTTAGATTTTTTTAGATGCCGGATCGAATGAAAAAATTATCGGAGGCGTACGACATTGTCTAGACCGAAAATAGTGAAATCCCAGTAATAACAGTGAGGCGAAGTCTACTAATTCAAACAACTCGCGGGACAATGCAATTGTGCCTATTGCCTACAGTCGCCACGAGCGCCTAAAATATTTAGTTTTCGTCGGTCATGTTTCGTATGGTTTACTGGTATTTTTCGATGCTGAATCGAATGGGTTAGGTCGCGAAGGTGGGAGACTAGGTTAAGCTGAGTAAGAGAATAGTAAACCATCGTGTAATAATTTGCAGCATCTATAGTAGGGCATGAGTAAGAAATAAACCTCGATATGTCCGTATCATTACTGACTAGACCCCAACAAACAAGGTAGTGGACTCCTAACACCATTATTACTACTACACCTATCAGACCAGTTATTAACTATACATCTGCACCAGCATAAAAACCCTCAAAATATTTGACCACAATTCTAATAAGTAGCATTACATTACCAAACAGATATACGATACGCAACACGAAAGAACTCGCCACCAGATTAAAAGACGTGACTACAACTCCAAACACTAGACTCGTATCATTTGATTAAAAAAAACGTATACCCCTCCATACCAATCAAAGAAACCATTGACATACTACAAACGAAACTAAGACAAATAGATACAACTACTAGAAATATTGCCAACCTTACCAAACTGATACTTGGACAGAACTACTTCCAATTTAACAATAGCATATACAAGCCAAAAGATGGATTAGGTATGGGAAACCCTGCTTCGTCCATATTGACCGAAATATTTCTACAGCATTACGAAAAAACTCACATCCAGACTTTAATGACAAAACACAACGTCAAATATTACGCCTGATATGTAGATGATTTGCATATTAAGCCGTGATAACACTGACGAAATATTAAAGGACTTGAACAATGTCCACCATAATGACCAATATGACATGGAAAAAGAACAGAATAAAACTCTGAATTACTTGGATCTAAAAATCACGTGGACGCACTACGAACTACAGAACGACATTTTTAGAAAACCTACAACTACCAACACGACCATACATGATAGATCAAACCGCCCACAACAACATGAACTACGTACATTCAGACACATGTACACGTACATGATACGAAGATTAAAAACTATCCCGCTATCCGAACAAAATTACAAAAAACCCCGCAAATTATTACACAATGGTTTATTATTCTCATGAACAGCTTGACCTAGTCCTACTGCTCCTACACCCATCCCATTCAATTCAGCATCGAATACTAGTAAATCATACGAAACGTGACCAGACTACAATTGAACTATGGAAACTAAATATTTCCCCGGCGCCAGGCGCCCGTAAACGTCTGTAGGCATTTATGATCCGATGGAGGGGTGTGTGGAGGAAGTGGCCTTAACCTTCCTCCGCCCTGCTGAAGAGTCGGGGAAATTGGGACGGGGGCTTCCAGCAAACCCGTTGCACGTCGAGCGGGCGGGTGATTGAGTTTGAAATGACGGAAGGGAGGGAGGGGGTACTAACGACGAAACGTTGACTTCCGCTGTAGTTCCCGCGTTATACTGCGTTTCGTTAATTTTTTTAACGACTTTTTGCTCATAACCCGATCAGATTGCCGAGATGACGGGCACAACTAGATACCAAATGGGATTTTTGTGCAAAAGAACGAATTTTTTAGACCACGTTAAAGGCACAAAACGGCCCGGATGGCGGACGGCGGACGGACATCGCAAATTTGGAATCTCCATGTCTTGAAACGTAAAGTATCAAATTTTGAGGGGGGGTTGTAATAAATGTTTCGTGACCCAAAACATAGGGTTATTATTCAGAATGAAGAACTCAATACTATCAACACTATCTCAAAATAATGGTTATACAAAAAAAACAATTAAAAAATTATTAAGACAATATGACTCCATAAAAGGCAATCCCAAAACACAAAATACACAGACTTTGACAAGATGCTGCACAATTGACAAACACAGGCGAGAACTATGTACCATATATTCAGAACACATTAAATCTCTTAGTAGGAACAAAGACAACTCAAACTTTGCTAATCACCTCAACATGAACCTACCAAAATACAGGACTGCACCACCTTAATACATAAACAATACAAAGGGAAAAAACGAAGGAAATTTATAAACAAAAAACTTCAACGGACCGATCATAAATGAAGAAATCAATGCAAAATGCGACACTATATTCACACCACTCAAAACACTACATGAACGAAAACAACCAACTGACGGATTTACTGACCATCCTGTACAAAAAAGACAACTGACAATCAACAGACTAAATTAAGACGCCTTACATTCTTCTCCTTGCACTTCCAGCGGGTTTCCCCAGAGGTGCGTGACCCCCCCCCCCTATTTCGCGATGCTACGCCCTCCTGTTAACCAGTCTCTTCCTATATGAAGACCACGGCCAACTAACTGACTTTAGTACTGACTTAACGGCTAGACAATAATGTATTTACGTTGAAAGCGCTCACCCACAGTAACTCACGAGCCAGAGGAGACAGACTCACAAAACAGGTACGTTAACTCGGTAAAGAAATAGTTGCTATGGTGTCAAAAATAAACTTGGAGTCACGAACTTAATCTCTCGCGACGAAGTTATGGTGACCACCATTTCATTAATAAAACGGATGATTGTCTGTTTTCACTAAATTTGAGTTACAATCTTAGATTACTATCGCTCGCAGACATTTATTATATTGACTGTATGCAAGGCTTAGCTGAACTCACTAATAGGCTATGGACAATCAACCTCCCAAAAACCAGTCTATAGCCTTGAAGGCAAATACGTCCGAAGGAGGCATGGCTTCTCTTGTGGTTACAGAGGGGCCTTGAGACCATGGTCCACAGGGCTTCCAAGCGAGGAGGATGCAGTGAGAACGTCTTGGAAACGTCTGGGGTCACCAGGGCTTCTTTATCTTCCAGGTCGGGTCTACAGAATCGTAATATTCTTGGCACCACCATCCACTGGCCAGAATGCCCATTGGAGGTCGGCAATGCTACGGCTCGGCCACCTAGAATCGAGATGCCAGCACCTTTTGGGAGAGCCAGGATACCACAAATGACACTGATTTGTAGCCTCCTTGACCCATTTCCACCTTTTTTTGGGAACAAAGAGAGTTCGGGAATGGGAAATCTAGTAGAAGATTTTCGCACGTAAAAAAGTAGATCGAGAACCAATAGCTAACAGTCTTTGATGATTTATTCCATCTGCGGCGTGAAATACCATCAAATCCAGCTGGTTGACACAGCGCTTACGTGCCTCATCACAAGCCTGAAGAAAAGGCTCAAATTGTTCATGCCTCCAGCACCTCCCACACAACTTCTGGGCACGCTAGTGCTCCACCCGCCTCATTCTTTTAGCTGCCCCACATCACTTGCAGGAGGTTCGAGAAATCTGGGTTCTGCACTCTCACGCACTGGTCGGCTTCTTCACTCTCGTGAAAATTCAGTGCGGATATGCTGCCACCTTGTCCAGGAACAGCCCTTCTTACCAGACGCTGCAGCTGAGCATTCTCATAACCTTTAACTCTACCCACCTGCTCACCAAGCATCAGAATTTCACTTTTAAAAGGTACAAGGAGACCCAATCGCCACTCTTCTCTGGGCTGATCTCACGTCTACAATGGGCGAGCCTGGTCGCTACTTGTGAAGGCTTTAATGGCTGCTGCAGTACGGGAAGGGTATCACTCAGCTAGATCTCTGTTGACGTGGTGTGCGCTTCCCTAGCAGCCTGCCGCTCAGCTACCAAACACATACACACGAACAGTTTTCAAAAAATATCTGGTGCGTAGCAACACACAACTTTCCGCCACCCCTTTAAGTTCGAACACCAGCTACATATGCGGGTGCTATATCTTCGTTCAACGCATTTTTACAGGAACATTTATTCAGAAGAAAATGTAGGGACTAGTTAGCTGAGAGTACTCCGTAAGTTTGATCGAAATCGTTAGAGCCGTTTTTGAGAAAATTGGAATACCGATAAATTAATATTCGACAAATCTCCTTTTCTGAGTTAACTTGGCTTATATCTCCGTTCAACATATATATACAGAAATAATTATAGAGAACGAAATGTTGGTGTGAGTGACCAAAAGACACTCCATTAGGATTTATCACATCTGGTGAAGAGGTTACCCTGGAATTTACGGAAATGTTCGAAAAAACGTTATTTTCGACAAATTTTCATTTTTATCTCTGTTCAATGGACTGTCAGAGGAACATTTATTGAGAACAATATGTAGGTATTAACTATTCAGAAACATCTCTAAAGTTTGGTGATAATCGTTGAAGCCGTTTTGCCAAAAAGCGTAAAAAACCTATTTTTGCTTCAGGGGCCTATATCTCCGTTCACCGTATTTTCATGGAGATATGTATGGAGAAGAAAAGTTAGGTATTGATTAGTAGAAGATAATTTGAGAGTTTAATCAAAATCGTTAGAGCCGTTTTCGAGAAAAATGCGAAAAACCCTAGTTTTTGGTACATTTTCGTCCCCCCCCCCTTCCCATCGGCCGAAATCGTCCATAACCTTATTTTGGTGTCTACAAAAAATAAGAAACAAAACAAAAAAAGAACCAGCGCAATCGGATAAGCCGTTCTCCCGCAAATCGAACTACATACACACACACACACACACGGACCACGCGCCGAAATTAGGTTTTTTAGACTCAGTAGGGTGTGAAACGTAAAGATCTGAAGAAAACCCAATTTTTTTTTTTGACCCGATTACTATACTTTCCTTCCCTTCGGGTAGCGGAAAGTAATAGCGTTTTTCGGATTCAGAAGAACTTAAAACATGAAGATCTGAAAAGAATTCTATTTTTAGTCGATTATACGTAACTTTTCTTTCTACATCTTAGAGCTAAGAAAAGTTACAATTATAATATACGAAAAATTCATTTTTCCACATATTTTGTTGAAACTATGCCAGTTACTATATTTTTACTTTCTGCCAACCAAGGGAAGTATCGTACCAAAAAAATTTGGCGCGCAACATCATGCAACTTTCCACAACCCCTTGTAAATTGGACGACCGGCGGTATATACTGGCGCTGTATATTCGTTCAACGCATTTCTCCGGAAACGTTTATAGAGAACAAAATGTGAGTAACAGTTTGGTAGTTTTTCGACGTCAGTAGTTCAATTTGCCATACCGATTGAAATGGTCCCTTTGGTTTATTATTCATTCCGAATAATACGCCTATGTTTTCGGACAGGAAATTTTTTTTTACAATCACCCACCAAAATTTGATACATTTCAAGGCACGAGGAATCCAAATCCATATTCTGCCGACCGCCGTCCAGGCCGTCAATGCCTTCAACGGGATCTAAAAAGTCTCCGGTCTGATGCACGACAATCCGATCGAACGAAACTCATTGTTGTTATGGGAAAAAATGGTTAAAAAATTAACAAAAAAGCAACACAAAATTAACAACAATTACGAAAACCGTGAAGTCACAGTTATAGTGAGCCGAAGTCTACCAATTGAGAAAATCAAAACAAAAAAATCGAAAGTAATCGTTCCGTCACTCCACCCACCCTCCAGCCCGACTCGTCACGTCGTGGCAATTGCCTACAAGCGCCTGGTTTTCGTCATTCCTTCGTAGTCAAGTCATGTTTAGTACGATTTACTGGTATTTTTTCATGCTGAATCGAATGGGATGAGTCTCGGAGGCGCGAGACTACATCAATCAATCGAACCGTCGTGTAATAGTTTGCAGCGTCTAGTTCGTTACTTTTTGACCAGAAAATAAGGTTATCAACAATATCCATCGATCGAAGAGGGAGGTGGAGGACCAAAATGTACAAATAAACTAAGGTTTTTCTCATTTTTCTCGAAAACCGCTCAAACCAGTTGGTACTCTGCTTTTTTACTTTCCGCTACCCGAAGGGAAGGAAAGTATAGTAATCGGCCCAAAAAAAAAATTTGGGTTTTCTTCAGATCTTTACGTTTTGAGGCCTACTGAGCCTAAAAAACCTAATTTCGGCGCGTGGTCCGTGTGTATGTGTGTGTGTATGTGTGTGTGTGTGTGTATGTGTGTGTTTCTGTAGTTCGATTTGCGTGAGAACGGCTGATCCGATTGAGCTGGTTCTTTTTTTGTTTTGTTCGTTATTTTTTGTAGACACCAAACTAAGGTTATGGACGATTTCGGCCGATCGGAAGGGGGGGGGACGAAAATGTACCAGAAACTAGGGTTTTTCGCATTTTTCTCGAAAACGGCGAGAACGATTTTGATTAAACCTCCAAATTATCTTCTACTAATCAATACCTAACTTTTCTTCTCCATACATATCTCCATGAAAATACGGTGAACGGAGATATAGGCCTATGAAGCAAAAATAGGTTTTTAAGCTTTTGGCAAAATGACTTCAACGATTATCATCAAACTCTCAGGATATTTTCGAATAGTTAATACCTACATATTGTTCTCCAATAAATGTTCCTCTGAAAGTCCATTGAGCAGAGATAAAAATGAAAATGTGTTGAAAATAACGTTTTTCGAACATTTCCGAAAGTTCCAGGGTAATTTTTCACCAGATGTGATAAATCCTAATGAAGTGTCTTTTAGTCACCCATACCAACATTTTGTTCTCCATAACTATTTCTGTATATATATGTTGCACGGAGATAAGGACCCCACCCCCACGTCAGAAAAGGAGATTTGTCGAATATTAATTTATCGGTATTCGTATTTTCTCAAAAACGGCTCCAACGATTTCGATAAAACTTTCGGAGTGCTCTCAGCTAACTAGTCCCTACATTTTGTTCCGTATAAATGTTCCTGTAAAAATGCGTTGAACGAAGATATAGCGCCCGCATGTGTGGGTGGTGTTCGAACTTAAAGGGGTGGCGGAAAGTAGTGTGTTGCTACGCACCAGATATTTTCTCTCATAAATATCTCCATGAAAGTTCGGTGAACGAAGATTAAGTGGCAAAAATGTTTTTTTTACACTTTTTGGCGAAATCGCTTCAACAATTTTCGACAAACTCACAGGATGTCATTAAATAATCAATATTTATATATTCCTTTCAATGAATATTTCTCCGGCAATCGATTGAATACAGATAATATCAGAATGTGTCGAAAATAGTGTTTTTCATTACATTTTCATGGTAACTTCCACATAAAGTAGATGATTCTATATATGTGTACACACATAAACGCTGGCGATGGGGAGATTATAGAACTTTAGTGCACCTCTGAAGCAACTAATCCATTATGTTGTTTACTCAGTGAGCCTGTTAGAACTTAATGTCTTAACGGTTCGAGATTTATTGGGCTACTGCTACTTATGACGCAACCTTCATGGAAAAACCAACGCATAGGTAATTTATGGGACTGACAACGGAATTTTAGTGGTTTGTTCGTGTTCAGAATTGTGGAGTAATAGGGGAAACAGTAAACAAAACGACGGCTGAAATTTCCCAAGTTGCTGCTGAGTTGCTTATGATCAGTATGACACTGCTGCTGCTGTGGCTTACTAGACTACCACTTCATGTATTTTTAGACAAGTCGTTTCATATGAGCGAAATTTGCGTTTTAAATATCTGGTGCGTAGCAACACACAACTTTCCGCCACCCCTTCAAGTTCGAACACCACCTACATAGGCGGGCGCTATATCTTCGTTCAACTCATTTTTACAGGAACATTTATAGAGAACAAAATGTAGGGACTAGTTAGCTGAGAGTACTCCGAAAGTTTGATCGAAATCGTTAGAGCCGTTTTTGGGAAAATTGGAATACCGATAAATTAATATTCGACAAATCTCCTTTTCTGAGTTAACTTGGCTTATATCTCCGTTCAACATATATATACAGAAATAGTTATGGAGAACAAAATGTTGGTATGGGTGACTAAAAGACACTTCATTAGGATTTATCACATCTGGTGAAAAAATTACCCTGGAACTTTCGGAAATGTTCGAAAAACGTTATTTTCAACACATTTTCATTTTTATCTCTGCTCAATGGACTTTCAGAGGAACATTTATTGAGAACAATATGTAGGTATTAACTATTCGAAAATATCCTGAGAGTTTGATGATAATCGTTGAAGTCATTTTGCCAAAGCTTAAAAACCTATTTTTGCTTCATAGGTCATTATCTCCGTTCACCGTATTTTCATGGAGATATGTATAGAGAAGAAAAGTTAGGTATTGATTAGGAGAAGATAATTTGAAAGTTTAATCAAAATCGTTAGAGCTGTTTTCGAGAAAAATGCGAAAAACCCTAGTTTTTGGTACATTTTCGTCCCCCCACCCCCCTTCCCATCGGCCGAAATCGTCCATAACCTTATTTTGGTGTCTACAAAAATAACGAACAAAACAAAAAAAGAACCAGCTCAATCGGATCAGCCGTTCTCCCGCAAATCGAACTACAGACACACACACACACACACATACACACGGACCACGCGACGAAATTAGGTTTTTTAGACTCAGTAGGGTCTGAAACGTAAAGATCTGAAGAAAACTCAAATTTTTTTTTTGGGCCGATTACTATACTTTCCTTCCCTTCGGGTAGCGGAAAGTAAAAAGGGTTACACAATCTTTGAGAAAAAACCACTCGTTAGTGAAATCGTTAGAGCCGTTTTGGAGAAGTAAAAAATTTAGGTTTCGATCACTGTGATAACTACAATTAGTTTCGAGCCGATTTCACTCATACCCGTATTTTGGTGCGTGACTGCGTTTATCTGCAGGCTAGGTATCAAATTTGAACAGATTCGGTCCTGCCCTTTTCTCCGTCTGCTCTCGCTCCTTTGACTAATATTTTAGCCGTAAACTCTGGACAGATGCTGGGTCTTCATTCAAGGGATTTCAACGGAAAAGGTGCTCACAACCTGTAAATTCGATGACACACTATAATCACGGGAGTCTTCGTTCAACGCAAATCATTCTCAGAACTATTTTCAAGAAAAACTCCGCTTTTGGTTTATTATTCATTCTGAATAATAGCCCTACGTTTTCGGTCACGAAAAATGTTTTACAACCCCCCCCTCAAAACTTGATACTTTACGTTTCAAGACATGGAGATTCCAAATCTGCAATGTCTGTCCGCCGTCCCCCGTCCGCTGTTGCCGTCCGGGCCGTTTTGTGCCTTTAACGTGGTCTAAAAAATTCGTTCTTTCCCACAAAAATCCCATTTGGTATCTAGTTGTGCCCGCCATCTCGGCTATTCGACCGAACGAAGCCCATGGTTGTTATGGGGAAAAATGAATAAAAAAATTAACGAAACGCACTATAACGCGGGAACTACAGCGGAAGTCAACGTTTCGTCGTTAGTACTCCCTCCCTCCCTCCCGTCACATTATAACAACCCACCCGCTCGACTCGCAACGGGTTCGCTGGTAGCCCCTGTCCCAATTTCCCCGACTCTTGCCCGACACATTAACGGGCGCCTGGCGCTGGGAGAATATTTAGTTTCCGTAGTTCCATTGTAGCCAGGTCATGTTTCGTATGGTTTACTAGTATTCGATGCTGAATCGAATGGAATGGGTCTCGAAGCAGTAATACTAGGTCAAGCTGTTCATGAGAATAATAAACCATTGTGTAATAATTTGCAGGGTTTTGGTACGTTTCGGGCCCTCATCCGCACTTTCTCGTCAAAGAGGAGAATTGCTCATAACCGTGCACATTTATTATTTTTGTATCTATTCGTTGAATGGTAATATAAGCCATGTACTTCGGAAAACGACATTTGTCCATTATTAATTTACCGTTTTTCTAATTTTCTCCAAAAGGGCTCTAAGGATTTCGGATTACGGGATACCTTTCAACTAGCTAAGGAAGTACATACTATTCTACATGAATGTTTTTGTAGAAATGTGTTGAACGAAGATGCCCATGCATCTAACAGATCGTGAAACGCACCAGATATTAAAAATGAAATGAAAAATAAGTTTATTCCTCTCAAGAACTATATGATCTACTGTTTGACGCGAAGCGTCGAAATTGTCAGTTCTTTGACCTCGGACTTCCCCACGTCATTATCTCCGACCGCCTAATTGTCTCCAACTATTTCAATACCTGCCCCTCGCCCTTGGAAATCCCAAATCGGCGGATATTTCCAACGGTGGTCTTCCCCTCCTTCCCCTCTCCTCTTCTCAGATTCCCTTCCACAACAGATACCTTCTCCCAAAAAATCATTCTGCTACGAAGTGTCGTCGAAGTGAGTCGTCTCCAGTTTTCGCGTTTTCTCCCAACACTTGTTTCCTAACACCTTTCGCGATACGGCCGTCTCCAATTCTCCCAACGGATACCTCTACCACCTCTCATCGACTTCTAGTTCGGCTTTCTCCCTCCTTCCGAGTACAACCAGTTTTTCACGTCTTCAGAGCCCTATTTGTTCGCGATTCCATACTCAACTCATCTCCCGTGTAAGTCACCTCTTCTTTGTACAATCCAAGTCTTCAAACCTTGTGATATTCCAGCTCACCAATTACAAGTTTGTGCTCAGTAAATATCCGTCTCCGAGTTTCATTCACGTCTATCCTGGTCCAAACATTTGGTCCTCCGGGCCGGATAGACAAATAACATTTTCGCGGCTGTAGCATTCCGGGTCCAGCGCGAAAAGTGTATATTCTCCTGTTGAAACTGTATTAAGATGGACTTCTCACCTACATGGGGTAACAACTTCCATCTCCCCTCAGACCGTATCTTCAATCACGTAACGCCATTCTCTTACTACAGAAAACTGGTTAATCTACAACTCTCTGTAGCTAGTCTGGATACATCTGCAGCTTCCGCTTCATATGACCTCCTCAATCTGTGGTTCTCCTTCATCAGAGCATCCAATCAATTCCCTGAGGTAGAGAATTACATATCAGGAATCAAAGATAAAGTACTCAGCACCAAATGGCACAACACAATCCGCTCCCTATTAGACGATACAGAGGCCATGATTGATTTTCATCTGCTTCCAATGATGGGTTCGCCTCCATCGACAGTCTTCACGCCTACTCCTTCTTCTGCTTCTTCCTCGTCGCCAACCTTCCAAAAGACTATCGACTCCGCGACGATTTCATCGTTACCATCCGTTAAAGAAGACGCCGAGACGTCACCTCATCACCCCTTCACCTACGCCAAACGCTCCAACCTGAAGACATCTCCGCTTCCACCAGCCATTGGGATACCCGCTCCTTCTTCGCCACCATTCAAGAACCCGCAACCGACGCCGTCGCTCTCCGCTTCCGGTACAATGTCTTCACCTTCACCGGATAAGAAAGCCTCCGAGTCTCTCGTCACAGCACCGTATTGCCTCTCCGCTCAATCACCAATACGCTGTTCACAACGACCTTATCCATGCGAACTTCCAATAGTCACCATCGAAACGAAGCCCCACCTCACTCAAGATGCACACTGCGCCCGTCAACCGCTTTCTTCCACTCCCGCCATCTTCAAATCGCTGCCGACGAATGTTACACAAGGTAAGGCTCTGAAGCGTGTGAACTGGTTCCCCAACGTAGAATATAGGAAGGAGCCTTCAGCTCTTCCTGTTCAGAGGCAGCCCTCAGCCCTATGTGCCTACAATCCACATTCCAAGTGTTGTCACCAAGCCCAACGTTCTGAACTCAATCAATTTGCCTATACCCTCCTATGTCTCTTCCTCCTACCTGTTCCTGTGCTCCTGCAACTTCACCTAGCCCTCATCACTAGCACCCTATCCCCCAACGCCCTTCATATCTATCACGCCTCAGCTCCTCTCATATTCTCATTCGAATCACACGACCCACAACCATTTTCCTACAAGTACATTCACACCTCCACACAGAACAGAAGCACTGTATTGGTGTTTCAAGGCCCTCAACATAGACATTTGCTCTCAGAATCTCGTGCCCACACGCCAAAATTTAGGAGCTGTCACCAGGACCCCTTTGCCCACCTCTCTAAATTCACGCAGTTTACCCACACATCCTTTTGTCTCATCCTTCCGCCTATTTTTCTGCTCCTACGACTCAACTCAACCCTCATCTCAAGTATCCCATGTCCCAACGCCCTATTTGGTCTTCACACCCTACTTTTCTAAATTCTAGTCGTCACATCCTACTTTTCTAAATCCTAGTCTTCACATCTTACTATGCTAAACCCTAACTGTTGCACCCTACCAAAACCCACATCATCTTGCCCTAACATTCGGTTTCTTCAATGCTAGACCAGCACAGCTTTCCTCTATCTCTTCTACCTTCCACTCCTGATCCTCCCTAAATTCGAGTGTGATTACCAAGGTCCCTCGGACCACCTTACCACATTCACATAGTTTGCCCACACCCTTTTCCGTCCCTTCTTCCTAACTGTTTCTCTACATTGCAATTTCACTCAGCTCGCATCCTTAATAGCACAAGCCTCAATGTCTTATGCCTCACATCCAGTCTCCTTCAATGTTCTGTCCTACCAACATTCCTTATCCTCTCGACCTCCCACTTGTACTCGTAATCATCCCTCGTATCATTGAGCATTCACCCAGGACAGCACTAGGTCTCACCTCTTAATCCCATGCCTTAAATCATACCTTTACTCACTGCACATGCCCTTTTTGCACCACTCCCATACGCTTGTTCGTTCTCACTGCGGCTGTATGCTAGCCCCATTTGCACGACCTCAGTAAGCTCCTTCAACTTTCACCACCTCACTGTAATTGCCCCTACCGCCCCTTTCAATATGTCTTCCTCCCTCTTGCACCACCCCAGCGTGCGTTCCTCACTAATTGCACCACCCCAATGTGCGTTCTCCTACTTGCACCACCCCAATGTGCATTCTCCTACTTGCACCACCCCAATGTGCGTTCTCCTATGTGCACCAAATGAGTGAAATTTCTCCTACTTACACCACCCCAATGCGTATTCTCCTAATTGCACCACCTCAGTGTGTATTCTCCTACATGCACCCCATCTCAGTGTGCATTCTCCTACATGCACCCCACATCAGTGTGCATTCTCCTACTTGCACCACCCCAATGTGCGTTCTCCTATGTGCATCCCAAATCGGTGTGTGTTCTCTCACTTACACCACCCCAATGGGTATTCTCCTACATGCACCCCATCTCAGTGTGCATTCTCCTACTTACACCACCCCAATGTGTATTCTCCTACTTGCACCATCTCAGTGTGCATTCCCCTCATGCATCCCAAATCGGTGTGTGTTCTCTCACTTACACCACCCCAATGTGCGTTCTCCTGTGTGCACCAAATGAGTGAAATTTCTCCTACTTACACCACCCCAATGTGTATTCTCCTCAGTGTGCATTCTCCTACATGCACCCCACCTCAGTGTGCATTCTCCTACTTGCACCGCCCAGCATGTTGGCTGTTTGCACCTCCACCTTGTGAAAATCCCCCTCTATATTCCCCATCTGTGCATGTGCTTCCCTGAACCTCAGGTTTTAATAAATACTTCCATTTCACCCTACCTTGATGCTGTTCACTTCATGCTAGTGCTATCTCAATATCCTTTCATTCTCCTTGCACCACATCCTGTGCTTCCTCGTGTGATCACGCATTCATCCTCATCCTCGCACCTAAGCTCCAGTTCTCCGTTGCCATGCTCTACTCACCACCCATATTTTGAACCGACAACACTTACCACCTCCTCTGACTCACCCCTCAAGTGAGCAAGCCTCCTCACCTACGTTCATTACCACACACCACTGTAACCCCACTTCGAGGGTTATCCTGCTGTCGCAGCGCGGGGGAGTATGTTCGACGCGAAGCGTCGAAATTGTCAGTTCTTTGACCTCGGACTTCCCTTGAACTAGTTCCTACATTTTGTTCTTTATAAATGTTGATGTGGAAATGCGTTGAACGAAGATGAAGCGCCCTATGTAGCTGGTGTTGGATTTTGAAGGGATGACGGAAAGTTGTGTGTTGCAACGCGCCGCTCGTTTTAATTTTATTATTTATATATATTTCTTTATGGTACGTACGAACTAGTAAATCCATTATCGGATACCCAATTCCTTATGAAATTAGCCAACTAAAAACATACTTCTTATAAGCTGCTCTAGGGACAATTGTGTGGTATTTCAAGGCACTTGACGCGCTTCTTAATAATAGCGGCGTGCTGCAATAAATGTCGCGTAACGTACCTATTAAGAGGGACTTTGGTATAGGTACGAAGGTCTGGGTGGTGAGGCGAAACGTATAGGCTCTGCTTTGTGTACTACCATACTCTAATTTACTGGGGGGCTAACACAAAAACATAAGGGTTGATTTAACGTATATTTACCTGACAGAAAACACTTTAACGACATTAAAATGATCGTGCGAGGGAAATCTTTTCGGCTTCCTGGCTATAATCTTCAGGATAGGTTTTTATGGGTTTAATATTGATGAGAAAGTGCCCCCCCCCCCCCGCAGACTAGAATACTAAAACTTATTAAACTCTGCACTAGGGATTTATAGTCGAGATAACACCTGGCGCTATAGATGAAATTATACAACCTTAGAACCCTTTTTGACAGCGTCATGTGCTTATCACTTGAGATCTTCATCTACAAGGTGGTCCATATTCGAAGCGCCCACTTAATTTTTAATAAATCGAAGACAATACCATATTTTGTCTGTTCGTCAAGAAAACCATTCACTTGGGTTCCCGTAAATTTGATTACATCATTTCTTGAATATGATATCTCGTAAATGGTCGCCCTTGGCCTTTACAGCGTATTGTGCCCGTTTTGCAGCATTTCCCATGGTTTTCTTCAACATTTTGACCGGAAAGGGGGCTATTTCTTGACGGATGTTGGTGTCCAGCTCTTTTAGGGTCTTTGGTGTGTTAACGTAAACCTTCGATTTCAAATAACCTCACAAAAAGAAGTCTGGAGGCGTTAAATCTGGTGATCATGGCGGCCAATCGAAATCACCATTTTTAGACATCACACGGCCAGGGAGCAACTCCTTCAAAAAAATTGATTGTAGACCATTCCAATCGGCTTATCGGTAGGCATCAATTTTTATGTCAATTGGATCTTGTACAGAAACAAATGCAAATCAACACGTAAAATGCGTTGTAAAGTGGATCGGGGAATGCCGAGCTGCTGATGTTGGTGACTGCTCAACACTGGCTCGTACGGCTGCAATATTCTCATCCGATCGCCTTGGTCGCTTTTTATTTGGCCTCTTTGGGTTAGCAAGAGCATCGCCAGTTGCAAATCTTTCATACAAATGGGACCACGGACGCGATGGTGCCCATGTATGAGTTCGAAAGGAATTATAATGTTCAGCCATTGGGAGGTCACTGGAACAGCGAAAGTCGTGGGTTTCAGCCTCCTAATGACATTAACATCTATACAGGTGGATCGAAAACTCCGGAGGGCACAGGATCCGGGGTGTGGATAAGTCGCTCTGGAGGGAGTGGGACGCACATTGCCCTAGACGCCACTCCAACGGTCTTTCAAGCAGAGATTTATGCTATAATGCACGAGAAAGGCTGTAGCAACAGAAATATCAACATATTGACGCTGATGAGCTACTGCACAACGTCAAAACTCCTTAGCAAGCGCGAACAGAGTTAGCGTTTATTGGATTCCTGAACCCAAGGGGATCATTGGAGAAGAGAGGGCGGACCGTCTGGCCACTGCCTCATTGTGCGATTTCTCTGTCACTAGTCAAGAGGACTGTGAGAGAACACGCCAGAAGAATGCATCCGACTGTCTGGAATGCTGCAGTAGTAAGACACTCCAAACGCTTTGTCTCAGAGCAATCGAGCGAGATTATACACAACCTTCTGAGGATGGAGAGGAAGCACTTAAGGGCAGATTGTTGGGATCGTTATGGGTATAGATGACACTCATCGATGCAGGTGGTGTGGCACGGATGAGGAGACTCCCTTCCTCGTCCTGAGCGACTTTTGGTCTTTGGCACCACTTCTCCCAAGATGGATACCAACGAAAACTCTTTCAGGAACTTCCTGGCTTTCCTCAGGAGGCTAGGCATTGACCTGGAAGACAGTAGGACTGGCTCAATAGGTCATCTGGCTGCGGTGCACATCCCAAATTGCGGGGCAGTCAGAAGACTATATATTCATACAAACGAGAAGTTGTTTTCTTGAAAGGTGCCCTTTTTACTTTATTTTTTTTTTTAAAGTCCGTCGAATTTTCACTATTGACTTGTTTTGTTGAATGTAAATTTCAACAATTTTAGAGCGTTCGCGTGGCGTCTAGTGTTCCATGGTAAAAATCTGCTGGGAATGACGCTTCAAACTGTCATTAGTCGAT
Source organism: Pachypeltis micranthus (assembly GCA_020466155.1). Lineage (NCBI taxonomy): Eukaryota > Metazoa > Arthropoda > Insecta > Hemiptera > Miridae > Pachypeltis > Pachypeltis micranthus. The sequence continues at coordinate 33,163,563 of CM035773.1, forward strand.
TTGACACCGCTGTCAAAAGTTATAGTGTTGCCTGATGGGCGCTTCGAATATGGGCAATCACGCCCAAGTATCTCAGTAAGGATACCCTCTCTATTTGAGGGCGTGAACACGAATTGGTACCTACACTATCGCAATCGACTGTGAATTTCCAAACCATGGCCTATTATGGGATTTTGAAATAATATTTCTTTCTTGAAATACAAAATGATGCATTTTTTTCGTAATTGGTAGTAATAAATAAAAGGAATGTCACGGCCCGTGGTCGTAGTCACATTTCAGTATTCACGCGCCGGAACATTCGATAATTCCCTTCACGACAGCGAGAAATTCGTTGCGGACGATTCGTCGGTTAACGGACGAACGGCGGGCGGACGAAGAAATCGTCCGCTGGAATCGGGATTGGTCGGAACGTCCGCGCAACCGCCGCCTCCTTCAGAGGCGAAGCTCCGCCTCCAGAGCGGCCCGTCACTGCCCCCCGGTCGCCTCAGTCGCTCGTGTCCGCCGCCAACGTCGCCTCCTCTTCAAAACAAGGTTTGACTCGTTCATTTAATGCTTTTCAACGCTGGGCAACCTGTTAGTTGACCGAAGCTCAAATATACTTAACTGACTGAGCGTTTATGCAACTTATTCAAAAACATACCGCGACATACCACATTAGCAAAAGACCGAGGTTGGCGTGGAAGAATGGAAAACAAACAAAAGAGTGGGCAGTCGAACGAGAAACAATTGACAATTAGTTTTGCCGTAGTTCGAAATCCGGAAGCTGCTAATAATTATTTTACAAACGTTAACGTCGATCAGGCAATTGCTTTTAATACTGGCGTTTTGTAACAGTTCTACTGCAAATCCTCCAATGTTTTACCGAACAGCAACAACGAGCGTCTGACTGGACAGCACGCATCGCACAACTTCCCTCAGCCTCACGTACATTCAGCAATTGTGGCGGCTTTAGCTGCTGATTCAACATATTCGTCACTCAGTTCATCAGAAGCACTTAGTGTTCCAGAATTCATTGAGAGGCTCCTAATTATGCCACGATTGTTAGCACCAACATTAAGACTATCAACACAATTTTTTTGAGAAGGATCATGTTCTCAGTTTCTTGCGAACACTGTGATCAACGGCAATAACCGAAATGGCGGGAATTTGAATTACGGAATTTGTGAGGTGGCTACTATGGTTTATTAGGCTACTAATTCTGAGAGTGTTAGTCGTTTGAGCGGGAATCAAAAGGTAAATTATCTAGCGCAACATCCGCAACCTCCGTAATCCGACGGCTTGGGGTACACACGGCGCTTCATCTTCGTTCAACACATTTCTACGCAAATGTTTATACAGAACAAAATGTAAATACTAGTTATTTGGGAGTAACCCGTAAGTTTGATCGAAATCATTATAGCCGTTTTATAGAAAATTGAAAAACCGATTAAATTAATATTCGCCAAATCTCGTTTTGCGAGCTATCAAGTTTTATATCTCTGTACAACAGATAGATACGGAAATAGTATAGGTTGCTACAAGACACTCCAAGATTGATCAAATCCAGCGAAGCAGTTAATCTGGAAATCGCGAAAATGTTCACAAAAACATTATTTGGCGACATATTATGGTTTTTGTCTCTGTTCAGTGGACTGTCCGAGGGAAATTTATTGAAAATAATATAAACGTATTGACCATTTGAAGATATCTTATGAATTTGGTGAAAATCGTTGGAGCCGTTTGGCTCCGTTCATCAATTTTTCATGGAGATATTTATTGAGAAGAAAAGTTAGGTATTGACTAATGGAAGATAATTTGGAATTTTAATAAAAATCGTTACAGCCGGGTTCGAGAAAAATGCGAAAACGTCTAGTTTTTGGTACATATTGTCCCCCTTTTCCATCGAATAAAAAAAGAACCAGCTCAATCGTAGAAAGAAAGGAAAAAAAACAAATGGCTGCGCATCACACAACTTTCCTCGACCTGACGTTCATCCAGTGGTTTTATGAGAACTTGGTAGACATAACGCTCCACGTAGAAACCTGTGAACTAGTTGTGCTCAACGTTCTTGAATTTACGTGATGTACCTAGTTTGATCACAATGTCGGATGAGTATGTCAGTTCAATATGAAAAGTGTGGAGGAGGGGTGAGGGGGGGGAGGGTGCAGGAAAGAACTTCAGGCCGCCAAACACGAGACATTATGACTCAACGCTATTCTCAGACCGACGTACGTTCTACCAACTAATCCGATAGGGTTTGACTATTCATACCTTGTCAGATGGCTTTGAAGGGATTCAGCTCCAGGAGCTTCCCAAATTGACAAAATTTTTCACGCAATATAGAGAAAACGGTTCAACGTAATTCACTATTGATCAGTACCGGACAATAACACAAGAGTATGAGCAAAAACCGACCAAAAACTAGCTATAGTTGTCGTGACGATCCAAACACCAAATATGTTTTTTCTCAAAAATGATGTAATTTTGACAACGTTTTTCGTTCCGATTCCAACTGACGTGGTGGTACCACCAAATTCTCATTCGTGGAAGATGACGAGAGCAATCACACAACAACAATCAATTACCTAACATTTCGAAGATTTTAGCACAATTTTTACTTTCCTTGCTCTACGAAGTAGAAAGGAAAGTTATGTAATCGGCTGAAAAAAAAATTTTGAGTTTTCTTCAGATCTTTACGTTTCAGACCCTCCTGAGTCCGAAAAACACTATTTGGGAAAATGGTCTGTGTGTCTGTGAACGATTTTTAGAGAAAACCACCGTACCAAATCAGCTCAAACTTGATATTTCGCCCGCACGTTACTATGGGACGCCAACATGAAGGTTTGGACAAAATCCTTCGCAAGTTAACCATAGTTATCTCAGTGATCAAAACACCAAATATTTTTTTTCACAAAAATGGCTCTGAGAATATTGATTATACTTTTTATATTGATAGCTCTCAATAAGGTAATGACAGCATAAAATTTCCATTTGTGGGAACACGACGAGAGTAGCACAATAAATTACCAAAACTTTCGACCAAAAGCGTTTTTAGCGCAGTTTTTTCCTTATAAAGTCCGCTGGAATGTTAGTAGAATACTAAAAAAAAATTGGTATTGTAGTCCATTTCAATACCTAAAGGGTGGGTGTTTGAAAACGCTCATGAGATACACGGGGCTCACTCCAGAAATTCCTGAATTTCAACTACGCCCGTTTCGCTTACTACCAGTTCTAACAGTTATTACCCAATAACTCTACAAAAGTGATTACTATCCACTTCGAAAAATTCGTGTTTACAGCCTCATTAATTATCTGTGTAGCGATTGCTCAATATGGGTCCTGCAATGAGTACGAGCAGCACAATAAAATCTGGAACTGTAAGCGCTACCGCTTCCTGCTGCCGTAAAGCGTTATTTGACCAAGTTCAAATTAACTGAGTGATAAATGAATTGATTAAATCGCATTGGCCATGTACAGAGTGAATTGACGTAGAGCTAAGGATAGTTGTGTGTTGCGACGCACCAGATATTTTCTTATAAATCCTGACTCAGGAAAATCAGGTTTTCAAATGACCTGCCTACACGGTGAAAGCTCAATATCGTTCGTAGAATAAGAGCAACTTCAGAAATTCCGAAATTCAAACCATCGCCATTCTCTTACGGCCATTTCTCATACGAACACGATCCTTGTCAGTAGACCATTATACTCAAAATTTTGTGGCGTACGTAGGAGCGTCTCAATAAATTCCGCAACTACAACCGCTATCAGTTTCTACATACAGCGTTGAATGACGATACAGTGAATGAAAAATAGAATGAATTAATTGTTAAAGTGATAAAAATCGCTGAGCGCCCGTGAGGCTGAAGAATGTTGTGTGATGAGTCGCACCAGATTTTGTTATGTTCGTCGATTGTGTGATTGTGATGTGTCTAGTGGTTTCGTACGACAGTTGGACCAACATATATTTAATCCGACTAGAAATCACTAAACTCACCTCAAATATCAAATAAATAAATAACTCTTCTTGAGAAGAAAATAAGGAAATGAAATTAAAAACTTGGAATGTGATTGAATAATTAGAAATGAAATAAATGAATCGAACTTCTTTCAATGTTTAATCGAAGTAACCAAATTCGCTCGAATTGTTACAAATGGCAATATCGGGACAAAGGGGTTAGTAAACAGGGAGTCCACCTTTAACCAACATTATTCAAGTGAGGGAGGAAATCTCTGGCTGATAAGGGAGAGGCTCGAATAATACGTCGCATGGCGGGCGAAGAATCTGAATATAATGGAGCTCTCAGCCTCACGGACAACATCTTGCCCTTCCACTATGCATGCAAGGCAGAGAGTGCGAAGAAAGTGAGCCGATGGAAACGTGAGCTATATTCTTTACACTCCCTCGTCCAGCCACACAACCAAAAAGAATTGGAAATAAAAGAAAAACAGAAATGAGGGAAAAGATGCGCACTAACCTCTGGTGGGACTGTGGACCCCCACGGCTAGCGTGACCGCTGGGTGCTGGCCCCCCAAGAGGGGTAAGCTCCGGGACCTGGGCCCTTCAGGAGTCACCCCGGCACTGTCACAGCGAGGGAAGATCGTCAGGAATCATTCTCTGACCCACGAACAGAGTTTTTCTCCTGGGAGTCACTTTAATCGCCGTCGAACCATGTAACGTATCTTCTTTCAATTTTTAAAGGCTGAAAAATGCGGCTACAACCAGTTTTCCTCTTGGGGAAACTGGCATTATCTTGTACCAATCGATACCTGTATTTTCTTTTGTTTACACGTCCATGAGGATTATCGGGTAACTGAGATTTAACAAAAAGCAAACAGCGTTTTTTACACTTACTGAATGTCATCCTGACGTTGATACCTACCATAGTTTTATGGCTGTTAAATGGTCATAACAGAAATTCACGAAAAATCGCGTACTTTGAACGTCCCCGAATTTTTCTGCATAATTGAACGTAATCAACCTGACGGCATATCTCCTAGCAACTATTTCTGCACCTATCCGTTGAGTGGATGATCGTTTTTTAAAATAATTTTCTCAAGAAGAGGTTTTGACCAAACTCATTGGTCCATCTTAATTGAACCTTCGTCTTGTTCTCCGTAAACGCTTCCATACAAGTACAACATATAGCGAATCATCGTCGAATTATAATGCGCAGCTAAGTGTGACAAACAGTATCACAAGGGCTACAAATACAAACTACTGGACGATACCAATATCATTACAACCAACAAGCCAAACCATTCAATAACAAACATAATCACTGGCTAAAAAGATAACTAAGGATTCTGGACAATGAACAGTATTGTTAAGTACCACACACTGTTATTAGATGATAAAAAACATCATTAGATACCCCAATGGGGAAACGAGCCAGGCCTCTTAGGCCTACCAGCTTGTTGGTCTGCGTGGTGCACGCTTGTGCTGGGGCTAGAACGCGGAAGTTGTCTTCCTAGTCCTCGCCTCATCAGATTCCCAGCAGGGACCAAGATTCCAGGCCCTTCCGCCAGGTCGTCCATGCCTGCTGGAGAGGAGATGTGAGACTCTTCCCGCAGCGGGAAGCTGAGAGCGCTCTCTAGCATCGCTATAAAGGCGGCAGGCGAAGAGCACATGAGATGCGCTCTCAGCGGGCTCCCCACATAGGTCACTGAAGGAACGGCGCCTGAAGAAGTGCAGTAGCTCGTTGAGGGCGCCAGGGCCAGGGAGCAGCTGCACTCCCTCAAAGGAAGGCTTCCACTAGCCCATCTGTAACCTCCCCACGACAGACGGGAGTATGCCATGGAGGTGCCGCGCCGTGGATTCGACAACGAGCATCGTTTGGCCCAACACAGCTTGACTCAGCCCCCTCAGCTTGAGCCAAACTGAGAAGGTTATTGCCAACAATCCGAATGATGTTCTGGAGATTGTGCTGTTCTTACTGCTGGACTTTCACTAGTAGTTTGGTCTTACAGCCTACAAATAAGACTCAGTAACTTGTCCGCCCACTTCTTTCTTTCGATATTCCAACCCTCCCTGACACAAGGATTAGTATTTCCGTAGCTGACAACGTACCGTCCCTTAATACAAGCTTTCCTGATAGTTCAGCGGATTTTCCCACAAGCCCCATTCCCTTATGGCTCTTCTGCCCCCTCACAATGTCATCTCTTTATGTCAACTCTGTCCCCTGATCACATTCCCTGTCAGAGTACCCCTGTTGGTCTACTTCTTTCTTCTGATATTCCAAAGCCGGCCGAACACAAGGATTAATATTTATGTAGCTGACCACGTACCTTCCCTCATACACGCTTTCTCAATGGTTCATTGGGTTTTCCTGCAAGCCCTCTTCCCTTATCACTTTTCAGCCCCTTCACATTCCCATCTCTTTACGACCAGTCTAACCCTAGTTTGACTATCCGGAGACTTAAACGTATAATTCTTGTTGTCAATTGTTACTACTCTTTCGTAAATTTTTAGATAACGATCAATACTTCGATTTTGAAGGGATGTTAATTATTTAATTTAGTTAACTTACGATCCTCCCCACAAAAGCCATTTTGAAACTGCAGTATGTATTTGCTTCATACGTATAGTCCAGTCGCACCATCATCATGGACTCGTAGATCATTACCCAAAATTTCGTGAATGGATCGTCGGGCGTATTCGGCGCGAAACCGTTTTCGCCGAATTCATTTTATAGCGCTGCACGTTCCCCGTCGACCATTTTTGAATGACGTTTAATTAGCCGCTAACTAACCATCTATATTTACAACCGCAGAAACAATAGAATGCCGAATGCCGTTCAGCAAACAGTTTCTGCCGCTCTTGTTACCACACTCCTCTCTGTAATTGGTCCTGCAATATTAATCAAGGTACCCGAGTGTGATTCGGTAATTCCTCTTCTTCCTAAATTAATTTGAATATGAAATCCTCTTGTTGAGGATTCCGCTGGGGGGCATCCCCCCCCCCCCACCACTCAACGCCATCGTTTCAAAACCGATTCCGTTTCCCTCTTCGGCAACTATCAATAATTAATTGAGAGCTTATGATTTAATTGATCGGAATTAATTACTGAAGATCATCCCTTTCGTTCCGCCGTAGCAGCAGGATTGCTCGATCCGGTTATCGGTTCAATATACGCGGATCTGACGTCCTTGATGGATCCGAATAGACTTAACGTCAGTCAGCCCTCATTATACAGGTTACGCCTGAACATCAGATTAGACGAGCGGGGTGAAGTAAACACCACGTAATCCGATGCTGCACATTAACGACGATTGCTTCATTATAACTACAGCGATCGATTGTTTCAGGGAATCGTTATACGCTGATGAAAACGTCAGGGAACGACGCACTGAACCGAGAGAATAGTGTATTGTAGTTGTATTTCAGCTCCAAACTACTGCGTTCCACTTCTGTGGAACATCCAAAAGAAACGTAGTTGATGCAGTGGCGATGCGGCTGCTGTGGAACTGCTCATGCTAATTGGTGACAGGACGAAACATGTCTGAGGGAGCGGATGCAAAAACCTTGTGATTCATCTCCACCCCAGCAGCGTTAGTTATAAAGCTCAACAGCTACGTCCGTGTTCCACAATGGGAAAGTACACAACGTAAGTTCAAAACCTGAGGCTCCATTGTTTACGAAATGAGTCCGCAAGGGCCCAGCAATGGGAAATTATAACCAAGTTTCAGTTTTATTTTTTAACATGTAGCATTGCGAAACTTGGTTTGGCGAGTGTAAGGTACCGTAGTAAGGCCTTCCCAACCTCAGCCACTCTGGTTCTCCACTTTTTTGCTTTTCCCATACCTAAACAATTTGGCGAATTAAAGCGAGCTTGTGGGAAGGTTACACAGCCCTCGGTCCAGTTCGATGACCTTCAAGAGGAGCCTGACGTAAGTGCCTGGTTCTTAAAAAGAAATTGTAGGAATTGGGGTTTGCTTACAACGTACACTAATGGATTAGTTATCGTTCGAAATGAATATACCACTACATCTTAATGTGGTTATAAATAACACAATTTTAAATTCTTCCACCTCCTCCTGGTTCTTGTCCTTCCTCCATGTGTCTTGGGAGCCCTAAAATACTGACCCTATTCGGCAGTGGCCCGCAGAGAGGTGCATGCCTCGAGGAAACCCTCCTGGAATGTGTAGAGGATGCGAGGATTTTAGGGAACACACTATCCTGGGATCTGCAGGTTACAAACATGAGTAGAGGGGTGTTTTCAGGCGTGTACCGGCCTATTGCACAGTAGGAGCACGAACTTGTACCAAATACCAATTTATTTTCTACTTTTGTTTCGAACTTTTTTTACGGTTAGTTAGAATTTATTTTCTATTTCTATTATACGAGCTCAACGATTACTTTATTACTTTCCGCTACCCAAAGGGAAAAGAAAGTATAGTAATCGTGTCAAAGAAAAATTTGGGTTTTCTTCAGATCTTTACGTTTTGAGGCCTACTGAGTCTAAAAAACCTAATTTCGGCGCGTGGTCCGAGTGTGTGTGTGTGTAAATATTAATTTATCGGTATTCAAATTTTCTCAAAAACGGCTCAACGATTTCCTTCAAACTACTCCCAGCTAACTAGTCCCTACATTTTGTTGTCCATAAATGTTCCTGTAAAAATTCGTTGAACGAAGATATAGCGCCCGTATATGTAGCTGGTGTTCGAACTTGAAGGGATTGCGGAATGTTTTGTGATGCTAAAATATTATCTTACGCATTTAGTTTTTTTTCTTTTCTTTTTCTTCATAATTCTTATTGTTTGGTTCTTGTATAGGTTTCTTTTATAATTAACAATGATAAAAATAATTTCTTTCTTTTACTTTGGCTTTCTCTTGAAATTTGTGGCGTACTTGGGGAATTCTTTCACAAATTACCCGCGTACAGAACACAAGCGAAAGTCGTGCTGGGCCCAAAAGAAACGAACAAGTTAAATACACTCAACTATACTCACTTGATGAAAATAAAAATAATAATGCCTCCCAGGAAAGTACTGGGACCATAAACCAAATAGGACCCGCTAAATTCAAGTGATTAAATTCAAATCAGGAAAAACTCGAAATGAAATGAAATGAACTCCTTTTAGAATGAAACATATAACCTATGCTCGCATTGTAGTAAATGACAATAAAGGGACATTGGGGAAAGTGAAACACCAAGCTCTGATCGCTTACCTTACTTCACACAATATAAGGGGAATTTAAATATGACTAAAATGTGGCTCCTCCGCTAATATAAACAGGGGCGAACTGCACAGGTGGTGGCAACACTGTTGCCGCAGCAATGCCGCATCGGCAGCCCGCCGCAAACCATTACAAATTGCACCACCAGTTTGTCTTCTTTTTCTCTGTCTAATAAATAAACGCAAATTTAGAAAAATCTGTTTGTGCTCCTTGAATGGCAAATGATCGGTTATATAAACACGTTCTATGCAACGGAATCTGTTACAAATCTTCCACATTCCGTGTGGTTTTTGCATGCACATCTCGCATATAGACATCACTCCTATTCAAATATTCGGGTTTCCTGAATGTCAACACTTTGAAATTGCCATTTTATGGCGAGCCAGCTGAAAACAGGTGTGACGTGTTCATCAACACGAAGTATAAATATGCGGGTGCTATATCTTTCATTCGCTTCTACATCATTCTACGCATTTCTAGAGAAACATTTATGGAGACCAAAATGTAGGGACTAGTTAGCTGAGAGTACTCCGAAAGTTTGATCGAAATCGTTGTAGCCGTTTTTGAGAAAATTGGAATACCGGTAAATTATTAAATGTGGGTATGGGGTACTTGAAGACATTCTGAACAATTGATCAAATTTGGTGTAGCAGTTACCCTTGAATTTACAGAAATGTTCGTAAGACGTTATTTTCGACATCTCTGCTCAATGGACTTTCAGATGAACATTTATTCAGAAAAATATGTAGGTACTATTTGAAAACATCCTGAGAGTTTGGTGAAAATCGTAGAAGCCGTTTTCCCGAAAAGCGTAAAAAACGTATTTTCGCTTCATAGGCCTATATCTCCGTTCACCGTATTTTCATGGAGATATGTATACAGAGAAAAGTTAGGTATTGATTAGTAGAAGATAATTTGAAAGTTTGATAAAAATAGTTATAGTCGTTCTCGAGGAAAAGGCGGAAACCCCTAGTTTTTGGTACATTTTCGTCCCCCACCCCCCTTTCGATTGACCAAAATCGCCCATACCCTCATTTTGGTGTCTACAAAAAATAACGAACAAAAAACAAAAGAACCAGCTCAATCGGATCAGCCGTTCTCCCGAATATCAAACTACAGACACACACACACACACACGGACCACACGCCGAAATTAGGTTTTTTTTAGACTCAGTGTCCTCAAAACGTAAAGATCTGAAGGAAAACCAATTTTTTTTTGACACGATTACTGCAAATTATTACACAATGGTTTATTATTCTCATGAATGTATTAGTGCTCCGAGACCCATCCCATTCAATTCAGCATCGAATACTAGTAAACCATACGAAACATGACCTGGCTACAATGGAACTACGGAAACTAAATATTCCCCCGGCGCGAGGCGCCCGTAAACGTCTGTAGGCGTTTATGATCCGATGGAGGGGTGTGTGGAGGAAGTGGCCTTGGCGACCTGTCAGGCAGAAAGAGTCGAAAGGGCGTTGCGAGTCGAGCTGGCGGGTGATTGAGTTTGATATGACGGGAGGAAGGGAGTACTAACGACGAGGTGTTGACTTCTGCTGTAGTTCCCACGTTGTCCTGTGTTTCGTTAATTTTTTTAACCGTTTTTTAAATAAAATAACAATCATGGGCTTCGTTCGATCGGATTGCCGAGATGGCGGGCACAACTAGATACCAAATGGGAGTTTTGTGCGAAAGAACGAATTTTTTAGACCAAGTTAAAGGCACAAAACGGCCCGGACGGCGGACGGGTGGCGGGGGACGGCGGACGGACATTGCAAATTTGAATCTCCATGTCTTGAATCGTAAAGTATCAAATTTTGAGGGACGGTTGTGAAAAATTTTTCGTGACGGAAAACATAGGGTTATGATTCAGAATGAATAATAAACCAAATGGAGGAGAGGGAAAAGATGTGAAAACCAATTGAGGGAATAACCGTGGAGGTGGAATTTCCGCAGGAAACAATGTGTACTGAGGTTGTTTGGAGATGCTTTTGAAGAGCTGCTGACTAAGGCAAAAATTACGGCAATCGCGCCGGGGATTCGATCCACAACCCTCAACTAACGTCGAGAATTATGAATCGACCGTCTTACCGCAAGACCATGATGAACCGCTTGCCTTTGATAGGAGTCAGTCAGCACATCTCCCCCCTCGTCTATTAATCGCTACTCCTGGAGCGGACTCTTTTTTAGGGAAAGAATTTTTACGAGAGTTGAGCGAATCCCCGGAAAATCCGATCTTTGATTCGAGAAAGGCTACAAGGAAAGTCTTCGTTCCCTCGCATTGTAGTAGGCGCGTTGCCCATTCCACCTTCGCGCTGGAACTTTCACAGCGTCAGCGAATCCCGGACCCGAGAACTCGTCTCATTATTTTTCTCTCTTAATTTTTTTATTTTTCTCTCGGTGCCTCTTCTTTTTCTTGGAAAGAAGAAATTCGACCACTAGTTGGGCGTCATTGTACTGAGGTTGTTTGGAGATGCTTTTGAAGAGCTGCTGACTAAGGCAAAAATTACGGCAATCGCGCCGGGGATTCGATCCACAACCCTCAACTAACGTCGAGAATTATGAATCAACCGTCTTACCGCAAGACCACGATGAACCGCTTGCCTTTGATAGGAGTCAGTCAGCACAAATGACCTTACCGTCGTTGAGTCCCGTTAGGGCAGGTACGGAAATTCCGAGGTCAAAAACCTGGACTGATTCGGCGCTTTGCATCGAACAACGGGCATTTTTCATACATGCCGGACGTGTATGAGTTAATAACTAAATCCTTCACAACTTCATTAATGATGGAATCAGTTATGAGTTATTCCTATAGTACGCGCGTACGCCTCACATTATATGATGTTCGAATGGTGAAATAAAATCAAGAGATGAGCTATCAATTAAAAACACCGCGTTAATTGAGTCAGTAGAGTCGAGGCGCGAAACGCCAGACGTAGCCGTCAATACTGGACAGCGTTGCGGGTTGCTGCACGGTGCGCCGGAATCCGCGGTAACTTTTTACTTTCCACTGCCCAAAGGGGAAATGTTACAGAAGCTTAAAAAGAACTAACTGTAATTGGCCACAGACCAATTTTTGATCGTACGCTAGTAAGAGAATCGTTATTTGTGGGTTGTACAGCCCTTTGTAGGCTAATTATGAAATATGAGGCTATTTGATACAGCCGTTTTCTCTCAATCGAGTTCACATGCACACAGCTTTCGTAAATGGTGTTTTTTATTAGATTCAAGAGCTCTTGAAAAGCAATGATCCAAAGAGAACTCCAAAATAATTACATAACATTCCTTCTAACTCTTTATAGGGCTGGGAAAGTAAAAACGCCACGTGAAATCGCGTAATTAACCGAAAAAACGTTGTCTTAGCTCAGTGTTTGCACTCGTCTTCCTCGAGGGACGTGATTCATCAAGTTTTTTTTTCTTCTGGCTATCCACTGGACAGGCGAATTGAGCAATGCGCTTTTAGTTTCCTTCAGCCTTCAACATAGCATTCAGCGTCCACTATAGTTCGACTGCCATGGAGTTATGGCTCAGCTGTGCCTTTTGAGTGGGTATAATCCACCAATTTAGTTTAGACACGCTCTAAACGCTCCGTGCTCCCTAGGGAGCGTGACTTGGAAACACAACTCACTGTGCAGTGTCACAGCCACAGACCAAGCGCCCTGCAGGTTGCGTCCCAGTGAGGAATGATGTTTTGACTCACCGCTGCTCCTCGAGGTCTTTAAGGAGACTTCAATCACCTGCATTGATAATTTTGGACCCCTCTACTCAAACAATAGTGTCCATGCAGTTCTCTAGTTCTCGAACGTCAATTTTCAATGACTTCTGTCGAGTGATAACTATTGTAGGTTGGTCTACTGATAAATCCGGTAAACTGGGGGTTACAATAGGGACCGACTTGTACAAGTTTATTAATTTCCACCCTATTTGTTTGGATTACAGCTAGCGTAAAGCTGCGTATCAGTTTGAGGGTCTCGAGGCTGAACATTTAAAACCGAAATCCGAACCGTCGGTTGCAGGGGATTTTCCATTCCATCCGAAAAGCGAGGCCTGCACTACATTCAAGTGGCGAAGTTCCCATAGCGGAGGTGTTCGCATTATGGCGCTCATCGGATCACAGGCTCCATTCCAGGGCTGAACCGTTCAGTTCATTAGGAGCCTCGGAGCTTGGAGGGGAAGGGATTAGTAATTACGGGAGCCGGCGGTTTGGAATTGGAAACCGCGGGAGTGGAAGCGGGAAACGGTTATCAAATCATCTTCCCATTATCTGTAAGTGTTGGTTGTCATGGCTCCCCATTAAATGGCCTCGACGCATCCAATTCCTCGGTTACGCTAACCACGTTGCTCCTCTATTCTCATCCTCATCCACATCCACGCCATACATTATTCAATCTTGGCTTAAAATTCATACGAACCCCCTTTCGTCACGGTCTCCTTTTCCTTTATAGGGACCCCCCCCCCGTCTCACCCATCGCCCTGCAGGTCGGCTTGATTGCTTTTCCGTAGTTAGATTACTCAAACTGTATCTCTCAACTCTACTGAAGTCGGGCAAAATTTAAATAAACTCCAACTTCAAGTTGTTAAAGGCAAAAACCAGTAGATTTCGTATCGTCAATATGATCCGAGTCGTTGTCTCACGGTGTTCGTAAAGAAATCATATGTAAAATTATGCAATTTCGGCTACACTTGGAATGTAGCACTTCGCGACGCTTTTCAAGTTTTTTATGGCGAAGTAAAGACACGAAAATGCCAAAAGTCGCTTCTTTTCATTCATGGGCTTATTAGCTTCTCACGGAGAACAAAAGTTAAGTGCTTGTTGTGGCAAAGTGGTGAAATTCTTATCATTCCAAATTTTGCTCACATAAGTTTCATACAAAGGAAGTATTAAAAAAAATGTCACGATCTGTCATGAATGCGGGCTTTGTATTATCGTTCAATGCATTTTTACGGAAACATTTAACTGGACAGTCAGTGGAACATTTATTCCGAACAATTAATATTATGGGTATTACCTATGTAGAAATATTTTGTGAGTTTGCAGAAAATGGTTGAAGCCGTTTTGTAAAACAGTGTAAAAAATTTATTTTTGCTGTTAAGGCCGATATCTCCATTAACTACATTTTCAGAGACAAGTTTTGCAAAATAGTAGTAGATAATTTGAAAGTTTAAGTAAGATCGTTGTAGCCATTTTCCAGCAAAATGCGAAAACCCCTTGTGAGGTGTAAATGCATAATTAAACTTGTTAAGTGAGATATTACCTTTGTGCTACGAAGGGGTCGAATTTTAAGAGGAAAAAGGTGAGCAGAAAGGAACGGGGCGGTATAAATAAAGGACGGAAGAAGTGAGTGATGAAGAAAGGAGGCAATCACGCGATCTCTTTGAGCCCACAAAGGGATATAATACTAAACGCACGACTCGATGGGACGCTTGATATCTCTCTGCGATCCGAACGAAGAATGAGGAGCAGGCGACGACAAGGAAAGTGAAGGCGTGAAGGGACACACGAACCGTCAAGCCTCTGCTAGCTGTTTTTTTTTTTTAATCAATAAAGACAAACCAATGCGCAATACTCTGGACCATATGTGTCACTCGTTGATAGTGGTAAAGACGAGTGGGATGCACCGTAAATCCTCGTTGGGAAGTTGTTCCAAGGTTGGTCCCAAGCAGGCGTAAGAGCAGTAGGGCCGTTAGGATCTGCGGTGAGAACAGATAGAGGTCGGCTATTCATCACGGCCTCTACTTGAATGAGGAGGGTGTTAAATTCCTTGTAGGTTAGGAGAAGTCCGGGAGTCACCCGAAATAGGTGTGTTTTAACACTCTGAACTGAGCGTTCCCATGTTCCCCCAAAGTGGGACGCCGAAGGAGGATTTAGCATCCAATGAATACCTCGTCAAGTCAGCTCCCCCTCCACTGAATCATTCAATTCTTTGGAAGTTGTTAACTGGCACGTATCATCCAACTTATTCCTAGCGACAATAAGGTTGGTTCCCTTATCAGAAATCAGTCTGTCGAAAGGTTTGAGGCCAACTCCAAATGGATTGCCTTGGTAGAAAGGCCAACCAACAACCAAACAAACATATGGTTTCATGGTTGAAACTCCCGTGCGGCGAACGATAGACACTGTCAATGGTCCTGCGTAATGCCAAAACGCTTTCATTTGATGAAACTGTAGGGCACATAGAAGAGCCGTATTGGGATTCAAGGGGCCGAGTCGAACACGATAACAAACAGTGCACTTGTATACTCTCTGCCGAACCAGAGTCTGGCTGACAGCAACCAATATTTCAAGCTAAGTAATGAAAGCAGTACATGGGAACCAGTATGATGATTGTCAACATGGTATTGATCAACAAGAAGCTCAACGAACCGTCCTGACTTAGAGAGCGAAACATTTATGGACAAGAAAATGTAGGTACTAGTTAGTTGAGAGTCCTCCGTAAGTTTGATCAAAATCGTTAGAGCCTTTTTGAGAAAATTGGAATACCGATAAATTAATATTCGACAAATCTCCTTTTCCAAGGGACATTTATTGAGAACAATATGCAGATATTAACTATTCGAAAACATCCTGAGGGTTTGGTGAAAATCGTTAATGCCATTTTGCTAAAAAGCGTAAAAAACGTATTTTTGCTTCATAGGCCTATATCCCCGTTCACCGTATTTTCATGGAGATATGTATACAGAAGAAAAGATTTGTATTGATTAGAAAAAGATAACTTGAAAGTTTAATCAAAATCGTTAAAGCCATTTTCGAGAAAAATGCCGAAAACTCTATTTTTTGGTACATTTTTGTCCCCCACTCCCCTTCCCATCGACCGAAATCGCCCATAACCTTATTTTGGTGTCTACAAAAAATAAGGAACAAGACAAAAAAAGAACCAGCTCCATCGGTTCAGTCGTTCTCCCTAAAATCGACCTACAGACACACACACACGGACCTCGCGCCGAAATTAGGTTTTTTATTTAGACTCAGTAGGCCTCAAAACGTAAAAATCTCTCTGACACGATTACTATGCTTTCCTTTCCCTTTGGGTAGCGGAATGTAATAAGGTAATAGTTGAGCTCATATAATGTAAATAGAAAATAAATTCTAACTAACCGTAAAGAAAGTTCGAAACAAAAGTAGAAAATAAATTGGTACTTGGTACAAGTTCGTGCTGGTACTGTGCAATAGTCCTCCGGCAGTATATCGGTCCAGGCACCATACGCTGGTAGACGTTGTTTTACAGTGACTTTTGGGATACTGCCACCAGCCAAGAATACTGAATGCGCGGTAATTACGATTTTTACTGCAAAAGTGAGGCAATAGGAATGAATACGACGAATCATATATGAGCCGTTTTAACGAGGCTTGTGGTGAGGGTGATTGGAAATGGAATAAAATAAAATGGCGCATGGAGCTGGCGATGGCTGGTGTGCTGAGGTCACTGCTTATTAGTAATTAGTATCAAGAGGAAGTTTCCGTCTATGGAATCTGTTAGAGCTCAATCTGTTCAACAGGTTTCCCACGAATTTCACTACGGACGCACACATACCGCTCGCCGGAAGGAGTTTTTTATGATTCAGCAGATTTCAAAACGCAAAAATCGGGAGAAAACTCAACTTTTTACTTCCCTTGGTAGTAAGAACAAAGAAATATTGTGTTATCGGCCAAAGATTTTCCTCTTTTCGTGAGTGTCTACAGCTCTGTAGATTTCTAGGGCTACCGTATCAGAAAAACGCCATTGGGGCAATGGTCCGTGAATGTCTTTGATGGCGATTAGGAGAATACAGGCCGAGCATATCACCTCAAACTTGATACTTAGCCCACAAATTACCATGAGACGCCAAAATATGAACAAAATCCACCGAAAGTTAACTATAGTTATCATAGTGATCAAAACACCATTTTTTTTCTCAAAAACGGTTATCACGATTTTGATTAAATTTTTTATATTGATAGCTCTCAATAGGGCAACCATACCATACCATAAAATTCCTATTAGTGGGAAAATTATGAGAGCAGCACAATAAATTACCAAGATTTTCGATGAAAGATTTAGTGCGATTTACTACTAAAAAAACTTCACTAAAATGTTACTAGAATGTTAAAAAATATCTATGGCTAATTCTATTTAATCAATTCATTTATCAGTCAGTTCATTTGAACTTGGTCAAACAACGCTTTACGGCAGCAGCAAGCGGTAGCGCTTACTGTTCCGGAATTTATTGTGCTGCTCGTACTCATTGCAGGACCATTATTGAGAGATTGGTACTCAGATAACTAATGAGGCTGTAAACACGATTTTTAAAAAAAGGATAGTAATCACTTTTGCAGAGTTATTGGAAAATAACTGTTAGAACTGGTAGTAAACGAAACGGCAGTAGTTGAAATTCAGGAATTTCTGGAGTGAGCCCCATGTATCTCATGAGCATTTTTAAACACTCACCCTTTAGGTATTGGATTGGACTACAATTACCAACGTTTTGTTAACATTCTACTAACATTCCAGCGGAGTTTAAAAGGAAAACCCCGCAGTAAAAACGCTTTTCGTCGAAAATTTTGATAATTTATTGTGCTGCTCTCGTCATTTTCCCACAAATGGGATTTTCATGGTATAATTGCCTTATTGAGAGCTATCTATATAAAACATGTAATCAAAATCGTTAGAGCCGTTTTTGAGAACAAAAATTCGGTGTTGTTGATTGATCACTATGACAACTATAGTCAACTTTCGGTAGATTTTGCTCATACCCTTATTTTTGCGTCCCATGGTAGCCTGTAGGCTAGAACTTCAAGTTTCAGCTGATTTGGTACGGTTGTTTTCTCTAAAAATCGTTCACAGACACACATACACACAGACCATTTTCCCAAATAGTGTTTTTCGGACTCAGGGGGGTCTGAAACGTAAAGATCTGAAGAGAACTCAAACTTTTTTTTCAGTCGTTTTTCAAATCGTGTCCACAGCCTGATTAATTCTCTGTGCATCCATTGCTCAATAATGGTCCGGGAACGAGTACGCTCAGCACAATAAATTCCGGAACTGTCAGCGCTACCACTTTCTGCTGCTGTGAAGTGAAATAAGCGATAAATGAATTGAGTTAAGTAGAAAAAGCCATGTACACAAGTGAATTGACGTAGAGCTAAGGAAAGTTGTGTTTTGAAACGCGCCCGTTATTTTCTTCTCAAACTGCTATGACGATTTCGAGGTTTTTCGTGGATTTTCCAAATAATACGTCAACGCCATTTAATTTTCGTTTGGGGGAAAATGACGGGAGCAGCATAGGAGCCGAAGAGTTTAGAAACTCTCATGAAATAAGTAGAAGCTACCCCAACACTTTCGGAGTTCAAACCACCCCTGAAACGCGACCATATGTAGCTGTAATCAATTCATTTATCATTCAGTTAATTTGAACTTGGTCAAACAACACTTTGCGGCTGCAGGAAGCGGTAGCGCCTACAGTTCCAGATTTTATTGTGCTGCCCGTACTCATTGCAGGACCCATATTGAGCAATCGGTACTCAGATAACTAATGAGGCTGTAAACACGATTTTTAAAAAAAGGATAGTAATCACTTTTGCAGAGTTATTGGAAAATAACTGTTAGAACTGGTCGTAAACGAAACGGCAGTAGTTGAAATTCAGGAATTTCTGGAGTGAGCCCCATGTATCTCATGAGCATTTTTAAACACTCACCCTTTAGGTATTGGATTGGACTACAATTACCAACGTTTTGTTAACATTCTACTAACATTCCAGCGGAGTTTAAAAGGAAAACCCCGCAGTAAAAACGCTTTTCGTCGAAAATGTTGATAATTTATTGTGCTGCTCTCGTCATTTTCCCACAAATGGGAATTTTATCGTATAATTCCCTTATTGAGAGCTATCAATATAAAAAATGTAATCAAAATCGTTACAGCCGTTTTTGAGAAACAAAATTTGGTGTTTTGATCACTATGATAACTATAGTTAACTTTCAGTGGATTTTGCCCATACACTTAATTTGGCGTCCCATGGTAACCTGTAGGCTAGACATCAACTTTCAGCTGATTTGGTACGGTTGTTTTATCTATAAACCGCGCTAAAATCAATTTCGTCGAAAATTTTGGTAATTTATTGTGCTGCTCTCGTCATTTTCCCACAAATGGGAGTTTTATGGTATAGTTGCCTTATTGAGAGCTATCAATATAAAAAATTTAATCAAAATCGTTAAAGCCGTTTTTGAGAAAAAAAAATTTGGTGTTTTGATCACTATGATAACTATAGTTAACTTTCGGTGGATTTTGTTCAAGCCCTCATTTTGGCGTCCCATGGTAACCTGCGGGCGAGATATCAAGTTTGAGCTGATTTGGTACGGTGGTGTTTTCATAAAATCGTTCACAGACACACAGACCATTTTCCCAAATAGTGTTTTTCGGACTCAGGAGGGTCTGAAACGTAAAGATCTGAAAAAAACTCAAAATTTTTTTTTTCAGCCGATTACATAACTTTCCTTTCTACTTCGTAGAGCCAAGGAAAGTAAAAAAGAGTCCGGCATAGATATTGTTTTCTTAATTTCAAATTTGTTTCATGATCCAGGACTTCTGCTCAACTGGATCGTGGGGCCAATATTGAACGAGGCTTAATATAAAAAAAGTAGGAATAGCCTCACCTTGGTATCTTTAGCCTGATTCTAATTTGGTTTCGAACGTATGTCGATGACTAATCTACGCTTGAGGGAAAACTATCAAATTATATACGCTCGTAATTAAACCCCAGTATTTTTGTGCGGAAGAACGGTTTTTGTGGTCCTCGTTAAATACAAAATATGACCTGGACGAAGAACGAAATAGAATATTTTGAAATTCCCCCTACCAGTGTCAGTTTGTGGTGGTAGGGGGAGGGGGTAGTGAAAAAATGTTCCCGACCGAAAACATTCGTGCATTATTCAGAATTGGGACTTGTTGAGCGCACGAATGGGGAATCTTGAAACTGAGATATAAATGAACGTAGTGAGTATGAGTGAGGGGTGTATTGTACTTGGCAGAATAACGTTATCAGTTTGAGTGTGAGTATATAAACGCGAACAAGGGGACTCTAAATACAAATGAACTGGTGGCTTGGGAAACTAAGTAGCCCGAGGCTTGAGAGACGAAAAAGTTGGCAGAAATGGGAAGACGACTGTCGTTCGCGAGTGCTGATGGATGACTGACTGTTGGGAGAAGTTGTATGTTGTGGAGAGGAATCTAAAATGGGGGGGTGGGGGTGGGAAAAGATAGGTGGGAAAATCCAGGAAAGGAAATCCGTTGTCACTAGGAAATAAGTGAGGAGCAATGACTTTCCATAGGGCCTGTGAGAACCGTTAAGTGTGAGTGCCAATATGCTTGCATGCGCCAAACACAACTGATGCCAATATCTTAGTGCCATTTTCCGTATTTTTTGGGAATCTATGTGATATTAAAATGTGGGATTCGTCCGAAAGTGTCATGAAACGACGTTCTGTGTTAAATTCGCCCTGAAACTTATTTGACGCGATCGCAATGCCTTCATTTCCGCGAATATTCGAAATATAGGCTATTTTCTGCACAAACCCCTCAGAAGAGCGCAGCAATTCCGAACGCGAAGGTCGCTTGACTTCCTTCGGCGAACAAAAAGAGTTCGACGGCTCGTAAATCGTTTAAAATCAGTCGCCCGGTGAAAAGAAATAATTATCGCCGATCGACGCTGAGAGGAGAGATACGCGATGGCCGGTCAATATTTTAGATTTGTGAGCCCTGAAAACGAAATTCCGGGCCGTGAATAGGCTCAGTTTGAAACAGAAGGAAAACGAGCTGAAAGCCATTAAAAATTGATCAATCCCTTGTGCAAACTATTGAAGAGAGGTAAACTCCCCATAGCCAACGTCGGTCTTTGTCTCGACACCCTTTAAATAAACATTTTAATTCCCAAAGCCCGAACGCTCCGATGGTGAGGTGGGGAGAGGGCGTTTTGGCGACTATTTAATTTGAAATGGGGCTCTTTCCCTTCTCGTCTTTCCATTGTGCTTCGTTGAACGAGGGAAGCAAAAAGGAGGAGCCATCAGGAGAGAAGATCTCTTCGGCTAAATACAGTCTCCGATGTTACGCTCCCTTTTATTACGTCTGTCATCTACCTCTTGTCAACTGCTGCTTCATTGTCCGAATGGAGGCAGACTGAAAACCCAGTGAACGGTACGCGAATTTGAGTAAACGAGAGCGACGGCGTCTCAGTAAATCTGTTAAACTGTCGTAGAGGTACATTAATATTTCCGAAGATTAGAAACTACGGAACGACCACCGCTTAACTTTACTGTTGACCTGCTGTTCCTGATGAGTGGGGAGGCGGTTGCATCTAGGTCTCATACGTGGCGCGGTGGCCAAGGGCGTTGGGGCGTGAGGCTTTCTGAGCCAGACGGGGATAGAACCAGCGGACTCTCGTTCGATCCAGGACTGGGCACCCCCCTCCTCAAAGCCCAGGGGGGTGAGGCATTGGGTACCAGCGGCGGCTGGGGCACTGAGCAGGCCCCCCAACAGGCTTGTAGGGGAGTTGGGACATGGGCCCGTTTGTGGCAACGGCGAAATGGCATCGGTCCCAGCAGCTCCAGCAGGTCGTTTGGTCTGCAGCTGCCTCCCTGATATCTTCTTCTTTTGCTGGCCCACGACAACACATCAGCACCACGGTAGCCTTGCTTGTACTTTCTCTTTCTTCCTCCTCATTCAGACTTCCAGTCACCACATTTCTTTCTGTTTGACTGCAAGGACGCTTTCGCCTTAGTAGTGACGCGCCCAGGAACAGCAGGCCCACCTGACTTCGGTTATACCTGATGGCACGTCCAGGCTGGACCTCGTGGCGGCGTCAGTTTTTTTTTTGGATGGCTGAGACGGAGATTCCTAACCTTCCTTAAGATTTAACTCATATCCTTATTTTAGCCGCGACAATGTGATTTTCTGGCTAGGCGTCACGGTTTCGCTCAGACAAGCACTGGAAACGAAAATATGTAAGGAAAACTGATTTGAAGCATCACTCCACTTCGAATAACACACGAGATTCGAGACAGAGAGCCGATGTATGTCTATGAGGTTAAAAGAATTCTTTGAAAAATATCTGGTGCGTTGCAACACACAACTTTCCTTAGCTCTACAACAATTCACTTTGTACATAGCTAATTCTATTTAATCAATTCATTTATCACTCAGTTAATTTGAACTTGGTCAAACAACGCTTTACGGCAGCAGCAAGCGGTAGCGCTTACAGTTCCGGAATTTATTGAGCTGCTTGTACTCATTGCAGGACCATTATTGAGCAATCGCTACACAGATAATTAATGAGGCTGTAAACACAAATTTTTTGAAGAAGGATAGTAATTACTTTTGCAGAGTTATTGGGTAAACACTTTAAGAACTGGTAGTAAGCGAAACGGCAGTAGTTGAAATTCAGGAATTTCTGGAGTAACCCCCATGTATCTCATGAGCGTTTCTAAACCCTCACCCTTTAGGAATTGGATTGGACTACAATACTAATTTATTTTAACATTCTACAAAAATTCCAGCGGAGTTTATAAGAAAAAAACTGCGCTAAAAACGCTTTTCGTCGAAACTTTTGATCATTTATTGTGCTGCTCTCGTCATTTTCCCACGAACCAGAATTTTATGGTATAATCACCTTATTGAGAGCTATAAATACAAAAAATTTAATCAAAATCGTTAGAGCTGTTTTTGAGAAAAAAATTTGGTGTTTTGATCACTATGATAACTATAGTTAGCTTTCGGTGGATTTTGCCCATACCCTTATTTTTGCGTCCCACGGTAACCTGTAGGGTAGACATCAAGTTTCAGCTGATTTGGTAGGGTTGTTTTCTCTAAAAACCGCACTAAAATCGATTTCGTCGAAAGTTTTGGTAATTTATTGTACTGCTCCCACAAATGGGAATTTTATGGTATAGTTGCCTTATTGAGAGATATCGATATAAAAAATTTAATCAAAATCGTTAGAGCTGTTTTTGAGAAAAAAAATATTTGGTGTTTTGATCACTATGATAACTATAGGAAAATTTCGGTGGATTTTGTTCATACCGTTATTTTGGCGTCCCATGGTAACCTGCGGGCGAGATATGAAGTTTGAGTTGATTTGGTACGGTGGTTTTCTCTAAAAATTGTTCACATACACACATACACAGACCATTTTCCCAAATTGTGTTTTTCGGACTCGGGAGGGTCTGAAACGTCAAGATCTGAAGAGAGCTCAATTTTTTTTTTTCTGCCGATAACATAACTTTTCATATTATGTCGTAGAGCCAAGGAAAGTAAAAAGGAATCGCCTAGGATTATTGAGGACGTTTTGACTTGTTGTCATCCTCAGAGCGAAAATCGTACTTTCTCACTTCTAATATTAGGACAGTCCCGAGTCGGTCGGTGTACATAGGCGACATATCCGACATCTGACGTATACAATTTATTGCTAAACGCTAAATATCTGGGGAGACGTAAAATTGTGGTCGTATTTGGTGTTTTGGTCACCATGATAACTACACTTGTGGGTGGATTTTGTTCATACCCTCATTGTGGCGTCCCGTGTAGACCTGAAGGGCCAATATCAAGTTTGAGCTGATTTTCTTCAGCCGTTTTCTTTCAGTCGCAGATACACTCCATTTTCCCAAATAGCGTTTTTCGGACTCTGAACGAAAAGATCTGAAGAGAGGTCAATATTTTTTCTTCAGCCGATAACATAACTTTTCATTCTACGTCGTAGAACCAAGGAATGTAAAAACAATAAATTTAAACAATATCCGATTTGAAAATAAGATATAATCCTCCGTTTAACGAGTTGCCAACTCTCCACTTAGTTAAACAATGAGATTATTTTGAATATCAGTGACGCTTTATTGGTTAAAATGTTACTTAGCGGTCCCATGAATTTATTCCGACGTGTTGAAGCACGTTGCATCAGGGCACTTGCGTCTCTCGGTGACGGCAACTCTTACTTCTTGTCATGTATAGAATATCCGTACCTCTTGCTCAACTGTTAGGACTCGTCAGCAGTGACATCTTTCGTGCGTCATCCCTGCTCTGTCTCGTGCTTAAGCGTGCGGTCTGGCAGGCACTTTCTCATCACCTTGAGTACGTACCAAGGTGCCCTTTAGGTGCCCTCCAGAACGTTGAACACGAGTGGAAAAATGGTTATCCTGCCATGGTGTCATAAGGGGTCACCACTTCTCGGATTGGTCCAATG
The DNA here is from genome assembly GCA_020466155.1 of Pachypeltis micranthus. NCBI lineage: Eukaryota > Metazoa > Arthropoda > Insecta > Hemiptera > Miridae > Pachypeltis > Pachypeltis micranthus. The sequence goes on from CM035773.1 coordinate 33,187,923, forward strand.
ATGGAATCCTGGACTAGAAAAATTGTGTGATATTACTCCGCACTTGAAATTATTAATTGAGAGCAATCTGTTTTTCGGTTGTCTGGTCCTATTGAAACGACAGCTATTTCATTGCACAGTGGCTGTAACAAACCTTCTAACAGAAATTGCATGATCCATAAAGGCAGTTAGCAGTAATTTAATGCGCTTTACACGATGTTATTTGTATTGTGCGCGCCCCTTCCTTCTCTCTTCCCCAATGTTTTCGGTTATTTAGCCAATTCCCTTTATGTGATGTTCCAAACTGCTCCACAAACAAATATCGGCCTTTGGCGACAGCGCTTTTAGATAATCGTATTTTACGACCAACTCTGATTTGAAACGGTATCTTCACATTAGTCGACTCTCAGAGTCGGTTCGACCGTCGTAAAAAATCGATGAGGACACACACAAACAGCTGTTAATTGAGAGCTCGTTTGAGTCGTCGGTTAGAGGTATAAAGACGAAGCGAAATTCCGAATGAGCCACAGTTCGACAAGACGTGAGCCATGAATTGTTTGGTTGCAGCGTTATTCTTTGGAGTCGCGGTCGCCTTCCCGCCGCAGATTCGTTATGGGGAGCAGCTCCACTTGACAGAACCTAGGTCGTTTGGAAGAGCCATCCCTTTCGTCAGTCAAAGTGAGACCATCCAAGGTCAGCCCCTGCTTGAAGTCTCCCTCCACCCCAGGAACCGATTGGATGAGCCTTTCATCGAATACCCCCTCGAACCCAACGCAGTTCAACCTGTGCTCGACCGAGGACTTCACATCGAACCATTGCCACTAGCAACCATCAGACAACCCGTCCACGACGGCACCATCGGTCAGCTTCAGGTTGACAAATTGGCGAACAGGGAGGTGCGTACACTCGTTGAAGACCAAGTTGCCAACAAGAAAACCTTGGTGATCAACGCTCCCTCTGGGATCCCCACTCCTTTGGGAAAGACTGTGCTCGGCCAGATTGAACCGATTAGTGGCCACGTACCGGTAAATGGTCAGATCGAACCGGTAAGTGGGCAAATCCCAGCTACTGTGCCTGCTCAACCGCAAATTTGAAGAAACTTGATTCCTGCGGCTTTGAAGGTGCAATAAATACCGCAGTATGAGTATCATGCTCGAACATATAAATGCATTCACGCTGCACAGCAGAATACAAAAGTAATTCTACAAAAATTAGACTTCCTAAATTTGTCACAGTTCGTACGCTCAATAAAATAAAAGCGTTACTCTGTTTTTACTCTTTTGTTACATAAATCCTCGTCCATTTGAGTGAGCTTATCCATTTAGCCTGTCAGTATTTAATTACAACTCTGCTGGCGCTAGCATGGTGAACTAACACAAATAAACCAGAACTGTATATATAGCATTCTGACTGTCCCTCAGGTGGGATATGCACTGCGGCCAAACGACCTATTGTACCAGTCCTAATGTCTCACAGGCCGATCCCTAGCCTCCTAAGGAATACCAGGTAATCCGTGCAATGAATGCGTCTTCTTTGATATCCACACCGGGAGAGGCTGTAACAAAGACACTGGGCCAGGACATGGTAGGGAGTCCTCATCCGTGCTACACCACCTACATTGAGGGGTGTGGACTGTGCCCATAACATACACGTGTTTGTTCATTCTGCACTGCCTGGTGATGATCCCAACAATCTGCCTTAAGTCCATCTTCTCCATCCTCAGAAGGTTCTGTCTTATCTCACGTGTTTGCTCTGAGATAAAGCATTTGGAGTCCTCTTGACTAGTGACAGAGAAATCCCTCAATGGGGAGGTGGCCCGATAGGTTCCACAGACAAACCGTGTCTGGCCAGATGGTCTGCCCTGGGCATTTCCCCTTATGCCCAGGAATCTAACACACATTAACTCTATTCACGTTTGCTAAGGAGTTAAGTCCCGCGTTCTGACGTAGTGCAGCAGTTCATTAGCGCCTTAGAGACACTCGACTATCAGTCAATATGTTGATAGTTCTGTTGCTATAGCCTTTCTCATGCATTATAATTGCCACTGCGATGATAGCATAGATCTCTGATTGTAAGACTATCGGAGTGTGGCCTCGCACAGTGTGCGTCCCACTCTTCCCCGAGCCACTTATCCACACCTCCGGAGTTTTCGATCCATCTGTATAGATGTTGATACCATTAAGAGGCAGAAACTGACGAGTTTCGCTGGTCCATAGACCTCCCACTGGTTGCATATTGTATTGGTAGTCGTTGGTTCTGACTTTCATTTCTTAAATACACATTTTAGTTTATGTACATTTTAGTTTTTTCTAGTTTTCTCTCCAGAAGAGTCACATAGAGCATCTTGAGAGGTGGACCGTATGGTTGCAAACGTTCAAACGCCGCCGCATGACCTTTGCAGCTTCACCTCATCTGTCATCCGTGTCCCAGAGCCTAGTTTCCAGCCAACCAAGATAACCTGAGACGAAGGAACGCTTTTAGGAGGTTATTAGCGTTTTGGTTCCCGATCCCGACATTTCGAAATCCGGTATTTTCCTCCCCTCTTCTAACAAGTCTTCCCCAAACATCGTCATCGCCGCCGATCGCCGGAACATTAAGTTTCTCTTTTCCGATTTGTTTGTTTATTTGGTTCCTGTCTTCCTAATTGTTCCGTTTAGTTTTGAAGATTCCGCTTATTTTGATATTTATTGTAATTATTGTTTGTGCCATATACCCCGATAAGATTATTAATCCCCCCCTCCCCTAAACTAAACCTAACTTTATTTTATAATTAAATTTTCCTTATATTTCGAGTTTCATAATTTCTTTTAAAATTCCTTCCAAATTTTTAATTATAAAAAAAGTAAAGTTACTTTTTTAAATTACGGGCACGATATGTGAAACATCTAGTAACGTGAAACTTAACCTAAAACGCGTGACTGTAGACATTTGAAAGATGTCGCGCATTACTTGACGGGAGCTGATGCGTTTGACTTCATCATCACATGTCACTTCTCAACTAGTTTCATTCATCCCCATTCTCAACCATTTTTACGGTATTTTGCAGCGGTACGTATCGGTAGGTTGGCACTTTTTATTTCTACAGCGATAAACAACAGGTAATGAACTAGGAGAGAGAGAGAGTTCTCGTTGATTGGTGTACCAGTCGTTGGAAGGAGGACGAGCGCTTTCAATAGATCGCAAACATCGATTAGCGACTACTGTCGATTCCATCGCTCTCGATGATTTCCGTTGATAACTCGCGGTGTTCTTGGTTTCCTTGTTTTTCTGTCAGATAACGCCGAGCGTAAAAACGTTAAGTGGTCAAATGCCGTTATTACCGAAAGTGCGTGACGCTGCGTGACGGCGGAAAACCCTCTCCGGCACGCCAAAGGGAAAAAACCCAATCAGAGCAACCTCCTGCCACCTCTTCATCGAGCTCTCCTTTTTAATTATTCACCAAGTTGACAGTAATTTTCTATTACAGGGGCGCAGATTGCGCTTCCACTTCGGGGTAATGAAACTCCTCATTTTCATTACCGCGTTTACATTAATATTTCTGAGTGGAGTCTTTTTTTTCTTCTCTCTCTCTCTCCAAAGCTCATCGCGTGAAGAGTTGAAGGTGACCGATATCTCGCAAATTTCGTATTTCAGTTAATGCACCACAAGAAACGAAAAAGATCATTCAGCTGTTCATCTGACGGTGCACAGAACTGCACAGAGTTGACTACTAGTCGGAGGAAACATACTCAAAAGTTTTGACTGTCACGTTTTGTCATCATGAGCAGTAATTGTCCGCATTTAAATACGCACGAAAGTCAATGAATTGAAATTTAAAGCGTTAGTAGTGGGATATTCCAGACTTCTATCAAACGACAATTCAGAAAGCTTACATAATATCAGGATCAACAATGTGAATTCGGAGTATGTGAAAGTAGTCAAAAATTTAGGTATACCTATGACTCGGAACTTGACATGTTCATGGTTGACTTGTTCATGTTTCGGCCATTTGCAAAAATGTGTACAGAAGTCTGTACCAACTCATCAGAATGGCAATTGATTTTCCCTTTCAGTCTCGCCTGCCTTATTATGCCTTGGTGATGCATAATTTTGACTACGCAACTTCTGCCTTTTGCGACCTCAATGAGGAACAGAAGTCATTACAAAAAGCGCAAAATGCTGTCATCAGATTTGTGTATCGGTTGAGGCATGACCAACACGTCTCACCTTTTTATTTCAAATTTAAGTGGTTCAAAATTTGCTGAGCGGATTAAACTGGGAACCGCGGTATCGTTATTTAAAATTCTAAAATTTTCTACGCCAACTAATATTAGAAACTTCTACGTCATCCATTTTCGTATTACCCGTAATGCCAGGCAAAAATATCAAATCCCACTTCATAGAAAAAGAATATTTAATAAATCTTTCACATCCAACAGCATCAGACTGTTTAATGAGAACTCCGAATTTTTCAACACCACTTCGTCAGGTAAAGCGTTCAAAACCAATTTCAAAGATATTTTACTTTCAAAATATGAAGAAGATATTTAGGACCTTGTGGAAATCATTTACGGAAGGACTAGTGTGCTGTATATGCACACAAATGCTCATTTGCATGTACGTTTTATAGGCATCATGAAGTATAGTTAGTTTGTTTTTTATGAGCCCGATGATGTATTTTTATTTTATTTAGTTGCCGGTTTTTGGTTTATTATTCAAACTGAATAATAACCCTATGTTTTCGGTAACGAGAAATTGCTTACAACCCCCCCTTAAAATTTGATACTTTACGTTTCAAGACATGGGGATTCCAAATCTGCAATGTCCGTCCACCGCCCTCCGTGCCTTTAACGTGGTCGAAAAAATCCGTTCTTTCCCACGAAAATCCCATTTGGTATCTAGTTGTGCCCACCATCTCGGCAATCCGTTCGGACGAAGCCCATGGTTGTTATGGACAAAAACCGGTTAAAAAAATTAACAAAACGCAGTATAATCGCAAATACGCCTTGTTTCGTATCGTTTTCAAGGTGTTTTTACATCCTGGGTCGAATGGAATGAGCATCAGACATGTACAACTGCGTGTAGGGAAATTATAGTAAATATTAGAGTCTACTAATTGAAAGAACTCACGGGAACTACAGCGGAAGTCAACGTTTCGTCGTTAGTACTCCTTCCCTCCCTCCCATTCCCACCAAAACCACCCACCCACTCAACTCACAAGGTCGTGACAATTGCCGAAGGTTTGCTGGAAGTCCCCGTCCGAATTTCCTCGACTCTTTTTGCCCTACATCGGATCATAAATGCCTACAGACGTTTACGGGTGCCTGGTGCCGGGGGAATATTTAGTTTCCGAAGTTCCCTTGTAGTTAGGTCATGTTTCGCATGGTTTACTAGTATTTTTCGATGCTGAATCGAATGGAATGGGTCTCGGAGCAAGGTGAAGCTGTTCATGAGAATAATAAACCGTTGTGCAATAATTTGCCGGATTTTTTAATTTGCCGAAGTAAGACTTGTAAGAAGTTCATGTTCACGAGTACGTTTTTATTTATGATAAGAATAACCTGTAATGGCTCTTCCAGGGTCAATGTAAGAGAAGGCTTCATTGCCCTATTTGTACCCTGGTGATTAAATAAACTGAAATTCTCTCTCTCTCTCTCTCTCTCTCTCTCTCTCTCTCTCTCTCTCTCTCTCTCTCTCTCTCTCTATCTCTCTCTCTCTCTCTCTCTCTCTCCGTCGTTATTTATTGGATGAACTGGTGACTTATTTATCAGGCAGGAGTGCTAAAGGTGTAAATACATTGTCATGTTGGAGTGAGGTGGAACTTGGCACTCCTCAAGGTTCCAGTTGTGTGGTATTACATATTTTATTGCACGTTTACCCGATTTGTATTCAGCTTTTAACCTGCGTTTAATCCATTGCCCAGCAATTTCCACTGAATGCCTCACGCCTTCTGTTAAGTTTCCGAAAATTGATTACCCGGCTCAACGGAGTTTCATATGAGGGAACCTCTTGCGATTAAAAAAACACCGCAAATCGTACAACGGTTCATTATTTACTTGCACAGCTTGACGCAGCATGACGCTTCCGAGACCCACCCCATTCGATTCAGCATCGAAAAATACCGGTGAATCATTCGAAACATGACCTGACCAGAAAGGAATGACGAAAACTAAATATTTCAGGCGGTTGTAGGCAATTGGCACGACGTGAGACATGACGAGTCGAGGTGGCGGATGGTTTTAATGAGACCGGAAGGTGCACAAACGAAGAAACGATTACTTTTGCAGAATTGCCCCGGGAGTTCTTTCAATTAGTGGGCTTTAGCTCACTATAACTACTGTGATTTCTCTGTTTTCACCTCCGAGACTAGTTCCATTGGACTCAAAATCAAAAAATATCTAGAAAACGTTATCGAACACGACTTAATCGCGATTTTATTCATTTTTAACACCATTTTCTGCCCATAAAAACAGTGGGTTTCGTTCAATCGGATTGCCGATCACGTTAAAGGCATTATTACGGAACCGGACGGCGGACAGACATTGCAGATTTTGAATCTTATTCAGAATGATTGATCACCAAAAATGTTTGTAACAGCCTTAATACTTTACCTAAATAGTTGTGACTCTAGATTGAACAATTTTTATTGGGTTTCCAGCGATTATTACTTTCTGCTACCCAAAGGGAAAGGAAAGTATTGTAATTGTGTCAAAAAAAAAGTTGGTTTTCTTCAGATCTTTACGTTTTGAGGCCTAATGAGTCTGAAAAACCTCATTTCGGCGCGTGGTATGTGTGTTCGCTTTTCGGGAGAACGGCTAAACGGATTGAGCTGGTTCTTTTGGTTTATTATTCATTCTGAATAATAACCCTATGTTTTCAGCCACGAAACATTTTTTACAACCCCCCCTCAATATTTGATACTTTACGTTTCAAGACATGGAGATTCCAAATCTGCAATGTCCGTCCGCTGTCCCCAGTCTGCCGTCGCTGGTCGTTTTGTGCCTTTAACGTGGTCTAAAAAATTCGTTCTTTCGCACAAAAATCCCATTTGGTATCTAGTTGTGCCAGATCCGATCGGACGAAGCCCATGGTTTTTATGGACAAAAAACCGTAATTAAAATTAACAAAACGCAGTATAATCGCAAATAAGCCGTGCTTCGTATCATTTTAAAGGTATTTTTACATCCTGGGTCGAATGGAAGTATCAAACGTGTACAACTGCGTGTAGGGAAATTACAGCAATTAATTGAAACAACTCGCGGGAACTACAGCGGAAGTCAACGGTTCGTCGTTAGTACTCCCTCCCTCCCTCCCGTCTCATTAAAACCACCGCCCGCTCGCCTTGCAACGCCCGCTCGACTCACAACGTCGTGTCAATTTCCCCGACTCTTTTCGCCCGGCAGGCGGAGGAAGGTTAGCGTGACTTCCTCCTACATTGGATCATAAATGCCTACAAACGTTCACGGGCGCCTGGCGCCAGGGGAATATTTAGTTTCCGTAGTTCCATTGTAGTCAGGTCATATTTCGTATGGTTTACTAGTATTTTTCGATGCTGAAGCAAGAAGTTTTCTACGCTTTTCGGCAAAACGACTCCAACGATTTTCGTTAAACTCACAGGATGTTTTCAAATAGTTCATACCTATATATTTTTCTGAATAAATGTTCATCTGATAGTCCATTGAATGGAGATATAAATCAAAATGTGTCGAAAATAATGTTTTGTTTTTTTCGTAAATTTCCGTGATTTCCGGGATAGCTGCTTCACCAGGTTTGATCAATCTTACAGAATGTCTTCTAGTCGCCCATACGCACATTTCGTTTCCCGTAATTATTTCTGTTCTGGGAGATATAAGCCTCAGAATTAAACTCAGAAAAGGAAATTTGTCGTACTAATTTATCGGTTTTCCAATTTTCTCGAAAACGGCTATAACGATTACGATTAAACTTATGAAGTACTCTCAACTGATCATCTTCGGTCCCTACGTTTTGTTCTCTATGAATGTTCCTGTAGAAATGCGTTGATCGAAGAAATAGCGCGAGCATGGTGTTGAAACTTACGGGGGTGGCGGAAAGTTGGATGTTGCTACGCACCAGATATTTTCATGATATGATCACGGGGATCCAGTTTGTTGCAAAGCCTCTGGGCGGACTATTAGAATCGTGAATGCGATGTAAGCGCCGGTACAGTTGGACGGCGCTTTCTTCCCCAGCGCGGGTGGCTTCCGGTGAGATCAGCTCGAATCAATAAGAACGTCCAACGAACGCAGGTTTTGATGGCTGATAAGAACCACCGCAGGAGCCGAGTGGAAGGATTTACCGAGGGATAACGAGAGCAGATGTAAAGTAGTCACAAAACGTCAAGGGAGAGGAAAAGATATTCAACAATCGGCGCGCGCGAGAGATGCGATAGGCAAAGGGCGGTTTGGTAATTGCGGTATCGACTTAATTGAGGGCTTTCCACTTGTTACAGTAACCGGCTGTTGAGTTCATCAGAGGGCCGAGGGAAGTTAGGCGAGGCGAGGGTTGGGGGATTTCCACGCCGGATTAGAGGGGAAAGGACGTGGCGGTGAAGAGGGTTGTTTTCGAGAGGGGTTCCAAAGGGATCATCTTTGGTGCCTAATGGGGAAGCGATGTGTTGCTCAGTAACAGTTTATAGGAAAGGGGAACATCCGGGGGACCGGGGAGACCCCATCTGCGACTGTCACAAAGCCAGCTTTAACTTGTTGTTGAGCCGTAATGATTGAAAATAGAGCTGCTTTTTGCCTTGCTCATTCCCAATGGCGCCAAAGGAAGGAACTCTGCAAGACCAGAAAAGTAGCAACCTGAGAAGTAAAGAATGCAACAAAAACTAAGAACATCAGCTCCACTGGCGTTTAGTAATAAACTATGGATGTGAAAAATATCTGTTGCGCATTTTCAGTATTTTCCTCAGAGCCGCGTACATTCAACGATTTGTATCATTAAGTAACACAACCTGTTTTTCAATCGGAAAGACGCTTCCAATCCAGTGTGCTGGGCATGCAGCGAGAAAACTACAGTCAGAGGCGTGTATGAACAGAATTACACATTTATATAACCCTTTCCCCCACGAAACTGAGGTTTGCATTATTACTCGTAGTTTTTTTACTTCCAAAATGCATTTCAACGGTATTTTATCACATAATAAAGAGAGTGTTGTATTTAGGATAATTTTACATACAGTGTTTGAATTTTGTTAATATTATCGCTTTTTATTTCTTTTTGTTCGCTTTCATACCATGGAAAGTACGCCAATTTTTTGGCTTGATAACAGAATACGATAACTTCAGCGCAGGCCCTGTGAGGCTTCCCCAGGTGCCGAACTCAAGGATTAATATTTCCGGAGCTGACAAAGTAACATTTTTGCTGTGAGTACTTCACCCCACTTCTCACCTATCACTTTTGCCATCACCTCACGAGCATTACTCAAACAGTTGAATATTATCTCAGCTTTCGTTCCTGCTCCAAAGGTTTATTCGGGGAAATCTGTCCCCCACAGTCTGAACTCTGGTTACATTGCGTATCTTAAGTGAACGTTCAACTAACCTGCTGTTCCAGACCGGGGAGGAGGCGGTTGCACCTGGGCATCGTACGTGGCCCATAACAACCCTCAGCACCTCAGTGGCCTATTTCCTGTTTTCTCATCCATTCCTCATTTAGATTTTCCGGTCACCGCATTTCTCTCTCGGACTGTAAAGAAATCCTTACCCTTTACAGTAACGTGCCTTCTTGGCATGCCTGGGAAACAGCAGGTCCCCCTGCTCTCTCGACTTTCGTCATACCACTTGGTATGTCCAGGCTGAACCTCGTGGAGGCGTCAGGATTTTGGATGGCCGTCCCGGAGATTCTTTAGTCTTTTCTTATCTATTTTTGGTTCTCCGGGCAGGGGTGGAGATTTCGGCACTCAGTCCCTCGGGCTGGGTACTCTTCCCCTTTTCGTGTATTTTGGGGTTTTCCCATTATTGCCCAGACTGATTGGATCGTCAGGCTAGGTACACTGCTCCCTCTTCCTATAACTCCTGTATCATTGCCTACTCCTGGCGGATATTCAGGGATTAATGCCCCTCTAGCCCATCCCCGCCTCTAATACCTACCCATACACGACACACATATAACATAGAAACAATGTCCTACATATACATTAGCTCTGAATAACTTACTTACTCTCTTATAAATTACATTCACTCTGCAAGGGGAGTACTGAGATATTCCGCCCCCTGCTTTCTACCTACTCTACTAGTCAGTGGGAGGAGGGCGAGTACTCATTATTCCTCCCCCCTCCCAGCCCACCGATCCTAATCTACCCTTAACCTAATATCACAGCTAAATACCTATCCTTAATACACAACAACATACCCACTAACTGTCTAGCTACCACCCATGTTGGGGCCAGGGCCTCGCCGTTTGTGCCACTTAACAGCAAACGTCTCCATCTTGCTACCGCCGTTTGGTTGCTCCACTATTGTGTTCAGCGGCCCATCATACTGGGCGCTACCTGTGAGCACCACCCTTTCCCTTGTGTAGAGACTGCATTCTCTTAATATATGGCTGGCTGTTTCATTTCTGTGTCCGCAGGGGCATTTTCCTGAGCTTCTCCTCCTGAATAGCCGCAGTTTTTCATTGAAACAGCCATGTCCGGTGTACAGCTGGGACGATCTATGGCTTGGACTTATTTCTGCACACTTTAGCTTCCTCCTCACTTCAGGGAATAACTCATATGTGTGCCTACCTGATTGTTCATGTTCCCAACAGGCCTGCCGTTTGTCCATCAGCCATTCCAGTGCCTCCTCGCATTTTTCTTTGCTGCTGTCCTTGCCCTCTATCCTTCGCTCCAACTCTCGCGAGACATCTACCGTGGTCCTTCCCGGCCGTTTAATCTTAGTTTTCGCAACTTGAGCGTCCAAGAACAGGTCCAAGGGCGGACAACCTGCCAATACCTGCAGTGCTGCAGTCGAGGCCGTTCTATATGCCCTCGTTATGCTCACCAGGATGGCTCTCTGGATGGCATTCGTCCTGTTCCTTACGCTTTGCGAAGGGTTATTCCACCAGATTGATGCTCCATAGGTGACAGCTGGTAGGAATACTGTGTCATAATACCGCCTTCTGGCTTTGTAAGATGCACCCCATTCTGAACCCGCTATCTTCTTCATCATTGCTATTAAGCTACTCAATTTCGTTGCCAGATAACTAATATGAGAGGCTGCCAGGAAGCTATTCCGGAGGAGCGTTCAAATAACCAGCGTATTTCCTCTGAATACAGTCCTGTCTCGCTCGATGCACTCATAAACTGGTTCTTCGTAATATTCAGTTCACCTATTACTGTATTGCGAGCTAGACGGTACAAACGAGGCTTCCTCAGAAGTGAATGAGACTCATTCTGATTCAAAGCCGAGTCACCGTTGGGAACTAAATCCACCTGAACATCTGTTAATCGGCTTCTAGAGTGCGTCAAATATTCCATATGCGAGTCATATTGTACATACGGACTGTACCAAGCACCGCAGCAAATAACAAACATCCAGGGTCAATTATTCGAACGATTGAATACTACTCCAATGCAAAAGAGCCAGCAGGCTCAAAGTACTAGTCATTCGGATTTACTTTTGATTGGACCAACAGCCCCGATGGACTATGTCTCACTTTAGGGACGTTATTCCGACGCATCCAACACAATAATATTATTAACCTTGGCATCCAGTTGGAAGATATTTGAAAAAGAGATGCACCCAATGAAAATAATCAACTCAATCACTTTAAAGTCTCAAGTTTCTTCCAAGAAAAGGGGTTCTTCCGCGCATTACGGCCAATCTGATAATTAGAACTCGAACGTTATGAGCGAGCCATTTTTACTTTCCGCTACCCCAAAGGGAAAGGAAAGTATAGTAATCGTGTCAAAAAAAAATTTGGGTTTTCTTCAGATCTTTACGTTTTGAGGTCTACTGAGTCCAAAAAAAAATAATTTCTGGACGTGGTCCGTGTTGTGTGTCTGTAGTTCTAATTGCGGGAGAACGGCTGATCCGGTTGAGCTGGTTCATTTTTTGGTTTGTTCGTTATATTTTTGTAGACACCAAAATAAGGTTATGGGCGATTTCGGCTGATCGGAAGGGGATGTGAAGACAAAAATGAACCAAAAACTAGCGTTTTTCGCCTTTTTCTCGAAAACGGCTCTAACGGTTTTGGTTAAACTTCCAAATTATCTTTTAGTAATCAATACCTAACTTTTCTTCTCCATACATATCTCCATGAAAATACGGTGAACGGAGATATAGGCCTATGAAGCAAAAAAGGGTTTTGGGTTTTTGGCAAAACGGCTTCAGCCATTTCGACCAAACTCTCAGGATGTTTTTGAACAGTTAATGCCTACATAGTGTTCTCAATAAATGTTCCTGTGACAGTCCATTGAACAGAGATAAAAATGAAAATGAGTCGAAAATAACTTTTTTCCGAACGTTTCCGTAAATTCCGTGGTAACTGCTTCAACAGATGTGATAGATCTTACAGAGTGTCTTTAAGTCACTCATACCCACATTTCGTTCTGCATAATTATTTCTGTATATATATGTTGAATTGAGATATGAGCCAAGTTAACTCAGAAAAGGAGATTTGTTGAATATTAATTTATCGGCTCTAACGATTTCGATCAAACATTCGGAGTACTCTCAGCTAACTAGTCCCTACATTTTGTTGTCCATAAATGTTCCTGTAAAAATGCATTGAACGAAGATATAGCGCTCGCCTATGTAGGTGGTGTTCGAAATTACTGGGTGGCGGAAAGTTGTGTGTTGCTACGCACCATATATTTACTTTGCTTATCCCCACGGAGCACGCAAGTTACGTAATCGTACGAGAACAAATTTAAAAAAAAAAGTATTCTTCAGATCTTTACTTTTCCTGAGGGCGCCTGAGTCTGGAAAATACCGTTTCAGAAAATAGTGTGAGAAAGTGGCAGCGCAAAATCGACGAATTTGATACTTACCGTGCAGTTAAACATACGACGCTAAAATAAGGATACGAGCAGAACCGAACCAAAACCAACTATAGTCATCAAGCGGACAAAACACCAAATAATTGATTTCTCAACAGCGTAATTGATTTAGATTCCTTTTTTTGTGGGAGCAGACTTGAATAACACAACGAAATTTCGTTGTCGATGTTGGAGACATGACAATATATTATCCAACATTTCGGAGCCAATAATTTTGTACAGTTTGTTCTTCACAAATCCGTTTCATCCGACTCTAACGTTCTCAAAAATCGACCTAGTAGTCCAATGAACTTCCAACAAGATGCAACTTTAATAATTGTTTAAACAAAATCAGGTCGTTTTGGTTTATTATTCATTCTATGTTTTCGGTCAGGAAAAATTTTTTACAAGCCCCCCCTCAAAACTTGATACTTTACGTTTCAAGATATGATGATTCCAAATCTGCAATGTCCGTCCGCCGTCCGGGCCGTTTTATGCCTTTAGCGTGGTCTAAAAAATCCGTTCTTTCGCACCAAAATCCCATTTGTTATCTAGTTGTGCTCACCATCTCGGCAATCCGATCGGACGAAGCCCGTGGTTGTTATGGGCAAAAATGGTTTTAAAAAATTAACAAAAGGCAGTGTAATCGCAAATACGCCGTGTTTGGTAACGTTTTCTAGGTATTTTTACATACTGGGTTGAATGGAATGAGTATCAAACGTGTACAACTGCGTATAGTGAAATTACAGTCATTATAGTGAGCCAAAGTCTACTAATTGAAAGAACTTGCGGGATAATAACTACAGCGAAAGTAAACGTTTCGTCGTTGGTACTCCCACCCTCCGTTTCTTCACCACGTTGTGCCAATTGCCTACAGGCGCCTACGGGCGACAGGGATATTTAGTTCTCGTCGTTCCGTTGTGTTCAGGTCATGTTTCGTATAGTTTACTGGTATTTTTCGCTGCTGAATCGAATGGGATGGGTGTCGGAGCGGTATTACTAGGTAAAGCTGTTCATGAAAATAATAAACCGTTGCGTAATAATTTGCAGAGTTTTGAATAACTTTTTTCGCCACGGATGAGGAATTGAAAGTACGATTTTTTAAAATTGACATTTAAATTTGTGTACTTTAGGCTTCTAATAGATTGTAGGATGTTTAGAATGTGTGCGAGAACCTAAGAAATTCAGGGTTGTTTTCACCACTCTGGCGCGTAACACTTACCCATCAGCGCTTCGAGCGTGCTTTTACACTTTTGCTGCGTCACTTACTACTATAATGAATCTCCATAGGGTAGTCCTAAGGTGGAAAGTACAGTGGGCAGTCGGTTGTTTTCATAACCTTAATACCCACGTAACGCTACCTACAAAAGTATTTGTTCAATTGTTTTCATGTACTCAAGCGACGAAGTTTGCAGAATTGAAAAAAAAATCTGGTGCGTTGCAACACACAACTGTCCTTAGCTCTACGTCAATTCGCTTTGTAAATGGCTAATTCTATTCAATCAATTCATTTATCGCTCAGTTAATTTGAGCTCGTTCAAATTACGCTTTACGGCAGCAAGAAGCGGTAGCGCCTACAAGTCTGGAATTTATTGTGCTGCTCGTACTCATTCCAGGACCATTAGTGAGCAATTGGTACACAGATAATTAATGAGGCTGTAAACACGAATTTTTTAAAGAAGGATAGTAATTAGTTTTGCAGAGCTATTGGGTAATAACTGTTAGAACTGGTAGTAAGCGAAACGACAGTAGTTGAAATTCAGGAATTTCTGGAGTGACCCCCATGTATCTCACGAGCGTTTTTAAACACTCACCATATAGGTATTGGATTGGACTACAACACGACTTTTTTTTTAACATTCTAGTAACATTCCAGCGGAGTTTAAAAGGAAAAAACCGCGCAAAAACGCTTTTCGTCGAAAATGTTGATAATTTATTGTGCTGCTCTCGTCATTTTCTTACGAATGGGAATTTTATGGTATAATTGCCTTATCAAAATATATCAATATAAAAAATGTAATCAAAATCGTTAGAGCCGTTTTTGAGAAAAAAAATTTGGTGTTTTGATCACTATGATGACTATAGTTAACTTTCGGTGGATTTTGTTCATACCCTTATTTTTGCGTCCCATGGTAACCTGTAGGCTAGACATCAAGTTCCAGCTGATTTGGTACGGTTGATTTCTCTAAAAACCGCGCTAAATTCGATTTCGTCGAAGATTTTCATAATTTATTGTGTTGCTCTCGTCATTTTCCCACAAATGGGAATTTTATGGTATAATTGCCTTATTGAGAGCTATCAATATACAAAATTTAATCAAAATCGTTATAGCCGTTTTTGAGAAAAAAAATATTTGGTGTTTTGATCACTATGATAACTATAGTTAAATTTCGGTGGATTTTGTTCGTACCCTTATTTTGGCGTCCCATGGTAACTTGCGGGCGAGATATGAAGTTTGAGCTGATTTGGTACGGTGGTTTTTCCTCTAAAAATCGTTCACAGACACACACACACACACACAGACACACAGACCATTTTCCCAAATAGTGTTTTTCGGACTCAGGAGGGTCTGAAACGTAAAGATCTGAAGAAAACTCAAAATTTGTTTTTCAGCCGATTACGTAACTTTCCTTTCTACTTCGTAGAGCCAAGGAAAGTAAAAAGATATTAACGCCACTTACAAATTTGTCAATTTCTTGTGTATGCAGGCACAAGGGCGCTGGAAGTAACCCACCGAAACAACTCGAAGCCTCAATAATTTAGTTCGTACTTGCGAAAGACTCGTCCACAAATAACGGTAAGTTCTTATGACTTTAAACTTCCTCTCTGACTTCGTGAATGAACTATTAAACAATTAAATGAACTACACGCCTGCGCGTTGTTGTTGAAGTGCAGGGGTGTCAAACTCAATTTTGCAGAGTGTCATTCATGTGTTTAGGATTCAACATAGAAAAGTGTACCAAATTATTATAACATTTAAGTTATTTAATTACATATATGTAGTATACTATCTGCGCCCGCGACTTCGTTCACGTGCTTGTCGGGAACAGTATCGCGATTATCTTTTGATTGCTCACGTTGGTTTTTGTTATTATGATCGTGAATAAGAATTTTTTAAATAATATGTTTTAAAGTATTTCTTGTGGTAGAAGGACATACTGATTTTCCCCGCAACCCGTTCTTGGCAACGCGACGTATAGTTGGCCGTGTGAAAAGCAGTCTTGACGTAAATCGATTCCAACGTGTTTAAATTTTTGCCCCGGTGATTTTTTAATTGTTACGGCTAAGATAACTTAATGGGAAATTGAATTCTTTTAAAATTAAAAGGTAAATCATTTGGAATCATTGGGATGCGAGGTATTAGCACTGTTTGACCAACTGCCGGACCAGTCAAAACTGTTGCAACGATCTCGTTATTGCAAAGGAATTTTATTTGAAGTCAGGTCCCGTTGCATAAATTTGGTGGTTTAAGATTTCTGAGTAAAATTATCGCAGCGTCCGTTTTTAACTTGAGGGAATGTCGTGGAAGGCCACTCGGGTTTGAAGAATTGAGAAACTCCTGTGGTTATTGGACAGCACCTTCTTGATCCATTGCATTACCAATAGATGTGTTGGTAGTTATATCGCTTGGAAGTTTAGTTAAAATTAGGTCGTTAATTTCGTCAACGCTACCATTTCTCGCCCTTCGACACATCCATTGATAATCTTCATTCTCTATTTCGACGATATCAGAGTGAACTTTTGATATTAAATCCTCAATGCACTCTTTCTCCTAAATCGCGATCAATTTCAATTTTATTTTCAAAATGAGGTAGTTTTCCGTCTCCTATTAAAAGTAACTTTGACGTAAAATTTGTACAACCTCCCCTCAAATCTGCTCTCATATTCGTAGATAGTTTTAAGGTATGGACAAACTTCCATAACGGTGAATTTTTAAGGCAAGACTTTACAATGTCTCATAATTATGGTTGTGGTGTAATACTTCGACAAATAATATTATTATGAGTAAATCTTAAGAGATAGACATATACTGTCACGGACTTTAAAAAAAAATTATTAACCGTTTATGCGGCACACGCAACGAAATTCCTCGAATGTGAATAATTTTCCACGTTTTTGCAACATTTCTCACTGACGTTCGCTCCTATTGGTCGCAGCGTAATGTTATAAAGCCTTCCTCTATAAATGGGCTGTCCAACAAAAAATAATTCTTCAAATCGTACCAGTAGTTCCTGAGATTAGCGCGTTTAAACAGAAAAATTAGTACAGATAATAGTAGGGTTCAAAATCATATCAAAGTTATAAAAGAAGTTATTTTTGACAAGCTCATTGATGTCAGGTATCATATTCGTTGAAAATTATTTTAAAAATTGACAGTAGATGTTCTTATCTACTTTCATGACAGCTTGTTGCTAAGAGAAGGTTGTTACTGTCTATTTCTCTCGCTTGTCTAGGCAGCGCTGTCCTTGGAATTACTTATAAACGTATAAATCGAGTGGTTTTCTAAAAAAAATTAAATATCTGGTGCGTTGCAACACACAACTTTCCTTAGCTCTACGTTAATTCACTTTGTACATGACTAATTCTATTGCATCAATTCATTTATCACTCAGTTAACTTGAACTTAGTCAAACAACGCTTTACGGCAGCAGGAAGCGGTAGCGCGTACAGTTCCGGAATTTATTGTGCTGCTCGTACTCATTCCAGGACCATTATTGCGCAATTGGTACACAGATAATTAATGAGGCTGTAAACACAAATCTTTTGAAGAAGGATAGTGATTACTTTGACAGAGTTATTGGTTAAAAACATAGAGAACTGGTAGTAAGCGAAATGGCGGTAGTTGAAATTCAGGAATTTCTGGAGTGAGCCCCATGTATCTCATGAGCATTTTTAAACGCTCAACCTTTAGGTATTGGATTGGACTACAATACCAATTTTCTTTAACTTTCTACCAACATTCCAGCGGAGTTTATAAGGAAAAACCGCGCTAAAAACGCTTTTCGTCGAAAATTTTTATTATTTATTGTGCTGCTCTCTTCATTTTCCCACTAATGGGAATTTTAATGTATAATTGCCTTATTGAGAGGTATCAATACAAAAAATTTAATAAAAATCGTTGAGCCGTTTTTGAGAAAAAAAATTTGGTGTTTTGATCACTATGATAACTATAGTCAACTTTCGGTGGATTTCGTTCATACCCTTATTTTGGCGTCCCATGGCAACCTGCGGGCGATATATCAAGAGCTGATTTGATACGGTCGTTTTCTCTAAAAATCGTTCACAGACACACAGGCCATTTTCCCAAATAGTGTATTTTGGACTCAGGGGGGCCTGAAACGTGAAGATCTGAAGAGAACTCAGCCGATTACATAACTTTCCTTTCTACTTTGTAGAGCCAAGGAAAGTAAAAACATGATTCCTCTATCCGTGACGCATCGCGGTCGTGGGCGGTATCTTTGACATGACCTTATTAGTGCAATATTAAGGTTTAAAGTTCCTTCCAGTGACCCGATCCCAGCGATCCTTTGAACGCTATACCCGCCAGAGTACCAGTAAGTAGAAGTCATCGATACAGTGATTCATGAGAGAAGAAAACTTTGTGTAAACCTCAGGCGGCTCACGTGATTAATTTACTCCGGGGTTTTGTCGTGCGTTGTTGGTTGTTGAATCCAAGAAAGCGAGGGCTCATTCAATGAAAGTTGTCATTGCGAGGCGTCGACCGCAGAATTGAAACCTAACGTTGTTTTCATTCACACGAAGGGAAGATTGACAATAACGAATTTTTGTAGTAAGTGGGGCGGCACAGTTACCGAGAGAGGAAAACGAAGCTGTGCGGACCCTTCGGAGATTGGAAGAGACGGGTAACAGAAGCGGTTCTATTAATTACAACCGGATCCCGCCAGATGCCTCTCCCAAGGGATTTCATGGTTTCCTGACTTCGCAAATTAAAAATCACCGTAGTTCCCGCTCTCCGGTCGCCCCTAACTGCTGCCAACCTCCAGTTCCTCAAGTCTGCCAACCCAACCTTTTCCGGGAGTTTAAATTTAATTCCCCCTCCCCACGAGCTCTTTACTTCTTCCCTTCTTCTCTTTACAGAAGTAATCGGATTGGTAAGGCGACTTGTTACCCCAACCAAAGACATTACTGGTACACAATTGTCATATTTATTAACTTCCTCTCATCCAACTCTCCAGTTTCCCCTTCTCACTATGAATAATATTTCCCCAGAAGTAAGTTAAGAAGTTTTTTTTTGTCTCCCTTCTTCGTTAACGAGCTCCGAGAAAAGCCAATTTGCATAATTGTTTTTCCATTTCTCTGCTTCTGCTTTTTCAGGTTGGTTTTTAGAAGGCTTTGCTCAGACTGGTAAAACATTGTCATTTGCGGAAATTATTGCCGTTGTTGAGAAGCCGAATGACCAGGGTGTTGTTCAGATAGAAAACGTCGAAAGCTTGAGTGGCTCTAAAACATCGTGTTTGTGCAGTACCTATCTGGAATCCTATTGAGGGGTGAAATGTAAAAATACCGGTTTCCGGTGCTCGTTGCACAGAGCCCAAATGAACACGTACAACTTGCTGAGGTTGGTAACCTGGAGATGTAGGCGACTCCTTGCGCAGTCAATTTCGAAATGGTGAGTTTGGATAAAGGAAGATGATTTCGGGGTTTGCACTCGCGTAGGTATACCGAAGAGTGGCGACAGACGGATTGATTGGTGGGGAAGAAGAAAACGGAAGAGCAGAAGGAAAAGGTGGAAGGGAGCAACAATATAATGCAGACGTACTGACACGAACTCTGTGCAGGGCGAAACGATAACAAAACCGAACAACGTTGGTAGTTCAATAAGGTTAATACGACAAAAGTTGAATAAAATTCATAATTAATCAGCAACAGTCCAGATAATTCCGGGAAAGCGCGTTTTCATTGAGTTGTTTCATAGTATTTCCTTCAGTTGAACTATGTCACTACCATGTTAACATAAGCTGAACGAAAAAATGATTAACTTGATTGTTAGAGGTACAAAATTTACTGCACGAGCGATTTTTTGTTCATTTATTGCGCTGCTTGCATCCCAAGGATGGCAATTGTACGCTACTGTTATGTTATTTAGAACATAATCATAATCATAAGAGCCGTTTTTGAGGAAAAAATTGTCTGGTGCTTTGATCACTATGGTTACTCTTATTATGGAGTTCCATGTTGGTCGCAAGTGTACGTAAATAATCAAATTGAGATAATTCGGTTACGCCGTTTTCCATAGTCATGGACAGATTTTTAGAAATTTCTTTCATAAACAAACCAAAACTCATTTTAACAAACAGTACAGATTAACGAAATGTGGAGTGCGACTGGACTACCCCCGCTACTTCACGCCCTGCAGTTAGGACACAGGGAGGAATCTGCTGTATCTCGCCAGCGGGGAGGCGGTTGCACCTAGGCCTCACACGTGGCCCATAACAACCCATCAGGCCCTCGATAGCCTTGCTCCTACATCCTCATTCAGATCCAGTCACTCCATCTTCTTTCTCTTCGTCCGCAAAGACGCTTTCTGCCTTAGCAGTGACGAGCCTTTCGGCGTGCCTGGGGACAGGCCTCCCTGCCCTCCTGGCTTTGGTCATGCCTCATGGCACGTCCTGGCTGAACCTCGTGGAGGCGTTAGGTATTTAGATGGCTGAAACGGTTAATTATTTATTTTTGGGTTTTCATGGGCAGGGACAGAGAATTTTGCGCACACTCCATCTGGATAGGTACTCTTCCTCCCCTCTTCCTATATTTTGGGGTTTCCCATCCCTGCTTAGACTGCTCAGATCGTCGGGCTAGGTACTCTGCTCCCTCTACATATATCATGGAGTTTTCCCATCACTGCCTGATCCTGGCCGGTTCAATGCCCCCTCTTGCGCATCCATATAATGCTAGCATGTATCTACACTACACAACACACAAAACAGAAAACAAAGACTGACATTCACTCCAAATAACCTGTTAAGCATTTACAAACTACAGAACGGTGGGAGGAGGGCGAGAACTTTTATATTTCTCCCCCTCTCACTCCTTATCTAAACTATTCCTAATCTAAATCACTCCCCTTACCTAGCCTAACCAACTAAACTAACCTACTCCTGTCTGCCTACCTCCCACCTATATTGGGGCCTGGGCCTCGCATTCTGTGCCACTTTTCAGCAAAACTGGCTGCATTTAGTGAGGTGATTGCTCCCTGACACACCCAGGCTCAGTGTATCACCTCTGCCCCCTGGCGTTATCTTCTTCAACCTCTCGATCTTCAAACAACGCCACACGACGAGCTGTCCCGTCATAAATTGCCCACATGCTGATTGCTATAGACTGAATTACAATCCCAGACTTTTCTACTCTACAGAGAGCAATCATGCCTTGTGACCAGCTTGAAGGTGTAAGTAATATCTTTCATAGATGCCATTTGAAGCTGCTACTATTCACACCAAAGAGTAGGGGGAGTATGGAAACACCTTAATTCTTATCCATCAGCCGAAAAATGCAGAGCAGCCTGAAACTCAGGACACAAGCTGGACTGCGTTGTCTGATTGTGTTGCCATGGCACGCTATCACGTCCGGTCCTGAACGACTTAAAGACCCGCTGCAACATGTGCGACAAACCATCCATTAGAAGAAGCAGCGAGATGGAACTCCGTGTCATTCAGATGGAACAGGAGTCTGATTGTAAGACATGGCGTGCTATGTGGGAGGCCTATACGGGACCATTGTGACAAGAGTTATTAGCCTTCTGAGGGTCATTCTCACAGACACCACCCCATTTGTTATCTTTGTGAACAATCACATCCGAATGAACTGTGTCTTCTGCTGTGGCTTCAGTGGTGCTTTGGTAACTCTCCAAAGACAACCATCAAGGTCCGCATCCAGCAGAGAAGGCTGAACCGAAAAGCTCGACACCGAAGTCGAGGAAACCATTAGCCTTCACAATCAGACATGTTCACACAACCCATTTTCTCAGACTCAAAGGTCTTTAAAACGCTCAAAATCGACTAGTTAATTTGTTATTGAATGTTCGTAAGCTCACCGATTCACTTTTTGTCCCGCAGGATGTCAATCACTGTTGGGCTCCCATCCCCGCAAAATGGTCCAGTATTACATCAAGCTAAACCAAACCAGGTAGGTTTCACCAAATTGAATAAAATTGTCAGCAAATGCTAAGAGATATATCTCTGATATGAATGCCACTGGTATTTTCCGACAGGTTGGGACAGTTGTGCTGTACGGAGTGCCAATCGTGTCGCTCGTCATGGAAAATCAAGAAAGGCTGTGCTTGGCACAAATATCCAACACCCTTCTGAAGACGTTTTCGTACAATGAAATTCATAACAGAAGAGTAGCATTGGGGATCACTTGCGTTCAGTGCACCCCCGTACAGCTTGAAATGCTTCGTCGCGCGGGGGCTATGCCGGTATCATCGAGGAGATGCGGTATGTGCTTACGAGAGTATAAATAAATTGGTTTAGTTCGTAATTATTTATTTCACTGCGTGATGCTATTCTGTGAACGTTACACCGAATGTGTAACAGTGAAAAGCCGGGAATTATTGAGTTCATCAAAAGTCAGGGGAAAGATGTGATTGGTTCGCACCTACTGAATGGTGAGCTCAAAATCGATTGTCTGTGTACACGAGAAAAATAGAGACATTGTACTGCCACGGATGTTGGCAGAGGATTGATACAATCAATGCAATACAGTGCCGTGGGGTGATACAAGACAAGAAAGTGCATGCACTTCTCGTCATAAGAGTTACATTTAACACTGAAACGGCTACTTATGGGGACAACAGAGTCCATGACGCTCTATGAAGCAGAACTTGGAGCACACAAACTGCGGTTCCAAAAGTTCAGAGGGAAGGAAGCTCTTCGGGTGGAGCATTTAAAGAGTACCTGCTCCGGCTGCCCAGGTGATCGCGGAGGCGCATTAAGATACAATTCGAAGATGGCAATTGGCGTGGAATAACGAGAATCGAGGTCGATGGATGTCAACCTTGATAGGCGACCTTACTGCATGGATAAAGATGAAATGTGGTGAAACTGAGTACTATATGAAGCAGTTCTTGTTAGGTCATGGATGTTTTACCTCTTTCCTGATGAAGATGAACAAGGTGGAGGATGGAGTCGGATTCTGTACGATTGGGAATGATGACGCACGTCACAATTTATGTGCCCAAAATGGCGAGGGTCCTTGAATAAGAAACATTGGTTCGCAAGGTTATTGAAGGCGAGAAGTCCTGAAAAGCAGCGAGCAATTGTGTGGTTGCAGTTCTGAAAGAGAAGGAAAGGAACAGGCAGTGGGAAAGTGAAGACTGATAAGGATTTGCCAAACTCGATGATTGGGGTGTGTTCTACCAGCTAATCCGACGTCGTTGTTATTCATGCGTTACTTAAAGACGTTTCTGTTTTGAATGTCTCCGCAGGAATGATAACTCGGCGAGAAGCTGAACGGCTCTGCAAGTCCTTCTTGGGAGACAATTCACCTCCTCGACTTCCCGAAGATTTCGCGTTCGCCGTCCATCACGACTGCGCGTGGGGCTGCCGTGGCGCCTTCCTCCCGTCCCGTTACAACTCGTCCAGAGCCAAGTGCATCAAATGCTCCACTTGCGGCCTCTTCTTCTCCCCGAATAAATTCATATTTCACTCTCATCGGAACGGCCCGACTTCCAAGTACATACAACCCGATGCCGCCAATTTCAATTCGTGGAGGAGGCACATGCGGTTGAGCGGAAGTCCTCCTGAAGAGGTACGTTTTTACAAGCTGCTTCTATCGTTATTGCTGAATATATAATAATACAAAACAACTCAAAAATGCAAAAGTGAGGGATGAACAGTTTGGTTCCATAGCTCAGTAAGTCAGCAGTTCAATGACTCAAATCGAATTACGAATACCTCTAGCGCTAAGACGGCGAAGTTGTGTCCAGTAGCTATAAAGTAGCAGTTAAGAATTATTACTGCCTTATCAACCTGTCACGTGACGGCCCCGATATTGAGATTCACTCAGCATTTTTCCACCACTGCCTCAGTACACAGAACACACTCCGGAATGAAGCTTTCCCAATATTCGAGGTCTCGAAATGGTAAGGTGTCATGAGGGTTAAACGATCGAGTGGTTTATTTATTTACCGAGAGGTAACCAGAGATAGCAATCTCACATCAACCTTCTCTGCAGTTTTTCGAAGATTTCAATCTGTTTTTTAGGGCTAAGCCAAAATTTCTAAGGCCATTTTGGAACCATCTTATCTTATCGAGATTCGAGAGTCGACAACCACAAAGTATTTTTAGGTTTTTTGAGGCCTAAGGATTGGATAGATATTATTTTATTTTTGAGTACTAACTCAATGCTGAGTCGAACGGTCTCAGAGGTGTAAGTCAGGGTCTAAATGGAAAACAGTGAAATCGCAGTACATATTGTGAGGCAAATTCTGCTACGTGAAGGAACTCGAGGGACAATATAGCAAAAGTAATCGTTTCTCCCCGGCCTGCAATCATTTACTCTTATGGCCTCTTGTCTCACTCCAACCACACATCAGTCCGGTCATGTACCTTTGGGGAAACCCGTTGGAAGTGTTTACAGACACTAAAAACTATCCTGCTGTCCGAAAAAAATTACAAAAAAGAACACGATACTATCAATAACGTCGCACAAAATAACGGTTACTCCAAAAAAAAGCAATAATTTAATTATTAAGATAATGTGACTCCAAAAAAGACAAACCTAATACACAAAATACGCAGACTTTTAAAAGACGCTGCACATTTACACCCACAGGACCAAAAATACATGCATTACGTACGGACAACACACTTACCAAAGAACCAAACTAGACTGCAAAGACCCACCAAGCAACTAACTGCAAAGACAGAAAAAACAGACCCACTCGACCAAATTGGGTTATATAAAATAATTTGCACGTGTGAAAACGCGTACATAGAACAAACAGGACGAAAAATACGAACCATATATTCAGAAAACATTAAATCATCACATTTGCCAACCAACTCAACACACCTGGATAGAACCTACCAAAATACAGGACTGCACCACCTTACTACATAAACAATATAAAGGGACGAAAACGGAACATATCAGAAAACATGGAAATCTATAAACAAAAAAAATTTAACGGACAGATCATAATTGAACAAATCAACACAATATGCGACACCATATTTACACTTATAAACTCTACACAAACGAAAACAATCAACTGACTATTTAAGACACCTTACATTCTTCTCCCTTCACTTACAAGGGGTTTCCCCAGAGGTGCACGACCTCCTTCCTCCCCCCTCCCCCTTCTCTGACGCACCACCATCCCATTAACCTTTATCTTCCTATATAAAGACTAATGATATCTTTACATCGAAAGCACGCGCCCGCAGTATCTCACCAGCCAGGGGACACGAACTCACCAAACAGGAACATTAACTTTAGCAATTTACATAGCTGTACAAACATTGTCGTTCGTATCTTTTTACAAATGTCTTAAATGCGTTAGTTAATGTATCAACTACTGTAGTGTTTGGGTTCCTGAGGTTTCGTCTGTTTTATTCATTTCGTCCCATGAGTTGCCGATTGTTATCAAGGCAGTATCATCACTGTACGTTTTGAATACGATTCGTATAAATTAGAAACAGCACTGGACTAATAATATGAACTGTCATTTCCTGGATTCTTGATATAACCTCGTTATATTCTTAATAGCTGTTGATGTTTGATTGTATATGATGGATCACAACCATGCTTTGCGAGGGAATAATAAACTATAGTGTAGTCATTTGCTGCGTTTTTTCGTGGAAACAAGGCATGAAAGTTGACTGTGTTTGCATTGTTTTTTGTTACGAATCAGGTGGTGCACGCATGGGAGGACGTGAAGGCCATGTTCAATGGCGGCACGAGAAAAAGGATGCTGTCCAGCGGCGGGAGCGGGAGTGGCGGTGGCAGCAGTGGAGGCAGCGGCAAATCCTCCCGTCGAAGATCCCGCTCGCCGCCGGCACCCGTCACGCCACCAGCCGCCCCACGCGTCCCGCCACTCGTCATGGACTACGTGTGGAAGGCTCCACTGTACCCCATGTGGCTACCCCCGGCGCCGCTGCTTCTGCCGCCGCCTGCCGCCTCCGACGCCAAACCTCCCTATTCCTCCGCCTTCACGCCCGTATACCCCGCCGCTCTTCCGACCGCAACGCCGTCCAATGGCCACTTGTCGACCGCCGATTCGGACTCGGAGGAGACGGTCGACATCGAGACCTGCCCTGAAGAGGAGCGAAAGCCTATTTGGAGCCCTTTCTCACAGGTAAGTCTCTTCACGTCTTTATTCATCGTACCAAGAGAAGCACTTTGGGCATGGCTCAACCTGGAACATTTGCCAGAAATGTTTTCAGCAGCAGTTCCTGACTAGGCTCCTCGAAGGCCCTCATTCGCGCAAAACTTCGATGTCATCAGTCGTAACTGAGCAGTTGTCTCATCAAACTGCCATGCTCTCGTTCGCTTTCACCGAATTCCCTGTTTGGGGTGGTTAAACTTCTTTGAAAGTAATTCGTAAATAAAACTTCTTGATCTTCTTGATCTACTTAGTGCGATATTGCTATTTTATTTTATCACTAGCTCGATATTTTAGAACTAATGAAGTGAAGCAACCGTGTATGTTATATGTTTAAGTGAGATATCCTACTCTGTCAGAGAGTTTCGGAGAAGTTTCACAAACCTGGAACAGGGTTGGTGCGAAGACGAGGACGAGCAACAGAAAGTTTCGACTGAACCAGGGCCTTTCCGATGAATAGGCACCAGAAATGCTTCAGGCGAGCCTTTGCCAAATCGAAGTGTTCGGTTCGTCCAAGTACAACGCTATTTATATGGGGGACCTCTCCATCGAAATCACAGCCCCCACGACTCCTATGACTTAGCTTCATGGTTGGTGACTCTCTGCCTGATGGCACTGTGTCTGTGGCCAATTCCAGAAGCCTCCCGCGGGGCCATTTAAGCTCGGCTTGAGTAGCCGAAGGATCTGAATCGATGGCAGGCCCTGTACATACGCTTTATTTACGCATGGATTGGGCTTGCCCCAGTCGACCGCTTGAGAAAAAGAGTCAGATGTCATAGTGTCATGTCTAGTTTCCCTGGGCGACAGGACCTCGTCTGAGACGTGAATGGCGAGACTGAAATAAAATTCTCTGCTAACACAATTGGGAAAACAACGTTAAAACAGGAGCAGCAGCCTTACTGTTCTATATGAATACGTTGTTATTTTTAAAGTTTTTATTAGAATACCACAGAAGTTAGAAGACCACATGTTCAGTTTCAGTGTTCAATTTCCTATACGTCTATTGCATATTGATAATCAAACACGAACTTTCAAGGGCCGACATCGCCATTAAAACACTGAAAACTGAAGACAAAAATTAAGTTTCTGAAAATACTGAAATCGCAGGGGATATCGTGTGTACTAGCTTACATTCTGAGACTGGTTCCGTGATGATCCATGAGAATTCGTTCATCGAAAAACTTTAGTCTTTTGCATCAATCAATATCAGGAATAATTATTTCTAATACCAATCAAACCGCGATTGAGAACTTGATATTTGAAGAGGGTGAGACAAATCAACCGAAAAGTGGACCTTCAGGGTTTCCGTTATCACTACAAAATCACCACAAAAGTTCCGCACGAGGGGCACGTGTTTTCCGGTGAGAAGGTGACAATTATCTCGTCAAAACCCCGAAGTCATCAAGTCATGGAACATCTGTCGCGCTTCCTTCGTAATTTCCGATTCAACTCACGAGTCAGAGATGGGGCGATACAGAGCACTTTCAAGAGCTGGTATCGTGATAACGCACCGATGAAATAACAGGTTGCAATTAAAGGTGACTTGAGCAGCTCCGTAATTAATTACCAGCTGTCCAATATCGGTTTTTATTTTCCTTATAGCCCTACAAAGTAGGCGATTTAAAAAATAAAATTTTTTTTAGTTTTCTTCGAATTTTCAGTCTTATGAATGCTCTGTGAGTCAAACATGATTGATACGTGCAAATCAACGAGGAACGCCCAAATAAGTTTATGAAGGAATACATCCAAAAACCCTGCAAATTATTACACACCGGCTTATTATTCGGATAAACAGCTTGTCCTAGCATTAATGCTCCGAGACCCATCCCGTTCGATTCAGCATCGAAAAATATCAAAATGAAACCCAAAAAAAGGTCGAAAAGAACTGAATCGTAATATTAAAATAAACAAAAAAAAAACAACAATTTTTCAGAAAAAACTGAATTTTAATATGAAAACATGCACGCTAAATATTAATATCAAAATGTAACCAAAAATCTATGATAAAAACCAAAATGAGAATGAAACGAAAGAATCTAAAAAAATTGAATAGTATTAAAACCAAAAAAATGAAACGAACGAACTATTAAATAAATAAACCAAAAAATAAACCTTTAATAATGAAAAGTAAAAGAACAGATATTTTGCTAACGGAAATAGTTGAGACGGAGCGAAACAGTCATTCGTGGAGATGAAGACGAGAACAAGGCAATCGGATGATAAAGAGACAAATCGTAATGCCAAAGGTTAAATACGAAACACGAGCGCTTCCTAGAGGAAGCAAAAAAAAATAAACCAAAAATTGGGCGAACCCGTTGCGAGCCGAGGGGGGGGGGCGTTGCCAGTTGAGCAGGCGAGCGATTTTGTTGAGAAGGGCGGGAGGGTGGGAGTTCAAATGACGAAACGTTGACTTCCACTGTAGTTCCTGCGTTGTACTGCGTTTCGTTAATTTTTTTAACCGCTTTTTGCCCATAACAATCATAGATTTCGTCCAATCGGATTGCCGAGATGGCAGGCACAACTAGATACCAAATGGGATTATTTTGCGAAAGAACGAATTTTCTGGACACGTTAAAGGCACAAAATGGCCTGGACAGCGGACGGCGGACGGCGGACGTACATCGCAAATTTAGAATCTCCATGTCTTGAAACGTAAAGTATCAAATTTTGAGGGGGGTTGTAAAAAATTTTTCGTAACCGAAAACATAGGGTTATTATTCAGAATGAATAATAAACCAAAACCACGCTTGTCATAATGATTTCACCATCAAATATTTTTTAAAGAAATGAATTAGCTGAAAAGGAATTTGAGTTCTCGTACCATAAAAGTTTCATTTGGAATAAATGACGAGAGAAAAGCCTCCAGAACTTCGATCTGTACCAAAATGCTTTCGGCAAGAAGTGGTGGCTCATGCTCACAACCTTGGTCATTTTGGAAGACGGAGAACGCACAACCTTGTTCGTCTGAGACGCTATTGGCCTAGGATGTCGAAGGATGTGAAACTGCCTTATGCGATACTTGTGGTAAACGATGAAAATCACACATGACCACGAAGAAAGCTCCTTTACAGCCTTATTATACTGCTGTTTCCTTCGAACGGTTATTTATTGATGTTGTAGAGCGGCTGCATAAAACAAAACGCGGGAACCAGTACGCTGTCGTACTTGATGCTTTTACAAACTGGCCTGAGGCATTTCCAGTTCTAAATGTGCAGGCCGAAACTGTTGCTAAAGGTCTGAAGGTCTACTCTTCCGTTTTGGTGTGCCTCGGGCATTGCATTCCGATCAGGGAACAACATTTGAGTGAGCAGTTTTCCAGGAAATGAGCAAGCTGCTCAACATGCACAAAACGATGAGCATATGCGCTCACAAATCAGAAAGTAGTTGAGGTGAACTCAAGATGAGATGACTGGGATGAGCACCTGCCTTGGGTTCTGTTAGCATACCGTGGATCAGAACATTCTGCTACTGGTTTCTCTCCTGCTAGCCTGGTTTTGGGACGGGAAGTTACTCGCAAACGGGTACTTCTCCGGATGCTACGCCCACAGCTACTCAGTATTGTCAGAACCTACAACAGCAACTGGATGAAGCGCATGAAGCAGTGCGAGTACAATTATTCAGCAATTTTGAAGGAACCAACTGCCGATACGACGTCCATACAAAGGCTCCTCGTTGGTGGCGGGGTGTGGTATCATTGGCCCCGATGGAGAGTTGGAATCTCATCAAAACTGCAGTCATCATGAGTAGGGCCTTGTTTGGCGTTGAAAAAAGATCGGACGTCATATTCCGTTGGCTCCCAATCAGAATGGAGTGCAGTAACTCTGTCAGGAGATGCGTCGGCTGTGTGTGTCAGCAAGTGTATCCCCACCCGCGTGTTGCTCGTGTCGTACCTTAACTGGTGGTCGTTCGATAGTGGAACATCCTCCTATCCCTCGGCGGGGGGTCAGTGTGCATATGTCTCTGTGCACAATTTTTAGGGAAAATTACCAAACGAAATCAGCTCAAACATGATATCTAGCCCGCAGGTTACCATGGGACGTCAAAATAAGGGTATGAGCAAAATCCATCGAAAGTTAACTATAGTTATCATAGTGATCAAAACACCTAATATATAGCTTTGAACGATTTTGATTAATTTTTTTAAATATTGATAGCTCCCAATAAGGCAACTATACCATACAATTCCCATTTGTGAGAAAATGACGAGAGCAGCTCAGTAAATTACCAAACGTTTCGACGATTTTGGCGCGGTTTTTTCCTTATAAACTCCGCTGAAAGGTTACTACCATGATTAAAAAAAAGTGGTGTAGTAGCCCAATCTAATAACTATAGGGCGAGCGTTTAAAAACTCGAATAAGATATGTGGGGGCTACTATAGAAATTCCGGAATTCGGTCGCAAACATAGTTACTGCGTAGCAACTCATCAGCACCACTCACTACGTAATACCAAATTATTAAAACGTCATCCACTGTAGACGATTCCAACAATACTCCGAAAAATTAGGGTTTTAGTCGAATAAACAATGAGAACACGCTCAAAAAATAATTACGAGCAACCCCTGAGCTCGAACCATTTTTGACAGTTTTTATCCTTCAATTCCTCAAGTAGACGGTCTCATGAATCTGCCGTGCACGAATTACTCCATACATTATGAAACTTTCTACCAATTTCATACTAACTGAGTGGAAATAAATGTCATTAGTCACGCGAACATCCCGCAGGTAGGAGACGGAACAAGCACTTCTGTCGGAGGAATTTCCTCGTAAAAGGGTGAGCGATCAGAAATGTTTAAACTTCAAACTCAGTTGGCCACTGGCGGCTGTCTCCCGACCTCGTTGAGCTCGTCTCTCCTCCGTCAAGGCTCAAGTCCATTGTCTTGCTGACATTTAACGGATGGAGAGGGATGGCGAACCCTAGGATATCGCGAAGGTCCAACTACGATACGGAGGAGTAGAACAACAGAAGACGAGGGTCGAGCGCTAAAGGTCTCTTCATGACATTTAAACGCGTTCTTTTTTACATTGTCTGTAAGAATGTGATTAACTTTTATGCGAGGCCTTAGTTAGAGGACCCCTTTTGGTAGAGACCCCTTGTCTTTGTCCCTTCAGCCTTCTTAGCGCCCACGTCCTCCAACCCTATTTTCGATCCCTCCCTTACAACTCCGTCTATTATTTAAACTTGTTCCTAACCTAATGGCTTTCCCTGTCGTCCCAGTTACTTCAAGACGTGTCGTTAATCGTAATATTCTCCTTATCAACAGCTTCAAGTGCAGCTGCTAGGCATCACTTGAATCATGAACGGACCCCAAGTCCACAGGTCTGTCATGTCTGTGGCTATACCTCAACGCCCAAACAGGAATCATGCGATTCATGAATCAGGCGTTGTTTATAAGGAACTCACCACCGTGAGTTTTGGTTTATTATGTTTTCAGTCAGGAAACATTTTTTACAACCCCCCACCCCCTTCAAAATTTGATACTGCACGTTTCAAGACATCGGGATTCTAAATCTACAATGTGTCGTTTTGTACATTTGGCGTTGTCTAAAAAATCTGTTTTGTCGTACAAAAATCCCATTTAGTGTGTAGTTGTGCCCGCCTGCTCGTCGATCAGTTTAAAAAATTAACAAAAACGCAATTTTGGCAGCTTTATCGCAAATACGCCGTTTGGTATCGTTTTAAAGGTATTTGTAAATCGTTGGTTGGATTGAGTGAGTATCAGACACGTACAACTTCGTATAGTGATATTACAGTAATTATAGTGAGCCAAAGTTTACTAATTGAAAGAACTTGCGGGACAATAACTACAGCGAAAGTGATCGTTTCATCATTTGTACTCACTCCCTCCTGACGGAGCACTCAGACTCCGTCAAGCTGTCCAAGAGAATAATAAACCATTGTGTACTAATTTGCAGGGGGTTTGCTCTCACGTCACTAGCTCAGCAGCCACGCGTTCAGATTTCGGACAAGGACGGCAGAGTTTTAGACTTTTGGCCATTGCCCTTCCCCTGCAACAGACGTGTGTTTGAGTCTTAAACGTAGAGACATCACGTAGACGCGCAGAGACATACACATACCGTGCCTTCAATATCGAACCCAATCTCAGGTTTCCCACCCGATCTAGTAGTGTTGAAAGAGGACCAACTATGACCACGTACCTAAAATTCGTTTTTTTGTTGTTGAATTTCCTCAAAACGGCTTGCACGAATTTTGTGGAAACTGTGCCATCCGTTAATTAGTACATAATGGTTATTCTACGTAAATATCTTACTCACGAGTAGAAGAGACAGAGAGAGGAGGGGGCTGAGTAACAAGAATTGGTGGATGTTCACAATGAGATTGAAAGAGAGTCCACCTAACACTTGAACGGTTTCTCTAAATAGTGCGAGCAGTCAGAGGACCGTACTGTTGCAGCGTTAGACAAAGTCTGATTGAGAAAGAGGGGTTACAGGTAAACCCACAGACAGATTGAGTGTATGTGACCTTGGGAAGCACGTTGCCGGATTGCATTCTACGATTAAATCAGAAGCGGACCCTCAATTTTTTGGAGAGAGTTGAAAAAAAGCTGCTTCAAAGAGAGAGGTCGAACTATTCAGTTTTAGCGGCTCGTTCTTAGAAAACCCCCTGGATTTAAGAACATCAACCTCAATCATTGAAGCTGCCCTCAAAATGAACCGAAAAAGCTGCAATTCGTTCTCCATAAACAGTTTCACAGATACGCGTTGACCAAAGATTCAGCGTTTTGTAACAAGATTGCGTAACATCGAAATTTACGAGTATATGGGTGGCAGAAAGTTGTGCGATACGCGCCAGCTATAGTTTTTGTGATTATCCTTGAATATTTTGGCAGTTTTCCCGTCCAGTCGATTGTGGTTCTGGTTAGCGACGCTCGTATGAAGAAGCCGACCCTCATTTATACTACGTTCCCAGTTTCGTAATTTCTGATTGAAAGTGTAAACACAAAACTGAAGTTTGAGGCGGGAGATGTGGACGTTAAAGGCGCGGGAAACGGAAGGGAAATTGGGTAGACGAGAAAATGGTTTATTGAAGGAACCGAGTGTTTTTCCATTCAAAAGAACCTTTTGAGGATTTCCAGTTTTATTTGGAGGGAATCTTCGAGCTTTGGGTCATTACTTTTAACTCTGTCGCGTGGAGGTCTAAACGAAGTGAAGTAATCAGCGTGAAAGGTCTTTATTTTCAACTGTGTTGACTCGTTCAATTCATTTTGCTTTGGCTGTCGCCGCAAGGGATTCACTGAGCCCACTCGTCAACTCACTAATTTCAAACGAACGTTTCTGTGACATTAGCAAGTAACAAAGTCAACTTGCGGGGCACGTACTACGCTTTCAAACTGACAGATTAATAACATAACTGTGGAAAGTGCTGATTCCAGAAGGAAGTCAACCAAACGTTTTCCACTCGACAATATGCTCGCTTTTATACGAGAGCCGAATGCAGTTTTTTAGGACATTCCCTCAGAAGCTAAGGCACACTGACATGGCTTCCCCGATGCATTTATACGATGAAGGCTGATATAAGAATTTATTGCGACGCACCACTTAACTTTCTTCAGCCCCAATTTCGTTTAACAGTTTTTGTCGCACTACGAGGCGCGTGCATAAAGTACGGGCCGTTTGCTTACATTTAAATATTGGCGCATCGGAGCAAAGTTTTACTACTGCAACACCATCTCCTGCCAATGGTCCCGTGATTTTAAAAATGACCGAACAAAGGCATGACAAAACATGACGAAGAGCGGATTAGCAGGCCCAGTATCCAGACCGATGAAATCGTTTCACAAGTAGAAGTGACCTAACACTGCGATCTGATCGTCGATTGACGATTAGTGCTCTGGCTGACTTGGACGCACTACATTGTGTGGAAGGTGGGTGCCAAAAATGCTCACTGACCGCCACATAGAGCAAAGAATGTCTAGTGAACGAAGGTTTTTGGCCCGTTATCACCAAGATGTAGGTGATTTGGTTTCTCGAATTGCTACCGGGGACAAGGCGTGGGTATCTTACGACAACCCAAAAACAAAACTACAATCGATGCACCAAAATCGAAAAAGTTAACTCCCTAGACAAGTCGAAAATTGATGGCTACAGTTATTTTGGGGACAAACACGGTGTTCTTTTGGTTCATTTCGTGGAACGTGGGACAATAATTACAGCTGACGTGTACTACGAAACGCTCAACGAAGTGAGACGTGCGATTCAAAACAAACGCCGCGAGAAGACATCTGGCATAATCCTCATCCAAGACAACGCGCGTAGGAGAAAATTCGTAGTCGTGACCTTGCACCTAGTTACTACTTCCTCTTCTTGCATTTTAAACAGTGGCTGGGTGGACAACGTTTTGACACCGAAGAGGGACTCAAAATCGCCGTTGTCAACTGATTCAACTTTCAGGCGGCAAGTTTCTATACAGAGGGGTTAAAGAAGATAGTGCTGCCGTACAAAAATGCTTTGAAGTGAACGGCGATTACGGAAAAGTAAAGTAAGTTTGTACTTAACTAAATATGACAATAAAATTCGTTTCTTACGAGTATGTTTTTTTCCGTGACCAAACGGCCCTAACTTTATGAACATGTCTCGTACAAAGTGTTTTTCACTCAGTCAATGATTAACGTTCCATAATATTCGAGTGACTACTAGCGATTACTGGCCTGTTACCCGTTGACTTCGTCATTGAGCGCAACGTGGAAATGTGAAGAATCAAAAGAGGACTTCTAACGAAAAGAGCTTGTGTGTCGGGATTTTTATGGCAGGCTTAACCTAATGAGCTGAAATTCGGTATTCAACCTGCAGATCAATCTGGGACAACATAACTATGAGCGAAATCGTCTAAATATTATTACTCTTCGCAGTAATCAAAACAGTAAATTTTCTTCTGTGAAACGTGCTACAACGATTTTGATAATACTTGTGTAGCCAGGTCCTGGTGGTAATGCGAAAATGAGAAGAGCAGTACAATAAATTATCAAAAAATCCGACGATGATCGATTTTGGTGAAGTTCTAAAAATCGTGTTGGTAGTCCTATAAGCCACCGAGCCGTGATAGTTTAATAACGGGTATGAAACAATTACGGTCGTCTCTCTCTCTGGCTACCGTTTTCCGTTTAGTTGAACGTTTCTCAAAAGTACGGGGCGACACCTCACGCTACTTCCCTCAGGCCCAAGTACATTCTAGATTTTAACCCAATATATTTTTCACTACTCGTAAAACGCAACATGAAGTTCTACGTACGAACAAGTAGAACTCGTAGTTCGTTATTTATTTATAAATAAAGGCGCGAGCTCAATTACATACGAAAAAAGGGGACAGGGATAACTTTCGATGGTCAGCAAAAAGAAGACACTAGACACCACCAAAGACGCCGGCAACCTACCCTGTGGGACGCCCGAAGTAACTCAAAAAGTTATTGGTAGCAGCTATGGAACCGATAATTCCAAAACTGAAGGCACGAACCTCCTCAAAAAATCGTGTTGATGTCTGGGGGAGAACTGACCAGGTGCCGTCTACCTCCCTCAGACCCTGCAGTTGAAAAACAGGAGGGGAGAACTACACTCCAGCGACTCCGCGACCACCACCGTCCGCAGAGCAAACGCATTTTCAAGCCTTGCCTTGTGTAGGAGTTAGATTGCCCGTTCTACCTACGTTGCCCTGCGAAGGCCACCACCTGGCATGGTCCAAACTGGATTCCCGTGGTACCATGTTTGGTCAAACAACACTTACAGCCAGAGTGATAGCTGATCCACCCCATATTCCGATGGCACTTACGGCTTCTCCTCCTCCCAGGGCAAGGCAGTTTGGACTTGCTGGCCTTCTTGCGGTTCGAAAGAACCCCTGTAAGCCGCGGCAGAGGTCCAGCAAGCTTCCGCCCACTGGTCAGTGTCTCATCTGCCGCGTGTTCACAGTCTCTTAAATTCCTTAAGCACTGATTGTTCACTAATGGTCTTGGCATGAGTATAAGCAACTCAATAAATTCCGAAATTTCAAGCGCTATCACATTCCAATTCAAACAGGATGTTTTACCAAGTTCAAATGAACTGAGTGAAAATAGATGGGGTTGGTAGTCGATGACAATCGACTGAGGAAAGTTGTGTGAAGCGTCGCGCCATTTTTGCTCAGGTTATACTTTTCTATTAATGTACAAGTATGTAAATGTCTTCTTGCGTTTCGTCGTTGGCTAAGCATGGAATTGGGCGGGTCCAAAGAAACTGGAACTAAACCTGAGTTGAGGCCATTCACTACCACGAATGTAGGAAAGAAATTATCTCTCAGATCGACCTGAAGTTTTAGAATGGAAACTTCAATCCAAACACGGGATGACTTCCCCAACATTAGTCCCAGGAGGGCATTAAGGAGAACAAGTTGTCCTCTACGAGTGGAACTGCCTGAACGAAAGTATTTACTTCTTCGCGGATCGTGCGGGCAGTTAAGGAATAGAATGTTAATCAATCTCTTTTGTCCCCTTCTTTTCCAGCTTTTTTCTGGGTTCGTTTTTTATCGCTCACCAACCTAAAAAAAAAAGATACGATTCAAATCACGTAGCAGCCGAGCACGAGAGAAAAGCCCCTCCCTAATTTTCGCTAACATCTGCGTGTCTTCTTCCGCAGGCTCTCTGGAGAGTAGCGCAATCGGCTCTGCCCCACTTGAATCACATGAGGCTCGCCGGGGCTCAGAATCCCTTTTGAATGAGCTCACCATAAGGATGATCTTATCTTCAACGTCCTAAAAAACTGCAGATACCACACACGCGGTCCCTCAGGGCTAGTAACTTGTGGGCTGGTTAACCTACAGCTTTTGAATTTAGTAATTCCTGAAGTGTGGTTGGCACCCCCTAGACCTAATACTGAATCGAAATATCTGAGAAAATTTTCCGCGTCTTTATTTTACTACGCGAAAGAGTTCCAACCAAAGAGAACCCACGAATCGCCTAACCCCCGGGAATCTCGAATTCGAATTATTCTGACATCCGGCGGCCCATAAGGGAACATCCCCTCCACCAGCCCACCTCCTCTGTAAAGGCAGCCTGTACGCAGTGCAAACTTAACCGTTCCTAAGCAGTCCATAATTCGGAAGATTCGTGCTGGTCTGGTTCACTAGGTACGTGAGGGTGGGGGGGCTCGTGAACCCATTTGCCCAAAGAGTTGCTTTCCTTTGTCTACGATTTGGGGACGGGTTTAGAGTCCTCGGACTGGCATAACTCGGATCGAAAGATCGGTGGTAGAATTTCTCAACAGTCCGTAAGTCGAGCTAAACACAAAACTCTTGACTTCTGCTTTCCAGTTACTAAACGAATTGAAGAAAGTGAAACTTTTATTCAAGTATTTATGTCACGTGTAATAAATTAACGAAATTAATCAATAGAAAATAATTCATTGCGCAGAAGTATCCAGCTAATTGTCAATCGATTTGAATTGATTGTATATACGAGCGCTGTATCGTCGTTCAACGCACTTTGATGGAAATACGTCTGAAGTAAAATACTCTGTGGGACAACATGATGCGGTCTCACACCTCAAAGACCCATCCCATTCGATTCAGTATTGAAAAATACTGTTGTGGAGCCTCCACAATAGACTTCAGTGCTTCAATATTTTCGGTGTTAAGCACTCTCCAGTTGTAATCTAAATAGTTTCCCGGTGGAGCCTCCTCTTCGTATTTTGGAGGGTGAAATAGAGCTGGGTGGACAACCCTCTTGCGGCGGTCGGGGGTACGGATCCGGAAATCACGTCTATAATTGCCTTCAAAATTAGGCATGGTGACTGAAGTTTTGGTGACACTCCGACGCGGCGTTTGGGCCAGTAATATCACACTAAGTCGCCGACTTCGTACCTTGGGACCTCAGCGGACGTGTCATAGCGGCCTTTGGTTTCGATTGCTGCCTTTAAGAGCCTTTCCCGAGCCAGTGCATGAACCTTCTCGAGTCGATCCTGGAGCTCCTGACCATAGTTGGTCTTTGTTCTCTCTGGGTGGCACCTCGTGAGAAGGTGGATAGGTAATGTGAGGTGGCAGCCAAAATTGAGTTCAGCAGGCGAAAAGCCAGTAGTAGAATGCTCTGTACTACGATAGGCCAAAAGCAAGCAAGGCAGCCATAAGTCCTAATCACTCTGACGCTCATTAACCACTTTTGACAGCATCTCCCTTAGAGTTCAGTTGAACTGTTCTAATACCGATAAATCATACGAAACATGACCTGACTACAATGGAAGTTGAAAACTAAATATTCCAGGCGCCCGCTAGCAGTTGGAACGACGTGGCCAATCGAGCTGGCAGGTGGTTTTAATGAGACGAGAGGGAGTAAGTACAAACGATGAAACTATTACTTTCGCTGTACTTATCTTTCAATTAGTGGGCTCACTATAATTACTGTGATATCACTATTTTCGGTCTTGACGCAAACGTACACCTCTGAGAATTATCTCTAAAAATACCTGGAAAACGATATCAAACGCGGCGTATTTGCGATAAAACTGCCGAAATTGCGTTTTTGATCATTTTTTGTTCATAACAACTACTGGCTTCGTCCGAGCAGGCGGGCACAACTAAATACCAAATGGGATTTTTGTGCGAAAGAACGAATTTGTTAGACTACGTTAAAGGAACAAAACGGCCCAGACGGCGGACGGACATTGCACATTTGGAATCATAATGTCTTGAAAACATCTCCCAGATGAAACAAAGACTATGGACCGACCGCTTGATAACGCTACGACTATATGTATTGATATCAATCCGTTAGTTATCCCATATTTATTTAATATACCCATTCTGAATTTCATTGAATTAACTCGTTTTCATAGTCTTTGTACATTTAAAATAATTATATAACGGGGTATTACATAATGAACATTAAATAATTGGCATAATCGTACAGCTGTCGTTATTTCTAATTTCAAACATGGTGAGTCAAGCCTACAATGTCGGGCATATCGATAACCTGACCTCGGTCGTGATATATCGATATATTGCCTTATCAGAGGGAGCGGTCCATATTCTTTGCTTTTACCCATCTCCCGATGGATAAATTGTGTTGGGGTTAAAAACAAACTGTCTGGGCCGAAAACACAGGCGTATTATTCAGAATGAAGAAGTTCGATAATGATACCTACAAGGTCTGGAGAAACCACGAAAATTCCAAACTATTCAAATTAACTTCGTTTTGTACAATTCTTTTTTTTTCGCTGTTTTCTCCTCTAAATCCATAACTGCGAACAGAAACCTTCCCAGAATAATGGCATTGACTGTCACGTTATTTACCTACACAGGGACTCATCAAGGGAGGTCGTGACATAATGAGCGGCAGGTCAATAAATTCCGGAACTTTCTGCGTTGTTCAATTAAGAGCTTGGCACAAGTAGCAGTAGCTCAATCAATTCTGGGACTTGAAGCGCTACCAGTTTTCACGTCGGGTAACAAATAGACTGGATTACGACGCATTCGACAGAATTTACGTGGTGCTAAGAAGTTTGTGCGTTGCGCCAGATATTTTCGATTCAGTAGACATCAAGACTCAAAGATTTGAAAAACTTTTTTTATTTGTACGGCTACAATACTTCCCATCCCTTTTCTGTGAGCGGAAAGTAAACATCTTTTCATTTCACGAAAACGAAAATTCTAGAAAGTCAAATCAGACTTATTTCGTATTTACTTTTGGCAGCTATCTGCTTGCATCGCTGTAATGCGGGGAATGTGGACTCTATGGCTCCAAATTTGAGCGTCTGAATATCAACCCCACAAGTTATGAAAATGTGTGGACTGAACGTAGGATGGGGAAAAGCGAATAAATTATGGGAAAACGGTTAACAATAAATAATTTACTTTATAAAAACTAGAACACGGAACGGAATGTTAATTTGGCGGTTGAACGGGATGGTTGCTGAGAAGTTGTAGCAGATCGTGCGGAAAAAATGGATCGGACTGACCTGGAATCCAAACAGATGTCAGGATGTGGACCTTGCAAACGAAGGACTCCTTTGTCAAACGAGGGCTGCGGAGTTAATTTGCACAGCAAATAGTTGTTTGAACGTCGAAACTAGCGGTTGGAATACTCGCGAACAGCAGTGGCCACCAAAAAACTCGAAAAAAAGGAGAATTGGGAGAATGTCACACTGTTCAACAATGGCAGTAAATCGCAACTGGTCACAAGTTTGTCCGCGATCAGGCACAGACCCTTGATCGAAGCAGGTAGATCGGTGATAATGATGCTAAGTTCCTCGGTCAACACACGGCAAGGGGGGGTTTGTTGGTGAGTCTCCTTTTCCTTTTGGGCGAGCATGTGGCCCCTGACTCTGCCAACTTCTCTCGAACCTTAAGATATTTCAACAATCGCATTGTCTGCATTGTCTGTGAGCCCACCAGAGCCCAATTTGTCAGCAACTTAAACTCTCTTATCCTCATCCAATATACGCTGATGAATGGGGACAGTTGGCTCTGAACAAGTCCACAGTGTTCGGGCAGTGATTCCTATCAAATCGGGTCCGAATTGAGCTATTTTCAAGATGAATGGGAAGCAGTAATAAGTAAGGCTCACGCACCAGAATAGCATGTTGTGTATGGACTCACCTCTGAAGTCTTCAAACTGACGAAACTTTCGTAGGAGTGCGTAGGTTTGATGAAAACGCCGGACTATCTTGCCACGCACTGAGTAACAGTATGAGCGCGAACTGGTGGAACATGGAACGAAAATTCACCGACTAATAGCACTTAATCGCGGATTCACATCGGCTTTACGAGAAACGGAATTTTTATCACGAAACACGACCGCGCGATGGTGTCACCAAACTTTTCAAACAACATTTAATTGATAAATTTATATTTTCAGTAATTAAATCGGGTTTCTCCAAGGTCGTTTGAAATGATTAAACGATCAGAATGAACGCATCTACGATTAAATTGACCAGCCAATTTCGGGCATGGCATCGTCATAAATCGAAGATTTACCGACCACTTTTATTCGTCTATTCATCAGGAAATAGTTTGTCTGATAGTCCTAGTTGACTCGATTTGCAAGAGATGTTTCTACTTTTGGAGTCCTCTTCAGATTTGTACGTTTCAACAGCCTCTGAGTCCAAAAATCACTATTTGGTAAAATGGTCTGTGTGACTGAGAACGCGATTAAGAGAAAACGGCTGAAACTAATCCGCTTAAAAAACGATATCGTTGTCGACAGTGTTCAAACAAAAATTGAAAAGGCAGTCACAACATGTTGTTTAGGCTGTGAAGAGACGCCAGGATTATGCTTAGTTTATTGCTTTTTGAACTACCATAAGGATAAAGGATTTAAGATAATTGAATAGGATAGGTAATGGAATATGATTGATTGTTTGCTAAATGACCATAAGATCAAATCAAATTAATTATAACGATATAAAAGATCAATTTTGCTAACTAAATATTATGAAACTTGTATTTGAAAAAAATATAAAATGTTCTTAGTCGTACTTTCTAGATGCTTCATTTCTTCCGTTTATTATGAAAATAATCATAATGATGGATAACAGAGTTTCTGTTTGATTTTTTTTTACGATATCCCAGAGCAACATTTTGAATAAAAAATATCTGGTGCGTAGCAACACACAACTTTCCGCCACCCCCGTAAGTTCCAACACCAGCTACATATGCGGGTGCTATATCTTCATTCAACGCATTTATACAGAAACATTTATGCAGAACTAAATGTACGGAATAGTTAGCTGAGAGTACTCCATAAGTTTGATCAAAATCGTTAGAGCCATTTTTGAGAAAATTGGAATACCGATAAATTAATATTCGACAAATCTCCTTTTCTGAGTTAACTTGGCTTATATCTCCGTTCAACATATATATACAGAAATAATTATAGAGAACGAAATGTTGGTATGGGTGACTAAAAGACACTCCATTAGAATTTATCACATCTGGTGAATAAGTTACCCTGAAACTTTCGGAAATGTTCGAAAAAACGTTATTTTCGACACATTTTGATTTTTATCTCTGTTCAATGGACTGTCAGAGGAACATTTATTGAGAACAATATGTAGGTATTAACTATTCGAAAACATCTCTAAAGTTTGGTGATAATCGTTGAAGCCGTTTTGCCAAAAAGCGTAAAAAACCTATTTTTGCTTCATGGGCCTATATCTCCGTTCACCGTATTTTCATGGAGATATGTGTGGAGAAGAAAAGTTAGGTATTGATTAGTAGAAGATAATGTGAAAGTTTATTCGTTAGAGCCGTTTTCGAGAAAAATGCGAAAAACCCTAGTTTTTGGTACATTTTCGTCCCCCACCCCCCTTCCCATCGGTCGAAATCGTCCATAACCTTATTTTGGTGTCTACAAAAAATAACGAACAAAACAAAAAAAGAACCAGCTACATCGGATCAGCCGTTCTCCCGCAAATCGAACTACAGATGCCAAATTAGGTTTTTCAGACTCAGTAGGTCTCAAAACGTGACGTGACCTATTGGTCACATTACAAAAAAACTACTAGAATTACTGGTTTTCCATCTAATATGTTTCAAAATACTTCCCCAATGAAGATTGAGGTAATTAATGATTTCTTTCAAGTAATTAAATACGTCTGGGGTGACACACACAAGTATCTGGCCAGCGTTGAATGTGTTACGCAATGGAATTCAACTCGGTGATTTAACTATAGCACATCTGTACGTAGTCTTGCATCTCTGATTACCGTCCTATTCGACTCAGTACCAAAAAATACCTAAGAAACGATACCAAACACGACTTGAATTCAATAAAAATACCAGAATTTCGTTCGGCTAATTTTTTAAACTATTTTTTGCCCATAACAATCATGAGTTTTGTCCGAAAGGATTGCCGATGGAGTTTTGTGTAAAAGAAGGGATTTTTTTAGACCAAGTTGAACAACCGGACAGTGGTCATTGCAGATTAAAATTCCTGTGCAGCATGTTGATAGTCTCACGATTCTCCAGTAGGCTGATGATAACTCAATAAAGGTTACCAACCACACGTCTATGTTTAAATCCGCGAATGTTGGGGTTCACTAGCGTACCAGTGTATTTATGTTGCGGGGAGAACAGCTGATCCGATTGAGCTGGTTCTTTTTTTGTTTTGTTCGTTATGTTGATGTTATGTGTATTTATCTACTAGACAATCAGATCAATCTATTTGACTTGATTTGTACGTTTCAAGGGCTTCTGAGTCCAAAAAACACTATTTGCTAAAATGTGAACGCGATTGCGAGAAAACGGCTGAAACTAATCGTCTGAAATGCCATATTTAGCTCCAGTTACTACGGAACGCTAAAATAACGGCGCGAGTCAAATCGGCTTAAAACTAACTATAGTCATCATAGTGTTCAAAACAGCAAATACTCTTTTTCTCGAAAACGTCCACAATGATTTCGATTAAATTATTAGTATGAACAGCTCCGAATAACTACGAAATGATAACTGTAGCTACATTGTCCCGTGAGTTCCTTCATGTAAGTGTGATTCAACTCACTATTTACTGTGATTTCACTGTTATCTATCTGGACACAGTCTTGCATCTTTCAGACTCTTTCTATTCGAATCAGCACCATCAAATACCCAGGAAACGATACCAAACACGACGCAAATGCAATAAAAATACCAGAGTTCAATTTTTGGCAATTTATTGCCCATAATAACCACCGTTTCGTTCGATCGGATTGGCGATGGAGTTTTTGCGTGAAAGAACGAATTTTTCAGACCATATTTAAGACAAGATATGGCCCTGGCGGTGGATATTGCCAATTTGGAATCCCCATGTCTTGAAGCGTAGTATGAAATTTTATGAAAGAGGGGGTGGGGGCCATACAACAATAAACCAAAAGCATGTTGACAGTCTCACGAACCTTCTTTACGCTTATGGTAACTCAACAAAGGTTGTGGTACAAGAAGGAGCGACTCAATAAATTCTGGATCATTAAGCGACATCAGTTTCTAAATTGCAATGATGTTCTAAATGCACGTGGGGCTAAAGAAAGTTTTGTGATGAGTCGCACCAGATATGTATTATTAACCTAGACGATACACGCCTAACCTGCTATCATTGCTCATTTGTTTCAGTGTGAAGTGGGAACCTCATGCGGTGTGTACGCGTATAGTCTCAAAAATTAAAACATCTGTATATTTTATCCGTTTGTTGTATTCCTAATTTCTGTTCCTAACTATATAAAAATAAGCTGTGGTGGAGCATTTCGGTTATTGTCGAGGACCAAAGCAGACCGAACGAACAACAGAGGAGTTCAAGCTGGACGTAGTTTGTGTTTCTAAAAGTTTCTCTCTCCCCCCCCCCCCCAACAAACACTGTCGGGGGGGGGGGTTAATTGATCCTTTAACGAATTCAATGTGTGCTCGAATGCTCAGAGGACATATCATCGCACCAGAATCGTTTTATTACGAACTATCCAACTAAAATCATAACCTTCTCGTTGCTTTGAACTGCCGAAATGAACTCCGTAACGACTTTCGTTTGTTTCAAGTAAGCGAAATTCGCGAAATGGTTCAAGACAATGAAAAGCAGTTATAAAACTCTTATTATTAGGTTATAAGCAGTGTCTCGTCTGGAAA
The DNA here is from genome assembly GCA_020466155.1 of Pachypeltis micranthus. Lineage (NCBI taxonomy): Eukaryota > Metazoa > Arthropoda > Insecta > Hemiptera > Miridae > Pachypeltis > Pachypeltis micranthus. Next base: position 33,232,774 of record CM035773.1, read on the forward strand.
ACGGGTTTCGTTTGGCGAGCGGTAACCGCGACGCGCCGAGTCAACTTTTAAGCGCTACGACTCCGTTTTGAAGAATTCGCGGACGTTTATAATGTTTGAATAGTAAACTACGTTGGTGAAACCCGTCATATTACATAGTAAATCTCATATCAGTGATCATCGATGATTGTATTGAAGGACAATTGTGAGCGTTTGGTGAAACCTCCAGGTGACTCGACTTCCGTTGAGAGCGAACTGAGACGCGGTGGAGGAAGCGGAGCCCCCGCCCCGGGGAGCCCGCCCGCTGGAAAGAGCAGTGCGGAGCTAACTGGGCTGAAGGGACGGATTGCCCCGTTCCCCACCTCATCCTAAGGGACACTTTTATTCATCTTCACGAAAAACGGGCTATATAGAGTGTTTTGCACTTGGTGTAACAAACCTTGATAAAAATTGGACTGCAAATGGAGTAGAGTGCTTCCAACTTCCCCTTCTACCTCAACCTTTATCAGGCACCGTGATTTTTTTATGTTTACTTACAACTCACCTATATTTTAGGCCAGGGAAATTTTGTCAACCCTATAATAAATTTGACCCTTAATGTTTATTTCAGGGCATGTGGATTCCAAATCTGCAATGTCCGCCCAGGCCACATTTGGTCAAAAAATCCGTTGTTTTGCCCAAAAAAGGCATTTGGGATCTGATCGGAAGAAACCCATGGTTGTCAAAAGGAAAAAATTATTTTAAAAAATTAGCTGAAAACGAAATGTTGGCAGTTTTATCGCAATTATGCTGCATTCCTATGCATTGTACGATGTGAGTCGAATAAGACGGATCTCGGAGGCGTGAGGTTGCGTCAAGGTGAGCAATCATGCTACGTAAGAAAATAATGAACCGCTGTTAATAATTCGCAGCTTTTTTCCTCTTGCTATACAACCCCACGTTCTCCCTCTTTAAAAAGATTTTTCCCAAACTTTGACTACACATTCGGATTTGGCGTTAAATTTCCTAAACCCGTTTAGGTTAAAAATAAATATCCCTATAATAAATTTCCTTGGGCCCGTTTCGGTTAAAAAATGTTCAAAACCCGGCAACCGAAAAAAACAACAGACACCTAGAAAAAATGGGGTGTCTGCTACAGGACGAGTTTGGTTAAACATTCAACTTATCTTTTACTAGTCAATACCTAACTTTTCTTCTCCGTAAAAATCTATATGAAAATACGGTAAAAGGAGATGTAGGCCTAACATGCCAAAATAGGTTAGAAATGCATTGATTTGACGTCCTTACATGTGGAGGGTTGTCGAATTTAAGTGGGTTGTGGAAAGTTGTATGTGCTACCCTCCAGATATTTTCACTCAGATTCCACCAACGTTCTATACCAAATATCTGGTGCGTTGCAACACACAACTTTCCTTAGCTCTACGTCAATTCACTTTGTACATGGCCAATTCGATTTAATCAATTCATTTATCACTCAGTTAATTTGAACTTGGTCAAATAACGCTTTACGGCAGCAGGAAACGGTAGCCCTTACAGTTCCAGATTTTATTGTGCTGCTCGTACTCATTGCAGGACCCATATTGAGCAATCGGCACACAGATAATTAATGAGGCTGTAAACACGAATTTTTTGAAGTTGATAGTAATCACTTTTGTGGAGTTATTGGGTAATAACTGTTAGAACTGGTAGTAAGCGAAACGGGCGTAGTTGACATTTAGGAATTTCTGGAGTGAGCCCCATGTATCTCATGAGCGTTTTTAAACACCCACCCTTTAGGTATTGGATTGGACTACAATACCAATTTTTTTTAGCATTCTACTAACATTCCAGCGGACTTTATACTGCGCTAAAAACGCTTTTAGTCGAAAATTTTGATAATGTATTGTGCTGCTCTCGTCATTTTCCCACAAATGGGAATTTTATGGTATCATTGCCTTATTGAGAGCTATCAATATAGAAAATTAAATCAAAATTGTTAGAGCCATTTTTGAGAGAAAAAATATTTGGTGTTTTGATCACTATGATAACAATAGTTAAATTTCGATGGATTTTGTTCATACCCTTATTTTGGCGTCCCATGGTAACCTGCGGGCGAGGTATGAAGTTTGAGGTGATTCGGTACGGTGGTTTTCTCTAAAAATCGTTCACAGACACACAGACCATTTTCCCAAATAGTGTCTTCCGGACTCAGGAGGGTCTGAAACGTAAAGATCTGAAGAAAACTCAAAATTTTTTTTTCAGCCGATTACATAACTTTCCTTTCTACTTCGTAGAGCAAGGAAAGTAAAAAAGGTAGCGATGCATGTTTGAGATTTTATCGGGTCATCCCTCCTTATGCCGTGAGCATTATTGTGTTATTATGTAATGGTAATAGGGCTTTTTTCTTCGGAAGGTTCGTATTTACTGCGAAAATATCTGGTGCGTAGCAACACACAACTTTCCGCCACCCCTTTAAGTTCGAACACCACCTACATATGCGGGCGCTATATCTTCGTTCAACGCATTTTTACAGGAACATTTATAGACAACAAAATGTAGGGACTAGTTAGCTGAGAGTAGTCCGAAAGTTTGATCGAAACCGTTAGAGCCGTTTCTGAGAAAATTGGAATTCCGATAAATTAATATTCGACAAATCTCCTTTTCTGAGTTAACTTGGCTTATATCTCCGTTCAACATATATATGCAGAAATATTTATGGAGAACGAAATGTTGGTATGGGTGACTAAAAGACAGTCCATTAGGATTTATTACATCTGGTGAAAAAGTTACCCTGGAATTTACGGAAATGTTAGAAAAAACGTTATTTTCGACACATTTTGATTTTTATCTCTGTTCAATGGACCGTCACAGGAACATTTATTGAAAAGAATATGTTGGTATTAACTATTTAAAAACACCCTGTGAGTTTGGTGAAAATCGCTGAGGTCGTTTTGCCAAAAAGCGTAAAAAACCTATTTTTGCTTCAGGGGCCTATATCTCCGTTCACCGTATTTTCATGGAGATTTGTATGGAGAAGAAAAGTTAGGTATTGAATAGGAGAAGATAATTTGAAAGTTTAATCAAAATAGTTAGAGCCGTTTTCGAGAAAAATGCGAAAATCCCTAGTTTTTGGTACATTTTCGTCCTCCCACCCCCCTTCCCATCGGCCGAAATCGTCCATAACCTTATTTTGGTGTTTACAAAAAATAACGAACAAAACGAAAAAAGAACCAGCTCAATCGGATCAGCCGTTCTCCCGCAAATCGAACTACAGACGCACACACACACACACACACACATACATACACACACACGGACCACACTCCGAAATTAGGTTTTTTAGACTCAGTAGGGTCTAAAACGTAAAGATCTGTAGAAAACCCAAATTTTTTTTTGGGCCGATTACTATACTTTCCTTCCCTTCGGGTAGCGGAAAGTAAAAATGCGCTAAAATCGGAGGCACACTTTAAGTGGAAGTATTTCATGACGTAGAAATAGTAATCAAACTGTTAGCTATGACTATTTCGAACGTTCTGGAAGAGCGATTCAGTAAATCAGAGAATGTCCTCACCCACGCACTCACGAATGCGTAAACCGGTACTAGAGAGTATCATTTTACGTTCTCAAACGTGGTTGTGTTACCTGTGAACACGTCTTCAGAAGCATTACTTACTAATTCTGTTTTCTTTATCTCATCCCTTCGCTGAGAACAATAACGAAAACCGACGACGCCGTTTTTAGCTGCGTAATGTTATGTAATCTTCTTATGTCAGCTTATTGCCCCAATAATAAAGTTATCTCTCTATTTTTATCCGTTTGTTGTATTCCACAGGAGTTCAAGCTGGACGAACTTTTTCTTTCCAAAGAAACCGTTTAATTGGTCCTCTAACAAATTCACTGTATTTTAGAATGCTCAGATGACATATCATCGCACCAGAATCGTTTTATTACGAACTGTCCAACTAAAATCATAACCTTCTCGTTTCTTTGAACTGCCGAAATGAACCCTGTATTTTCGTCCGCCTTTTGTGCGTTTCAAATAAGTGAAATTGGCGAAACAATCAGAAATGAAATGAAAAGCAGTTATAAAACTCGTATTATTAAGTTATACGTAGTGTCTCGTCTGTAAAACGAGTTTCGTTTGGCGAGCGGTAACCGCGACGCACCGAGTCAACTTTTAACCGCTACGACTCCATTTTGAAGAATTCGCGGTTTGTTATAATGTTTGAATCGTAAACCACGTTGGTGAAACCCGCTATATTGCGTAGTAAATCTTAGATCAGTGATCATTGATGATTGTATCGAACGAAAATTGAGAGCGTTTGGTGAAACCTCCAGGTGACTCGACTACCGTTGGGAGCGAACTGAGACGCGGTGAACGAATCGGAGCCTACGCCGGTGCTACTCCCCCCGCTCGGAGGAGCAGCTCGGAGCTAACTCTAGACGCTCCAACTAACAGAAGGACGGCCTAAGGGACTCTTTCATTTATTTCCACGATACACGGGCTGGCTATACAGGGTGCGATGTACTTGATGGAACAAAAATTGGATAAAACTGGACCGAAAATGTAGACGAGTGCTGCCTTCACCAACCACCCCTACACTATACATTTGGGGCCAGGAAAATTTTGTCAACCCCCCTCCCGCCATTCAAATTTGGCCCTTTACGTTTCAGGGATTGGGGATTCCAAAAGTGCAAGCGTCCAGGCCATAATCTATATGGTGTGGTCTACAAAATCGGTGTGCCCACTTGCGCGGCAATCCGATTGAACGAAACCCATGGTGGTCATGGACAAAAAATTATTTCAATAAATTAGCCGGGAAAGTTGGCAGTTTTATCGAAATTACGTCGTGTTTTGTATAATTTGTTATGTATTTTACTATGCTGAGTCAAATAAGACGCGTGAGGTCACGTCATGCTGTGCAAGAGAATAATAAACCGTTGTTGATAATTTGCAGCTTTTTTAAAAAGAACTTCACAGCTTTTTCCATAAACTCACGTTCTTCCAATTTAAAAAGACTTTTCACCACTTTAGACTACGTTTGGCGTTCAATTTCCTATACGCTTAGTGTACATATGTATCAAAATCTCTTGAACAGCTTGACGGAGTCTTACATCTTCGAGATCCATCCCAGTCGACTCAGCCATCGAAAAATACCAGTAAACCAAACGAAACATGACCTGACTACAACGGAACGACGAAAATCAAATATTCCAGGCGCCCATCAGCGACGTGGCGAGTCGAGCGGGTTGTTTTGATGAGACTGGAGTGAAACTGTCCCGCGAGCTGTTTCAATTAGTAGACTTTGGCTCACTATATTTACTGTGATTTCACTATTGACGCACTGTAAACGTCTAGGAATTGTTCCGTTCGATACATCATCTGGAAATACCGAAAACGATCCCGAACACGGCGTATTTGCGATGAAACTGCGTTTTTATTGATTTGTGTAACCGTTGTTTGCCCATAAAACGGTCAATCCGATTGCCGAGCAGGCGCGCACAACTAGATACTATATTTCGTGCGAAAGAACAGTTTTTTTTAGACTACGTTAAAGGCACATACGGCGGACGGAAATAGCAGATTTAGAATCGGTAAAAAATGTTTCTCGACCGAAAATTTAGGTATTATTTAGCCAGCACCTCGTAAGTTTGATCAAAATCGTTGAAGCCGGTTTTGAGAAAATTAAGATATGATAATTTGCTATTTGTAAAAATTTCTTCTACCCATTATTCAACACATTGTTACACCATTAGTTGTTAGGGGAAAATGTTAGTTTCATCAAATTCGCTTATAGATTTACAGTAAACGTTTCAAAAATGTTAAGAAACATGAGTATTTTCCAACTTTTAACGCGATTGACTGTTCAGGTATTCACCGGTTAAAGGAATCTGGTGAGTTTGATAAAAACTTTATAGCCGTTTTTCTGAAAACCAAAACAAAGCTCTGCTTGACACATAAGCCTTCATTCGCAGATTGTTCGACCCTGGTCGAATTAGTTGAAATCTTGAGCTCGGAACTTCGTTGTTTTGAGCCTCTCTCAAACATCAACTCCAGCTCTTTCTGACCTGAAGCTTTTTGTCTGTAGCTGTACAAAGGTGCAGGCTGCAGGTTCAGTTTATTCCCGAAGCTGTCAACAGTTTTTCCCTTTTGAACCTTCCAAATCCCCTACCCACCACTCGGTTTACCTCCTCTCCTTAGATTCAAACTGACATAGATCTTCCCAGACCCAACCCCCAAACATATACTCGTCTCTCAGCTCTTGCAACCAGTTCACCTATTCAGTGTCCCCCTTGTTAACGCATGAAAAATACTCATTGAAACTCATATCCAAAGTGTTAATACTGTTCTCACTCTCGCTCACCATGTTCATTTATATTTATTTATTTCTTTTACTCAAACACTAGCTCCCCTTTTGTGCGCCCTACACTGATGTCTTGAAAACACATTTATAGAAAACAAAAGTTAGCTATGGAGTAGGAGAAGATAATTTACAGATTTAATCAAAATGGATTGGGCAGTTTTGGAGAAAAATACAAAAATATTTTTATCACGTTTTGCCCCCTCCCGCCTTCTGATCGATGAAAACTAACCTCATAACCTTATTTTCACGCCATCAAAAACGATACTACCGTAATCAAAATGGGCAATTCAATCGGTTCAGACGGTCTCTTGCAAATCGACTGAGCGACGCACCCATACTCACTGGACCTCCTCCTAGTGCTTGAAGATCTAACAAAAATCCCACTTTTTAGTTGCACGTTTACCCTTATTGCATATAATAGTGACTGAGACAGATTTTTATTCTAAATAGACTTCCAAAACCGTGAGAGGCACAACAGCCGTGATAAATATAAGTGGTTCTAATTTTGTTCATATCCTGCTTTTGAATAACTGGCTGAACATAAAATTTGAGTTAATTTGGCCTCAATTTTGTCCAGAGAAACGTCCTCAAATTTCATTTTATCCCCCCTCCCACCCAAGTCGACGAGCGTGCAATGAGTGCGTGTATCCTTGTTCAGAGAGCATTATATAGCTACTAGTTGTTCGAGAGTACATAGTAACTTTGATCGAAATCGTTATAGCAGTTTATGAGAAAATTTGAAAAACGTTAACATTTATGTTCGACAAATCTTGTTTTACGAACTATCACGGCTTATTCTATTTTAGACGGATAGGTAAAAAATAGTTGCTTAACGACACTTCATAAAACTGATAAAATCCAACGAAGCACGAGAAATTATGAAAATGTTCACAAATATTATTTTTGACACATTTTAGTTTTTATCTTTGTTCAATGGACTGTCAGAGGAACATTTATTCAGAACAGATTACTTGAAGATATCTTGAGAGTTTGGTAAAAATCGTTGAAGTCGTTTTACCAAAAAGTGAAAAAAACCTATTTTTCTTCGTATGCACTAAAGGTGTTGAGCGCACGAGCGGGCGAGAGTTGAAGATCGAAAATAAAAGAAACTCGATGAGCAAGAGGAGGAATGTACTAAATGCAATGAAGTGAGTAGAGGTTGTGTACACCAGAGGGACACAAGACGAGGAATCGTAATATGCGTGAACTGGGGAGGGAAACCGTATCGGAAGGCGATAGCAAACTGTATGGGCGGAGAATAGATACAGGAAAGTGTCTGAGAGGGCACAGGCAGACAAGTGTGACTTTCCCGAGAGTTCGTAGCTGAAAGAATTTCTGGAGGAGTTGTCTCTTGTGGAGAGGAATCTGAAATTGAGGAAAGGAAAAACCGACTTCGGGGAAATCCACTGCTGTTAGAAATAAACGCGAAGGTGGACTTTCCACAGGTACGAGCGAGTAAGAGGAGACAACGACTTTGTCATTAACGGACAGGGACCTTTGGTTTTTGGTACACATTCGTCTCCGTTTACCATCGATGGCAATCTCGTAAACGAAACTTAGAGATAACCAACTTAATCACACAGACCACGCGTGTACATTAGGTGTTTGATTCAACTGACCTCGAAACATAAAGATCTGAAGAAAACCAATAAAGTTTTATTCGACTACATTATATTCTTACTTTGTGGGGCTGACAAAGCACCAAAGAAAATCATAAGAATTTCTCATGGGTTGGAATACAGGTTTTTTTTCCGGCAGAACAGCCATGATTTGAGTGACAAACAGGCCATCGGCGTATTGATTCTCGTATGATTTGTAGAATCGAGATGAGCAGGTAAAGAGTTTTGTTGTCGAGAAGCGGAGGATTGAAAATTGATTTCGTCGCTTAAGCCCCTCGAATGAAATGGAGGGGAGGGGGACTAAAACCTCGTCAGGAAGATAATAGCAGTTAAATCCTCGATGAATCAAACGATTGTCGACTATGAGGTGGAACAATCCTCTTGTATGCTCTCAATTAGTTGATTACACAGCTCCTTTCAAAATTCCTCCCCCTCCCCCCACCGTCCTCCTCAATATTCAAAACTGAATCACTTTCTGGTCCTCGAGGGCGAGCCAGGGCAACACGCTGGGGGAGAATCATCCCTCTGCTACAGTCCACTCCTGGCTCTCACCCTCACCCGCCGAACTCTAGTTCACCCTCGGGTCTTTTTACTTCCTCCGCTCCCACTCAACTATTCACAGATTTAAACTGTTGTAATGTAATAATGCTCGTTTTAATTCTAGTCCGGCCTTTTCAACTTATACTCCAAGCTCTTCTACATCCACCTCTCTCACTTTGGCAAAAGACTAGTCCCAAAAACGGAGCAGAATAGAGGGAGTGTTTGGGCTTTAAAATTAATCCTTCTCCCTCCGAGCTCTCCCTGCATCATTAATTTTTGCCTTTGGGATGAGGCAATTATGACAGTTTGCTCTTCTTTTCAAAAGATCTTTTGCTTTCAATAGACACTCCCTCCCTTCCACACCGCTCCGCACCGTCGCTGATTTTACCACAGTTTCCTTCTTTCATTCGCAAGAGCCTTCCTCCCCCGTCATCCGAAAATCCCCCTCCACCGAGGTCCACTGACAATCTCTCGGAGCGTTAAAAAATACAAATATAAATTTCCCGCCTTTTTTTTCACTTTGCCGTCGGCCTAAAGGGCGGCAGAAGCCCATGAAAAGCGGTCTCTCCTCTCTGCATATTTAATTCATCCTACCTAATTAATTTTCTGACGAAAACCACCTTTTCTGCGGAACTCTGAGGTCTAGGGTGGATTGATCAAAGGAAAAGGGCTCGTTATGTCGCCCGAATTGGCGATTAACTTTTAGCCGGATATCGTCAATGAAAACGACGGGTACAACCGAAAAGTTGCGTAAAATTATGTTTGGTTTGAATCGACTCGTTTTATTTAGGTGAGCAATTAATGAGAATTGAAGGACATAAATTTCGACTAAAAAAGGGCAGAAAAATGAATCACTGGGAACCTTCTAGGCGTAGACATTGAACATGAAGGTATCGCAATAGAGCATAAACATCTGGCACCGCAGCACACAATTTTGGACATTCCCACGTAAATTCAGCCATTTTTATCAATCAGATGCGAAAGTTGTTTGAATTCGTGAATTTCGTAGGACGTCCCTAACCATTTTATAACCTAATCAAACTTCCATTGCCTAGGATGCTTATTATACTTCCGATGCGATAATCAGATAACGATAGACTCGTATGACCGGGTTTGAAACGAAAAAAGCTGCACGAGAGTGTGCGAATGTTAGGTTTCGACTCACATCATCATGTATCATTTAACCACATTGAAGCTCTATGTGGCAATCTAGATTATTTTCTTCGATGTGCAAAGAGATTGGCAGTGAGCGTGAGTAGCTTCTCATTCTTACGGATACTCAAATGTCTAATACTTACAAATGTGGTTCGTGTCTTCCTTCTTGGCCCCGAGTACGCAGGCCATCTCACTGGGTTTTCTTGGCGTTGCTCAAATCCCTACTTCTTCGAACAGATGAATGCGTTTTAGTTAGGTTTGCACGGTAATAGAGTCATTTACTAACTTCCCTATTTCAAAACAATTCTCGGAGCCTTCAGTTTGACCAGATAATAGGAATATTTCATCGTAATCCCTTTAGCTGTGAATTATTAATGTCCAATGCCTCATAGAAGAAGAACAAAATGAACTTGTGGATCTTTCTCGCTGTGGTGCGAAGAAATTGCAGACTGCTGGACAACAGCACGAAAGGGCTACGAAGAACTTGAAAATAAGGCAATGAACAAGGATTTCCCCTAACGCGCTTCGTGAAAAAGAAGTATAGGGATCCGTTCGACATTCGGTCGAATTTACTATTGACAGTGTTTGAAACTGAAAATTTCAGAAATAATGGACTCGAGGGTCAATTTTTAGAGTTAGAAATTATTGGGGGCCCTTGTCATTACAGCGGCTGAAATAATTTTGTTAGGAATCCCTGGTGTTGAATATAAAGACGTAAAATTCGAGAGAAGGTTTTTTGGTCCTGTCTCAGTTTGCGTGTGTCCACCAATCTTGTTTTACCGCCTTTGATGACTGGAGCGATTCAACCCGATCAACCGTTTCCCAACCTTTATTATACTTTTTGAACGTAGTTTAAAGTATAAGCCGGAGCCTCCCCTTTCCTTCAGCTGTGGCTGTTACGAAGCATTGGCACCTTCGGGAAGCGTTTCGGAGAATTCGGGTCCATCTCTTTTCATCATTCCTCAGGTGCGCGCCGGCCGCAAGGAAAACTCCAGCGATCATAGCTCACTCTGCTGATCAGAGTTCTTTTTTATTCGTTCTATCGTATAATCCTGTTAGAGAGAACTTAGTCACCATTAATTTGAGGTGTAATTCATAACGAAGGAAAGACGGTTTATCGAAGCACAAAAAAGGATTTTAGGAAGTTCCCTTCTACAACTGCGTTTAGAGTTTAGGGCACTTCATTGCGGAATAATAGCAACAATCGGCCGTTCTTCTGAAGTCCACTCATGGGAGGAAACCTTAACGGACCTGTCGCCGAGAGTTTCGCACCGTGAGACAGCTTGCCTGGCGGTTACTACTTCAGTTTCTAATCCGATTCGCACTTTTAAAGACTTCGGTGGCGCGTAGCTTAGAGCACCTCGAATCCCATTAAAATAAGTAGGGGCTATCTAAGTGATAGAAAATTCCGTTCGAAGCGACACTCGTGGAAATGCAAAGAGGAACGAGAAACTTGTTTGTTTTCAGATGATTGATAGCGGGCGGTGCTCAAACATTTCGTCGACTACGTTCACCTTCACAGCCTCTGAACAGGCGTAGTTACTCTCTCACACGTGTCTTTCGTTCCATAGGAAGACGGTAATCATCGACTAAAACACAATAGGGCTCCAGACAATAAAATCATTCATACACTTCACCTCGAACGTCATTGACTTCCAGACTCATCAAGTTCAATAATTTCCTTATAAACAAATATACATTTTTCTGTTTCCTTCAGATCTTTACGGTCTGAATGCGGACACCATTTTAGAAAATATGTGTGTGTTCCTGTGAACACAATCGAGAGAAAGCGCTGGAAAAAAAATTGGGTCCAATGCGACATTTGGCGCACAAATCTCACTGTTGCTATCATAGTGATCAAAACACTAAATATTTTAAAGTGAACGTACCTGTTTGGTGATGGAACGTCTTCTCTGGCTGGGGAGATACTCTGGGCGAGCACATTCGACGTAAAGACATCATCGTCTGGCCATTAAGTCAGTACTGAAGTCAGTTGGTTGGTTGTGGTCCTTATAAAGAAAGAGAAGTGTTAACAGGATGATGTAGCGTCGGGAAGGGGCGAGGAGGAAGGAGGTCAGGCACCTCCGGGGAAATCTGTTGGAAGTGAAGGAAAATAATGTAAGGTTGAGTTGATTGTTGATTCTAAGTCTTTTTTGTGGTGTGGTCTGTAAGTTGGTTGTTTTCGTTTGTGTTGTGTCTTGATCACTTAACTTTAGTAATAACTTTAGTAATTTCCCTTCTGGCGGAACTAACCCCATTACTTCAACACCAAATATTTTTATTTCGAAAACAGTGACTGTGATTCCATGTTTTGTATGGATAATTTCAACTGGCATGAAACACAATAAACTACGGCTGTTTTTACTTATAAATCTCGCTCGTATGAGACTAGCGTTCTCACAACCAGGATATATGTATAATAAGCTATATGTACGGTAGCAGTTTAATAATGGCCACAAAATAATCACGAAGACCTCATCTAACATCGTGTTGTGAGTAAATTTTTTCGCTGCGTTTCCCATATAATTCCAAAACTCTCAAAAAATCGTGTTGAGAGGCGTTGATAGTCAAATTAAAAAAACTATAGATTGATCACTGAACAAATATGGTGGCGTAAATAGCACCTAATAAATTCCGGAATTTATGAAGTTGTTTTATTAAGTTCATATGAACTAAGTGAAAAGTTAGTAACTAACGGCTGCAATTATGACCCTAGCTTCCTATACCATCGCGTCGGGACTGGTTTGGGAATGCCTGACTGGCCTGAAGACCTTGACAAAGGAAAACACATAAACACTGTGTTGGAAGCCAGGTCATTCAGGAATTGAAGGGAATGAAGAGGCTGAAAAACTGGCGAGGAAAGGATCAGCGCTTCTCCCGGTGGCACCAAGAGCCACTTGATCATGGGGGTTGGTAAGTGAGAAGAGAAGTGCAAGGCGGATGAGCCTGGCCAAAGGCAGTCAAGGCTGTTTATCAGACTCTCCAGGGAGCGAACGAGAGAGATCCTCAGCCTGAAGAGAGATAGTATACGGATTTTGCCTGTTTACAGGTCACTGTTCACTAACGTACCACCTGGCCTAGGTTGGTTAGTCAGAGGTACAGAATTGCACATTCTACAAGGAGTAGCTGGAGTCAGCGGAGCATATAGTGTGTACGTGTGATGGGCTGACTGCAGCGTGATGGGTTGGGGGGGCGCGGTGGCTGAGCGCGTTGGGGAGCGAGGCCTTCCGAGCCAGGCGGGGATAGAACCAGCGGACTCTGGTTCGATCCCCGACCAGGCACCCCCCTCCTCCAAACCCAGGGGGGTGAGGAAATGGGTACTGGCGGCGGCTGGGAAACTAGGCGGGCCCCCCACCAGGCTCGCCGGGGAGTTAGGACATGGGCCCAATGTGTGCCACGGCGAAATGCCATTGGTCCTGCAGCTCTAGCGGTGTCGTATGGCCCGCAGCTGCCTCCCTGATGAGTGAGTGAGTGAGTGAGTTGGGGTTCATCAGCTGCGGCTGAAGGAGGTTGCAGGGATGGACCTCAAGGTTGTCTTGCGTTTAGTGTGGGAATGGTGGGGACGTATTGGGGACGGTGCAACAGAAAACACTGGCTTGCTGGAGGTGAACTGGGTGGACATGAGGGGGCTCATGGTCGCCTACAGAATAGGCCCAGTTGTGGCCGCCGTGGTGTTTTCCCAACGCCACCAAGTAACTTTTTTTTTAAATCCATAAATATCGCTAAATATACGCGGGGTTGAGGACAGTTATGCGAAGCGTCGCTGATATCTTCACAGCGTTCCCCTCCCAATTCCCGAACTGTGAACAACGACCTTTCAAAAAAACAGGTCGACACTCTGATGAGTTACCGACACGTTAATTACTCAAGGCGGTGGTAACATAAGGCGCAACCCAATAAACTTATAAATCTTATGCACTTCACCTAGTTGTACCTGCTGCTTTTAAATTGAGTGAAGAATAAATTGGTTGGGTGATAAATGTCGCCGAATTAAATCGGTTCAGAGGAAACTTTCGTGATATGCGGCACCTGAAATAGAATGAGTTGAAGTAACAGGAAGTATAAAATTGCTATTGAATCAACATCACGCTCGAAAACTGAATAGAGAAGCTAGAGAGAATGCGAGCTGCTTGTTTACTGGAGGAAATAATACGATTTCGAAAGTTGTTTGCTTAGAAATAGAATTCCCCGCCCTCTCATCACTGGCAGCACTTGGAAATGTAATAGTGACGAGGAAAAGCAGATTTTTTCCCCCCCTTTTGAGAGAGCGAACTAAATCTGCCGGAAAAGGGTGCAAGAGGGTCTTATGCGGGTGAGACTGTCCGTGAAATAAGGGTCTGCCGTCAGAGTCCTCTTTTGTGTTCACTCGAAGCATTCGGACCGACGAAGAGAAGTAGGGAAGGTTTGGGAACGAGTTGAGCCGCTGCTAACCCACGTTTAAACTGCTTTGGCGCAATCACAACTACCCCGTTTCGTGAAACTAACTACATTTTCAAGGAGAAGTTACTGATGTGGAGATGAACGGAAATAACCTTTTGAAAGAACAGGGACGTCTCATTAGCCGGTGTACGGGTCAGTACATAATGCACTAATCTCCCGGTCTGCTCGTATTACCAAGTTTAAATGCACGCTAGTTATTGATGACATCATGATTTGCTAAAGCACCCACGAACGCTGCGAGGAGCTCCTGAAGGTGTTGGCAAGTGCTCAAGACATCTACAAAATCGGTGCATGTACACTCGAAACACACTCGAGAGCATCGTCGAACTCCATGAAACTGGAAATGGATCATCATTCGCTCAGCAGCACTGGATTGACCAATCCGTATTCTCCATGTAATTGTTTCCCAACTGCTCACCACGAACTACCGATAAGCTTGGTACTATTCGTCAATGTCTGGTTGTAGCATTGACACCGAGCAACTCTATAGAGTGAACTTCCAGGCGACACATGGCACTGAGCCACTTCAAAGGCTGATGAGCGAACACCAGCCTCGCGTGACGCCACTGCAGCTCAGGATACTTTGCTGAACACTAAACACAATATTTCACCCTCGAATTCAGGGAGTTCAGTTTTTTTTTTTTTTTTACTAGATCGAGTAATGGAGCTAGGATAAGTGAACACCCTGTTTAAGCACATGATCTGTGCGTCTGTGAACAAAACTGCAAGGGAACAGTGGAACCGATTCGCATCAATCTCAAAATTAAACTTTTAAACATAGGAATGAGCGAAATCGGTTCCGAACTATAGTTCTCATAGTGATCAAAACGTCCCAAACTTAAATATGGACAGTTCCAACGTACAGGTAGTATCCAATTTTGCGTACGCATAAGAGTGACTCGAGCTGCACAATAAATTCCGTCAACGTTAACGTTTGTGAATTTTCTGGCTGTGACAAAAAATTCAAGGCGGTGATCTAAACAAATTAATATTCCCAAAGGAGAAAGGTAAAGTTCATTATTTGACTAGTTCAGCGATTGTTGTCGAGGGTGGCCGCGTTGGTTGGTCGTGTCACAAGTCAAGCTCCATGGAAGCCGCGTCCCAAAACAATAAACGTGAGAGGGTTTAGCGGGGACAATCAATGGCAATGATACCGTAAACATAATTTCACGAAGAGAATTTCCTCTAATATGACAGCTCCAAGAGAATCGATAACGTTGGTGAGTAATCAAGAGAGTGGAACAGGTTACTGTCCCTTTCCCAACAGATTGAATGAAACTAATGCACGGAGCGGGTCGGTATTAGGATAATTAATTCTTCGTCTCTTTCCCCCGTTGGAAACTCTTCAATTTTCGGTTAAACCCGTTGACAAAATAAACGCATTGACCATTCGCTGGCATTTTTGCTTCTTAAAACCAGATTTACTGTGGAGAGCAAAGGAAAGGGGTTTTAGATGCCCGAGCGTTGAAGATTATTTTTTTCGAGCCGAAGGCACACGGGACCCTTGCTCATTGCTGCCACATGTTGGGCCTTTCGTGACGATGTCCCTTACCTAATGCAAGACGACGTACATACCAGCCCTTTTTAAAAAGCTGAAAGTGTCTTTCGATGCAGACTTCAACACATAAAATATTTGAAAAATAATGTATGTACCTGGCTGCTAGGACAAGGCACTTTGCCGTTTCGCTTTCACAATTTGCGTTCAACTGCCCCAATTCTGACTGGCCCTAAGCCGATGGACGTGTTTTTCCAATACCTCCTACGGGATAACCTGTAGATGTAGGTGTATTTTCGTAGCTCCTATGCGAGGCTCAGACCTAGTGGGGAAGGGATTCCGGGCCACTTTTTGCAAGGTAGGCTGCCTTTTCATTGCCTTGGTTGCTTCTATTAGCCGGTCTAAATAAGGAAAAGCCTATTGTGCGTACCTAGTCAGTTGAGCGCCTGAAGGCATTACATGTCAGCCAGTATATGAAGGTGTAGGCCGAGATGGCCTGTAAGGCCGTATCGTTGTCTGATTACCCTTGAGTCCTTTTGCCAGGATATCTTGTGCTCAGATTTTCATAGCTAGAATTTGGTTCTAGAGTTACCATCTGATAGTTACCACTACTCGTAATGGTAGTAACTTGGGAGCACAAAGGAAAACAATAGGGAATTCTTCTCTCTGCAAGGAGAACACGGTTGCTCAAAAACAGTCTTAGTCAGACCTGGCAGCCCTAACCATCAACAATCTTCTCATGGTGGCCAGTGATACTACCCTAACGGGGTACAGGACTCTTAAAGGTCGACTTTTAGGCTAGAGGCCTGGTTTCCCTCTTGGGTGGCTAACTGATGCTCTGGAAAACTATGATGGGTGAGGGGGGGGAGGGCTGGCAACGTGTTCAACGCTCCCATATAAGCCCTTTTCCGCCCGTGTGTGACCAAAAAACAAAACCTCATATTATGAGGTGTTCTAGGGAGGCGCATGCGTCCTCACCGATCAAGGACGTCAGCAACCTTTCCCTTCGACATCTATTTCCTCTTCTACCTCCTACCCTTCCACTGCCTGAGTTGGTTACACGTTTAGTATGAATACTTATAAACGACACGACATTAACATAAAATCAAGTTCGAAGGAAGATGACGAGAGGAGCACAATAGATTATCAAACATTTTGACGAGAATCGATTTTAGCTCTGTATTTCCTCATACGTCTCGTTCATAAGTCGTGCACAATGTTGCTCCCTTCGTAATGAACGTTTAACTATGGCCTTAAGAAATAAGAGTTCCTGAACGTTTCGTTTTGAACGGAATAACGGAACTAGATACTCGATTAGTTAATGCCACAACGGGGTCTGCAGTGTTGCCTACTCTCAATTATCATAATGATCGAATAAACAAGGAGCGTGGGCTTGAAAGGGGAGAAGGTGAACTTTAAATAAAGTAGCGCTGAGCGTTGATTACTTTCTGACAAAATGACCAGTCACCGAGTGATTACTCACGCTTTGACTAACAGCTCCACTTTAGATCAAATTGTATAGTTCGCAACGAAAGGATCTAACAAAAGCGATATACATATATCTGGTGCCTGCAGGAGACAATAGTTGAACTCTAGCCATTCTGTTGCGTCAGCAGTATGATGGAGAGCGATGACATCGGCTAACCTAACCTGATCACAATAACCAGGTTCTGAGTAACTCTGATTGATATGGAAGTTTTCGTTCGGTTGCAGAAAGACGAAGGAAGCTTGAAGTTACCAGAAAAGAAAGAGAGCGTTAGTCCATCAACAGTCGAAGGTAATTCTTGTTTCATCTGCCGCACACCACCATTTACGCTTCGTATTCGTGGGCTTTAACGTTTTTTTTTTGTTTCAGAAGAAAAGGTGAGAGGATTCGAGTGGGTTAACCATTTCTCAATAGACGCCCCTCAGTTATACAGAGAGCACATGGCGAGACAACTTCATTTCATGAGAGGTAAGTTGTTTCAAGACATTTCTAGTATCGTGCACATTTCAACACACATTGACGGATCTGTCGCATGCAAGTAGTTAATAAAGGGGAACAGCTGGGTCGATTGACGTCAGCCTACTCCCCTCACCGCCAGCTGTTATGACATCACCCCACCCTGCCACCATCTACGTCATCATGTGACATCATTGCCCCCCGCCATTACTGTAACTTCTGAGTGGATCCCTACCACCCCCTCGTGTGACGTCATGCCCTCACGTTATTTCGTAGCAATCATTGGGGGGGGGGGGAATCTCCATGTGTACTCAGAATTCATTTAGCACGAACACGTGTACTGTTGGGGAAAAATCGATAGGTGTGACGTCGCCTAATAGGAGGGCTAATCCACTCAGCAGTAAGAGAGGTAGAGGGGGTGTGCATCCACTCGCAAGTTAGCGTAATAATTGGGGAGTATGACGTCATGCGTGCTGAGAGGGCTGTAGGGAACCACTCAGAAGTCAGGGCATTGGTGGAGGGCATGACATCACATGAGGGGGTTGTGGGGATCCACTTAGAAAATGTTTATAGTAGAGGTGGGTATGACATCACGGATGAGTAGGGGGAACAATAGGGGGAGTGACAGTAGTGGAGGGAGGGGGGAGGGACCCACTCAGAAGTTACACCATTGGAGGTGGATAAGACGTCACATGACGACGTTGGAGGGGGGGGGGATGATGTAATAATAGCTGGCAGTGAGGGGGGTAGGCTGACGTCAATCGACCCAGCTGTACCCCTTCATTAACTACTTGCATGTGACAGATCTGTCAATGCGCGCTTTCTTTTCGAGTACAGCATCAGTCTGAATGGGTAATGTCTCTGAAGTTAGTAGTCAATTGGCCAGAGAACGTTGGGGTTGGTACAAACAACGACGAGTTTTGTAGTATAGTGAACAAAGAGAATGAGACTGGTTTTGGGTAGAGTGTGTGATGTGCTTGGAAATCACAATTTCAGAATTTTCAATTCAGAGCATGCAGGTGAAACTCAAAATAATAGAATTATAGTCCAAACGTTGAGTTGTATAGAAGTTGGTATAAGTGTGATTGAAAATAATTTTCTACCTCATTCTTAAATTGGCAGAAAACTAAATTAAATGACGCTTTAAAAAAATGAATGAATAACTTCAGCATGGAAAGGAAGGGTAGCCGAGTGCGTTGGGGCGAGCTGTCTATGCCAGGCAGTCAACCAGAGGAACGTACAATGTCAAATTATGAGGGGAGTTGTAAAAAAACGTTCCTGGCCGAAAACACAGGTGCATTATTCAGAATGAAAAATAAACCAAAATATGGCAGACTGGCATTAAAAAATCAATAAATTCAAATTGCCTCACGCCCTTTGTAGAATCGATTACACTGGGGAGAAAAACTCATTTTGCACCACCACTAAACAAGAAAAAAAATAACAGATTGCAGAACTGACAATTCGAATGAGTCAAGATTCCAGCTCACACTCCTGTCATTGAAATGGCACCCAAGTAAATCGAGACAAGGCCAGAGCAATGCTAGCAGTAATTAATCACAAGCAACCCACCAATTATATCCTTTCCTTTTCAAGTGAGAGAGGTAGGAAGTAGACTGTCACACATTTCCAAACCCCTTCGTAACAAATGAGTCAGAAGTCCCTTTGATGCGATAGGGGGAGGGGGGGTTGGTTGGAAATGTTTGGAGAGCCGCTGACTCATGCATTAATTACAGCGACCACGAGCTCCGATCCAATGCAAAACTTTCGCCAGATTATGTATCTTTGTCTATGACCACGAGATTACGATCACCTGATGCCTAAAGTGGGAGTGAGGTGGTGCAAATACGCTGACTGGTTGAATGGTATTGTGATAAAACGTAGTGATATTGGCAATATTTACGTATGGAACTAGCGCTATGAAGGGGTAACGAATGGGTAGGTTGTGTAGCGTGGGTAACATTTACACATACTACGCACGACGCTTCCCCTAACGCGACAGATAATTATCACAAAGAGGTTTCTTGAAGTAAAACTCCTTTTCTTCACACTTTCCCCATTCCAACTCTCTACCATCCACACTTCCTCCTCCACTGAGGACTAAGCTCTCCACAGTTTCGTGTAGAGTTTCATTATTTCTACATTCGTACGTCAGATAACATTCCACAAAGGTTGGGAGGTTTTGAAGGCAACGCAAACTCCTCCTTCCTCTTTCTATATGAAGTGCGTGTCTTCAGAACATTCACATACGGAATCACTGCGCACGAGGCTTCCTCAGACACTCTGGACCAGTTAGCACCATGTTGTTTCTTAAAATAAAATTTGCTTCCATTAACATCTCATCCACTCACTACCTCTCCCATCATTCAACCCCCTACCCTCTTCCTGAAGACTGAGCTTTTCAAAATCTCGTTTCAACGACGACTCAAAGATTTAATTCGTTTCATCCCTAAAGAGTTTTGGCTTCTTAAACTTTTCAAATTCGATCCACTTTGGGACTGTAGAGGAGCGATGGGGGGGGGGGGAGTGTTAAGGGTGTTTCTTTGCAAACAGAAAGTTTTTGCTCTTCTCTCAAGCAAATCGTATAATCCGCGTTTCTAATTTTGGTTTAGGGGCGTTGTGAGAAGGAGTGTGTCGGAGGAGAGGGGAGACTTATTCAGCTCTTATTGGACTCGGTGAAAAGTAAAGGTGTGGTGTCAGGACAGGAGGCAGGGGAGTGAGGTGTAACCTCCCTTTTGACGAAAGGCGAGTAAACGGATCCCCATTACTGAGAATTAGCGCTTCACAAAAAGGGCCTTTAAAGGAAATGCCCGTGAAGAGGGTGAGAAGGAGAGTGAGAAAAAGAACTCTCTCCGCTTTTCTTTTTTAAGTAACTCGATGCGGGTTCCGGAAAACTGCGAGTTTAAAAAGAGGAAACCCGAACAATATTTTACAGTTGAAGAGATTTGATTGAGAGGGGGGGAAACAAAGTTTCGCGGTTTTCCATCCTCAACTGCTTCGGCTCCCTTCCACCCACAACCTAATCGATACCCTATTTCTCACCCTCAATTCTTTTTTTTAGTTTCCTTGGCTCTATGAAGCTGAGTTCTCTTCAGATCTTTACGTTTTGACGCCTACTGAGTACGATGAACGCTATTTGGAAAAACGTTCCGCGTGGTGTGTGCGTGTACGCGTCGCTGAACGAGATTGCCCAAAAACGCTTAACAAAATCAGCCCAAACTTGATAGTTAGCCCGCAGGTTCCCATGGGACGCCAAAATAAGGGTATGGACCAAATCCACTGAGAGTTAACTATAGTTATCATAGTGATCAAAACACTAAATTTTTTTTTCTCGAAAACGGCTGGAACGATTTTGATTAAATTTCCTGTACATACAGCTTTGAATGATGCGACAATACCATAAAATTCTCAATTGTAGAAAAATGACGAGAGCGGCACAATAAATTACCAACCACTTCGACGAAAATCGATGTTACCGCAGTTTTTTCGTTATTAACTCCGCTAAAATATTACTAGAACCTTCACAAAAATTCAAGTGGTAGTTCAATTACGTACCTATACGAGGAGTTTTTAATAACCCTCATGATATATGTAGCAACTACTCCAGAAATTCCGGAATTTCAACCACCGTCGTTTGACCTACTACCATTTCTAAAAGTTTTTATCCGATATCTCAGGAAAAGTGACCATTATCCTTCTCAAAACAATCGTGTGTAGTGCCTCATATATTCTCTGTCTGCCAATTGCTCAATAATGGTCGCGAGCACGAGCAGCACAATAAATTCAATGTCGAGGGTGTCATGAAGCGGTGTTTCGCCGAGTTCAAACGAAATGAGTAAAAAAATAAATTTAATTAGTAGCATACGGCATTAAAACGTATCGAATTTATGTAGATCTAAGGAAAGTTGTGTGATGAGGCGCACGTGATATTTATTTGTAAAGTAATCCGAAGAAAAGCGTAGTACGAAAAGAGACGAACGAGGGTTTTCTTCTTTTTTTTCATGTTTTTTTTTTCCTTTTTTTTGCACGAAAAGAGATGGGCGTTTGAAGAGGAAATGCAGCGACGGTTCTACTTTAATTGGGGGGTTGGATCGATGGACCAATGACAGGCAGCAGTTCCGCCATTGGCCTCCGCTCTGAGGTTTCCACCCCTCGACAATGAATTTCACGTTCCAGCTCGCGAGGATTTCGGTTGTCCTTACATTTTTGACGTTGGAACGTTCGGGGGTTGTACCCCCCCCCCCTCCTGCCGGCTCCACAACGACAAACAGGTATCATGTGTGTTACAGTCTGGAAATATCTAAGATAGAATATTTGAAAATGAGTTCGTCGAAATGTCCTATTTTGACTATTCCGTTCAAACTTTCAAAAAATAAAAGGTGATTTCTAGTAATGGCGTTGGTGTATTATTGTGATTCCAACGCCTCGAAATGTATCCGCCATTCAAATATGATATTTAATTACCGGAGGGATCTTGCCAAGGAACCACTAGAGAGCCCTAGCATGCTGAGGAGTCCTCCCAGAAGTAGGCATTTGCTCTCTTTTCAACCATAGGGGTGTAGACAGCATTGCACTCTGGCGAAAAATAAGTTAAGTTGAGATATCCTGGCAAATTCTTCAGGTCATACCCTTTTATATGGTACTTATTATAGTTCCTCACTTCCAGAGATGTATTATCCACATGATCCAGTCTGCGTCCGAGGCATGGAGCTGAAAAACCAAAAATGAGTGACTTTTTTTCTAGATATCCTAAACATTTTGGTTAAATGCATCGAGAACCTTTCACTAACCGAGCTTCCCTTTAGGTTTCCAAGGCTCTTGAGCCCGATAAACGCGACTCGCTTCCTGGGCTCACGAAGAAACCCATCCTAATATTTTAAAAAAAGTCTTCAATTTAAATAATGGTGTACAATTAGCTGATGCCATTTACACATACAAATTCATCGTAAGGTTTTTGAATCTGCCTTTGGTATTCGAAATTAATAGGCCTGAGACATACTTATTCATAAGTGGCCTTCCCGACTCCCCCACCTTTCACGCGCATTCACTTGCAATGTCCGAGTCTTAACAGTTTGTGGTAACGTTAAAGGGCTGTTATTCGGAAAATGATCCTAGTATCCTGCTACCAAAACGTCGATTTCAGTGCAGTTTTTCACTCATACCCGGCTCATACAAAACTAGCATGCTAAAAAAAAAAAAACACGTTGGTACTTCGATTGTAATAAGCTACCAATACGAAGGAAGTTTAGTAATGGTCATAAGATAAGTAGGAGCAACCCAGATAATTCCGGAACTCTACTACTGTCTTCAAAATTGTTCAGCTCAGCTCTGGCCTAATAAGTTAGTTGTCTTCAGCCCTAATTGGAAAGCCCCTGGGCGCGGGTTAGGACATCAACTAGCCTCTCGTACTAAAAAGAGCTTTGAGCATTCTTTCCAAGTTTCCCTTCTTGAACTTACCAGAATGTTCACTTCTCATTTCACCTTAGATTTCAACTCTCGGACCAGCACCAAAATGGGCATTCGTCGTTCAGCTCTCTAGCTATTCAGTAGTGTCCTAAAACCAGTTTATTTCTACTGACTGCTCAATCCTGCTGTTTCGGTGACCTTTCCATAAGAACTCTATCATGGTCTCTTTCTCCTCCACCCAACAACAAGCTTTTTTCACAGTGTTTTCACTATAACATGAAATTGTTACACTACGGTTTATAGTGCTTTTGCGCGGCATGAGCGGGATCTATGGAGCAACAAAAATTGACCTTTCCTATGGAAGCTAGGAAATTGGCACGACGTGACTCGTCGAATTAACGGGTGGTTGAAGTGTGGCAGGAGGCAGAGAGGGAGAGGAGCGCAGGCCTGGAAGGAGCGATATCGTTCAATGTGTTGTTCCGCTAGCAATAGAAATTGCCTCACTATATTCAATGTGATTTCACTGTTTTTCATCTAGACTTAGTTCCACACCACTGAGACCCGTTCTAGTACACTGTATACCTGACAGAAACATAAGCGTATTATTAATAATGAATAATAAACCAAAAGACTGAAGTGGACCCATCACCTCTTGTCAGAGGCTCACAGGCAGAGGAATACTGAACAATGCTGGTGCGCGGAGAAGCGTTTTCGTAAGAATAATTGCTGACTTGGCGAATTACGGACGAGTTGTAAGCCAAAATTGGCCAACGTTTTTGTGAATGGGAAGTCGATCTAACTACTTCAACTAGCAGCTGAGGTTTAAATGTGAAACGAAGGTTTCCAGTTAAAATTGGTCTCGTCGTTGGTTGGAGGGCCAGGAGCGCTAACTAAGCTTAAATGAAAAGCGTTGGGGAAAGGTAAAAGGAGAGGAGGGGCCTTGAATGCGAAAGGATAGTGTTGGAGCAGGTTGGTACACTGCGGTCTTTTGTGAGGCATCCACTAGCACAACGGCCTGATCCTCGTGTAAATGCACGAACGATACAAATACCGCGGAACCTTCGTCGAGGGAGCATTTGCCGCTTCGCACAAACCGCAATTGCTTCCATCACAGCTCCAAACGACTTAATCACACTGTCCAATTACTGAGTCGTGGCAAAGCTTCGACCTACGTTTACACCAGGGGAACTTTGAAGAGAGTCGCGATCGAGTGGAAGGGCAATGGGACAGTGAATGGTGAAGAATGGAGGGTGAGGGGGGAAGGGAATTGCCGCTCCAAAAGACGCTTCGTTTGTGGTAATTACCAATACCCGTTTTCCGAAAATCCTCTTTCCTCTGCCCAGTTTCTATCCGAGGTTGCAGAAAGTGCGATTTGAACACGGCTTTCCCCGCAACGTCATTGACACCAGCTTCCGAAGAGGAAGGTGGTCTTGGCGCTTTCACCATTGACAACTCAACCCTCTGCCCTTCAGATCAGAAGCACGTTGAGTTGCAATGCGAGGATTTGCGGTGAATTCAAACGAGGGTCACTCAGAGGGTATCGACCGGATGATCCTCGAATTGCGAAGATTTTTCACTCCCGAGTGCTACACGAGTACTCACGTTTCGTGATTTTATGTATGCAGCCCGGCAATTCCACCCCTCAGGTGCGCCACCAATGTACTTGCACGTTACTAATGAAGCTAGTATTGAAATGTTCACCTTGGCCGAAGCCAAATGGCAGCATCACTTCATAAGCAGCATATTAGAGCTGTAATGAATGCTACAGTTTGGGAGGGTGCCGCACAAAATAATGTTTATCTTTCCGCTCGTGTTTCAGCAGTTGCAACGAGTGAGATATTCACGTATGCACACTGACTTGGTTCTGCAGGATGCTCCGGGCAGAAGGAAGGCCTTAGGCCTTTGGAGTTCCTGAACGTAAGGACACAGTCCTGGGAGCACCGATAGACACACATACCTTGCAGTGGTAAAGAAACAAGGGAATTAGGAAGACGGATTAGGAAGATAATGAGATGGGAAGCAATACATCTGGCTGGAGCGACTAGAACCATCTCTTCCCTAACATTAAGTCGGAAGCGCTTAAAGACAACCAAGAGCGATGAGTCCACGTATTTGTACATTCATATTTCGAAGAGATTATTTATTGTGGAAACCTGTCGACACAACCTCTACGAAGGAAAGCGTTAGCAACCCGCTGGCCATCACTTGCTCAATCCAATCAACTCAATCGGCTATGGCTATGAGGAGGCGACTTGGAGCTTCACCTGAGTGAGAGTCTGCCAAAACCAGTACTACTAAGCCCCGTAATTCAGCAGCGTTTTTTCTTTGTATTTTCTCGAAGAGCCATTCAGTCCTTTCTTACTTGACAGAAGTGGGCTAAACGTTGATGTTTAATCAACTCACGTAGTGTTCCCAATGTCTGCTCTACTAGGTTTGGTAGAAATGCAGATAAGTTTCATTTCAGATATTTCCATGAGGCAGGTAGTTGTTAGTTGACGCTCCCAATACGCCTCCACTACTTCAGTGCATTGGAACATCGTTGTGCATTAGAACATATATCTATATCGTCCTACCCCTCTAAGCCATGCCGCACATGCTCTGTCGACTCCAAGCTACACGTCGTAGAATCTACAACTCTGTACTTGGCAATATTGGATTCAGTGCACCTTGAGCCCACGTACGCATTTGTATGCTTCTCACCAGAGTGAACACCAACGTCAATCGCTCCCTGGAAAGTCTGTCGAGTAACTTCTACTGTTTTTGGGCTGAACATTCCGTCAATAGCGCTACATTTTTCCTTCCAGTGGCCAACCTATTTCTCTCCACAAAGTATTCAGTCCCACTGAGATCAGAGCAGATCCGCCCTTCGCCAATTTGTCGGCCCCTCACTTCGTGCTGATGCCCGGCGTACAACGCGATGACGAATTATTGCTCTCTGCTAGGGACTTCTGCCCAGTCAGACATTCCTAACAAAGCCCTGTCCTGGCTGTTTTCACATAATGTTATTTCTCTTCCACTTCAGCTGTCTCCCCAGAAATGAGTTTGGGAGATTGTGTTATGAACGGGAGTATGAGTAAGATGTTGAAATGTGTAAAAATAGCAATACATAGGTAATAATGCCGTAAAGATATTGACTCAAGCAGACATCCGTCATGGAATCAGGACTCCTTCTGAAGCACATTCTAGGTTACGCCCAGCGTGGCAGTTGTAATTGTATCCCCTTCCATTGAGCAAGTTCCTGAATTCAGATATCTGTTCTCTCATACTTACGCTTCCCTGGCTTCCCAAGTTCAGAAACCACATACAGAATAACACCAAACTTGGCGTCAGCGGCAGAAATATTACACTTAAGTTGTTCCAAAGCCCAAATTTGTGAAGGAGTGAGTAAAGATTTTATAATCGGCTACCACAAGCTCTTAATAAGTTAGTGGTTACAGTCCAATGAGTATTTCAATACTCCACTACGTCCCAACAATGTTGACCTTATCGCGTCTTCTGTTGCAGAATTAGTCGCCCCCGGAAACGCAGGCAGTGGCAGCGCTCCTTTCCGACCAGTGGCAAGATCCCCGGACTCCACTGTTCCAAACTTGTCAGGTAAGACGATCATAAAAATTTGGGTGGTTGTCCGAGAAAATTGTATTCACTGGGAAAAGGAGGTTGAGAGAAGTTGTCCCCTTACTTTTTAATCAGCGTTTACATTTTTTAAAAATAGAAATTTCAGTTATGTGACGGCAACATAGAATTCCACCGTTCGATACAAATCTATGATCGGACGGAACCAATCAACGGTCAAATTAATCAGCCGATTATAAGCAGTCAGCGACGATGTACCGCTTCTATAAATGTTTATTACGAACCTTTGAACCGATGGAATGAAGCAAAACTGAAGAGAACAAAATGAGCTACAGAAGAAGAAGAAGAAGAAGAAGGTAACAGGGACTCAGACGAAGCTGAGGGAACAACGGCATAAGTCTTGGACAATGGAGGCCCATTTCCCATCTCCCCTGTAACAGACTCGTTAGGAACCCGCTCTCAACTTAACTTATTGCTTCTCCGAACGTGTGGTCCTAAACGCTTCCCTACATTTTGAAGGCTCTTATAACTTTCCTGATTTTATATATGGTTATGTTGAACACACATACGTATATACGTATATAGTAAATTTAATCCCGCTCTGGTTTTGCTTTTCAGGGTATTTCAATGAGTGAAAAAATCTGTACTGAACTTTTGTTTTTCGGTTAAATGCCTGAGACAAGTGCATGGGAAGGACAACTAGCCCCCCCTCCCCCCTCCCACGATCCATGGCACCTCTAGTCAGCAGTTGACTATTCCCACATAGCAATGCTGCGATGCAGTCTGAACTCTCAAGTGGTACCATACCACACTTGCTTGCTCTCCTGCATTTTCCACTTAATAAGGGGTTGGTGAAGGTGAAAAGCTGTAGCTCAGAAACGTCAATTTTCGGGCTAGATGAATACACCTCGCCCATCTTTGCGTTACAGAGAGTCGCTTTAGGGAAACAAGCTCTCTTCTCGAGAGCTAGTCCCTAAAGTGGGTCACTCATGAGGAAAGTGGTTGAATATTCCTGCTTCACAATTCTGCTTGAAGCTGAACAATGGCGCTCAACTATGTCCGACCTGATGTAATCATAATCACCATTAAGTAATGGACATTTCTGCGAATGAAACTTGAAATAGAAGCAGCCCGAGACCGCTCGGCGTTCATTCGTTCCTGAAACTTACTGCAGAAACGAAACTGTCGGGAAATCACTAACTAAGTTATCAGTAGTACCCCGTCCACAAAATCGTCTTTATTGGCGCGCCCATGACCTTGTTAATTCAACAAACGCGGTTTATAAATCGATGTTTTGAGTTGAGATTTCACATAGTTGATTACGTTCTTGAAACTCGTTCGTGCGAATCAACGTTTAAAAAGCTGTTATCAGATTAAAAAAACGATCGTTTCAAACGACGGTTGGGGAAAGCGGCTTTGTCGCGCAAATAAATCTGAAGAAACGTGAGACATTTGCGCTGTTCACAGAGCTGGCGGCTGATCTCGACAGCAGTATTACATATAAAAATGTTCTCTTTTTGACGTTACGGTTCGAAAAATGTACACCCTATGTTGAAATCATAGGCAGACTGAGATGCAACGACCATCTCAACTAGCTTTTTTTTGTTTGTTTTTTTTTTAAATAATTTGCTTGGTGGCACGGGGAAAGCCTGCACTGTGGTCATAACTGGGCCTATTGTGTGGGTAGCATAAGCCCCCTCATGTTCTCCCAGTTCCACCCCTAGCTCCAGTGGAGCTGGTGTTCGCTGATGTGGCGTCCACAATGCGGGACGCACCATTCTCGCACAAAACGCAAAACAACCTCGAGGTCCATCCCCTCAACCTCCTCCGGCCACAGTTGATGCACTCTGAGGCGTGCTGCAGCCAGCCCGTCACGCATACACATTACATGCTTCGCTGTCTCCAACTCCACTTCTGACTTGCCAATCTTACCAGGTGGTATCTTAGTGTAAACAGGCCACATACCCACATGCCATCCGTATACTATCTCTCTCCAGGCTGAGCATATGCTGCCTGGAGAGTCTGACAAACCACCTTGAATGCCTTTGGCCAGGTACATCCTGCCAATAGAAAGCCCTGCAGTTCTCCTCCCCTTCTTGGCTCCTGGCCGGTGGCTCTACGAAGGGCTCAGGCCCCACCAGGGGAAGCGCAGTTCCCTTTCTCCTCACTCCCTTCAACCCCTGTGTGACCCAATACAGTGTTAATGTGTTTTCCTTCGTCAAGTATAGGTATAGGAAGCCAGGGCAACTACGGCTGCATTTCACATTGTGTACATCGTGATAAAGTTATCCCAATGTTAGAGCTAAAAAAAAAACTTTGTATGTAGCTCTTGATTTATTTTGTGTGTGTAATTTCGAATTGTCTCGAAAATTGCAGGAAACGATCGAAACGGAGGACTTTCGCCCGTCGATTGCAGCACTTGCGCTACATCTTTCTCAAATCTCGTCACGGATGTTGCGAAGGCCGTGCGCAAATAAATAAATAAATAGAAAAATGAGAGCTCTTGTCTAGTCACCATTTTTGAGTTAGTTAGTTAAGTGGTTCCAGGAGGAGTTTGAGTTAATGATGTAGAATTCGTGATGGTGCAACCGAGGCGTTAAGACTAATCGTTTTTTCGATATCAGCCGAGACAAAGGCCTTATTTTGCTAATAGTTAGTCGGGTAAAGCCCGAGGGAAGTAAGTGATGGGCTTGTTCTATTCATGATGTACATAGAGGGCGCTACCTCGTCACACTTTTCTCACGTACACCAAGTATTGGGAAAGTGATACTTTCAAATCCACGTCATTTAGAGGTCGAAATTCTCAACGTGCACCATTCCCACTTAAGCTTTTCCTAAACCCCTCACTCCTCAGATTCTCCTCTCACCACATGTCAACCGGCTGGTTCTGAGACAATTCGGTAGCAGAAAATACTATGCTCTTCATTTTTATATTTTGGGGTGTTCTCAATTCATCTTTTTCTTCGGCGCACGTCTGTTGCGAACTGTATCCCTGCTGTCTTGGCTGCAAAGTATCACGGCGTCAATCCGAGCTCGTGAGTTGAGTCCTCTTATCCCCTCTCAATGGAACACTCAAAGGATATGTGCTGTACATCGTTTTATTCCTCCTTGCAGTAGACGCATCTCGAGAGCCAAGCTATTATATCAATGGGATGGAGGAACATGGAGAAGAGGACGTCTATGAGTGCGTGGGCGATGTGATAGGTCACCTCGTTCATCTACCTCGACTCTCCACCTGCTGTTTCTCTTGCCAGATCTATAGGGTCCTTAGTTGCTCTTCCACAGGCATTCTCCCGCTTCTTCCCCTCTTTGACAATATACCTTTCGACGCTCTGCTACCAGGTGATAGCGTGGATTGGTGAAGCAGTGGAGTCCCTATTTGCATACGTCAGCATGCTTAGCTGCTGTATAAGCTGCTTGTAAATCTCTTTAAACTGGAGTAAGCATCGTTGTGCACTTCTCAACTTGCTCGTGAACTGTACAACTGATCTTATCTCTCAGTGATTGTAGTCTGGTGGCTACAGTCGGAGATCCATGTTCTGTACAAAACTCTGGTGTACGATCTGAGCTCAAGACCCAAGTTCTGAAGCGCTCCAACATTGCGATTCCCTCATAACGATAGGATGGAACTGACGACGGACATTCTGGAACCTTAAAGACCTCCAGGATTTTCATCAGGCTGCTCAGCTGAGGCAACTTCATCGTTGCCTTGCTCGCGGGATGTTGGAGATTTCCCAGTGACTTTGCTTGGCGACGAGCATCGGATCCAAAAATATGAGCGCAATTACCGTTTCCCCACTCTTCCGCCACAATTACACAATGAAAGTGGAACAGCGCTGTTACAAGAGGATTTCGAAAATATTTGAAAAGCCGCTGACTCAGCCAAAAATTACAGCGATCGTGAGCTCCTCCGATCCATTGCCCAAATTTGGCCTACAACAACTAGGCTACGATCGCCCGGTGCCTTTAATCGGTACAGCGCCGTGCCACCGCTCATCAGCATTGCATCCACGGGCACCTCACAGTTCACAAAGAAATTCAGTCAATTACATATTAAAAAATAGATAGGGGAGGTTAAAACAAAACAGTTTATCTCCCATAATTCCGTTAACAACGTTTTGAACTGGAACTGTAAAAGGCAAAATAATTGGTCGTGTTATGAAACAGTTAGTTTTCATCATCACGAATTCATCATCACATTGACGCACAAGTGTACGCCACAA
The DNA here is from genome assembly GCA_020466155.1 of Pachypeltis micranthus. NCBI lineage: Eukaryota > Metazoa > Arthropoda > Insecta > Hemiptera > Miridae > Pachypeltis > Pachypeltis micranthus. The sequence continues at coordinate 33,263,490 of CM035773.1, forward strand.
TTTAAATTTTATGTTAACCTGAAATATAGTTCCTTGATTCTTTCTTATGTTAGTCCAATAATCAGCTAATGTTTGAACTAAACCATCGCTTAGTCGCTAGAAGCTAAAGTGCATTAAGCGTAGAACTAAGTAAATTGTCAAAGCTTTGCAGTTAATGTGTACATAATGTACTTCTTTTGTCAAGTTAAGCTGCAAATTAATATGTTGTGTTTGGAGTACGTCGTTGGTTATTTAAGTCTTAGAGTTTATAAGGCTCGTTCATTTCGAGTCGTAGTCGTAGGGGGGAAAATATGGATGTTCACATTTCAATACTAAACGCAACGTAACGAAATCGTAGGGGGATAAACACTCGAGGTTGTTTGATATGAAAATTCAACATTTGAAATTGGTGCATTGTAATTTGATTTAATTTATATAACTGTGCACGTTAACTTTGGCAAATAAATTGGAAATTTTGACTTGGTTTATCAATATCCTCGTTTTTACAAGGTCCAGTCAAATGACACCGTGACGCTGGAAAAGGTGAGTTTAAGGTTCTTTCAGCTTTCGATTTGGAAATGTATTGTACTTTACAAGAAAATTTCAGGAGTGAAGCATCACGATTTGAACCGATCTGAACGCTAGAAGTGGACAAGAGATAATCTTAATCGTCTCCGAACTAAGTGGAAACTGGATAAATAAATGCGAGACGCAGAAGAGACACGGATTGGGGGAATTAATTATTTTTAGCGACTCAAACAAACTTTTATTAAAAGGAACATTATAAGTAGCAAGACATTTTCTGAACTTTGAGCCTTACAGCGTGTACTCACACCAGGTGACAAATATCTGACATTTTTCGCCCATACACATTTAGCCCAACGGTCCAAAACCTTTTTGATGTCAACAGCACATGCCAGTGAGACGGCGGGCACCATAAATTTTTTCGAGGTTTGTTTACATTTGGGCACTGGCAATAAGACTCAAAATGCGCGAATATCTCACTCGTTAATTACATAATCGCACATGGCACAAAATAAGCGTTTAACCAAAAGTCAGATTGAAAATTTCAAATCAAATACTTCTTCAAACGGTGACACACGTAAACTGTTCACACCGCTACTCATGTCGAGACCGAAACGTAAAAGTCGTAAAATCGTCTTTTCAAGAAGCGGGAGTTGAAGATCGAAATAAAAGAAACTTGATGAGCGTGAGGAGGACTGTATTATGTGCAATGAAGTGAGTAGAGTTTGTTGTGTACAAAGGGCGAAACAAGGGGACGACTCGTAATATGCATGAATTGGCGAGGGAAACTGTATTGGAAGGAGATAAGTGAACACAAAGAGACGAGTGTCTTTTGGGGAGAGGAATGTGAAGAGGAGAGGAGAAAATTATATTTCGGAAATAACCGTGGAGGTGGAATTCCTGCAGGTACGAAAGTCTTTGGGGAAACAATGACTATGCCATTAAGGGCCAGGGAGTCCCATTAGGGCGTAAGAAATAGCTTCGGCCTTGTGTATGCTCTCTTTTCCTTCTCTCGCGCCCCTGCGATGCGGGATCACTTAATTTTGAGCCTACAGGTTTTCTACTTCTGCCCAAATGGCTGGTCCTTCCAAATCTCCCAAGTAAATAAATCCCGGCGGGTCATTTCGGCAAATAAAAAGTCGTCCCCGCGAGTGATGAGCGACCCCTCAACGGCTCGACCAAACGTGAGCTCATACCACCAATTTCACGTCAACTAACCGCTCGGCTGCACGTTTCGTTGAAATATTGTGACGTGGTAAATCTTGAAAAACGACGATGACACGTGCGCGCAATAATCGACCTCGTTCCGCCGTAACGAGCGAAGCTCCCACGGCCGAAATGGAACCACTCTCTTATTTTTTCTCCGTGAAGGGAGGTTTTCTTTGTTGGTTTTGTTTACGCATCGCCTTCCTGAAATGTCACTCGGACTGTTCAAAACTGTACGTTGTTTTCGTACTGCTGAACTATTTCAAGTTGTAACACATTCCTCGTGATTATTGCTGCGGCTGGATTCCAGGCAACGGAAATGCAAGTAGGATATCTAAGCCAGCAAAAGGCTATGGCTACATGTTTTTTACTTTCCTTAGCTTCACGGAGTAGGAAGGAAAATTATGTAATAGCCTGAAATTGTATTTTGTGTTCCTTGGCGTTTCAAGGGCTACACATTTGTAGGAGTGGGCACATGACCCACATGGGCACATGGCCTTAACACCTCTCCTGCCAGCACCTAATCAGTTCTCTAGGGGGATTTCCAGCGAAACCATTGCCCCCACGAAACCAAAAACATCGCTTAACAGCCGGCAGCGTCACGCCCAAAGAGGCTCCACGCCACTCGAAAAAAAACTCGATCTAATTCGATTTCACTGCCTTGGCTCATACGATACTAGCGTTCTCTGAAAAATGAGGGCAGTAGTTCAACAAACCATCTCTACGATGAGGGTTTAATAAGGACCCATGAGAATTTGAAGTAAGCACCCAAATTCCCTCGTTCAAACCAGTACTGTTTCACCGTCACATTCCTAACAGTTTTTACCTGACAATTCCAAAACAGTGTGCAAAATCTTTCTTCGTAAAGTCAAGTTGACACTCTCACGAATTTCCTACACACTGATGATTAAATAATTTCGATTGACTATTTCTTCCTTGAAACATAATTCAATAGTCTACGTAGCAGCGGGTAACTGCCCACACAAAAAGTGTAATTGAAATCACTTTGAGAAGAAAATATTAGAAGTTTTGGTCACTATGATAAATAGTCGTCCATTTTACAGTCACAGCTTTATCTTGGGATGTTATTGTGAGTTGATATGGTCGTGGTCGGCTGCTTACTCTCAGCCCTCGAGAACACACACACACCAATTTCTCAATTGCGTTTCTTGCGACTGAAAGTCTTCAAAACTTAATGATCTGAAGAAAAAAAACATGTTTTTTTTTTTAAATCCGCCGATACACAGTATTTCTTTGAGTTTGTGGGGCTAAAGAAATTAACATCCACAGCCTGATCCTCGTCCATCAGCTCCTTGACTTTTCGTGGTTTCACTGGATAACCGTGTTTAAAGACTTTTTTAATGACATCTGCGGATTGAGCGCGAGCTGGTGATAAGGGAGTGTCGCCTAATAGGCGAACTACGGAGCAAAACTGGTAGCTGTTCCACCCCTCCTCACCACGGTATTAACGTACTTTACAGCTGCGCAATAATAATGTGCAGGAGCCGGGTCACTAGACAACTACAAATCACATAATATAACTAGCTGATTGAATGAAGGGTCCGGGAACGTCGAGGAGGCAATCTGCTTTCGTCGTGGCGATTGATTCTGAGTCTCCTCCTCGTTCATGCATTATGTATCCAAATATCTCTTGGGATCGCATTAGCGGAAGCAGCCCCTCGCTGAGACAGAAGTAACAAACGATTCCCATCGCCGCTTTTTTCTCGTGAAGACGCCTACAGACAATAACCGCCGCGTCTCTACCGCCCTGCCGAAAACCTTCTATCCTTTTGGTTAAGGGTCTCCAGAGTCTTAACTAGAACCTTCCGTTTTTTCTTTTAACACCTTGTTAAAGTTGCTCTGGGTCGATGGTGAATATCAGCCTCTGGCGGACTTCCAACGAAAACCTCACTTCTCTTCTAGCAAGATAAAATTGCTAAACATGGCGCAGACATGAAGTTCGAAATATTGTTTTACTGTATGACCAGTGGCCCGTTCCAGCTTCGCACGGGTGGAAATTTAAAAAATTAAAAAAAAAATTTGGGATAAACTTATACGTCCAGTAGTTTTTAAGTTATGTTTGCACAATAGGTGGGGTGTTCTGGTAACAACCAATTACCTATGGCAAACAAGGTTAAAGGAAGAAAGAACTTTGGTTGTCAGTCGTTAAAAGAAAAAGATGTATGTACAAAAAAAATTGAAACTTAATAAAATAAATTAGGGCTCTTTTCGAAATGTAATAAAAAAAAATAAAAGGCAATTTAATGTTCGCAACTTGCGGAAAAGAAGGTACTGGCGTCTTGTAGGAGGAGATGGTGGCTCTTGAAAAGAAGTTCTCCGATGGCTGGAGGAAAGGAGGTATACCGAAATGGTTATGGAAAATGGAGGAGAGCAGGTCGCTTCCAAGGCAAAAGAGGCGAGAGAAGTGGTGACTGAGCTGAGGCGAGAAAAAAATATCTGGTGCGTAGCAACACACAACTTTCCGCCACCCCTTTAAGTTCGAACACCAACAACATATGCGGGTGCTATATCTTCGTTCAACGCATTTCTACAGAAACATTTATTCAGAACTAAATGTAGGGACTCGTTAGTTGAAAGTACTCCGAAAGTTTGATCGAAATCGTTAGAGCCGTTTTTGAGAAAATTGGAATTCCGATAAATCAATATTCGACAAATCTCCTTTTCTGAGTTAACTTGGCTTATATCTCCGTTCAACATATATATACAGAAATAATTATAGAGAATGAAATGTTGGTATGGGTGACTAAAAGACACTCCATTAGAATTTATCACATCTGGTCAGAAGTTACCCTGGAATTTACGGAAATGTTCGAAAAACGTTATTTTCGACACATTTTCATTTTTATCTCTGTTCAATGGAGTGTCAGAGGAACATTTATTGAGAACAATATGTAGGTATAAACTATTTAAAAACATCCTGTGAGTTTGGTGAAAATCGCTTGAGTCGTTTTGCCAAAAAGCGGAAAAAACCTATTTTTGCTTCATAGGCCTATATCTCCGTTCACCGTATTTTCATGGAGATATGTATAGAGAAGAAAAGTTAGATATTGATTGGTAGGAGATAATTTGAAAGTTTAATCAAAATCGTTAGAGCCGTTTTTGAGAAAAATGCGAAAAACCCTAGTTTTTGGTACATTTTCGTCCCCCCCCCCTTCCCATCGGCCGAAATCGTCCATAACCTTATTTTGGTGTCTACAAAAAATAACGAACAAAACAAAAAGAACCAGCTCAATCGGATCAGCCGTTCTCCCGCAAATCGAACTACAGACACACACACACAGACATACACACAGACATACACACAGACATACACACAGACATACACACGGACCTCTCTCCGAAATTAGGTTTTTTAGACTCAGTAGGGTCTGAAACGTAAAGATCTGAAGAAAACCCAACTTTTTTTTTGGGCCGATTACTATACTTTCCTTCCCTTCGGGTAGCGGAAAGTAATAGGCAGGCGAGAGAACGGACGAGAAAAGACGGGAACCTTTTGTGAGTCATCTCTCCTCAAAAGGTTGGAGGTGTTTGTTGTTGTGAACCGCATCTCTTAGGCGCGCGAACAAGTTATTACATACAAATATTTTCGCTTTAAATATTAGTAATATTAGTGTGGAAGAATGTCATATCTGACCAACGTCATTACACATTTGCGTCTCCAGATACGCGGCATCAATCGATGATTCATTGCTCAAAGTTATTTAAACGTTCTCGGGCTTATTTTTTACACCTTGGGATGCTCTTCTGTCGTTCACGGTACTACGAACTATGTTCGAACGACGACGTCTTCCAGACATGATTATAATTTCTGTAAAAAATGTAATTCTCAGAAAGTACACCTTAAAACTATACGTATCATTATGAATTAATGGCACAAATTATTAGTAAGTGCTGCAGTCAAAAGCATTTCACTTACTATTCTTTCGACAAAAACCAGGTAATCAATAATTACATTATGAACAAAAACAAAAAATCCCTAGTCTATTCAGTTATTTTTTGAACTTAACTACTATTTTCGATAATTATCCGATTAATCCGATGGCTGCTAATCATAAAAGTGCTAGTCCATTGAAATTGCATGCTGCACAGGGCCATATTGATCTATATTGAATGGATACTGGTTAATTCGATAAGGATTAATGCTGTATCGCTTAAAATCACTTCGTAACGAAGCCATTTTCCCCCGTAAAATCTAAAGGATACAAATTTATCATTGTGGGTTATCCTTAATAGATAGACATATACGATCGTGGACTTTTTGGTTGACCTTTTTAATACTGTAGTACATAATTTTTTTCTACAATATTATACATATAAACGTTCCTCTTGAATCACTCAATCTATGTAAAAAACCGCTTCGAAATCAGTGGCGTAGTTTACAAGATTTAAGCATACATAGGGCCATACAGCGACAGCGACTTTGTTGTTATGTAGTGATAACTTCGGCATGAGCAAGATGGCACATCATTTGCGAACCCCTAGTTTTTATTCAGCACTAATATAACAACTTTAACTCGCGAAGGGCGAGCAGTAACTAACTAGCATGTCAGTAACTAACATTTTATTCTCCACTATCATTTCTTAATAAGTGCTTTGAACGAAGATACAGCGACGCTCGCGTGTCTTGCGAGTTTTCAAATTGATGTTGAAGAAAGTTGTGAGATGCACTGCACAAATTATTATTTTCGCTTATAGACACACTCAGCGCAATCAGCCCGAAGGCGGCCAGCGCACAACTTGTTGGTTAGAGTTTAATTTTCTTAGGTATTTCGAGCAGGATAGACTTGAATGAATCTTGGAGACGGGTTTTAGTGGAGCACGAACTTGTCATTGAAGAGTTGGTATATCAAGTTGGTGGCTTGAACAGGATATGATTTAAGTATATAAGCGTGAACAAGGAGGGCTCTGAAGGCGTGAAACTGACTATATGGGGAAAGAAGGAGAATTCTGAGTTAGATGTTGATGAGAGGTGAAACAAGTGTCCAACGGGAGAGTTGGAGACGACTGCATCGCGAAAGGTGTTAGATGACTGTGCTGGAAGAACTGGAGAAGACTGACTTTCGCGAGACTTAATAGGAGAATAAGTTTGGGAGGACCTGTATGTTGTGGAGAGGAATGTGAAAAAGTGGGAAGGAAATGATATTTTGGAATGTCCAGAAGAAGCGGGAAATCCGTCGTCGATTGGAAAAGCCGAAGGGGTGGAATTTCAATAGATAACAATGAGGGGTACGGGATGAAAGTCTTTGGGGAAACAACGACTTTGCCGTTAAGGGCCAGGGAGTCTCGTAAGGACAGGTGCAGAAATTCCGGGGTCAAAATATATGGTGCCTTGCAACACACAACTTTTCTTAGCTTATTGAACAATAATGGTACAAGGAGGATATGAGTACGAGCAACACAATAAATTTTGGAATTTTAAGCGCTACCGCTTCTTGCTGCCCTAAAGTGTTGTTTGACCAAGTTCAAATGAACTGAGTGATAAACGAATTGAGAAGGTGGAAAAACAACCATGTACATAAGTGAATTGGCATAGAGCTAAGGAAAGTTGTGTATTGTAACGCACCAGAAATTTTTTTAAACATTCTAGTAACATTTCAGCGGAGTTTATGAGAGAAAAAAACGCGCTAAAAAATTCTGATAATTTATTGTGCTGCTCTCATCATTTTCCCACGAATGGGAATTTTAGAGTATGATTGCCTTATTGAGAGCTATCAGTATAAAAAATTTAATCAAAATCGTTAAAGCCGTTTTTGAGAAAAAAAATTTGGTGTTTTGATCAGTGTAGTTAACTTTCGGTGGATTTTGTTCATACCCTTATTTTGGCGTCCCATGGTAACCTGCGGGCTAGATATCAAGTTTGATCTGATTTGGTACGGTCGTTTTCTCTAAACATCGTTCACAGACACATACACACACGCTTCTACACACACACGCAGACCATTTTCCCAAATAGTGTTTTTCAGACTCAGTAGGGTCTAAAACGTAAAGATCTGAAGAAAACTCAAAATCTTTTTTCAGCCGATTACATAACTTTCCTTTCTACTTTGGAAAGCCAAGGCAAGTAAAAACCCATACTGATAGGGCGGTTTGCGTCGAAAATTTAGTCATACGGAGTAGGAAGGCAAATAATTGTATTCACGTTAGTTCAAGAGTTTTTGTACAGTCACGAGGTTCTTCATTGTAGCGCACATCTTCCACGACACTCAATTCGCGTAATAAGAAAGACGTACCAAGTTTCCTACCCCTTCGTTCAAAGTAATTCCCCCCTCCAGTAGTGTAGAGTGCAGCGATTTAATATTCACCGCGACAAAAGGAAACCTGGTGTTTCCAAATCTCGAGACTTTCGGCTTTATTTAAATACGTAATAGATTCACGAACGAAAGCGATGAGCCTTCAAATTGAAAACAGCGACGGCCGACTCGTGATGAATCTGATGGCCGTGACAGGTTCCTTTTTACAACCGTGTTCGATCCCCGGTCTCAGTATTAAGTTATTGACGACTTTTCGTATCCCTGAGGACATGGTTATTTAGGAGGAGCGCTTGAAGATGTAAAGTAAGTTTACTCTACAATAAATTCCCTTGATACAAGCAGAGTGGTGAAAAGATTTATTGATTGTATTTTTTCTTTCCTTATCCCGCCCTCTTCACACCGATGTAGATTGGGAAGTTTAAGTTACGTAATCAACCCAAAAACAAATCCAGTAACTTGAGAAAACTTGCAGTGTCTTCAAGCGTGACTGTGGGAAAACGGCTGAACCAATTCGGCTCAAATCTTATATTTAGATGCCGATCGAAATAGGATGCCAGAATAAGGTTCAAAGGTAGTTTTGATATACAGAACCAAATTACTCGACAGCATCATAAAACTCTCATGCGGAGACAACACAATGAAACAACACAATGACAACACAACGTAAAGCTGCGAACCTAGGTCCTTTTTGGGTTATGAACAAATGTGGCTCATATCTGCTCATAATATCATCCCTGATTGAGAAGCCCTGCAATACTTTTTGTACTACTGACGTCCCTCTAATCAATTTTTACAGTTCAATGATGTCGTCTAAACGTGAAGATTTTGAACGAACGCAGAACCCAATAAAAGTGGAAAAAGTGGATGATCAGCTTTGGCCTATTTGAAAGTAGATAGAAACAATGGAAAAAGAAAATCGCATCTGCTCGATAAATCTGCCGAAACTGTTGTGTTGGTTAGGTGGGGGCTTTTGGTAGGTAAGGGAGGACTTACCTCTCCTCCACTCCCCGTGCCACGTCCACCAACTACCTCCCAGTCATATTGGGGAGAGTTGTTTGAGAAACTTTCCGGACGGGTGAGCCGACAGATTGCCAAAACCTCCATTCCCCTCCGCCAGTTGCCATCCCCTCGTCAAAATCCGCTTTCTCTCGGTCGTCCCGGGATTATCTTTTTTATTACCGATTTGTCTTACGCGGTAATGGCTCAATCGGATTGTTTTGATTGAAACATCGTTGAAACCTCCACCAACCGCCTGACTTCCATCGTAAAAGCCTCTGAGGCTCCCCTGCTCTGGTTTTTCTGGAATTGAGCGGCTTCTGCCAGATTTCGGTTACCTGCAATTCATTAAAAGGATCATATAGTCGTTACACCTGATCGAACGCCGAGATTTTGCTTCTAAAACTTAGAACTTAATTTTACAGTTCTTTTCACTTTCGACAACCCAAAATAAGCTTTCAGAGCGCGGTCTGTGCATGTTGGAGTCTTAGACGGCCTGAAACGGTACCGACTCCTAGAGCAACATTACATGGACACGGTGACATTACCTAGTATCTCAGATAGACTCCTGAGTTTGGACGCTGAGTACTTCCAGATAGGAGGACCACGTTCTGCACTAAAATTTAGTTTTTACGATAAGGAAACACTGCCTGCTAGCATACAATAAAATATCCAAAGTATGGAGCTGACAACATAGTGATTTGAGTTTAAAGTTCTGGAATTATTGGCAAAATCCGTGAAACAATGGGTTACACGCTAGAATGCATCGGGCTGCTCCTAATTATTTTAAGACGATTGTTGCACTTTTGACGTATAGGCAGCGATTTTTGTGAGAACGCTATACGAGAAGGATTCGTAAGAAAGAGTTTTTGATGTTTGTTATAATATTTAACAATTTATTTCCCGCAAATAAATATTTTACGTAACCATCACGTTATTTGGACCATTCAACAAAAAACAAACTTTAATTAGAGGTATTGAAGCCGAAAGTGGGCTGTATGGATGTGAAGAAAAAGGTAACTTCGGCAAATAAGAATGTTGTTGTATGTTATAAGCAGCACTTACGACACAGCTTCGAACTTTGAAGTTCCCTGGACGTGGAACTAACTATAATTGATAACGTAATAAAAAAGGAAGAAGTGGGAAGAGACTTTGGAGGACTTAACGCACACAAATATAACGATTTTAAAGCAGAATTAGGTTAAATGTTGCCGATGGAAGGCCATCGCGTAGATTGAAAACGCCGGAGTTGAGCCACGATAGTGCGGGATTCGTTTTTCGCCTGAGGTAGTTAATAAACTATAAAAACCGTCTTCCCTCGATTATCTCTGATGGTGTTTTTCGGACTCAAGAGCCTTAGAAACGTTATGATCTGAAGAAAACTTCTTGTTTCAGCTGATTACATAACTTTCCTACCTACGTGGTAGATCTAAGGAAATTAACAGAAGATATAAAGAAGTGGGAATTACAGCCAAATAGTTTTTGGCGAACGAATGGTTACCTAGTGTCCTCCAGACCTCGCCACACCCTCTTCGCTTATATCGTCTCAGTTTAGAAGTTTCAAAAAATGGCTCGATGTTACATATATTGACGTTTTGCGGACCCCTTTGTACTTTTCTCGATAACAACGTTGATTCTTCCTTCCGCCCTATACCTCGAAATTGGCGGTTTTCCCTGTAACGAGGTGACTTCCTCAAGGAGCTTCCTAAATATACTTTTTCCTTTTCGTTGTTGCGCGTCGTACTTCGAAAGATCAAAAACTCTATCGACCCTTTTAGATTCGTCGCCCTCCCAATTATTCCCGTTTACCAACAACTGTCATCAGTTCCCCCTTCCTTTTATATTTCCTATTATTGCGGGATAACGGGGACAGTCGTCAGACGAGGGCCCCGACCGCATGGAATTAAAACCAGCCCCTCGCCGAGGCGTTGCAAGCTGCTTAGCAATCCCTAACCAGCTCTTCCATCCCTCGTGAAGTAATAAGCAATTCGTTGCAAATCCGCTCCTTTCGTCGCGCCAACTAATCCAGTCGTTAGCCCTTTGGCTCGTGATTACCGGCCTCTTCAGTTGGTTAAGATAAAAATTTCTCGTTAGAGGATCTTTTCAATTCCAATCCTCCTTTTCGAGAGCGGCTCTGGAACTTCGCAGAATTGTAAGTATGTTTCACTTTCCTTAGCCCTACGAGGTAAGAAAGAAAACTCCGTAATCGGTCGAAAAAAAGAGTTTCCTTCGGCTCATGACGTTTGAAGGTGTTATGAGTCTATAAACAACAATTTTCGACAGTTTTTCATATTTAACGTACTATCAGACTGTTTCCTTAACGATTCTCATTCAATTAACCAACTATTTTCACACGTTTCGCAAACTATTTACTTGAGTTCCCAGCGACCATCTCACACAGGCCTCTTTCATGAACTCAAGTCTCCAAAGAGTTTTGGTGAACCCCCATCAAATGGTGGACATTTTTACAAAAGTATTTTGAAATGGTAAAAATAGGAACGCTGAAATGTAGTCGACCGAAATAGACGAAAGAGTGTTCTTCAGGTCATTACGCTTCAAATCTCGCAGCAAATCAGCGTTTGAGGAAATGGTTGTTCGTGTTTATTCGTAAACTTAATTAACAGCCAAATCGCCTAAAATTTACTACACAACCTACTGAATTAACTATAGCCATGATAGTAGTAAAACTAAGTTTTCTCATTGTAATGACTTAACACTCATAAGAGAATTGCGATAAAACTGAGTTAGTAAAGGAAACACAGAAAAAACAGCAAATTTGTTTTTCTCAAGCTCTATCGGTTCAAATCAATAAAAGAAGAGAGGAGAGAGAGAGAGAGAGAGAGAGAGAGAGAGAGAGAGAGAGAGAGAGAGAGAGAGAGAGAGAGAAAGCAACACTGTGGAAAAAATATCTGTTACGTGAAATGACTTTCCTCAGCCCCACGTGCAATCAGCGACTTTCATCACTCTACAACTAATCTAATCTGTTTTTAATAAAGTCTGTACGAACTTGGTAAAATGTTACTCAGCGTTCTACATAGAAACTGATCGAGCTTTAGGTTCCTTCTGTTAGTTGATAAGCTGTTTATGAGGTGCGAACTGTGACAAATGTGATTAAAGTGAAACTGTAGTAATTTCGATTCAAGAGTTTGTTGTACTGCCACCCTGATGTGCTTTCAACACATTCTACGAAGATTACAACCAAAAAACGAATTTTTCTATGTTCACAAAAGTACCCAACTGAATTTGATCAACCAAACGGAATTTCTTCCGGCATTTTGCTCTCCGCAATTTTTACTTTCCGCTACCCCAAAGGGAAAGGAAAGTATAGTAATCGTGTCAAAAAAAATTTGGGTTTTCTTCAGATCTTAACGTTTTGAGGCCTACTGAGTCCAAAAAACCTAATTTCGGCACGTGGTCCGTGTTGTGTGTCTGTAGTTCTAATTGCGGGAGAACGGCTGATCCGGTTGAGCTGGTTCATTTTTTGGTTTGATCGTTATATTTTTGTAGACACCAAAATAAGGTTATGGGCGATTTCGGCTAATGGGAAGGGGGTGTGAAGACGAAAATGAACCAAAAACTAGCGTTTTTCGCCTTTTTCTCGAAAACGGCTCTAACGGTTTTGGTTAAACTTCCAAATTATCTTTTACTAATCAATACCTAACTTTTCTCCTCCATACATATCTCCATGAAAATACGGTGAACGGAGATATAGGCCTATGAAGCAAAAATAGGGTTTTGGGCTTTGGGTTTTTGGCAAAACGGCTTCAGCCATTTCCACCAAACTCTCAGGGTGTTTTTGAATAGTTAATGCCTACATAGTGTTCTCAATAAATGTTCCTCTGACAGTCCATTGAATAGAGATAAAAATGAAAATGGGTCGAAAATAACTTTTTTTCGAACGTTTCCGTAAATTCCGTGGTAACTGCTTCACCAGATGTGATAGATCTTACAGAGTGTCATTAAGTCACTCATACCCACATTTCGTTCTCCATAATTATTTCTGTATATATATGTTGAACGGAGATATGAGCCAAGTTAACTCAGAAAAGGAGATTTGTTGAATACTAATTTATCGGTATTTCAATTTTCTCAAAAACGGCTCTAACGATTTCGATCAAACATTCGGAGTACTCTCAGCTAATTAGTCCCTACATTTTGTTCTTGATAAATGTTCCTGTAAAAATGCGTTGAACGAAGATATAGCGCCCGCATATGTAGGTGGTGTTCGAACTTAAAGGGGTGGCGGAAAGTAGTGTGTTGCTACGCACCAGATATTTTCAGTTGCCGTCCGAAGTTACGAACCAAAGTACTTTGAATATAAGCTTCAGCTTCTTCTAACATAAAATGTTCATTTATCACACAGTTTAAAAAACGGCTCAAACGTTTTCGACCAAACTCGCTTAGTACTTTTAGCTAACTAGTGGATTTCCATAAGCGTTACTGAAGAATTGTGTTGAGCGAAGATTCAGTGCGAATTCGTCAGCGGTTGTGTAAGTCTATGTTTCGCACCAGAGATCTTGTTATTCTTTAATATACGAAAATATGTTGAAGGATGTATACGTAAAGCGTAAGTATTTTATGAACGTTGTGGAAAATATAAAAACGAGAGATCATCTTTTTCACTAAGTTCACTAAAATGTTGACCGATTTTGGTAATTACGCCATTCTCAGTGCGTATCAGTTTCAGTTTGATAATTGTACTGACCGAATCCGGTCTACATTATATTAAACTTAGAGGAAAGATTATTTCTCTCGTTTTTCTATTCAAAAATGTGTAAACACGCACAAAAGTGTGTCATTAAACGTTCTCAGGTATGATTGTAATGCAAACCAATGAACAAATCCTCAGGAGCGCCGAATTTCCTTATTCATTTACCCTCATCTAAATCGCCTTATTCTGAGAGAGAACGAAATCCGATGAAAGCATTCTTAGCTGCATAACCTTAAATCGTTAGAATACCGCACAAAGCCGCCTATTTCGTGAACCACTGTCTAGAAATGTACTGGATAGGATCATTAAACATTCTCAAACATAATTGTGATATGAGCCAACGAAATACCTGTGAATTGATCCTTTGAAGCGCCATATTTCCTCATTCAATGTTCTTAATTTCAATCGCTTCACCGAGGAAAGTATGAAAAACCGACGACGGAATACTTAGTTGCATAATCTTACATCACTATAATACCGCAAAAACCCGCACAAAACGCGAACTGATGAGGTAGAACAATAACAATGAACCGTGAAGTGGAAGAAGTTAGACACTGAGGAGAGATAGCGAGCCGATCCTTAGTAGTGCTTTAGTCTCGATCTTTTTTATATCTTGATCGATTTTACACTATTTTGTCTTGATTGTTATGTTAGGCTCTTCCCAAACGATTACAAAACCCTTTCTAATCTCGATTTATACTTTTAACTGCTTTTTCTATCAAAAACTTTTGTTTATCTTTTGCACATTACCAAGAAAAATAAATTATCAGACTTTCGTGGAAAAATATCAGGTACGAAGCACACAACTGTCCGCAGTTAATTTGATATTTCGTACATATACGACACTATACCTTCGACTAACGCATTTTTTCGAGACCATTTATGGAGTAGAAAATGTAGATTATGTGTTATCTGTATATTTGTTAACTGAAAGTACCCTATAGGTTTGATCAAAGTTGTAATGGCTCCTTTCAAGAAAATTAAAATACCTGGTGTGACGCATCAAACAACTTCCCTCAGTCACACGTACATTCAGCGATTTTTATCACTCTGGCGACTAATAAAATTTGTTACTTTCCTTGGCTCTACGAAGTAGAAAGGAAAGTTATGTAATCGGCTGAAAAAAAAAATTTGGGTTTTCTTCAGATCTTTACGTTTCAGACCCCCCTGAGTCCGAAAAACACTATTTGGGAAAATGGTCTGTGTGTGTGTGTGCATGTGTGTGTGTGTGTGTGTGTGTGTGTGTGTGTGTGTGTGTGTGTGTGTGTGTGTGTGTGTGCATGTGTGTGTGTCACTAAAGTGTGTCTGTGAACGATTTTTAGAGAAAACCATCGTATCAAATCTGCTCAAACTTCATATCTCGCCCGCTGGTCACGATAGGACGCCAAAATAATCAACCGAAAGTTAACTATAGTTATCATAGTGATCAAAACACCAAATTTTTTTCTCCAAAACGGCTCTAACGATTTTGATTAAATTTTTTATATTGATATCTTTTGATAAGGCAATTATACCGTAAAATTCCCATTCGTAGGAAAATGACGAGAGCAGCACAATAAATTATCACAATGTTCGACGAAAAGGGTTTTTAGCGCGGTTTTTTCTTATAAACTCCGCTGGAATGTTGGTAGAATGTTAAATAAAATTGGTATTGTAGTCCAATTCAATACCCAGAGGGTGAGGTGTTTAAAACCGCTCATGAGATGCATGGGGCTCACTCCAGAAATTCCTGAATTTCAACTACCGCTGTTTCGCTTACTACCAGTTCTAACAGTTATTACCCAATAACTCTGCAAAAGTGATTAGTATCCTTCTTCAAAAAATTCGTGTTTACAGGCTCATTAATTATTTGTGTACCAATTGCTCAATAATCGTCCGGGAATGAGTACGAGCAGCACAATAAATTCCAGAACATTAGGCGCTACCGCTTCCTGCTGCTGTGAAGTGTTGTTTGACAAAGTTCAAAGGAACTGAGTGATAAATGAATTGATTAAATAGAATTAGCCATGTAAAGTGAATTGACGTAGAGCTAAGGAAAGTTGTGTGTTGCAACGCACCAGATATTTTTTATTTAGTTTTATAATCGAGGAAAGATGATTAGATTGATTCCGACACGTAATAAACAAAGGTTCCGGAATTTATTCAGTTTCTCCTGCTCATACCACGACCAACATTGAGTTATCAGTGCACAATTCTCTTATTTAAATTAACATTTTATTTTATTGTTGTGTGGAACTTTAATAAAGGGACATGACTTGAACTTTGACCAACATCATGAGAGAGGGAGAGAGAGCAACAAGCAACAAAGAGAGTCTACGTTACACGTGTAGGTGTGGGTCTTTGGATAGTGCAACTGGAATGACCATGGATGCCTGAATGTGTTGTGGGGCAGACTGGATAGCAGCTATAGGTGGCAAAATTAGTGGCGAGAACAAATATAATGGGACTGGGGCTACAGGAAAATCCACTGAACTATTTTGAGAAAGCGTGTAAGTGGGAGAGTACGTCGTTTAGAAACAACCCAGTACAATATTCTGGGGTCAGCATTTTTGGTGCTGTGTTCGGGTAAAGGACACTGACTTCCTAAGTATCAATTTGGCTCGGGTTGAGAAAAACACTCAGGTCACTGAATAAAAATCGTGGCATGAGTATGGACAACCTAACGACATCCGGAATATTCAGCGCTAGTTTCCGTACGAACCTCAAGTTAACTTTTATCAGTTCATATAAACAGGATAAAAGACAGGGTGAATTAGTTGCTTAAGTGATACACATTTCTGAGTGCACTTAGGGCTGACGAAAGTTAAGTGCTGCGTCGCATCAAGCTTCAATTTTTCCTCCTGTTCTACTCCAAAGGTAGAAAAAAGGGAAAATTCGATGGGCTACTGCAAACACACCATAATTACGTGTTCGTTTCAGAAATTTGTCCATCCTTAACTTCATTCAATCGTATGACGTCAGCCCGATGAGAAAGGAAGTTAAGGAGTTAAGGGAAGTTGTGTGATGTATCACACCTGATGATCTGCACCCCCCTCCCCCCCCCGTAGTTCGTGACTTCCTTCTTCGTTCACATCTCTCTTTCCGTCCTCCGGTTGTTACAAGTTTCCCCAACAGCCTCCGCAGGAGGTTCACACATAACAGGAAATAAAATACGCGCATTCACCGTCCAACTCGAACCTTATTCTCCCGGCAATGGCCCATTTCACGGTTCAAATAGCAAAACTGCTCCGGAGCCGGTTTCTACGTGAGTTGGGAATCAACTCGACTCAACTCAACTTGTAACAAACAACAGTTGTGCCCCGCTCCATAGTTGTGAAGGTTTAGTAAATACGAACAGACGGAAAGAGAAAAAGAAAGATGAGGGCGCATGGTTAGACGGTAGAAGAGAATGGGAAGGGTGCGCTATTGATGGCCTCTCTAAATCCAGCAATTGAAGAGCCACTTAAACTTTTGGCATCTCTTGGATTTTTTTCTGCTCTTCGAGTTCACAAGACTTATCCCCAAAAAGAGTTTTAACCTAATATGTTTGTACAGAGTTCGTTAAACGTCGCGTACAAACCGTTGTGATTGGAACAGGAAATATCTGGTGCGTTGCAACAACAACTTTCCTTAGCTCTACAACAATTCACTTTGTACATGGCTAATTCTATTTAATCTGTTCATTTATCACTCAGTTAATTTGAACGTTGTCAAACAACGCTTTACGGCCGCAGGAAGCGGTAGCGCTTACAGTTCCAGATTTTATTATGCTGCTCGTACTCATTGCAGGACTATTATTGAGCAATCGGTATACAGAGAATTAATGAGGCTGTAAACACGAATATTTTGAAGAAGGATAGTAATCACTTTGGCAGAGTTATTGGGTAATAACTTTTAGAACTGGTAGTAAGCGAAACGGCAGTAGTTGAAATTCAGGAATTTCTGGAGTGACCCCCATGTATCTCACGAGCGTTTTTAAACACTCACCATATAGGTATTGAATTGGACTACAACACGACTTTTTTTAATTAACATTCTAGTAACATTCCAGCGGAGTTTAAAAGGAAAAAACCGCGGCAAAAACGCTTTTCGTCGAAAATGTTGATAATTTATTGTGCTGCTCCCATTATTTTCCCACAAATGGGAATTTTATGGTATGATTATATTATCAAGAGCTACCAATATTGAAAATTTAATCAAAATCGTTAGAGCCGTTTCTGAGGAAAAAGATATAAGGTGTTTTGATCACTATGATAACTATAGTTAATTTCGGTGGATTTTGTTCATACCCTTATTTTGGCGTTTCATGATAACCTGCAGGCGAGATATCAAGTTTTAGTGGATTTGGTTGGGTGGCTCTCTCTAAAAATCGTTCACAGACACACACACAGACCATTTTCCCAAATAGTGTTTTTCGGACTCAGGAGGGTCTGAAACGTAAAGATCTGAAGAAAACTGAAAATTGTTTTTTCAGCCGATTACATAACTTTCCTTTCTACTTCGTAGATCCAAGGAAAGTAAAAAGAAAGGTAAAGGCCCCCGTAGATTCCATGTTCTAGTCCTATCTGGTTCATACGGACCTGTTGAATATAATTTAGCGTTCTACTTAGAAACATAATGGCGTACTTCATAGATACAGCGCTTAAATATCTGGAATTTCTTAAGCTGCAGCTACGTATCTCATTAGTATTAATAACAACTAATTCAATCCGTTTACATGAACTTCGTACTACGTAGCTCAATGTTCTACATTGGGAACACTCATACACGGACCCTTTTCTAAAACGGAGTTTTTCGGACTCAGAAAACATTGAAACGTGAAGATTGGCAGAAAATGAAAAAAAACAAAACAAGATCAAATACCCCCATTCTGTTCCTCGCCACTATATCTATAACAACCTCTTGATAGGAGATACTAGCCACGATACGTCAAAACATGACATTTAACGAACGAATTCTCCGAAAAATGCTTCTAACGATTTTTTATTACAGATATACTTTGAACTAAACTACCTTTGGGCCTAGCTAACATTTCCATGTAAATACGGTAAACTTAAATACAGGCCCGTATGTGTAGCATATCATAGGCATGTTTGGTCTCTCGGCTTCTTCTAATCTTAAAATGCGTTGATTAGGTAGGTGGCTGTAGATGAGGCTACGATTTTTACCCTCAAAAAATTGTCCAAGCTTGGGAATGCTGTATTTGCTGCAAACACTTAACGCATAAACGAACACATCAACCGCCCGACGGTTTTCTCAAAATCATTTTATAATCAACATGCAGGTACAACTGGGAGAAAGAGATAACTTACTTCGAGAGGAATGTTAGTACAACAATCCGCTTCTCAATATAACCACCTGTTGACAGTTTGTAGAATTCATCTCTGTTCTACGATCAAAACACATCCCGAAATTAACAGCGCGCAGTTTAAATTTGGCAATAATGAGTTACGAGAACCAGTGGAACGAACAGACTTCAATTGAACCGGATCGTAGCGACTGAATCAACAAGGCTGACAATGTTGCCGTCGCGCAATAAATGCTATTTCGATATGAACGGATTTGCTGGTCGACTTTTTAAAGTTCTATCTACTTAAAAAATGATTTGGATAAAGTGAAAGAAAATAGTAGTTTTTTGTGTGCGAGAAAAAAATAAGCGTTGAACATAAAAGTAAACCTGCCTCATGTAATATAAACCTTCCTGAGCTGCTTCCTCTGCGGCTCAGTTTTCTCTCTGGCCGGACAGTTTGCGTATTAATTGAGATTGGGGATTGGTACGCTGTGTTGGATTTGCATTCATTAGTATTTTCTGGTAAGTTCAAAGTTGTTTTATTTTTTTGCTATATGGCGTTTTGATATTGTTACTGAGCGTGCGCTTGTACTACTCAATTTAATGTACAGCGCTATAAATTTACAAAATCGTAAAAGTTACAAGTAAAAAGGTAAATAAGCGAACTTCTGTTCCGTTCGACTTAATGAACTGTACCATAAATGTACTAAATCCTAAAGACTACAAGTGAACTGTTTATAGTGAAAGTTGAATAGACGATTCTGATCTCGGACGCAGATGAGTACCAGTGCATTGAGAACTATAGGATGATATGGCGTTAGGATTCGATATATAGTCGGTCTTTCAATTAGAATTAGATTATGGTTGGATTAGCTTTGGTTTTCATGCTGATGAGCGATGAGTTTAATGCCAACCTTTCATAGGTGATACTCGGACGGATGTCCAACCCAGCGTATTCATAACCTTACTACAGCTCTGACGTTGATTGGAGGTCTGTCCGGTTTCGGTTATTAATCTTTTTTTACGAACCCAAGACGAGGATTTTCTTCACATCAACATTAAACAAGAGAACTCGATCTCGACTCAGATGAAATGTTGACTAAAGTTCACTTGACAGCCAACGAGTAACGAGCCATTTCCCCCTCTCTATTTCACATCTCTCTCAGGTTATTTGCTGGGAAACATCGCGATTCCTTGGAGCTCTAATCCTTTCGAGGGCTTCGCGTCTTTCGCCGTCGTTTTTCGAGTGCCGTGGAAATCCCACTTTGTCGGATATTTCCCTTAATCCCGGAGTAATTAACTCAGCAAAGGGGAAGTTTGAAACGCTCCTCCCTCGAAATTGATCAGGTTCCCATATGAGGTCTTTCGGGAAGAAATTCGGAACAAAAAGCCGTTTATTCAGATTCCCTTGAGACTTGTAAAATGCCAACACAACGCGATAAATTTTATTCGTGTGTTATGTATAGTTTGGTTGGGCTTCACACAACTTCCATTATGTCACTTGTACTAGGGCAACTCTGTACATCCAAATGTTTTGTTCAGCACGAAACAAGAAGCTCCGTACAAACGTGGGAAAATACGAAGAGCAGTTTTTTCCTTACGAAATCCGCTCATATGACACTAGCGTTCTAAAATCCTTTGATTGTCTCATGAATCACCTGTACACTGATTACTCGATGAGGTAGTCTGATGAGTTCCCACCAGATATTTCGTAAGTAAAAATGATTCATGATGTTCGACTGCATCATATTTAATTACTCCACTTTCCATTCGGTTTATTATTCAGTAATCGTTATCGATGTGATTATACAACGTTTGAATGAGCGGTGGCCTTCACAAGATTAGAAGATCAACCGTTGCCTTTGATTGTTTACTACGATATTTTAGTCGAAACTCGTACATCTGTCCGTATGCTTCGATTCTAAACGATGAACTGCCTCGTGCCTTGGACGACATTCTTCTTATGGCTTCTCGTCTTGGGGTCTGCACGTCAGCAGCCTACTGAGCCAGAACGAGCCAGCGAGCTGGGGGGCATACAAAGATTGCATTTCACGTGGCCAGCGTATCTCGTGCATGTGAGGAACGACCGGTTATGTCCCCCAGGAACTTCGATTCACCACGGAAAGTGTCGTCACATGTCCTACGAATGATGAACAGTCTGCACAAGCACTGCGATAGCTTAGGTATCTATCTAATGTTTAGCCTATGATGTGACTATATGAATAAACTCTTATTTTCCTAATCCGAAATTGCGTTGTCACATACTCAAAAACTAATTTCTTCTAATATTCCTTAGGTACATACCTGATGACTTTAGATAGTTGTGATCATTAGTTTATCATTGATTAGTTAGTTGTTCATGCGGCGCTAATAATATGTATTAAATTTATTTTAAAACTCGTTTGACCCTACCCATAGATCAGCTCTTTGGATTTGAGGTGGGGGATGGTAGTTAGTTCCAAGGTATGACGCCCATTAGTACGACATGTTTAGTTGATATACACACAAAACTCAAAATTCTTTAATCACTAAAGCACAAAAACTCAACCACGCTGTTTAGAATTTGATATACTAGACTTGTGTGATCAAGAATCAATGTAAAGCTCACCTTATGCTGAATAAAAAGATAATTAAATGTTTCCTTGAAAAGTAGGAAGAATAATTTAAGTTCTGATTTAGTCGCACAGATTAATATGGGACATTCGTTAAACGAATAATTAACACAGATCCCCTAGATCAAGACAAGTGCCAGTTCCTCGGGAACCTGATCTATATATTGATGGAGTTGAAACTGATTGACACATTGATCCTATATCCTTTTCTTTACGCACGTACCTTGTCATATTCTCACTTATTGCAGTGGCACTTTTCCAGAAAATACCTGACATCCAGAACCTTTGCCAGGTATGGAGCGACCAGGGCAGTGTTAGCCATCCTTCTTCAAAGTTTGGTTATCAGTTTCGCTTCTTTCCACATTTCTGCTTTCAGATGACAGGACATCAGATAGCAGCTTGCAGACTACATCATAACTACAGATGATCAAGGTTTTGGGATATTAATAGCATGTGCTGTCGGGGCTTTAAAGCATTGAAACAGTAGCCAGTGTCGCGGATCAAGAGTCCACAACTTCACACGACAAACAAACAGGTCCCACACCACACACGCATGTCCTCCTCCAGCAACCAATATAGGCAAAACATTTTTAGGTGATCCGCGTTTACCCTGCCCAATCCAATAATGAAGTACCCAGTACTTGATTGGATGACAAAGACATCCCATTTACAGTTTATCGATGAACCTGGCAACTCAATCGTAACTACATTTCTTCAATGGTTACCCAGTAGAATAACTTTGTCGATAAGGAAATTGCATGATGCAATGAACAAATAGTCGACGTACATAAATGGTTTATTTACAGTGTATGAGTTCATTGCCGCGCTGCTATCTTGATTTTATGTCCATTGACCGAATCCAGAATTAAATGGGAGGTAAACTCCAGCTCAAAGTCTTCGTCCTTTTCAACTTTGAAATTAAGCACCAATTTGATTAGTGCTGTCTTCAGTTCCAGCATTGCGAATCTTTGTCCTGCAAACAGATGTCGAAATAACCTAAATGTAAATAGCTAAATGTGAGCATTATTTTTGTATTCCCCTCTACGTAACAACTGTACATGTGCACTCGATGAAACAATCAGCCACAACTGATCATGTTTTGATTAATAATGTGATGTAGAATGATGTTGATTAATAGGCAAATAGGAGTGTTGAGGTGATGTTGAACGTCGAAAATGAATACAATGTAGCTATATTGATAATCCGGGAAACGACAACTCATATCCAATGACAATGTTTGTAGAGCACTTCCGAGACCCATCCCATTCGGTTCAGCATTGAAAAATAGTAATAAAGATACGAAACGCGATGAAAATGGACATTTTCGAGGCGACTCTAAGCAATTGGTACGACCTGACAAGTCGATCTGACAGGTGGTAAGAGTGAGGCGGGAGGTACTGCGGGAAATAAGTGCAGGCTGGGGAGAAACGACAACATTCGCTATATTGCCCCCCCCCCCCTGAGTTCCTTCAAGTTGCATAATTTGATCGGAAAACAGGCGCATTATTCAGAATAGATGAAAGTTCAATAACATTACCCGTACATTAACTGTGACATCAGTATTGTTCCTGAGCTCTGTGGATTTGGCAAAAACTTGTTGGGGTAATGCACTGGTATGAAATTATGAGAATAGTGAAGAATGTCGAAAATGAGGTTTCTGTCAGGTAGAGTAAGAGATAAGTGCAGAAGTATTGTTTACTAGGGGCTCTCCAAGGGCTAAAAATTACTTTTGAAGTTAAGGGAAATGATAAGGAACTTTTCTAGCAGTAGCTGAGATCAACTAATGCGGGATTAATTAATTAAAATGCCTTTTTTGACGAAAGTTTGGTACAGTGTGTCAAACAGAAAGTCAGCATGGTGAAACAAAAGCCTTAATCTTATTTGCTGTCTAATACATAACGAATAGAGTTCAAGAGGATTAGGGTCTATGGCACTGCAAAGGTTCAACGGCGGAAAATATGGTGAAGGAAGAAGGAACATGTAATGGTGGAATTACCACCATACGAAATCGATAATTTCGCCCTACATGTCACCACTCAGTTTTAGATCTATCATCTTGCTTTCGATAATTTATTTCACAATTTTCTGCTATATCAGATTAAAGGAATGGATGGTCGAAGCTCAAGCTGCTTTAAACTATTCTAGAGCTTTCAGTAGAACTCTGTTATAATATCAGTACAACAGGCTGTGTTGAACAAGAACAGATCTACAATTTTCTCAAATGAAACTGAAGAAACATACTGTCACATAGAAGATCTGAAGATAACTAAAAATGTTGTTTTCAGCTGATTACATATATTACCTTCCACACCCGCTGGGATAAGGAAAGTAAATACGATTCGCGTTCTTCTCATTTAATCGTAAAAGTATGCGTGATCAAATAAATAATAAAAAAAAACTTGCCAATGCAATTCCGTGGACCAGCGCTGAACGGTATGTAAGCAAACGGGTGTCGTTTGGCTACAACATCTGGCAGAAAATTATCAGGATTGAACTGCGTTGGATTGGGAAACCAGCGCTCATTTCTGTGAATCTCAAATATGTTGATGGCTACAAGCGCTCCTGGAGAAATCGTGAATCCACCTGAACATTCGAATAAATCATTTCTACAGATTTGATTGAAAGGCGTTAAAAAGAATAGTAACAAATCTCCCAGGAGTCCTGAGCAGCTCAACTGATAGGCCTTCCACCTGGCCCGGCTTACTACATTGTAGGACGAACCTAGTCACCGCTGACTAGAATGTGATGACCAGGAGGGCAATTTCCCTCCCAGCACTGTACACAGTGGGCAGTGAGTTCGTCAGGCCACTCAACTGGAGATTTCTAACTTAATCGAACGTGAACAGACAGCATTTTCTCAATCATTTCAAATCCCACCAGCGATGGTGCATGAACTGAAACGGGTTTGAAAATAGTTTTTTTGTATCAAATTCCTATTTTATTCAACAGTGTGCAGTGCGCGTTTCGCCCCTGCGCTTTTATGCTCACGTTACCCCTTATTAAGAAGGGTTGGTTGAGAGTAGGTGAAAGTTAAAAATAGTGCTTCTCATATTGTTGAAATTAAACAAAACCAAATGTTAACTTAGAAATGCCATTCCCGACATATAATTTCCCTCGCCATATTCTAACAGAGATATTTTTAGATAGCAAAAGTAAATCATACATCAATTAGAACTGTTACGGGCACGATTGGAACCTGTTAGAACAACACAATTGAACGAGAGAGGCTTCACTCTCTGGAACCTCTAGGCCAAAAATCTTTTCTTTTTTGTTTTTAAATTTGTATCCCGTCTTCATTATTTTCCATCCGATAGAGCTGCTCAAACCCCTTGACTTCAAAAAATAAAGGACAAGACAAAAAAAGTAGCTCACAATCTGGTTCAAAATACTTTTCAATGGTAACATTACTTGGTAGATCCACGAAGTCCGTCGTTTGCCTTCCAATCATCCAGATGCTCGGAGCAAACCTTTCGACTTCTTTGACGAACATATCGAGGTACTTCAAGTCGTGTATTTCCTCTACGTTCGGATTACAGTTGTCCTTGTCGAATCTCTCGCTTAGTTCTTCGTATAACTTCTCCTGTAAAAACGTACAAATAAATAGTCATTTTTGATGGCCAACGAACCGTACAAAAACTGAAACAATTAATAGCGTAAACAGACCTGGCAGTCTGAGTGGGCAGCTAACAAATCCAACGAGAAAAGAAGAGCAGCCGCCGTTGTGTCTTGGCCCTGCAATCAGATTAATTCGGTTCGAGAGTAATTTCAAAAAACCCTGCAAATTATTAAACAACGGTTTATTATTCTCATGAACAGCTTGACCAAGTATTACTGCTCCCCCATCCCATTCGATTCAGCATCGAATACTAGTAAACCATGTCCTGGCTACAATGGAACTACGGAAACAAAACGTCTGATGATTTTGCCCCGCCGTCGGGGAAATTGGAACGGGGGCGCTCGAAGCGAACCCGTTCCGAGGCGAAAGGGGAGTTGAGTGGTGCGTTGGGAGGCAAGCAAGCGGGAGGCGAGGGCGGTTGTTTTTTTAATGAGACGGGTGGGGAGGGAGGGAGTTCAAACGACAAAACGCTGTAGCTCCCGCGTTGTACTGCGTTTCGTTAGTTAATTTTTTTAACCGTTTTTTGCCCATTACAACCTCAGGCTTGGTCCGATCGGATTGCCGAGATGGCAGGCACAACTGGATACCAAATCGGATTTTTGGGCGAAAGGACGAATTTTTTAGACCACGTTAAAGGCACAAAACGGCCCAGATGGCGGACGGACATTGCAAATTTGGAATCTCCAAGTCTTGAAACGTAAAGTATCAAATTTTGAGGGGGGGTTGTAAAAACTTTTTCGTGACCGAAAACATAGGGTTATTATTCAGAATGAATAATAAACCAAAAAAGGAATACACAAACATACAACGATAGAAGTAAAGCATTTCTAAATCATTGTTCAATATATTTTTACGGAAATGTTTGTGAGGGGGTACTATAACGTGTAAATTGATGAGCTAGAGAAGATTTTAAAAGCTAGCCATTAATCATCCAAGAATCACCTTTTTTAACGTATTTTGCTAATATTTATGCAATAATATGTTGCGTTGTGTAAGGATTTATCTACTAGCTAGTGCTAAGGCGGAATGGATTATACTGAAGTGGGTGCGATGTCATAGTCAAAATACCTAGTGAGGAGGAAATTTTGTTAGCTTCACGGATATTTCCTGAGGGAGATTACAATAGGATTGAATGGAAATTTTTATACTGATAGAGGTAGTCGTTTTCCACAAAAACTTAGAACTTACAGGGATAAAACAAGAAGTCACAATAGTTTCGTAAAATAAAATATTTATTTATTGGGCAACACACTAATCTTTCTCTCACATTGAGAAACTTGAATGTAATAATAGTAACAAAAGTTAAATCATTGTAGACGCGCCATTCAAAAGAGCGTTGTCAAGAGTACTAGTGATACACAACACAGGCAGGAAATCAGATATGCTTGGGCAACGAGGCATAACCGTCGCATTGATAGCACGGCGTATATTCCCCACACTGTGCTCCCCCTGCACTTTGAGGGTCCAGACTTCCAAGTGTCTCCAAGAGGCGTAGTACTTATAGGAGCATGATGTCCACTTATTTTCAAATAAGCAACGTACTGTGGAGACTGCAGAACGCATCCCTGGCAGGTTGATGGACAGAACTCTCCTGCCATACCCTCTGAGTGGCCGTGGAAGGCCTTATAGGAGCTTAATGTACACGACACTGACATAACCGACATATTGCAGAATGCGTTGATCGAATACACTCATAATAAGCTGAAGAAAGCTCTGTGGGTAGGTCACTACCACCCACGAGCAATCCACTGCTGCCTTCAGAATGAGGAGGGGGAAAAACTTCAGGGGGGTTTGAGGGTTCCAGGGGTGGCCAAATCACCATCATCGCTGAACAGCAACCGAATAGTCCCAGTCCTGGTGCATGGCTAGACTGGCAGTTGTGGCTCACGTGAGGGTCTCCATCAATGGACTATTGAAAGCAGCTGAAACTAATACTCCTGAGTGGGAGCTTCGAGCAGCTTTCACTTTTACCAATAACACGCACAACAACTAAATTCACAAGGTTACAGTTTGAAACTTGACATCCAAGTAAATAGTTACATCGGGTCTTAAACCAGATTAGGAACTCCTGACACATGGTAGGAATTCCCTATGACCATACCTTCACATGGTACCCATAGGCGACAGCTCTCCACCGGGAGCCTGGCTAAAATATAGTCTGTCATACCACCACAGGTCTGGGTTCGGTGGCCACTGAGCCAGTGCTCAGGCCCTTGCATGATAACGAAATTGCATCTGACCTGACTTACGACTGAATAGCTCTTATGAGCGTTGAGGAACAGTCATTTTGTAAGGAAACTGACCTGATACACATAACAGGAAAGGGAAGTGCCCTCATTACTCTCTGGGGAGCTAATTTTTTGTTTTGTGGATGGCACGATTGTTTCAACACTGTGAGACAGTCGTAATCCAGTTTGGAATACTGTAGGCAATGGTTGTACGATGCTGTCAGAATCTCAAATTCTCCAGATTTTAACACAGAAATATGTAGGAAGGTTTCAATACCCTGAAACGCTTGGATTCTCCTAAGTTTCTTCTTAGTAGGTTGGTTTTCAATTTTAATATGCGCTGGACTATTCCTGCTGTAACCCTTGGATGGGTTGTCAACTGAAAGCTCTCGTCGAACCAAAATAATGCGTTGGAACTACCCTCATTTTCCCTTGTACTCTTCATTTATGAATTCACCACAATACATATGGTATTTAATGACCCATCGCTTAACTCACCCCCAGCATGAACGTATTCACCTCTTCAATCACATCATTGTCCACTTGAAAAGTAGGATCCGACGCTCGTTTCATTTCAAGTAGAAGTTCCAAAAACGCCAATTTTCTCTTCTCTCCTGGAAAACCAAATTCGGCAATGATAGAAAAGGAAGTTATGATTTCTTAAGACAATGCTCCGGCTCATTACGCATCGTATATTCTCTCCAAGTTCAATTATCTGCCTCCTAAGGAGAAATTTGCATTAAATTAAAAGGGAGAGATTTGAGTGTGATAAAGCTGCGCTCTGAAGGAGGAGACTTCAGCACCTTTTCGAGCAACGAAAAAGTAGAATGGAGCGTTGTAGGTATAGGGGAGGGGAGTATTGAAACAAAATATTTTACAGCGTTATGTGTTGCTTGATAGCCGCACCTTGTGCTTTCAATTTGTTGTAAATATATCCGACACCAACTACTTACATTTAATAAGCTATGTAAATGTGTTAAATAATGAAAGGAACGGTTTACCTGTTTCAGTTGTGAGTCCTTCGGGAGTTTTCTCTCTTTCCTCTAACTCTTCTTGTTTGGTTTTCAAGATCTGAACGACAGTACGTACAACTTAAATTATTACTCAACGATAATCACTCATTCTTTTATAAAAGTATTTTTTCATTCCTTGGAACTTGGTTGACAAAAAAATGTTGTCATCTTTAATACAAACCGCATCAGAGTGAAAACAATGTAAATTATTACACAATGGTTCAATATTCTCTTGCACAACATGATTATCCTGCTTGACGCACTCCCACACACGATAACTCTCGCTATATTGTCCCTCGAGTTCCTTCAAGTAGTAGGATTCGCCTCATTTTATTTACTCTGATTCACAGGTTTTCGTTTAGATGCAGTCTTACACCTGTGAGACCAGCCCTGAACGACTCAGGGTCAAAAAATACTCTGGAAACGATACCCAACTGAACTTCGTTTTCGTTAATCCCTTGAATCATATTTTTGGTAAAATGAAAGAACAGGGACCGCTTCCTCTGATAAGGCAAT
Source organism: Pachypeltis micranthus (assembly GCA_020466155.1). NCBI lineage: Eukaryota > Metazoa > Arthropoda > Insecta > Hemiptera > Miridae > Pachypeltis > Pachypeltis micranthus. The sequence goes on from CM035773.1 coordinate 33,292,433, forward strand.
ATATCAACACATCAGGTCAGATTATCGATATGCCCGACATCGTAGGCTCTGGCGCCATTTTTGAAATTAGAAATAACGACAGCTGTACGATTATGCCAATTATTTTATGTTCATTATGTAATAACCCGTTATATAATTATTTAAAATGTACAAAGACTATGAAAAGGAGTTAATTCAATGAAATTAAGAATGGGTATATGAAATAAATATGAGATAACTAACGGATTGGCGAAAATGTGCTCTCATGTTTGTGCCTGGAATCTGTTTCTAGTCCCTTCCGAATCCGTATACTGATAAGAGGTAACACGAAAAACATCCCCTATTTGTCTACAGAATTATGTGTCTAAGCTTTAGGGAGACTGCTTGGCTATGGGTGCCCTGATAATATTGATGTTCACTATAAAGCTTTGATTTGTAGTAAGAGCTGTGAAGTTAGCCCGTACAAGTGAAGAAAATATAAACTGCGCACTGTGGTTAAATGCACTTCTGACTGGGTTCAGGGTCCCCCTTCCATCCATTCGTAAGCATAGAGATATCTAGTAATTTGAAACCCCCTCAACTACGGTGATAGTTCTTTCTCATTCTGTTATCCCTCTCACTCTTTCTCCAAGTTGTCTCTCTTCCCCGCCAACTGCCCAGTGACGCATATCGATACATGCAGTCTAGCGTTATCAAGCGACCTAAGTGACAGCGGTCTTTGTTCTTTGTTTCACCCCATTTTTTGCCCATAATCGGATTGCTGCGTAGGCAGGCACAACTAACATATATACCTAATAGAATTTTTTTGGGAAAGGAATAGATTTTTGAGACCACTTTAAAGGCAAAATACTGAATGGAATTTTAAGGGGTGAGAGGGTATAAAAGTGTTTCTGGTGGAACACATATCCAGAATGAATAATACCCCAAAAACACACTTATACTTAATATTCCGGCAAAACCCAGCTTTCTCAACTTTCACCTGTAAATTAAGCTTGATTGACGTGAACTAGAGAAAATCATGCTGGTTGTCTAATGAACTGCTTAAACGGGGGACGTTCACTAAACCTTGTTAGATATTTGGGAGTAACTCACAAAACTTACGAACGCAGGCAATATCTCATTGTTACATCGTCTTTCAAAATCGAATTCCAATATAAACACGAACCATGAAAACACACAACGTTCCACGCTATAAGATTTCGTACACTAATCAACTTTGTTTTTCATTCAGTTTATATGAACTTGGCAGACCATTGCTAAAAGTTGTGTATATAAACTGATAGCGTTTCATGTTCCGGTACTTATTGGGTTGCTCCTAATTATGCCACAATCTTTAATGAGCAACCATCCCATAGGACTGTCAATACGAATTTTAGGAAATATTCTTGAAAAATGTTAGTTGACGAAACGATAGCAGTTGGAATTTCAGAATTTCGGTTGATGTCCCTAATTAGTTTCAACTTCTATTAGACTAACGTTGCGTACCAGCATGTCTGGTAAGCTGTCAGCTTCTTCCCTCTTCACTTACAATTATTCTGAAATGAGTCGTTAGCTGTGAATAGGGTTGCTCCTATTTATTCCACTATCTTTATCGAGTTAATAAGTGAGTTATGTACACACAGTGAGTTTGAGCTGTATATTAGCCCTTTTCGTTAAAAAATGTTTAAATAACCTCACTTTCCACCTTCAGAGATTTGTATTAAGTATAAAAGTTAGGTATTGATGGATAGACACGTAAGTTCAATCGCAATCTTCAAAGGCAAAGGCACCTACATGGGTACTTCTATCAATTCCCGTCGAAAACCTGTTAAGAGTTCTCTTGAAACGTACAATAAACAACTACAAAACGTACAAACCTGTAGTGCGTAGCCTCGTAAAATATTAATAAATTTGTCCTGTTTGGATTTCAAACCGCTGAGGTAAAACATGAGGTCGCTATGAAGGATTGGTGTGTTCAGCCTCTTTGCGAATAGTTTACTCATGCTGCAACGAGACCAGCGTCAATTAATTTTATCCGTGAAAACGTTTTGAGCCAGGGTAATCTTGTATTAACTCATTGGTTACAAACTCAAATCAACATTCACACACATCAACGGTGCATATCAGAAATATTGCGTGAAACCCCGGAAAAAAAGACTGATGAAAGAAAAGTTAAACATGTCGTGCGACACATGACACAAATTTCACCACCCTAGCTACTAATAAAATCTGTTCACTCAGTTTATGTAAGCCGAGTTAACACAACGTAGAACATTTCCGAATTTATTGCGATACTCTTATTTGTGTGGCAGCCTTTATCGAGCAACCAGGTTCTGAGTCACTTATGATTGTGAACGTGATTTTTGTAGGAAGGTTCGTATCTATTGTGTGTTGTAATAAAGTAAACATTATGAAAGATATCTGGAGCATAGTAACACACAATTTTCCGCAACCAAAATAAATTCGACGACCTGCTGTGCGAGTGTACCGCCTGACTCCCATTGTAGGTACCCCAGTGGTCATAGCCTAGTGGTATAGACGAAGGTTTATAATCTGATAGTAGTTGGGCCAAAGAACCTGAACCTCACTTGCCAATAAGGTGTCTCTAATGGACCTAGAAAAACCATACGTAAGAAAAAGTAAAGAACTCCCAGACACTAGGGATGAGCAATTGGAAGGCACTTTGTCAGCTGTACAGTACCAAACTGGCTGCTGTTAGTGAGCTCCTGTGTAAAAAAAGAATACAAAGATAATATCTCTTCCTGATTAACTCGAAGTATAGCCACATTCGGACACTCATTTTCTGGTTTTCTCTTCAGTCATTCAACAAAGATCTTATTTGATTTACTCAAAATTAGTACATGATTGGGGAGTGCTTCTAACCCACTCCTAATCTTCAGAGGTATCAGTAGGAACGAAATAAGACCAGACGTTTATGGCAGTGTTGCCCAGCACACAGTCACTGACGCTTCTGCGATGCTATCGTTGGATGTGAATTGGTTTTATTAACATCTTACCACCAAAAATTATCAATAAATACCAATAGCCCTCTGAATAGAAATGCTGAGACTGAAGCAGGAGCACCCAAGAGTGGAAACTTGTAAGCCAATGCTAGTCTGATAGATTGAGATGTTATTTCCTCAGTTTCACCACAGTTCAAGCTTAGGCCATCTCCATGCGATGGAATAAGTTATAGAAGTATTTTTTCGTTCATCCCAGAGAAAGTAGGGTTTGGTAAGGCATGTGCAAGGTGGGTTCCTCGCCTTCTGACAGCTGAGCAGAAATTGTAACGTTAGCAGATGTGAGCGTCTCCTAGAACATTTCGGGAAACTCGTGTCTCACTCAGAATGAAAGATGGCTACACCACTATACTTCTGAGCCCCTAACAGCAAGCAAGGAGGGGAGATGTCAACGGGAGGCTGGGCCAGCAAGTCGTTATCCCGCAAGGTTTCAGATAGTTTTTTGACCAGTGTGGACAGTTGCACCACGATTTTTTTGCATGATCTCAGGACTATTAATGCACTGCAACATTTCATGAGTGGTTAGACATGCATAGCCCAGGGAATGGTGTGACCTATCGATGAGAGATGTGACTTTTCCACCACAATGCTCGTCCCCAAGCAGCAGCCCTGGACAAGAGAAAAGTTTGAGAAATTGGGCAATGAGACAGGTGAACATCCTCCATGCAGCCCCGACCTATCGCTTATATGGTCTAATGGAAGCCTTGGGAGAGATGAGATTGGACAGCGATTAGAAGGTCCTACGTACGGTGTACACGACATACTTCATCCTATGAGTAGGAAATTTCAAAATTACCCATTCGCTGGGAATGAGATTTCGTTTACATAGGATTCACTCTCATAGGAATTTGCACATGAGGATTGGGTTAAAATTTGTCAACAATCTAAGCTGCTGCAGCACATCAACAATTCAGGTTCATTAAATATACCCCTCCGGTTGAAGTCATTCTCAGGCAGTTTGATGTGTGGCTCACTGAAGCCGCAGAAGCAAACAACAGGCTGTGTGTGAACAAACATCGGCGGTAGCCATTTAAGCCAGCATATCACCTGGTGATATCATCCTAATTACTTACCCTGCCCTTGTTCTCTGCCACTCACTCAGTGTACACCTTGCCGCATTTTGACTTGAACAACTGAGAAACGTCTCTTCAACTTCATATAGAACTGGAACGACTTCCCTTATAGAGAAAGGTTCAGAGTATGTTATGTCGGATTATGAACCGTCGTCTATACCACTAGACTATGACCACTGGAGCACCTACAATGGAAGTCAGGCGTTCAACGCATTTCTATGGAAGCATTTATATAGAACTAAACGTACTAGTTAGTTGAGAGTACTCCATAAGATAAAACAAAATCGTTAGAGCCATTATCGTCAAAAATGCGAAAACTCCTAGTTTTTGGTGCATTTTTGTCCCCATCCCCTTCCCATCAACCGAAATCGCCCATAACCTTATTTTCGCAATAACAGAAAATCATGAACAAAATGTTAAACCAGGTCAATCAGTCCAACCATTCTCCTGCAAATCGAACTACAAACACATATACACACGGACCACGCTTTGAAGTCAGGGTTTTTGGACAAAGTAGGTCACACACGATAAACGAAAAACGGCATTAAAATCGCTTTTCGTCGGAATTTCAGATAACCCTTCTTGCTGTTCAAGACATTTTCCCACAAATGAAAATTGTAAAGTATTTTGGGGGGAGGGGAGTAATAAATGTAACTTAAACTAAAAACCAAAGAAGAGCGATGTGTGGGGTATTCACATATAAGGTATTGCCTTACTTTAGAAGCGCGTCTCGATATTCAACGTTCCCTTGAGTCTGAGCGTGGATCTGAGTCCCCATGGCGGTTTCTGTGGGAAGTAAACAATCGGAATACACAATAGATTCAAATTAAAATATTTTTACACGTACATTGGGGCGCGAGGTAGGAAAGGGATTGTGACTAATGAAATGTTACAACGAAACGTGATGGTTTCTAGCAGTTGGATGAAGGCTAAAGCATGTTCCATGCCAAGACTACAAAAAGTGGAGGAGATGGAGAAAGCCAGATGAGGGGGGGGCGGTGTACAGTCTTGTTCCAGGGAGCTTTAACGTAGGGAATTAACTACAAAAACAATGACCTGATAATGGTAGGCCTTAAAATGAGTGGCGCGACGACGCATCAGTGTATCAACCCCACGTTCATTTTGGGTTCTTCATCACATCAGCAACTAATCTGGTCTGTTCTTCATTCAGTTCATATGCACATGGTAGATCATAACCATAGAAACTGAAGTTTCTCCTACTTGTGACATCTTTATTGAGCGGTCATCACATAGGTGATTCATGAGACTGACAACAACATTTTTTCAGGAACAGTCGTGTTTATTGTTCTCAAAAAAATATCTGGTGCGAACACTACCTACATAGGCGGGCGCTATATCTTCGTTCAACGCATTTTTACAGGAACATTTATGGAGAACAAAATGTTGGGACTAGTTAGCTGAGAGTACTCCGAAAGTTTGATCGAAATCGTTAGAGCCGTTTTTGAGAAAATTGGAATACCGATAATTAATATTCGACAAATCTCCTTTTCTGAGTTAACTTGGCTTATATCTCCGTTCAACATATATATACAGAAATAATTATACAGAACGAAATGTTGGTATGGGTGACTAAAAGACACTCCATTAAGATTTATCACATCTGGTGAAAAAGTTACCCTGGAATTTACGGAAATGTTAGAAAAAACGTTATTTTCGACACATTTTGATTTTTATCTCTGTTCAATGGACCGTCACAGGAACATTTATTCAGAACAATACGTCACAGGAACATTTATTCAGAACTATTTGAAAACATCCTCTGAGTTTGGTGAAAATCGCTGAAGCCGTTTTGACAAAAAGCGTAAAAAACCTATTTTTGCTTCAGGGGCCCTTATCTCCGTTCACCGTATTTTCATGGAGATATGTATAGAGACGAAAAGTTAGGTATTGATTGGCAGAAGATAATTTGAAAGTTTAATCAAAATCGTTAGAGCCGTTTTCGTGAAAAATGCGAAAACCCCTAGTTTTTGGTACATTTTCGTCCCCCACCCCCCTTCACAACGGCCGAAATCGTCCATAACCTAATTTTGGTGTCTACAAAAAATAACGAACAAAACAAAAAAGAACCAGCTCAATCGGATGAGCCGTTCTCCCGCAAATCGAACTACAGACACACACACATACATACACACACACACACACACGGACCACGCGCCGAAATTAGGTTTTTTAGACTCAGTAGGGTCTGAAACGTAAAGATCTGAAGAAAACCCAAATTTTTTTTTTTTTGGGCCGATTACTATACTTTCCTTCCCTTCGGGTAGCGGAAAGTAATAAGGAAAACACTGAAAATTACCCCGTCCATGTGGTGCCACCTTTAGCAGTGCTCTTAGTAAGAGTAAGAAACGACAGTCTTCTTTCTTTGCAACAGCTCCCCCCCCCCCCACGCATAGTGACTGCTGGGTCGTACTCTGAACTTTGCCACAGCATTACTCGGCACATGGGACGTACCTTGAAGTTCTTCTTAGCATAGTGAATACAATATATCCTTTTCTACACTGAGCACTGTCTGCCTCAGCTTCAGTAATATATGCCATTGCAAGGACCGAGCTGTCTTCTACGTTTCAAATATCAACTTGCCTGGATATACTGCACTTACCAACTAATACGTCCAACGTGAATGCGTTTATGAAGGGGCTTGCTTCAAATATCCCCTTGTCAACTTTCGTTTTCAGACTTTCGACCAAAATATCTGCATTTTGTTGAAACGTGTATAGAAAGCTCTCCAGAACTTTGAAGTGAAACGCTGGCGTGATGGCCTTCCTTCTCATTCTCCATTTCGGCCCTGGGAACATATTTGAATGAATTAGGTATCAGTGAGGGAGAATTATGTTGACTTGGCCCGTGTATGTATACAAAGTGGTAGAAGCAGCTTCTAAAAGATTGCAAAGGTGTTGGTAGACCGTTATACTGGCAAAAATAAAGTTTTGAGCGTGATAAGAGTACCTACTTCAGAATACCAACTTGAAGGATAGCTCTCTGGAGTGGTGCCCAAGGCTTGGCATTCCCACAGTCCTAATGTCCCACCGTTCCACACCTAGCCTTCTAAGGAATCCAAGGTATTTCCTACAAGAATATTCTTTGATGTCCACCCAGGGAGGAGACCAAAACTCGCTCGCTCTCAATCAAGACACTGGACCAGGATCTGGTTGGGAGTCTTTTCATCTATGCTCTGTCTATCTCATGTGTTTGCCCTGAGATAAAGCGTTTGGAGTGCTTCACTCCCGCATCATTCCAGACTGTCTCATGCATTCTTCTGGAATATTCTCCCACAGTCCTTTTGACTAGTGACAGAGAAGTCCTACTGTGAGGAGATGACCCTATAGGTACTTTAGACGAACCAAGATAGTAGGATTAAGTCTACATAGTTTTTTTCAATCAATCTCGAAGAAATCCTTGGACTGAATTCAGATGACGAAGCAATCTCTCGATAAAACATTTTCTGCAGAGGAATCATGTTCTTTGAGCATTTTCACTGTAGTGACAACCAGTGCCCGCTTCGGTGTTCAGATGATTTTCTATGTTACAAGGGGTTTGGAAGTGTTAGGAGAGCCGCTGACTCAGGCAATTACAGCGATCATGCGCTTCGGTCCAATGCCCAACTTTCGTTGGATTATGAATATTCGTCAATACTCACTACACAATGATCACTGGAGTGTCTACAATGGGAGTCAGGCGGTACATCTGCTCTACCTCAGCTGCTTCGGAGAATAAAGCGGCACACTTCATCTTGACAATTTCTCCGTTATGTGCTGGATTGGAAGAACTTTTGTTCTAATTTTATACAATGGCACTGTGACTTCCAATGAGGCTACAGTGAGTATAAGCATGTGTGTTGCGTACTTATGAGATTGGTTGATCAGGTATGTAAACTCAACGCTTCTCGAGAGTTTCAAAATTCAAGCCTACAGCATAATTTCTATCAGTGCGTACGTGTCAATTGTACTTGTGCAGTCGCTAGTACACCTTTTCCTCGGACACCGACACTATCATTTGTTTCAGGGCAATTATACTAAGTGTTCCTTGGATGGTCCGTTTGAAGAATATGTCCTGCAGCTTTGCAAGAAGCAACTCCATACGAAACCCTGAAGCGACATCTCCACAAACTAAACACAATCTCTTGGAATTGTCTTCTTCCTTAATGTACTCTTCACTGGCGCTAAGAGTAGCAGAGGGTGAATAGACTGTAGGCTAAGGATGATGGTGGGAAGGGACTTGCCCCTTCCTCTTTTTAATTCGTCTCGATATCTTCTGAACCAAGAGACACCCCGGGTAGTTTGAAGGGTCCGCCATTACGTGTCGCTTGAATATCCACTCATTGTGACTTCATTTTTACTGCAGCCACAATAAATTGGGCATGCCTAGAGTAGCTAGCTATGCTGTTGAAACATGGGACTAACTTCAAGGCTTCAAGTTCCAACCGCTCACCCAGTTTCTTATTTTCTGGTGTGAAGAATCGTGGAATAAAACAACTGTTATTTTCAGGCAAGACGAATACGGGACGTCACTGAGGATGTCGCCATTGCAGGTGGAACAAGCTCTTGCATCCTGAGATACCCATAAAATGGCCCCTGTTCCCGACTGGCCTCAAGCTGCCACATGACTCTTGCCGGCTCCCGCAGGTAGATTAGCTAACTACATTTCAGTCATTATTAATTCAGTCTATCACTTCTCAACCAAGTTCTAACCTCAGTTTGACTACCAAGAGACTCTAACCTATAAGTGCCGTGTGGGCTCTCATTCGCTTTTTTATTTGTAACTCTTCTGCTAACAGAGCAGGACATATTTGCGTTAGAAACCAAATCTAACCAACTCGCTCTTTAACTACATAATACAGTCCTTTATCACTTAGCTCATTCATCGCTAATTATTTAATTATTTTGTTCGCATCTCTCTCTCTCTCTCTCTCTCTCTCTCTCTCTCTCTCTCTCTCTCTCTCTCTCTCTCTCTCTCTCTCTCTCTCTCTCTCTCTCTTGTCAGCTTGTATGGTTGAAGATAAGGGAGAGACGAATGCTGCAAGTAGCGACATTAGTTTTTAAGACACTGAAGTTCAAAAAAACAGCCTACTTGTACGAGAGGTTCGAGTTCCTGCACACGCATGTGAAGAACAAAGTCTTAAGAATTCCGTGCCGTAGGACGAAAATGCTAGCAAGATCTTTTTATGTGCAAGGTGCGAAAGTGTTTAATGAAAACATCGAGCTGTTTTACCTGTCACGCAAAGTCAGAGCCTACAAAATTAATTTTCACAAGATATTGTTGAACAGATACTCTTGATGACCAAAGAGGATTATTACTATATATACAATTATTATTACTTATTATACTATCATTGTTGTTATTATCTTAGGATTGATTGTTGAAGCAGGAATATTAGGCTAACTCGATATTCTCTCTACGAACTAACTTCCATCATTTTTGACATCTCTCTCTCTCGCCCAACAGCAGGTTAAACTCGAAAAACTTGTGTTGAACTCAACCATGAACAGGAAGCAGGATGAGACCACTCTATGACTGCAAATGCAAATTTTCATAGAAAATGTGGTTATCGCAATCGTTTTAAAACAGTCAGCTGGCAAAATTCGCCTCAAGACATTTCCTAACAAACCCTAGATTTTAAAGTTTTTGGATATACACATATGTGCCCCATTCTAGAGCAAATTGCTTTTGCGTTCCGTATGATTAATTAATAAAGAGCCTCTCACACCGTCAATAACTGCCATTGAGGTTATAGCTAGTCAAAAAGCAAGTATCATTGCTATAGTGGTATTTGTATTTCTCACCTTTACTAGACACCAGGCCATTTGCAATCCAAGGGGTCAGAAATTTGTAAATGAACCCTTTTTCAATTTGCGTAGAGCTTTTTAAAATCACCTGAAACGTATGCACGTTAGTTATTTGATAAGTCGAGGAAGAGCATGTTACGAATTCATGATGCCAGAGAATCAATTAATACGTCGCAGGCTCACTGGCACTAGAAAACAAACAAACCTGAGTCAGTTAGTAGTCGAGAATTAATTAAGAAATCGTGGTCTGTGTGTGTGTGCCACGACAAAGACAATGACGTGAATAATGAAGGCAAACCAACTGGCTGTCAAAGAAGGAAAGTCTGCACGAGACAGAACAAGGGAAGTCAACAGGGCCCTCAATATCAGATGGGACAAGGATTACTGCGTATTGTTGAGATCAAAATGCATGAGATATTAGAAATATACGCTTTTACACCCTGAATTTTAAGTCCGCCATGAACAAATGGCGAAGTCATGGAAAAATGACTGTAGATGTTTAATTCTACCTTTACATACACACAAAGTGAGGTTGTGGGTAGATTAATCTAGATGCTAAGCTCACTGTGGACAACACTGCGCAGTCTAACCCGACTAATGGTAATGGAAAGCTACGTATATACACAGATATAAGTTTGGACGAACCACATTTTCAACGCTGATGACTTCAATTCTGTCAAGTGCTGAAGAGGTCGCCCCCGCAAGGGGGAGGGGGTGGGGGATAAGACCCTCAGTCTATACATGTCTCTTAATTTCTTAAGGATCAAATGCCATTTCTCCTGCAAGAAGAACTATTTGAAAATAATTTGTAGTGTGGATACTTTTAAACAACTGAACAGTAATACAAAATCGCCGCATGCGGGGGAATGAGGTAAAGCTCAGTAAATTATTAAACATTTCGTCAGTTCTCTCGTTCTCCTTTCGTATGACACTAACGAGCTCGCAAAAATCATTTAGGTAACCCAACAAGCTACCTACAGGTTGGATAATAAAGAATAGCCCCAGAAATTGAGAAGTGCAGCCTCACTGCAATTCCAGGAAAGTAGTCATGAAAAACACGTTGATAGTTCCCATAAAATACGTAAAAACCGGTAACTTGATAAAAGGTGTGGCTTGACTAGGTGCGACTTATTACATCCCGTAATGGTGATCACCATCAACTGCTACAAGAAAGATGGATGAATATGAGGTTCACATAACTAAGTGAATAGTTGATAAAGCAAAGTTGTGATGCATCGTACCTAATATTACTTCGTGGGTGGGCGTGTAGTTGTTTCTGTTCAAATAGGAGCCAGTGGTTAACCCCTAAAAACCGGGTTGAAATGTAATAAACGCACTGTTCTATTGCTGGATTGTAGTCAAGCCGATGCAACACTCCTGTCTGCACTATCAAACTACCCTCATTATGGCATTAATGACACCATTCTTCTCTCAACAGCGCTTGCATAGTAAATATGTAATATGATAGTAAACATTTATTTTTACAGTATTAAATACGTCGTACACATTCAATTAATGAATCATACAGAGGTTTAAGTAATCGACGTTGACGAGGAGAAAAAATATCTGGTGCGTTGCAACGCACAACTTTCCTTAGCCCTACGTCAATTCACTTTGTACATAGCTAATTCTATTTAATCAATTCATTTATCACTCAGTTAATTTGAACTTGGTCAAACAACGCTTTACGGCAGCAGCAAGCGGTAGCGCTTACAGTTCCAGATTTTATTGTGCTGCTCGTACTCACTGCAGGACCATTATTGAGCAATTGGTACACAGATAACTAATGAGGCTGTAAAAACGATTTTTAAAAAAAAGGATAGTAATAGCTTTTGTAGAGTTATTGGAAAATAACTGTTAGAACTCGTAGTGAGCGAAACGGCAGTAGTTGAAATTCAGGAATTTCTGGAGTGAGCCCAATGTATCTCATGAGCGTTTTTAAACACTCACCCTTTAGGTATTGGATAGGAAACAATACCAATTTTTTTTTAACATTCCACAAGAATTCCAGCGGAGTTTATAAGGAAAAAACTGCGCGAAAAACGCTTTTGGTCGAAAATTTTGATAATTTATTGTGCTGCTCTCGTCATTTTCCCACGAATGAGAATTTTATAGTATCATTGCCTTATTGAGAGCTATCAACATAAAAAATGTAATTAAAATCGTTAGAGCCGTTTGTGAGAAAAAAAATTTGCTGTTTTGATCACTATGATGACTATAGTTCACTTTCGGTGGATTTTGCCCATACCCTCATTATTGTGTCCCATAGTAACGTGTAGGCTAGACTTCAAGTCTCAGCTGATTTGGTACGGTGGTTTTCTCTAAAAACTGCGCTAAAATAGATTTCGTCGTTTTGGTAATTTGTTGTGCTGCTTTCGTCATTTTCCCACAAATGGGAATTTTATGCTATAATTGCCTTATTGAGAGCTATCAATATAAACAATTTAATCAAAATCGTTAGAGCCGTTTTTGAGAAAAAAAATATTTGGTGTTTTGATCACTATGATAACTATAGTTATATATAATCTTCTGACTGTATTCCAAGTAATGGGATGTGCACCGCAGCCATATGACCTATTGTGCCAGTCCTAGTGTCTTACAGGTCTATGCCTAGCTTCCTGTGGAAAACCAGGTAGTTCCTGAAGGAGTCCTCGTTGGTATCCATCCTGGGAGAAGTGGTGCCAAAGACCAAAAATCGCTCCCTCTCAAGTCTCCGGCACTGGGCCAGAACATGGTAGGGAGTTTCTTCATCCGTGCCACACCACCTGCATAGAGGGGTTTCGGCTATACCCATAACATACATGTGTTTGTTCATTCTGCAGTGTCCTGTTATGATCCGAACAACCTGCCTTAAGTCCTTCCTCTCCATCCTCAGAAGGGTGTCTCTCGTCTCACTTGTTTGCTCTGAGACAAATCGTTTGGAGTGTCTTACTCCTGCAGCGTTCCAGATTGTCTGATGCAGTCTTCTGGCGTGTTCTCTCACAGTCCTTTTGACCAGTGACAGAGAAATCCCGCAATGGGGCGGTGGCCCAATAGGTACTGTGGACGAACCACGTCTGGCCAGATGGTCCGCCCTCTCATTTCCAATGATCCCCTTGCGTCCTGGAATCCAATACACATTAACTCTATTCGCACTTGCTAGGGAGTTAAGCCACATCCTGCACTCTTGCACCAGTTTTGACGTCGTGCAGTAGTTCAGTAGCGCTTTACACGACGCTTGACTATCGCTCAATATATTGATAGTTCTATTGCTATAGCCTTTCTCATGCATTTGGATTGCCCCAGCAATAATAGCATAAATCTCTGCTTGAAAAACTGATGGAGTGGAGCCTAGGGCAATATAAGTCCCACTCCGTCCAGAGCCACTTATCCACACCCCGGATCCTGTCCCCTCTGGGGTCTTTTGATCCATCTGTGATGTTGACGCCATTGGGAGGCCGAAACTGGCGGCTATCGCTGTTCCATGGACCTCCCAATAGCTGAACATTATATTTCCTCTCGAGCTCATACATGGGCACAATTGCGTCTGTGATCATGCTGAGCTCCTCGAAGGTCTCCAGGTCCCTAAATATAGCCAGGTGTCCATTAGTCGCCTGAGGCACCTTAGCTATTCCGAGCTTAGTGAGTCTGTAAGCCACCTTCATCGCCTCTGCCTTGACATAAATGTCCAGAGGAAGAAGATCGAACAGTTTCTCCATGGTGACAGTGGGTGTAGTCTTCATCACCCCCGCTATGAGTAGGCAACCCAGCCTTTGTACTTTGGCTAGACTGCTGCCATTCACTCCAATGGCCGCTCTATGCCACCACACGATTGACCCATATGAGATCATTGGTCTCACTATAGCTTCGTAAAACCAGCAGGCCATTCTGGGCTTTACACCCCATGTCCTCCCGCACATTCTCTGACACGTCCACAGGGCCGTTGTCGCCTTCTTGGTCACGTATCTGATGTGCTCGTTCCTGACTAATTTCCGATCCAGAATCACACCCAGATATTTGACTTGCTCGCTGAGCTGAATTTCTTTGCCCATCACTAACTGCGGCCTCAGTCCTGACAGTTGCCTAAGCCTTGTGAACCGTCTTGGCTGGGTTGATGGATAACCCCATCTCCCCACACCATAGGCACACCATCCGCAAGGCCGCCCCCATCAGGTCCGACAGCATGCTTTGCACCCTGCCCCGAATGAGCACAACCACATCATCAGCGTATCCTTGATCGTAAAACCCCGCCGCATTAAGTCTCCCCAGTAGGGAGTCAATCACTAGGTTCCAGAGGAGCGGAGATAGGACCCCTCCCTGAGGGCATCCCCTCACAGTCCTCGCCCTGATTGTACAGTTTCCTAGCGTAGTCTGGATCTCTCTGCTTTCCAATACAGAGATGATCCACTTTATTGCATTGCTGTGTACATTAAATTTCATCAACGTCCTTTCAATGCTACATATGGAGGTATTGTCAAAGGCCCCTTCTATATCCAGAAAGGCCCCTAAGGCAATCTCCCATTTACCCATTGACTCTTCTAGTCTCTTAACTAGTGCATGCAGCGCAGAGTCACATGATCTCCCTGCACGGTAGGCATGTTGGCCATCTGCCAGGGGGGTCAGTCTCAAACATGCGTCTCTCAAGTACTTGTCAAGGATTTTCTCCACGGTCTTGAGCAGGAAAGATGTGAGGCATATTGGTCGGAAGGACTTGGCTTCCTCGTATGAGTCCCTGCCAGGTTTCGGTATAAAGGTTACTCGAACCTTCCTCCAGCCCTGAGGTATGTAACCATGCGCTATGCTGCCCCTAAATAGCCTTAAGAGGCTGGGTAGGATGCGCTCTATCCCTTTCTGTAAGAGAATCGGGTAAATACCATCCGGTCCAGGCGACTTGAATGGTTTAAACGAGTTTACTGCCCAGCGTGTACGGCGCGTCTCAGGTTATACCATTGCCCTGGCGAGTTCCCCAGTCCGGCGTTCCTGTCCGCTCGCCATAGCAATCCCCGCGTCTGCCAATAACCCAGGGTCAGTTCTACAGCCAGGAAAGTGTGTGTTCAGCAGAGCGGTTAGTGTATGGTGACAGTCCAAGGTGTCACCATTCGGCCCCCTAATAGAGCCTACCGCCTGATGCATGTTCCCTTTCGAGAGCACCTTGCTGAGCCTTGCTCCCGTTCGGGTATCGTGAATTTCCTGGCAAAACCTTCTCCACGCCTCTCGTTTTGCCTTTCGTAATTCGTTGTTATACTCAGTTAGGGATCACTTGTATGGTTCCCACTCTCCTGTTCTTTTGGCTCTGTTAAAGAGTCTTCTGGTTCTGGTTCTTAGTGCTCCCAGTTGATTGCTCCACCAGGGTACACATCTATTGCTGTCCGCCATTGTGGTTTGCCAGCAGCTGTTTTCAAATGAAGACCTAATTGCCTGTGTCAGTGCTGTATTCAGTAACTCGATCTCCAGCGGACGTGTGGCATTGTCAGGGCAACTTCTCAGGGTATCCCTGAGGCTGTCCCCATACTACTGCCAGTCCGTGTTTCTCGGGTTCCTGAACCTAATGGCTTCTGTCCTAGCCATTTCTAGATTGAATCTAATATACCTGTGATCAGATCCCGAGAATTCTGAGGAGACATGCCAGTTGGAAACATTAATTCCCCCAGAGAGTTTTAAAGCTAGGCTTAGGTCTAACTATAGTTAACTTTCGGTGGATTTTGTTCAAACCCTTATTTTGGCGTCCCATGGTGACCTGCGGGCGAGATATGAAGTTTGAGCTGATTTGGTACGGTGGTTTTCTCTAAAAACCGTTCACAGACACACATTCACACACACAGACCATTTTCCCAAATAGTGTTTTTCGGACTCAGGGGGTCTGAAATGTAAAGATCTGAAGAGAACTCAAAATTATTTTTCAGCCGAATACATAACTTTCCTTTCTACTTCGTAGAGCAAGGAAAGTAAAAATATTTCTTACCTCAATATCTTCAGTACCTAGTAAAAATACGGTGAGTGCATTCCCAGTCCAAAGTCGAAATGTTGTTCCGTACGTCTTTTTCATTTCCCCCAGCGCCTTCATAGCTTCTACAATAAAATTGTAGACAAAAATCAAAGCTACAACGAGCTACTTTTCTGTCGAAATAAATCGAAAGATCTCACAAAGCGTTGCTCACCTTTTCCAGCGAACGGAACATTCAAGAGGTTCCCAAATATCGGGTATGAACGAGGGCCAGGTATCAAATCTCCGCACTTTATTAATTCGGAGCTTGGGGAGGCCAACCACCATAATACGAAAAGAGCCGCAGCTATTAGTGCAATTTCGAGAAACATTTTGTCGGTGCGGCTGTAAGAAAAGATTTTGTTCTGTAAAACTTGAACGTTTTATTTTTAAAATCGTGTAAACTGTACAAACTTTAATTTCTTAACACCAGTCATGCGAATCACTCGACTTTCAACGACACTGAAGCTATACAGCGACCAACGCATTTCTATAGAAACATTTGTATAGAACGAAAAGTAGGTACTGATTAGTCGAAAGATGCCGTTTGAACGAGATCGTCAAATCCATTTTGGAGGGAACTGGAAAAATTTACACAATCATAGTTTAAATACAGACCACCAACGAATAATTCAATTCAAACTGCTGCAGTTCGACTAAGTTTTTAACGACGTTTTCCCAATAAAACTTGATATCGTTGAACAGTCTCCTGAATTAACCATGCACTGGTCACTCAAAGCAGATTGTTCTATATACAACCTTGTGTTGAGTTATGTCAAGTATCAAAACCCTGCAAATTATTACACAACGGTTTATTATTCTCATGAACAGCTTGACCTAGTATTACTGCTCCAAGACCCATTCCATTCGATTCAGCATCGAAAAATACTAGTAAACCATACGAAACATGACCTAACTACAAGTGAACTACGGAAACTAAATATTTCCCCAGCGCCAGGCGCCTGTAAACATCTGTAGGCATTTATGATCCGATGTAGGGGTGTGCGGAGGAAGTGCCAGCCTCATCGGCTCTAACCTTCCTCCGCCCTGTCGGGCAAAAAGAGTCAGAGAAATCGGGACGGAGACTTCCAGCGAACCCTCGGCAATTGGAACGACGTTGCGAGGCGAGCAAGCGGGTGGTTTTTCATGAGACGGGAGGGAGGGAGTACAAACGACGAAACGTTGACTTCCGCTGTGGTTCCCGCGAGTTCGTTCAATTATTTGACTCCAATATATGCTGTAATTTCCCTATACGTAGTTGTACTCGTCTGATACTCATTCCATTCGACCCAGGATGTAAAAATACCTTGGAAACGTTACGAAACACGGCGTGTATGCGATTATACTGCTTTTCGTTCATTTTTTAAACCATTTTTTGTCCATAACAACCATGGGCTTCGTCCGATCGGATTGCCGAGATGGCGGGCACAGCTAGATACCAAATGGGATTTTTGTGCGAAAGAACGGATTTTTTAGACCACGTTAAAGGCACAAAACGACCCGGACGGGGGGCCGGACGTTGCAAATTTGGAATCTCCATGTCTTGAAACGTAAAGTATCAAATTTTGAGGGGTGTTGTAAAAAATTTTTCGTAACCGAAAACATAGGGTTATTATTCAGAATGAATAATAAACCAAAACTGATGAAATTGGTTGGTACAGCGACAAATATCGGCGAGTGTACCTCGGGGTGAGGAAAGTCGTGAGAAGCTTTCAAATAATTGTTGTTTGATTCAGTTGCCATTGTAGTTGTGCATCCAGCTTCGGCGCAGCCAAAACTCAAGACACTAGAGGTGGATGAGGTGGAGGATAATGTTCTATTGCTAACCAAGTTTAATGATTCTTTTGTCAATGGACCCTGTTTATTTTCTTAATAATTTTAGGTTCAGACGGGATTTCCTAACGGAATTCGCTTCGCATTGGTGTTCATTCGTTGAATGAGTTGAAAAGGACGTTGAGTGATGGTGGAGTTCAGCGAATATAAATTTCAGGAGGAACTTAATTGCCTGTCTTCGATCGGAAGGTAAGTATTTTACGTAGTAACTTCTAGACCAGCTAAAGGAGCGTCCCCGTAGGGCATGCATTACTTATTATGTGTTTACGCTTTTATTGTGTAAAAATACTCGTCTTGGGCCAAATTAATTGTTGTGTAGCTACTTACCGCACAATTCGTGATACAAAGTTCAATGATCACCGTGCGTCCCGTCTAGTGCAACTGATCTCGCATTCTTATTCCATAGGTTTCCATCATACCCCCACCACTCTATTCATAGCACCCTCTCCCGTCTTTATCAGACCACAACTGCTCCTTTTAGTTGCCGACTCTCATTTCCAGACACTCCAAAATCTCGACTGCCACGTCAAGGTCTCTTGCGCTTATTTCTAGCTAATTGACTGCTAAATCACGTTGAATGCTGCTGCCTGCGCTTGCAAACCCTTAATTACCTATTGCAGTTCGGATTAAATAATTATTCAACTAAAATGCAACTGAATTTGTGGTCAAATCGTACGTGAACTTTGTTAACTTGGGGCCAGTTTGTTAATTTAGTTATTAAATTGGAGATTTTAGTGGATGCTGGGTATCACGTTGAAAATAATTAAAAATATCTGGTGCGTTGCAACACACAACTTTCCTTTGCTCTACGTCAATTCACTTTCTATATGGCTTTGTCTACTTAATCCATTAATTTACCACTCAGTTCATGTGAACTTCGTCAAACAACACTTCACAGCAGCAGGAAGCGGTAGCACTTACAGTTCCGGAATTTATTGTGTTGCTCGTACTCATTCCAGGATCATTATTGAGCAATTGGTACACAGATAATTAATGAGGCTGAAGATAAAAGTTTTTGAAGAAGGATAGCAATTACTTTTGCAGAGTTATTGGGTAAAGAACTTTAGTTCTGGTAGTAAGCGAAAGGGCGGTGTTGAAACTCAGGAATTTCTGGAGTGAGACCCCATGTATGTCATGAGCGTTTTTAAACACTCACCCTATAGGTATTGGATTGGACTACAATACCAACTTTTTTAAACATTCTACTAACATTCCAGCGGAGTTTATAAGGAAAAAACCGCGCTAAAAACGCTTTTCGTCGAAAATTTTGATAATTTATTGTGCTGCTCTCGTCATTTTCCCACGAATGGGAACTTTATGTTATAATTTCCATATTGAGAGCTATCAACATAAACAATTTAATCAAAATCGTTAGAGCCGTATTAGAGAAACAAAATTTGGTGTTTTGATCACTATGATAACTATGATTAAATTTCGGTGGATTTTGCTCATACCCTTATTTTGGCGTCCCATGGTAACCTGCGGGCTAGATATCAAGTTTGAATGGATTTGGTACGGTCGTTTTCTCTAAAAAACACACACACACACACAGACCATTTTCCCAAATAGTGTTTTTCGGACTCAGGAGGGTCTGAAACGTAAAGATTTGAAGAAAACTCAAAAACTTTTTTCAGCCGATTACATAATTTCCCTTTCTACTTAGTAGATCCAAGGAAAGTAATAATGCATGACATGTTTTGCTGCTTGTTTTATATCCGCGAATGTTTTTATTCTCGAGCGTTGTACTGTATTTATTACTGGGTAAGAGGAGAATTAAATCATTATGGTCGTTAGAATACCAAGTTGATGAGGATGAAAGTGGATCACAGTAAGAACAGAAGATTCAGAGGGGGAGTGAGGGACCAACACGTACCCAAAACGAAGAGTTTTCACATTTTTATCGAAGCGGCTCCAACGATTTTTATTTTGTTTCACAACATCTCTTATTATTCACTACCTAAATCTCGTTCTTCATAAATATCTCTGTGAAGTTCAAGACCGGAGATATCGGCTTATAAAGCAAATAGTGATGATACATCAAAATGTCAATTATACGAATGTATCAATAAATGGTTTAAATGTAAATGTTCAGGTGGTTCGGTTCCCGGTGGTGTCTCGGGTCGCCTCGTCCCCCATTCCTATTCTCTCATCGCTTCCGTTTAGGTATTGAGTCGTATCGAAAACTGATTTGTCTTACTAGTACAGAGTGATATTTTCTTTATTTCTGTTTAATTGACTTTAAACCTTTTATTATTGCTAAAAGAACTTCGAACTGGTAAGTGTACTTTGAGTATTAACAGTATTTTGACTCGGTTCGAATCAGAATGATGGTGTCATTCACCTCTGAAATAGCCTCGTTCTAACCGTTCAGCTGGCAGTTGACTTAGATCGAAAACTTTAACTTAGCGTTTCGGTAAAAATACGTCAAATAGTTCGCCTTCCTCGACAGGATCTTGTAGCGTGGCAACGAGACTTTCTCTGTACTGTATATGAACAATTTTCAGCTTTCTAACCGGATAGTAGGTATTATCTTTCAATCGCTCCGACTCAAACGTTTTATTGTTCTTACAAGAAGGAGAGTTGAATCTATCAACGAATGTTCACATATCGTGGTCCTTTCGCATGCGCACTTATATTTTTGACTACGTGTCAAAACTTCTAGAAGATTCTGAGGTGATAAATTCTGATCCAATCGCGTAGTAGACGAGTCGTAACACATTTGGAGGTAATTTGAGCGTAAATATTAAATTCCTAGAATATTATGCAGTAGCCTAGGGGCAGCTGCTATTACATCTTGTTGATGAGTCATGCCCTTGAATGATCACGTGACCACTCTAGCGTCCCACATAGATGATGTCACACCTGTCCCTCTTATACCACAAGTTTACATTATTCTTCAACGATTCTTTCGTAGACTAGTGGATAGAGCATCACACTATAGTACATGAAGTACTTCATTCGATCCCAGGGAAGGAAATTCTTGAACCTATGTGACGTCATCCAAATGCTTGGGAATTTTATTATGCACACATATTTTATTATGCAGTTGACCGCGAATTTCTGAGAAATATCGGGTTGACTCAGAAAAAATAAATGATTTACGGTTAGTAGTGTCAGGGGATCGTATACAATCAACGTTTCGGTATGATATTTGAAATAAAAAACATCACTTTTACGCTTCTATTTCGACCAACTCTTTTATTCAATACTTGAGCAATACTTGAATATGTTGGTTTTTCTTTGAAGACCAAATAGTCACAGCGATTGTTTCTCAGACAGTTCACTATTAGCAGAGGGCACTCTAACTTTTCGTCTCAGCTGCATTTTAAATAAATTTCGTTCAGCCGAAATAATCTCACCCTAGCTCGATGTTGCCGAAAATGTGATGGTAAGACAAAAGCCTATCAGTGAGAGTAATTATAACAATATTTATCAGATTTGTTTGAACCGTCTCGACGAAGTGACGCGCTAATCAGCATATCGAGCTGCCTGACAAATAAGATAGGAAATAAGAGCTGTTCGAGAGTTATTGCTGCAAAATTACCTCATCGAGTAATGACAATATTATCTTGGGGCGTTATGTAAGTAATAAGAGCGCTCGTAACCCTTCCACTAGTTGTGTAAGCTAATGGAACGTGGCAAACGAAGTACTTGTATTATTACAATTATAATGCTGTGTAGATTTTTTGGGTCCTTAGTGCCAGTGATGGAGTTGAAGAGCGAGCGCCATGCGTTCGAGACAAAATGATCGAGTCCTGTCCCTATGAATGTGTCTAAGGTATTTGGAATGTGGTTTGAATAGTCCCCGGTGGCCCAGGTTTGGCTGCTCCTCCTACAACCGTCGTTCACTGTAGTACGTGCCTTCTTGTTTCGTCCGCACCTGAGGTGCAAGGCGTGCAGGATGGAGACTCTTTGAAAGAAAAGACGTAGAGCCGCCTCGCGCCTGTGAGGAACTGGCTCGTCCAATAAGGCTGGCATGTTGGGGAAAAACTCGTACCTGTCACGTCCGTTTAACGAAGATTTACGTCTCCCTTGGGATTTATCTAGTACCCATTTATCTAGCGCAGCGAATTTCGGCCCAGAGCGGGGAAGCTTCTTTTTCACTCTCCACTAGTCAACAGGAAACTGGCCACTGATCGCTTGGAGCGCTTTTTTGCCTCGATTCGATGGATCGGCTGTTCAGTCAGTCTCCATGGGGCTCCTAAAATGAGTTCAAGCGGTGGCTGTAATACTAATCAGGGTTCTTTCTGTGTGCCAACGATGGGTGTACGAGGCAATAACGAAATTCCCCAACCTCGACAGGCCACATTGGTGATTCGACCTATAAACGTGATGGCACACATCTTAATTCAATCGAAAGCACAATATTTTATTCCTCCAAAAAAACGAAACTCACAAATTATAAAATACGATAATAAGAAAATGATGTGAATCATCAATAGATAAAATAAACCCATTTGGTAATAAACGCAGAGCTTCAAATCGACGTCTCTCGTAACTAAATAATTATTTCATCGAGAGCTGACGGGCAGAAACTGCCACCCTGCGCGCGCCACGTGCGATCCATCCAATCAAATAAGTCTAATCGATCACCAATTGTTTCAAAGAGCCGTGAACCCCGAAATAAGGATTTTCTGAATTGATTTCCGAATTTTTGGGCCGCTTCTCTTCGTCGGTTTTCTGACAGAGGTCGCTGAGGTACCACTCTCTTCTTGCTTCGCAGGCCTTTTGCCAAGATTCTGCAAAACACACAAATTCGTTACTTAACTGGAACGCCTTTTCAATTCATTAAACCCTAAAGATGAGCGAAATTTCATGAATAATCGATATCGTCCGCACACAACTCGCATCGTGGCGTTAATCACTTCTGGCGATATATTGCGTTTACATTAAAATACCCGAAACTCAAGATATTCAGAATGGTGCGAGCAAGTCCAGATTTACATGGGCGCGTGCCCGGGGAGGCAGGTTTTTGTTTGTTTTTAAATTGGAAACTTCAACCACGACAATTTAACATTGAGGAATCACCATTTGTGATTGAATGCATTCACTTGAACAGTTTACTGCGTCAAGAGAAATTTGATGAGGCTTTGACATTGTATTTAATTTCAGAAAGTAACCTGGCTAAAATATCTGAGAACCCCTGCTGCTCGTCAGAGAGATCTTTCTCTACTCTCTCAAGGGTTAAAAACTATTTGTGTTCAACTACAACACATTACCGGCTGAATTACCTTGCAGTTTTAACTTTTAAAAGAAATTTAACTACTAGATTAGATTTTGAAGATGTAATTTCCGAGTTTGCAAACAAAGAAACCAGACGTGAAAAGTGTCTGTAGTTAGCAAATGTAAACAAATTCATGACGGTAGAGCCTTAAATTGCACTTTTTAATTTTTATGAATAAAACTCAAGTTTTCTGTAAATTGTAATCATGTTTCTTTTAAATTACCCAAGCGCCTTACATTAACGCTAATAATTAATTACTGTTCTGGAACTTAAATTATACCTAATTAGGGAAAGGTATGTGGCTTTACATTATGCTCATTCTAAAAATATACTACGAAACAAAATCAATACCATTCTTTTTACTTTCCTTGGCTCTACAAAGTAGAAAGGGAAGTTATATTATCGGCTGACAAAAAATTTTGAGTTCTCTTCAGATCTTTACGTTTGAGACCCCTCTGAGTCCGAAAAACACTATTTGGGAAAATGGTCTGTGTGTGTGTGTCTGTGAACGATTTTTAGAGAGAACCACCGTACCAAACCCACTCAAACTTGATATCTCACCCGCAGGTTACCATGAGACGCCAAAATAAGGGTATGAGCAAAATCCACCGAAATTTAATCATAGTTATCATAATGATCAAAACACCAAATTTTTTTCTCAAGAATGGCTCTAACGATTTTGATTAAATTGTTCACATTGATAGCTCCCAATACGGCAAATATACCATAAAATTCTCAATCGTGGGAAAATGATGAGAGCAGCACAATAAATTATCAAAATTTTTGACGAAAAGCGTTTTTAGCGCGGTTCTTTCCTGATAAACTACGCTAAAATGTTGGTAGAATGTTAAAAAAAAAATTGGTATTGTAGTTCAATCCAATACCTATAGGGTGAGTGTTTAAAAACGCTCATGAGATACATGGGGCTCACTCCAGAAATTCCGGAATTTCAATTACCGCCGTTTCGCTTACTACCAGTTCAAAAGGTTTTTACCCAATAACTCTGCAAAAGTAATTACTATCCTTCATCAAAAAATTTGTATTTATAGCCTCATCAATTATCTGTGTATCAGTTTCTCAATACTGGTCCTGCGATGAGTACGAGCAGCACAATAAATTCCGGAACTGAAAGCGCTACCGCTTTCTGCCGCTGTGAAGTGTTGTTTGACCGAGTTCAAATGAATTGAGTATGTGTAAAAAGCTATGTACATAGGTGAATTGAGGTAGAGCTAAGGAAAGTGTTGTAACTCACCAGATATTTACAATTAGATGGGGCGGTCGCGGATCTCATGCCCATGGGCGGTCAAAGATTGTAAATCCGGGGCTGGGCACGAGCGATCGAAGTGTGCCACACTTGCTCATCGGTTCTCATTTGGCATAAAAATATCCAAAGCAACGCATCGAAGCAACTTTCTTCAAAACCACGTACATTCAGCAATTTTTGAGTGACCAGCGGGCAGACAATTTATGAAACTGACAACGCGTTTTTATTCTATTTTATTTTGCGGCGTTAATTGTTCTGGCGTTATCAGGCCACTGCGATAAATCTTAGTCGATGATGACAGTCGTTTTGAAGTCCGGAATTTATTGGGTTGCTCCTAATTAATTAACAGCCGTGGTTCAACTTTCGTCCTAAAACAGCGTGTTGGACAACCAGCGTGTTTTTTATGTACGAGAACTGTGGTAAAGCCCAGTTCTGCCGAAATTTATGGTCATTATGCAGCTCTCATCGTTATCCCACGAAGGAAATTCGCACGGTGCTGTTTTGAAATTTGAAAGCAGTATTTATAAGAAAAACGTCAAAATTTCGTATTATCGTATTGTTTTCCACAGTGAAATTAATCTGAAACGTCTAACGTTGAACAATGTTTTGTGTTTGGGCCGCTGTGATTACTGTAGTTAGTATTACTGATTCTGTTCATAACCATATTTTGGAGTCCCATTTTTATCTGCAGGCTCAACCGCCGAATTTCATCTGATTGGTCAACCGCCGCCATAGACACACTGACCGTTTTTTTCAAATGGCGCCTTTTGGACTAAGGTGACTTGAGGAATTCACGAAAACTTTTTTCAACCGATTACATAACTTTCCTTCTTACTTCGCGGGGCTAAGAAATGTAAAAATACCCGCAAAGCATACCTCTCAGCTCAACCTTTTTGCCCAAGATTAGACTAATGCTAAACATTTTCATTATCAGATGTGAAGTTCTTTCATCACCTGATTGTGCAGGTTACCAAACTTTGCCTAAAGAATGACTACAACTATTTGTATGCCAGTTCTGAATTCCGCAGCTCTCTACCGCCGAAAGAGTTTGAGCGCAATGTCGTACATAATTGGAATGCTCATTTTTAGTGTTTATCTCGTCGAAGGTTTGCTTTTATGAGACCGTGCCTTGACCATCAAAGGACTTTACCGTTCAATTTTCTGAGCTCTACGTATGCAGTATACAATAATAATAACAGTAGCAATACAAGATTTGGCGCCCGTTTAGTTTTGGGTACAGCCCCCTCGCCAACAATAAAAATACTTACCACTCAATGTTACCAAATCAGGTAAATCACCACCGTAATCTTTGGGGAGGCAGGACTTCGGGAATTTTTCTTGCAAATAAGACGCTCCTTCGCTGGTGACAACCATCTGCAAATTAGAAGAGGAGAATGAAGCGTTTTGCGTCCAACTGAGCGGTTTTATTATGTTTATCCTACTTCCCATTGTTCACCTTGAACCTTCCTAGACCTTGATGCGTCGTATTGAGCTCGGTTTACCTGACCTAATGAGATTACATTTAGGGACTGGATTAATGGAGCTACTACCAGCTTTCACGTTGTTAATACAATCACAACATTGAGAGGGGGGGGGATTAAAGAGAAGGTAAACACTTCACTCAATTAAGATAAACAATCACTCGATGACCTCCCCTCCGTAAAAATAATAAAAGGTGAAATGGCTATCACATGGAGGAACGCAAAAATAAAGTGTAAACGAGGAAAGTGCGAATTAAGTCAAAATAACTTACCCTGTCGGCGAGTTTTTTCTTCAAAAACGGTTTCACAAGTTTGTTGACTGCGATTTCGATGAATTGCGGACAATTGATGAACAGAAAAGTTTTGATACGAGCCGGAACTGCTTCCTGATGGAAATAAAAACGATACACATGATAGGCAATTTTAAAAATGTATTATAATAGATATTAATTAAAATTAACAAAAAACGTATACAATATGTACTGCTTATTGGCAAGAATAGGACCTAATGCACAATGTACATATGTTACAGTGAAATGCTCCCACTTACAATGTGTCTCTGTTCCTACCCAAACCCACGACAGCCCGCCAAGGACTAAATTTAGAAAATAACGCCTCAAGTACATGCCAAGTACTCCAAATTACCAGGATTCAAGAGTGAATATACTGATTCATGCCTAGGCGTAGGATATGAACGCAATCGAATTATACTAGTGGCCCCAGATGGTCTGTAGTAGGGAGAAAAGTTGGGTTTCTTCAGATCTTGACGTTTCATGTGTCTGAATACACATATCTGTGAGATCAATTGAAATCTGTTCAAATTCGGTATCTACCCGGGAGATCAGAGTAAGCCGATAACTATAGTTATCATAGTGATCAAACCACCAAACTTTTTTTCTCTAAAACGTCTCTCACGATTTCGATAACACGTTTGGTGTAGTCTCAATAACAAAACGGTGATATACAATTTTCATCCACGAGAAAATCACAATACATTATCTGAGAGCTACTTAAGCGATGGA
Organism: Pachypeltis micranthus; assembly: GCA_020466155.1. Classification (NCBI taxonomy): domain Eukaryota; kingdom Metazoa; phylum Arthropoda; class Insecta; order Hemiptera; family Miridae; genus Pachypeltis; species Pachypeltis micranthus. The sequence continues at coordinate 33,319,074 of CM035773.1, forward strand.
AGTTTAATAATGCAACCTTTTTATTGTTTGCGCAATGTTTCGAACATGAACCTTTCCAGAAATAATCGTGTTAACAGTCCCATCAATTACGCACACGTTGGTTTTTCAATGAAGGCCTATGCATTAGTAGTTGCAGCTCGATAAATGTCGGAACTTTGTGCACTACCAGTTTCTCACAACAGAACGAACAAATTGAGTAAAACACTGGATTAACTGTTTGGTCGGGGAAAATTGTCGAACGTGGGGCTACGGAAAGTTGTGCCCTGCGTCGCACCAGGTTTGTTTTTTCTTGCTCAGTGCTTTCATAGCCTCGCAAAATATTAGCATTGACTACAACGGAAAAGTTCTAGACGGTTCGGGACTACATTTTCTAGACGGTTCGAGACTACATTTTCTAGACGGTTTGACGAGTCAGAATGACATTACACGGGAAGCTGTGCAGGAAATGAGTGCAGATCAGGGAGAAACGATAACTGTTTGAGATCTCTCGCTACAGAATTAAGCGAAGGAACGGTACATTTGGCAACATCGACCTGCCGAACTAATCGTCTAATCTATTCTCAGTACGAGGCGTGAACAAGTTAGAAATTCAGTCGATTTCCCGGCAGAATCAACGCAGGCCTTCGGAATCGTTCGTTATATTAGGAACGTTTCGTCAGAGCTGGTGGATAAGAGGCGCCGGAACTGTGTGGGCATCGAAATGCTTTCACTCGAGATGGCATTGAATTACGTGTTCAGTGAAAGCGGTCGCTCCCTCAAGCGTTCGTGTCCTGTTACTTGGTCATCCTCAGTTTCGAATCAACAAACAATACCAAACTTTGACGTTATACTTTCTTAGTGGTATTTTCACTCGTACGGTCCGCTTCTCATGAATTCTGGCGCTCACCTATCAAACCCAACTAATGTGAAGTTTGCTTGTATAAGAAAATGTCTGGTGCGACGCGTCACATGAGTTAACATAGCCCCAACGCGTTTCTCGCCAAGTTTACGTGAGCATGTTAGGTCTAAACGTGAGAAAGCCATACGCTCCAGAATGTATTGCTTTGCTCGGACACACATAGCGAACTTTACTGAATGACCAGCGTACAGGTAATGAATGGGACTGCCCGCGTAATTTTTTTAGCCTCGTTTTTATTGTTTCTGAATTTAGAGCATCACAAAAACCCCGTATTTGCCACCTTTCAACGAACAATTTCGGAATTGCTGGGGTTTGGCGTCCAAAAAACTAAGTCGAACAGAAAATGAATCATCAAAATCGGTTTTAGAATCGTCAGAAACGAATGTATTTTTATTTAAGTTATTTTGACCTTGGGTTGTCCCCTACCCTTCAGAATGAATTTTATAGTTTATGAACGATAATGGGTTGAAAGGTGCAAGAACTGGGCGAATTTATATTGTTTACTTCTTCAATCCTCCCTCTCACAGTGATGAATTGGGCCACGAGACGCATCACACAACTTTCCTTAGCTCTACGTCAACTCACTGGTTCGCGCGGCTTTTGCTAATGATTCAATTCATTTTTCACTCAGTTCATTTGAACTTGGTCGAACATAACTTCACAGTGGTAGAAAGCGATAGCGCTTATAGTTGCAGAATTTATTGTGGCGCTCCTACTTGTGCCACGACCATTCTTGAGCGATCTGTGTACAGGAAAATAATGATACTGTAAACACGCTTTTTTTGAAAACGATAATAATCACCGTTTTGGGGTTATCGCGGAAAACTTGTAACTAGTAAGTGAAAGGGCGGTGGTTGAAATTCCGGAATTTCTGGAGTAGTTCCTACATATCTCATACGATGATCGTATGGACTACCACCACACTTTTTCTCAAGATTCTAGTGTCATATGAGCTGAATTTAAAACGAAAAACCAACTTTAAAATCAGTTTATGTCGAAATGTTTGAAAATTTATTACGCGACTACCGTCATTTTCCCACAAATGAGAATGTTATGGTGCTGTCGTGTTATTTCAAGCTGTCTATACCCGATTACATAACTTCAAAATCCATCGGCAATAGCGAAAACTTTACTTTATTCAACTCCCAGCCTATTGTTACTTTCCTTGGCTCTACAAAGTAGAAAGGAAAGTTATGTAATCGGCTGAGAAAAAAATTTTGAGTTTTCTTCAGATCTTTACGTTTCAGACCCTACTGAGTCCGAAAAACACTATTTGGGAAAATGGTTTGTGTGTCCGTGTGGCTGATATAACCCTCGTCGAGGGTTTAGGAACAGTCATCAAATAAGGAAACAGACCTGTGTGTGTATCTGTGTCTGTGAACGACTTTTAGAGAAAACGACCGTACCAAATCAGCTCAAACTTGATATCTTGCCCGCAGGTTACCATGGAACGCCAAAATGAGCGTATGAGGAAAATCTACTGAAAGTTAACTATAGTTATCATAGTGATTAATACACAAAATATTTTTTTCTCAAAAACATCTCAAACGATTGCGATGAAATTTTTTAAATTGATAGCTCATAATAAGACAATTGTACCATAAAATTCCCATTTGTGGAAAAATGAAGAGAGCAGCACAATAAATTACGAGCATTTTCGACGAAATCGATTTTAGCGCGGTTTTTAGTGAAAACGACCGAGCCAAATCAGCTCAAACTTAATATCTAGCCCGCAGATTACCTTGGGACGCCAAAATAAGGGTAGGAGCAAAATCAACCGAAAGTTAACTATAGTTATCATAGTGATCTGAACACCAAATTTTTTCTCAAAAACAGCTCTAACGGTTTTGATTAAATTTTTTATGCTGATAGCTCTCAATAAGGCAATCATACCATAAAATTCCCATTTGTGGGAAAATGACGAGAGCAGCACAATAAATTATCAAAATTGTCGAAGAAAAAAACTATTTTAGTGCGATCTGTTTGTTAAAAACTCCGCTGAAATGTTACTAGAATGTTAAAAAAAAGGTGTAGTAGTCCGATCCATTACTTATTTACCGAGTTTGAAAACGCTCAAGAAATTCCGGAATTTCACTACCACCATTCCGCTTACTATCAGTTTTCAATAGTTTTTACCCGATAGCTCTCCAAAAGTGATTACTATTCTCCTCAAAAAAATCGTGTGTACAGCTTCATTAACTGGCGGTGTACCAATTGGTCAATAATCGTCCGGGAATGGGTACGAACAGGTCAATAAATTCCGGAACCGCAAGAGCTACCCCTTCCTGCTGCCGTAAAGTGTTGTTTGACCAAGTTCAAATGCACTTAATGATAAATGAATTGATTCAGTAGGAAAAGCCACGTAGAAAGTGAATTGACGTAGAGCTAAGGAAAGTTTTGTGTTGCCTCGCACCAGATATTTTTTACTCGATTGCCCTAGCAAAATAAACAGTTTATTCGGTTTATTGCAATCGAACCACCGCACTTCCCTTAGCGTCAGATAAGGCTAGTTAATAACAAAATATATGGCCTTATATACATTTTCGATGATATAATTTTTTGTGTACATCAAAACTTACGACCTAATTTTACTACATCGCGAAATATAAATTTATATGCGTTGTGGTTTAATGGCTCATGGCCCGTGCATTCAAACGTACAAGAATAAAAACGTTTTTGATTCGAGCAATATAAATAAACTAAACGATTCATAAATAAAATAAATACCTGAATGTACGTCAATATTTCTCTGACAAGCGTAGGGTTCACTTTGAGCAAGTGGCTGGCAGTATAATTGGAGCCGTCGAGACAAAAGTATTCCCCGGACGAGATCCCGTTTTCGATGCGCATCCTCAGTTCTGAAACCTGAAACCGACGTCGATTATAATTTCTCGCGAGAATCAGATAGGAGTAACTCGGTTAATTAACAACGTCTTGGAAGAGAGAGATAGAGCGCCGGAAGCAAACGAGAGTTAAATCCGCCTTCGCTTTTTCGTGTTTGGGTGAACTGTATGGCACGCCAAGTCATTGACTGAGCACGGTGCGCCGAAATGATCAATTAGTAGAGCGAACGAGGTATTCGGGCAATATTGGATCACATCGCGTTGCTTCTATTTACGTCAGAGCCTTAATTGAGCGATCAGCGTATAGATAATTGTACTGTTCTGGATTTATAAGGTAAGCATTGCGAAAAAGTTCAGTTAGTTGGAATCGACCATCGCTAAGTTCAACAGTTTTCGTCTTACTCGTCTCCGGCGTCTTGTAGTTACTTTTCCCTCAATTTATACACCATCTCCTACCAGTTTTATCTTGATATACAACAATTTTCACTCGATTCCCCTATAATTTACTAATCATTTCTCAATAATTTTTACTCGATTTCAAACGTTTTCTTCGAAAATTTATTTATTTTTCTACTGGCTCTGGTTGAAATCTGACAGTGTTTACCCTATTTTATAATATTTTGTAGTAGTCTTCCAAGATTTATGCTTCGTTTCCTAACAGTTCACACTCGATCCTCCGACAGTTTTTGCTAGGGTGTTAAATTTTTGCATTCAAATGCGCATCCACTTTACTTCTAAATTTTTTCTAACCTTCGATACTGTTGTAACTGTTATAGTGTTTTGTACAACTAATTCAAAGGATTCAACATCTAAACATAGTTTCGAATTTTCAAGAAAAATTTGTGTAATGCAATTACCTGAACCATCCTTCTGACGGTTCCCAAAAAGTCGTACTCTTCTGGGTCGGAGGTGTCTACTCGGACGATACTCAAGCGGCCTCCGTCTGGGAGAATTGTTGGCATTGTAGCGATAACACTGGAAGCGCATAAATACTTTTATTTTAGAGTGCAACTCGTACACTTAAAACGCCAAAAATGTTTGAAGTGTTCAGCTAGTGGTTCTTAGACTAAGTCGCACCCAATGTTTACTTGTTCCGTTACTTAGACTCGACGCTCGAGCCAGAGGTCTGCTGGTGGAGTGGCTGATGGTGCATGGGATTGGCGTTCTCACGACACTGTGGGATTGAGAGTGCTGCCTGTAAGCTGGCTCAGCTCAACCAGCTTTTGTCAATTGGGGTTTGAGGAAGCGGATTCAGACAAAATGCAATGTGCTGTGGCGCCTCCGGTTAATATACTCAACTCAATTTTTATTGACGCAACCGCAATGTTGACTGATGAATGTTTCATAGTTCAAGGGAGAAGCGTTCTAACGGCATTACTTGTTTGTTGTCTTTCTTTGCGCTGAGTGTTGTAAAGTGGTCCTCACCGTTCTGTTTCACGCCTTGTTTCCCAATCTCTCTGTAACTTTGGTGGTTATTACGGATTCCGTAATCTGAATCACCATCAAGCTGATTCTCAATTATGAACTCGATGAGTGGTTTATAGCTCTAGGTAGCTGCATTAAAGAAGCTGCACGGGCAGGATTATAGCACTGCTTCTGTGCGGTTCTGTGTACTTAATGTTCGAGTTGGTAGTTGACACAATTCAAGAGTTGTGTTTTAGCGACATCACGTCTTTTCTAGCGCTGTATGTTAGGTGGCAAGGCTCACGGTTAAGGGACTAGGCCTTCAATGACACACCATACTCTGCTGCGTTGCCAGTAAATACCATCTCAGCTTGTGTTTTTAAGGGTTATTCATTACTAGGTAGATGACCCGACTCTGTTGACCGAGGTGCTCTACCCTGACCCATTAGTAGTGCTAGTTATGAAGCTGCATCACTGCAGTGGAGGGTGACAAGAGATAGGGATATCAGTGATAATTCTGGACATTTTAGCGGAACATTTAGTTGGCGTTATCTATTACAGGAAATAAGCATAAACCGAGAGGTCCTTCATCAGTGCTAGCACAGACGCAAACAGCTCTTTGACCAGCACTTTACGTGCACAGCATCGACGCTTTGAACTGAGAAGTGTCTCTATTGTATGGCCCCAGGTTACTTTTGAGGAGCGCGTAAAATCCCTGTGAGATCCCTGGCCTTTAAGTTGGCAAACGAAAAAGTTATAAATACGTCAAAGTGTGGCTAAATATTACCAGAGCAGAACTCACAATTTTCCTAACGTGTTCTTGACGGAGCTCCCGATTGGGTCTCGGTCTTCAAGGAGATGACACGACGACCTTAGGCTGTAGTAGTTGTCCAGTTTCCTTTTGGCAGTCTGCAAACTTCCTTTGGTTCCCACCAAAAAACCTCCCAGGAACGCGTTATCCTCTGAAATCATTTAATTTCGCCGCTTGAGTCACTCCAAATCGGAAAAAAAGTTCTTGCACTTAGCGAAGAGTAAGGAAGGTTCGCCGTACCATTTTTTTTGGATGAGGGAAAATGCTCTTGATCGTCGACCCACTCGCGCAGTGTGATCAAATCTTGATTCATCTGTTTTCTCGGGTAGTTGATCTCCGCCAAGACTTCATCTTCTTGGGCTGGAGTGCGGGCATCCAATAGCGTGGTCATTCTGTCGAAACTGAACAATACAATTGTTAGTGCTCATTACCACCATCAACTTTATGCTTTTTACTTTCAATAACCCTACGAAGTGCGAAGGAAAGTTAAGTGATCTGAGTCGGATAAGAACATGGCGTGTCTGCGAATACGATTGAGAGAGAATGGCTAAAGCAAAGCGGTTCAGGTGTGTTATTCATTCTTAAGGCTATGATCCATACTAACTCAAAACGCCACAATTGTGGTCTCTAAACCAGCTCTAATGATTTCGACGGTGTCGATAGACCCAAATAACGCCAGGATAGCTCGAAATTCTCAGTCATACACAAACCTTTCGATTTTCGTACTGTTTTTCGTAATTAACATTCACTTACGATCTCTTGCATTCTCGAAAAAAATGTTGGGAGCCCAGTAAGCATAATGGCATGTTTATTACGGTTTTAAAATAATGAGGAATGCTCCTAGGAATTCTAGAACTCAAACTGTGCCTTCAAAATGAGGCGCTCAAATACACTGTCCAGGAGGTGGCATCACCTAGTGGGCCACGACACAAGCCATATTGCCCTACCTGGCTCCTTTGCCAGTCGCTCGCCGTTATCGGTTTTTCTCCAGAGTACCTCCCGTGCTATCACGCTTTTCTAAGTTGTTTTCGTGTTATAATTATTTATTTGACATAGGGAATTATTGGCTGTCTAAGAGCATCTTAAAATTCCTCTATCACTTTCATAAATTCGTTTAACTCGTCAACTTGCAATATCGCCCGAGTTAATCCCACGGCTCTCTCAACAGCATATCCAAGTATTGTGAGTACTTTTAGTGTGTTTCCTGTAAGCAGAGCTAAGTTCCTTCATATTTGTCATACAGTCCACATACACTGAGAGGATAAAACCAGGGCGAGCCGCAACAAGTGGTCCTCCAGGCTGGATTTGAACCAGCGACCTACAGATTTACAGTTCACTGCTCTACCAACTGAGCTACCAGAGGATAAAACCAACATAAACTATCACTGTTTCTTGGACTATCGCTTTCCAATGTTTCGAAACATTTTAGGATGGTAGCACGAGCTATCCCAAAATAAATTCTGCCGACACAAGTGTATATTGATTCAAATAAACTAAGTTACTGAGTTAAATACAATATTAAAGTAACTGGGTTACCGCCAGTAGGTAAATGACTGAAGTCTCCTCTGGCTGGTGAGATACTGTGGGTGAGCGCTTTCGATGTAAAGACATCATCTCTAGCCATTAAGTCAGTATTAGAGTCAATCAGTTGATCGTGGTCTTTATATACGAAGAGAAAGGTGAACGGATAGTGAAGCATTGGTGAAGGGGGGGGAGGGTCATGCACCTCTGGGGAGAGCCACTAGAGGTGAAGGGAAAGGAATGTAAGTACAGTACGTCTTAAATAGTCTTACAGACCACCATATACAAAAAGGACTTAGAATCGACAACCGATAGACTCACACAGTATCTCACCAGCCAGAGGAGATGGACTCACCTAACAGGTACGTTTACTTTAGTTAAATACAATACTTTGTGGCTTCTACGCGGCTTTTAAGTCATGAATGAAAACGCCTTGGTTGTCACCTGACTAATAGATTGTCTCTTTTATCCTTTCTCTAGCTATTCGTTTTTCCTGCTTCTCTGTACGTGCTCTTACAATTTAACAATAAATAACCGTTCATTTACAAGTGTCTCAAGAGTTGTAGTTAATTATTTAAACTGGTTCACAGTATGGCAGCCATGCTTTCTTTATAATTCCTGTTCGAACGCAACTAGATTTCGCACATACATTATGTATTAAATTTCAAGTGTACAAATGGTCGTAAGATAATTAGGAGCCACCGCGGAAATTCACAACTTTTTTCGAAGTGTTTTCCTTATAATTTCACACTACTAAATACGAATCTTCCCCACACAAATGACGATAACAGTCTCATAAGTTACCCCTCCAATGGCTTCTTAATAAAGACCGTGCCGTAGGAGGCACCCAATAAATTCCGAAATATTAAGAACTAAACATTTCTATTTACAACTAACCGAGTTCGTTTCGAGGTTTTTTTTTCATAAACATAGATAAATCGTAATGATCGTAATGGCAATTTGCTGGACAATGTTGACTCAATTGAGAACGCGGGGGTAGCCTGATAAATTCCGGAACCTTATGCACCACCAGTTACTGGATGGAAAGTTGAGCTCTGCCTCATTCACATGAGTGTAAAATTGACTGAATTATTTCGGAGGGCGGTAAGGATCGCAGAATGGGGGTAAAAGTTTGCAGTTTCGAGTTTTTCGATTGTTTAAAGTCGATTGTTTCGATATTCTTTCTCTGGAAGTGGACAATGTTGCAGTTGGAAACCTTCCTCGCCCTAATAAAAAACGACGAATTTTTTCACGGATAAATTATAGTTTGATTTCCCGTTTTAGTGTACCACCTTACTCCCCCACTTTTGCCACCATCGGTGAAGCAAAGGTTCGCGACACAAATTGGTGCAAACCTTAACCTCAGACAGCTGGAGAATCATCGAATTCAACTGGTATCAAAGCTTTTGCCATTATTGGCTCATCATAAAATTATGGAATCACAGTGCAGACTTTATCTTCTTCAGTGGTTTCTAAAAATCGCTGACGCTGGACGGTAACAATGCCTTTCTTTTTTTTTCGTTTTTGCTAACTTGTTCTTGTCTCTGTCATTTTTCTCTCTTTCTTGTTCTTCGAGGTGTTGCTTGTGTGGTGGTGAGGGGATCAGCCTCTTCCTGTTCTCTCCCGCTTTATTATGATTCGAGGGGTCTTTTGGGGGTGCAATAATTGGCATTGGATGCCGAGCCGATGAAGTTACAGGAGGAATTTCTGGATGATTTAGCGCTGGATCCACTTGCTATGGGGAGCGTTGTTCCAATACCACAGCAGGTTCTATTGATGAAGGCGAACGTCTGTTCATCTGAATCCGAACTATCTTCTGGTTCTGCCTCATCGGGGTCTTGCTCAGTTACTTCTACCGGAAGGAAGTCAGCATCTGTCAAGCTTTGTGCGGCCACTCCTACTGCAGCTGACTTTTCGATGGCTATTTTGACTAGTTGTGCAACCTTGAACTCACTTATTGTTTGACCAGGGAGGGGAAGTTATCCAACGGTCAGCAGCAGGATCGTAGTATGCCTTGAAAGGCCTAAAGAAGTATCTGTCTAAGGGTTGAGTCTTAAGGCTGCTAAGGTGATATGCGAAATGTGGTTATCAAACATGAGGATTCTCAGGATTTGGGTTTGAAAGTGAGCTAACTTCAAGAATGTGCCCATATAGCTCTTATACGTGGTGCTGAGAAAAGTTCTTGCCCGATCAGGGGGGAAGGAAATGGAGGTTGCATATACGTTGTAGGAAGCGTTGCCTATTCCTTAGTGCCTCATTTATGGTCGTCGCGTGCGTTCAATTTCGGGCTTCATTTTCTCGGAAGTTAACCGCACGCGGTAAACTCCAAGAATAGGTTAATGAGTGCGGATCTCTGGCTCGACATCCATGACCGTAGACAAGGCTCAGCTCCCACGTCTACTTTCGGAATTTCATCGAGGAAGAAATATCCACATCCCGTTTCCCGTGTGAGCGAGAAATTATAATCTAAACAATCCCCGCGAGCGTTAATCGACGATCGCGAGGTAGACGCCCGAATAATTCATTTGTAGCGATCTCAAGAGCTCGGAAACTCGCGAATGAGGCCTGTTAGTGCGGGAAACAATCAAAAATCGTTGCGATAAACGGTAACCGGTTTTTCAGAATTAACGGATGTTACCGCCATAACTAGACTGATGAGTTGCTACCGAACGAACGAGGCTCCTCTTGCTGTTCCACAAGTTTCTCGCAGTCTTCCCTATCGCCTAGACATTGCAAGGGCTTTCGCCTAACATTGTGTGTTGGAATGGCGAAGGGAAGTAGTGCTACCGAGCGATAAAAGCTCCCACATCAAAATATCTGATGTGACGCATCGCACTTCCCCCAGCCCCTCGTAGATTCAGCGTTTCTTGGTCCATTCTATTTTAGTCGAAATAGTTTATTGGGTCACCCACTCCAGTCACGACCTATTTGGAGCCACGTCTTAGTGATAATGTATACTTTATGGAGGAAACGAAACTTGAGGGGCTTCTTATTACTATCGGCAGCCAAAAGGGTAAGCAAAGTATTGAAATCGTGAAATAAAATGTTGTTTTCTTCATACCCTCACATTTGGAGGAATACAGAAAGAACAATAACTAACAATTCTGCTCGTAGTTCAATCACTTACCAACACAACCAATTCCACCTGATCGACGTTTCAAAGGGATTGATCAACTGTGGCCACTCTTTTTTCTCGTAATAACCTTCGTCGCTAACTGGTAGCAGTTGCGGTCAATGCCAATGTCAAGAATCGACCGTTCAGGAAACCTGTGCAATTTCCATGAAACTTGCAGTATGCGGAGACCTGGTGCCTCTTACAGTTAAGGTTGAGGACGACATTGCGCGATTCGTTTATTTTCTTCTTGTCGAGGGACCAACTCATTTACATATTTGTCAAATTTCTTACTATTTCCAAGAGAATTACGATGCCTTGGTATTACAGTACCTATTGCTATTTTCAGATGGTTGGCGCACAAACTGTTGAAAGATGAACACAACTCAAATAGCATGGTCTCCGCAAGCACATGGTCTTTAAATGCCATTCCATGCTAACTGAGGAACCGAAGACGTGAGAAAATCTGGCTTTGCTGCCGAATACTCATCTAACCTCAGTTGTGGCATCCCGAACCGCAACTGACTCAGTGAGAGAGATGCTCATTGGCCGATTAGTCTAAAACTAAACGATTAGTTACGCAAGTAGGTAAATTATTAAAGTTGACGTACCTGTTAGGTGAGTACCGACTTAACGGCCATACGATGATGTCTTTACATCAAAAGCGCTCGCCCACAGTATCTCCCCAGCCAGAGGAGACGGACTCACCTAACAGGTACGTTAACTTTAGTAACTAAACAATACTCGGAAGGGAGACCAACTCTTTTTGACTGAACACGAGATACCCAGAGGGGAATGATAAGCTTCCAGGCCTTCATGCGTGGGGCATTCTGTACTCTCTCACTGGGCATCGGTGTAACATTAATACCTTCGAATCGTTTGCCACCAATCCCGTTCAGTTTCTCACTTCTTGTTCAGTTCCATCCAATATTTTACCAATGCGGCCTGAGCAGGATTCATACATACATTATCTGTCTCTTCGTGCGAGTCAGTAGGTACAACTCGTTTCCCCGCAGGTAGACAGTTGTTTTATGAAGATTCAAAGCCCTGATTCTTCTGATATGAAGTTAGATGGAACAATGAAGGGGCAAGCAGTGAATTGGAGAGCACCGTCCACTTAGTACGTTCACTCCGCACTGGAGGCGCAATACATGCAGAATAGAGTCTCTGTGAGAGAGGAAAAGTGGAGCCGCGCGTTGAACTGATCACTACGTACTGTAAGAAACTTGTCACGTCCCTTTGACGAGGGTTCCCGTCTCCCTCGACATTTATCAAATACTCAATCATCTAGCGTGGCAAGTTTTCGTTATATGAAGGGTTCTACATTGCGTTCGTCCCAAAGCGGGGGAAGCCCCCTTTTCACTGTCCACTTGTCTACGGGTAACTCGCCTATGATCACTTAATGCTTTGGTGGTCGATAGGGGCTCTCTGGGACCCCGGACTATGGCAGTAGCTAAATCAGGCCTAATTAAATGGCGCTGTACGTGAGGATGGTGTCATTGTAACATACACCCCATGTGACCTTGCCAGGATAGCGCCTCTGTTGGTTGAAACGCTACCTCTCATCTATATTGACTTGTACTGGACTGGAAGAGTAAGCCTGTGTCCCTCAGGTGTTAATTTTCCCTTTAAGGAAGATGTTCTCCCCATTGGGTGACAATTCGAAGCTCTTTTTACTTTCCGCTACCCGAAGGGAAGGAAAGTATAGTAATCGTGTCAAAAAAAATTTGGGTTTTCTTCAGATCTTTACGTTTTGAGGCCTACTGAGTCTAAAAAACCTAATTTCGCCGCGTGGTCCATGTGTGTGTGTCTGTAGTTCGAGTTGCGGGAGAACGGCTGATCCGATTGAGCTGGTTCTTTTTTTGTTTTGTTTGTTATTTATTGTGGACACCAAAATAAGGTTATGGGCAATTTCGACCGATGGCAAGGGGCTGGGGGACGAAAATGTACCATAAACTAGTGTTTTTTTCATTGTTCTCGAAAACGGCTCCAAGGATTTTGATTAAACTTTCGAATTACCTTTTACTAATCAATACCTAACTTTTCTTTTCCATACATATCTCCATGAAAATACGGTGAACGGGGATATAGTTCTTTAAGCAAAAATAGGTTTTTTACGCTTTTCGTAAAAACGGCTTCAACGATTATCAACTTTCAAGATGTTTTCAAATAGTTGATACCTACATATTGTTCTCAATAAATGTTCCTCTGAAAGTCCATTGAGCAGAGATAAAAATGAAAATGTGTCGAAAATAACGTTTTTTCGAACATTGCCGTGAATTCTGGAGCAACTGCGTCACCACATGTGATCAATCTTACAGAGTGTCTTCTAGCATTCTAAACCCACATTTCGTTCCCCATAATTATTTCTGTGTATATATGTTGAACGGAGATATAAGCCAAGTTAACTTAGAAAAGGAGATTTGTCGAATATTAATTTATCGGAATTCCAATTTCCTCAGAAATGGCTCTAACGATTTCGATCAAACTTACGGAGTACTCTCAGCTAACTAGTCCCTACATTTTGTTCTCCATAAATGTTTCTGTAGAAATGCGGTGAACGAAGATATAGCGCCCGCATATGTAGGTGGTGTTCGAACTTGAAGGGATTGCGGAAAGTTGTGTGTTGCTACGCACCGTTCGTTTTCCTCGATTTGGCAAACCGACTGTGCACTCATCAGGGCTCCGTCAATTGGGACTATCAGAGATTTGCTAACACGTGACATGGGGTTGTTTGTCTCCTGTGCTTATTATCAAATAGTAGTTAGAGGAAGCAATTGCTTCTATCATTATTTATAAATAATAATCACAGACATCCCCACAAAATTTGGAATCCCGCTATAATTTTTTCAGTGATTTCTCTATTAGTAGAACAATAAACGCGCACTTTCAGAAAAAATCGTGTTGACAGTCTCATAAATTATCCTTTAGTAGGTTGCAATAAATGTCGTAAAGTAAGACCAGTTCGACCAACTTAACATAAACTGAGGCAAAACAAGTTTGCGTTATTAGCCAGAGCAACAAAAACCGTTGAACGCACGTGGGGATAAGGAGTGTTGTACATAACTGATAATTGTGTCTCCAGCCCGAGGAGGAGTCCGCGATGAACCATAAAAATTCACCGCTCACCCCGAAACCGTCGTGAGAGAGGTCAGCGCCTTTATAAGTAAAAACTATTATTAAAAGTAATTGATTTGAAGTTGAGGTAATGCAGACCGCGTCGCGAATTCATTGAGGGTAACACCGTTCGTGACTTACGCGCGCGTCGTCAGGCGAGAAGAGCCTCTGATCTTGACAACGCTCCACTTACCAACACGCGGCTTTTTCCACGCTCTCCTGCACCTTTCATACGAAAGGCCTGAAGGAATGAAAAAAAAAAAACCTTGAGAAGAAAAGCCAGCAGCTCTGACAGTGGACCCCGGAGAAATCGGCGACTGCGAAACTCCCGTAGAGAAAATTCCGAAGCACAACGAGACGAAAGGACAAGCAAAACTGTGACCCTTTTCCAACATTAGCGGTTTTTTTTTAAACCCGCAGATCGGCTGAGCGTGTAATTACCCTCTTTATCTGAGTTTATGTAGACGTTAGCGACGCGACTAAAGGTTTGTGTAATTACAGAGAGAGTTTGATTTCTCAAGTTTAATCGAGCAACGTTTAGGCTTATCGCCCACAATTCCGCTCAACTAGTCCTACGCACAGGTAAATAGGGTAGCGCCTCAAATATTTAGCCCGGGTTTTACTTTCTCGCTAACCCTGAAGGTAAGGAAAGTATTGAGGTCGTGTAAAAAAAGCTGCGTTTTCTTTAGATCTTTACGTTTTGAGGCATACTGAAACAAACAAAATAAAAAATGTGTGTGCCTGAGTGTGTGTCCTCAGTTCAATATGTGAGCGGAATGGAACACGTTCATTCCGTTTCAGATTTGTCGAAAACTCGAAAATGAGGCTGCGGTAATTTACTGAAATGAAGGATTTCCCACATTTTTGAACATTTAGATAAGAAATGAAACGAGCCAAACATCTTGTTGGTTATTCATTCTGAACAATACAGCCACATTTTCGGTCAAGAACGTTTTACACTTGACGTTTCAAGGTATGGAAGGTACGGATTCCGAATCTGCAATGTTCGTCCGTCGGCCAGGCCATTGTGTCCGACCACTCGGCAATTCCATCGGCAGCCGACAAGAAGTGGTTTTGAAAATTTGCAAAAACGGCATTTTGGTAGTTTTATTGCAATTACGTCGCGTTTGGAATCGTTTTTGACATTTTATGTCTTTACTTTGCTACATAAACTCGAAAATGTAACGCCGAAGATGTAACGGAGAAGCGTCACGAAATTCGTGTTGGGTTAAGTGCATGGTAACGTCTGTTACAAAATCTAACGCTTGGTAACATCACACGTTTTAATAACCTCAGTGACTAAGTGATGATGTCAATTGCAATTGACGCGGCCATTATATCGAAACCATCAACAAGCACAATCAAACGTAGTTATCATTGCATTAAAAAGAAAACAAAAGACATAAAATGTTCCTAGTGGTTGCGTACTTGTACGAAAGCAGTATGACCGTTTGTGTAAAGGTTCCTTTTGGGATCGAACACCTATACCAAATTTTAAAGAAAAAGACATAAAATGTCCCTCGTGGTTGCGTACTTGTACCAAAGTTTTGTGATTTGTTGCCCTTCGAGTCGCGGTTCAAGTTTAATTGTGCACTGGCCTGTGCTTCTTCATACGTCTGAAACAAGGGCCGGCCAATTCGTCTTAACAAATTTTTAGGTATTTTTCGACGCTGAGATGGAATAGGGCGAGTATTGAAGGTGTAGGACTGCGTTTAAATGAAAAACGGTGAAATCTCAGTAAACATATCGAGGCATTTTGCTACATCAAGGAAATCGCGGGACAGTATGGCTAAAGTTATCGTTTCTCTTCGGCTTGCGCTCATTTCTCGCACTGCCTTCCGTCTCCAACCACCCGTCAGTTCGTGCCGATTGCCTAGCGTCGCCTAGAAAATGTCAATTTTCGTCGGATTTCGTATCTTCGCTAGTATTTTTCAATGCTGAATCAAATGGAATGGGTCTCTCTTCAAAAATTATCGTTTATGGGTTGTTTCGTGCATTGTTATTACGCCAAAATAAGGGTATGAGAAAAATCCACCGAAAGTTAACTATAGTTATCACAGTAATCAAAACACCAAATTTTTTTAAATTAAAAACGGCTCTAATGATTTTGATTAAATTTTGTATATTGATAGCTCCTAATACGGTAACTATAGCATAAAATTCCCATTCGTGGGAAAATTACGAGAGCAGCGCAATAAATTAACAAAATTTTCGATTTTAGCGCGGTTTTTTCCTTACAAACTTGGCTGAAATGTGACTAAAATGGTAACTAAAATGGGTGTAGTAGCCCAGTTCAATACCTATAGGGTGAGCATCGAAAAACGCCCATAAGATATACGGGGGTCACTACAGAAATTCCGGAATTTCAACTACCGTCGTTTCGCTTACTAACAGTTTTAAAAGTAACTCAAATAAGTTTGCAAAAGTGATTACTATCCTCTTCAAAAAATCGTCTTTAGAGCCTCATTATTTTCTTCGCGATCTGTGACTATACGATGAATGGAGGTATAAGCTATAATAGCTCGGAAAATGAGATTCGTCGAACATTAACTGATAGTTTGGCGCATTTTGCTTGGTATTTCCTTTCAACAGACTGTGAGAGGAATATTTATGGAAAGAAATATACTCGTATTGACGGGTTGAAGACACCCTGCGAGTTAAGTGAGAGTCGTTTTGCCAAAAAGTAAAAATCACCCTCATTTTTTCGTAACCCTATGTCTTTGCTTGTCGAATGATTAGAGGAAGACAGTTTGTAACTTTAATCGAATTATAGTAGTTCATGAGAAAACTACGAAAAAACCTTTTTTTTTTTGGTACATTTTGGTTGAGGAATTGGTGGCTTCCAGAATCGCCACAATTAGTTTAAAAGAGCGGTCTGCTTTCCTTTCTGACTTATCGGATTCTCCTTCAAAACCCGTCGAATCGTCATTGTTGCAGGAGAACGAAAACATCGTCGATCGTCGCGTCCGCCTGTAGTATAACAGAAGAGTGTGAAGAAGGCAAATGGTTGAAGAGAAAGTAGAAGCCACTCCGTTGAATAACGCGCTCATTGACGCCTCAGTGCCCTAGACCCCCGAATTTTGACTTTCCACATCCTCCTCGTTTCTGAGCGAAGACCGAAAACGCGTCGCGCACAGTTATCTTTTAATTTGGGGGGTTTTGAGCGTTATCTTTTAATTTGGGGGTTTTTGAGCGTTATCTTTTAATTTGGTGGTGTTCCGCTTTGTACAAATTCGCGTCCGTGCTCCGTCAAAAAAAAAGTATAGAGGAGTTGGATGAGTAGAAAGCCCTGGTGGGCTGGGCAATTATTACTTTACCCTGAAGTTGGGCCGCAGAGGTTATACCAGGGTGGGATCCTCCGAAAGGAGTTTAAAAAAACGCTTCTTGTATTGTATTGTGATGCTTTGTGTCCGCCGCACCGTCGAAATGACCCAGCAAGTCGAATAGGCCCTCGAAGTTGTAAGAAAAGTAACGTGACGGCTGGCGAGTTCGGTTGTGAATTTTTGTTCATTTTCCTCACTACAGAAGAAGGCAACCGCAGAACGAATTTTGGGCAGAAATCTCAATAAGTTTGAGCGGAGAGTTATTCCAAACGACTTAGTTAAGTTAGGGTTAAATAACCAAAAAACAGTTGGTAGTCACTGGTGTAAGAATAGTGTTGATTTCTCTCGACAGCCCGTCTTGTAATAAGAACATATTTTAAAATTAATGTTCGAACTATATCCCAGCCTTCGGTGGGAACCGGTGAATGAGCCAGGGCTTCCAACCGCATCGTTAGCGTCGACACCAGCTCCGATTGTTCAACTATAATTGAGCGGCTTTGAAGAAGCGGCTAAAACGGCTCCGAATGGCCGATGAGCTCGATTAGGTCACCGGCTCGACAAGGTTTCAACGTCCATTGGGGGGGATCTCTCAAAGGAACTTCGTAAATGCTTCGTTCCCTCCTTCAACCCGAAATGTAAGAAAAATATTGAAGTCGGTCTCGAAAACGAAATAATCAATCGCCAAATCTCGTTTTTCGATGGATTGGACCTTATAGCTCTCCGATGATCACAGAAACTGTTACGTACAACAAAGTTTAGGTACAGATGTTGCTAGAAAACGGTCGAGTCGATCAAGAAT
Source organism: Pachypeltis micranthus (assembly GCA_020466155.1). Taxonomy (NCBI): domain Eukaryota; kingdom Metazoa; phylum Arthropoda; class Insecta; order Hemiptera; family Miridae; genus Pachypeltis; species Pachypeltis micranthus. The sequence continues at coordinate 33,336,902 of CM035773.1, forward strand.
TAGTTCCAGCTATTTTTATTACTTAAAGCATAAAACAATGTTCACTGCTAATCAACAAAAACCATAAATGGGAGTAGGTTCATTCAAAACGCGAGAAAATACCCGTTTGAAACAAACATCGAACTTCGAAAGACACCAAGTACCTCCAACAAAAGAATTGAAAGCTACACCTTACGAGCAACACTTAGGTTTTAGTTAGTATGTACCACAGTATGACCCTCGGTTAATTTCTTGAACCAATTTAACAACAGCTACACCGAAGAACAAACGTCGGCTAAACGTTAGGGAAAACCGAGGAAGATCTTTTAGGATTCGCAGGTTCCAATTGCTGTTCGGATGACCGCTAATCATAAACAGGATATTCAACTTGAAAGGCGCTGCAATGTCTTGGAAATGTAGGAAGCAACACACAGTGGATCTGTCAACAGTTACAGCAGAGTATGAGGAAGAAAGCTCTGGCGCTGAAAATCCGAATACCCTGGGATCTCACAGTAGGATTCACAGTAGAGATCCACAATGACCATCAAGGAGCTAAACGCCTTTCTAAATATCTGGTGCGTTGCAACACACAACTTTCCTTAGCTCTACGTCAATTCACTTTGTAAATGGCTAATTCTATTTAATCGATTCATTTATCACTCAGTTCATTTGAACGTGGTCAAACAACATTTCACAGCAGCAGGAAGCGGTAGCGCCTGATGTTCTGGAATTTATTGTGCTGCTCGTACTCATTCCAGGACCATTAGTGAGAAATTGGTACACAGATAGTTAATGAGGCTGTAAACACAAATTTTTTTGAGAAGGATAGTAATTACTTTTGCAGAGTTATTGGGTAAAAGGTTTAGAACTGGTAGTAAGCGGAACGGCAAAAGTTGAAATTCAGGAATTTCTGGAGTGAGCCCCATGTATCTCATGAGCGTTTTTAAACACTCACCCTTTAGGTATTGGATTGTACTACAATACTAATTTATTTTAACATTCTACAAAAATTCCAGCGGAATTGATAAGAAAAAACTGCGCTAAAAACGCTTTTCGTCGAAAATTTTGATAATTTATTGTGCTTCTCTCGTCATTTTCCCACAAATGGAAATTTTATAGTAAAATTATCTTATTAAGAGCTACGAATATAAAAAATTTAATCAAAATCGTTAGAGCCGTTTTTGAGAAAAAAAATATTTGGTGTTTTGATCACTATGATAACTATAGTTAAATTTCGGTGGATTTTGTTCAAACCCTTATTTTGGCGTTCCATGGAGGCCTGCGGGCGAAATATCAAGTTTGAGCTGATTTGGTACGGTGGTTTTCTCTAAAAATCGTTCACAGACACACATACACACAGTCAGACCATTTTCCCAAATAGTGTTTTTCGGACTCAGGAGGGTCTGAAACGTAAAGATCTGAAGAAAACTCAAAATTTTTTTTTCAGCCGATTACATAACTTTCCTTTCTACTTCGTAGAGCCAAGGAAAGTAAAAAACCCAATGCAACCCTCACGAATAATCAACTTCATCAAGAATCATATCGAAGATAAAAACATCGAATTGAATATTGGAATACAGAAGACATGATTGTTGATGGGCTTACAAAGAGCACAAAACGCCAAATGTTACTTGGAGTTAAAGACATCAACTCAGATACCACACGAGCAGCCTACGGGTCGTGTGAATCCCGAACGCCTGCTAACACTCCCAGTTGACGCATCTCCTCTGCACTCTTCTTGCTCCACGCGCCAAGAAATGCGTACGAAGATTCGTCACGTCATATTTGCGCTTCTTGCCTTGTCATATTAGTGAAAGATCCCGGTTACCAGATACCTGGACCTCCAGGATCACTGCACAATGGTCGGGATTAATGGCGTCAATGTCACACGCTGGTATTGGAGGTTTTCGATTCAGTAGGCCTCAGAACGTTGAGATTTGAAGGGAACTCAACTTTTTTTCTGTTTTAGTTGGAAACCTTTTGGGTATCGGAAAAGTAAAAAGGATATGTCTCAAGGCAGCCCTCTGAGGGATCCTATCTTCAAATATTCCCTTGCTTCCCTGCCTTTAAATCCCCTACCTATTCACTTTATAAATATCTCCATGTAATCCTCTGCTGAGCAGAGTTCGGACATTGTATCAGATTCCGTGGAATGATCGATAAACACTCCAGCTTCTATCGACTCTCTCTGCTCCACAACCGGCCATCCGCCGTGCCCATTCCTCTCCGCAATCCAAACGCGCTAGTTAGTTACCTATAATATTCTAAAACCAACAAAAATTCCTCAACTGTTTATTCAAATATCGATACTATTATATATTTGCAGGGTGATTTTCTGAGTTTTCCCATATCGCGAAAAAATGCCTCGCAACGAACAAAACCTAGCGCCACACATCACACAACTTTCCTCAGCCCTACGCGAGGGCTGAAACTCAGCGATAGAATAGGGCGAGTTTCGTCGCCCTATCAACCGGTCCATGATGTTTTTCATCTATGTGGGGCCTAAGGTTCCGAAAATCATCGGGTTACTGGCCCGTAAGTAATTTATGGTACTGACATGTTCGTGTTAACTCATGCGGAGTTATAGGGAAAACGCTGGAAAAAATTGGTTGCAAGAACGACAGTGGTTTGAGCTCCTTAATTTCACGGGATTATTTTGTAACTGTCTTCAAACTACCATTATGTAGCTCATTGCGCTACCAAGAAGATTTGTTTCTAGAACTGTAATGTCGTGTGTCTCTTTAAAGTAAAAGTGTGTAAAGTCCCTTTCCGTCGAAATTTTTGATAATTTGTAGTTCAATTCTCGCCATTTTCCCACGAATGAAAACAAGAAAACGCCGTTTTTCAGAAATAAGAATTCAAGGCTATTTTCTTAAATAGTGTTTTCGGCCTTGAATGTCTTTAGAACGTTAACACCTTTGTAGGGTTGAGAAATGCAAAATGTTAAAAATTGATGGTGAGTTGGATTGTGATGCAAAAACCTGAAAAAATTGCTGCCTAAAACTTTGTGTACACCATGGCTTCCTTTTTTTTAAATAAAGTTTCGGTCACTAGTTTTGCTACATAGACCCAAGAAGCAATTTGAGCCAATTATTATCTGAATATGTGCTTCTTGCACCTAAACGTAATGCACCGGTCGAGTTTAGTGATAATTGGTACATTTTGTTTCATTAATTAAATAAAACGGCCTCAAAATAACATAGAAACTCAAAATGTAATACTTTTCTTCCGGTTTGTCTCCAAACCGCAAAAAAAGTGACAAGTAAGTGGGTTGAGTTCAAATAAAATACCTTCAAGTGCTGGACGTTGCTCGGGGAATCTTCGGCAAATGCCAGGAACGTTCTAAAGAAAACGGATCAAACGGCACCTGAGACAACACCTCGGATATGAGTGATGAGCCACTTAGTGGAGCAGCTTTCTAGAAAATGACGGGACGGCAGCGGAAAGGAGAGGGGGGATAATTCGTGGCAAAGAGAGGGGCGGGATTTCCCCCCCCCCACTTTCCCCACACTTGAAAAGGTATCCGCGAACCGGAAAAATCGTTCGTCTTCGAAACGTTAGAAATGCGAATTTTCGAAGAGGTCAAGCCTCAAAATTCGACTTATGGCGCTTTCGAGAGAATCGTAGTATTTTAATTTTTCAATTCCTATATTTAAGAATTAGGAAGGAGTTAATCTTTTAAATCTTTTAGGCGGCTTGGGCAAATCGACTCAAATTAATTTGATCGGTTCGAAGTTTGCCCGGGAAGCGAATCAATTCGCGATTTTTGTGATTTTTGGTTCACCCCCGCAACTACCAAAAAATATTCATTTTTTTGAATGTCGGAGGACCCTACCGAATAAAACCTTATCCGAAAATACGGTCTCATCTAACAAAATATTTGAAGTTATGATCACTATGTGGGTACTGTCAGTGAAAATGCGTTAAAGAGCCCGTATTTTCTGAAAGGCGTAGTGGAAAGCTGTGTGATGCTTCGCGTTAGGCGATTTTCTATTTACAAAATGAATTTTATGGTTTTACGTTATATTTAGCTTGAATCTTATTCAGGAATTAGCGGACCATGTTCTGAGGTTTTTTTCGTACGTGCTATTTGTGCTCTTTCTCTTGATATTTGTATAACCTTATCTCCCCTATCAAGTGAGGTTCGCCGCATCGCATAAATTCACCGGTCTTCGCGGTTTTTGCAACTAATTCAATTTATTGTTCACTCAGTTCATTCGAACTTGGTAAAACGCCACTTCACGGTAGCGCTTACAGTTCTGGAATTTATTGTTCTCCTCGTGCTCATGCCCTGACCATTATTGAGCAGAAAATCGATGAGGCTATAGAAACGATTTTTTTGTGAAGGATAATACCACACTTTTTCATTTATCGGAATTCGAGAGTTATCGTGTTTACAAATGGTGGCGGTTGACATTCTGAAATTTCTGGAGTAGTCGCAATATATCTTAAGAGCGTTGTTAGACGTTCATTATATTGGTACCTAATTTTAGTACCACACCGATTTTTCTCAAGATTTTACTACTTTTTGAGCGGTGTTTAGGAGAGGAAGAAACTACGCTAAAATCGTTTGTTTGATAATTGATTGTGCTGCTCTCGTCATTTCCCTACAAATGGGAATTTTATGGTGTTGTCTTTTCATCAAGAGCTGCCTATTCAAAAAATTTAATCAAAATCGTTACGTTTTGAGAAAAAGCGTATTTTGTGTTTTGATCTCTATGATAACTATAGTTAGTTGTAGTCGGATTTTGCTAAAATCCTTATTTTGGCGTTCCATGGTGTCCTGCGGGCCAGATTGATTCAGCTGTTTTCGCTCAATCGCGTTCACAGATACGCATAAAGACCATTTTCTCAAATAGTGTTTTTCGGGCTCAGTAGGGTCTGAAACTTCGATTAATTCATTCCGTTTTACTACGCAGAATTTTTCAAAATGCGGTTAGATCATATTTCGATTTAAAAATCTCTGGTTTTACGAGAATACAGAAAATGCGGCAATTGTTCGCTTCGTTCATTAAAGCTGAAAACACTTCGATTCATTCTCGAAAGAAGATGAGTCCATTTAATTGAAAGTGGCGATTAAGTGGAATGACAAGTTGGTAGTTTTACGAGCGGCAATAATAATCAATCGAGTGTTCGTCATTACAGAGCGACTTCATTTCCCGGTTGCGAGCTAACTACGAAAAGTACGTTTGATGTAGTGGAAGAGGAAAAAAAAAAAGGTGGGCGGAGGGGAGGAGGAGGGATTAATCGTGGAATTACGGTGATTTAATGGCCAAAGCGACAATTAGTTTCAGGGTTGGCTCATTACACAACCTCGTGAGTTTTGTTGGTGTTTGTAGTGACATAATATTCTACTAGGGCAACAAGACTTGTGGCAAAAGCCAACCTCACATATCTGATGAATTGACCTAAATTTGACGATTTTCTACACACGAAAGCTGTCTCTCTCACAGGAAACACTTACTGAGAACACTATGTACGCACTAGTCACTTGAAAGTCGAACTTGCAGTGTGCAGAGGATGTTGGGGGTTGTGGGCGTAAAATTCCTCCAACGGCATCGTTTGTCACTAAGTTTTTCTTCATATGCTTCTGTAGAAGTGTCACTCTGAACTCCCTTTGGCTCCAGAGCTAACAAATTAATTCAGTCGTTACTATTTAACCACATCTTGTGTCTCCACTGTGGTGTGCCTCAGGGTTTTGTATCTGGTCATCGCTTATTCCCAAAATGCGTCGGCGACTCGACAAAATGCCTTAAATTTATTCATCAGTTTCCAATGACGTCCAATATTATTTGAGAGGTAGGAAAATATCAAACAGTAGATTTCGCATTAGAAGATGTGTTTCTCCTTTCATACAACTGTACTTCAACACGTCTGTAGGAGTTACATGCTCGTTAGAGAGGTTATAGCCTGAGTGGTTCCTAAGTTTCATCATGGTAAGCAGTAGATAGAGCCACAACCTAGGAACCCTTTGCCTCAAATTCTGCGCCAGGCTAGTTTAACCGGCCCACCTTGTTGAGGTCTCTCTCAGGCCCCACATGGGGGACTTTGGAGTACGGTCGGCACCTCTACTATCGAGCCGTGTTGGTACCCATTGTGCGTTACACTGCGAGGACATAGTAGCCCCCTCTGCCCGGGACTTGCAACAGGCTCTCTCCATTCAACGTGACAAACTGATCTCGGTCCTCCCAGCGTACTGCACCTCTCCCTTGGCCCTCCAGGTACTTGCTGAGGCCCTCCCCCTGGATGTGGTCTTGGATCTCGTGGTACTTCAGTCCTACATTAGGCGGGATGTACCTGGGACCAGCCGCGCTTCTCTGTGAGAAGTCTGCTGCATGACGGATGTTGGAGTTCAACACTGCTCTCTGGTTGGCTAGGTGGGCTCCATGGCATCCTTCCAAAGGTGAGGGATCGCAGGGGGTGTTGGCTACCAACGTTTCCAGAGATGCAACTCCTCCTTGCAAGCAGGGTGTTGGCCTGTCAGTTTCGTTTTCATTGCGCAGGCGTGGGCCAACCAATGATGGGACCTAAGAGGTGTGGTGCGCCTCCCTCTTCCAAAGGGGCGAGTAAACCACTTCCCCTGCACCCTTGTGTGACGCCACTCACCCATGCACCCCTCCCCCCCCCCACTTCAGTGCACAGAGCTAAGTAACGGTGGCACCTTGCGCACAGAGCCATGACATGGCTCGCTCCATTGGCCAATGTGCTTCACAGACATGGCTCGTTTCCCCATTTGGCTAGTTTAACTGCGAAACAGTGACTAGCAGTGATCACTAGTGTGATCCATTAACACAGTTTTATAGGTCTTATTGATCCACAGAAAAGCAGTTCGTTTCTCTAAGTCACCAATCACACAAAGAGGTCTCCAACCTCCTGATGTCCACCCACACCTCTACGCTCTGACTCTTGCTAACACAGAGCGCTGCTTCTTGCATTAGCTCTTGAGCATTGTGGACACAGACTCTATCTTTCCAGTTCGCCACGGTGTTGTTTAATACTGTGTCAGCGGCAACATCAGAAGGTAATCTCCACACTGAGTCGATGAACTTTACACACCACGAAAGGCAAAACGAAAGGCCTGGAGAAGATTTTGCCAGGAAATTCACGATACCCGAGCGAGAGCAAGGCTCAGCAAGGTGCTCTCGAAAGGGAAAATGCGTCGGGCGGAAGGCTCCATTAGGGGGTCGGAAGGTGACACATTCTGGTTGCAGAACTGGCCCTGAGTTGTTGGCGGATGCGGGGAACTCGCTAGGGCAATTATAACCCGAGAAGCCGTACGCTGGGCAGTAAACTCGTTTAAACCATTCAAGTCGCCTGGACCGAATGGTATTTACCCGATCCTCTTACAGAAGGGAATAGAGCGCATCCTACCCAGCCTTTTAACGCTATTTAGGGGCAGCGTAGCGAATCGCTATATACCTCAGGGTTGGAGGAAGGTTCGAGTGACCTTTATACCAAAGACATTAGGACTGGCACAATAGGCCATCTGGCCGCGGTGCATATCCCACCACTGGGATTACAGTCAGAAGATTGTATATACACACACCTTCCTATCACAGTCGTATTCAAATATAGATGAAGCAATGTTAAACCTTCATGATTAATTTCCCGCGTAAGAATTAATTAGGAATAATTGAGTTGCGTTATTTTGAATTTCTTGATGCGTTTCACCTAGAAATCATGAGAAACGTTTTTTACCGGCTTTTTACGTCCTTTTTCCATCGTTCTGTTGCGTCGCACAACTTTTCGAGAAAAATTCGAAACTCCCCCGTTTTTGAGGTGTTTCGGGTTCCTCATCTCCCTATTTCGATCGACGGGTATGGTTCATAGCTTCAGGGAATGGACCGCAAGGCTGTTGATTCCGTTAGACTTGCACTGCGTGGCGTTTTTTTTTTGTTTGTTTTTTTTTATTAACAAAGAGCATCGCCATTAAAAGAGAATCAGAGGTGTCCTATTAGAGCAGGAAATCCCAGTGAGAAGTTGCAGATTATTTTGAGCGTTTGTGAAATACTGGGAATCAAGATAATGTGCATCCTGGTACACGAATCGTTTACACATATCGCAGTTGGTAGAATTAACCAATAAACAAGTTTTCCGGTGATTCATTCCCTAACGGCTCATTGCGATATCGTATGTGGCTCTAGCTCGTTAGTATAATTATCAACAACGGGAAGAACGTTAGAGCAATAGATAGAAAGGAAACTCTGCGTGCGATATCTGCTTGAGGAAATATCTGGATTGTAGTTGAAACAGAACGCTTCGTTACACGACAAAACCCCGTCTGATGTTCGCCTTAACTAACAACTAGCGCTACGCATCATGCAACATTCATCAGTCCCACGTACGTTCAGCTAAGAACCGATCGAGTCTATTTTTAACTCTGGGTAGTGGAATTCAACCCAACGCTCTATACAGAAACTGATGGTGCTTTAGGTTCCAGATTTATATTATTTCCTTACAGGGATTTTAAGGAAAAACGGTATTTAAATCAACTTTCAAGCAGTTTTGTTTCCTATTTTTAAATTAAGATTTTTATAATATTGGCAGACCTAATAAAAAATTGACCTATCCCCCCCTCCCGCTCATACTAATTTGTTCAAACTGCAGAAGTCGCAACGAGTGCCACACATTAACCAGTTGATCGTGAAGAATCGACCCGAGCGGTTTTGTAGAACGTGGGAAAAGCGTCCTTCTGTAGAGCGACCACGACAAGTCCCACACGTTGGCGGACCAGCAACTTCATAATTACGATTAAAAGATGAAGCGTCATTTTTTCAATTGGGTATCATTTTCAAGTGAAGCTCACAAAGCAATTCGGCGCTCAACCGTGAGATTTCAACGCTCCGTCATCGTGGCCCCTCATTTGGGTGAGAAGTAGGAGCGAACGGTGGAATCGAAACCTGTCAGCCTGCGGAGGGAAGTATTAAACGTGCAGATACACCGTTTACAGTATGAATTGAACGTTGTGACCTCTTTCTGTGTGCTCCATCGGTGTAGGCCGTGAATTTCTTTCGTATATGCCGTCCGAAGCCCGAACCAGAGTAAGGGATAGCACCACTCAGCGTAAGTCCCCATTCCAGAAATGGCTAACTCAAAAGTCTAGACTTTTTCCAGACGCCACCTCAGCTAGTTGTGTGACCAGCGACAAATCAATCAGGTGCTTCTGGGGCAAAAAAAAACGGCAGAAAAGGGAGGAACATTTTTTTTTTTTAAGGTGGATGCTGAAGATACCCTCACTGCGGCCACACACAGCCCCTGCTCATGGCCCCTGCTCCACCTCCCAAACAAACGCCGGTGTGATGCAGCGAGTCCATCGCATATGCACAATACATGCTCTGCCGTCTCCAGCCCCGCCTCGCAGAACCTGCATACCTGTACCTCACACTTGCCAATGTTTGCGACGACAGTTACCTGTAAACAGGCTACATATGATCCTCATATCCTTCCTCACCAGACCAAGCGTCTCCTCGGCCCTCCCTTTGGTGAGTTGGATAAAGAGCATTGACTGTCTAAGGCTGGGCACTCGCTGTCAATAGGCAGCCCTGCACCTATCCTCCCATTTATCAACCTCTTTTCGTAGGTGGGCTCTTGGCAGTCTAGGGCCGACAGGGATTTTCCGCCAGCTCGTTTCCCTCTATTCCCTGATGACCCAGCACCCAACACAGTGTTACACTGTTGTCGTGGGTCAGGGTCTTCAGCCCAGTCAGACAATCCTAGACCAGCTGCGACGCAAGGCGGCTAAGGTCTTGAGAGTGGCCTGGCTGTCCACCATAATGTAAATCCTCTGCCGCTTCAGCCCCCTCTGCAGCAACTACTGTACACAGGCTGTAACTGCAAACACCTCAGACTTGAACATTGTGGCCTCGCAGCTCTAACCCTCGGCCTGAAGATGCCTGTCCCTGTCAGGCCACTCTGCAGCGAGCCATCAGTGTAATATACCAGGGTCCCAGCTTCAAACCTACGTGCCCTCTGATCTAAACTGACTCATAAACACCTTTTTGAAAGGCCTACCTAAACCTTTTTCGTAGAGATTACCTTTCCATTCTTCTCTCCTGAGGGCCAGCCTCTGAAAACCAACTAACACGAACTTTTAAAGCATGCACAAACAGCAAGTCTTTTGGGGAAGTGTAGCTATTGCTTAGTCGGGTTTTCCTGCCTGTGACTAAGCAGCAGTGGCTTTAAGCGACCTCAGGAAGGATTTTGTTCTCCATATCAAATGGCTCTTGATGTCACACCACGCAAATGCCAGGCGAGAGTACGAAAAATCTCAAACAAGCCACGCTTCTCTTCAAGGTGTTGGAACACAAGAAACCCTTCCAGTTTCTATAACAACGTACGTCGCAATCTCAATATTTGTAGATGTTGGACGACTTCTCCGGGAAGATCATTTATGCCTCAAGAAACGACATCACACAACAAAAGTTTGAAACTTTCCTATCTTTAAAAGCCGAAACATTTGAAGACAATTTAAAATCTTTATAAATATGTATCAGAGGAAAGCATCAAATTCAAAAGAACTTTTTTTTTTCTCAGAAATTCTTGAATTACTCTTGAGAGAGTATACTTTGAACTACTGGCGTCAGGGAGAGTGGAAGAAAGGCCTCTAACTCCTAACTGAAAATAAAATAAAGTAAATTTGTTCCTCTTACGTACATAATGCTCCACAGAGGTGAATCTCAGGAATAATAGAAATGGGACTACAGAAAACGCTTTGTAGTAAAACGGTAGTACGCCCCACTTTCCGACACACGCGATGGTTTCGTCCGTCTAGTCAGTCACACCTCTCAATTAAACTAATTCGTTTTAATTGGATCAACGAATAACCGCCATCTGTTTCGTGTTTTTCGCTCCGGTGCTCCGACTCACGGATTTGCGGACTCGACCGGGGTCTGCATAACATCAATTTATCGTAATCGCTTCACTGGTCGCAGAGCTAGGAATAAAGTAACAGCTAGTTAAGCGCGGAGAGGCCCAGAAATACCCTCAATTATCCAGTCCTATTTTGTCACCGCATCGGAGACTTTACGTAACGTTGGAACGACACACGTGAGAAATGAGCAGCGAATGAGTTACGCACGCAATAACGGTTTTCGTGGTTCAGACACGAACAATAATAAGTGTACAATAATTTTGAAACACGTGAACTTTGAGTGACTAGTGTGTACGTCCATGCGAGGTTTATTGATTTGTTTACCTGGTCGTTACTGATCCTTGTACCTCCCCTCAGGTGGGTGCACTTCGTAGTACGACGATTGTCGCTACTTGTCGACTCCCTCCATTGCCTTTTTACTTTCCGCTACTCCAAAGAAAAAGGAAAGTATAGTAATCGTATTAAAAAAAATATCTGGTGCGTAGCAACACACAACTTTCCGCCACCCCCGTAATTTCGAGTTAACTTGGCTTATATCTCCGTTCAGCATACAAATACAGAAGTAATTATGGAGAACGAAATGTTGGTATAGGTGACAGAAAGACACTCCATTCGAATTTATCACATCTGGTGAAGAAGTTACCCTGGAATTTACGGAAATGTTCGAAAAAACGTTATTTTCGACACATTTTGATTTTTATCTCTGTTCAATGGACTGTCAGAAGAACATTTATTGAAAAGAATATGTAGGTATTAACTATTCGAAAACATCCTGTGAGTTTAGTGAAAATCGCTGAAGCCGTTTTGCCAAAAAGCGTAAAAAACCTATTTTTGCTTCATGGGCCTATATCTCCGTTCACCGTATTTTCATGGAGATATGTATAGCGAAGAAAAGTTAGGTATTGATCAGTAGAAGATAATTTGAAAGTTTAATCAAAATCGTTAGAGCCTTTTTGAGAAAAATGCGAAAAACCCTAGTTTTTGGTACATTTTTGTCCCCCCACCCCCCTTCCCATCTGCCTAAATCGTCCATAACCTTATTTTGGTGTCTACAAAAACTAACGAACAAAACAAAAAAAGAACCAGCTCAATCGGATCAGCCGTTCTCCCGCAAATCGAACTACAGACACACACACACATACACACGGACCACGCGCCGAAATTAGGTTTTTTAGACTCAGTAGGCCTCAAAACGTAAAGATCTGAAGAAAACCCAAATTTTTTTTTGGGCCGATTACTATACTTTCCTTCCCTTCGGGTAGCGGAAAGTAAAAATTAGGGTTTTCTTCAGATCTTTACGTTTTGAGGCCTACTGAGTCCAAAAAACCAAATTTCAGCGCGTGGTCCGTGTGTGTGTGTGTGTGTGTGTTACTTCGATTTGCAGAAGAACGGCTGATCCAATGGAGCTTCTTTTTTTGTTTTGTTCGTAATTTTTTGTAGACACCAATATAAGGTTATGGGCGATTTCGGTCGATGGGTGTATGTGTATGTGTGTCTGTGAAAAATTTTTAGAGAAAACCACCGTACCAAATCAGCTCAAACTTCATATCGCGCTCGCAGGTTACCATGGAACGCCAAAATAAGGGTATGAACAAAATCCACCGAAATTTGACTATAGTTATTATAGTGATCAAAACACCAAATATTTTTTTTCTCAAAAACGGCTCTAACGATTTTGATTAAATTTGTTATATTGATAGCTCTCAATAAGGCAACTATACCATGAAATTCCGATTTGTGGGAAAATGACGAGAGCAGCACAATAAATTACCAAAACTTTCGACGAAATCGAATTTAGCGCGGTTTTTAGAGAAAACCACCGTACCAAATCAGCTGGAACTTGATGTCTAGCCTACAGGTTACCATGGGACGAAAAAATAAGGGTATGGGCAAAATCCATCGAAGGTTAACTATAGTTATCATAGTGATCAAAACACCAATTTTTTTTCTCAAAAACAACTAAAACGATTTTGATTAAATTTTTTATATTGATAGCTCTCAATAAGGCAATTATACCATAAAATTCCCATCCATGGGAAAATGACTAGAGCAGCACAATAAATTATCAAAATTTTCGACGAAAAACGTTTTTAGCGCAGTTTTTTCCTTATAAACTTTTAAACAAACTCTTTGAGTACAAAATACGAATACAAAATACTCGTATCTTGTTTAAATATCTTCTTGTTTAAAACATAATTCAGTTGAATAGCCCTTTAGTTATTTTTGTAATATTTTACTTTTCCATAATTTTCATTCGCACAATATAGCATTCGTCTGAGGTTGCTTAACTTTTTTCCCGTGTGTTCAAGAACCCACCTTTGGAAAATGAACAAGAGCTAGGAACGTGACGCAGTAGTATTTCTCTCAAATTACTCTTTCTAGAGGCCGAACGAGTTTGAGGGTGTTATCCAATTTTATTTACTTCTGTTGATGAGCACTCAGCGGTCATTTTTCGTCTTCTGCGTGACGTGGCGTGAGCAATTAAATTATTGCCGATCAAACATTAATTGTTACGGCCGGTGGGAACAGCGCTGTTTCGTTTGTTTGGAGATCGATTCAAATGATCTCAAAGACTCTAATCTCAACCTGAGCAGTGACAGTAGCTGACGATTGTTCAGTTTAGTTAGCGTTCGAAGCTGATACTCCCGTCTTCAGTCAGTAATTACTAGTTTGATTTTAAAGTAGCATTTTTAATTATTATATAGCTTAATATATTACCATATTAATAACTGATATAGCATCGACCGCTACTGCGCTCCACATACCCTGCCGGGGACAATCGGCATCGGTGAGTCCTGCTTGCATTATTTTGAACACGTCTTGTCTGGCTTATACAGTCCACCACCATCTCACTATTAGCGTTCGCGTTCATTAGTTCAAACCGCCAGGAGTGAGCGGATTATGGTTTCATAACACCACCCCACGAGTCGCCAGTTTTCGGCGTACGTCAATAATTAAGGTAATTCAATGATGAGTTTGGGCGTTGCCGATTGTCGAAAACCGGTGAATATTCCTTTTCATCAAAAACCAATTCCGTTTTATGTTTTCGTCCATACACCTTTTCTATCGCACTATAATAATTAGCGATTTCCACGAAAAGTGGCATCTTCAAAAACGACATTTCTGCGAAATATTTTCGGCCGAACTTCTTCTTACGTAATTGGGCCTTTCCAAACGTATTAGTTGGATTCGTCCTTGCGATGGACAAAAGTAGAGAAAATGGTCGCTTTCGCAATGCCCCAAAGATCGGTCATTACTTGGCGGAAATGCTCACGACCTTCGAATGGCTGAAGAAGAAAGTTGGTCCTTCGTCCAGTCAGATTTGTCAAGTCACTACTTTCCCGTTTCTTGTTCAAACTCTCTCTCTCTCTCTCTCTCGCGTGAGCCTTCGACACAGTGAACCATGCGCTGCTTGTGCATATATTAAAACCCTACGAACGATTTAGCGTTGCGATTTGAGTCACTTTTGTGCGAGGTTTTCCTAACCAGAATTTCATCAATAATATATGCTATACGCGGAGGACCTTCAGCTGTGGCTTGAAACAGATGTCGGTTCGTTAGATGAGGCAGTGCTTATGATAAATAAAGTTTTGATCAAACTTGTATCCTGGTGTGATGATCACATGCTGAAAGTAAATCCTCAAGCTGCCGACTTTTTTCTCGTCCAAGGCGCTCTTCTTCCTCCACGAAAAAGTCCCCATTGAGTTTTTTAAGGCGCAACAAAGACAATTTATTCTCCCAAGGGGTTCCGCACACATTCTGTTTCACTATATCAGCCGTGTACAAAAATTGTGGTCCAGTCAGTGACGTTTCCACTTAAGAAGCAAGTTAAGAACCTCGAGTGATTGGTTGTCCGTAATCTGAAGTGGTCGGATCATGTTTTAGCAGTATGCTGTAAGGTTTATAAGGGCCTATATCAATTTAGAAGACTTGCTCACGAGGGATTTCAAAGAACAGATGGTCCAATCTTCGCTTCTGTCTCACATTGACTACGCCAGTCGAGCCAAAAAATTGGATGTCTTCAGCGTGCACAGAATGCGCGTATCCGTTTTATTTTTCGAATAATTACGAGAGTTTGTTGACGCGTATTGTGTTTCGGCAACTGAACCCAGGTCTTCTACGACTCATCAAACGCATGGACTTATCGCCCAGAACTTCAAGACTCGTGCTCTTCAGGCTAGCCTTATCTGCCTTTTTTTCCCCAGTTCCGTTTGCACCGTTGCACTGTACAGCTGCTGATTTTATTCTCGTCCAAGACGCTCTTTTTCCTCCACGAGGAAGTCCCCATTGTGTTTTTCAAAGCGCAACAAAGACAATTTATTCTCCCAAGGGGTTCTACACACATTCCCGAACTTCTGTGCCATTCATCAACTGACTCATCATCTCTTCATCTTCTCTACCATCGTCATCCGCAAATTATCCGAACAATCCAAGTTTAATTTTCCAATTTACAGGCATTCCATTAAGCAGTTCACCATACATGTCAATACTCTAATTATACCGTCGGTCAACTTCCTTTTCGCCTGTCTCAACGTAATATTATATCAGCTTCCCTAATGAGGGAAGAATCTTGGAACTCCACGCTTTCCCCATCATAACCGAATATTATAAAAGAATAGAATGGCTGACGATGGAGCGGCGGTTTATATAGATTGGCAGTAACATTATAAAAGATTTTGAAATGTGACAGCCCCTCGTATTTGAGAGAACAATAACAATAACAGTTTATAACCCTCTCATAGTACCATACCATACAATATTCTATGATAAATCACTTCATGTACAGGCCATACGATTGTACAATGGTTTCAGCGAAATATTTAAGCAGGCTAGTGTCCAGTCTTTTAAGAAAACGCTTAAGAAAGAATTGTTTAGAGCAGAGTTCCCCAAACGTTTTTGTGTCGTAGACCCCTTGCCATGTTTTTCCGTGTTGGGTAGACCCCCTACTTACCTGATCTTGATTTCCTGTAAATTTCTAATTGTAGAGAAGTTAAGTGTTAAAAACTTAAAGTAAAAACACGTGTTAATTTATACATTTATTGATTGAATTTAAATTAAAACTACTCAAAATAAAATTTTGTATCTGTTATGTAAAATATACGTAATATAAAATAAACTATAAATAAAATAACATAAGCAATAAGTCAATATTTTTAGTGAGAAGGATGAACCTCATGCTTTAATAATAAATTATCACCATTTGGCGTCAATTTTGTAAGGGTTAATCTTAAATCTCCTAGGCTAATGATGTCCAGTCTGTTTCTTTTTCGAGCGGGAGATGTAACGTCGGAGATGTTACGCAGGAGATGTAACGGAGAAGCGAAATGTCGAATGGTTGAAGTGAAGTCTGTTACAAAATGTAACGCTTGGTAATATCACACGTTTTAATAACCTCAGTGACTAAGTGATAATGTCAATTGCAGTTGACGCGGCCATTATATCGAAACCATCAACGAGCACAATAAAACGTAGTTATCATTGCATAAAAACAAAAATAAAAGACATAAAATGTCCCTAATGGTTGCGTACTTCTACGAAAGCTGTACCCACCGTTTGTGTTTCTCAAAAAATTTCGTCCTGTCTGTTTCTTACTAAATATGGATAAGTCCTCCGTACCAATTGCAATTTCCTCTCCTCTCTTCGTCTTCCATTGTACGCCAATGCGCTCGATTCTAATTTTCTGTCCAAAATTGCTTCACATTCACTCAGGACATTACAACCTATAAGCAGCTATGCACCAAGGCTAAGACCATCACATACTGAAGGCTTAACACTGAAAGATTTTTGACTAATGATTCCCCACAGTTTTCCTTGAAAATCCCTGAAACATAAACACCACTCTAAAAAAACCATCTCGACAGTCAGTCACATCAATTACCTACTAAAGGTCGCGGAATAAGTAGTAGTAGTTCAATAAATTCCGGAACGTTCCGCGCTACCAGTTTCTACTCAAGACGCGAAGCTACGTTTTACCAAGTTCAAATGAACTGAGTGAAACACAGATTGGGTTAGTGACCTGAAGTCATGGAAATCGCTGAATGCACGTATTATGCTTTAAAAAACGTGTTTTTTAACGTTTTGCGTTCGACATTGATTAATCTGTAGGAGGGTTTTCTAGAAACCTACGTACACATTTTTTTCACCGCTACAATTTTCGTAACCACACTTCGGACGACTGTAAAAGACAGAACACACCAGAAAATGCGTTCCCCTGAACTTCCGTTCTTCAATTATCTTAAAAGCTGTGTCTGTCTGTTTCTTTTATACGAGGTATCGCCGAATATAGGAAGAGGGAGGGGGGGGCGAAAGCCCTATAGTAGCCCTATATAGTTATCATAGTTTTTCTTTGCCTGAAGTAAAGAAAAATTTGTCTGAACGGGAGCGAATTTAAAGATTTAATAAACAATACACCGAAAGGTCTTATCGCGCTGGTCACTTTGGGTCAATTATAAAGTTGTTGTTAACTTCAACTCGGTAGCATTCTGCTCAGCTGTATTCTGTCACAACTTGAGCTGCTCGTTTCGTTCCTCCCATTAAGGCCTCTTCGCCTGAACTGCAAGTTCACGTTTTGTCCTCATCCCCAGTAATTATGGGCGCACGAAGAGACTGTCGAATCACTCTGCGTTGAATTCATAATTGAAGTCCAGCGTTAAGCAATGGTTTCGTCAAGGTCAGATACCGAGACGCCAGTGGTATCGACGAAACGTTCCTCGCGTTGTTTCTGTCTTGAGTTGATCCGCAAGATTGGGCAGATCGTTTAATACCTATTCCCCGTCTTCTAGTTAGTTGTTTTATCTCGCACCCCCAAAAAAGTTAATTAATTTTAAAAAAACGAGGACGACGTCTTGACTCCTGAGCGCTCTGGGGATGGAAGTATTCAGAGAAGGAAAGAAGAGTGGTGGGAAATGCTGTGTTGTAGAGTGCAAGAAAGGGAAGAAGAGGGAGTAACGTTTAGTGCGGGCGAAGGAAAGCTGTCGAATGAGATGAGCTAGAGAAAGAACAGAACAGCAGACACCAGAGAAAGGTGAACTGGGTTAAGAAAAACCCACTCTGGAAGCCGTACAGGGAAAATGCATAGTCAGCTGAAGTCATACCTTTTGTCGGCACTAACAGAGAAATAGGGCTACTCGGAGTGGCTGTACAGAACAAAGCTAGGAAAGACTCAAACCCGTCACCTCAACTGAGGTGGCGTACCATTCTTGAGCAAAGCCAAACAAGCGGTGCTGACAATAGTAGAGAATTGAAATAATAATCTCTCACTACTCGCCTTACTCTAGCCTTTTCCCTTCTACAACGCAAAGCATCTTCAGTCTCACAACTAGTTACCCGAAATATGACTTTTGTGAGTTGTTACAATTTTTACTTTCTTTGGTTCGAAAAGTTATGAAACCGGCTGAGTTTTTTTCAGATCTTTCCGTTTCAAGGCCCAATGAGTCAGAAAAGTCTGATGGTCTGTCTGTCTGAACGTGGTTGACAAAATATCTGGTGCGTTGCAACACACAACTTTCCTTAGCTCTACGTCAATTCACTTTGTACATGGCTAATGCTATTTAATCAATTCATTTATCACTCAGTTCCTTTGAACTTTGTCAAACAACACTTCACAGCAGCAGGAAGCGGTAGCGCCTAATGTTCTGGAATTTATTGTGCTGCTCGTACTCATACCCGGACGATTATTGAGCAATTGGTACACAGATAATTAATGAGCCTGAAAACACGAATTTTTTGAAGAAGGATAGTAATCACTTTTGCAGAGTTATTGGGTAATAACTGTTAGAACTGGTAGTAAGCGAAACAGCGGTAGTTGAAATTCAGGAATTTCTGGAGTGAGCCCCATGCATCTCATGAGCGGTTTTAAACACCTCACCCTCTGGGTTTTGAATTGGACTAGAATACCAATTTTATTTAACATTCTACCAACATTACAGCGGAGTTTATAAGAAAAAACCGCGCTAAAAACGCTTTTCGTCGAAAATTTTGATAATTTATTGTGCTGCTCTCGTCATTTTCCTACGAATGGAAATTTTATGGTATAATTGCCTTATCAAAAGATATCAATATAAAAAATTTAATCAAAATCGTTACAGCCATTTTGGAGAAAAAAAATTTGGTGTTTTAATCACTATGCTAACTATAGTTAACTTTCGGTGGATTTTGTTCATACCCTTATTTTTGCGTCCCATAGTAACCTGTAGGCTGGAGATCAAATTTGAGGTGATTTGGCTCGGTCGTTTTCTCTAAAAAAACCACTCTAAATTCGATTTCGTCGAAAGTTTTGGTAATTTATTGTGCTGCTCTCGTCATTTTCCCATAGATGGGAATATAATGGTACAGTTGCCTTATTGGAAGCTATCAATATAAAAAATGTAATCAAAATCGTTAGAGCCGTTTTTGAGAAAAAAAATATTTGGTGTTTTGATCACTATGATAACTATAGTTAACTTTCGGTTGATTTTGCTCATACCCTTATTTTGGCGTCCTATCGTGACTAGCGGGCGAGATATGAAGTTTGAGCAGATTTGATACGATGGTTTTCTCTAAAAATCGTTCGCAGACACACTTTAGTGACACACACACACACACACACACACACAGACCATTTTCCCAAATAGTGTTTTTCAGACTCAGGGGGTCTGAAACGTAAAGATCTGAAGAAAACTCAAATTTTTTTTTTTTCAGCCGATTACATAACTTTCCTTTCTACTTCGTAGAGCCAAGGAAAGTAAAAACAGCAGAACCAGCTGAAACTTGATATCCAACCCGCAAGTTACCGTGGGAAGCCAAAATAAGGCTAACTATAGTTATCATAGTGATCGAAACAACAAATATTTTTTTCTCAAACCCACCTGTAACGATTTCGATTAAATTTGTCATATGGACAGCTCCTAATGAGATTACAGTACCATAAAATTCTAATCCATGGGAAAATGACGAGTGCAGGTCAATAAATTACCAAACATCTCGACGAAAATAGATTTTTCGCAGTTTTTTCCTTTCCTTCAAGGAGCGTTTAATAACCCTAATAAGATGTGTAGGGGCTACTCCACAAATTCCGGAATGTCAACCGCTGCATTCTTGAAAAGTGATTATTACCCTCCTCAAAAAAACCGTGTGTAAAGCTTCATTAATTGTCTGGGCGCGAATTGCTCAACAATGGTCAGCGTATGAACGCGAGCAACTCCATAAATTACGAAACCGTAAGTTCTACCTCTACCTGCCACCGTGAAACACGACTTACCTAGTTCAAATGAACTGAATGAAAAAATGAAGAGAATCAGTAGCAAAAGCCACGATAACAAGTGAATTTGTGGAGAGCTAAGGAAAGTTGTGTGATGCGGCGCACCTGATTTTGACATTTTATGTCTTTACTTTGCTACATAAACTCGAAAATGTAACGCGGGATATGTATCGGAGAAGCGTCACTGAATTTGTGTTGGGTTAAGTGCATGGTATCGTCTGTTACAAAATCTAACGCTTGGTAATATCACACGTTTTAATAACCTCAGTGACTAAGTGATAATGTCAATTGCAATTGACGCGGCCATTATATCGAAACCATCAACGAGCACAATCAAACGTAGTTATCATTGCATAAAAAATAAAAGAGATAAAATGTCCCTCGTGGTTGCGCACTTGTACAAAAGCTGTACCCACCGTTTGTGTTTTGTTATGGTCATCTCTATAAAATCATTTTTCGGAGAAAATCTGCTACAGGAAAAGAAAACTTTGTCAGGGCGTCATCAGCGTCAAATAGCGAGCAAATGAAAACTACGTTTTGTTCATCACTGCCATTTCGTATGTTTTTTTCGCATCTTTCCGTGCTCTTTACAGTTCCTTGGTTGCACTAGGGAAACCCCGCCTGCGGCCACAAATTGGCCTATTGTGTGGGCGAGCATGAGCCCCTTTGTGAGCTCTCCTTTCCAGCTCTCCTTCCTCGCACAAAACGCAAGACAACTGTAAGGTCCATCCCTGCAACCTTCTCCAGCAGTTGATGAACCCCAAGCACTCTGAGGCCCCTCGGACGTACACAGTTCATCCAATCCTGGCCAGGTGGTACCTTAGTGGACGGTGACATACCATCCGTATACTGTGTCTCTCCAGGCTAAGGATCTCTCTCATTCGCTCCCTG
This sequence comes from Pachypeltis micranthus, assembly GCA_020466155.1. NCBI lineage: Eukaryota > Metazoa > Arthropoda > Insecta > Hemiptera > Miridae > Pachypeltis > Pachypeltis micranthus. The sequence continues at coordinate 33,357,880 of CM035773.1, forward strand.
GAAAGTCTGATAAACAGCCATGACTGCCTTTGGCCAGGCACTTCCTGCCTGCCAGTAGGCAGCCCTGCACTTCTCCTCCCTCTTACCACTTAGCCAATTCCTCGATCAAGTGGCTGAGCTACGAAAGGCTCAGATCCCACCTCTTTCCATGCCAATTGTTAATCAAACCCTCTAATTTCAGATATTTGTACCCCTAAATGACGAAAAAGCAGAACTAAGAAACAGCTAATAATACGGGAAACCTCCACAACGAAGAAAACGTTATTTCGGCCTCAGGGCCGTAGTCAGACTTCTGGTCAGAATATCTTACATTTAAACACGGACGTGCACATGTCCTCTGTCCACTTCAGCATCTCAACCATGAGTCCACCCAGATTCCTTTCGCTGTGACCTCTACAGTTATCTGTTTTGATCTCGTAGTGACCATTCCTGAACCCAACCTTTGGTCACTAATTCGAGAAATCTTGTTCCCCCACCAGATGCTCAGCTCTTGGGAAAATGCCACGCAGATAATCTTAGATTCTTTCCAGTAAAAAGTACACACCAAAGACCTACTTACTTTTTGCACCTCAGGATTACAACTATTCAATATCAATTGTATTAGATTAGTCCGGACAACATTTAGCAACACACACCAACCAACTTTCCTAGATTAGGTCCATTAATAAAACCTCCTGCTAATTTTCAAACCCAAAAAAAAAAAATGACGAAGAAAACAAAGTCACAACACAACGGTTCAACCAAAATCCAGCAAAATTGACTTCAAACACAGGAAACGCGCTAAAATTTTGATTTTTTTCGATTCAGGAAGTCGCGAATTGTCAAAGGCAAAAACTATTGTCTATTAGCTCAGAAACACGCTTTACTTGACACCTAGTTTGGGTTTTTGAACCGTCGGCGGTACAAATTATATTGTATTAAGCGGCGCGTAACATCACTTTCTCCAGTCTGTAGACCTCTAATAAATTCGTTTCTATTTTTTAGTGCCTCCTCCCTTCCTAAACCTCCGGCGAAGGTTCTTTAATTAGTAATTACTTGGCGGGAAGTTTAGGAAGCGTCGGAGGAAGTTGAAGAACGATAAGGAAAACAAAGATGATTTAAAGGTAATGTACAATACCTGTACGGTCAGCCGCCGAAGGAGAACTGTGCGAGAAAATGTTGTCAGGTCCGTTCCCTCTCTCACGATGAACGGTCGAGAGAAAGGGGATTCGTCCTGGAGGCTTCAAGTTACGCAGTCGCTACAGGAAATTCTGTCAGTTCCAGACTCAAGGTCCGTTCCTTCCAAACGACAGATCTCGGCAACGTTAACTTAGTTGCCTTACTATTTCGCCACACTTTCCCAAATTTTTGAAAAAGTCAATCAAAATCCATTCCGCTGCCAACATTTTTTCCCCTTCTTGCACCAACATTTTCTTATTCTCAAGTTTACTTGAACATGACGCTCTACACAACAACCGGTAGTATTTAATGTGAAGAAATGTGTTGAGTTCCTTTTATGTCGCTACTTTCATTGAGTAACTGTCACAATGATTATTTTTGAAAACTAATCCCGTATAAAATTATACTGAAAACGCTTCAAGAACCCTCCAAAATCGAATACACTTTAATTTTAAATAAGTATTATCTCTGTTCAATGGGCTATCAGAGTTATATTTATTGAGAACAATATGTAGGTATTAGTTATTCGAAAACATCCGTGAATAAACCTAATTTTGCTTTTTAGGCCTACTCCTCTGTTTGACGTATTTTCATGGAGATATGTACGGTGAAGAAAAGTTTGGTATTAACTAGTAGGAGATAAGTTGAAAGTTTAATCAAAATTTTTGGAGCCGTTTTGGAGGAAAATGCGAAAAACCATTGATCTTGGGACATTTTCGTCCCCCACTCCCCTTCTTGTCGTTGGAAATCGCCCACAACAAAAAATTACGAACATAAAAAAGTACCAGCTCAATCAGCCGTTCTCCCGCAAATCAAACTACAGACACACGCCGAAATTAGGTATTTTAGATTCAGTATGCCTCATAACGTTAAGATCTGAAGAAAACCCTTTTTTTGACACGGTTACAATACTTTCCTTACCTTTTGGGTCGCGGAAAGTAATAAAAATTAAGCGTTAAAATTTCCAAAATTGAGAGGTAATTCCTGCTTCTGTCAGAGAATGAGATGTGAAATTTTGGTCCAAACGACCCGTTTTTGCATCGTGATACTGCGAAGCGAGACGGGAAAGCGCTACTACTGCTGGTGGAATGGTACACAACGAGAGAGGGGGAAATAAACCAAAACAAATTATGTACAGCCGAGAAACGAAATTGTTTTAAAGTTAAGTCAAAGTGAAGTATAATGTGATCATCTCAATTGCAGTTTAATTTTCAACCCATTTTTCGGGCGCAGTATCAATTCTCCCAAAAGCACCAAATCTTCCCTCCGATCAACCGCCACGACTCTGTATTTCCGAAGAATTTGAGAAATCACGACTTTCATTTCCATCATTGCGAATTTTTGACCTGCAAAACAAACGAAAACCCTCCGTTGAGTCATTCCATAATTGGACCTTTTACATACTGCTCCTGTAAATTTTGCTTGTGACATGTTAGACTCGCCTATGCAATTTCTCGGGCCGGCGCTGAACGGAACGTAAGCGTAAGGATGTTGCCTCGGGTTTTTCTCAACGAATCTCGTCGGGTCGTACAGTTCAGGGTCGATGAACTGTTCAGGGTCTCTGTGAAGTTGGTACGCGATTATCATCGCCGTGGTTCCAGCGGGAATATTGTACCCTTCTGTAAATCAACGTGACTGTACAATTTTGTTTAGAACTTCTTACATTACGTAGCGTTGACTGTACACAAGAGCTAATGTGTAAAGGATGCAGTCAGACTGTTGCCTTCGATTGAATCCTCCAGTCAAACCATATTATCGACTCATTGCAATACTCTCCCGCTCATAAAGGTGACAGAGCATGTCATTCTTGCACATTGTTTCTGACGTGCCAGTTGAGTTGCCCTAATCTAAAAAGGTAACATTGTCAACGCAGCATAATGATAAGGTATTGAGCTAAAAACTAGTCTTGGCACATTCTCAGAGGATAATCAATGTATAATAGGAGGGGCTGTTCCCGGGAGGGGGGTGCTTGAGGATTGGGCAAAGGGTTTAAGTAGGGATTTTAGACCTACCCAGTTAGAAACGAAAAGAGCCCCACCTTGTTGACCTATGGAATGAATGATTGGTGAGGGAGGGGGGGGGGAGTGAGTGCAGACTGACGTGAGGTCTGAGCTGTTACTGAAAGGAGGGCCTTCAGGTTGCTTTCCCAGAGCAGTGGCGGCTTTGGTATTGCCTGTCAGGAACCTGCTGGGCCTCTCAACACTGTCTGAGCATCTTACCCAATATCCGGCAGTACTCCTCTTGCCTCCGGAGAAGCTTTCCACAACGGCATCCTGTGCCCACACTCACACACGGGAAATAGGTTCGATGGTGGTGTTTTCAAAGTGCGAAATCCTTAATGTTATCACTGTGAGCATAAGGGGGAGGGGGGTAGAGGGTAGACATCTGGGCGTATGGCAGCCGCGTTGACCGGAAGAGGTGTCGTATAGCAACTGCGCTTGTTTATTTTTCCTCGCTCCAAACGGACTCTAGCATTTGCGCCGCTCTTTTCTTATCGGTGAATGCGATGGCCCTATATCCTCGTGATTGGCACGGTAGTGTCATAGGTTCAGTTGTTACGTGTTGCAATGTCTCTGGAATTCATTCAGTCTCAGCGCGGAAATCCCCTTTTAGTTCTCGATGGTTATAAATTTCGCAAAAGTGATTATGTTCAGATACTCGACGCGGTTAAGTGGAGGTGTTGTAAGCGGTCTTGCTGTGCGAAATTGTACGTTCACGACAACAAAAACATTGTGAAAAAGGAGGATATCCACAACCACGAGCCTGTTGGTGAACAACAGTTATAGAAAGAAAGAATTTCCAATTCAGTGAAAAGGAAAGCGACCGACGACCTCAACGATGCACCGATGAAAATTATTCGGGCAGAAGTCGAATCACATGGAGCTCAACATCATCTTACTAAAAAACAAGTTTGTAATATTCACTGAATACATACAGAGCCCGGAGAAAAGCATACAGCAGTCGTTTTCCATCAAGTATTGATGAAGTGATGGATTGTTTGGGTGACCGGAGTGAATCAGATAACTTCCTGAAAATTGGAGAAGAATCATTCCTACAAATTTTTTATAGAACGTCAAAAATAGTCGCGTTTTCGGTTGAAAGGAACTGGATAGAACTCTGCACATCTTCCACTATATTTGTGGACGGAACTTTCTCATATTGTGCCAAACATTTTGCACAGATGTTCACTATCCATGTTTGTAGAAACAATCACTACATACCACTCGTCTTTGCGCTTTTACCCGATAAAAAAGCTGAAACCTACACTAAGTTGCTAAATCTTGCTCAACAAAAATGCCAGGAGCTGCAATTGAGGCTGCAGCCGGATTGTGTGGTGGCTGATTTTGAAGAAGGAAGGAATTGTGGGATGTCGATTCCATTTGTCACAATCTTGGTGGAGAAAAATTCAAGCACTCGGGCTAACCAAACCATACAGGGCAAAGGGGGATATTCGAAATTGGCTTCGTCTCGTTTTCGGTATACCGTTCTTGGATCCAAGTGAGGTCGGTGCTGCATTTTTGGAACATTGTATGACGTCGTTGCCAGATGATACACGGGTTGGAAAGTACGCGAAATACATCATCGATAACTACGTTGGTGTTGAAGCTAAGTTTCCTCCTGAGTTATGGGCTGCAGCAGAAGTTTCTTCGGAAAGAACCACAAACAGTTCAATCGTTCCACTCGAAATTCAATGGCCAGTTTTCCCATCCTCATCCTAACATTTTCGTGTTTCTCAATGCCTTGAAACGAATGCAAACGGACACCTTCCTCATAATGAATGGCTCGAATGTGCCCACGCCGGACACAGGGGCGTTAAAAAAAACAGAAGAAAATGATTCAGCGACTAATAATTGAATATCGAGAAGGAATGCCTCCAAACAGTGGCCAGACATTATGAAAAAAAGTGACAAAAAACTTCGTGAAAAGTGCTGATGAAACGTACGTACCTACCTGCATCATTTCTGTATCAACGTAATAAAATTTTGAGTGTATAAAGTGGAAATAGAAACCGTAAAGTATGACGGCGCATTTGCTATTGTCTCTACCTCCGGCGCAGTTGCTATGAAGTGCAGTTGTGCTAGGTTTCGGCGCAGTTGCAAGATCCTCAGATATCCATATTAAGGTGATAATGATGTACCTTGGAGTCCCTATCGTCACCAAGCTGAATGGCCAATTCAGTAGGGCCTTAGCCATACATCTGCGCCTTCTCTTGAGGGAAATGGAAGTGCCTGTACCTCCAGGAAAAGCAAACCTGGGCCAAACTTCGTCCGAAGAAGAGTGACCTCAGCATATCAGAGTTGCTGAATAGTGATGGCTGATACCCCCCCCCCCCCCCGACGATTTGATGACTGGGGTGGGGGGGGGGGGACAGAATATGGACCTCAGTAAGTAGAAGTGCTATGAGGATGGACCACCGCACCTAAAATGCATGGGGAAGAAGAACTACCCCCTGACTATTCCTCCTATGTCATTTATAACCCCAATCATCTTCTTTTTCATTTTGCGCATTTATCTGTTTGACTCGTTGAATTGAAATGCCTTCTAATTCGATAATACGCTAAAACAACTATAACTCTACCGATAATCACGTCTTCGTTCAATTTTCTGGCAAAAATAGGAACGCTGGGGTAAAGCCTAAGCGCTTCTTTAATGCAACAGCCCACAAACTTCATGTTGGCCACATCGTTGATCGTTGGGGCTCGTTCATCTCGGCCGAATATTCGAGAGAGTTCACCGTACGCAGTTTCCTGGAAAATTCAATCCTCGAATTCGTTATCTTTGGAACGATAATGTGAAGTTGTGTATCTTTGTGGTATCAGTTACCTGAATTTGAGGATGACTGCCGAGTAAAAACAACGTCCAACACAAGGCTGCTGATGTTGTATCGTGTCCCTTGAAAGTAAGAGTTGGAATTAGAAGTTTGTTGTAGGATGGGGGTAAGATGGTCATCTGGGAACGAAATGGACTGAGCCACTGCCAAAGTACTGTCCTCTTTCTGCACTGGGCCTCTACTCTGCGACATGATCCTTCTGGTATACCAAACCCATTTGTTTTCATGCCAATTTGGAGCGTTCCTTGTCAACATGTTGCTTTCACGAGAGACGATTGCCCAGGCGGAGGCCATACGAATAATTAACAATTTTACCAGAGAAGCTTGAACATTTTTACTTTGCACCTTCATTTCCTTCCACTCTAATCATCGTTGTTCAGCATTAATTTTGTGGTATAGCCCGACGAGCGGTTATGGAACGACTGAGGTGGAAGCAGCCTCTGTTAGCTCCTACCATTACTGTCACAAGTATTTGATTTCCTCAAAGTCAATGGCCTCACTGCAACCACAAACGGGTCTTTTGCAAGGGCGTCCATGATCCTCAGATCATGGCCCCCCTGCACCACGGCACTGGTCTCACTTGGTGTAAGGTCACCTAGGCGCCCCCACCACCCCCGCACAAAGCGAAGGATATCCGCAAGTTCTGCATTCGCCACCTCTTCTGGCTGAAGAAAGGGCCTCCCAAACACACAATGCCGCTAGTCCATCGTACACGCACAGCACATGCTCTGCCGTCTCTAGCCCTACCTCGCAGAACCTGCATACCTGTACCTCGCACTTGCCAATATTTGCAAGGCGGTACCTCAGCGGAGAGTGACCTGTGAACAGGCCACATATGAGTCTCATATCCTTCCTCCCCAGTGCAAGCACCTCCTTGGACCTCCCTCTGGAGAGCCGGCGGAAGAGTTTTGACTGTTTAAGACCGAGCAGCCCCTGCCAATGGGCAGCCCTGCACCTATCCTCCCATTTGCCAACCTCTCTACGTAGGTGGCTCCTGGTAGTCCCAACAAAGGGCTCAGGGCCAATAGGGATGTGCACCGATCCCTTCTTAGCCAACCTATCAGCCCGTTCTTTCCCCTCTATACCCTGATGCCCTGGCACCCAACACAGTGTTACACTGTTGTCCTCAGCCAGGGCCTTCAGTCCAGTCAGACACTCCCACACCTGCCTCGATGTAAGACAGTATGAGGCTCACGCCTAGAGCCTGACTGTCCACCATTACTGACAATCTTACAAACTTTGCAAAGTCACTGCGCCCTACTTTTACCCCCCCCCCCCACCCATGACCAGTAATGTAAGAACGTCCAGAGGATTCCTAATTCCCACCCCCTGGAATCATGCGAAATACCGAATTAAGATATATCCGCGCATTCATTTTCCTTTACAAAATCGAATCGAGGTTCTAGTAATGGAATCGAACATAGAAAAGGTATGACGAAACACAACCAAATCATCTGCTTTCATACATCAGTGTCTAACTTGCAATCACATGACAGTGGGTTGGTTGGCCCCCTCTAGCGGGATGTCGTCCAACCTCCAAAAACGAGCGGTGCGTAGTAACACACAACCTTTAAGTTCGAACATATCCGAGCGCTATATCTTCGTTCAACGCATTTTTACAGAAACATTTATGGAGAACAAAATGTACGTACTAGTTAGCTGATAGTATTCTGTAAGTTTGATCGAAATCGTGTGAACCGTGTTTGAGAAAATTGGAATACCGATAAATTAATATTCGACAAATCTCCTTTTCTGAGTTAACTTGGCTTATATCTCCGTTCAACATATATATACAGAAATAATTATGGAGAACGAAATGTTGGTATGGGTAACTAAAAGACACTCCATTAGGATTCATCACATCTGGTGAAGAAGTTACCCTGGAATTTACGGAAATGTTCGAAAAAACGTTATTTTCGACACATTTTCATTTTTATCCCTGTTCAATGGACTGTCACAGGAACATTTATTCAGAACAATATGTAGGTATTAACTATTTGAAAACATCTTGAAAGTTTGGTGATAATCGTTGAAGCCGTTTTGCCAAAAAGCGTAAAAAACCTGTTTTTGCGTCATAGGCCTATTTCTCCGTTCACCGTATTTTCATTGAGATATGTATAGAGAAGAAAAGTTAGGTATTGATTAGTAGAAGATAATTTTAAAGTTTAATCAAAATCGTTAGAGCCGTTTTCGAGAAAAATGCGAAAAACCCTCGTTTTTGGTACATTTTTGTCCCCCCACCCCCCTTCCCGCCGGCCGAAATCGCCCAACACCTTATTTTGGTGTCTACAAAAAATAGAGAACAAAACAAAAAAAGAACCAGCTCAATCGGATCAGCCGTTCTCCCGCAAATCTAACTACAGACACATACACATGGACCTTGCGCCGAAATGAAGTTTTTTAGGCTCAGTAGGCCTCAAAACGTAAAGATCTGAAGAAAACCCAAATTTTTTTTTGACACGATTACTATACTTTCCTTTCCCTTCGGGGTAGCGGAAAGTAATAGCGACCTGGCAATCCCACCTTTGAATGTTTCAGGAGTATGGATGGAGACTACTTGGAAGAAGATTGAACTATAATTAGCTAAATAAATGTTACCGGCTTGAATTGTACTTTATTTGACCTGTTTTATAAGTATTTTTATTTAAATCTCTTTACAAAATTTCGAAGTCGCGGTAAATGCACGACCGTGTAATATTAGGGTTAATACGATAACTGCAGAGGCAAAGCTCAGTGCCATTTGAATCGTTCCTGTCCGAGCTATGCGCTTCACAACTATTTCTTCGTTCGTTAATCACTTATTTTTCTTTCTCGTGCACTGGACAAGGTTATTTACCGAACAGGTTCGACGTCCGCTATGGCGTGCGTCATTTAGAAGTAAACAATTCAAACAGCACCCGGGCATGCGTTGAGTTGGAAGTTAAACTTGGAAAAATAAGGGTTCTAGGTCTTACTTCGAACATGAACGTGTCTACTTCTTCTCGAATGTCATCATCGGTCAAATTCCCTCCTTTAGAAACCTCTAGGAGCAAATCCAGGAAAGCCATGCGCCTTGTTCCTGTTTCGTAAAATATACAAAATGAAAAGTTTGATTCGGCTTTTCCTCCTACCACCAGTGTTAACGCTAAGCGCTATTTAAGAAATGAGTTTGGTGAACGTACTTGTGTTACGCTTTAGAAACGCTTCTTTCCTTTGTTTGATGACCTGCAACAGTTATATTGACAAAAAGTACAAAATATCGCAAAACAACCTTCTACACTCTCTATAGGATTTAGCTTCATCAAAAATATTATTATTGTTGCTACAAACATTTGTACTTAGCAACAGTGCTTAGTTTTGTATAAACTTGAAATAAAGTTAGTTTAGTTTCTGTTTTTCAATTCATGAATCGTACTTATTGTATATCCTTTACTCTCACATTATGTAACACATTTAATCAAAATGTAACCTTTTTCGAAAAAACAACATCCATCACGCCTCACAGAGAATTCCTCAATTTGTATCACTCAAATGTCTTATTTTTACTTTCCTTGGCTCTACAAAGTAGAAAGGAAAGTTATGTGATCGACTGAAAAAAAAAAAGTTGAGTTTTCTTCAGATCTTTACGTTTCACACCCTACTGAGTCCGAAAAACACTATTTGGGAAAATGGTCTGTGTGTCTGTGAACAATTTTTAGAGAAAACCGCCGTAGCAAATCAGCTCAAACTTTATATCTCGCCCGCAGGTTACGATGGGACGCCAAAACATGGGTATGAAGAAAATCCGCCGAAAGTTAACTATAGTTATCATAGTGATCAAAACCCCAAATATTTTTTTTCTCAAAAACGGCTCGAATGATTTTGATTAAATTTTTTATATTGATAGCTAGGGATAAGGCAACTATTCCATGAAATTCCCGTTAGCGGGAAAATGACGAGAGCAGCACAATAAATTACCAAAACTTTCGATGAATTCGATCTTAGCGCGGTTTTTAGGGAAAACGACCGTACCAAATCACCTCAAACTTGATATCTAGCCCGCAGGTTACCATGGGACGCCAAAATAAGGTTATGAGCAAAATCCACCGCAAGTTAACTATGATTATCATAGTGATCAAAACCCTAAATATTTTTTTTCTCAAAAACGGCTGTAACGATTTTGATTAAATTTTTTATATTGATAGCTCCCAATAAGGTAATTATACCATAAAATTCCCATTCGTGGGAAAATGACGAGAGCAGCACAATAAATTATCAACATTTTCGACCTAATCGATTTTAGAGAAAACGATCGAACGTAAAGCGTTGTTTGACCAAGTTCAAATTAAATGAGTGATAAATGAATTGAGTAAGTAGAAAAAAAGTCATGTACATGAGTGGATTGACGTAGAGCAAGGAAAGTTGTGTGTTGCAACGCGCCAGATATTTTTTTTAGGAAGAAGGTGGGAGGTTGTAATGGCTGTGTGTCTGACATGATTTCATTCCCTACCAGCGAGACACTGTTTGGTATTCGAGTGAAGGTAAAATATTAAATTGGTATGTCGAGCTGAGGACAGTTGCGCGGTGCTTCCCATAGTTCTCTAAGCTCGTCATAAAGGAACGTGATTGCGCTCAAATTAATTGTCCGCGGATATGACGTGTGAAATAACTAGGGCAATTGTATTTTGTATAAGAAAATGTCTGATTTCTAGTGTACGAGCGCCGAAATTTGTTTACTGAAGCAGGATCAACCAAAAAACGTGAACATGCGCGTTAATTGTGACTGTAGATTTCTCAACGTTGATAGTAAATAAGTAAAAATTATAGTGATGAGGCAGCTTCAAGAATTACGATAAGAAAGGAATTGATGCTACTGGGAGAACAACTATCGAATTAATTGCGCGTCGAGGAATGGTGGGTGAAGCGCCACGACTGATAATGAAGTTCGAGTTAGTTTACTTATAGTAAAAAAAAAACAAAAAAAACAGTAAATGATCCTACCGACGTCGAAAACGCGTGCAACACCTTCAAACACTCTTCGTGCTCTCCGCTCAAAGAAGACAGTTTAAAAGCCCACTCGGGCTTCAACCACAACTTGGACTGTCTGTTCTGGATTATCGAGCTTATCCTGCACAAAAAGGGATTTTATGAGCGAACGCTCCGTTACGAACGATTACCAAAACTTTGACACAGATGAAACGGTTACTTGTAAACAGCTCGGACGTATTCGGAATTGCCACGAGTTTGCGCCTGCACGTTGCGACCCATCGCCGTCTCTGAAAAATAATGAAAGAAAGAATAAAGAAAATGGAATAAACCGCGTGTTGACAGATGTCTCTGGTGGCGCGCATCACACAACTCTCCTCAGCTCCGCGTACATTTTGCTGCGTATCCGATCTATTTCTAATCAGTTCGTATGAACCTTTAAACTGATGGCACTCCGCGTTCCGAAATTTATTAGGCTGCTGCTATTTGTGTTACGATAATTGATTGAACTGCTCACATGATTTCATTAGTAAAGGTCGTTCTTCAAGTTTCGGAATTGAGGAGCCAGGAGGAAAAACAATCATAGTCCTCAAAACAGCTTTTCGAGAAAAGCAAAATTTAAAGTTTGGAATTGGATAACTGGGATCAACTTAAACATATAAACTTGCAATTTTAGTTATTAACAGCAAAACATCTTGTAAGATATAATCAATAATCTATAGTCTTATATAATCAATAGAAGGAAAAAAAAGAAATGTGTGACAGTCACGCATGGTAGAAGTGAAACTTTAACGTGCAAAACCGAATCGCAACGGACAAGTGGAAAAACGCATCGCAAAAACATTTTTACTCGAAGTTTTACGGCCAGGTTTTCAAATTCGACAAGTACATTAACAATCTGCCCGTAAAACTTCGAGTAAAAATGTTTTTTGCGATGCGTTTTTCCACTTTTCCGTTGTTTTTGCATTTTTATATTATTTAAACATATTTTATTTTATTAAACAAGAAAACAGAATTCAATCCGGGGAAAAAAAATCTAGGTCCCTGATGTATTTTGGTGCTTGGTGGTATAGTGGTGATTTCCATGCAATGAACAGCTACACAAATAGTTGCGGGTAACAAAATGACGATATATGTTACTGGAATTCGGTCGGTTGATCAAATTCAGACTTACACTTGTTTTATTGTTCAAACAAAGAATAGTTCAAGGAAAACACAGCAACAGGAAGCGGTAGCGCCTACAGTTATGGAATTTATTGTGCTGCTCATACTCATTATAAGACCATTATTGAGCAATTGGTAGACAGAAAATTAATGAGGCTGTGAACACAAATTTTTTGAAGAAGGATAGTAATTACTTTTGCAGAGTTATTGGGTAAAAACTTTTAGAACTGGCAGTAAGCGAAACGGCGGTAGTTGAAATTTAGGAATTTCTGGCGCTTTATACACAGGTATTGGATTGGAATATAACACGACTTTTTTTTAACATTCTAGTAACATTCCAGCGGAGTTTAAAAGGAAAAAACCGAGGCAAAAACGCTTTTCGTCGAAAATTGTGATAATTTATTGTGCTGCTCTCGTCATTTTCCCACAAATAGGAATTTTATGGTATAATTATCTTATCAAGAGCTATCTATATAAAAAATTTAATCAAAATCGTTGAAGCCGTTTTTGAGAAAAAAAATATTTGGTGTTTTGATCACTATGATAACTATAGTCAACTTTCGGTAGATTTTGCTCATACCCTTATTTTTTTCGTCCCATGGTAACCTGTACGCTAGAACATCAAGTTTCAGTTGATTTGGTACGGTTGTTTTCTCTAAAAACCGCGCTAAAACCGATTTAGTCTAAAGTTTTGGTAATTTATTGTGCTGCTCTCGTCATTTTCCCATAGATGGGAATTTTATGGTATAGTTGCCATATTGGGAGCTACCAATGTAAAAAATTTAATCAAAATCGTTAGAGCCGTTTTTCATTAAAAAAATATTTGGTGTTTTGATCACTATGATAACTATAGTTAAATTTCGGTGGATTTTGTTCATACCCTTATTTTGGCGTCCCATGGTAACCTGCGAGCGAGATATCTAGTTTGAGCTGATTTGATACGGTGGTTTTCTCTAAAAATCGTTCACAGACACACATACAGACACACAGACCATTTTCCCAAATAGTGTTTTTCACTCAGGGGGGTCTGAAACGTAAAGATCTGAAGAAAACTCAAAATTTTTGTATTCAGCCGATTACATAACTTTCCTTTCTACTTCGTAGAGCCAAGGAAAGTAAAAATTGTCCTGTACATCATGGACGCTGAATGTTGTTCCTCAGTTTGTTAAGCCATCCGCATTTGGATAAACTTCTTCGTCCGAACTTCTGTCTTCTTGTGGGTTTTAGTTCGGCCTAGAATCGTCTAGAGTCTGGGTTCACAAGGAATCTTGTTAAGTGAAGGAGATCCTGCAGAGATGCGCCGTAATTAGGTTTTTTAGACTCAAAACGTAAAGATCTGAAGAAAACCCAAATGTTTTTTTTGACCCGATTACTAAACTTCCCTTCCCTACGGGTAGCGGAAGGTAATATTAAATATTATTAAAACAGGGCTTCTGTTTTGAGTTAGCACTTGAGATCCTGAATAGTACATTCCACGACCAGCTTTTATGCTTTTTGCCTTCCCCCGGTATCAATATCGACCCTCTTCTTTCGAGTTAGCACGAGAGAACGGGGGTTGATGTGTCAACAACCTCCACATTCTTGACGCCTTTTTTCCTCGATTCACGCACTACGGGCAGCAATAATCGCTTCGTGGAGACTTGTCCCATCTCTATGAGCGCTATCTCACCAAATGCCTCCAATAAAATGTTGACAATAAAAACCTCCGCTACATACCGCTAATAATATCGAGCGCACATCCCGTCACGTAGGGGGTAATATTGAAAGGGCCTTTTCCGACTTCGTTGAGCAGCTTTTCGTTCAAAATGAGGCTTTGCTCGACGAAAATGTCCAAAAAGTCGTCCAAAATGGCAAAATGGAAAGAAGGAGTTAACAATTTTCGTCTCTCGTGCCACTTCTTGCCTGGAAAAGACACGTAGAAATAAATATCGTCTCCCGACATTATGTTTAGTGTGAAGAAAATGCGCGCCAACTGGCTCACCTGTGCTCGTAAGAAGACCCGTACCGAGCCAGGGGTGGAGAAATTTGTAGTCTTCGCTTTTGTCAATGTGTTTGGAGTTGCTCAATATGACCTGAATATTAGAAATATTTGTTATTCGTAAAAAGTAAAATTATTTAGCAACGTCAGAGCCTCGATAGGGGCGAATTTAACGCTAAAGTAAATAAATAAGCAAAAGCGACCTTACTCAAAAACATTTTTTTTTTTCAAAACTCACTGTAAAGGGGCTGGTGGCACGATCAAAAAAAGAAACTAAATAAATAATCTTAGCGTACCTGTTTAGTCCGTCTCCTCTGGCTGATGAGATACTGCGTGTCATCCTTGCGCAGGGACCTGCTTTTCCTGACCTGCGGGGGGGGGGGGGGGAGGCGGTAGCATCTAGGCCTCTAGGTGGCCCATAAGAACCCATCAGCACCTCAGTGGCCTCTTTCGTGTTTTTCTCATCCTTTCCTCATTTGTGCTTTCCAGTCACCCCAAATCTCTCTGACTGTAAAGGAACTGTCCTGACTTTCGTCATACCTCTTGGTATGTCTGGGCTGGACCTCGTGGCGACGTCAGGATTTTGGATGGCCGTCCCGGAGATTCATTTTACTAATTTATTTTTGTTTCTCCGGGCAGGGGTGAAGACTTCAGTACACAGTCCCTCGGGTTGGGTGCCCTTCCCCCTCTTCGTGTACCTTGGAGTTTTCCCCTCAGTGCCTGATCCTGGCGGATTAACTGGGAATAATGTCCCTCAAGCCCATTCCCGCCTCTAATGTCTAGACATACACAAAACACATAATACAAACACAACAATCCTACCTATACATTCGCTCTGAATAACTTACTTTCATACTTATAAATTACATTCACACTGCTGGGTGTTCAGACAGCTCAGAAGGAAGCTTGTTTCACAAAAGCGATAACGCTTTTCCTTTTTTTTCTCTTTGTTTCATTATTTATTTCGTTAAGGAGCAAGTGACTCATCAAGCTCTTCACATCAAAAAAGGTCCCGGAATCAACCCGTAGCGAATTGTAGGCGATTGCGTCTCTACCAACACCCCCCGCTCCTGGGGGTGGGGCGGCTCTTCCGGCAATCGGTCTCTCGTTTTCTACTAGTGCTCGATCTGCTAACGACCTGAACCGCAATAGCATTTATTCCTTTTCGACGAGTTGGGCCACCGGATCATCAGAATTCCGCCCTGTTCGAAAACTGTCTCCAGTTTTCATACACTGCAGCCGCCAACGTATAGATCGGAGTTAGGTTCTCCATCATCTACCACCGCTCCATCTTCGAACGCGGTCCTCCTCCTCCTCGAACCACCACGGGTACTGTGCTCGCGCGTGCTACGGATGAACACGGTCAGACGGTTTTATTTTCGTTGTGCAGAATTTAACTTTATTTTATAGGCTCTCATTTAGCAATTAATTTTCTTTTATTGTTCCTTTTCAAAGTATTTAGATTATTTCTTTTTTCCCCCTCCTTGTTATTATCGCACATAAATCAATTTTTTTCTAGACTGGGTTAATTGGTGAATCTTTTTTAATCATCCCGAGTACTGAGATATTCCACCTCCTGCTTATTGACTATTCCACTCGTCGGTGGGGGGAGGTCGAGTACTCTTTAATGCTCCCCTCCAACCCTAAACTATGCCTAGCCTAATATCACAATTAGGTACCTATTCTAAAGACTGACATACAAACCCATGATCCCCCACCCACATTGGGGCCTGGGCCTCGCCGATTGTGCCACCTTTCAGCAAATGTCTTCATCTTGCCGCCGTTTGGTTGCTCCACTAATGCTTCCAGCGGCCCTTCATACTGAGCACTACCTATGAGCACCACCCTTTCCATTGCGTAGAGACTGCACTCTCTTAATATATGGCTGGCTGTTCCATTCCTGGGTCGGCAAGGGCATCTTCCCGAGGTTCTCCTCCTGAATTGCTGCAGCTTTCCGTTGAAGCACCCGTGTTCGGTGTACAGCTGGGACGATCTGAGACTTGGACTGGCGTCAGCGCACCTTAGCCTCCTCCTCACTTCAAGGAATATCTCGTAGGTATGCCTGTGCCCTCATTTTAATACACTCTTCTATCTTTTCTGCTGTCCAACCCCTCTATTCTCCTCTCTAGCTAACGATCTACGGTGGCTGTAACTCTTTCCAGCTGCTTAATTTTTACTCTTGCAACATGAGCGTCCAGGACCAGGTCCAAGGGCGGGCAGAATGCCAACACATGCAGAGCTGCCGTTGACGCCGTTATGTACGCCCTATTTATGCCCACTAGGGTGGCCCTCTGGATGCAATTTTTCCTGCTCCTTACGCTCTGCGAGGGATTATTCCACCAATTAGATGCCCCATATGTGACAGCTGGCTGGAATACAGTGTCATAGTATCGCCTCCTGACTTTGTACGATGCACCCCACTCTGGTCCCGCTATTTTCCACATCGTTGCTATTAAACTGCCCATTTTTGATGACAGGTAATCAATATGAGAGGCTGTCAGGAAGCTTTTCCGGAGAATTATACCCAAGTATTTAATCCTGCTTGCTCAAATGAATCCGTGCATCACCCATTCCGAAGGCCACTGGGTGCTGTGGGTCGCTTTTCCCCCTTGCGCAGGGACCATGCTAATGTTCTGTGTATCTTTCCAATTTTAGTATATGTACCACCGAAGCGAAGCGCGAGGAGACGAACTCGCCAAAGAGGTACGTTGACTTTAGTACTTTAGCACCCACTTACTATAATAAACTAAATAAATCATAATTATGGAAATCAGGAGGGCGCTCAGGCTATCCTATGCTAGCTATAGGAATAGAGCAACTGGCCCCTGGATGTTATCTGCTTCCACTCTACGAGCTTCCGGTACTGCCATACGAAGATCCATCCACTAATAATTGCCCTTCTTGGCTTTGCCAAGTTAGTGCAAGATCCTTGTTGCTAGATACTAACTCACACACATAGACCACCCGCTGAAATTAGGGGTTTTCATTTCAGTGCACCTGAAAACCTCAGGCGGGGGAGGGCCCTCAAGAAGAGGAGAGGTTTAGTGAGCGAGGGTTATTATTGGTAATTTCTAGCAATACCTCATTCGTTAGTCTCAACGCTCTACATAAACAAAGACGTTTGTGCGTCAGAAATGGTTCTAATAATATTAAATAATATTCGAACGTGCGACGTACTTCAACGGCGGAGGCTTTGCTAACGCACAGGTAGGGAGTCGAGCCTATCCAGGCTTTGCAAAGCCCACTCTGCCTTCCCCATAACATTCGTGTTGACGTGATTCGAGTGAACACTTCTGAAAAATGAAACAGAATAAATATCAGGGCGTGAGGGTGTTTGTAGTTGTCACGTCTCAGAGGCAGATTATTCGTTTCAGAGGAAGAGAACCTCCAGTGACTTTCTGTTGAAGACTTGCCCGATTTGGAAATTTGGGTTGGCCGTTTCAACGACAGCATTGGCTAAAAAAAACTGCGCAAAACGTTTGAGAAGGAGGAGACAAATTTGCCGTGAACTTAGTACAATCAATTAACAAAGGTAAATATCTGGTGCGTTGCAACACACAACTTTCCTTAGCTCTACAACAATTCACTTTGCACATGGCTAATTCTATTTAATCGATTCATTTATCACTCAGTTAATTTGAACTTGGTCAAACAACGCTTTACGGCAGCAGCAAGTGGTAGCGCTTACAGTTCCTGATTTTATTGTGCTGCTCGTATTCATTGCAGGACCATTATTGAGCAATTGGTACACAGATAATTAATGATGCTGTAAACAAAAATTTTTTGAAGAAGGATAGTAATTACTTTTGCAGAGTTATTGGGTAAAAACCTTTAGAACTGGTAGTAAGCGAAACGGCAGTAGTCGAAATTCAGGAATTTCTGGAGTGACCCCCATGTATCTCATGAGCGTTTTTAAACACTCACCCTTTAGGTATTGGATTGAAGTACAATACTAATTTTTTTTAACATTCTACTAAAATTCCAGCGGAGTTTATAAGGAAAAACTGCGCTAAAAACGCTTTTCGTCGAAAATTTTGATAATTTATTGTGCTGCTCTCGTCATTTTCCCAAAAACGGGTATTTTATGGTATAATTGCCTTATTGAGAGCTATCTATATAAAAAATGTAATCAAAATCGTTAGAGCCGTTTTTGAGAGAAAAAAAATTGGTGTTTTGATCACTATGATAACTATAGTTAACTTTCGGTAGATTTTGTCGATACCCTTATTTTGGCGTCCCATGGTAACCTGTAGGCTAGACATCAAGTTTCAGTTGCTTTGGTTGTTTTCTCTAAAAACCGCGCTAAAACCGATTTCGTCTAAAGTTTTGGTAATTTATTGTGCTGCTCTCGTCATGTTCCCATAGATGGGAATTTTATGGTGTAGTTGCCATATTTGGAGCTACCAATATAAAAAATTTAATCAAAATCGTTAGAGCCGTTTTTGAGAAAAAAAATATTTGGTGTTTTGATCACTATGATAACTATAGTCAACTTTCGATGGATTTTGTTCATACCCTAATTTTAGCGTCCTATAGTGACTTCCGGGCTAGATATAAAGTTTGAGCTGATTTGGTACGGTTGTTTTCTCTAAAAATCGTTCACAGACACACATACACACACACAGACACATAGACCATTTTCCCAAATAGTGTTTTTCGGACTCAGGGGGGTCTGAAACGTAAAGATCTGAAGAGAACTCAAAATTTTTTTTTCAGCCGATTACATAACTTTCCTTTCTACTTCGTAGAACAAGGAAAGTAAAAATGAATTGAAGGAATATAGTCCCGAAGGCTGTTAAGCACCTGGTTCTTAACCTACTTTTCTACATGAAAGAATCTTCTGTTGGATTGTCGCGTACCCGAACTGTCTAAGGTGACGATGGGCCAGTGGGCTGCAGACCTATTTCAGTGTCATCTGCGGTCTTCCAGCTCTTCCAATAAGTGCTGGCATCTAGACTCTAAGAGCTGGTGTCATTGGCGACGTCCAGAAGGCATTCTAGCCAGTGGATCGTACTGCCGAGAACGGTTCTGCCCCTGATTTGGTTGCCATGGACGTTTCCAAGCCGTTTGACACGGTAAGCCACTTCAGGTCATGGTCAATTGCCTGTGTGGGCTCCTGATCGACTTGTCTATTATGTGAGCTCTCTGTACTTACCTACAGACTGGAGACGAGATGCCTGGAGACGTGGCAGTAGAGTGTGGCGTTCTGGTAGGGAACCCCCTGTCCGCTATACTTTTACTTATAATTTAGGGTTAAGGGACAGTCAGTAGATAAGGAAACAAGTCTGTCTCTTATGCTTTTCTTGTGATCAATTCTGCGCTAGGTCAGGCTAGGATGCCGCACGTGCTGTGGCTGGTCTTGGATTCATTCAGGATCAGCCGCGGTTGTGTAACGTGGCAACTCCATCTGCCCCTAAGCCCAGTAAGCCTCCAGAATTTGTGGCTGCTCTGCACGGGGAACTCAGGTGTCCCGACTCCCTCTACTTTTCTATTCGGGTGGAGAGTCGGCTTCGGAGGACGACCATGGAAAGACTACTGGCGTCACTGCCTACAACGATGAAGTCGGGATTATAACGTTATGGATGCTCGTTGCCATGCTTGTGGTAACCAGTTTGAGTCACTGAATCATGTGGTGCAGGTGGGCGCTCATTGAGGCTGAGTGAAGCGTCCTGATGTGGTCTGCAAACAGGCACAGATGCACTGTCATTGGCTGGAAAGTGAAGAGATAGAGAGGCACTTAGGTTGTCTTTAGAGATGGACTGAGGCCTGACATCATGCGTTTGGTCCCAACCAATCTGTAGTGATCCAAATATGACAGGACAGATCTTCGTATGGCGGTGTCAGGTAACATCAGAGTTGCAGTCCATGTCTTGCCATAGCTACAAAAGTGCTGAGAATATGTGTCAGTAGGCATTCACTCGTGTGATCGTTCTACAGTGGAACGTCCACTTATCCTTCTTTCCTTCTCTATCCCAATACTTCTATCCCTAGAGCCAAGTAATAGCGTGGACGCCCTCCCCATTTCCTTCATTATTATTCGTATAATACCTTTTCTAGGATGCAACATTTATGCTGAGCGTCGAGCAAATAATAACAATTAAAAAAATAAATAAAGTACTTTAGGAGAGCATTGTGTAAAAATGGCATATTTGTTGACTCTCCATCTTGTTTGTTTTGTACGTTACTTTTTCGAGTCATGAATCGTTTCCGCTGAAAAAAGACACACCAAAAATTATGGTTATGCGCATTTTTCTTAAAATGGCGGTTTTGATTAACCTTTCAAATCATTTTTTACTAATGAACACCTAACTTTTGTGCTTACAAATATATGTGAAAATCGGAGATTAAAATACTTTTTCGCTTTTAGCATTAACGATTTACAACAAAAAAAAACTGGGTAAAAGCTGCGCATGTTCGAACGTGGTACCATAAGTAACAACTCACCATCGTGATTGACGTTCAATTCAATCGCATTTCCAACGTATGGGAGCCCAGTAGGAAGACCGGGAACTCGGTTCAACATTTTGATCAGTCTCCTCTTTTTCCAGTAGTCGACGACAATTGAAGATAAGAAGAACGCTCCAACGACAGGTAAAAGTCCATATTTCAAAAACGAGTAGACTGCGCTGACTAGAATCCCCATCTGCGTCATTAACAACCAGTACGTTAGTGAGTTCTCACATTTTCATTTGCGTTACAGTTATGGAATCGCGTCGTTCGGAAATGATAAGAAAAAAGAAGAAGAAAGGTTGCTGCAACGCATTCCACAACTTTCCTCGGCCCTCGGCGTAACCACAAATCTACTCTATTACTTTCCGCTACCCGAAGGGAAGGAAAGTTTAGTAATCGGCCCAAAAAAAAATTGGGTTTTCTTCAGATCTTTACGTTTTGAGGCCTACTGAGTCTAAAAAACCTAATTTCGGCGCGTGGTCCGTGTGTATGTGTGTGTGTGTGTCTGTAGGATTTGCGGGAGAACGGCTGATCCGATTGAGCTGGTTCTTTCTTTGTTTTGTTCGTTATTTTTTGTAAATACCAAAATAAGGTTATGGACGATTTCAGCCGATGGGAAGGGGGGTGGGGGGACGAAAATGTACCAAAAACTAGGGTTTTTCGCATTTTTCTCGAAAACGGCTCTAACGATTTTAATTAAACTTTCAAATTATCTTCTTCTGATCAATATCTAACTTTTCTTCTCCATACATATCTCCATGAAAATACGGTGAACGGAGATATAGGCCTATGAACCAAAAATAGGGTTTTTACACTTTTGGGCAAAACGGCTTCAATGATTATCACCAAACTTTCAAGATGTATCCAAATAGTTAATACCTGCATATTGTTCTCAATAAATATTCCTCTGACAGTCCATTAAACAGAGATAAAAATCAAAATGTGTCGAAAATCACGTTTTTCGAACATTTCCGTAAATGCCAGGGTAACTTCTTCACCAGATGTGATAAATTCTAATGGAGTGTCTTTCAGTCACCCATACCAACATTTCGTTCTCCATAATTATTTCTGTATATATATATATATATATATATGTTGAACGGAGATATAAGCCAAGTTAACTCAGAAAAGGAGATTTGTCGAATATTAATTTATCGGTATTCCAATTTTCTCAAAAACGGCTCTAACGATTTCGATCAAACATTCGGAGTACTCTCAGCTAACTAGTCCCTACATTTTGTTCTCCATAAATGTTCCTGTAAAAATGCGTTGAACAAAGATATAGCGCCCGCCTATGTAGGTGCTGTTCGAAATTACGGGGGTAGCGGAAAGTTGTGTGTTGCTACGCACCAGATATTTTTTCACTGAGTTCGTTTGATGAGGTCATTGCCACGACGGTTATTGATCAATCAGTGAACAAGTAATTCATGAAACTGTCAACATTTTGTGTTTTTTGGAAGCATCGTGTTTGTAGTTGGGGAATCTGTGAGAAATGGGACGAATTGAAAATCGGTTGGTTTAAATTCCAGAATTTCTGGGGATGCTCCTGATTGTCTTACGACCTTCATTAAATTTTCACCGTACGCATAATTTATTGGACTGCCACCCTCATTTTTCTGAGAGCGCTAGTTTCGTAAATACGCGAGTTATAAATAAAAAACGGTACTGAAACCGATGTTCTGTAAATGTTTGATTATTTATTGTGCTCCTCTCGTCGTTTACGAATGAGAACTGTCCACGAAAAATGTTTAATCAAAATCGTTAGTTTTGAACCGAATGAATGAGTGGTCGGGGTTTTGAAACCCTTACGAATTAGTCGTGGTGATTCATACGTAATTGACCTCGACCATTTTCAATTGTTGGATACGCACATGTTTGTATCTGGTCGCTCGACCGTTTTGTTAGGCTAGACACGACAGATGCCATGGCGCTCATCTGACTACCGTTGCCGAGTTTTCCGGTACTGTACATCCACATTTTTGCGTATTCGTGGACATCTAGATACTGGCTCGAGCTGGAAACAGGCCTTTTCAATTTGGATGTATGTGTATGTGTAAGAAGATATGAACGAACATGCATAAGGTGGATCGGATTACTACACCTTTTCTTTCTTCTTAACATTCTAGTGACATTTCAGCGGGGCTTTTTAAGAAAAAAATCGCGCTACAATCGATTTTCATCGAAAATTTTGGTAATTTATTGTGCTGCTCTCGTCATTTTCCCACGAATGGGAATTTCATGGTATAGTTGCCTTACTGAGAGCTATCAATATAAAAAATTTAATCAAAATCGTTGAAGCCGTTTTTGAGAAAAAAATATTTGGTGTTTTGATCACTATGATAACTATAGTTAACTTTCGGTGGATTTTGCTCATACCCTTATTTTGGCGTGCCATAGTAACCTGCGGGCGAGATATAAAGTTTGAGCTGATTTGGTTCGATCGTTTTTTCTAAAAATCGTCAACAGAACACACTCAGATTCAGGAGGGTCTGAAACTTAAAGATCTGAAGAGAACTCACAATTTTTTATTCAGCCGATTACATCATTTTCCCTTTTACTTGGTAGAGCCAGTTAGTAGAAAAAGCCATGAACACGAGTGAATTGACGAAGAGCTATGGAAAGTTGTACAATGCGACGCACTTGATATTTTTGACACGATGAAGCAAAAATTCTTGAGAATTAATGGGAAAATTGTGTAAAACTTCAGAAATTGGATGAAAATCCTCAAATAGAAGACGAGTCGAACAAAATGTTGGGGGGGGGGGGGAAGTAAAGTCATATCAAAGTTGTTGAACATATTGAATCGCGCAATGATTTCAGAAGCCCTTCCAACGAAAAATATCTTGTGTGATTTTGTTTTTCAACCGACTAACCAATTTTACTTCTTACTACGAGGGTCTAAGGGAAGTAAAATGTTCCAGGACTAACGAGCAACATAAAGTATTGAAATACTCACAGTTTAACACGGAGAGGAAGAAAAGTCGCCCAAGTCGATTCAGTCGCCCGTGCGAATGCGGCCCAATGGAATTGTGTGACGACGTGAGGCTTTTTCCAGTCTAGAAGGGATCGGAAGTCCTTGAAACCCTCGACCAGGAAATAATAACCGAAAAACGCCCGATCGAACCGAAAGATACCATTTTTAGAAACGCCTTCGCAAGTTAAGTCGTCCATTAGCGGCAAACATCATTTAACATCTTACGAGGCGCACAACAGGTTCAACGTACGTTTTTTTACATTCCTTAGCTCTACGGGGTAGCAGCGAAAACAGCGTAATCGGCTGACCTTTATTGAGTTTTCTTCGGGTCTTCACGTTTAAAAGGCTCCTGATGACACCTCTCGAGAAAATAGTCCCTGAACGCAATTAAGAGAGAGCGCCAGAACGCAATAAGCTCAAAACTAACTCTTCAACTATAGTTATAGGGAAGAAAACACCAGTTTTTCTTCACAAAACCTGCTCTTACGACGTTGAGTGTACAGATTCAAATAACTCAAGAATAATATAATTGATGAGGCAATGATGAGAGCAGCGCAATAAATTTGCAAGTTTTGACTTGAGCCTATTTTAGTTCAAATGTTCATAAATGTCTCTCCTACGTATGGCGTGAGAAATCCTTTTACAAAATCTGGCTAGTAAATCCAATAACTACGACGGATGTTTAATAACGGCCATTAAATAATCGGAATTCACACGTCGTTTTGGTGTATTGTTCATTCTGAAAATACACCCACGAACCCCCTCGTTCAGAACTTGTCCCTTTGAAAGAGTCAGAATTACAAATCTGCAATGTCCTTCTGCCATCTGGGCCGTTGTATGCCCCTAAATAAATAAACAAATTTATTTGTTCTTCGAGGAGCTGTTTTTTACTTTCCTTGGCTTTACGAAGTAGACCTTGTGGGACTGCTCAGGCAACGTAGGGTGAGTCGATCCTTTTTACTTTCCTTGCTCTACGAAGTAGAAAGGAAAGTTATGTAATCGGCTGAAAAAAAAATTTTGAGTTTTCTTCATATCTTTACATTTCAGGCCCCCCTGAGTCCGAAAAACACTATTTGGGAAAATGGTCTGTGTGTATGTGTGTCTGTGAACGATTTTTAGAGAGAACCACCGTACCAAATCAGCTCAAATTTGATATCTAGCCCGGTAGTCACTATGGGACGCCAAAATAAGGGTATGAACAAAATCCACCGAAATTTAACTATAGTTATCATAGTGATCAAAACACCAAATATTTTTTTTCTCAAAAACGGCTCTAACGATTTTGATTAAATTTTTTATATTGGTAGCTCCAAATATGGTAACTATACCATAAAATTCCCATTTGTGGGAAAATGACGAGAGCAGCACAATAAATTACCAAAACTTTCGACGAAATCGATTTTAGCGCGGTTTTTACAGAAAACAATCGTACCAAATCAGCTGAAACTTGATGTGTAGCCTACGAGTTACCATGGGACGCAATAGTGAGGGTATGGGCAAAATCCACCGAAAGTTAACTATAGTCATCATAGTGATCAAAACACCAAATTTTTTTTCTCAAAAACGGCTCTTAACGATTTTAATTAAATTTTTTATATTGATAGCTCTCAATGAGGCAATGATACCATAAAATTCTCATTCGTGGGAAAATGACGAGAGCAGCACAATAAATTATCAAAATTTTCGACCAAAAGCGTTTTTCCCGCAGTTTTTTCCCTATAAACTCCGCTGGAATTCTCGTAGAATGTTAAAAAAAATCGGTATCATAGTCCAATCATATACCTAAAGGGTGAGTGTTTAAAAACGCTCATGAGATACATGGGGCTCACTCCAGAAATTCCTGAATTTCAACTACTGCCGTTTCGCTTAATACTAGTTCTAACAGTTATTACCCAATAACTCTGCAAAAGTGATTACTATCCTTCTTCAAAAAAATTCGTGTTTACAGCCTCAATAATTTTCTGTGTACCAATTGCTCAATAAAGGTTCTGGAATGAGTACGAGCAGCACAATAAATTCCAGAACTGTAGGCGCTACCGTTTCCTGCTGCTGTGACGTGTTGTTTGACCAAGTTCAAAGGCCATGTACACAAGTGAATTGGCGTAGAGCTAAGGAAAGTTGTGTGTTGCAACGCACCAGATATTTTTTCCTCATTCCTTTCATACTGACGTCTTTTCCAGTGTTCCTTTTCAGGTGCTCGCCGGCTGAGGGTGAATTCTCCGGCGAACTTAGTGCTCGGGGCAAAACTCGTATTTTTCTCTTTGATTTTCTAGCCTCGTAGGGCTTACGTTCAGAACAGGCACGAGAAAGGAGGGACTCTCTTTTATCATTATCACAATTATTTCTCTTGCTATAGAATTTCTGCAAATCTCAAGATTACTGAAAACCCGAAATTTCTAAAAAATTGCTCATGTTGTGTATCCGAAATTCTTACTGAGCACAAAAAAAGAGTTCACTTCAGTTTTTGACACGCTATGATTCTTTCTCGGATAATAACGGGATGAAACTTGGGTATTTTACGACACCCCAGAAACTAAATGACAATTTATGGAACGGAGGCACATTTATTCCCCAAGCCTAAGCAAATCTTGACGCTCATGCGCACCAGCAGACGAGGCATTTTGTGGATTGACTTCGTTCATTCTGATCCTTAACACGCCCTGCTACGTACTAATCGAGCCTCTCCCTTATCAACCAGAGATTTCAAGTTCAGTGTTTTCCTCCCTCGCTTGAATAGAGGTGAGAAAATTCCTGTTTATCAACTCCTTGTCCCGATATTGTCTTCAACACATTCCATACAGTTCCCGTTCTCTCTCTTCTAAATACGACACTGAAAACTGACTGGATTGTCTCACAACTTTCGAAACATTTTCCTTGGAAGGTTAGCTTTCAGACAGCAAAGTTCTTTTTCGAGTTATTGTTACCTGAACGTCAGTCTGTTGCCAACCCTCCCTCAAGCGTCCTAAACGAGTATTTCGTGATTCTGTGCGGTTTTTATTTTCTATGTTAGTTTCATTTCTTCATCCAGAAATGGAATTATCTAGTAGAGTAAGTTTGACTTCGTACGTCATTCTTCTTGTGGATATTTTTCCTACGTGTTATTATCGTCATTCACGCTTAATTACTTGCAGTTCACGAACGAAGAGATTCGTTCTCTCTTGGGCGATTTGTGTTCAATGAGGACGGTATTATAAATGTGGACGTTATGGATATTTCAGGAGTACAAATTACTATTGCCCCGATTGTACTAAGCAACCTGTCCCATGCCTAGAGTGCTTCAGGGTGCTCCATTCATGCTAATACTCTGAATCAGATGTATAAAGAGAATTCTTGCTCGTATATTTTTCTTTGTACCAATTTTTCATTCAAATTTGCAGTTCATACGTATAACATAGTAATTTCTTTACTTCCTGTGTTATGAAGCAAATATGTTTATCAAATGTGGTCAAATAAATGACTTGGCTCGTCCTGTTTTGCTTACAAAGACTTGCCATAAAAACCCTGCAAGACGCAGATTCGCGTCATTACTCGTCAAAACAACGGCATGATTCGAATGTGCGTCATTTAATTGATATGTAATTTACTTTCTATGGATAGGGACAACACTTTTTTACTTTCCGCTACCCCAAAGGGAATAATCGTGTCAAGAAAAAAAAGGTTTTCTTCAGATCTTTACGTTTTGAGGCCTACTGAGTCTAAAACCCCCAACTTCAGCGCGTGTCTGTAGTTAGATTTGCGGGAGAACCGGCTGATCTGGTTCTTTTCTTGTTTTGTTTATTTTTTGTAGACACCAAAATAAAGTTAAAGGTGATTTCGGCCAATTGGAAGGGGGGGGGGGACGAAAATGAACCAAATTCAAGGGTTTTTCGCAGTTTTCTCAAAAACGGCTCTAACGATTTCAAATGATCTTCTGCTAATCAGTACAAAACTTTTCTTTTCTATACATATCTCCATGAAAATACGGTGAACGGAGATATAGGCCCATGAACCAAAAATAGGTTTTTTACGCTTTTTAGCAAAACGGCTTCAACGATTATCACCAAACTATCAAGATGTTTTCGAATAGTTAATACCGGCATATTGTTCTCAATAAATGTTCCTCTGAACGGAGATAAAAATCAAAATGTGTCGAAAATAACGTTTTTTCGAACATTTCCGTAAATTCCAGGGTAACTGCTTCACCAGATGTGATAGATCTTACAGAGTGTCTTTTAGTCACCCATACCCACATTTCGTTCTCTGTAATTATTTCAGTATCCATCTGTTGAACGGAGATATAAGCCAAGTTAACTCAGAAAAGGGGATTTGTCGAATATTAATTTATCGGTATTCCAATTTTCTCAAAAACCGACGATTTCGATCAACCTTACGGAGTGCTTCCAGCTAACTAGTACGTACATTTTGTTCTCCATAAATGTTTCTGTAGAAATGCGTTGAACGAAGAAATAGCATGTGTAGTTGGTATTCGAATTTCAAAGGTTTGGTGTTGCTTCGCACCGCTCGTTTTCACACGATTACCGTACTTTCCTTACCCTATGGGTCTGCGAAAAGAAAAAAGTGAAAACTTGCTTTTTTTGGCTTTTGCTATATCGCTGTTCACCAAATGTTCGGAGAGCTATACCTAGATCAAAAATTAGGTTTTGACTAGTAACTCGACTCACTTGTTTTGTTTTTTTTTTCACATTTTACACGTTATCGCGCCTTCCCCTTAAAGAAAATAGAAAAAAGTCAATACCGTTGTCCAATGCTCCTATTCAACGTGCTAACCACGATCTGAGCAAATTAGGTTACTTAGATTAAATAATGAAAGGAGTTCGATTCATTTCTACAAATTCGATTTAATTCAAAGTAGGTCATACGGAGTTCTTAATTTCTCCTCGAGAAGAGTTAATTATTTATTTGATAGTTGAGGTGAGTTTCATGAGTTTGATCACGTATATTTGGCCCAGACGCGAACTACTATAGTAGAAAACCACTAAACACATACCACGAGGCCAAACAATCAATGCACATGTTTACTGTGAGAATATTAAGAAGATGCAGGACAAGCGACGAGGTATTGACCCTCACACTGCGAACGTGACAAAATCACTCCAACAGAAATTTGATTGGGACGCGTTTGATCATCCTCCGTAAAGTTCAGACATTCATCTCTTCCTACACCCAAGATCTTTCCTCAAAACTTGACATGTCACCACACGGTTGAAAAAACAGACAGCAACGTATTTTGAAGAAATCATTCAATCACTTGTACCACGATATGCCAACTGCCAACAAAATTTCGAAAGCTATGTAAAAAATTCACAGCTATAGTTTTTGTAGAATAAACATTTTTTCAGCGCCTGTACACGCGCGTTTTTTTTTGTTTTTTTTCAAACAACCAAACGGAATTTTGGGGAGATACTTCGTATGTGGATCCCTTGGGACGCCAACAACGGACACAGGTGAGCGACACAAGGTAAAACAAGAAGGCATCAAAACAGAGACCACCTCATTTAATTAAGCTAGGTGACTTGACAATTGTTCACTTCCTAGATGAGATTACTTTATCAGGTTAATATTTGGTCGCGTATTTGATACCATGCACGAAATAAACGGCCTAACGCTCAACGCTCCTCATTTATTCCATTATTTATAAACGCTATATTTACGTGAAAAAAAAAAATGCAATATTACATCGAGGAGGAGAAGAGGCACTCGAATTGAGGACGATTGAAGGGAGGGGAGGGAGGAAAGGTGGTGGTGGGGGGATGTGAGGGAGGGTACAAGAGGGAGAGAGACAGTAACAACTTGATGTCATTAAATCTATAACTATCCGCTACCTTGCAAAAACTCTTAACAGCTAAATTGTTATTTCTGTTCGATAATCAGATCAACAAGTGAAAAAACATCATTTTGTTCGAGCCTAACAGTCTTGGGCACACTGTAAAAATGCATTAAAAATTCCTTTTCGCTTATAAAAGCCACAATCGATTTAAAAAAAATTCAACAACGAAATTAGTCGTAAAAAATATCAAATCACAACAGTTTTTGCTTAGTAAAGTTTGAAATAAATAGTTTAAAAGAAAGAAAACACACTTATGCGACTTACAAAATAAGTAAAAAAAGAGAGAAACAACGAAAAGTGAAGGCAATAACAAATTGATGGTCTCAAAGCGCATTAAAAAAAAACAAACTTAAGGACACGAAATGAAAACGTAAAATGTTAAATTTATCATAATCGTTATTATTGATTCAATTGCGGTGATTAGAATTTCTTCTTTTTCCCTTTGGGCTGTGGTGTATGTTGCGGTTGATGTTTTTGTGGCTGAGGTCCGCTGGATGGGAGCGAGCCGAAAAAGATGATGGCGAATCCGGTCATCAAAAGTGATATTATCAGGTAGAGAGGGTCGATTCTCATGAAGACTTGACGAAGCTCGGTCAACGCTGAGAAAGTAAAATTGAAATCCCGTTACACAAAATTTCTCGATTTGCCAAATCAAATGGGCGTTTATATTACTATTTCTTCCCATTACATTTATTTGTCACTTCTCGTAGCCTGTCGCTATGTCCTTGGGAGTAAAACAAAGGTCCTTTAAAAACAAAGGCTCCCTACACTCCACAGATCGCAATTGTTTTAGTCCTGGTCCAGTCGTCGAGAAGACTACACGCGCCTGTCGTCGAAAAGGTTACGCGCGACGCTATCATTCAGTATTATCAAATTAAGCTTGAATTTTTTAAATTAAAATGAGTCGTCGACAGCGGTCACAAAGTGAAATCCTCGAGGAATTACTAAAAGACGCTAAGCTTAGCGACCAAGGCTCTTAAACTTCCGACCACATCGCTCCAGAGGAACAGAAGAGGATGACTCGCCACTTTCAAAAATGAATAGTTAAAGTAACGAAGTGGTAAAAATGTAACAATAACCGAGTGAAGCGTCAAGTTCAAAATATTCTAACGGAAGATGCGAGTATTCGTAGGAATGGTGTGGGTGCGACGACATTTACTCAAGCTTGGAGTTTATTAATTTCAAAGAATATTATTGAAAAAGTTGTAAGACATACCAACGAATTTATTTTTTTTTAAGTGCCATCGTATAACAGAATATGTGACAGCAAAGCGACAGATACCGTGGAAAAACCGAGCACTTTCCGGATTACTGTACATAGCGAAATATTTGCAGAAGTCATTTGCAATCAATGTTATATGGACAAAGAAACTGATGCTGAAGAAACTTAAACCAAAGTTAATTCATTCTTTCTTTAATTTGTATAATTAGACTATGTATATATACTAGTCTGAAATATGTAAAAGGCTTTTGTGTGTCTAATTTTTGTTTGGATCCAAAGAATATTTGAGTTAACAACTTTAATAAATGTTTCTTTTTCATAATTTTAATTACTTTTTTTTGACAAATTAAGACTTTCAAGACAATGATAATGTATCTCAGTACAAATAAATAACTAATTATTGAATAATTAGCGCTTTGTTTCTTTTATTCATCCCATACGTCGTTTCAGTTACGCGTGCTCGCTTGTAGGTTAAAAAGTTAGAGCGAGTTTCATTTATTCATCTAACGAGGGCGATACGCCTGCCTGCATGGCAATATGATCGGACGAAATCCATGGTTACTACAAGCACCCGTAGGAACAGGGTAGGATTAGGGGGTAGAGGTGGAAGGTCGCGTCGCAGCAACGTCAGCGTGTGACGCCTTCTGCGAGGCTACAGAGGGAATGTCAGCTTTCGCACCGTCACGTGTTAGGCTAGGCTGTTGCGGCATGACAGTCCTATCAGCTCAACTGGGCAGTTGATAGCCAAGGCGTTAGTCCACGTATTGTCACAAATTGGCCAACGTGCCAGTAGGCCACATATTGGCCTCGCCCATTTCCCCCATTTGGGTTTAAAAAAATTAGCCAAAATCATTTTGGGAGTTTTATTTCAATAACGTCGTGTTTAGTATGGTACTTATAATTTTTGAAATGCTGAGTCAAATAAGACGTGAATAAATCTACTACTTGCAAGAATTCAAGGTACAATACAGCAGAAGTTATCGTTTCTCCCGGCCTGCTTTATTTCCCCCACTCGAACCACCCATCAGCTCGAAGCCTAGAATATGTCCATAGTTGGCAGGGCATATTTCGCTTGGTTTACTGGTATTTTTTCGATACTAAAACGAATGGGACTGGTCTCAGAAGTGGGAAACTACTACATTAAACTATGCGCAAAAATAATTACCCGTTGTGATAAAATGCAGCATTTTTGGCTGTCATTGGCTCTACGAAGCAAGAAGAAAATTTACGTAATTCGTTGAAAAAAAATTATTAAATTTTTACGTTTTGAGGCCCACTAGGTCCAAAAAACATGGTCTGTGTGTGTGTGTGTGTTTTTAGTCTCTAAACGTCAGTATTGTTCTAAAAAGCAACAGTGATTGCAATGTACTTCAATTTTAAAAAACGAATTGAACAACTTCGATAATTGCAAATTTAGACCAACATATTCAAACAACACTTATTAAATTGTAACTGGAGAAAACTGAATTGAATTAAAATCCCTTTGCTAGCAAATTTTAAAGTTATGACTGGACGGGACAGTATCCAACACAATATTACAAAATTTAAGGTCTTCTTTTGGTTGTGAATGAAGTTCTTCACACTTCAGTCAACAAAACGACGTAAATAAAAAGTGGGTTACTCTTCAATTTTCTCAATCACACGAACGTGTTTTCGCCTTCTACTGCCCTATTTCACCAATCTCGAATGAACGCAGTTTGAAATTAGCTTCAGAACCCAATGTCTTCAGCTCAGGCAAAAAAACCACAAAGACATTCAGTTGCTTAATCCAAATAATGGAATTTAGCTTCCCATTCCAACCCTCAACTGTTGGTGCGATATCTTTCGCCAAGTACATTCCAGAGTGAGGTCGACACGGCATTTTGTAACTACATTGTTTCGAAGTAGTCCAAAATGCCTTCATTTTTTAATTGGCATAATTGAAAACACGTTGAACATAGTCTCGCCGAAGTAGGGCTAAGGCAGTGCATGTTTGGAAAAATAATCGCGTGGAGTAGTAGCTTAGTACTCCACTTCCACTCCAATTCGCCACAATGACTGATTGAAGCGGTAGTTGCAGCCTGACAGGCGTGTCTGAGGTGACATTTTGTTAATCCGCGCAGTTACCTCAAAATCACATTTCACCACGAAAGGATTCCGCATTGGAGCCCAACCACCTTTGTCAGGCAATAAGATGAAAAGAGT
Source organism: Pachypeltis micranthus (assembly GCA_020466155.1). Classification (NCBI taxonomy): domain Eukaryota; kingdom Metazoa; phylum Arthropoda; class Insecta; order Hemiptera; family Miridae; genus Pachypeltis; species Pachypeltis micranthus. The sequence continues at coordinate 33,390,612 of CM035773.1, forward strand.
AGGGACAACGTCAGAGGTGACCGATGAAATCGTATCTTTTGAGTTCGCCGAATTCCTCTCGGCAGACAGTGTGTACTAGAACAGATAAGTCTTCCCTCGCTGGCTTTCAACAGTTTTCTTTTTTTTGCCAGCAGTTCCCTCTCAACTGTCCCAATCTCAGGGCACGTGTAGACTTCCAGACAATATTGTCATTCACCCACACCCACGTAGAAGTGGACAACACAGTTTCAACGGGGGGGATTTGTCAGCTGTCAAGTGATTTGTGTTTAGTTTGGCATTTGGTTTAAAAAATTCCAACTCGTGCAAGAATTGAGCCGCACCTAGCAAGGCGTAGAGTCGGGGAATGGGCCCAAAACAAGATTTCCGTTGATCCTGAATTTGATAAGAGAATTTAGTTTAGCGACGAAGCTCACTTTAGGATGAATGGCTACGTCAATAAACAAAACTGCCGCATTTGGAGTGAAGATAATCCTCAAGTTACACCCAGAAAAATATCTGGTACGTTGCAACACGCAACTTTCCTTAGCTCTACGTCAATTCACTTTGTACATGGCCTTTGAACTTGGTCAAACAGCGCTTTACGACAGCAGAAAGCAGTAGCGCTCACAGTTCCGGAATTTATTGTGCTGCTCGTACTCATTGCAGGACCATTATTGAGCTTGGTACACAGATAATTAATGAGGCTGTAAACACGATTTTTTAAAAAAAGGATAATAATCACTTTTGCAGAGTTATCGGAAAGTATCTGTTAGAACTGGTAGTAAGCGAAACGGCAGTAGTTGAAATTCAGGAATTTCTGGAGTGAGCCCCATGTATCTCATGAGCGTTTTTAAACACTCACCCTTTAGGTATATGATTGAACTACAATACCGAATTTTTTTAACATTCTACAAGAATTCCAGCGGAGTTTATAAGGAAAAAACGCTTTTGGTCGAAAATTTTGATAATTTATTGTGCTGCTCTCGCCATTTTCCCACGAATGAGAATTTTATAGTATCATTGCCTCATTGAGAGCTATCAATATAAAAAATGTAATTAAAATCGTTAGAGCCGTTTCTGAGAAAAAAAATTTGGTGTTTTGATCACTATGATGACTATAGTTAACTTTCGGTGGATTTTGCCCATACCCTCACTATTGGGTCCCATGGTAACTCGTAGGCTAGACATCAAGTTTCAGCTGCTTTGGTACGGTTGTTTTCTCTAAAAACCACGCTAAAATCGATTTCGTCGAAAGTTTTGGTAATTTATTGTGCTGCTCTCGTCATTTTCCCACAAATGGGAATTTTATGGTATCATTGCCTTATTGAGAGCTATCAATATAAACAATTTAATCAAAATCGTTAGAGCCGTTTTTGAGAAAAGAAATATTTGGTGTTTTGATCATAGTTAACTTTCGGTGGATTTTGTTCAAACCCTTATTTTGGTGTCCCATGGGGGCCTGCGAGCGAGATATCAAGTTTGAGCTGATTTGGTACGATGGTTTTCTTTAAAAATCGTTCACAGACACACAGACCATTTTCCCAAATAGTGTTTTTCGGACTCAGGGGGGTCTGAAACGTAAAGATCTGAAGAAAACTCAAAATTTTTTTTTTTCAGCCGATTACATAACTTTCCTTTCTACTTCGTAGAGCCAAGGAAAGTAAAAATTGACTGTTTGGTGTGCTTTATGGGCTGGAGGAATCATTGGTTCGTACTGTAAAAACAACGCTGGCCAGAACGTTACAGTCGACGGTGACGTGCAGGAGCTGTGGTTTTAACAAGACGGAGCAAAATGTCTCACATCTCGAGCCACAATTGATTTACTGAACGAAACGTTTGGTAACCGCATAATTTCAGGTTCCACACCCGTGAATTGTCCTCCAAGACCTCTAGACTATTTTCTGTGGGGATATGTGAAGTCGCTGGTCCACAAGCCCGAAACAATCGACCACCTGGAAGACAACATTCGCCCTGCTATTGCCGATATAAGGCCACGAATGTTGGAAGAAGTGAATGAAAATTGGACTTACAGATAAGATCACGTCCGAGCCAGCCATGGCAGTCATATGACGGAAATCACATTTAAATTTTAATGTCAAAAGATTATCTTTCGAATAAAGTCAATTTTAAAAATTCGTCTTTGTTTTATTCTATTTCAAAGTTCTATATACCTCTAAAAGAACACCATTTACATTTTTCAGTTTTGCTGTAACAGCATTATCAAAAAACTTCAAAGTTAGAGCTTAGAGAAGTTAACATCACCTCCATTGTGTCTGTTTACCGGAAGACTGAACAGAAGACGACTCAAATAATCTATTCGCGAAATGATGACCCTAAACAGCACGCATTGGACATACTAAAGAATGCTCACGACCTGCACGAGATCGAATACTCCACTAACATAGAATATTAACTTAGAATTTAAACTATTACGTAAAGTACCTTTAACAAGTCCGGCTGGAGTCTCCGCTTCCTTCCCTTCGTCCCCGAGTATGTTGAGATTTTTCAAATAGTCGAGTAGCGGAGGATGGTCTTTGGAGAAAATTGGGAAGTACTCGCCGACCTTCTTTCGCGACCAAGTCATCGTGCTGTCCCTGAAGATATATTTCGAAAAATAAAATGCCGACTCGTATTTTAACACGTTGAACGTATCGACTACCGGACAATCGTCAACTAACCTTTGCGACCATGCAGTGTACAGGTAAGTGTACATGTTAGCCCGAAGAAATTTGGGAGGCTTCTCGGGAAAGGGGTTCCTCGAGTTGTCCATTAAATCCAAAACTTCCTTTTGACCGGTGAGAATTCTGTAGGCGAGAGACATGATCCACGGATTTTGGTGGTAGGTACCTAGAGCTGCGAACCACATTTGCCAATCCAAACGCGGTTGATGAGGGGCTGCAAATCAAAATAAATTGTCATCAAGTGCGAAGGCAACTTCGGGAATCTTAACAATTCTAACATACAGGGCGTCCAGAAAAGACGACAGAACTTGTTAGTGAAAATCGTTACATTAATTATTGAAAAATCGTTGTGTTGTGGCTACCATTTCCTACTTCGATCTTCAAAAACATTATTTTATTCATCTTGATCTTAAGTTATGTCTCCATATTACTATTTTGCTATCAATGCCGAGTCAACAGTTTCTTCGTCTCAATCTCACGTTTTCTTACACGCATCATTATATCCCCAAAGTATACTAGTGAGCTTAGCGAGAATATTTCATTGCACAGTAAATAAATTGAAAGTTTATTACAATGATGTTCTAACTTTGCCACTCTTTTTACCGAGATTTCTACAATCGCATAAATGTAACTGCTACTTGCCGCAAAACATAATGAATTTTAATGTTTTCGGAAACCAAAACAATAGTTAACGACGAATGTAACAAACCACATCAAACGGCTGAATCAAATCCAATAAAATTGTATACTTTAGCCGGCAGGTCTCCATGGAACGCCAAAATAAGGGTATGAGCAAAATCCACCGAAAGTTAACTATAGTTATCATACTGATCAAAACACCAAATTTTTTTTTTTTTTCTCAAAAAAGGCTCTAACGATTTTGATTAAATTTTTCTACATTGATAGCTCTCAATATTATACCATAAAACTCCCATTTGGAGGACGATGGATTTGGAGGATGACGAGAGCAGCACAGTAACTTACCAAATTTTCGACGAAAATCGATTTTAACGCGATTTGTTTGTTATTAACTCCATTGAAATGTTAGTAAAACGTTTAAAAAAAGTCTTTACAGCCTCATTAATTCTCTGTGTCCCGATTGCTCAATAATGGTCCGGGACTGGGTAAGAGCAGCACAATAAATTCTGGAACTGTTACCGCTACCGCTTTCTGCTGCCGTTAAGTTTGACCAATTTCAAATGAGCTGAGTGATAAATGAATTGAGTAGGTAGAAAAAGCCATGTACACGAGTGAATTGACGTAGAGCTAAGGAAAATTTGTGTGTTGCAACGCACCAGATATATTAATTTTGTTTTATTTTTTTTGACGACGCACAAATGAGGTCATGAGCGATTTCCACCGATGGGAAAGGAGGGAGGACACACACACACACCTAAAGGTATTCACATTTTTCTCGAAAACAGCTATAACGATTTTGATTCAACTTTCTCATTTAACTTCTACTATTTATTATCCCGATTTTCTTTTCCATTAACCGCTCCACGTTAATGCGGTGAACGGAGATTATTTTTTGTGTGCACTTTTTGGTAAAATCGCTTCAACAATTTTCATCAAACTCACAGGATGCCATCAAACAGTTAATACCTGTATATTGTACTCAATAAATACTCGTCTGACAGCCCATTGAACGGAGCTAAAGCCCAAAACGTGTCGAAAATAACGGTTTTTGTTAACATCATCATAATTTCCAGAGTAATCGTTCCACTGGATTAAATCAATCTTATGAACGTCATTTAGCAATCTATAACGACGTTTTGTACTTCGCAATTATTTCCGCATCTATTTGTTGAACTGGGATATAAGAAATTATTCCTCGGAAAACGAGAATTGTCCCTGTGCGTTGCCGTTTTGCCCCCCATTTTCTCATAAACGGCTTTAACGATTACATGGTACTCTCACATGAGTAGTACCAACACAAAAGTTCCCGTATAAATGCGTTGAACGACGAAAGCGCCCGTAAATATATCAGAATGTCGAATTGAAGGGGGTCGAGCGCAACAGCGTCCTCAAAAATTGGCTGAAGATATTGGATTACATTTTTTGTACGGTTAAAACAGCAGTATGACTAGAGCAGCACAAACAATTGTCAAAAATGTGTAAGAAAATGATTTTAGCAGTTTTTTTATTCGTAGATACCGCTAATGTGATAGTAGCGTTCTCAAAAATGTCTGGAGCAACTCTAACAATTCCAGAATTCAAACCACCGCCACTTCACTAACTCGCAATTTCACCTGATTATTCCGACATCATGAATCGCCTATGCACCGAATACTCAATGATTGTCGTACCATAAGTGAGAGCAACACGATAAAATTCTGGAACATTATGCTCCACCAGTTTTCATGTAGTAAGTTGACCTACGTTCTACCAAGTTCCATATAAAGTGATTGAGAAAGATTTTGTTTGTAGGTAGAGCGATAAAAAACCCTCAGATTCTGATGAAAGTTGTGTGAGGCGTCCCGCCAAATATTTTATAATCTGTTGTAGAATTAAAACGTCGGCACTAAATAATAAGTGTTATTGAGAGACTCCCAACACAAATCGATTTAAATGTATTAATCAGTATCTACGTCATTTCATTAGTTAATAAATAAATATAAAAAGTCACCCTCAAAAAGTGTCAACATAAAATGCCAGGCAAACGACACATTCGTAGACACACTCAAGAGGCCGTGAAAATTCGAAAACAATACTTTCTAAAAATGGAAGAAAATAAGCGAATCCATTCGACTCACCTACAAAAGGCAAAGAGTCGTTCACGTGCCCAGGTTTGTACTTGAAATGATACTCGAGCCAAGGGCCGTCCATCGTATTGGAGCCTTCGATGATTACTTCGGGTCTCCCGGCGACTCCTGTCATTTTGCGGAATAAACCGTACGCGTTCGTCAGATGAAGATGACTGAGTCTGTCGTGAACGTCTTTCAATTGAGGAGTGATCGTAGCGTTTCCTGATGGATGAAGCGTAGAGAGAGGTACCTGAAGAAAACAAAAAGCGACACATCAACGACTTTGAATATCTCAACGCGCGAAGCTGTGAAGCGATTGAACAGTGCGGGAGAGTTTGTAAACACATCCATATACGAACATTGAGAGATTTTTACCGCACTTCTGTTCACAAAACGGGCTCTTTCTACAAACCAATACCTACATTTCGTCCTCTCTGCAGAAACCCGTTGGACAAAGGTACAGCTCTCGTATATATGAGGTCTGCACCAAAAGTATCAGACCTAAAGTAATTTCTCGTCCTTCAAAAGTAGTCCCCATTTGATTGAACAAGACGCTCATATCGATGTTTCCACCAAATAACGCACTCTTGTACGCACCCCCACGCCACATTTTCAATCGAGGAAACAGCCAAAAGTCGCAGGGAGCTATATCTGGACTGCACGGAGCTGTGCAGCACTGTGTTTCAATAAATACTGAAGCATTGTCATGATGAAGAAACCAGTCACCGGTTAACAAAATGTCGTTTTCTCCTGATTGCATCAGCAATCTTTTCAACGCTTTAACGTAGTCCTCTTTGTTGACTGCATGGCCTTAAGGAGCATAATCGAGGTGCACAATGGCCTCATAATTAAACCAAAATATCTACATTGACTTGATATATCTTGACGAACTTTTTTCAGTCAAGGCTGTGATGAAAGGTTTCACTACGGAGATTGTTATTTTGTTTCAAAATCATAACCATAAACCAATAATAAACATTTAAAGAAAGCTCACTATTGGTCAGATTTCCCTGGGTGATTTCTAATCAAAGGTTTTTTCGCTGGTTGAGGGGCAGTTTTGGGATAAATTTTGCGCACACAAGTCATTCCTAAATTCTCGGTTAAAATTCGCCAAACAGTAGTTTATGGTATACCAAGCTCATCTTCGAGTTCTTTCACAGCCCAACGACGATCTTATTCAACAGAGACACACACATGCTCGACATTATCCGACAATGTACCCATTGACGGTAGACCAGAACGAGAATCTCTCTCAACAGATGTAGAGCCACTTTTGAACCGCCAATGCCGGTCTTTTATTTGCGTTTTGCCCATACAATCGTCTTCAAAGACCACTTGCAACCTTGCAATAGGTTTTGCACAACTTTTACAGAGATTAAAGCAATGTGTTATGCAAATTCGCTGTTCGATGTTCCGCCACTGAGGTAAACGAAGCCCGGATTCTTTAGGGACATCAACGAATTTAAGGAGGTTGCGAAAAGTTGGTTAAAACTGGAGGTTAACGTAGTTCAGAATTGTGGATGAGCACATGAATGGTGTTTTTACTTACCAAACTGTCCGAGAAGATGAAAAATGCTGCTAGGATGTAGAAGATGGCCTTGAAAAACGAGTAGACTTTCCACAATTTTGAAACGCCACTGAGAGCGAAAGTCGCCCGCAAACATTTATAAATAGTGGCGAGGAGGGATATGAATCCAATGGCAACGGAGGCTGGAAGGGCGCGACTCAGAGCTCGATCAAATTCTTTAGGAGTGAAGGCTGAAAATGAGAACAGTACGTTAGAAAGGGCTCATTACTCTTAAAATCACAAGTGTAGCTGATTCTCAGTGACCATTTAATGATTAATACGTAATTAACTCACTTATTTTAGAATCGATGGTGCCGCTTGGTGTAATCTTCAGACCGTAAAGACACACTGTGGCAAATAACAATCCACCGTAGACGCTGACAGTCACAAGAAACTTGAAGATTGTAGATATCCACCGTGATTTCTTTCCGGCTGAAAAACGTTGTACAGGTCAAATCTCGAAGGAAAATGTGTTTCAATGTCACTTTCATTATAACGATAAATTATTTGCGTCAAGAACACCAACTAGAAAAGCGAATTAGGTACTGTTTTTGGCCCACCGATGTCAGTAGACTGGCTAGCACACTAGGGAAGACATTCGCACTATGGGTACAATCTTAAGCCCCCCCCAAAGACTCTCGCAGAGTAGCCCAAGGAGCGAGAATGTGGAAGGAGTTGTTCGGGGTTCCCAAGCCGTCCTCTCCTCATTTAGCCTGACTTCACAGAGTCAAAGGATGACAAGGGGCCAATGCGCTGGAAACGAGGAACGTCCAGTTTCCCGTGTGTTCCCAACTGACTCGGCTTCCCAGAGTTCGTGCAAATGTGGATGGGTGTGTTTATGATTTCGCATTTGGAGAATGCTACCTGCAAGGAGTCTGGAGGAGGCGATAGACCTAGCAGACTACAAGCCTGTACTTCGTCTTAGTACCTGAATGATGTGCGTTCTGAGGCTTTGGTCCCAGTAGCTTACTGTCCATGTCTTTGAACGATTGAACAGTAAAAAAGATAAGAGCCTCAGCACGCAGTGTGCAAAAATGTGGATGTAGCAGACTGAAAACTCGTCATTTCAATGGAGAGAGGCTGATAATCTCCACAGGGTCATCTCCCACTGACCTTGGATCTCATTTGGAGTAATGGTACACTCTGAGTGACAACATGAAACACGCAGCCTGAAGGGAGTTCACATATGTAGGCTGAAACTGGTGAACTACGTTCTGCATAGTGGAAGAACACAATTGATCGACCACCCCTGTCGGTTGTCAGCAAAACGAATTCGACCAAAATGCTTTGGGCAAGAGTTTTAGCGTTCACTGCTAGGCTGGCAGACTGAGCTGTCACTAGTGGTATAGAAAGAAAACGGATGAAGCAAGAATCTTTCGACACTCATCTGGGGAACTACATAAAGCTACGTTCCCTAACGTTTTCCGCGAGTTCACAGTTCGTGAACAACCCCAGAAGCAGCAAAGCGTTCTGAAAAACCCACGACCAGAATGAGAACGGGGCTCAGAGTAACAAACAAGCCTGCAGAATCCCAAAAACTCTGACTCACTTAGCGCTTGAGAGTGAAAAAATTGTGCAAAAAGACAAATTATGATCGACAGCCTCGCTCTTGGCAGTCATACTTGGGAATAGCGCTACCATATGCACTGCCATTAACATACAGATGTACAAGGTTCAACGTACTTTGCATTTATATTAGCCACTATTTCTGTAGTACCTCGTAAAACTAAAAATAAGTTGTTTTAGGTAACACTGATGCCAATCGAGATAATATAATGCAGGCACATCGACCATCACATTGTCAAATCACCACTTTCTCCTCCACAGTCACGATTTTATCAACTCCCTCGAATTTTTCCAACCCCCGCCGCTTAATTTTGTCAATTTAGCCGCATAGTTTTGGCAATATATCGTCAGATCATCTTCACTTATTGAGAGCCTGCAGGCTTAACACGCACCTGTTGACGCAAACAGCCCCGACGTCTGAGCGTCTAAGTTACTCAAAACCTTTACGACCCGAAATTCTTTATAACTCTTAACGGCCAACATTCACGTGTCATACTCACATTTATTTCCCAGGAAAAATTCGTCGTCCAACAGCGAGATACAAAGGGCCATCGTGAGGAAATTGAAGAAGTTGTAGTTTCCGGTGAATATAATGCAGACTTGCAAAAATATCTATACAAAACGTTTAGGAGGTTAGTACAAATACCAAAACAAAATTGTTAGACGCACTACAAACATGAAGCATCGGCTGGTAGCCCTTCAAAGAGTACCAAAACCACTCAGGTTTGGAATATACCTTGTGTTAAGGTAACTGGTATTAGAACAGGTTAGGGGTGTGCTATTATAGCCAAATCTTTAGGTCCGAGGATCCAACAGTAGGGACGACCCAGTTGGCCCTACAAGGAGCTTCAACAACGTTGGACAGACAAAGGCTGTGGCAAGCAGCCACTTTCTGTCCCAGTTAAAGCATTGCATTGAAGAAAGCTCGAGTTTATTGAAGCACTAAGGACAACATAAGTTTAGGAGAATTCATCGAAGTTTACGAAGTGTGTAGATGTTTGTGGGACATCGCGCGCAAATAGAAACGCTCTGCAAAGTACTCTAAAGCTTACCCTAGCTGTATATGGAAGAGAGCGAGGAGGAGGCAGGTGCGACACATTATACAACTTTCCTCTGCCCCCTGTGCATTGAGCCATGTTCATGCCTACTAATAGCTACTAATCCAACTGGAATTTCTTGAGTTGGCTCATTACACGACCATTATTGAGAAACGGGTGGACAGGGAATTTATCAGGCGCTAGAACCGATTTTTCAATGAAATTTTTCATAATTGATTGTGCTGCTCTCATCATTTTTTCACGAATGAAAATGTTGTGTTATTTGGAGGTAACTTTGCTCATACCCTTGTTTTACAGTCGCAAGGTGGTACAGATACACACACCATTTTGCCAAGTCGTATTCTTCGCACAAGAATACCACCTCAAGGCTGAATTGGATCTATAAACGTCATTGAAAACTTCGTAAGAGAGTTTGTTTGATTCCTTGTAGGAGTGTGAGAAACCACTCACGGGCAAGCATCGTTTCAGTCAGTCCTGCAGACCAACAGAGTTTTCACCCAAAGATCAGAAGTTACCACAGGAATAACTGGCTCACGGCGCCCAAACATTCGTGGCGACGTCGTTTTTTGATCCTTCACGGCATTGGAAAACAGAATTCGCCAAGTTTTGGATTGTTCACCCGTCAATAGTGACGCGAGCTGGGTTTAGATCACCGTCAGACAGGTTAGTTTTACTCACCTGATGAACTGTCTTTACTTTCTGTTTGCAAGTCTACGGGGTCTTTCTAGAGAAGCACGTAAAGTACCAGTATTGCCAAGAACTAAAACAATGCGTCCATTTGGGCACTACCAGTAATCACTAGGCAGCTACACAAGGTGGAGAAGTAAGTAGCTGCAACTGTCCCCACAATGAAGGGAATAGGAAACCAGTAGTGGTGTAGCTCAGGATAAATGACAAGATCGACGACCATTCTTGTCAAACTGGGAAGGCCTCTTAGGAGGAACTGCTTTGAACCAGACCACATGTTAAACAACAGTCTTATATGATCGAAAACAGATCAGAGCTCGACTGTAAAGTAACTCTTCTCGTTAACAATGAGCTGAGCAAAATCCAACCAAATAAACCTTTCAATTCAGTAAGTCAAAATGTAAAAAGAAGGTAAACTATTACATTTTTTTCTAAAAGTTTCCCGCTAGCTGGCAAACTTTTGTTAAATAATTCATCAGTGACGCTGGAGGATAATGACGAGTTCTCATTAATATCTTGGTCCTTTGAGTTACTCAAAAATACTTAACGACTAAAATAGTAAAACTACACAAGCAACACATAATACGCACAGATGACCTGTCTGTGAGGAGTTTCAAAAACTAAAATATGATAGAAATAATGCACACACTTATTACATATCTTGCTAAAAGCTCCATACAACAAAGGAACCTACTGGTAACACAAAATTTCGGAAGTCGTTCATTTTTCCTACCTGAATCCAAAACGCGATTATTCTGACCGCTCGGAGGGGGAAGAAGAAGAAAATCGGCAAAAGGATTTCAGCGAAATTCGCAAAAACGGTGCTCAGTTGAAGAAACCAAGACGGAAGGTGATGAGCGTACCAAGCCAGAGAGCTTGGAATACACATTGACTGGAAATGCACGTTCAGGGCTGTAAATAGAGAAACAATCTATCGATAACGAAAATCCGGTTAAGTTTCGGAAAAAAACAAATAATTTAACCAACTCGCAAATACCTTTGAGAGCCCACCACGTGGGGCATCCGCTGGTTAACTTGACTACGCCAGACGAAAACATGAGTCGGAACAGAAGCCAACGAACGAGCCAAAGGTTGATGACGTCGACGGGGTCGGAAGTAGGAGGTTTCTTGCCTTTCGGAGACCGATGAATCCACGGAGCCAATAAGAAGCATAACCAGCCTACTTCAAGGAGGAGGATATCCCTGAAAATGGAAAGCGATTAATAACGCGCGATTACCACCCACTGGATGTAAAATTTGCAAAATGCCACAGGGTTTCATCCTAGAGGACCAACAAATCGTATGAGGAGAGTTGAAGCAGCCAACAATGAATTTAGAAACAACTTCTTTGTGTAGTATTGGCAGAAATCAGTAGAATAAACGTGTTCACTTTCTGCAACTACTGTACCGTGTACGCAGAACATGAATGCATTCCTCATCTTTCAGCTTCCCTGGCAGCGTGTGTGGACGTCACAGCCTAGTTGCAATGTACTTGCACTCATCTCCCGAACTGTCTCCCTTATCACTCCAGCCACCTGTTCGAATCGTCACGTCGTATCGATTGCTTAGTGCTACCTAAATGTCAATTTTCGTTGAAAAGGTCGTGTTTGGTATCGTTTGCTAGTATTTTTCAACGTTGAATCGAATGGGACGAGTCTTGGAAGCGTTCCACAAACATTTTCGTTCTCGTATGATGAAATGATTTTTCGACGTTTGATAAAATAGTCACAATCATGCTGTGCAAAGAATATTAAACCGTGGTGTAATTACTCGCTGCGTTTCGGGTGTGAATGCGTTTCTAGTTTTGCTATCAAAACAGCAACATTCTATTGATATTAATAAATTTTACTAAGATACTGGGATGGTTTTCTAATATACAGGTAGGGGTTCAGCACAATAGTGATTAATTTCCAACGACTGCAATAGTCATATTTTAGAAATCTTGGTTATCTGTTCAGTGGTGTCATGAATGCGACGAAGCTATGTGCCACACTCACTTGGCTCAAGTTTGTCAAGTTAATTTCATGCCTAGTGGCTTGAACAAATCGTGAATATTCTATAATTCTATTCATGGCCAACCGTCAACGGATGCTAACTTATCGTTCTATCAAAAACGGAGAATTCAGAAAAGCAACACAGTACCATAAAATCTGGTTTGAGAGACACCCTCGTATTACTGCGCTTATATCAGAGCCGGCAGTTTATAAATTATCTTTCCCATCATTTGCAGCTAGCAATGTATACTATTTATCCGCCGTTTTTTTTTAAAATCAAAAATGCATCGAAGCTCGCCTGAAGAGTTGTACTGGTTGACAATTGCAGTTTCGTCATCGAAAAAAAATTGGGTGGGGATACAGAACTGATCAAGAGACGCGAAGCGCATGAATTGGTTACAAATCTAAATGAATATCGAGTTTCAAGGTGAAATGGATTCACAAGTAAAATGACGGGACAAGACCAAGCTATTCAAGGACGGGACGGCGAACGAAAGTATCACATGACAGTAATGGGATAACACCGAAAAAAAAGAGGCGAATAAAAACACGCGTCCTAGTTATCTCTGCAAGCGTATAAGTCTTCTTGCGTTTGTTGAACTCCTTAGAAAGTATCGGTCAGACGACAAAGTGAAAAGGGTGGGCGAATCTCGAATAATTATTTAGAATGCAGAAATTTCATTGGATAACTGCGACTAAGTGGAAAGAACACTTCCTGAGTTAATGAGTGCAGCCCAGCCAATGGAGTGTGCGTGCGGAGGCAGTTCAAATGATAAGATGGTACGACTGAATGAATGGGTCAAGTATTCAGGGGTGATTCTCAGCTTACTATCTGCGCGACGCACCACACAACTTGCCATCAGCCAATCAAATTTTAATTCAGTTTACACGAACTACATAAAAACTGATAGCGCGAAATCGGTACATACGGGGTTCAAGAGACTGTTAATGTGTAGTTGTTGACAAGGATCGTGTCCACAGTTGTAGAATAGTCGAGTAGGAACCACCCTGATTTTTTTGTGAGAAGGCTCGTATCATATGAGCGGGATTTGCAAGGAAATAACTGCACTAAAATCGGTTTTCTTCGAAATCTTTGTTAATTTACTGTGCTGCTCTCATACTTTTCACATGAATGAAAATTTTACATTATCGCTGCGCCATTTAGATCCGCACACACGACAAATTTAATCAAAGTGGCTAAAACTGGTTTTGAGGAAAAATGCATTAGGTGTTTTGATCACTATGACAATTATAGTTAGTTTTGGACCGATTTTGTACGAATCCTTACTTTCATGTGCCGTGTTAATCTGCAGGCTAAATACGAAATTTGAGCCATTTTTTGGCTCGGGTGTTCACAATCACGTTTGCGTACCATTTTCTCAAATTGTGTTTCCGAATTCGGAAGCCCTTGAGACAAAGATCTGAAGAGCACTTAATTTTTTGTAGACAACATAGCTTCCCTTACTACTCCGCAGGGCTATGGAAAGTGAAAGCGTAACTGGGAAGAACACATAAAACACGCCTCCAGGATGGGGGCAACAGCAATTCACTTGATCTGAATGAAATAGATTTTTCAATTCTTGATTAATACAATTGGGAAGTAGGCATTTGGCAACACATTTGAATCAATGGGGTGAGGAAAAGTTACATTTAGGTAGGCAGAATAATTTGATTCAGTGGAAAATACAGTGACGCGTCGTACCGGAAGGTATAATTTGAAACAAAAACATTTGTGTCCTACGTAGGTGTAACGCTATGCGTGAGAGTTATCAGCTCAACGAGGTGGCCGAACTGATAAATTTCAACTCGGAAATAAGCGATAAAGAAACCGCTTTCGCATTCACGTTCACAGTATCGTAGCGTGGCAATGAAATGTAGCGTTTCGCCAAACACACCACCAGTCTTGAACTGGTTGAAGTAATGTACATGTGCCTTCAACACAGCTAAACGAATTCGTACGAAACACATCCAGTCCAAGTATGTCACAAATCAAAAGTATCTAATACTTTTCTGAACTACAATCGACTATCGAAATTTGTGTCAATGCACGTCAATTTCAAGCAGTAGTTTCTTGAGGTTCGGTCAAAGCGATAAAATATTCAGCTACACCACGTTTCAGTTTACTTAGTAACCACCCTCAGGTCGCTCAACAGTGTGTACAAGTGAGGTATCCCAACCACCAACATACTGCAATGTTTAACTGCCCCACATGGGTAATGCAAGAGCTCTAGTCATCCACGGTTATCGATTAGATGCTCGAGAGCTATAGAGCCATGGATGGCTTTGTCTAGAAGGAGCTAGATTAGTAGCATACGAATGATTCTACACACAGGCAAAAACCCTCCCTGGCAAGTGCCATAACTGCCACTTCAGCTTCCCAAGTGTGAGATTCTAATAGTAACATAAATAAATAAATGGTATACACTAAAAATGGCTACAGTTTTGACACGAAAAACTAAATATGAGGACACAACTTACCACTGGAACCACATGAAAGTTTGTCCAACCTGATACAACGAGTAGTACAGGGACCAGAGGGCAGAGAATATTGGCTTGGTGCAACATTTCTGCGAAACGAACCTAGAAAAGAGAATATTACGAAATTGTGTAAGCATAACAAACACTTGAATAAACACATACAATTCCTCGCGTTATTTGCAGAACAATAAATTGTTGTTACGGCGAAATTTCAACATTTGTAGTACAACTCGCACAAAACGGCAGAACCCTGAGACTCGTCCACAAAACCAAACTTGTTTGCACGAGTGCGACGTACTACACAACCTTCCTCACCCCTACTGCCATTCAGCGACTGATCCTATCCATTTTTTACTCAATTCGCATGAACTTAATAGAAAGGTTTTCTGATTTTTATAAGAACACAACGTCATATTAGCGGGATCTAAAAAGAAAAACACGTGGAAAATGTTGATAATTAATTGTGCTGATCTCGCCATTTTTCATCAATCAGAATTTTCAGGTACTACTGTTTTGTTTGAAACTGTCGACTTAAAATGTTAATCAAATCCGTTATAGCTGTTTTGGGAAAAAATACATATTTGGTGTTTTGAATGTTATGATGACCATAGTTCAGTTTTGTTAAATAATGCTCATACCACTTTTTTCACAACAGATGGTGATCCGCAGGCAGAACATGACATTTGAGTCGATTTAGTTCAACAGTTGTCTCTCAATCTCTTTCACAGACACATTCCCCCTCCCCACAACTCACCATAAATGGGATCCAAAAATGGGGTGCAAAAAAAAGGAGAAATTAAATAATAAGTAAGGTAATGGGAAGGGCGCGCAGACTACCCTCAACGGCTCTAGGAATAGAAGGATTGGAACGGGGAAGGAAAGAAGGATAAGAGGATGTCCAACAATAAAACGATCACCAGTTAAGGTACGACCTGAGCAACACGCGGGTGCTGACACACCCAGCCTCTCTCAGTACTTTTCTTGCACCACACACCACGCCAGGGCACAGTCAATGCTGCAACCCTGACATTTCCTGCATCCACTTCACGACCTTCGGACACTGCCATACAAAGACCTGTCCCTATAGTATTTTCGCTTCTTGGCTCGCCAAGTTGCAAGATCCCGACTGCCAGATACTAACTGGGCATCCAGGATCACAGCAGACTGGTCAGGACCAACAGCGACGAAGTCAAGCTTCAGTCGTTCTCCAATGACAACCCAGTATGGCCACTCTCTCTCTCTCTCCACTTCCCAGCCCTCAGATGACAATGCACCAGCAACCTGCTAGGAGACTGCGTCATGACGCTTGACACCGCTCCCATGAGTACGTGGACACACCTGCACATTATTCAGCGACTCAAACAGGTTACCACAGGCACGACAGCGAGCGTTCACAACATTACGATCCAGGCCTCAAGTACACCTCATCACTGTAGGCAGTGACGTCACACGAATGACGTGAAAGGGCCAATAATCCTTCCCATGAATGCCCTATGAACCCTACTCCACCCAAGTCGAAGAGTGGGCTGAGTTCCTGTCCGTCAATCGAACCATCCAGAGCAGCTGCAAACTCTGAAGGCTTACAGGGCTTGGGGGCAGATGGAGTCGCCATGTCACACCACCGCAGCTGTTTCTGGACGAATCCTAGACCAGCCACAGTGCGTGTGACATCCCAGCCAGATGCCTGCAGAGAGATGGAGCACAAAGTCCCCCAGATCAAACCGAGCATAAATACGCACATGCGACGCTATGCCCTAGCCAAGCACGAACTGCAGAGCACACCATTTTATCAAGGGTTATCAACCTTCGGATGGTCAACCTCCCAAAAAAAACCAACCCATAGGCCAGCCTTGGGAGCAAGTACGCCCGAAGGAGATGCATCTTCTGCTGTGGCTTCAGTGGAGCCTTGGCAACTTTTAGAAGATAATCACCAAGTTAACGTACCTGTTAGGTGAGTCCGTCTCCTCTGGCTTGTGAGTTACTGTGGGCAAGCGCTTTCGATGTAAAGACATCATCGTCTGGCCGTTTAGTCAGTACTGGAGTCAGTCAGTTGGTCGTGGTCTTTATATACAAAGAGAAAAGTGAAAGGAGTGATGGAGCGTTGGGGAAGGGGCGGGGAGAGGTCTTGTTGGTCAGTCTTGTTAGTAGTACCTTAGCCGGACTGGCTGTGTTAGGTATTAAAGAAATTGGGTTGTGTCCGCCAAGGTCCACACAGCTTCCAGCTGAGGAGGTTGCACCGAGAAACTCGACACACACAGGCAATTTTCCCAAATAATAACCTTCAAAACTGAGGAAAACCCGGCTTATTACACGACTTTCTTTCCTACATTGTAGGACTAAGAAACACACACTGTGGCGTATCAGTAAAGTGTGAAACGAATAATACACGATACGTTATTTAGTACAGTAAAGCTTAAAGCACCCACAATGCAGTTCCTGGCATTTTCCCCACAAATACTATGTTTTATTCTGACACTTTAACGCGATTCCATTCGTCAGAGTCGTGTCTGATATTGAGGTGGCCAATCTTGTCAAATATTGAATAAGACAACATTAAACCTCCAAAAAGAATTAGATTTATGCACGGTTGTCACATTTGTTTCGAATTTCAACAACCTCCTCAAAATATCGGAAATGTAGTCCAACTGAGGGAGTTTAATCTCACTCGCGCTGTTGTAAATTTTCCACGAATTCCCACGTGGCGACTATAATGAGAAATCATTGGTTTTGGAATCGATACTTTCTCCTTATGCGCTTCTACTTGCAACGACTACTGAACTGTTCCATTTTACTACTAGCAACCCAGCTACTCCACCATTCTTCTTCTACAAGGGCATGTTTCAATCTGTTCAGTAAACCACCGCACCGCATCACTTCCACGTGCACTGGGCCTAAGGGTCGTTATATCACCCCTAACGGTATTTCATCAGTTTATACTTACATTAGACTTTGGGATTGCAAACGATGAAAGAACACAGTGATAGCTCTACGTTTAAAAGTTCAAACCGGCCCTAAATAATTTATGAAAACTACGTCAGGTATAAACACGAATAATGTGGCTAATGTTCGCCTTTTGTACAGTCTAACGTCATGAAATTCCCTACGTCCCAATTTTTTTGTCTACATTTCTCACGTTCTGTCTTTTATTGCTGACGATAGTTCCCGCTTAAGACGATAAAATACCGTAAGATACAAAACGTGCTATAGAAGAAAGAAAGTTCGCGTTTTCCGCCCTAGGTGCAGCAGCAGGAAGCCGCTCTCGGCATTAATTTTGGAGCACTATCGACAGTTAGGACTTACCGACGACCCGCTATCATTATTAAGGCATAATTTCGTGATGATCACGATGTTCTTCTGTTTATTGCGAAGATTAGTCCTCCTTCAAGTTGGTGAAGGGCTTATAAATGTTCGTGAAGGTTTAACGCGGTATGATTTTAGATTTGTATTTTGCAATCATAGCGAACTCCCCTGCTATAGCGGGAGGGGGGGGGGGTATACCCTAACGATTTTTTCACGCTCTTCCGACCGCTATACTTATTCCAACCAAAGTGGCGCTACACGGGAAAGCCTATGATAAAACACGGATTTTTAAACATCCAGTAGAAGACAAATAAAAGCATCGTCAATTGATTCGCATTACCATCGACGACCGTATGGTAACGCACTACGAAGGTTGAAGATGTGACGTTCTTGTCATGACTGCGTTCACAGCAAAGTCGGCATACCCACACCAGTAAGGAGAAGAATATTATTATGCTTCCTCGACTACAAATCACGGCTGTGCACAGGAACACCACAATATACGGATCATAATTTCTAATGCCTATTGCTCCCCTCCGGGATATCAGAATACAAAAGAAAAACATCGGGTGCGAAGCATTACACAAATTTCCATATCCACTTCGTAGCTTTTGCTATTAATTCGATTTATTTTTCATTCGGTTCATTCGAACTTGGTCAAACATCACTTGAAAGTGGTAGCGCTCACAGTTCTCGAATTTATTATGTTGTTGCTACATGTGCCATGATCAGTATTGAGCCATTAGAACATAGAATTATTGTGACAGTGTGATATTCCGGAATTTCTGGAGTAGCCAATATCTTATGAGCGTCACTAAAACCTCGTTGTATAGGTATTTGGTGAGGGAAAAACTGCGCAAAATCTATTTTCATAGAAACTTTTGGTAGTTTATTGTGCTGCACACGTCATTTTCCCAAAAATGAAAATTTTATTGTCGCGTCGTTTGAAGCTATCTGTACAAAAAATTTAATTAAATTCGTTAGAGTTTTGAGAAAGAAACGAGGGGGTTTTGATCACCATAACGATTGCTATTGTTATCGTATTTCGTTCGTACCCTTATTTTGGCATCCCATGGTATGCTGCAGGCTAGATATCAGGTTTAATACCGTTTTTTCTCAATCGCGTTCACAGACACATCATTATCGCAATTTTTTTGGGCTCGCTAAACTCAAAAAAAAAGTTTTCAGCCAATTATATAACTTTCCTTCCTACTTCGTAGAGCCAAAGAAGGTAAAAATCGACCACTAAAATAACCTCGAGCCAACAAAGACCTGGAGACTTCAGATCACACAAATAATTGAATTTCCACCAACGTAGACTTGATTTGTGCCAAAATTCCAAAACCTTTTTTTCAATCCAAGTTTTTGCATGTTTTTATAAATCAAATTCTAATTTGAAGCAAACTTTAAAAAAAATTGTTTAGCAGCCCCACTGAAGTATAATTATAATTAATCCAATTAAACGATTAATTTATAGAAATAGTGTTGATTTTAATATGAAATACTATCCATACAGTGAAAAGAAGGACACACGATCTAGTGATTCTCCCATTATTCTGTTAATCTGAGCATAGGGGGATACGACAATTACTGCTAATGGCTATTAACCCAAAAGGAATCTAACGAGGGCCCCGAGGCACTTTAAATGGCTCCCATTAAAACCAACTCTCGCTGTCTCGTTATGGGAATGCGCTTTTTCGCTCGCTGCCAATCCAAACGTTTACGAAAATAGTTTACAAAACAAAATTCCGCGAAACTGAAGAGTCGAATGTGCTCCTTCAAAGGGCCCTCGAACAGATTTCGACAAAATTAACGACAGTTCCACTTTATGTAAGAAAAAACGCGGTTTCTAGTTTTCTCAACTTACGTTGAGCAACCGATGCCTAATTTTTCTTGATGGCCCATAAAATGGGGGTTTCCTCGGAGTGTTTTGAATTATGGAAGCCTAGTTTCCATTTTTGGAAGGGAACGGAATGGGAATTTGAGAGTAAAAACTGGAGGTAAAGCTCGAAATATCCCCTACCCCCACAAGAAGAATCCACGCCACCCTATATCCAAAGCAAATATGTTCAAACGTGTCCAACGTAAATGTTGATGGATAAATCAAACATGAGTAGTTATAAGCCCCCATTACATACCCCGTAACTATAATTAAAATTGTGGGTGTCGTTTTTGATAAAGTACGAAAAAACTACATTTTAAAGTTCAAAGAATCTTATTTAGCAAATACGTTATTTTAAATGGAAATGTTTTCTTAAAGAAATTGTAAAAAAAAAAAAATCAGATGTATAATTGGTGTGAGATACTTCAATTTAGGCTTATCACTATACACTAAATACATTTTACACTTGATACACCTTAGGTAGGATCTTTTCGAAATAGCGGTGTTGTAAATACTTGCAACTGCCGCCAATCGCTACTGTTTTAGCACCATAGTAAGTTCTGATTACTTCCTGATCGACACTAGTATGGGGCTCATTGACGCAGTGCCTATATATAGCAGCCCATCGTGGATTTAGTTGGAAATCGGATATTTCTTTTGTCAAGTTTCAGCAATTTTTAGGATGGTCAGCACGACAATCAACGTAAATACCCGATAGGAATCGATAAAAAAGATATGAAATGACAATCGCTGTTTTCTTGACTTGATGCTCACGTCCTTTTCAATAATCGAGGGCGGCTTTTGGGAAATGTCTTTGAAATATCTCAGCCAAGACATTCTTCAACTTGAAAAACAAACTCACATTCACAGATTCGCCTAAGAAAAATCCAAGCTAAGAACGATTTTGCCTAGTTGAAATAGGCAATCTCCCCGTTAATTATCATTTGTATATGTTATTTGTAATGGCTTCTTTCGGAAATGTACGTCAAAACAAACTGATCATCATCTAGTTGATAAAATGGCAGTTCTACGTTATGCCTTATATATTTCGACGCTTAGGACGACGAAATTTTCCAACATTATCAAAAATATCTTCGTGTGACAACTACGCACCTAACCTACGAAAACAGGTATTATCAACAGAGTGAACAGCTGTCATGCTTAGGGCTGTTTTCACCAACTGAGTTGATCCCGTTTAGACTCGATTAACAGTACCTAACTGCCTCCTGCCACAAAAACGGGTTTCGCCAGATTGGATTAAGCTCTGGCCCTGATTAAGTGTTAACCCTAAAAAATTGGGCAGTTAGGTCCGGTTAGCTCTTATCCTTCTCCATCATATCCTGATATTTGTCCGCCACTACCGTGCTCCATAGAGTATGCTCTTCTATTATTGTTAATACTTTACAACACGGGCCATTCCAATCCCTCCTCCCTCGCTACAACAGGAGGGGTTTGCTGAGAGGAAACTCGCCCTCGCTTAGGAGGCACTTATTAATAGGTGGCAGGCGAGATGGGACGAGGGTCCCACAGCACGGCCCCTCCACAGCATACTCCTCTCCATCGAGGGGAGGTTGCGGATGGGCTGGTGGTGGCTGTCCTTCGTGGGAGTGCAGCTGCTCTCTGGCCATAGATCCTGTAACGAGCGGCTGCATTTCTTCGGACGCCGTCCCTTCAGCAACTGCCCCTGTGGAGGCGCAGTGGAGAACGCATGCCACAAGCTCTTTGCCTGCCACCTTTATAGCAGTGCCTCTCCAGCAAGGCCCTTCGTGCAAACGTGGGCGAACCGGCGGAGGGGCCTGGAATCATCGTGCCCCCCACTAGACGAGGCTAGGACGAGTGAGATTGCTCCCGCGTCCTTGCCCTAGCGCAAGCACAGTGCAGTGCCTCCCACGCACCTCTCGAAGGACAACGAGCCGGTAGGCCAAGCCAGGAAACTCTAGAAGTCATATTGCTGTGTTAGAGTCAACGTCAACTCAAACGCAAATGGCTTACTGGAGCGGATTTAAAAGCAGATAGGTAGGAAATGTTAAATAATAACACACTTTTGCACACACGTTAGTGGTACACAAACTTTAATTAAACACGATAATTCTCCCTTTCTAGTTACAGTTCCTCGCTTGTATAAGTTGTAACCTCACAATCTCGGTTTTCATTATTTCTTGCTCGGTTCTCATTCACTTTATGCTCCTCACTAGTTTCAGCTTCGGTGGAGGTTAATGCATTTTGGCTTCAGACAATTACCAGAAATAATAATTTGGTAAAATCTGGATTGTTGAGGGTTGAGCATCTACGGGATGTATGGTTACGGGGGCATTTACGTTTACTTGACGGGTTGTTGAACAGATGCCCAATTTCCTTACTTTACTGTAACCTCATTAGTCCACGGCCTTCTCATATGGCTAAATTGCAGCGTGATCACGACTATCCTAACTCCAAGTGGTGAGAATAAAACAGGTTAGCCTTGATTTGCTTATCTAGCCATGATCAGTGCTGTTTTGGTGGAAACGGCCATAAGATCGAGTGACCAAATGGTTCTGTAAAATCACATCAGATTTAAACATAAAGAAGGTATGTGAACGCGAAATTGGATGTGTGTAACGTTGTGGTGTGTCTCAGGAAGAATCAGTGCACCACCACCTAATTTAACCCATTTTCGATTAGTGATGAAATCCAGATGCAAACTAACGTGTACTATCCTTCTTCTTCTTTATGAACGGTGGAATAGGTCGTAAAACTCGTGTTTGTAGGTGCCGTTCATTTGTAGATTTATGGGAAGGCAATAAACATTTGTTATATTATTGATAACAACTAGTCTTGTGACTGGGGGTTTTATGATCAGCTGTAGCTCTGCATCGTTTGACAACCACCAGCGCCAAATCCGCCGCGAGCCTTACTATTCTTAATTCTACACAGTAGGAAGAAAAGTTACCATATTTCATTTTTCATATCATTTTTATCATCGGAAAAAAAGTTCCAAAAGCTATTGAGCCCGAAACACCATTTGGAAACGACTACTTTCTACCTAAAATGAGAAGTTATGTTTTAGCAAGTTCAAGTGAACAATGGAACATACGATTGGATTAGTAGCTACAGCCATGATAATCGGTGGAAATACATGGGCACGAGGAAACTTGTGTGATGCCTTGCACCAGATATCCTTTTTTAACCTCAAGGGTGAAGGACCCGATTGGAGTCGGCTGAATCACATACACACGCCATATACCGAATGGAAGCCCAGACGAAGAATACAGAAGATCTCTTGTTTCCTCCCTGAATGCAAAACGTGCTATAACGATTAGGCTTGTTGTAAGGTAGGTAAGTTGTCTTAAACCAGTCAATCCCAATACACCATTCCTATGAAGCATTTCTCTGGCGGTCTAATGAAATGAATTGGCTACAATGTAACAAAATACTCCAACGAAATTGGGTTATGTCCGCCAGTAGGCAAATTACTAAAGTTAACGTACCTGTTAGTGAGTCCGTCTCCTCTGGCTTGTGAGTTACTGTGGGCAAGCGCTTTCGATGTAAAGACATCATCGTCTGGCCGTTAAGTCAGTACTGGAGTCAGTCCAGCCACCAACTGACTGACTCCAGTACTGACTTAACGGCCAGACGATGATGTCTTTACATCGAAAGCGCTTGCCCACAGTAACTCACAAGCCAGAGGAGACGGACTCACTAACAGGTACGTTAACTTTAGTAATTTGCCTACTGGCGGACATAACCCAATTTCTTTAATACCTAACACAGCCAGTCCGGCTAAGGTACTACTAACAAGACTGACCAACAAGACCTCTCCCCGCCCCTTCCCCGACGCTCCATCACCCCTTTCACCTTTCTCTTTGTATATAAAGACCACGACCAACTGACTGACTCCAGTACTGACTTAACGGCCAGACGATGATGTCTTTACATCGAAAGCGCTTGCCCACAGTAACTCACAAGCCAGAGGAGACGGACTCACTAACAGGTACGTTAACTTTAGTAAAATACTCCAACGTTTCCAAAATTTCAACAGTGAACCCCAAACGAACTTTGTTTGAAACGACGTGGGGTCTTTAATCAATGTACGCTTACATTCACTTAACAATTTCTGTAATAACATCCCTGATAAAAGAAGATCTTTGGCAAAATAAAATTCTTCGAACAATAAAATTTCGTTTTACGTATTTTCTCAACAAAAAAACCAAACGACTAATACGATTTTAATTAAACTTACAGGGCACGTTCAATCATTCAAATTTTATTGAGCCATAGCGTGTCAATTTTTCGGAGTAGGCCGAGTTGTTTCCAGCCCTTTTCAGTATCCCTTTGATACCAATAAGTTGTCCAACTTTCGGGTATAATTAAAATCGCGGTGAACTACCACTTATTAGGAATGTTGAGCTACCTTTTGCAGTTAGTTCTACTGCGTAAAATGAAATAAGTTTGCAATTAAAGTTTGAGCTTAGAACTTCATTCGAATTACAAGCTGAGGGGTCAACGCGACACAGAAAAGACCAATGAGCAGTCCACAGGTGGCTAGGGTTTGATGTATTTTGTAATCCATTTAATACCAACGAGAAGTTCAAAGCGTGAGACTGTGAAACACAACTAATATTGCACTATTTGCCTACCTTAGGTCATATTTTATCGTCACCTCTCACACTAATCGCTTCCTTTACTAAGATATCGTAACGAAAGACCGATTACGGCTCAAACTAAAGTCCCTACAGATTCCAAGCTAATTGGTATCTGTTGGCAAAATTCAGGATTATATTTCGCAAAACGGACTTACCCAGTGAACGCGAAGAATATGCCAGTCAACGATAGAATTTCCATCAAATATTCGGTTTCGATACCAAGCGATTTACCGAACCACAAAAGGGTTGGCTTCTTCTGCATATGAACGGCTATGTCGTCTTTCGCTCCTTTCGATATGAGCTGCGTTCTCGCCGGTAGAACTCCATTCTTACCGTAAAGACCTGCAAAAAAAGAGAAACGTTTTAGTCTAGACATGAGGGTTAAGGTTATCAAGCTAATGATTGATTCAGATGAGCAACGTTCATCCAATAAATTGTGGAATAATTTAATTACCGGGTATCTGCACGTAGAAAGAGGTAAAGGCGAAGAGAAATACAGCACAAACGCATCTTAAAAACAGGTCTCTCGTAAACCTGAGTTCGGTCATTATTGAAAACCGATAATTTCAACGATTAACAGAGAATCAACGAAAAGAAGCGAAACAATATTACCGACACATATACCACCCAGTGCAAGAGTTACTCAACAACATAACCGAACATTCGAGCAATTAACAACCCATGAAGCGTCGACTATCAACCGATTTCAATGATGCCGACACGGCCGCTAAGCGATGGTGTTGGGGCGACAACTCACAAATACGCCATCTTGATCGTAATGTAGGCGACTTTATATGCACAAGAATCTGATGAAACTAGAAATAAAATATATCTCCAATGTGCCAAAACCAATTAAATTAATTCTATATTAAAATTGGTACTGTAAAATAGTTTTCAATGAGGGTTGAATTATGATGCTTGACTGTATAATAATCGATTTACTAATCGCTAAGTCCACATCATCAGATTTGTTCTGGTTATTCAGACTCTACATAACTTCTGAATGTCGGGGGACTAATAATAATAACTATTTACTAATAAAAATATTGTCAGCCTGATCTTATTTCTCTGAAAGGGATCATATAGGACTTTTTGAGTAACGGATTCAGAAACAAAGCTTAATCTACCCGTTGAGTTTTTGTAAATGGCTGCGTGAGTTTTAAGGAACGGGTCACCGTTCATTGAGCAGCTCCGAGAGCCGTTTTCGGGCCGTCTTTTTTGAGAAAGCGGTTCTTTTTGGGAACGAGCTTGGGAGCTGAACTGCCAGTAGCCGTTCCAGATTGCGGTAGCGGCCTAACCTGACACTCAGGAAGGTTTCCGGCCGTTTGTTTTATCTATTTTATCATGTCGAGTGAGTAATGGACGTTAATCATGAACTTCAATCAATGTAACTGTTCCTAAATTTGTGTCTCGCTCTCAAAACAAATTTTAAGTGAAGGCTGGTCTGATTAAACCGTTAAACTAAACAATTGTTGGTTGCACAACCGCTCAATAGAACTGCAAACCTTCGATGCTGATGGTAGGTTAATACTTTGGTTAATCCTTTGCAGTTACTTATAAAATCTGCTTCTGCGCTTTAGTGCCCGGCTCATCGTAGGCTTTCAATCAATAATTTTCGCGAGCCGCACTTAGCAGCACTCTCTCCGTTGGTAATTTGTCGGTTATTTACTTACAGATATCAACCTTACGAGATGGAAGATCTTGGGAAATTGATTACTCAGAGCAAATCGAGGGATAAAGACTTGGACGATGTAAGTTGTCTAAACAAATTGCCAATTACCGCTTTAGCGCTTAACATTGCGTTCTGTGCGTAATAGAGTTCTATAAACACGTTGAACAATATCAGTACAGTAGACCGGTTTATGCATGCCTCGATTCGCATTTCCAACCAGATCCGACAAAACATGGGCAGTTAATACCAAGTTTTGGAGTCAATTGTTAACACAATGCCACTAGTATGCGACATACTGGGTTTACATGGGAGAAACAGTAGGTGGAGATTGTACAACTAATTCTTAACAAAACGAAGTGCGCCCTTCTGACTTATTGAACGCAAATCTCTGTTTCCAGCGTGCCCCAAGTCCATTAAAATAATTGCGATGGCCTGAGTATAGTTCTTTGTAAAAACGATGGTGGGTGAGACATTACAATAAGCTGTTGATGAAAATCGTTCGAAGATTGACTATAGTTTCCATAGCAATCAAACCCCTAAATAACATCTTTAAAACGGTTGTAAGGATTGGAGATTTTTTTTAGTATTTATAATTATAATTGCGCGTCGCTGTATAGTTGTCCTTCTTGTCAAAATTACGAGAAGCAAGTCGTTTTAAACTTATTTTTGCCAAAACGGTTTTAACAATTGATTTCGTAATGAACGTCACAAATCACAGAATCTCTTCAATTAGTTAATACCATGAATGTTTCTCGGACAATGCGTTGAAATGCCTAAATTGTTTCCTACGGTCGATACCCAACTGGTAGCAGTACGTATTTATATGCTATTGACAAGGTCCCCATTTATAGGAGCGATTAGTCCGAAAGGTTGATATATACCATCCATGAAAAATGGGCCAAGCTTCGTTTGACACACAAAACATAGTTTTCCCCGTCGCCCGGCTTTGTGTGAACAATTCTTTAGTGGTTGGCCCGTTCCCTGTGAAACATTTCGAATGCCGATAGTCGTTTTTTCTTTCCTTTTCAGAAGCTTTTGCAACCATTCAACTACATAGTGCAGGTACCTGGGAAGCAGATCCGTACCAAGCTGTCGCACGCCTTTAACTTCTGGTTGAATGTTCCTGCGGATAAGCTTCAAGCTGTCGGAGAAATAATTCAGATGCTTCATAACGCTAGTCTCTTGTTAGTATATTTTATGTACATTGACGAGTTGGTTGTTCAGCTCGTTGCTACCCTCGAAATAATTGCTCACTTATGACGTTATTTTCCTCAGGATTGATGATATAGAAGATAACTCGATTTTGCGAAGGGGAATTCCCGTAGCTCATTCCATTTATGGCGTTGCTAGCACTATAAATGCCGCTAATTATATTTTCTTCCTGGCACTGGAAAGAGTGATAGCTTTAGAACATCCAGACGTAAGTAACTTATGTTAATAGTAGTTTTTCTATGAAATAAACTAATTCTATGGCACCCCCCCTCCCTCTCATCCTCCTCCTCTCCGTCACTTGACTCATGAGAGAATTTTCATTGATCACAAAATTTGAGTTACAATGCTGTATAGATACAGACGGTTAGGTCAGAGATGACTTTTGGTGCTCATCAGTACGTGAGTTGCATTGTTACTGATCTAATGGTCGAAACCGATCTAACAGTGTAACTAAAATTTAGTGGAAATTCCATTTTATAGTGGGGCTGACACGCAAACAGTTGTGGAATTGTTAAAAATGTGTCGTCCCCACCAAAACCAAATCATCAGTGCTGATGCTGTCGCTGTGTGAATAACGTTATGGACAATGACGTTGCAAATCAGGAGTTGGGATTAGTTAGTGAATAATGGCCCTCGAATGACGAAATTTCCACTAAATTTTAGTTAAACTGTTAGATCGGTTTCGACCGTTACGTCATCGTCAGTAACAAGATTTACATACCATTGTTACAAGTCGATTTGTGGTTTAGGCTACTGCTGTCTACAATGAACAGCTTTTGGAGCTTCACCGTGGCCAAGGAATGGAAATTTACTGGAGGGATAATTTTACCTGTCCGTCGGAAGATGAGTATAAAGTGATGACCGTTCGAAGTAAGTAGTTTGTCAGTTTGTTTGATTTAACGAATATTTTTGTTAACTGTATGATCAGGGAACACCTGAGGTGTTCGGGACGAGCTTGGTGATGGTGACGTTTGAAATTGGCTGCAAGTCTTTCGCCAGAACTCATCTCAATGTAACTCCGTTCTGAACAGCTTGTTCCCTTTTCTCTACATTTTCCGCCACAACGAGGACTGTTTCTTAATGAATTTGAACTCTTATGGGTGGTATATTTCTCGTTAGATAAGAAGAGGTAATTACCGAATAATGGCAGTGAAGTGTGCAAACTGTTTAATATTTTCATTTCCCGGTTTCTCTCAGTAGTGTGCCTCCAGTGTTCTAAATATGTGCGTTGAAATGCTTTCACCGAAAATACAGTGCCCGTATATACAGCAGGTCGTCAAATTTACGGAGGTTGAGCAAAGTTGCGTGTAGCAGAGCACAAGATATTTTATTGTAGCAAACACTGGCCTCTTCTGTAGCCTTCCACTCTTCAAATTCAAACGTGCTGACGTTTTTAAATGTTTTGTCACCCAGCTTTTGTCAAGATATTATTTATCTAGTTTTCTTTCGTGGTAAGTTTTGTGTGTGTTTATTTCTTTTGATTTCCACCCAAGTTTCTGCTCGTTGTGAAACGATTACAAACGAGGCACTTGTAAGTCAATCAAGAGCATGAATGAAGGAAGCGGGAATAGGAAAATATCTATTGGCTCGTTGGGAAAGATTGAAATGAGTGCTATGAGAGTTACGGCCAATATCGTTTTGCACCGACTGTTTCCCATTAAAGGCACCGTGCGATTGTAGTCTTGTGGTAAGACGAAAGTCTCATAATCCCACAAAAGTTGGGCTACTGGATCAATCGCTGTAATTTTTGCCTGAATCAGCAGTTCTTCAAACATCTCCAAACCCCCCCTGTACAGTTTTGTGGAAGCGCAAAACTTCCCCCTTTTTCTGTCAAGACAATCGATACCACGTTAATTTAGAGTGGTAATGACAAGAGATACTCTCAAGATGCCGCCAGATAATAGCGCACCAGCAGACACAAAGTGCAGGAATGAACGTGAACTACGAAGGCCTTCGAAACTCCAAGGGACGCAGCGCACAGTAAATGATGGTTGTAGATCAAGGACTGATAAAGATATAGGAATGCATAGGAGAGATATGGAGTGATGGTAGGTGGAGCAGATGAACCTGTGGACGTTATGTGTTTTCTTTGTTGAAATGGGCTCACGGTCACTCTTATTCTAATAAATAAATGTGATTTAATTTTGTCGTAGAAACGGGAGGTCTGTTCATGTTGGCCGTTCGTTTAATGCAGTTATTCAGCGACAGCAAGTACGATTTCACTAAACTGGCCAGCATTCTTGGCCTTTATTTTCAAGTCAGAGACGACTACTGCAATTTATGTTCTCAAGAAGTAAGATTCAAAATGCAAATAATTTACTTGCGTTCCAATATTCAATTACTTTCTTCATACCTAAACACTAAAGGAAAGAAAGTGAATCGCCTATAGAAGTGATCTTTCGGTTACTTGTTGAGTTTCGAAGTCTCTTGTGTTAAGGCCCCTCCAGGCTCGCGAAGTAGCTTGAGTGTGGAAGGGTTTCCCTGGGGTTCCTCTGTCATCCTTTCCTCGCCCCACCTGACTTCACTCGGAGAGCGGTTTTTGTACCCTGAGTTAAAGGACCCAGTTAAAATGAAATGAATTTGTAGCAAAAGTCACGAAAACCTGTGAGTTTACGTCGAGCTAAGGGAAGTTGATGCGTCGTACTGGATGTTTACTAATCAAAACTGCGGAAAATAAATAAATCGTTTCGCCATACATGTTTCACTACACCACGCTATTAATGTTTCTCAATTCATGTTTCATTCCGGAATTGAATGTGTATAATTAAAGACAATATCTACGCATAATATATATATTGTAAAATCAGAAGGAAAACTTAGAAAACTAATTGAGTTAGTTTCGCCAGTAGGTAAATTACTAAAGTTAACGTACCTGTTTGGTGAGTATGTCTTCTCTGGCTGGTGAGATACTGTGGGTTGTAGCTTTTGATGTAAGTCAGTGCTAAAGTCAGTTAGTTGGTTGTGGTCTTCGTATAGGAAGAGAAAGGTTAACGGAATGTGCATCGCACGTGACTTCGATACTGACCTAACTGCCAGACGATGATGTCTTTATATCGAAAGCGCTCGCCCACAGTGTCTCACCAGCCAGAGAAGACAGACTGACCAAACAGGTACGCTAACTTTAGCTTAGAAAATTCGTGATAACGAATTTCCAAAGAAAAAACTGCTATGAAAATATGACGTGCCCTTTGCTCGGAAATTTATTAATCAATTCGTTGCTCATTGTGAGCGATTTTTATACTTGTTATTAGACAAGGCGGAAAACTAGAATGTAGGATGTCGGCGTAACAAAGGAAAAAGAGTAGAGAAGACGAAAAAAAAGAGAAAGACGTTTCCCTTGTGACGACAAGTCACAGGCATCATTGTACCCAGAGTGAGTCACCTGCCAGATCCAGGGGCGTCGCGTTGAGTTTGCTGCCTAGAGTCTGCGTATTGTTGCATCGTCTCTCAACTTGCCGCACTTTCTATAAAATCGTGCAGTTATGTAGGATTGAGCTCACAGTTATCATTTCGTTGTAACGGAGCTCCTTTAGGTTTTAATTTGATAAATTAGAAGTAGTTTCATTTTGGCTTTGCATTATTCATTTTAATCACTTATTTTCAATTTTTGACCTCCTGTCCACTTATTTTCTAGTTTGTTTTAAACAGATTCGCGTATTGCCGCGAACATATGAAGTCGGAAGGAAACAATTTGTAGTGAATTTATTGCAATTGCGCCAAAAAGAGTAGAGGGCGAGTTTAAAAAATAAATATGTGCCCCTAAATCCGTCGTATTCAATCCTTAAATTAATTTTAACGGTATTACAAGTATAAATAACTAAATCTGTCACTAAGCTGTATAACTTTTGATGCAAGAGATCTGAGAGGTTCAAAGTGGCTCAAAAATCGTTCTGCTAATTCCCTATTTGTTAGACAACAACATCAGATTACTACAAATTTGATTCTCAAAATATAACAAGTCCATAAGATCGTAAATACGAAAAGTCTATAAAATTTAAAATGTAAAAAACGATAAAACAGAAAAAGAATCAATAAATAGAAAGAAAACAGAAATGCGAAAAATTCATAAATGAGAAGTGTGTTTCAGCGTATTTACAACGGGTCGAATTTTCACGAAAATACCCCCAACAATATGGATTAAGCTTACGAGGTCTGAATATGGTTCTGGTATGTAAGTCTTCAAGGACACAGAAATGTACAACTTCAAGGAACATGACAAGAAACCGAGTGTCGAGGGGTTGTAGGAATGTTGCCTGATTGCTCCTTACGTGTTTCGTCGTATGTGTAGAATTATTCAATAGATCAGTTAGCTGGATCTTTTTGGTTTGCAGTACAGTGAAAACAAGAGCTTCTGTGAAGACCTTACTGAAGGAAAATTTGGTTTTCCTATAATTCACGCCATACACACTCACCCTGAGGACAAACAAGTGTTCAGTATCCTTTTGCAATGTTCGACTAACGACGTTATTAATCAGATTGTTCTTATCAACTATCAAAGTTGACAATTTAATATTTTTTGACGTGTATAGTTCATTGTGGCTAGTTTTTCAGGTATGCGCTAATTTTGTGTCATAAACATAGGTGAAAGGTGGCATTTCAGCCCACACATGTAGCCCTCAGAAGGTTTGCCTCATTACGAGAAATTAGTAAGGCCATTAGTGGGGGTGTGTGTGTTACCTTGACACAATCTTCATGTACAAGACCATTTACTTAGGCGTGATTGGCTACCACCCTGTTACCTGGAGTAGCAAACTCACAGTTAATTGAAGAAGAGCACCTCTCCAATTCCAGACAGCTGGACTCCCATGGATCACCATCGTCTGTCAGACAGCATCCACTGAAGAGTTCCAAGGGATCACTGGCCAGTTATCAGTTGACTTGGCTGGTGTTGGTGGAAGGTGGAGCGTGAAAGGAGAGCTTTCCCTGCACTGAGCTGAGCTCCTTGTAGATATACGCTGTGCAAGATGAATGAGCGTCGATAAAGCGAGCCATTTACATCTACACTTGACATTAAAGGGGCGTGACATGTATGAGTTTTTCTCCGACATCTACGAACGTCTTAAGAGAAAGCGAGTTGGGCCAGACCTCTGTATGAACCACTTGCTTACAGGACATGGCGACTTCAATGCCCGCCTTCTCCTGTTTTCTCTCAAAGTCTCCATCCTGCACGCCCTGCACCTCCAGTGTGGAGAAAATAAGAAACCATGAGCTGCTCCACAATAGTTCCTACAGCAATGAATGATAGTTGTTGGAATAGCAGTCAAGTCCACCTCCTTTGACTGCTATGAAGCCGTTTCATTCAACTGGTGATGGGAGAGTTATCCTGACCCAACGAAAATCTTCATGCAGGGCTCTCGCTGGTCAGTTGATACTTCAGCAGCTATTTGTGAGCGAGTAATGGCATGTATTCCTGGGAGTCTCAAACTAGGGTTTTAAAGTGTGATTCATTGATCAGTCTTCAGTAGTTTCGATAGAAAGATACTCTTTGCGGGGTTACAATTTCTTTCCTTGCAAATGTATGCAGTGCAAACCTCCCTTTCCTGCCATAGTCTCATCCCACTTACTCGATTACTACAGGTAATCAACGAGAGTGTTCGCACATACAGGAAGGTAAGACAACTGCTCGATATGTATCGCTTTGAGGAACCAACAAGACAGATCAGTCATCAGCTTCTGTTCTCTCCCGCTCGTCTTGCGCCTCCAGTTCAGAGTAAACAAGAAACTACGTGGTGCTCCACTGCAGTTCCTACAGCAGTGATTGATGGCTGTTGGAACACAGCCAGGCCTACCAGCTTTGACTGCTGCTAAACAGGCTTGTAACCACTTCATCCGGTTGTGATGGAGAGACGCGGGTACAGTTGATCTGCCCCTTTGAAACTTGCCATCCAAGTAAATGGTTCTATCAGGTTGGAGACCAGATGGAGAACTACCAGATGATATAGGCTCCTAGAAGGTCACACACAGGCTCTTGCATGATATCGAAGCCACAACCTACATGACGTGCGGCTGTTCCTCAACCTCTCAAGACGGTTGAGCTACAATCCTTTTGTTACAGAAACAGACCTCTCGTCAACCATCCTGAGTAGGTCTTTAGTTCTCCCAATACCGGTCCATTACGTACTATCCACCATTACATTTATGTGCGATGCTTTGCGCCAGATACTTTAATTTTAAATTCCCTGGACCACAGGAACTAATCTATTCCCTCCCATTGGAAAACGTAAGCAAGCAATAGTGTTGAAAGCATAAACCGCTGTTTTTCATTGATGAGAATGTTCGTGATTTGTGTTGATATTTTCAATGAGTTTCGGACGTGGGTTGACGATCCATTTCCTATACCACAAAATTATAGATATTCTTCGTCAACGAACTAGAGATATAGAAGTAAAACGGTACTGCGTCAGTCTCCTCGACAAATTCGGGTCATTCGTGTACACGCGGGACGTCCTAGAGAAATTGGATCAAGAAGCGAGAAATGAAGTCAATTCCCTCGGTGGGAACCCTCTGATGGAAGCCGTGTTGGATGAATTGCTTCTGACATGGAAGATCAAGTAATTTTGTGATTATTTTACGTATAAATGAATTCACATTTTAAATTTTGGGTGCTACCAACTTTTTTGTTGCTCCTCGCGTCGGCTGAAGGAACCTGAGTTTTTTACGATTTAGCTTTCAGGATCCTGCAATTTTTGTTTTTGAAGTAGCTCGAGACTTTAGTTTGAAGTTGGTTAATTTATTAGCAGTTTGGTGCAATATTTTGAAGTTCTTCAGTCTATTCAATTAAATTCTATATTATCCTCTGACTGAAGTTCGTGAGTTCTGTCCTGGTTTTTATAATTACGCCGGGTTCCATTCCTTTTGTGCACTTCGAGGTCTCGTGAATTTTCTTACCTCAGCGAACAAACTTCAGACTCTCAATTAATGAGGCGTGGGCAGGATGGCAGGAAAGGACTTTGAGGTGGCGGGTGCATTCGACGAGCCAAATGACATTCTTTGGAATGTAGCGAAGCTAGTTTTTTTTTCTACATTTCCCTCCTTAATTTTCACCTGATGGTGTCCACTGCGTTGATCCAGGGTGGTAAAGAACTGGAAACGCGGACATTTGGTCAAGACAGTCTTGCGTATGGGGGAAAAAATTCTGGTTCTGTGATTTTGTTTATTTTTCAAAAATCTGTAACAATTCTCCAGGATAATTAAGTTTGGTCATCTACCCGGATAAACATGGTAAACTGCCATACTCGACTCTAGAGCTTGATCTGATGATTCTATCAGCTGCACGAGGGAATCCATAGTTTTCTTTCTGTTTAGCACAAATTGCCTTATAGTTCCCAGTAGAAATAAATCTGCTAGGTTCGTCACTCTTAGTTGTTCGAAGCCAGGGAAGCTAAAAGCGTCATCGTTGAGCAAGGCTAGACTAATTAATAATTTAATTTAATAATAACAAGTAATCTTTGCCTGAGTCAGCGGCTCCCCAACATTTCTGAACCCTGCTCTATCGAATAGGCTCACTGGCTTTGGATGGAACTCGACCTAATTAACAAAATGATTTAAACCTGACAGAACTCAGTTGTAACCAACCTGCTATGAAAACTTAGTTTCCGATTTATACATGTAGTGGCGGACCAGTCAGTTATGTTTGAATCTAGAAGAAGCTGTCAAAATGAATGAGCTCTAGTTGAGCTGTCAGTTACTTATAATCAAAAGAAAATATGTGTGTCGGGCTTGATGAGGCCATCAAGGTTTGCGGGAGTGTAGTGTTTTCAGTAACAACCTTTTACGTTTTACTTCTTCTATTTAATCATTAATTAATGATTAAGAGCACTATAAGCCTGATTGGTCGTTTGTCAACTGGCGTCTTACACGTTGCCTAACGTCGAATTTATATTTCTTACTCATCTCTTGAGTACTATGGTGGTTAGGTGTAAGGCCGCACACTCTGCAATTATCCTATAGCTTTCTCTTCCCTTCCTCAACTCACGCCTCTTTTTTCGCCTTCTTCTAGCTCGCTCTTGTTGGCTAGCTAGCACTCAACTACCAGGCACAGCTGTCAGGTATTTACGAATTCAATAATTAGTTTGCTTGCAGAGAACTATTGTTTATCGTAAAGGATATCCACTAACAAGTAAAAGGGAAAAGGACTTGTTGCCTCTACGATCAGGTTTTGGTTCGTTATTGCAATATCCAAGGAAATTTGATCAATCCGTGGCAGAAATCTTTGTTCAGTGATGCAGTAAATGGGAGTGACTCAATATATAAGGATTTATCAATGAATTGTTAAACCATCTGTTGAGTCGTGGAAGCTGTACAGTTTTTATATCTCTTGTCAAACGCTTGACTAGTCATTTCTGTCAGTAGAATGGAAGTTTGATTGCAAATGCTGTCAGGCCATTGTTACTGCCCCAGTCAACATTCAGATTTAATAGGGTATATAGTCATTACAAAGAATGTTCTCATGTGTGCACATGTTGCTGTCCCTCCTCTTTTGGACAGCAAACCTATCAAAACTGGTATTCTTCACGACATTGCTTTCTCTCACAATCATCTAAGATCAATTTTTCGTTCGTGAATAAAAATAATTATGATTGACAGAAGTACTTTGAATGAATAAAAAATGAACATTTGAGGGCTTCAAATGAATGAAAAGTAAAATTTGTCGCTCACTCGGGTTCAGTTGCCTGATTATGGTCTTCCCAGGCCAACAGACATGATTGCTGAAAAATCTACTGGACTTTCTGGTCAGGAAGCCCCATTTACCACTAACTGACTGGCCTGCTACTGCATGTACGTCAGACATGCAGACGTCCTCCGCCAATAACTTGTTTTCTTTAGTTCTCAAAATTGTATTCATAGAACAACCTGACCACATCATTTAAACGTTGGCACTGTGACGCTCAAGCTCAATCGAATTGACAAAATTTGATACTTTTAAATGCCACTTTTTAAGACATTTTTGTTTACTTTGTTTGCTACTTTTAAATCCAGGTCAAGATACACATGTTATGTATTTAAGTTGTTTTCCTGTTTAGGTTTTCTTTTTTTTTTATTGTCGGCCTTTGAAAGGAATCTTAACCAAAGAGAAACATTAGATAAGACTTTATGATTTATTGATTTCTGTTATTGAGACAATTGATCAGCAGTAATCCCCACTGCCCTTGAGTTCCCAGGAACGACAGCAAACTCCGACAGTCCCCCAGAACTGCTCCCTGATTCCCGTCAGAGTGCGGAGTTTGACATTTTTATTTTTGTTTTGACGGAGAGTGGTTTTCAGGGAGAACGAAGTTGTTCCTTTTTCTTTCCAGCCCTCGAGGGCAAACTTTTTTTTACTTCTTTTTCGTCTATCGTCGATTATTATGTTACCAACAATTTCAAACTTGTTAGTGTTGTAACCTATTGTAGCTTTGATGTTGTTCTAATCGTCCATGAGCTGAGTGCCCAAAATGTCGGCACCATTAGTTGAAAGTTGCTAACTACTTTTTCTGAAAGTTCCCTCGACGTATGGCGAAAAATCGGCTCCTTACGAAGTATGGATTGAGAAAATGGCGGCTCAACGAGAACTTTACTGATTAGTTGCTGGTTACGACGTATATCATGGTGGAGTAGTTAGCACGCACTTTCCGAATTCACAACTCTGCTACTCGCTTTAAACTGCGGAGTCAATCAGAATTTGTTCAAATTTGGATTAAATTTTGACCCCTTGAGTTAATGGCTGTAACTTTTTTCGCACAATTGAGCTATTGAAAAGTGTCGAGAGAAAAAAGAGTCTGCTACTTGTCACTTTTGGCTCAACGTCAGCTGAGCAAATTCTAATTCGTCTAATTTTGTATCTAATTTCGACATATCAGTTGACATTGGAAATTTCTATTGGGAACAAATTTTTTAAATAATTTTAAGGACCTCGATTTGCACACAAGAACCAAATTAGATGAGATTTTGGTAAAAGTTTGACTTATAAAGGTGAAATTTGAAATTTATATCACGAATAGGTGATGTAGACGGAAAACCCATGATGGTGGAGGGAGTGGGCAGTATTAGAAACGTCGCCAAGAAGGACGTGTCAACATAGCAACGCGTATTGTTGTGAAGCACACTAATAAAAATTATGTTCGTTTACGAGATCTGTTGATATTTATCCGTCCGTACTTGGCTCATTTATCAGTATTATAACAATTGGTGACAGTGGTGGGATGAAAGTATGAAACGACAATTCCTTCGAATCCCGGGTATTTCAAAAAATGTGTGATCTTCTCTAAATGTCTAAAACAAGAACTACAATGCTGAGACCTCAAAGCAATGGCTAGGTTGAGTGTTTCAATCGGACGCTAATTGAGATGCCAGACAACCCATAAGACTGGAACCAACCTCTCTCCTGGGTTCTCCTTCCTTACTGTGTTACCGAGCATGCTGTAAGAGGTTTCTCGTGAACTTTCATTGCCCTGGGGCGTGAACTAACATTTCCAGCGGATTTAAGAATTGACGGCGCTGCTAGAGATAACCCAACGAACAGCGTCCATAAATTGCAGGCTGGTCTTCAAGAAGCTAACGAACTGGCTCGTGTGAGAATTGATGGAGAACGTCTAGTGATGAATGATATCGCTGGCCAAGAAGGTGTATAGGAACGTGTCCAAACGTATCTCTGTGGGTCGGTTCGTGCAGGGTTGTCAAGGTTCGGTCTGATGTCATTTTTAGAAACGTCGTGGCGTTGCCCATGCAAACTGGTTGGCTATATTCCAGCAACCAGCCCTCCAAGACAAACGAAACCAAGGAGGTGGTGTGGTAAGGGAGGGAGGGGGGGGGCAGTGTTAGGAACGTCGTTAAGAATGATCAACATAACACGTCTTGTGAAGCTAACTAGTAAAAATGATTCATTCGTGTTGTATTCGTTAACGAAATCTATTTTTATTCGTTCGTACTTTGCTCACATCAGTATTATAACAATACTTTAGCTACCATGTCTGCTTTCCTTCGTTTCAAGCAGAAATGGACCAGAATGTGTCAAAAATTGGCTATGGGCCTTTTCATGTTCGTCTAATTAGTCATTTCAACACAAAAGCTGCGTCTGCTGTATGAACACCACATTTCGAAGATAGCAGATACTATTTCATAGTTTACTGAGTGGCTAAAGAAGCGATTCACGCCATTTTCATCTGTCGCTCATTCAATTTTTTCCCCTAATTCTGGAAAACTGTCATCCTCTCCGCTTTTGAAATTGCAGCTTTTGAAGATTGCAGATAACATTTTGTAGTATAGTCTTTGGAGCTCATTGACCGTTTGCAAGAATTAAATAAATTAATCTTGGAGCTCAATATGAACAATTTAAACCATCTCTGCTCGAAAGAGTCCTTAAAAGGAGGAAAACAGACATGATGAAGTACTCTACACCTCCTATTCGTTATATACATTTCAAGTGCCAAATTCGTAAGTCAATTTTTGAATTTTTGACCAAAATTTCATCACAGTTGGCGTTTTTCTACGTGATCTATAACTATGGCAGACTCGTTTTTTAGGACTGAATCACTTATTGCTAATCCATCATACCAAGTTCCAATGTCAACTAGTAAGTTGGCCTTTTTTGTTGAGGCTCCATGTTTTTTTAGTCTGTACTCATCGGAGAACTGATTTTTCACCAGCTGTCGACAGAATTTTACAAAAAAGTAGTTCGCAACTTTCAACGTTAACGTTTTTCGGCCCTCAGCTTCTGGATTATAATCCATTATGTGAATTGTGTAATTCTAACTGTACGTAATGTTTTGTTTGTTATAAATCAAAATAATGCTCGTAAATGTCAACATTTCAGTGTATTTATCATAGTGCTTCGGATCATTATACATTACTGTTGCAAAATTTGTAATTTTTGCTGTTCTTCGTCATTTTTTTTTCAAGTATAGTACTTAGCTATTACAATTGACGTTTCGATGTTTGAGGCTTTTTACTTATTGATCTCTGTTGAAAGTTGGGGCTTAAAAGAATTTTCGTGAGCGGCGTTATACTTTTAATACAGGAATTAAGTGTAGCAGTAAATTATGTGTAATGCTTTGTACGTTAAGAGGCATTTTTTAAACTTGCCTTCTGTGTGTCGTTTTCTGTTACGATACCAACAAACTTCGAGTATCTCCTTTATGAATTGATTAACTGTTTGGTTTGTGGTTCGGGAAAGCATCGACATTCAGAAATAAGACGAAGTTATCGTCGCTGTAACTGTAATGTTTAGTATTTGTTTCGAACTCATAGTCAGTTAAACTAGTATTTTATATTGATTCAAGTGCGTCGAGTTACCTCGTTATGTGTTAACACTAGATTACCAGCCTGACTATTTTCCCCACTCTACGACCACAAATTATAAATGTAAAAAGGAGAATAATTCAATGTATCCTCAACATGAAATGTGTGCTCTTTACCATCTACACGTTGGCTTGATGCCCTGCATTGTGGAGAAAGCCTCAGCACTTATTGTGAATGCGATCGACTTCTCTTTCCTCCATTAGCAATAGAGGGCGTAGTGGGGCGCTAAAGGTACTGTGATTCACCTGGCGGAGAAATGCTGGAAATAGAAAAAAATACGCGTTAGAGCAGGAATAGGAGCGCTTTTTTTCCCGGCCTCTACACAGTCAGTGCAAGAACATTGAACTGTGAACAAGAGCAGAGTGAAGAAAACTTGAATTCGGAACTTTCAAGCGTAACTGTGTGATAAAATCACTTATTAACTGTGAATGAGAGGGATGAAAATAACAGAGCTCTTAAAAATGAACAACTTATCTCAATGGTTTTGGGTGGGAGCACTTCACATTGACCCCTAGACCTTGGGTTGAAGTGAACATTGTTTTATATTTGAAGTTTGCCCTGCCCTGGGTGTGTTGCAAGCGCATTGGTCTACCGCCTACTTTCCCCAAATGGAACTAACTGAGATTTGCATTCGAAGCTACAACCATAATGAAGTAATTACGCCCCCTCTAGGGAGACGTTCTCCTAAGTGGGGCAGGGCAAAAAGTGTCCTTGCAGAGTGCGTTTGTTGAACTTACCGAAGGGATGAGGGGAAAAACAAATGCATCCACACTCTCGCCCACACCTCGGTACCAATATACGTCAATGCTTATTTCAAAGAAAAAATTTGGAAAAAGTGATGCTGCCCTGGATGGTGTATTCAATGTAGGGCCACAGTTGTTGACAGTGCCCAAACATTGGCCCATCAATTGATAAGCTAACTACACTGGAGTGTAAATATCGCCACTCAAACCCTTGATTTCAGAGAAGTCGCTACTCGTTGTCGTCATGCTCGTTATCATCCCCCACGCATCGTTCACTTTTTTCCATTTTCCTTCCTGCATTTTGGATCCCATACAATGGGCTCAGACTAGTAGGCCTCAATAAAGTCTAATTGGAGCTGTTGGGACCAACAATTGGGATCTCCTGTTCTTAATGTTCTAATAAACTGAAGAATAAGCACAAAGCTGTATGTCCATTGTGAATGCACAAGAAACGGGCTCACTCGCGATCCTTTGACTCAGGGTACGAAATGCGCTCACTGAGCAAAGTCAGGCGGAGCGATGGGAGGACGACAAGTCCTGTCCACACTCTCGCATCTTGGCTTGTAGCGAAGTTAGACATAGTGAGGCGAGGACAACGAGGTGGGCTGAGGAACCTATCTACGTTCTCACTCCTCAGGATTGTGGGAGTCTGGAGGGGCTTTTACATGGTCTGGGTCGTGGAAAACGTTCGTAGATGTGAGGAAAAGTGACGCGTTGGCGTTTTGTTTGCGAACGACGAGGTTATGAACAGAAACCCCTGTCGTATCTTGAAGGGAGGGGTCTTCCCTTTCTGATCGATTTGCACATAAAGTGGAAAACGGTGAACAGAGCTGATGAGGGTTCAGGCAAATATCGTCTGAAATGAAGGTTTTCTTCTACTAACAAAATGAACACTCCTTCGTTTTGCCACAAACAGTAGGCACCGTAAGGTAATCTAGAGTTAATCTCACGAGGCACACTTGGCCCAAGTTTCGTAC
Source organism: Pachypeltis micranthus (assembly GCA_020466155.1). Lineage (NCBI taxonomy): Eukaryota > Metazoa > Arthropoda > Insecta > Hemiptera > Miridae > Pachypeltis > Pachypeltis micranthus. The sequence goes on from CM035773.1 coordinate 33,432,053, forward strand.
ATTCCGAACCATGAACTGCGTCTGACTTGTAATTGTCAGCTTTTGTTTTACTCCCGTTCTCTTGATATCATATACAATTAGTAGTTACGTTTCAAATCAACGTTGTCGAATAACTGTAGTTAATAGGGTTTGACAAGGGCGTATCCTTCTATCAACTCCCAAGCCATGTAACTACCCTTCGTAGTCTTTCTAAACTATTCAGCGCTCAATCGCGCTATTTCTCGTCAACAACCAACCTGTGCTTGACAATAAAGTTGTTAACGACCATTTTCAGACAATAAATAAATAATTTAAGAGGCGATTTTTATCTTCGAAATTGAGCGGTATTTCAACTATATCAAACGATCATATCAACGAAACGTAAATTGATGCCGAATGCTCTTTTGTACGTTAATTGCTTTTTCTTCTTTGCTGTGTTGTCAAATGATTGTAAAACTGCTTGCCTAATGTTTCATTAACGCTCGGTTGCGGAAAAATTGGTTGTATGGCCTGTTAGTTGAGCAGCGATTTCAAGAATAATCACTAAACTATATAACTAACAAAATGAACGTTTCCTTCAGTCTGTCCCCGAGCTGTACTCGTCAAAAAGATGTAGAAGCTCTAGCTGAGGGGATTCAAGGGAGGGCAGCGGTTTCAAGAATAATGACACATTAACTAAAACGTTTCGTCACTATTGTCGCACTCAATGAGGGACACTTTGGAGCAACAGTACAACGTCGATACTTCCTTGTAATTCGTGCTTATGCCCGTCATTCCCTTTCCCAATTTATGTCAGCGTCTTGCGCTCGACACAATTTTCTTATTATTTTTATGTATGTATTGTATTTATTGTAGACCTCCTCACTTTCTTTGGCTCCACAAAAGAGTAAGGAATGTTATGTAATTGGCTCCAAAAATAGTTGAGTTCAGATCTATACATTTGAAGGCCTACTGAGTTCAAAAAAACCTTATTTGGGAAAATGGTCTGTGAACGCGATTAAGAGTGAAAACATCTGAACCAGGTCAGCTCAAACTTGATATCTAGCCCGCAAGTTGCTAGGGGATGAGATAAACAGGGTGCAAGCCAAAATCCACTGAAAACGAACAGTTATCATAGTGATTTGGTTTACATTTTTCGTATCGGCAGCTCCAAATGACATAACGATACAATTCAATTTTCATTCTTTGGAAAATGACGAGAGCTGCACAATAAATTACTAAACATTTCGACGAAAATCGTTTTTAGCGGTTTTTCTCAAATGTTACTAGAATCTTCAAATTGAGATGGTAGTTCAATTAAGTACGTATACGATGATAGTTTGCTAATACCATTTATCACTGTTTTATTCCAGAATTCTGGGGCGGAGTTTATCGTTTTTCTCAACAAAATCGTGTTTACAGTCTCATAAGTAGAGTAGAAGCTCCACAATAAATTCCGGGACTGTAAGCGCTACCATGAAAACCGAAGAATTGACGTAGAACTGAGAAAAGTTGTGTGATGCGTCGCACCTCATGGTGGTTTAAAAAAAGTACACCTTTTTCATTCCCTCCACCGAAAGGGTAATTGAAGTATTTTAATTGGTCGAAAAATGAAGATGTTTTGAGGCCTCCAGTGTACGAACAACCTAATCTCAATATGTAGTTTGTAATCACTTAGCGAAAGAAGCTCTTAAACCAGGTAATGACGAGTTCCTATCAACTGGAAGGGTTTGCTGAGGCCTGATGTAACGAGTTTTTGACATTTCTATCGAAAATGCCCGAATAATACATATTTTAAGGGTTCGTTTACGCTTGAAGAGACTTAGGCCGAAAAAGTACAATTAGGTTTTTTTCAACTGTCTATGACGATCTCAATCAAACTTAGTATCTTTAAACGTGTTTCTCTGACGAGGTTTTGCACAATATTGAAACGTAAAAAGTTCGAAAATACGTGTTTTTGTAACGTATTCAAATTTGTTGCCGTAAACGTCGAACTGACTTCGACCAACATATCCCAGCCATCTGGGGTTTAAATCAAACCCTACTAGAAAGTGTGATTCTTCAGGCGTCAATGCTGTGCTTCTAGTTTTGTCAAAAACTGCTCTAAAGATTTGAACTTACCGGGTATTTTTTTTAGGTGACAATTACTTTTTTTTTGTCTTTCGTAGAAACGTGTCGAGGAGCCTGTGTGTATGGCTTGTGGAATTTACAAGGTGTAGTGGAAAGTTGCGTGATGTGTAGCAGGCGATAACAGGAGCTACGAACTGCCCTGGGCTAAGTTGGAAACACGTTAAAAGACGCGGTTTCTTGGATAATTTCTTTACTTTTTTATGTTTTTCTTCAATTTTTCATTCTTACTCCCTGTTTCCTATTTATTTTATTCTGCCTTGACGAATTAAATCCTCCACCATCGATGCTCGACTCCCTCCAGATGACAAAACCCTGATCAACTAACTCAATTCTGACGACAAACGTTTAAACACATAAAATCTAGAATTTTTCGAAATGCAGCTGGTAGTTCTTCGTGCAAAGGGCAGGGCGTCCTTTAAATCTGCGCCCGCAACTTCTTTGGCTGGAGTTCTAATCAAAATATAAAATTAGGAAATACCACGAAAGCGAACTTTGGCGGCATATGTTTTTTTTGGAAAATTCTTTATAGACGACGAACTATTCAGTTCACACATTTCAACGAGATTGTTTCATCGAGTCTTTTTCTATTCTCTCTTTTGTCGCGGGCTGTACAACCTATCTTCGTTTTATTTTTTATTGCTCGACGTAATTGTAAAAATTAGCCGTAACTTGTGTTGTATTTCAAGTATGCTGCACAAATGTATTTCGTTGTGTTGTGCGTTCAAGTATTCAATTTTTGAATTAAACATCGAGTTACGGTGTTGGTATTTGCTTCTCATTGAAGCCACCGTTCCTACGTTATCTTGTTACTGATCGTAACTGAGCTTGATTTGTACCGCTCTGATTTCTAGCGGAGTTATTTTGCGTATCGATAAAGAGTTACCTAATCTTTGAAACGAAATTGTATTTGAAAAGCTCAAAGTGAATCTTCCATTCCTTCTTAGACGAGTTGTGATTACTCTTAAAGCTTAATAGAATTCTAAGGTAAGGGCTACTATTTTGTCTATCTTTTTAAAAGCGATGTAATTGCTAATCAAAAAAGTAGTCATTTAGGTATTTGGCTTCTTGAGTGTCTCGTTTTTGTTATCTGTCAGATTGTAGAGTTGTTATACCTTAAGGTCCCTTTAAATGGCCCAATTTGACTTTCCAGTGAGTCCGAGCGACGTCTAGTTATTTTGAAAATATTCGGCGATACGATGGTAATTACTTCAAAAAGAACAGTGATTATTAAACAAAATGTAGACACAGGAAAACGTAATGGTTGAGGGCACAATGTATTTTTTAACATTTAACCGAGTTGAGAAGAATGGCTACTTGGCTCCACACGAGTTATAGTTGAACTCCTTTTCACTCCTACACAGTCGGAAGATTTAACAATATTTTAGGTTATTAACAGCAACTACAATAATTCAAGATCAACTACCTAACCCATATCTCTTCTTAATTAATTCGTCTAAATCAACACTTGTTTCCACACAATAAGAGGGAGATCTGTAACGCTGCCCTTTCTCCCACTTCTAAAAATGCTCGAACAGTTGCCGTGAAGCTATCTGGCTTTTTCTTGGTCATTGAGTGTTCAGATAGTCGCTGAGAGTCCCTGAGGAGAACCTTGAACAGGCTTCTTCTTCAGGACCGAAGGCAAGGGTTATAAAGCGAAAACTTATGTCCCGCTTGGGTTTGTCGCGTGGAGATCACTCAGAGAACTTCTTCGCAACATAATTCCATAGTTAGTTTCGTCGTATGAGGTGGGTGGTAATCGACTGGAACGTTCATCTCCTTGCCAGTGAAAACTAATTGGATTCATGGATTAGTTACTTGCAGTCTATACACGCTAGGAATCTTTTTCAAACTGAAAGCACTATCTTGCTCTACAACTCTGCAGTGATAGCATGTCAGGATCCGTAAATACTTGGACAATTGCCTTTGTCCTGTGCCAATGTCATTTTTCAGTCAATATTTCAGATAAAAGTTGGGGCTGCTCTCAGCCCTCATTTCGAAATTGTTCATCATTTCGCCTTCTTGTTCTTTTCTTGATCAAATAACTGACAAAAACTGGTTGATTCATTCTTTGTGGACACTACAGTTTACTAACACAGTGATGGCTCGAATCATAATTTGGTACTGGCCTCACAATGAAAATTATTTTGAATTGTTCTTCATTTGAGAATTTTATTTCTGGGCGTTTTGGGGTAAAGACACATTTCTTCGTCAGCAGCTGCCATAATTGACATATTGAAACCTCGAGTATTTTTGTACGCCCTATTGAAGCCACAGGTTTAAAAAAAACGTCTTCTGATGTGTTCTATGTGTCCCTCTCTAGATTCAAGGACTTGCAGGGAATAATAGTTGGCAAACGATTGGACGTATTGGTTATACCTTCAGGTTGAACACAGGGACTGCTGAGTGAGACTTGGAGCCTTAAGATCGTTAGCAAGAACTGTATCGCTTGTGAACAGCGTGATACCTGTGGTCAAGAAGAAAAGAGAAAGTGTAGAAGGGGACGATGGGTTTGATACTAACGCATAACTCGTGAACCAAAACAACCGCTTCTTCCGCCTTCAACAACCCAAAACTAACCAAAACCATGCCTTTGGTACGACTGTTGAAAACGGTCTTCCCCTGTCACCCAAGCAAAACCATGAAGTCTAACATCATACGAATCACTGGTATTACCTTGTTATCGCCGTTCCGCCTGCCATTTCCGAGCAAATCTTAAGTTAGTCTTTAAGCGAAATCGTTTCGTGTAATATTATTGTGATAATTGTTTTAAAATGTCTTGGCATTTGCCTGTTCGTACTTAGAAAGTGCTGTTTTGAAATTACTTCCGAATTCTTAGTTTCGACGACTAAGTCGTTGTTTGTTGATTAAAGCAGCAAGTCACTTACGTAAATAAATGTTTAACTGGCATGCGTTTTATGTGAACTCCTGATCGTATTTAGCTATTACAAATATATCTCCTACATTAATACTTCCCGTTACCCAAATGGTATTGAAATTATTGCATGTTTTCTTCAGATCTTTACGTTTTGAATTTCAAGCGCGGAGGTTTGTTTGTATGACTAGTTCAATTTGCGGGGAAAAAACGATTGAGCTGGTCCTAATTTTGTTTTGTTCGCGATAAAAATTAAGGTTAAAAATAAGGTAAGCTATTTCTGTCGATGGAAGTGGTGGGAATGTACCAAAAACGACGTATTTCCAGTTAGTACACTACTTTTCTTCTTCATGAGTATCTCCATGAAAATTCTGCAAACAGAAGCATAGGACTGAAGTAAAAATAAGTTTTTTTCATTTTTTAGCAAAATGGCTTCAACGATTTTCACCAAACTCCACAGGGTGTCTTCAATTAGACAATAGTTATATATATTCATGATAAATGTTCCTCTTACAGTCTATTTAATGGAGATAACCACAATGTGTCAAAAATTTTTTTTGATGGTTTCAAAATTTCCACAGTTACCCCATAACAGAACTTGATTAACCCGAGCTATCTACTCACATGTTTTTTGCTCGTAAAATGAAATTGGTAGAATATTAAATGATTTTTCCCAGATTTACTCAAAAATGGCGAAGCATTTCGATATTTACTTTCCTCGGCTCTAAGAAAGTTGTGTAATCAGGAATTTCTGAGGTTCCTGAGTTCGAAACATACTATTTTAGTCTGTCTGTATCCACTGCCAATGTCCTAAGGGACATAACAACTTGTCATGTCTTGCTCCTGTAGCGCAAATGGAACACCACCTGCTGTTTAACTGTAGTTCCTATAGCAGTGAGTGTTGGTTGTTGAAAGAGCAACCAAGCCTACCAGCTTTGACTACCTAAGCAAGCTAAAACTGCTTTGCCTAGTTTAAGAAGAAGGTTATGACAAACACATGTCGTAAAAGTTGATCTACCCCTTTGAAACTTACTGCCCAAGTAAATAGTTTGATCAAGCGGGAAACCAGATTAAGAACTAGACTCAAATGGTACGGGATTCCCCAGGGTCAAATCTTCGCACGACGACACAAACAGTACCGTGGTCTACAGGAAGACTGGCTAAACGACGCTTCCACTAGTCTTAGGTGGATGATGTGCGAGTGCCCAGGCTCTTGCGCGACAGCGAAACCACAACCTCCATAACATGCGACTGATGTAACTTTCATGTGGGTTCAGGGACGGCCATTTGATAGGGAAATAAACCTGTGTATGTGTGTCTATGAACATGGTCTAGAGAAAACACCCGAACCAAATCAGCTCAAGTTTGATGTCTAGCCTGCAAGTTACCTTAGGACGCCAAAATAAGGGTATGAACAAGTTTCGCTCAAAACTATCGTTATCATGGTGATCGTAACACTAATTTTTTTTTTCTCTTAAAATGGCTTTAACAATTTTGATTCAAGTTTTTGTATAGGTAGCTCCAAATGATCTGACAATATCATAAAATTCTGATTCATAGGAAAATAGCATGACAGCACAATAAATTACTAAACCTTTCATAAAACGAAAGTGTAGGCAGGATGAACGATGGAATGATCTCGTGGTTCTTCGGGTGATGCAGTAACCGAGTGAGTGAAGTGTCTCTTCTTCAGGAGTAACTGCACCCATAAGAAGACGTTAGCTTTTGGCAACGCAACCATCGGCTTCGTGGTGTGGACTCGCTGAGAGGCTCCTTCTCTTTAAAAATGCAATCCTTGGGGAAGAGGAAGGTGCTAAGTCATGTACCTCCTTCCCTTTTCCAGTTCAGAGCTTCACTTCATACATCATTTCTTTGTGGCTTCGCCCTCTTCTTTTTCGCGAACGGCACTTCTCGCTGCCTTTTCCCAAACCCCACAGACACGCATGTCATAATCATTAGAAAAAAAGCTAAATAACTACCTGTTGAACGGAGATATAAATCGAAAACACAAACGGTGGGTACAGCTGTCGTACAAGTACGCAACCACGAGGGACATTTTATGTATTTTTCTTTAAACTAAACCTCAATTTCCTCCGATGCGATTCCTTATGAGTGATTGGAAACGTTGAGGCTGGCAGGCGCGAAAGAAACCTTTACACAAACGGTGGGTACAGCTTTCGTAAAAGTACACAACCACTAGAAACATTTTCTCTCTTTTATTTTTGTTTTTATTTTATGTAATGATAACTACATTTGATTATGCTCGTTGATGGTTTCGATATAATGGCCGCGTCAATTGCAGTTGACATCATTACTTAGTCACTGAGGTTATTAAAACGTGTGATGTTACCAAGCGTTAGATTTTGTAAGAGACGTTACCATGTACTTAACCCAACACAAATTTAGTGACGCTTCTCCGTTACATATCCCGCGTTACATTTTCGAGTTTATGTAGCAAAGTAAAGACATAAAATGTCAAAAAAATAATCGTACACCTGGTGGGACTCAAACCCACAACCTCCAGATTAGGAGACTGATGCCTTATGCATTACGCCACAGGGGCTGTGGTTGCAACTCGGGTTAAAACGTTGCCTTGTCCAATCAGCCTCAAGGTTAAAATTTCGTGACGCTTGGCCGTTACACTTTTCGAGTTTATGTAGCAAAGTAAAGACATAAAATGTCAAAATTTAGCCCAGTTTTTTTCTTTGCAATGTCCACTCAAGTGTTACTAAAATCTTCAGAATAATTGAGGTAGTAGTCGAATGAAGTGCCCATGTGATGAGCATGTAATAACGTGCATAAGATAAATGGGAGCTACTCCAGAAATTCTAGGATATCAACCACCGCAGTTTCACTTACAACCATTTGTTACTGTTCCTACCGAACTATTCCACTACAGTGTACATTATCCTTTTCAAAAAAAAATTTAGTATCAAAAGTGGTCATGGCATAAGTAAGAGCCTTGAACCTTGCCACCAATTTTCAAGTAGAACGTTGCTATTAAGTGTGAAAAACATTTTTGATTAGTAGCTAGAGTCAAGGAAGTTGTGTCACACCTGATTTGATGCGTTTGTTCACTCTGATTGATGGAGAAACAGTAGTTCTGGCGATGAATTGTCAACTATTAGACCATTTTGGAGCAAAATTAATTTTATTAAATTGAAATGAATTTGGTGAAAAATGAAGATTCGAAGAAACATAATAAAATGACCTATGAGCTCTTTTTGTTTTTAATGGGGCGTTGGAGCGTGTTATTTCTAGTGTTCCCATGAGTATTGCAGGCACCAACCCTCAAGCAGCGCCCCAAATGCGCACTTCACTCCCACGCTGGCCCATCTGTCACAACATCGTGGGTTACATTAATTTCGTTTATTATCAAGCTCGTTCGAACAGTTTCTTCGCTTCGCCAGAGTCGAGAAATTTACTTGAGACCAAATCAATCCGCCAAAACGACGTACTTGCCTTGAATGTCGGTTCCATCTAAATACTGCATCTAGAAATAGATAGCTCGGTTCAAAATCTCACCAAATGTTACGTTACGTAGCCTTAATAACTCTCCCTACCTTTGCTCCCGGATTACGGAATGACAACGTGCGACCGTCTTGATTCGTGGACAACAATTCGTTTTCCAAACTGACGCAAGCCAAACCCATTCCGACCCCAGTGGAAAACAAAACGGGCCATGCTGAAATGAACGTTCGTCAAATTGGTTTCGTATGTTTCACAATTCTGCGACGAGAAACTCATATAATCGACTTACATATAAATGAAAAATTGACTGAAGATTTACTTGTTGAGGTCAAGAGAGAAATGCCACAACCGACGAGGAATCCTCCTCCTGAAAATGGAAAGACGAATTCAAATTTAGAGTCATTTTTGCAGGACGCCTTATAGAAATTACTCTAAATCCTGAGGGTATCTGAGTTTAAAATGTTACACAGCAACGAGATTACTGTATGTCTTAATATCGTGAGAGACGAGCACAATATATTCAAATATCTGGTGCGTTGCAACACACAACTTTCCTTGGCTCTACAACAGTTGACTTTGTACATGGCTAATTCTATTTAATCAGTTCATTTATCACTCAGCTCATTTGAACTTGGTCAAACAACGCTTTACGGCAGCAGGAAGCGGTAGCGCTTACAGTTCCAGATTTTATTGTGCTGCTCGTACTCATTGCAGAACCATTATTGAGCAATTGTTACTCAGATAATTAATGAGGCTGTGAACACAAATTTTTTGAAGAAGGGTAGTAATTACTTTTGCAGAGTTATTGGGTAAAAACCTTTAGAACTGGTAGTAAGCGAAACGACAGTAGTTGAAATTCAGGAATTTCTGGAGTGACCCCCATGAATCTCATGAGCGTTTTTAAACACTCACCCTTTAGGTATTGGATTGGACTACAATACCAATGTTTTTTAACATTCTACAAAAATTCCAGCGGAGTTTATAAGGAAAAAACTGTGCTAAAAACGCTTTTCGTCGAATATTTTGATAATTTATTGTGCTTCTCTCGTCATTTTCCCACGAATGGGAATTTTACGGTATCGTTGCCTTATTGAGAGCTATCAATATAAAAAATTTAATCAAAATCGTTAGAGCCGTTTTTGAGAAAAAAAATATTTGGTGTTTTGATCACTATGATAACTATAGTCAACTTTCGGTAGATTTTGCTCATACCCTTATTTTTTTCGTCCCATGGTAACCTGTACGCTAGAACATCAAGTTTCAGTTGATTTGGTACGGTTGTTTTCTTTAAAAACCGCGCTAAAATCGATTTCGTCGAAAGTTTTTGTAATTTTTGTACTGTTCTCGTCATTTTCCCACAAATGGGAATTTTATGGTATAGTTGCCTTATTGAGAGATATCAATGTAAAAAATTTAATCAAAATCGTTAGAGCCGTTTTGGAGAAAAAAAAATTTGATGTTTTGATCACTATGATAACTATAGTTCTCTTTCGGTGGATTTTGTTCATACCCTTATTTTGGCGTCCCATTATGAACAGCGGGCGAGATGAAAGTTTGAGATGATTTGATACGGTGGTTTTCCCTAAAAACCGTTCACAGACACACTTTAGTGACACGCACACAGACCATTTTCCCAAATAGGGGTTTTCGGACTCATTAGGGTCTGAAATGTAAAAATCTGAAGAAAACTCAACATTTTTCTTTCAGCCGATTACATAACTTTCCTTTCTACTTTGTAGAGCCAAGGAAAGTAAAAACAAATTGGCACGGTGTATTCTATCAAGCACCACCTGTGTTGTGTTTGGTATAGCTAACGCGCATTACGTACTCCTCCTATTTAAACATTGAGTTTTCTGAGAGCAATATAAGACCTTTGAGAAGATTTTGAACAGAGTTGAGAGAGAACGGCTGAAAATCGGCTCACAATTGATATTCGACCTGCAGATCACCATCAGACGCGTGTGCATGAGTATAGTAATTATAGCGACCAAACCAGCAACTATTTTTTCCCCCTCAAAAATGGCTATAACGGTTTCGATTAAATTTTTTTTGGTGAACAGTTCTAAGTGACATAACAGCACCATAAAATTCTCGTCTTTGAAAATCAAACTTAGAACTCCACAGTAAATTATAACAAATTTCGTCGAACGTGTTTAGCGCAAACGTTTCCATATATATTCCGCATTTTGCAATAATTTCAAAACGTTAAACGGGAGCTTCTGAGAAAAATCATGTTAACCTTTTCATCTCACTTGGGCATCGATTACACAATCACAATCGTGGTCATCGCATCATTAGGAGCAACTCAATAAATTCCATTAATTTCTACATAGAACGTCAAGGTATGTTCTATCTAGTTCATTTGAACTTAATGAAAAGCCGATTGGATTAGTCGCTAGGCGCTGCAAATTATTACACGATTCTTCACTATTCTCTGACACAGCTTGACGCAGTTTCACACCTCTGAGCATCTAACCCAGACCGAGTATCGAAATATCTGGTGCGTTGCAACACACAACTTTCCTTAGCTCTACGTCAATTCACTTTGTACATGGCTGATTCTATTTAATCAATTCATTTACCAAGCAGTTCATTTGAACTCGGTCAAACAACACTTCACAGCAGCAGAAAGCGGTAGCGCCTACAGTTCTGGAATTTATTGTGCTGCTCGTACTCACTGCAGGACCATTATTGAGCAATTGGTACACAGATAATTGATGAGGCTGTAAACACGGGTTTTTTGAAGGAGGATAGTAATCACTTTTGCAGAGTTATTGGGTAATAACTGTTAGAACTGGTAGTAAGCGAAACGGCGGTAGTTGAAATTTAGGAATTTCTGGAGTGAACCCCATGTATCTCATGAGCGTTTTTAAACACTCACCCTATAGGTATTGGATTGGACTACTACACCAATTTTCTTTAACATTCTAGTAACATTCCAGCGGAGTTTAAAAGGAAAAAACCACGGCAAAAACGCTTTTCGTCGAAACTTTTGATAATTTATTGTGCTGCTCTCGTCATTTTCCCATAAATGGGAATTTTATGGTATAGTTGCCTTATTGGGAGCTATCAATATAAAAAATTTAATCAAAATCGTTAGAGCCGTTTTTGAGAAAAAAAATATTTGGTGTTTTGATCACTATGATAACTATAGTTAAATTTCGGTGGATTTTGTTCATACCCTTATTTTGGCGTCCCATGGTGACTTTCGAGCGAGATATGAAGTTTGAGCTGATTTGGTACGATGGTTTTCTCTAAAAACCGCGCTAAAATCGATTTGGTCGAAAGTTTTGGTAATTTATTGTGCTGCTCTCGTCATTTTCCCACAAATGGGAATTTTATGGTATAATTATCATATCAAGAGCTACCAATATAAAAAATTTAATCAAAATCGTTAGAGCCGTTTTGGAGAAAAAAAAATTTGATGTTTTGATCACTATGATAACTATAGTTAAATTTCGGTGGATTTTGTTCATACCCTTATTTTGGCGTCCCATGGTAACCTGCGGGCGAGTTATGAAGTTTGAGCTGATTTGGTACAGTGGTTTTATCTAAAAATCGTTCACATACACACATACACACACACACACACAGACACACAGACCATTTTTCCAAATAGTGTTTTTCGGACGCAAGAGATGTCTTGTACTATTTAGTACCTATATATTTTTTGTCAAGCAGAGATAACTAAAAATATCTGGTGCGTAGCAACACACAACTTTCCGCCACCCCTTTAAGTTAGAACACCAGCTACATAGGCGGGCGCTATATCTTCGTTCAACGCATTTCTACAGAAACTTTTATAGAAAACAAAATGTAGGGACTAGTTAGCTGAGAGTACTCCGTAAGTTTGATCGAAATCGTTAGAGCCGTTTTTGAGAAAATTGGAATACCGATAAATTAATATTCGACAAATCTCCTTTTCTGAGTTAACTTGGCTTATATCTCCGTTCAACATATATATACAGAAATAATTATGGAGAACGAAATGTTGGTATGGAAGACTAAAAGACACTCCATTGGGATTTATCACATCTGGTGAAGCAGTTACCCTGGAATTTACGGAAGTGTTCGAAAAAACGTTATTTTCGACACATTTTGATTTTTATCTCTGCTCAATGGACTGTCAGAGGAACATTTATTCAGAACAATATGTAGGTATTAACTATTTGAAAACATCCTGTGAGTTTGGTGAAAATCGCTGAAGCCGTTTTGCCAAACAGCGTAAAAAACCTATTTTTGCTTCATGGGCCTATATCTCCGTTCACCGTATTTTCGTGAAGATATGTATAGAGAAGAAAAGTTAGGCATTGATTAGTAGAAGATAATTTGAAAGTTTAATCAAAATCGTTAGAGCCGTTTTCGAGAAAAATGCTAAAAACCCTAGTTTTTGGTACATTTTCGTGCCGCCACCCCCCTTCCCACCGGCCGAAATCGTCCATAACCTTATTTTGGTGTCTACAAAAAATAACGAACAAAACAAAAAAAGAACCAGCTCAATCGGATCAGCCGTTCTCCCGCAAATCGAACTACAGACACACACACACACACATACACACGGACCACGCGCCGAAATTAGGTTTTTTAGACTCAGTAGGGTCTGAAACGTAAAGATCTGAAGAAAACCCAAATTTTTTTTTGGGCCGATTACTATACTTACCTTCCCTTCGGGTAGCGGAAAGTAAAAATATGCCAAAATATCTGGTGCGTTGCAACACACAACTTTCCTTAGCTCTACGTCGGTTCACTTTGTACATGGCTAATTCTATTCAATTAATTCATTTATCACTCAGTTAATTTGAACTTCCTCAAACAAAGGTTTACGGCCGCAGAAAGCGGTAGCGCTTACAGTTCCGGAATTTATTGTGCTGCTCGTACTCATTGCAGGACCATTATTGAGCAATTGGTACACAGATAATTAATGAGGCTGTAAACACGATTTTTTAAAAAAAGGATAGTAATCACTTGTGCAGAGTTATTGGAAAATAACTGTCAGAACTGGTAGTAAGCGAAACGGCGGTAGTTGAAATTCAGGAATTTCTGGAGTGAGCCCCATGTATCTCATGAGCATTTTTAAACACTCACCCTTTAGGTATTGGATTGGACTACAATACCAATTTTTTTAACATTCTACAAGAATTCCAGCGGAGTTTATAAGGAAAAAACTGCGCGAAAAACGCTTTTGGTCGAAAATTTTGATAATTTATTGTGCTGCTCTCGTCATTTTTCCACGAATGAGAATTTTATAGTATCATTGCCTTATTGAGAGCTATCAATATAAAAAATGTAATTAAAATCGTTAGAGCCGTTTTTGAGAAAAAAATTGGTGTTTTGATCACTATGATGACTATAGTTAACTTTCGGTGGATTTTGCCCATACCCTCATTATTGCGTCCCATGGTAACCTGTAGGCTAGACATCAAGTTTCAGCTGATTTGGTACGATGGTTTTCTCTAAAAACTGCGCTAAAATCGATTTCGTCGAAAGTTTTGGTAATTTATTGTGCTGCTCTCGTCATTTTCCCACAAATGGGAATTTTATGGTATAATTATCATATCAAGAGCTACCAATATAAAAAATTTAATCAAAATCGTTAGAGCCGTTTTTGAGAAAAAAAAATATTTGGTGTTTTGATCACTATGATAACTATAGTTAACTTTCGGTGGATTTTGTTCAAACCCTTATTTTGGCGTCCCATGGTGACTTTCGAGCGAGATATGAAGTTTGAGCTGATTTGGTACGGTGGTTTTCTCTAAAAATCGTTCACAGACACACATACACACACACACACACACACACACACACACACACACGCGCGCGCGCGCACACACACACACACACACACACACACACACACACACACAGACACACAGACCATTTTCCCAAATAGTGTTTTTCGGACTCAGGGGGGTCTGAAACGTAAAGATCTGAAGAGAACTCAAAATTTTTTTTTCAGCCGATTACATAACTTTCCTTTCTACTTCGTAGAGCAAGGAAAGTAAAAATCGAAGTTGTTCACAATCAATGCAGGTCTGATTTAATTAAAACTGAGAGCTTGTCTTTTAGTAACTTACACCACCACTTCTCGATGAAGATCAAAAAATGTTCATTTTCTAAATAATTCGGAAAATTGATTACACGCTGATCAGTATGTTCAGTAGCCCGCTCCTCCGACCATTCTCCCCATCTAATTTGAACTTCTTGTATCTCCCTTTTATAGTTTCTGCATTCGTGCCGATCCATCTTGGAAAATGTTCAATTTGATTAAGAAATGGTTGGGCAATCACAGGCACGTCCTCCTCCACCCCCCACCCCACCCCCACCCAATAAATAACGACTCATTACCACACATTATAAGCTGGGCGCTTTTTAATTTCCCATTGCGTTAAGAATTGATTCAAATAATCAAATAGCCTTCGTTTCACTCACCGACGAAACATGCCCCTCTTTTAACAACTTGTTCCCAATTTACTTCGTTGAATCCTGGTTTCATTATTTCGTGGGAACTGCCGTCTGGCCGCGATTTGAACACCAATAAGAGGCAGACAGTGAGTGATAAAAGGCGAATACCCGACGCAATATACGCCGTAGCTATGGCAAGGTGTGAGGGAGTTTGGGAGTCATTCAGGTGATTCTGCAAAATTCGTTCCTGAACATGAAGCGTCTTCCGTCGATTTATTTGAAATTGCGAATTACTTTTAAATCCTGTTCGTTGTTATAGATTTCATAGTGTAGGTTTAATCCGTCGGCTAAAGCGTTGGACAATTCACTCGAGTTTGGCTGGTTGAGAATAAACTCATCTTCAAATATTCGCTTCTGTCGCTCCGTTTGAACTAGACCGAATTTGGTTTTTACGATCTGCCGAAAATGCTGCCCCGGGTCAGGAAGAAATATCTGGAGCGAAGTCTACACAAGTCACATTCGCATTTATCGGAAGAAACTTGAACACGTTCAAAAAAGTAGTTTTTCGACACATTTTGGTTGTAATCCCTCTCAACGGACTATCAGAGAAACAATTATCGAAACCATACGTTGATCATTTAAAGACACCCTGTGAGTTTCATGAAAATCGTTAGAGCTGTTTTCCCAAAAAGTAAAAAAACTGGCATTAATAGCATCCGATAATTTGAATTTAATTTAGAGAAAAATGTATATTTAATTCTTTTCGGACCTTAAAAAAAAATAACCTACAAAACGTAAATCAAAACGTCTGAAGAAAATTTAATGTTTACTTTCTGCCGCCCAAACGGTAAGGAAAGGGATTGTGTAAAAAAAAAAAAAGAAAAGAATTTGAGTTTTTTTTCAGATCTTTACGTTTTGTGGCCTACATTTCCTTGTGTGGTCTGTGTCTGTGTGTCTGTAAGTAGCTAGGCTTGAGTTCAGGCTTCAGCTTGAGTGCTGAGATGCGTGGCCCAGTCTGCTTGGTGCTGTCTTGTCGAGGTTACAGAGCGAAGGTTGTGAATGTTTTTGTCATTGAAGAATTACAAGTTCTGGCTAGAGGCGTCCTCGATGTGTGGCTGAACATCGAGGTAGAGTTGCTTGGTGACCTCCTCAGTTGGAAGCTGTGTGGATCTTGATGATCTTTTTAGATTATAGTAGTGATTATAGTTTTTGGGAGGTTGAGCCATTCGAAGGCAACTAAGTCTTGATTTAACGATGCATTCTGCTGTGTGTGCTTGGCTAGGCCTCCCACCTAAGCCCCATCATGTAAGTGTATTCTGTGGGACTTGGTATTCCATCTCTCTCTCTCTCTCCCTCCCCCCCTCTCATTCCCCTCTCGCTCTCCTCTCTCTCTCTCTCTCTCTCTCTCTCTCTCTCTCTCTCTCTCTCTCTCTCTACAACTATTCTACGCTGTTCATGTGGCGTCATTGTCTACAACGATGAGGCGTGGATGATTACTGTTGTGCCTGTGGTAATCAGTTTGAGTCGCTGAATCATGTAGTAGAATCAGGTGTGTTTGTGTACTCAATTTGCAGCGACCGAAGTGAAAGATTGCAATTTTCAGCGACTGAAAAGGGAAGGGGGGTACCAAAACGTACTAAAAACCGGAAGAGTTTCTCATTTTTCTAAAACAAAACGGCTCATAACATAAACTTTCAAATTACCTTCTACTAATTATTAACTACTTTTTGTTTCCCAAAATCCCAATCTCTGTTAACGGAGCATTAACGATTTACACCAAACTCACATGGTACTTTCGTGTAACTAGTCCCTATATTTTGTTCAGCACGAACTGCTCCGTATAAATGCCTTGAACCTTAGTTCGACGTCGTACGATATCCCTAAACGAAAATAGCATGTCAATTGGACAAGGGCACAGGAAAGATGCTTCCCTCTAGATATTTTTCTAAGAAGTACCTTACAATTCACGCATGTTGAGGAATATTGCGTGATGCGCCGTTATTGATAATCACGTTTTGAATGTCAATTAATGCGATGAAATTAAACTGTTGAGAATCAAAGCGCCTGAAGAGAAGAAGTACCGTCGAGCAGAGACGTATTGCGGGAAAGTAAACCGCGCTCCGAGCAGGCGTTAGCATCCGCGTCATGTCTCCTTCCAGTGTGTTGAAGGGGATCCTTAGTATTGATAAGAGAGATATGACAAGGCCTCTTCTTGCGGAAAACAAATAACACATTTTTCAACTCAAATTTTCTCGTTATTTGCCTTGAAAAGCTATTATTAGCGATGTAGTTGGAATAACATACAGACAAACTTAAGTATGCGATTATTTAAAAGTAAGTTGCCGTTGTTCTCGTCGTGTTGTTTTATCTCAAACTGAAGCTGTACGTCTGGAATCGGGAAAGAGTGATATCTTCTGTGGAAACTTGATCCGTGATTGAGGATTTTATATCCGCAGTTGACGAATGATCGAATTTGCGTCTGCGTTGAGGTAAGTGGCCTTATCTAACAAAAGTTCGTTGGTTTAATTCGTGATTCATTCGGTTGTGGTTGGGAGTTGCTTGGTTGTTTGTGTATCTACCGTGTTAATTGCTTCCGGTCGGGCAGTTCCGAAAAACGCTACTTAAGTACAATATATTGTTTGCTTAAATAGATCTGCAGTGTTTTGTCCTCTCTCTGGCGTTGTGTACCTTGCTAACATCGAGCGTAAGAGCGTAGACATTGACACTGCTCATACTGATCTTCTCCCGGAGGATTTACACATTCGACGTTGATGTTCTGCAGTCTTCCATTTTGGCAATAGTTACACCTACAAAAATCGAAGTACTGACTCCTGTGTGGGAGCACTTTGTTCGCAAATGACTTCCCTGTCGTCCTCTGACACTCTTCATTTGTCGCGATTGCGCTGGTAGAGTTTGTTAGCGAGTTCAGCAGCTTTTCGTATGTTTGTTTGGCCGGTTCTTCCGAGAACTTGTCTGGTTCGAAAAGGTATTCATTGTAAAAGTTTAAGTAGCGCGTTGAAGTCGTTCAGGTGGAAAAATTGGAATTAGGTTGTGACGCCAAAGGCTCTTATAAGACACTGTTTGCAGGATAACAGCTGGGCTAACAATAGTAGCAATTCCAAGCGCCCTGGGAGTGGTGACCCCCACTAATGCAAAGATGGGCATAGATCTGAAAGGCCTGAAATAAATGTTTATGTACCACATGTTCCTCACCTAGAGCAACAATTCCTCTGGAAGCTGACCAGAGGTTAAAAAAATGAATATCATCAGGCGTTGGTTCTTATCCAAACTGTTTTTCTGTCGTTGTCCCATCAAATCTGCCGTATTATTAAC
This sequence comes from Pachypeltis micranthus, assembly GCA_020466155.1. NCBI lineage: Eukaryota > Metazoa > Arthropoda > Insecta > Hemiptera > Miridae > Pachypeltis > Pachypeltis micranthus. The sequence goes on from CM035773.1 coordinate 33,450,219, forward strand.
AGTATTGAGGGCAAGAGAATGGCGAGCTGCCACCGGCCAGGAAAAGCTGACGACTGAGTTGAGTAAGAGAGAGGACTGTAATTACACTTATGAACAATAGGGATAGAGTACAGAATAGAGAGAGACACAGAATGCACACAGCACGAATAGGGTATGGAACTGGTGTAGGAGAGAGAGCAGAGTGAGAGAGTGTGAGTAACTGTGGAAGAACTGAGAGTCGATTGATAGCTTAACTACGCATGCGCTAAGCATCGACTAGGACATTTATAGATTCGAGTCTGGGAAAGACACATTTTGTGATTAATAAATGTTTTCGTAGAAATGCTTAGAAATGTACGACGATACGATATTCTCGAATTTACGGGGATTGAGCAAAATCGCTACGCACTAGATAGTTTTTAACATTTTCGTGCTCTTAGTTTGCGCCCAAACGACAATGTCGTGTTTACTTGGCTATTATTCAACAAGTAAGAAGGTATCTTAAGTTGTACATAGGTATGAAATGCTGGGAAGTGTGAACATTGGTAACTGCTGTGACACTTCCTGTACAACCATCCGAACGTGGAGATTGTATTAAAAGTGTAAATTTATTAGAAGTGTTTTGCTCAGCTATGGCCAAATCAGGTCGTTGCCTTTGTACCTAATTGGAAATCCTGAACTTGAGCGGATATGAGTCCAGCCTGTCCTGACCTGAACTCTTCCAAATAAAAGCTACCAGTTCATTCAGCCTCTTCTGCCATCAAAAGAAGCTCCTCTATGTTTTCGTTCAGTGGATGTGCTGCGGTGACCAATCTCGGTAACTAAGTAGGACCGTGCACGTCTGGCAATGGGTTACATTTTTATCTATTGGCTGACTGGTTGATTCTGCTTGTATCTTCGATGACAGGGTGGAATTATTGAAGAGTTGCTGACACGCTCCTCGCTCTCATCCCTTCACTAGTTCACATAATCAAAGATCCCCTTGTGTCTTAAGTTTAATTACAATCCTCTCTTTCACTCGACTATTTCGCCAACTTTTATTCAACCGCTACAGCTCCCCACTCCTATGTGAGCGTGGTAAAGGCGTAGAATGGCAATCAAGGGTTTAGACAAATATCAATCATACCTAGTAGGAGCAACGAGTAGTCATCACACAGTCCTTTTAATCGCCCCATATTTTCCAGCTTCAAGCGATAGTCGAAGGCATGATTCAGTGACAGCGAGAATACGGTTGACCATGTCGAACCCATCTTACTACTTCAAGCCGAAATGGCTTGACAACCTCAACCCCACGTGGGCGTCTGAAAGAGTCGACACGATCGCCACGCGAGAAGGAGCGCAGCTGCTGTACGACATTCTTCTTGCCAACAAGGTAACCGAGAAGAAATATCTGGTGCGTTACAACACACAACTTTCCGTATCTCTACGTCAATTCACTTTTTACATCGCTAATTCTGTTTAATCAATTCATTTATCACTCAGTTCATTTGAACTTAGTAAAACAACGCTTTACGGCAGCAGGAAGCGGTAGCGCTTACAGTTCCGGAATTTATTGTGCTGCTCGTACTCATTCCGAAACCATTACTGAGCAATTGGTACACAGATAATGAGGCTGTAAACACGAATTTTTTGAAGAAGGATAGTAATTACTCTTGCAGAGTTATTGGGTAAAAACGTTTAGAAGTGGTAGTAAGCAAAACGGCGGTAGTTGAAATTCAGGAATTTCTGGAGTAAGCCCCATGTATCTCATGAGCGTTTTTAAACACTCACCCTTTAGGTATTGGATTGGACTACAATACCAATTTTTTTTAAAGATTCCAGCGGAGTTTATAAGGAAAAACCTGCGCTAAAAACGCTTTTCGTCGATTTTGATAATTTATTGTGCTGCTCTCGTCATTTTCCCACGAACCGGACTTTTATGGTATAATTGCCTTATTAAGAGCTATCAATATAAAAAATCTAATCAAAATCGTTATAACCGTTTTTGAGAAAAAAATGTGGTGTTTTGATCATTATGATAACTATAGTTAACTTTCGGTGGATTGTTCCCATACCCTTATTTTGGCGTCCCATGGTAACTTGTAGGCTAGACATCAAGTTTCAGATGATTTGGTACGGTTGTTTTCTCTAAAAACCGCGTCAAAGTCGATTTCGTCGAAAGTTTTGGTAATTTATTGTGTTGCTCTCGTCATTTTCCCACAAATGCGAATTTTATGGTATAGTTGCCATATTGAGAGCTATCAACGTAAAAAATTTAATCAAAATCGTTTTAGCCGTTTTTGAGAGAAAAAAAATTTGGTGTTTTGATCACTATGATAACTATGGTTAGCTTTCGGTGGATTTTGCTCATACCCTTATTTTGGCGTCCCATGGTAACCTGCGGGCTAGATATCAAGTTTGAGTGGATTTGGTACGGTGTTTCTCTCTAAAAATCGTTCACAGACACACACACACACACAGACCATTTTCCCAAATAGTGTTTTTCGGACTCTGAAATGTAAAGATATGAAGAAAACTCAAAATTTTTTTTTCAGCCGATTACCTAACTTTCCTTTCTACTATGTAGAGCCAAGGAAAGTAAAAACGTTATTTAGTATTGGAGTTCGTTGTATTTACGCGACTGGCTCTAATTCGATCGTTTTGATTGCAGGAACTTCTTACGCTTCCCGTATCTCAACCGATGGTGAATCGGCAAATGGAATACACTTCGAATTACAGTTTCAGTGATTTAGAACCGCACATCACGTCGCTGCTTCATGCTCAACAAAAACTATCGAAAAGCTCGAGGACTGAATCAACTTATTGTATCGTTCTTAATCAGAGGTTGACTCTTTTGAAGAGGATTTTGTACGCCTATTCGGCTGTCCGATACGATAACAAGGAGAAAGTGAGTTGAACACTTCTACACTTTTTATTTACAAAGAATGCTACGAAATAAACAGGATGTTTGCGCATAAGTGGGGTAATCTCTACAGGAAAATTAAAGCCCCATGGCAACCAAGGGGGGAATTTAAATATAAGAAAAAACACTTTGATTGTCTGTCGTACAAAAAGCTTAATATTTATAAAAAGAAGAATCAAAAAGAACAGAAGTAAAAATAAAAGTGACTTATTTCGACCGCGGAAAGTCTTTGTGGGGCACTTGCAAAGACGATGAGTGTCTACCGATGAGCAAAGGCGATTAGGAGAAATTCTCCGATGACAGGAAGAATGCTTCAAAAAGGGTAAATAAGGGAAAAAGGCTGAACAAATCACGTCAGGACGGAAGGCAGAAGTGAAGTGAAGTGAAGTCGGCGCCGATGGCAGGCGAGGAACAGAAGAGGGGTGGTATGGTACGAAGAACCGATTCTCCCCAGAGCGCGAGCCCGGTCCAAAGGAAACACAGCAAGGCAACAATCGGGCAGACGCAACAAACAAAGACGAGAAAACTGCGAAGTGATTTGGCGCGTGAACACAGGAAAGCCGACCTTTTTTTCGTCTGATTTAACCAGATCTGAGGCCAAAAAATGTCATTTGAGACAACGGTTCGTGTGTGCGCCAACACATATAATTTGTCATTGTTGGGTTTGTTCTCAGAGTTCGATTGGTTTGATGTCCTCTGAGTGTGAAGCAGTAGATGTTTCAGTCATGTTGTGGATCCTGTTATGCTTCGTCTGGGGTGTCTTCGCAGTAAAGCATTACAGAAAGGCTACTTTTGTTTATTTATTTGTTTTAGTGTTAAAGCCATTCATATCGAGCCTGTAACGTCTCTTACTGCAATGGCCTGTCTAGCCTGTTTAGATCGCTTTATAGCGAGGCGGGGTTTACCTTCTTGTATCTATTCGGACCAGGGGCGCAATTCCGGAGGCGCTTCCCGCGAAATTAATGATATTTCCAAATTCTTGATGTCACATAGTCCCGAACTTGCTGAATGGTTAGCTCTCCGAGAGATTCAATGGGTTTTCAATCCACCCTACTCCCCCAATTTTGGACGATTATGGGAAGCTGGGATTAACTCCACCAAGGCTCGCTTGAAACGAATAGTGGGATCTCAAGACCTTTAAGGAATTTGTTACTATCCTCGTTAGAGTAGAGAGCTTGAATTCTCGACCCTTATGTTCACTGTCCAGCTCGCCTCAGGATGGGTTTGACTATTCAACTCCAGAGCATTTACAACGACCGAAACGTGAGGTGCTTGACATACCGAAGAACAGGTAGACTCGTCGGCAGATGGCGTGTAAAATTACATTTCTGGCGCAGATGGAGTACCGAGTATTTGCATTCACAGATGCATTGACCCAAATGGCATTAGCAGTAAGAAACTGCTTTGAAGGTAGACGATCTTATACTCTGCCTGTTGCGGCCAACTGCAACAAAGAAACAAGTAAGAAAGAAGAAAAAAAAAAAGACTGAACTAACGGGAGATTGACGACATCATCTCGACTAAGCCTTGCCGTTGATTTGGACCTTTCGACTCTTAATCTGGCTTGCCAGGGTTTTGGCCAAATCAACTAAAGCATTCTCGTCCATAGGAGTGGGAGGGTCTCCCCACGCCTGCTTCAGTTGGCTGTGTTAAGCGAAAAAGAAAGGACTCTATTTTCACGCGATCACATCGTACCACAGCGCCAATTTCTATACATGGGTGTTCGCGCACTTGACTATTGTAAGTGTTTTGTGGAGCGCATGCTCAATCACTTCGCTACCTACTGATATTGAAGCCGTCCAGCACCACGTCAGCAGCAGTTGCATCTAGCATACCAGCGACCGTTTCTACACGGACGATACGCTCATCGACCCAGCAAGCTATTCGGTCAGATCATCCAACCTTATTTTATTTTATTTCAACTGCAGAACACACTTTAATTTATTCATTTTTTGTACATTATATTCCACCTACAATTCCGTCTTGTTATTTTTCTAATCCTCGGGACTAAGAGACGACCCACGAACGTTGCTAGATTACGATATTTCTGCGAATCAGAAATCGCAAGAGGTGCTCTAAAACACACCCATTATCTTTATACACTAACAACAATTTTTTTCACTACCATAAACCTGGAATGCCAACATCACAAAGGCCCATGGGAAGAATACGTGAATTTCTTCAGGGAGTAGATGGTTAGAGTGATTCGTTTTGCCATTCCCAATGGACAAACTAAACGGCGACCCACTAGCAAGGTGCCTTCCCAATAATTCATGTACATTACGAAGCTTTCCTATTCCATGTTTTTCTATTCGATAATGTACATACGTTTTATTTTTGAATTTCCCATTTCAACTGTTAATTTTCTTAATCAGTCCGTTAGCTGCATAGCATATCCTTGTTTTAAATTCTTTCCTCCTTTACAAAGCTGGGGAGTTTTGAGCTGCTTGAATTTTATATTCAAAATTGTTATTTTGAGGTAGGGGGTATGTTTGGTTTGTTCTCGAAGGTCGATTGGTTCGGCGCCTTTTGCCCGGGGAGTCGTCCTCTGAGTTTACAAACAATCCTTTTCCTATTCCCATGTCCCCATGCTTACCTTTTTACTTCCAATTTTCCCTTCCATTTCGTCATCTGCCGCTCGCCAGCATCGTGCTTTTTTCGAAACGATATCTAATTTCATATTGTGCTGTGGAGTTTTTCTGGAAGTGTTCCATCACTTTCAACACCTGATTCATTTGAAATTACGTCGCCTCCAAGACTGTGACCGATTTTTTTATCCCCGGGGAACAGTAAAGGTTTGGTGAGTCCCACAATTTATTTTCTAGTTTGTAGATTTACTGTTTGGTGGGGGGTGGGGGTGGGGGGTCGCCGGGTGATTGGTTTTCGAATTCGGGCTTCTGAGAGTAAATCCAGCAACAATGATTGGGGAACACTTTGCCGATGGTTTTTTTAATTTTATAACGCAAAAGAGAGTGACTACTTCCCCCTCATTGTTCTCAACAGTCGTTCTCTGTTGTGTACACGAACCCACACAGATCGTCTGTAGGAAACCATTGGTGTAGTCTGCTAATTGTTGACAGTTAACTTTTTGATATTAGATTATGATTTTTTCGCATGGTTATTGTAGGTTTCTGTTTTTATTTTAGTGACCAGAAAATGTAATGAGTGAAGGTTTGTGTTTACTATTCCACAACGTCTGTAAAGAACTCATTTTGCGAGGTACAACGATCACTACTCACGTCAACGACGTCACTGATATCATTCGAAATACGTTATAAAATTATATACGATGAGAATTATGAGTGATGGACGACAAAATGATTTTCTCATTTTTCATTAAATTTAAATTATAATTCATGAAAATTATGGACGAGGCGAACCATTATATCTGACGGGAGGTTAAAAAAAAAATTAACTCCCTTATTTGGCATAGTCACTGCATTTTGCTTTCTCACAGGTAAGGAATTTCCTGCCAAAGTCTTCTGTGATGTCCTCAATTGGAGTAGTTGTACCAATGGCCAAAAATCGTTCCCTCTCAAGTCTCTGGGACTTCACCAGGACGGGATAAAGAGTTTCCTCATGTGTGCCACACCACCTGGGCTGATGAGTCTGGACTATGCCCATAACGTGCATGTGTTTGTTCATTTTGAAGCGTCCCGTGACTCCCATTATCTGTCTCAAGTCCTTTTTTTTTCATCATCACAACTAGGACTAGGACTTATCTCTCGTGTTGGTCCTGAGATAAAGCGTTAGGAGGACTGTCTGGTGCATTTTCTTGGCATATTCTCTTACTGTCCTCTTGACTAGTGACTGATGCCTGACAATGGGGAAGTGGCCTCATAGGTACAGTAGACGAACCGAGTCTAGCCAGATGGTTCGCCCTCTCATTTCCAGTGATCCTTTTACGCCCAGGAATCCAATAAACGTTAACTCTTTTTGAGTTTGCTTAAAAGTTGAGCTGCATCCTGCTTTCCTTCGCCAATTTTGTTGTTAAACGATAGTTCTTACCGAATATAATACCCTTTATCATGAACTATGATGGCCCCAAGCGATAATTGTGTAAATCTCTGTTCGAAAAACCTTAGGAGTACCCAGTCTTCATTCACATTTCAGTGACCAACTGCCAAAGCACTGTGATCAGTAATAAAGGTTACTCTGCTCATTACCCATTGTGCGATGTAACACAATTAATTAATGTAAATTTATTGCAGACGGTTCAATGTACTACCATAAAGAGTTCGGAGTCGTCATGCGCGTTGGTGGCAAGCTCATCAGTCGCGTCAAATCTGAATGGTTCTGAAGCTCTCGTTGAAGTTGCCGTGAAGTCCGGTTTGTCTTTGTTCTTCGCTCTTCTGAAACAGAGCTGGCAGTTTTCACAAATTCCCGGTACAGTATATTCTACATGTATAACGTTCTTTGGTTGTTTGGTTATTTGTCATACTGCGGTTCAGTAAAGTCTCAAACGCGAAGCACGTTTAGAAATCTCGGGTTTTCAGCTTTTTCAAAGTGGCGAATGTACTTCTGATTCCTTCGTTGTACAGTTTTTGTTTCTCTAGAATGAAGAGAAATTGAGGCTGTTCCAGGGGATTTTATGAATCACGCACGTAATTTTTGGAGCAACGCCGCTCACTTCTTTAAGAGAAGGCCCTTCCATCCTTTTGCCCTTCACAATGGTCCTTATTTTCAATTGGAAGAACGGTTAGCGTTAATGTGTCCGAGCTATTGTTAAAAATTGGAATACCGATAAATTAATATAAGACAAATCTCCTTTTCTGAGTTAACTTGGCTTATGTCTCTGTTCAACATATATATACAAAAATAATTACAGAGTATTAAATGTGGGTATGGGTGACTAAAAGACAATCGGTAAGATTGATCACATCTGGTGGAGCAGTTACGGAAATGTTCGAAAACAAGTTATTTTCGACACACATTGATTTTTATCTCTGTTCAATGGACAGTCAGAGGAACATTTATTGAGAACAATATATAGGTATTAACTATTTTAAAACATCCTGTGAGTTTGGTGAAAATCGTTGAAGCCGTGTTGCCAAAAAGCGTAAAAAACCTATTATTGCTTCATAGGCCTATATTTTCATGGAGATATGTATGGAAGAAGGTTGTGCACTAAAAAGGGGTGTAGTTGTTGGCAAGATTGATGCGCGGGATTTGTTTGACATACCATCGTTGTTAGCAGCCTTCTAGGAATTGCTTCAGCTACCAATGCTTCAAAATGCGCGAGGAATATCGCATAACAACACGAAAATGTGCCAAAAATCTCATTTCTTGAACATTCCCTTAAATTTCACGGTAACTCGCAACAATTTCTGGAAGCCAGCTGTATCTTGAGGTAAAAGTGCGAGCGAGCGAATTTTCATTATGAAACGCGAGGGACATTTGAGATGTGAGGAATAGTGCCCATCACACAGCTGGTGCCCTCACAGTTTACTGCCCATTTTTTCCACTGTCGAAGCATCTTTGTCAAAATTTTCCAGAGCTTTTTACGCGTTTACGTACTTTCATCATATTTCTTTCTATAACCGTGTGTTTTTTGTTAGGGACAATAGACCTTTGAGAGTACAGTAAAAGTAAAATAATAAAACCTTTGATTTAAAAATAAATGCGTTTTCTGTTAAAATGAAATTGCAAATAAAAATGAAAGAAAATTAATATAATCGTCCGACCTTCTGAAGGAGGAATAGTGGCGTCCACGGCTGTATATGGGGCCCACCTATCGTTGGCGATAAAATGCGTAGATCTTGTGGTAGAACTTTATTCTTCAGAATTGTCTTCGCTTGTGAGCTCCAGCAAGGAATGTATAGTTGTGGTAGTATACGTCGATATTGGAACAGCCTGCTAGGAGGATTTCAAGCTGTAGAAATAACAGAAAAGCTCAGATCGTGTCGCGTGGGCAGACGAAAATCGAGGAATGGCGGCTGCGGTAGTTTTTTACCACACCACTTTCACTATAACTTGACCATATTTACTTTCTACATTAAAAAAAAAGAAAATATATTTGAACAAAATAAATAAATATCCCTGGTTTATATAGGCAGGAGCAGGAACTTATTGTGGAGGCCCTGTCCTACCATGAGTGCCTAAAAACCGTGGTTTTGAACAAAGTAAATGAAAAGGTCAGTGCTCAGGAGAAAATGATGTTGATTGAATCAAAAATCGTACGATGTTGATCGTGAAATCGTAGAAACAAAATGAGCAAGGTATACGAGCGGCTGCCTTGGAGAGGTAGTATGGGCATCATCATTCAACAACGTGCACTGTGCTTACACAGAACGAGTCGATAAAGGGTATAATGCCAGCCAAGGGCGTTACCATAGTTTCCAAGCTTTCAAGCTTTATCCATTTTCAAGGATGAGACTCTGCTGATGGTTTAGTTGAAGGCGATACCTTAACGCAGGACATCTGTCTTCTTTGATGCCCACCCTCGGAAAAGCTGTACCAAATACGAGGCATATCCACAAAGTAAGTGTACTGAAGCTCCCGTAGGCCGTAGAGAATTTTTTTTGCTATGTTGGGCACACTGTCGTGTAGCGTGACTCCTCCCCTCCGAAACAAGACCAAAATGAGGTCAGTACGTTGAAAACTGTGGTCTCAGGAGCATTTCTCGTGAAAGATGTCGATCGACTCTGCCGCCAAGTGCAAAATCCGCGCGGTCATCCGGTACCTCGTTGTTAATGAGAAATCCCCGATTGAAATTTTTTATGAGGTAAAGGCAATTTATGGTGGAGGACACATGAATCGTACGAGTGTGTACAAGTGGTGTAGGGAGTTTAAGAACGGTCGTACGAATGTGCATGACGAATTGAGAAGTGGGAGACCGTCAATTGTGACTGACAAACTTGTGGAAAAGATTGAGAATGCGGTCCGTGACGATCGCAGATTGACTCTGGACGAAATTTCTACGAAGTTTCCTGAAATATCCAGATCTTTGCTGCACGAAACAATAACAGAAACCCTCGGATTTCATAAACTGTGTGCAAGATGGGTCCCAAAACAACTGACTGAACAACACAAGTTGAATCGAGTGCAGACCTCTAAAGAGATTTTGGAACGGTATGAACTGGAGGGTGATGATTTCCTCAAGTGTATTGTTACTGGAGATGAGACTTGAGTTGCACACTATACTCCAGAAACCAAGAGACAGTCCGAACAGTGGCGTCACACCACTTCACCCTCAGCCAAAAAGTTCAAAACCACAATTTCTGGGAAAAAATCATGGCATCAGTGTTTTGGGACCACAAAGGCATCATACTGATCGATTATTTGCCTCAGGGGGAGACCATAAACGCGGCAAGGTATTGTGAGACCCTGAAAAAATTGAGAAGAGCCATTCAAAATCGAAGGAGGGGTCTTTTGACGAAGGGCGTTTGCTTGCTCCATGAAAATGCCCGACCTCACACAGCCAACTTCACGAAGGAACTGTTGGACTCTTTTGGATGGGATGTTTTAGACCACCCCCCTTATTCCCCCGACCTGGCGCCTTCAGACTATCATCTTTTCACTTCTCTAAAGACGCACATGGGTGGAAAAAAATTTTCAATCTACGAGGAGGTGAAGAGGGAGGTCGACAAGTGGACGAAGGAGGTGGCGGCAGATTTCTATAAGGCAGGCATAAAAAAATTGATCCCTCGCCTAACTACCTGCATCGAGAGAAATGGCGACTACGTAGAAAAATAGCTTAAATGTATACCTACGTAAGCACGTATTTTTTTTGTTTTAATACATTTTTTTGATCCCTAAAAAAATCGAGTACACTTACTTTGTGGATATGCCTCGTACCACAAATCGCTCCCTTTCAAGTCTCTAGGACTGGGCCAGGAGGTGAGGGGAGTTTCTTCGTCTGTAGCGCACCACCTGGACCGAGGGGTATCGATTATGCCAGTGGTCGGCAACCTTATTAGCCAAAGAGCCAAATATGCAAATTAAAACGATTTTTAAAATTTGAAAGCCAAATCTGTTTGTAAATGTATAGTAAACATTCATCGTCGTTTTAGAGATTCATTAAATTATGGGTACATTGAATAAAACTTGATTTCATATTTAATAAGAACTTTATTCGTTGTTAAAAAATAATTTGATATCTAGTAAAGCATCCATATAAACACTACTTCTTACGTCTCCTTTTAAAGTTTGCTCAAGCCCGGTTTGTAGGTTGTTGTTTTTAATTTTAGGCACATTTCCAGGTTCTCATCCATGAAACGACTTCTTAGTTTGTGTTTAAGAAGATTCGTACTTGAAAAAGATTGTTTGCATGAATATGTTGAGCCGAAAAGGGAAAGAACAGCAGACGCGAGTTTTTTTAGCTGATTGTAAGCATCCGACATATTCCAGGCGTTGAAAATGAACATGTCTTCTTTCTCCTGGGTTTTTTAAGCAGACCACTTGTTCACATTTTCTCTTCTCCAATATTTACAAATCAACACAAAATTGTTCAAATTTAGAGCTCCATACATTCTTGATTGTCAAATCCAGTAATTGTATTTCAAAGTTAGCTATGTCTGCAGTCTTCACCTGAACGTACAACAGTCGCCGTCGACCGATTATAGGCTGGGCAAGCCCGTAGGATATTTGTGCCAGAGCCACGCTCAAGAGTATAAAGAGCTGCACTTTGCCGATCTCCAGACTATGCCCATAACGTAGATGTGTTTGTTCATTTTGCAGCGTCCCGTGATGATCCCCACAGTCTGCCTTGTTCTTCCTCTCCATTCTCAGAAGGCTCCGTCTTATCCCGTGGCTTGACTATCAGCCATTATGTTGATAGTTTTATTTCTGTAGTCTTTATCATGCATGGGAATGGTATAGCTCTCTGCTTGAAAACCTGTTGGAGCGAAAACCCTGGGGTTTAGATTCATCTGTGCTGATGTTGATGCCATTAGAACGCCGAAACAGTTTTAACTCAACTTGTTGAACTTTTTACTTCCCTTGGCTCTACAAGGGAAGCTGAAAAAATGGCTGAAAAACAATTTTGAGTTCTCTTCAGATCTTTACATTTCAGACCCCCCCTGAGTCCGAAAAGCACTATTGGGAAAATGGTATGTGTGTGTGTCTGTGAACGATTTTTAGAGCAAACCACCGTACCAAATCCGCTCAAACTTGATATCTAGCCCGCAGGTCTAGCCAAAATAAAGGTATGAGCAAAATCCACGAAAAGTTAACTCTAGTTATCGTTGTGATCAAAACACCAAATTTTGTTTCTCAAAAACGGCTCTAACGATTTTGATTAAATGTTGTTATATTGATAGCTCATAATAAGACAATTATACCATAAAATTCTCATTCATGGGAGAAGGACGAGAGCAGCACAATAAATTACCTAAAGTTTCGACGGAAATCGATATCTTTCTTCGAAAAATCGTGTTTACAGCCTCATTAATTCTCTGCGTACCAATTGCTCAATAATAGTCCTGGAATGAGTACGAGTAGCACAATAAATTCTGGAACTCTAAGCGCTACCTCTTCCTGCTGCTGTGAAGTGTTGTTTGACCAATTTCAAATGAACTGAGTGATAAATGAATTGAGTAAGTAGAAAAAGGCATGTACACAAGTGAATTGACGTAGAGCTATGTTTTTTCGTGATTACGTCCTGATCAGATCATTGTTTCCCAGGAATCAGAAGTACTTCCAGAAGCTGTCTAAATGTAGAACGGCACATCCGTCTTCAGTTATCAAATATTGCACTTGGCTATTTTACGTAGCTTAATATTTTGTTAATTTGTCACAATCTAGGTGCCCCAAAGTCTACTTTGTGTAGCGACGTTCTTCAAACTGCTCTCGACGTCGTGAAATCATTGCCGCCATTATCGCTCGCGAACGACAGTCATTTGTCAACGTTGGGTTGCGAAACGTTGAACAGGGTCTGTTCGTTTCTTTCACAAATGGCCGAACCGTCGTCCGAAGCGTCCAAAAATGGTATGTTTCGCGAATATCGAAACGTTTTAATCGATTATTACGGCCGGGTAACGTTTATTCGTTACTTTTTCAGATCGACAGTTATCTTGTGAACTGCTCCTGTGTATTTGTGTGCAAAGAGGCTCTCTTCCGTTTCTCCTTGAATGGATCTTGATGGCGCTGCGGTGCTCAAACATTCGCAGCACCATAGATAAGAATTTCTTCGTTCAAACTGTCTCTACGATGAGTCGCAGCGCTTTCGATTCTGTGGAAGTTGGAGAGAGTGCAGAGTTGGAGCTTCATAAAGCTGCTTTGTTGCTACTTGAAGTCGTGAGTAACTTGATTATTTATAATTGCTTTTCGTTTTCGGATATGATGAGGGTATTTGGCTGAAACCCTTTTTTTTGGTGCAGCATCGTGTTTCTCAAATCATATCTCGACTGGGATAGTGTTTTGGAACATCGTCTTTCCCTACCCAACCTTCCTATCTATCTATAGAATTCTTGAAAGTCTAATTCACAGTGAGCTTCGAAGTATCTGCAAATAATTATAGCGCGTTGTCAAATTTTAGATTGTGAACTTAGCAACAGACTACACGATGGGCTGTGGTGGTTTGCAATCATCCGACGCGGCTTCAGACAAATGCGAAGTTTATGTGTGGGGCAGTAACGCCTCGTGTCAGTTGGCTGAAGAGAAAAATGATAAAATTCTCCTACTTAAACCTCGAAAAGCGACAACATTTCAAAACATCAAGCAGGTTGGTGTCACACATCACCAGTTTGTGTTACGTCTTATTGTCAAATCAACCGCTAATCTCTGATTCGTTTTAAAATGTAACTTTATAGATAGAAGCTGGTTTACATTGTACATTTGTTGTGCACACAAACGGAGAAGTTACGGCGTGTGGTAAAGGAACTTACGGGCGTTTGGGCCTCGGCGACTCGACGAATCACAGTACGCTGAAGAAAGTATCGTTTGACTGTAAAATCAAGAAAGTAGCGTCTTCCAAGGGGAGCGATGGTCATACCCTGGCTCTTTCTGAGTCTGGCCAAGTCTACAGTTGGGGCGATGGTGAGCAATTTACCAAGATTTTAATATTTCGGGACGTACGAGGAAAGGTCTGCTGCGGGATTAACGCTTCTTTTGTGAAATGCGCTAATGACGTGTGATTCGTCGCACCTGATGATTTTCCGAATGTATTGAAATTGCGTTTGATAAAAATGATATTCAAATGTTGCAGGGGATTTTGGGAAACTCGGTCATTCAAATTGTTTGACTCAACGGCAGCCTAAACTGTTGGAGGGTCCGTTGCAGCACCTCCAAGTTGTTTCCATCAGCGTCGGGTACAGACATAGCGCTGCAGTCACCACAGACGGGCACTTGTACGTTTGGGGAGAAGGAGAAATGGGCAGATTAGGTTTGTCTATTTGTTTTTTCGGTGGTATAAATCCCGATTTGCTTTTGTCGATCGAGTAATTTTCAATATTAGTGTTGCGTAATTGTTGTGGTTTAATTTAGGTCTCGGGAACGACGTTGGTCGACACGTTCCAACATTTCTACCCGATGTGATCGGAGTTGGTTCTGTGGCTTGCGGTGAAAATCACACTTTGGTGTTGTCGAGCGATGGGAAAACTGTTTGGTCATTTGGATGCGGAGAAGGAGGAAAACTGGGACACGGTGACACGAGCAACAGATACCGACCTACTATCATCGAGAGCATTCAGGGGTTGTATATTAAAAAAGTCGTCGCAGGGAACCAATTTTCGCTCGCTTTGACGAGCCACGGCTCCGTGAGTACTTCATTTTAAATTAAAAACTTTGAATCTTGCTTTGTTGGATGGAGGCCCCTGTGTGGGTGCTGTGCAGTTTTGTTGATCAACGTAAGTTGTGTGGACTGAGGATTTATTTTTTCGAAAACGGCCAGCACCATTTTGATAAAACTTGTGTCATATTGCCTATCAATCAATTCATATGTTTCGTACTCGATCAAAATCTCTGTGAAAACACCTCAAATGGAAACATTGGCCTAACAAAGAAAAAAACTCATTTTTTGAACTTTGTGACTGAATCTCTATTTACCCACTGTCATCTGTGATTGTGCAGGTTCTGGCATGGGGCTATGGACCATGTTTGGGCAACGGAAGCGCCGACAATCTTTGCCCCCTCCCTTCGCTGATAAACGACCTCAGCTGCCTCCACATAATTGACATTGCGGCGGGTCATGAGCATTGTGCGGCCGTCACTCACGACTCTCAAGTTTTTTCTTGGGGCCTCAATTCCAACGGGCAGTGCGGCTTAGGACACACGACCAGCCCTATTTTACGCCCTTGGAGAGTTGTGTGCCTCGAAGGCGTTCCTATTCATCAAGTTTCAGCCGGCGCTAATCATTCAGTGTCTTGGACATCTCCCTCGGAAGATCGGTATGAAGGAATTATTATGTGCTACGGACATCGATAGTTATTATTTACAGATTTGTCTCAACAGCATTATTGACATTTAACAATAACCATTAAACGGCCATTAGGTCGCTGATGTCATTGGGGACGCCCAAAGATCATCCTAGCCAGTAGATTACAGCGGAGAAGTTTACGATTCTACAAACAAATGAAATGAACCCTTCGATCCAAAAAATAAATAACCCCGCTCTTGAAAATGTTGAGAATATTATCGAATTGTTATTAAAATCAATGTTTTGCCTGAAGGGCAAGGAAAGAGTTGCAATCGTGAACAAAAGCCTAGTGCATTGAAAACATTGGACTTAGGAAGGTGCACTGTAGGCGGCAGACTTGAGTGGGAATCACTGAATCGATTGAGCTAGTTCTTGTTTTGTTTTCTTCGTAATTGAGGGGGGGGGGGGTGAGAGAGAGAGGCCAAAAACGAGCATTTGTCACGTTTGTTTTGTTTTGAAAAATCGGGTAGCTCGGCTTTGATGGTGCAGGGGGCCTCATGCCCAATCATGAAGCTCAGGGTTAGTGTGGGGCAAGGGAGCAGGGTCTGCAGACGATATCCAAAGGGTTGTGGGTGTAATATGCTAGTTACGGGACGAGTTGGAGGACCTGA
The DNA here is from genome assembly GCA_020466155.1 of Pachypeltis micranthus. Classification (NCBI taxonomy): domain Eukaryota; kingdom Metazoa; phylum Arthropoda; class Insecta; order Hemiptera; family Miridae; genus Pachypeltis; species Pachypeltis micranthus. The sequence continues at coordinate 33,466,066 of CM035773.1, forward strand.
GAATGAGTTTTGTAGGTTGTGGCTGCCTCAGGTATGGACAGGAGGCCAGTTCTGGGAGTTTCCAATGAACCAGGGAGAGGATAGAGAGGTCCTCGAGAAGGGTCCTCATATATGTTCCTTCCAGCCTGTAAAGGCCGGAGTGGTGTAGGTACTTATGTTCCTGATGATCGCATTGAAGTTTTTCAATTTTGTCGATTACACACAATGTCTTCCTGAATGACAGGGTTCACCCCTCGAGAATGAAAACTGATCAATACATCATCAACTGAGCTTAATGTCAGTAAGTTGGCCTTTTTTTATGGGTCGTTGGAGGGAGGGTATGCAGATCTGTTCCAGGGGATCCAGATCCATTTAGCACACTGTATCAGGTTGACTCTCACACTTCTCTACAATGTCAGCTCTTTTTTCTTGTATTCTTTGCCATTTCTTGTATCTTGCAGCGTACCTCCATACCTGTGCAGTCCAGCAGTTAGGGGTATACAGGGGGGGGGGGGTCTGTTCTCCATGTTTTCATTTCTGTGCGATACTGGCCTCGAATCTTCTCAAGGGCTCCACTCCCTCACTGCCCATGTGGCGTTCTCCAGCTCCTCTAATTTCCCCTCAATTCCCTAGAAGTAAGGTAAAAACTTAAGGCCATCACCCTTCTCCCATACATATCCTTGCCCTACCCCATGCTCAGTTAGGTAGGCCTGAATTGGCCAGGTCATCCAGATATCAGACCATTCCCAGCTCGCCCGTGAACCTGGGGGAGCTTGTTAAAGAGTTGTAGATCGACCTTCTTCTCCCGCTGAAACTACAGAGAAGACCCTGCGCCATTATGCTCTGTTGGTGGTTGCAAACTGTCATCGACCGTGGCAACTAGCCTCCCTAAACACCCTGTACTTCCCCTTGCTAGATACTTGTGTACCGCCTGACTCCCATTATAGGCACTGGTCGTAGTCTAGTGGGTATAAACGAAGGTTCATAATGCGACGAAAGTCGAGCGATTGGAGCTCGTAATCCCTGTAATTTTTGCCTGAGTCAGCGGCTCTTTATGCATTTCCAAACACCTCGTAATGGGGTGAAAACCTCGCTCAGAGCAGTTAGCGGTTGGATCCCCATAGTCTAGCGACTGGAAGCGTCTCAATACATCCACCGTAGGGCCAAGTGAGCATACCCCCTTCCTTTACATACTTGCAATCTTTATTACGCTAGAGCTGGTTTACATCAATCAGGATGCTCCCCTTAGTGCTTTTAGATGTGATTCACTTCTCACAACCAGATGAATGGTGGGGGGGGGGGATTGATTATAGCCAATGTTACAGGAAATTTGCTCAGCTGATCAAGTTCGTTATTATCGAGAGCCCTGGAAATAACGTTAGTGGCGATTTGTTTTGATGAACAGGTGAAGAAATTACCGAAATATTCCAAAAATTGAGGGTTGTAGCTTTTCTCAAAAACGACCTTTAACGATTTTGACTAAAATTACGTCATGTATTCGAATAATGTAACGTGGGGGTACATTTTGTCCCCCAGGAGCACATCTGGGTAAAAATTCTCTTTTGAAATGTATGATGCTCCACTTCTGATATTTTTTCGTTTCAACTGATAATTCGTTTATAATTAGTTTCATGTTCTTGTCAGATCAATAAATGTGGAATCGCTCTTATTTTTCCAGCCAAGTCCTGGCTTGGCACTGTCCTTTCTGCGTCGAGCTAAAAGAAGGAACTTTCGCTGTTCTACTCAAGTTGCTTCAAACGTATTGCGACAATTTTGATAAAGAGGTGCAAAGTCCTTTCGAGTCTAAACGGTATGTTGGTTCATCAAGCTTGTTGCCTAATTTCTAGTAATGAATTCTTGCTTATTATGCTTCTGATACACTTAAAGACTTTGTATCCTTCTGGTAATTAAAAACAAATGAGTCGTTGATTAGTTTTGGTTCATTTCTGAATTGACGAAAGGGAAGTTAATGAAACTGAAAAAATCGACGCCAAGCGCCCTCTTGATTAGCGAATTCTCAAATAAGCCTGAAGTTACGAAATACACAATCCATCTCATTTAACAATCGTCCAATTCCTGATTGTTTGGTGGATGTTCCTCGGGTGTTTTACTTTCTTTTTAAACCGTTTTATCTTTTCAGGGAACACGAACATTTTGCTGTCCTATGTTTGAGATTGCTTTGCGGTCATTTGTCGTTGTCGCACATTGCCGGGTCGGACACCACAAAAATCTACGGAGATCAAGCAGATCCACTGAGACATTTTTTATTCAGGTACAACGGATTTTTGCATAATTCGGCGTGCGAATGAAAGTACTTTGCCTGTAGCTTGTTTTTTTTATTGCTCAGGCTCGTGGACATTCCAACCCCCAAGTCCATATCGACTATCGTTACCGAATGTTTGGCTGTGGGAGCTTCCCTGCTGTTGCCTCCGCTGCGTCAACGGTTGCAAGTCTTGCAGTCGCTTCTTCCGTATGATTCGGCTTTGACCAAAGGAAAGGTAATGATACTGAACAATTACGTTGGCTTAACCCTCATGATGAACAAGTTTTCATGTATATAGCGAAATAAGCCTGAAAAGTTACTGAATACGCGTACAGCCCTCATTGTGGCATTTAAAAATTGTGTGTTAAAAAAACATGATTTCAACAAAAAAGTTTAAGATATCGATGCTCTGGCGGCCACGCTCGATGTGTTGTTAAAACAATTCACAGAAATACTTGTGGACCTGCTGCTAACCCTTTCCCTGTTCCCTTTCCATCTTCACTTTTCCATCATGCACTCAAAGGTAACTCGCCGGTGATCACTTGAAATGCTTCAGTGGATGCTGCTGAAGTGGGCCAATACTCTCCTTTGATTGACTTTGAGTTTGCTACCCCAGACAATGAGGCAGTAGTCAGTCATGCCTGTGTAAATGGCCTTGTTCATGAGGATTGTGTCAAGGTCACTCCTAGCAGCCTTGGTAATTTTTTCGCAAACCCTCTCACCTATATTGATTCCTAAGTACTTGACTTGCTTCTCAAGTAGGAGCCTGTGGCCTCCAATACGTATTGACGCTTATTAATTTTACCTTTAAGAAGATGAGCTGAGTTTTTTCTCAGCCACCTGCAGCTTGATGTGCTCGCACCATTGGGCGACAGGTTCTGAATACTTGATGGTGTTTCCTACTGATGAGGATAGTCACGTCATCTACATAGGCGATTGGTTCAGTCACCCTGAGAAGGCGTTCCTGAGTGGTGCCCCAAGGACTGAGCCCTCACTATACTGACTTCAGATGCTCCTCCAATAAGCCGTCGCCGCCTGGCTTAGTGGCGTTCATGTGTTAAGCGTCTTCGCTTGTTTGTTCGTTCTCCTCCGCTCTGTAATATGTCCTTCATGTTCGTTCTCTTAATATAATTTCGTTCCTGCTCCGTTTTTATCCATTCTCGCCTACTGCATTTCAAGCTTCTGCTTAAAAGGTTATGGACCCAGCATGCTTCCACTGCGTTTCAAGCTTCTGCTCAAAACATAGTAGTTCTATTTGTCGGGTAACTTCTGACGAGGAGGTTTATGGTATGAGGAATTCTCCAACCTTTGAGCTCATTGAGAAGCACTGGCCAAAGTTCGAATGCTCCTCTCATGTCATGAGTGCTGCTAATGCCACACCTTTTATTTTTTTACTCCATTCCCCAATAATTTTCAAAATAGGTGAAGTTGAGATTGAATAATTTGTTTTAATAATTCAAAACAGTGAAGGCAGGAGCTCTTGCCGAATGTTTGACTTCCCTCTTCTTAGCCTATTGAGCTGTGGATTTATTTCACCTCTTACTGTGTGTTTGTGGATCTTATATTTTGATGTAGCGCACCAATTTAATGTTTTCAATAGAAAATGCTACTGAGCATCATCGTCGCCAGTTTGGAGGACAGAAGTCAACTCAGGTCTCTCATCGTTTCATGCAGTTCCGGGGGCTCAAGCGACCAGCAGACGTCGGCCGATTATCTATTGATGGAAAATTTGCTCACGACTTTACTTCAAAACTTGAGTCTCAATTCTGTAAGTGGAACAAATTTTTATTGGCAATTTTTTTATACGCGGGCTTTCATTATTTTCACTAGGAGCCGTCCAAAATTATTTCAGATGGAGCTATTCGATGTCATTGAAGGGAAATTGAAGAATAGCGATTTGGACGACAGCGTGTGGAGGTCGCATTTGAATGACTCGAGCCACCTTAGAGATTTGCTTACATTCCTGCACACTCACCTGTTGTCGTATTCTTCCTCCACCATTGATCCATTTCCTCTCTCTTCGTACGGAGCCGACTCGAAAGTAAGTGTTGACTCGTAGTTATTCGTTGTATGGCATTGTGAACTCCTGACACGAGAATCCACAATGGGTCTCTAGTATTTTTTGTCCGAATGTTTGGAAAGGAGCAGGCTTCACCTATGCTGTCTTAGTTGAAAATATCGCGATAAACTTTCAGCCACTGTGTGTATACTGTAGAGATCAAGGCCGAACAAAATGCGGAGTTTCTTCAGATATTCATGCTCCGCTTCCCGTTATAAACAGGAATAATAAAATAAAATATTTCAGAGCAGCCGCTAAAAACTTAAGGCCAAGGTTGGAGCAATAGCTTATGGCATAGAACGTTAAAAAAACTTAAATTTAAGATTTTATTTAGTAAAGTCCTTATTTTCCTATTATTAAATAAATAAGGACTTCTCACGAATTTAACACACCACACAACTTTTCTTAGCTCAACGTCCGCTCTCTTGTGTTCTTGGCTTTTTCTACTAACTCAATCTGGAGGAAACTGGCAGAGGTGATTACTGTAGTTCTGACGGATCACGCAATGTCCTGCCATACCAGAATCCCTTGTTCATAAATGAAGTCGGAGGTAGAAGGCGTTTGACGATAATGTACAACACAACTGACGAGGAAGAGCTGATATTGTTAGCGAATGAGGGAAGAGAGCGTGTGGTTGCCTCCCATTCATGTTATCGATGCTATCAATACAATTTTTAAGAAATCGAAAAAAAAACAACAAAAAGTTAACAGTAACAGCTCAGAAACTGATTTTATGCGATCGACTGTTGAAAAGTTTTGCCGGGTAACGTCTGATTTGGCCTCGGAGGTGAATGAACTAAAATAGTTTCCACATTCGCCGCTAGGCGTGCAATGGAAAGTTGTGTCTCACTCGGATTTGTGCAATCTGAACTTGGAAATTTTCGATTCCAGCACAACTTTCCATGCGATGGGTGTGAGATAACTAGCAAAGAATTCTACAAGTCGAACGACTTCTCACAACCCTAGTGGTAATGCCCTGATCGAAGGGTATAACGCCATAATCTAGAATTTCTTAATAAAATATTCAGCTGGAACTGCACGCAACCAAATCACAAACCAACAAATCTAGGATTTGATGGGGATTGCCATGGAACGAACTCCGAAGCAATCATTTCCCAAACGAACGAGGACAAAAGTCGCAGTTTGTTCAGAAATTCGCGGGAAATTATGTCAGTGAGCGCCCCAACCTATGAGAATTTATTCTGTTACGTCGTGAACCCTCGAGTCAACTACAGCGTGCGGCATAAAGGTCGAACGTTTTTGAAATGGCCAGTACTTCCCCCCTAATGGGTCGACCAACGTGGGGAAGGGACCATTGTAATTGGGAGGTCTTACACCATTCTTCCAAGGGGTTGAAGGACTTCTCACATGAGGTATATTGATGAGGAACAGACCACCAAGAGCTCCAAGATCGATTCGAACACCAGAGAACATTGAAAGTGTACGACAAGCACTAATTCGCAGCCCGAGTGGATCAGCTCGCCTGCATGCTGCTGAACTTCGCCTCAGTGATCGATCGGTTAGGCGTATTTCCATTAGCGATTGTCCATTGTGCAATCTCACTTTGTTCATGAGCGATGAGGCTCACTTCCACCTCAATGGCATGGTGAATCAGCAAAATTGTCGTTATTGAGCTGATGAAAATCCCTGACAATTACACGAACAACCGCTGCATAGCCCAAAAGTTACTGTTTGGTGCGCCTTATCCCAAACTTGCATCATCTACTTTACTTCTTTGAAAACGACAATGGCATTGCTGTTACCGTCAACTCAGAACGCTATGTCGAGATGATAACCGGCGTCTTTACACCTGAATTGAGACAAAAACGTATTGGAATCCGGCGTATGTGGCTCCAACAAGATGGGGCAACCGCTCACACAACTAGGGCAACTATGAGCGTTATTCGTCCTCTTTTCCTTGGCCGCCTTATTTCCAGGTTCGGTGACGTTCATTGGCCTCCTCGGTCCCCAGATTTGTCCACATGTGACTTTTTCTGTGGGGACACCTCAAAGCACGTGTTTACCAGCACAAGCCCCGAACATTGGAGGAATTGGATGATGCTATTCGCGTGGAAATCGTCGCAGTTGAGAGTGCAACGTTGGAAAGAGTTTTCGGAAATTTCCAAGAAAGACTCCAGCAGTGTATCGCGAACGAGGGTCCGACCTTTATGCCCGACCCAGTATATCGATTAAATGTAATGTGAACTTCGTCTGTAGAACTTGATGCATGAAAATGTGCAATAATCTTCTGTACACAAATTGAAGAGGAGATGGTTCTAATTCTGTGCAAAAAAATAAACCGTATTCTAATCTAACCTCATTCGGTGGCATTTTTTTCGCGAATAGTTAGTCTTTGTGAGAATTTGAGTGTTTTATACACATGAGTTTATTCGTTGTGCTAATGTCGGGTTTGTTCCTCTCTAGCAGCCGATTGGAGCGAAGCGTTTGCTACAAAGCCACGTTAAAATGTTGCTTCCTTTAGCCGGAAAACTGTTTTCTCGTTTTGGAGAAATAGTCAGAAGTCATCCTGAATATTTGGATCGACTGTTTGGTAAGTTGTTAATTTCTGCTATTCGCCCCATTTATCATTCATAGGATTGTTGTTGTTCTAACTCCACACTGATGGTTTGGCTTCCGCTTCCCCGAATATTGTGTGTGTGTGTGTGTGTGCAAAGTACTCTGTATGATCAGGTAAATGTGAAGAGGGTATGAGACATTCATCATACGCTGAAGGGTGAACCAGTTCACCATTTGACTATATGTACAACCCTTACGCCGTGATGAAGTGTAATGCCTTAGGTAGTCATCTTTTACAACGCTTTTCGTACCCTGAGAGCTGTATCGGAGGTGTAACTTAATACGCACTTCATAGCCAGCTCTTAGAAAGGCAGCCAGTTACGGCGCTCTATCTTGGTTATTATTTGATGTGGATTGAATGCAAAAGGACGACCGAAATCCCCTGAATAGGTTGCCTTAAACGCTGGATGTTGGCTTCCCAGGTGGAGTAGTGAGTTTGTAACTCAATAATGAAATTTTAAGAGAAAATATCTGGTGCGTAGCAACACACAACTTTCCTTAGCTCTACGTCAATTCACTTTGCACATGGCTAATTCTATTTAATCGATTCATTTATCACTCAGTTAATTTGAACTTTGTCAAGCAACGCTTTACGGCAGCAGGAAGCGGTAGCGCTTACAGTTCCAGATTTTATTGTGCTTCTCGTACTCATTGCAGGACCATTATTGAGCGATTGGTACACAGATAATCAATGAGGCTGTAAACACAAATTTTTCGAAGAATGATAGTAATTACTATTGCAGATTTATAGGGTAAAAACTTTTAGAACTGGTATTAAGCGAAACGGCGGTAGTTGAAATTCAGTAATTTCTGGAGTGAGCCCCATGTATCTAATGAGCGTTTTTAAACACTCACCCTATAGATATTGGATTGGACTACAATACCAATTTTTTAAAAACATTCTACTAACATCCAGCGGAGTTTATAAGGAAAAAACCGCGGCAAAAACGCTTTTCGTCGAAAGTTTTGATAATTTATTGTGCTGCTCTCATCATTTTCCCACAAATGGGAATTTTATGGTATAATTATCATATTAAGAGCTACCAATATAAAAAATTTAATCAAAATCGTTAGAGCCGTTTTTGAGAAAAAAAATTTGGTGTGTTTATCACTATGATAACTATAGTTAACTTTTGGTGGATTTTGCCCATACCCTTAGTTTTGCGTCCCATGGTAACCTGTAGGCTGGACATCAAGTTTCAGTTGATTTGGTACGGTTTGTTTTCTCTAAAAACTGCGCTAAAATCGATTTCGTCGAAAATTTTGATAATTTATTGTGCTGCTCTGGTCATTTTCCCACAAATGGGAATTTTATGATATAATAGTCTCATTGAGAGCTATCAACATAAAAAATTTAGTCAAAATCGTTAGAGCCATTTTTGAGAAAAAAAATATTAGGTGTTTTGATCACTATGATAACTATAGTTAAATTTCGATGGATTTTGTTCAAACCCTTATTTTGGCGTCCCATGAAGACCTGCGGGCGAGATATCAAGTTTGAGCTGATTTGGTACGGTGGTTTTCTCTAAAAATTGTTCACAGACACACATACACAGACCATTTTCCCAAATAGTGTTTTTCGGACTCAGGAGGGTCTGAAACGTAAAGATCTGAAGAAAACTAAAAATTTTTTTTCAGCCGATTACATAACTTTCCTTTCTACTTCGTAGAGCCAAGGAAAGTAAAAATAACGAGTCAAATCCAGCTGTGAATATCCCTTGCGCACCGAGGTAGAGATCTTCTTGTTGTTTCTAGCGAACAAGTAAAAAGAGTGAAGTGGCGTTTTTATGGGGTCATATCAACCTCCTCAAGTCCAAGGGGGTAGCAAGTTCTTCTACCTCGCTAATTATGCGTTCGTTAAATTGATTACTGTGTTGTGGGGGCTGGTTAGATTGGTTAGGGCTCGGTCGTGAGATGACCAACTTAGCGCCTGCCCATCCAGTTCCTCATCATCTTCCCGCGCCATATCCAGCCTCTTCGTCGTGCCATGCTTTCCACGTCCTTATCCGCCCTGGACCTACGCTATTTTCCTGCTAATTTTACTTCTTTCCAAAACGTCCCCCGCATGACCGAACGTCAGCCGGCTGTCGGTTGACGATTGCTGTCATTAATCATATTTTTCCGTTCCAACCGAGCACTAGCACGAGGGTGGGGACACATTTTCTTACTGCCCACCTGGTTTACGCTCCCCTCCACCAAACAGTATGCATGATTACGACAGTGTTGATTTACCCAAAATTTGAGTCCCGTTTTTCTGGATCCACTCCATTCGATTACCCCAAGAAAAACCTTTATGATGGTGACAAATATATATCATAACATTAAAAGAACTAAATACATCCAGGTAAGCCGTGAGGGTGTCTTGAAACGAACTGTAAAATGATCGGTATTTTATTTATTTTTGTTGAAAATTGGTTGTTACACGAATTGCAACAGCTTCATCCTGTACTGGTTGGTGTCTTCACGTTGTTCGCAGATGTTCTTTATTATTCATTGGCTGGCTTCCTTCTCTCTAATCTGATACATTCGTTGCTCCTTTTCCCCGTGGCTTTCATTCAGCCTCTTCTGTCAGACTTAATTTTACTGCTCGCACCGTTGGACAAGTTCAACATATCTTTGCCTTTAGAAGCCGATGACTCAGGTAATATTTATTTTTTCATTTCATTGTTTTTTGTCGTTGAACTTCGGTGATTGTCATCCATCACAAAATGGAATGAATCAATAGCGTAGAGTGTACAGTTTAAGACGTTTTCATACATTATTCAGTAATTACTCATTATTCAGCGTTTATTTTGACGTGAGTTGTTTTTTTCAGAAGCGAATACGCCAACTGCTACAGACCCAATGCCGCACAATTCGTGGCTATGGGTTATTGACTTGGAGCGAGCTTGTAGTTTATTGATCGGTCAATGCTTCGGAGGGATGGTCCACGGAAAGCAATTGTCGCCTGAAGAGAGGGAATCTCAATACTGGCTGACCAAGCCCCTGTTCAACCACGGATTGGAGAAGCTGTCAATAAAATACGACATTCGTAAGAAGAAATCACTTTACGCGTATTTATTTTAGTTGTGTTGGTTCACTTGGTAGGTTGTAACCGATTATAAAATTAGTGGGCTCACCAGATTGAGGATCTGAAATGGGCTGCTGTTGGCGAAAAGAAAACAGTCTACGCGCTGAGAGGACAAACCTAATACTTTTCTATGATTAGCAAAACTGTCGCAATGAAGTCTTTCTTCGAATGACAAAAGTATTTTTTTCACTTGAAAAAGCGACTTAAAGCAAGCCGGTTCAATCAGGTTTGGCGCTCAGGGTTGCTCAAGAAAATCAGACCTCACACCCCTAACAGGTTACATAACCTTCTAGCGAACTATGTGTGTGAGTGAACTTTTGCAGTTTCAGTCCAGAACACCTTCCTCAAGAAGAAAAATGAGGGCTGGTGTACTGCAGGGCAGCGTATTAGGATCCTATCTCGTTGTGATCTATTGCCGTCATGTGCCCCTTCCAGGTGCACCAGTCTTCTCAGGGCTATACGCTGATGACTTGGTTTGTGTAATGAAAGACCCAGACTACAAGACTCAGTCAATAAACTGTGTGGTGGAACAAATGGTTGTTCAAAGTTAACTCCGCTGAACCCACAGCGAAATTATACCAAACATCCCCATCAGCGAGTGTTTTTTACACATTCAGGGAGCACATTACAGCACTGAAAACGCACCCCACAAACCGGACTTCCTGAATACTTCTTTCGACAACCCTACCTTAGCTCTAGACAACAAAATCCTGGTACACAGAGTTTTCATCAGGTCCATCTGGTCATATCATATCCAATTTGGGTTCGTTTCGTTATGTCGAACAGCGTCAAAATAAAACACTCCCGCAACACGTAATAACGCAATAGCTGAATAGGGGCCCTACCAACTGAAATCCTTCATGCCGCATCCTCGAGTACCTGGAGATGTAAATACGTTCAGCGTTACCACTTTGTTGTCTAGAACTATTTCTATAACTGGCCCGTTGAAAGTAATTCAGAAGATTATTTGAAAATAGTCTTCAATTCGTGCGACGGATACTTTAAAATTGTATTTTGTCGCAGGTCACATTATTGAAAGCTGTTCCTCCAACGCTCTCCAGTTTTGGGACGCATCTCAAACTGCCCCTTACAATATTACGAACAAAGATCTTGAGCTGCTTGGCTTGAGCTCGAATCATTTTTTGAGGTCCATATTCGACAAAGAGGTGAAGGGTGAGTTCACGCGAAATATGTTCCGTTTAAATCGGTCGAGTCTCAAAAATGATTTAACCTCCGTTTTTTCTTTTCAGGCTATTTATTCTTCTCTTCTCGAGAGGCCGCCAACGACGTGCTGTCGAGTCACTTGAGGGACTACGCCGTCGCTCACGATTTTGGAAATGTATTCGAGAACTTGCCGTTGTTGTTTACGCTCAGACTGTTCACATTGGCGCTGATAAAGCACACAGCTGTCAACCCTTATATTAGGTTAGATTATGTTAAGGTGAAATGGGAGTGTGTTATCGATACTATTTAATCCCAATTCGACGTGGCTGAAATTGGAATGTGGGAGAGCGATACGTGTTTGGTCGGAGGTTATTTGTCATGGGAGGTAGTACAGTCGCCACTTCGAGCGTTCGACTGTGCAGGAGACAGAGACATGAGACGAAGGACAGCACCGGTCCACACTGAGTAGTGTCTCCTGTCAGGCTCAAAAAGCATGTGTGTTTATTATTAAAAAATGACTGCGTTTCCTGACGAAAATGGCCAAAAGCTTATTGAACAGACCAGGCAGTACTCCTCGATATACAATGTATTCTAATTAAATCTAATTCGTTTGTAATATTTTTTAAATTTCTAATTAATTAATTTCTTCGTCCTCCAATAGTAACTGTATCATTCGGCATTCCATTACAGCGTACATTTATGACACAGTCAACACAATTACGCAACTTCATTGACAAAGTACAATGCTGACTGAATCATAGGTTTGGTTGCAGTCTCAGTCTTGATGGCCACAGTGGATGCAGAAGATACCGAGACATTTGTCGTGGGCTCTGGTTTTTCTGTGGTTTTCACCTTTACTGCTCGTAGGGAGGCTGAAACATCCTCCAGCTCGTTGACACAATGTAGGAGAACTCTCTCCTGAGCGACAGAGATTTTTTTTGTCTAATGGGTGATGGTACGTCCAAGTGTTGCTGTAGTTAATTCTGAAGGAAGTCGCTCTCAGTAAGGAGTCAAAGAGCTGTTGGTGAAGTCCATGGGGAATTTGGGAGCTTGGGTTGACAACCAAGCACCAACTGGACTGGCAGGCACCAATTCAGTTTAAAATAGACTCGCCTTGAACTTAAGGGACGAACGAGCAGCCTTCCCTTGTGTTCAGGTTGTTGCCCATTTACTGGAAGCAGTTCCTGGGAAATTGCGGACGTAAGTAGAGGAACCAGGCGTTTTGTACATCCAGCGTGGTTGTAGGTATCATGTGAGTGAGAAGCAGATTTCTTAGATAACGCACGAGTGAGTCGCTGGTTAATTTGTGGTTTGCAGGTGTTCTGACTTCTCAAAGAGTGTTTAGTTTTCGCTTCAAGCGTCGCGTGTGCATCTCGTACGATCAGCCAAATGTGAAGAGGATATGAGACACCTTCATCACACACTGAGCTTCATCGCTCTGCCCTTAACTTTAGTGGTGAGGGAGAGTTCCCTCTCCTTTTCTCGGGCTAGGTCACATCTACGAAGTTCTGCTGACTTTTCTGAATCAACCCTTCTAATATACGGCGTTGTGTCTAATTTTACCTTCTTTTTTCACAGCGGAAAATGGTTAGACCCCAACATGATGGAACTTTATAAAGCAGCTTTTCGTCTTCGTTGCTCTTTACTGTGCCGCGATAAGGATTTTGAAGAAGACTCGGATTCACTCGACCCTCAGCTTCCCAACGTTTGTAAGTTACTGTCCCCAAAATAAAGCTGTTAAAACTGCTAGAGCGCCAATTTTTGACAACTATTGCATCAAAATTTGTTTCGCAGCATTTTCTAACAAATTTTATATTATACCAGGCAATAATAATCCTACATTCTTAACTGTAATAAGTTTCACCTCGTGAGAGTGGCCTTTCTTTCGTGATTATACTCGTATGTATGAATGAAACGAAAGATGCGTTGTGACAAGGAAAAGAATGATGACGGAAGAAAGGCAAGAAGTCGTTAATTTAAAAATAATAAATAACTAACAAAAATATAACAAAAACGAAAAAAGTAAAAATAATATAATTAATAGCATAAGAGATATAAAATAGGACACACGAAAAATGATGAATGGATTATAATAATGAACAGCCAGCACTTGGCCGCTGTGCTCATCCGAGCCGGTGGCTTTGAGCTGGTTGTAATATCATTTTACAGGCAATTTGGCGCACCAGTTGCCACCAGCCTTGAACCACTCGAGCGGGCTCTAGCAGGCCTATCAGGACGACCCTGCGTAGTCTGTGCTGATGCAAACGCCAGATCACCATTGTGGGGATCCCCAACCCTGGACAGGGCGGGCGAGGCGTATATAGAGCTGCTCACCAGGTACAACTTGGTTGTTGCCAACGACCCCATGACTGAGGCGACCTATGATGGTCCAGGAGGAAGGTCGTGTATAGACGTCACAGCCGTGTCTCACACCCTGCTACTCAAATTGCAAGGTTGGCGAGTCGTGCGGTAAGTGCAACGCAGAGCCATCACATGGTTATTGACTTTGCCATCACGGATGACAACATCCTCTGCAAAGACATGCGTGAAAAGCGATTCCGCACAAAAAATGCTGCCTGGCCACAATTCTGTAGGGTACTGGAAGGTGAACTGGGTGCCGCGAACACCCGACCTAATAAGCGCATAAGCATCCACACCTGAAGAGGTGGACAGCAAAGTGGACACATTTACCACAGCACTGCACTCTGCTGGGTTCTCTGTACTTGGCCAACAGAAGCACAGGGCGATCAAAGTCCCATGGTGGACTGAGGAACTTAATCCCTCAAGCAAAGTGCAAATAGAGCCAGAAGGATGTACCAAAACACTCGTGACACTGGTGCCAGAGCAACACTCCGAACTGCCTTCATCCAAGAGAAGAAGGCCTTCCCACCGCCATCAAACAGGCCAAACGGCAAGGCTGGCGAAATTTTGTGGAAGCGGAGGCTCTGAGAACCCCTGGGGCAGACACTACAAGTCCTCCATAGGAAAAGCAAACGTAGAGCAAGTCTTAGCTGCGATGCAAAATGAGTCAGGCTGGGCCTGCAGTATCGAAAGCTCACTGGAAACCCTCCTTGAGAAGGCGTTCCCAGATGACCAAGTAGCTCGAGACACTGAAGCCCGAAGGGACAGCAAGGGAGCTGATCATGGACCCTCCGAACGAGCCCGACATCCCATTGTGGACAACAGGCGACCTCGGCAGGGCCCTTGCGACCTTAAAGCCCAACAAATCCCGGGCCAGACAAAATGAAAGCAATATGCTAAGGAAGGCTGAGCGGACAATCTCCAGCGCTCTCCTTAATTTATTTAATGACTGTCTGCAGGTCCGACAGTTCCCCACTCAGTGGAAGCCTGCGCGTGTTGTCACTCTTCAAAACGGAGGCGACCGCATAATCAGTCAAACCCGCGATCATGGAGACCACTCAGCCTTCTTTCCATATTAGGCAAAACACTAGAAATCTTGATGTTGCAGTCCCTCGAAGGAGTCTTTGGCCGCAACCTCACAGGCAGGCAATACGGGTGTACCAAAGGAAGGTCCACGCAGGATGTCATTGTAGAGATTCGGCGTGTTTCCCTGCTGGCACCGGCTAAGTACGTCGTAGCAGTTCTGATTGACATCAGAGGAGCGTTTGACAACCTTTGGTGGCCAGCGCTCCTTAATGAGCTTAAAGGTAGGGAATCCCCCCGCAACCTGTACTCGCTCGTCAGAAGTTACCTGACAGACAGAACTGCTCACGATCGAAAGTAGGCATGTCTCCGTCGGAGAAAGATTGAGAAGGGGTGCCCACAGGGCTCGGTCCTAGGACCAGCACTCTGGAATGCCTTCTTCGGGTCTTCTCAGGAAACTCATGGAGACTGACTGCGAGCCGTACGCCTATGTGGATGACTTGACTGTGCTGATCTTTGCAGAGTCAGTCCGCCAAATTGAAGAAAAACTCACCATGTGCTCCGCACTGTCAACCAATGGTGCGAGCATGTCAAGATGCAGGTGGCTGAGGAAAAAACCCAGCTAATCCTCTTGAAGGGGAAAGTGAATAATCCACCCACAATACGCTTTGGCGGCCACAGGCTCCTTCTTGAAAAGCACGTCAAGTATTTAGGAGTGAATATAGGTGAGAGGTGGGGTTTCAACCAGCACCTCCAGTCCCTTAAAGGCACTACCATTGCAAGGTTTGCCTCACTGCGTGCCATTAGCAAGGCCCCTTGGGGTGTGTGTTACCACGACCCCATCCTCATGTATAAGGCCATCTATTTAGGTGTGATTGGCTACTGCCCCGTTGTCTGGGGTAGCAAACTTACAGTCAATCAAAAGAGAGTATTGGCCCAATCCCAGAGAGCTGCGCTCCTGTGGATCACCAAGGCCTACAAGACTGTATCAGCGGAAGCACTCCAGGTGATCACTGGTCAGTTACCAGTTGATTTGGCTGTCGAGTGCATGATTGACAAGTGGAGAGTGAAACGGAGCTTCCCCGCTTTGGGCTGAACTCCGTGCGGATCTCACCACAGAACAGAAAACTTACGCCATCGATGAATGGGCTCTAGAGAAATGGCAAGCGAGATGGGAATCCTCGTGAAAGGCACATGATACGTGAGCGTTCTTCCCCAACATCCGCGATCGTCTTTCTAGAAAATGAGTTGAGCCAGACCACAGGACGAGAGTCAGTTCCTCACGGGCCATGGTGACTTCACTGCGCGGCTCCCCTTCTTTTCCCTGAAAGACTCTCCATTATGCACGTCTTGTGCCTCCAGTGCGGAGGAAACAAGAAACCACGTGCTGCTCCACTGTAGTTTCTACAACAGTGAGCGACGGTTGTTGGTAGGGCAAACGAACTTAGCAGCATTGACTGCTACAAAGGAAGCCTATAACCATTTTTGCAAAGTTCGCAAAGAAGGTGATGGCTAAGAAACGTGGTTATAGTTGATCTGTCCTTTGAAACTTGCCACCCAAGTAAAAAGTAAGATCAGGTAGGAAACCAGATTATGAAATACTCCCAGATGGTACGGGATTCCTCAGGTGGTCAACCTCCGGCCTTTGTAACACACGGGCAACAGCTCTCTACGGTGAGACTGGCTAAGACCAAATACCTGCCGTACCTCCACAGGTCTGAGTTCGGTGGATGCTGCAGGGGCCGGCCTCTTGCATATTAGCGAAACCGCAACTTCTATGACTGATATAATCCTCGTCGAGGGTTTAGGTACAGTCACCAAATAAAGAAACAGACCTGATCCCTTCAGTCCGGACATGGTGACTTCAATGCGCGGCTCCACTTCTTTTCTCTGAAAGACTCTCCATTATGCACGTCTTGTGCCTCCAGTGCGGAGGAAACAAGAAACCATGTGCTGCTCCACTGTAGTTTCTACAACAGTGAGCGACGGTTGTTGGGAGGGCAAACGAACTTAGCAGCATTGACTGCTACAAAGGAAGCCTATAACCATTTTGCAAAGTTCGCAAAGAAGGTAATGGCTAAGAAACGTGGTTATAGTTGATCAGTCCTTTTGAAACTTGCCACCCAAGTAAACAGTAAGATCAGGTAGGGAACCAGATTATGAACTACTCCCAGATGGTACGGGATTCCTCAGGTGGTCACCTCCGCGCGGTAACACACGGGCAACATCTCTCTACGGTGAGACTGGCTAACGACCAAATACCTGCCGTACCTCCACAGGTCTGAGTTCGGTGGATGCTGCAGGGGCCGGCCTCTTGCATATTAGCGAAACCGCAACTTCTATGACTGATATAACCCTCGTCGAGGGTTTAGGTACAGTCACCAAATAAAGAAACAGACCTGATCCCTTCAGTCCCTGTGGTAAAAGTGGATGTGGTAACTCATTGTCAGGCAGTTACACTCTCTGGTCATTGAGAAGATTGTACTGGTACTCATTTATAGACTTCAGCTTCGTTGTGATGTTCCTGGGAGTGGAGTCTGTGCAGCACCTCCAGGCACCGAGACCCCCAACCCACCCAGGGCAGAGACGCCTCCCACTGCCCCCGCAGCACCAGCCGGCGGCTGCTCGACATCCATCCCGGTGTCTGGGTTGGTCTCCTTACTGAGGGTTCTGACATCTACACTGTTAAACCCATGGTAGAGGCAGAACCCCGCCCTCTCCACCAGCAAGTATTGAGACTTGGGGATGGAGGCCACTAAATATAGCCCCTTTTCCCCTTGCTTGCTGCCCAGAACTTTCCAGCGCTCAACCTTGAGGCCGGTGTTCTGAGCACCAATCATCTCCAAGCAGTCTTGGATGTCGTTCACCGGGTTAGGGATGAACGCACCAATCCTCTTGAATCCCTCCAGATGGCCAGGGTCACAAGTCCTCAGCCGACCACTCTCCCATGAGGGGCACAGCGCGATGCTTTGTATGAGCCAATCTTTCGACAGCTCGTCAACGCAGCTCACGACCAGTCCGCCATTCCGCAGGGAGTGCTCGCTGAAGTGGACCGCTAGCTCCTCCGGGTTGAGGCCACGAAGTTCCACCATAAGGTGGAGCATAATCTTGTTGGCGGTGTCATGTGTCAGGAGACTGGTGGGGTAGTCTTCGTAGACCACCGCCACCTTAATAGTACTCACCGCCCAACTGTACAGGGGCCCTACCCTCCTTTTTTTCTCCTCATTGCGAGGGGAGGGAGTCCCCTTCTGGTCCCGGGGACTCTTGGACCTCGCTTCCCCGCTGACAGGTGCAGGAGTTCCACCCCCTTCTCTCCTAACAGGAGCTGGGGTGGAACTCTTTCGCTTCCTCTTTTCCAGGAGCCTGTGTTACGGAGTGGATTAGCGATATCGCACTTAGTACGATGCAATTGGAACAGAGTTTTATTGTCAATTGCACTCAGGGAAGTTTTACCACCACAAACAGGGAACTGGGTGGGAGCAAACGCGAGTGCAGGTGAATCAGCACAAACTTCCCGTACGAGCCTCCGCTGAATGGAAGGGTTTGGTTCGTCCCGGTACACCTGGGATCTCATCCCATTCCTTTCCTCCTTTTCCATTCCCTACTTTCTTTCGTTTTTAATTTTATTTTGTCACCAACTTTTCACGTACTTCATGCTGCTTTGCAGAAAATGAGAGAAAACGATGAGTGATGTGAGGTAACGATGAAATATTAGGAATGCAGGGTTCCTGAAATCGTCTCGACGTTTGGCTGCTTTTCGAAAATGGCCCTCTCAAACCTTCTGACCATAATCCCATGTAGAGCCTCGAAGAACTCGCTGCTACGAGAATGGGCTCGACAATGGCAGTGATTTGTGAACGTGTGGTTTGTGTTGTGTGTGTTTATGTACGTGTGAACGCTCATGCTAGCTCACTGGACATCACTGTAACATAATCACAGTAGGCAGTTGAAAACCACACTGTTTTCATAAACCATCAAATCTTATGTGCTATTCCCTTTTTGTTTCTGCTTTGATGATGCAGTGAAATGTTAGCCGGAAAATCTCATTTTACTTACCTGCCCAATTCACTAACAACCGGACTGTTATAAATTTTGTTTTTTTGTTTTTTTTTTGAAGTCTTGACACGTTTTAAGCGTTCCGAAGAATGTTTTCATATTGTATTGCAAAAACACACTTCTTTTGAACCGTGAGCCGCCTCATGACTCAGATCGTATTTTCGTCGTTTAAGTGTGAACACGTTCTTTCAGATGACACGTCGTCCGAAACGCTTCGAAGAACTTGTACGATGGTCGAAAGTCGTTGTTTGTTCCTGTTATTATGCGTTCGAGGGCCTACGACTGCTTCTTGTTTCTGTAAAAACGAAGGGAAGGCTCCGAATCAGAATACGTGCTGCTATCCTCGGTATGTCGATCCTTTATAATGTAAATGCATGAGTTTTCTTTGAGGGGGTCGACGGATAGCAACGAAAGCATAGGTTCATAGGTGTTATCAGAGCTGACGAGGGGTACACGGTGACTTTCTTGACGAAGCAAGGAGTAATTCTATGTTTGGATGGTTTGATTCCATACTGGAAAAGCTCAACAGTACAACACTGTGATTCATTTTGATTTTAAAACGACTGTAGAATGAACTAGTCGGGGTAAATATTCAATTTCTCTTGCGTTTGTATATATTTCAGACTCATTATCGATAGTAAAGACGGTACGTGCAAGCTGAACGAATTATGCAATTCCATAATGAACTTCGTTATGGGGATAGCGGATCACAAAGAATTCGGAGTGGTCAATTCCGACAAATATTCAGCGCCTGAACTTCCAGTTCTGTACGCAGCAATGACCAAAGAGCAGGAGAGAGCTGAGGTACTTAATCATCGTCATTATTGTTATTGAGACCATTTGAAGTTACTAATTTGGAAACATTTTAACGTCCCGAGGCTCTTCCAGGTTCGTTTGACTGCTCTTCATCAAATATTAGAACTCCTCAGGACGTCGCAAGAGTCAGCCAATGAGGGCAAATTGGATGGCGACGAAAGCTCCACTTCTACGACTCTTCTCAACTGTGTAAGTTATCGGGTGATTTGAACTTGAACGATGTATTTGGTTGTTGACGTGAACTGCCCAATGATGTCAGAATGTGCGAGGTCTTGGTTGGGTTCACTTCCACCTCATGCGCCTCCTAAAGACAAACAAGGAATAGTGCGGGGTGGTAAGTGAGCAATAAGGGCAGTGTGTTGAGCTGAGGAACCGAAAAAGAATACCTTGCAGAGCAATGTGAGTATCAAAATATCTGGTGCATTGGTCCACACAACTTAGCTCTACGTCAATTCACTTGTGTTCATGGCTTTTTGTACTTACCCAATTCATTTATTCTTAAACGGGACGATGGAAATGAAAGAAAGCATGAGAGATTTTAGAGAGCACTTTGATAACTTCAATAGACGAAAGACGAAACAAGACTGGTGGTGTTAGGTAATAGGAGGAGAGAGGACACAATAGGATAATCTAGGAGAAGCACTAAGAGCTAACAACTCCAACATTTATCACTCTGTTCATTTGAACTTGGTCAAACATCGCTTCACGGCGGCAGAAAGCGGTAGCGCTCACAGTTACAGAATTTATTGTGCTGCTCGTACTAATTTCCGTACCATTATTGAGTAATTAGTACACGGATAAAAGGTGAGCCTGTAACTACGATTTTTTTGAAGAGGATAGTAATCACTTTGGCAGTTACTGGGTAAAAACGTTTAGAACTAGTAGTAAGCGAAACGACAGTAGTTGGAAATTCCGGAATTTCTGTAATGACCCCCATATATCTTATGAGCGTTTTTAAACGCTCACCCTATAGGTATTGGATTGGACTACCACACAATTTTTTTTTAACATTCTAGAAACATTTCAGCGGAATTCATACGAAAAAAACCGCCTTAAAATTGATATTCGTCGAAAACATTGGAAATTTATTGTGCTGCTCTCGTCATTTTCCCACGTATGAGAATTTTATGGTATAATTGTCTTAGTACGAGCTATCAATATAAAAAATCTAATCAAAATAGTTCGTGCCGTTTTTGAGAAAACAAATATTTGGTGTTCTGATCCCTATGATAACTATAGTTAACTTTTGGTGGATTTTGCTCCTACTCTTATTTTGGCGCCCCATGGTAACCTGCGGGCTAGATATCAAGTTTGAGCTGATTTGGTACGGTCGTTTTCTCTAAAAATCTTTCATAGACACACCATTTTCCCAAATAGTGTTTTTGGACTCAGTAGGGTCCTGTAACCTAAACAATCTGAAGAAAACTCAAATAAAAATTTTCAGCCGATTACATAACCTTTCTTTTTACTTTGTCGAGCCAAGGAATGTAAAAAGGGAGAAGCTGTGGTAGAATAGAGGGAGGTAGCAGAGGAACATTATTCATGTTGGGTTATTCATTTCATCACTCTTGCGGATTGTTGAGACGTAAGCCCCAGCTTCAAACAACTATCTACTGTTCTATCTCAGAGGGATGTTCTTGAGGTGTCTTACTCAAGTTCCCACTTGTTGCTTTTTGTTTCCTCTGCCCTAAAGATATATCTGCCTACAAGAAAACTCTTCGAGAAGGAAACTTGCTTTTTGCCCAAAACAAATCAAAAAGCTCAGAAAAATACGATAGGTCACACATACCCTTGTGCATACTACTCACAGGCCAGGGTTGCTGTGTTCTGGGGGGGGGGGGGGTTGGAGATGTTTGAAGAGCCACTGACTCAGCCAAAAATTACAGCGATCGCGAGCTCCTCCGATCTATTGCTCAACGCTCAACTTTCGTCTGGATTGTTAACCATCGTCTTTAACCACTGGACTAAGATCGCGAGGGTGCCTTTAATGCAAGTCAGTATGAACAGCTGCACTCGAGCGAATTGGACAGCTTATATCGTGTGGTTTAATGGACTGTATTTTTAGGGGCTCTGGTAAACGAGGAAGTTGACTCCAAATGATAAACGATTGACAGCTGAGGTCAAATCCAAGCGCTACTAATGCCCTCCACGTACTTCCATCTTTACTATCTGATTCGAGCCCTTTCAACTCTACAAATGACACAACTGATCATTCACGAGAGTTCGAGACTTGTCTTCGTACAAATTGAAGGGTCGTCGAATTTAAGGTCGACATCTCTCTCCAAATACTTCCCCCGAGGAGCCAGCGCTTGCTTTACTACTCTTGGAAAAGCCCCAGGTGCACGTCCACTCAATTCTGTTGGCGTGTCCACCACCTGCAGTTCTCAATGAGATTAAAGTCATTTACGAACTTGTCCGTTTCATCTAATTTAAACTCTACCAAATTGAGGAAGGCATTAGGATATCTAGGAGCTTGCCAGGTTCCTCCTTCCTATTTCACGCAGACGAAGGACTTTTCTCAGTTTAGGGTGGAATGCTGGAATGGGTGGACTGAAATGCACGGCTCGTCGAAGAGGGAATTAAAGGAAGGGGTTAAGGCATAAGGAAAATAAGTTGGGACGCTCCTATTTTGCTACCACCACCTCTCACTCAGAAAAGATCACGTACTAGGATAGTCTGAGAATGAAGCGGTGAGTTAGCAAAGGGTTAACTAGTGAAATTGAAAGACCCACAAGACTCGAACTGTCAAGAGGAACGGCAATCAGAGGAGAAAGGATTACTTAGGGAAAACTAGCAAATGAAAGTGCCGCGTGCCTCCACACCACTATAAATCTGTAAGTACCTTGGAGGTCTATACAGGATCATTTGCTCATAACTACTACAAATTGCTACTCGACTCTCACCATTGTGTCCATAATTACTTTCACACGTTTGAAGGTTATCAAAATGGCGATTTTCTGGGTTTGAGAAATGTTTACACTTTGATTGCTAGGTTCACGAACATCTTCTTAGCGGTTGCTTCGGGCTGTGCGAGGAGCTACCCTGCCAACAGCTGTACGACTATCTCGAAAATGCCAAGACCTGCACGGTTGAAGTAAAAGCTGAAATAGTGAACGCGATTCACGCTGTGTATTCGATAATGATCGATTCCATCAAGAATTACCCGAACGAGGGTGACGACGGTTAGTGCCACGTTAATCAATCAGTTTGTAGAGTTCTTCTGAACTCATTAGTTCACCTTATTCCAGGTCTCCAGGTAAGTACATTCCAACACTGACTATATTGGGATTTATTGACAAGAAGTACATTCCAACACTGACTATATTGGGATTTATTGACAAGAAAGGGTGTGCGTGAACAATTGAGACTACTTCACTATAATAAGGGCTGGTGCTGCGAGCTCCCTTAGACGAATTTAGGAAGATTTCACAGAAATAAGTATTTACGTTGGTACACTGAGAACCTTCACAAGTGGATCATAGGTTCAAACACGCTGCATTGTGGTCTGAAGACGCTGTCTGTAAGGGTGCACGCCAGGGCCTTGGCATGGTTGTGGCTGAATATTTCTGGACAGTGACGAGTCGCAACTCACTGAATGGTGATGATTTGTTTTTATGGCTCATGCAGTCGTCACCATCGCCTTCTGAAAGTAAGTAGGTGATTGATTCGACAAGAACGTGGTGCACTGTAGTCCTCTTTGCCTTGTCTCGCATTGGTAATGTTGTTTGGAAATCCCACTGTGTTCTGACAGTAAGCCCCCAACTTCTAGCTCACCGAATTATGAAGGTTTCTTGTCATGGCTCATGCAGTTGTCACTGGGGCATTCTGATGGCGATTGATAGGACGTGGCATTGGTGCGCTGCATTGCCTTTTATCTTGTCTGTCGTTGGCGATGTGTTCTGGGAACCACCTTGTGTTGTGACATTAAGTCGCGACTCCTAGTTCTCTGAATCATGAAGGTTCGTGGACGTGGCTCGTGCAGACGTTACTGTGGCGTTCTAATGTTAAGTTGGTGGTTGACTCAACGTAGCCATGATGCGCTGCCTCCTGCCTGATCATGTGGCGTTCACAGGTCCTTCCTGCTTTGGCCGTTTGCGTAACTCTTCAGAAGCTGTGTTCCATCATTTGGGTTCACGTGAGCGTTGATCTTTCTGCCGTTTCTGTGGCGCCTTTCGTGGTCACGTTTCGTTCATGGATTCTGCTTCCCTATTTGCTGTGGCTTCTTGATATTGCTGGGCTGTATTGTGCATTATGCATTGTTTCTGCTGCTCATTGCTCAAATACTATTTTTTTCTGTGGCCCGCTGCTGCTTTTTGTGCTGGATGACCGAATAGGCTGAACTTTCTTCGGCTGTTTTCAGGCCCTTTAGTAGCCAGCACGTTCGCCCTCTAGTGGGTGGGATGTCTGCACTTTCAGAATGGGGAACACCCTTTCAGACGGTTGTGAGACCTCTCAGTCACCGATGTAACTACTGGTTCATGTGAAGTCGTCGCAATTTCTTCTGTGGGAGTTCGCTGACGTGTTTGAATGTACTTCCTTGGAGATCTGGAAGGAGGTGAACTAATGAGTTCAGAAAAATCCGCTTTCCGCTCCCCTTCTACGAGTTTAACATTTCCTGCGTTATAATGAAATTTTGTGTCTGAATATCTTTTGAATTTCAGCAAAAACCCAGAAGCTGCAAGTACTCAAATTGCTCATACTGAGCGTGAGGTATTTTCCTCAGGACTTGACTCACATTGTGAATTGTGAACTTTTGCCTTCTCTCGTCGATATCTCTTTGTCGGAGCCGCTCAGTCTACTTTCAAGAGCGAGCAACAATCTGATTCGTATCATCGCAGTTTCGACTGGGTAAAAACGTATTTTGATTCATTTGAGGCTTTAAATGTGAACTTCAAAGTGGTGTTTGACAATCGACGAGTTGTTACAGTCAGGATAATTTTGTTTCAGCATGTTCGCCAAAGAGCTTGATCCTGCAATCATCAATAAAGTCGTATCTGTCCTACATTCCTACCTGCAAAGCATAATCAGGCTGTTGAATCCACCCAAGAAGACTAAGGAGGGATCGTGAGTTTTGCTATGCTGTTAATTTTGTTCATACCTTAATGTGCACTTTTTATCAATTGAGTGACCCGACGGATTACTGAGGGAAAATCGACGTTATTAAATAAACTAATTATTTTTGAGCAAGACGAGAGATGAGTTGAGCAAAATGGAGAGCATTAGCGTAGGAAGTGTGGAAATTGGTAGCAATGTTGCGAGCACACCAAGCTGCAGGTGGCTAATCCTTCTAGAGGAAAAATTGAACAACCAACCGACACATCCAGCCCCTCATAGGCAGGCTAGCAGTGCAGGGAGGAAGATACTGTAAGCCAGCTCACACCAGAAACATTCTTTTCACCATGTTGTTGAATACTGATGAAATTCTGGGGGCCCATATGAATAAGCGCCCCGTGGGAGCACACTGGCAAGATGGAACGCCAAGATGTTCGAAGATGAAGACGAGAGGCCTAGCAGATCGACTGATAAGATGCGTGTTTATTGCCTCAATTCTTTACGTTTTGAGGCCTACTGAATCCGAAAAACCTCAATTTTGCACATGGTCTGTGTGTGTCTGTAGTGAGAGGTGGGGCTTCAACCTACAATCCCTCAAACGCACTACCATTGCAACGTTTGCCTCATTACAAGCAATGAGCAAGGCCACTGGTGCGTGTTACCGTGACACAATCCCAATCCTCACATACAAGTCCATAAGTAAGCGTGATTGGATACTGTTCCGTTATCAATCAATAAAGAGTGCTAATCTAAGATTCCCCTAGCTTCTCATTTTCTGAAGCTGGTTCTGCGATGAGCTGTGGAGGAGCGAGGAGCCTGGAATTTTGTGTATGTGTACTGAGGGGGGTTTGGAGATTTTAGGGATCCGCTGACACAGGCAAAAATTACAACGATTGCAAGGAGCTCCGATCCCTTATTGCCCAATTCTCGTTGTCTTAACCACTAGACCACGATCGCCAGGTGCCTTTTTATTTTTCTTGGAATGAAGGAGCGTTTTGAAGTTTGGCCACTAGTTGGGCGCCAATGTACTGAGGAGGCTTGGAGATGTTTGAAGATCCGCTGGCTCAGGAAAAAATTAATGTGATCGCGAGGAGCTCCGATCCAATAAACTGGCATTCGTCAGGATTATGAACCATTGTCTTATCCAATAGACCACGGTCGCCGAGTGCCTTTAATAGGAGTCAGTCAGTACCGTTGTATCGTGACTGAAAACATAACAAGTCAGTGTTGACTTAAAAGAGGGCAGTGTGTTAAGTCACCCCAACGATGTGCCTTGAGCGATTGAGCCTTGATCAATCCTTTGTGCATGTTATGGTACTGCATTCTTTAAATTATCGTTTCTACTTAATTATTGAACCGTTGTTGTGTATTTCTCTTTGAGGTGATCATGGTGTCATTTTTTGTGCAGCTCGTCTTCAACAATGTATAGCACAGTTGTCATTGGGGGCTTGTTAATGTTTCAGATTCATCTCTTATCCGGACAATAAAGAACTCGAATACAGACTCAGCGACCTTCTCCTGTTAATCGTCAGCATGTGCTCTTCTCCGATAATTCATTCGCTGCTTAGCTCTAGCCAATGGACGCAGGCTTTTCTTCAACTTTTGGGAGTCAACGACTGGGGACAACCTTACCTTTCTGTTCTCAAGCCCAGGCTACTTTTGATCGAACTGCTCCAAAAATTGTTGCCCACTCAAGTGGCTTCAATGGAAGAAATGGAACAGGTTCGTCAATTATTTTCTTACGAATTGCTTTGCACAGTGGATTAAGTTAGGTCAGGAATATGTACAGGTACGGTTCATGCTCCAATGTTGAACAAACAAGTCGTTAACAACCTTTTTCGGCGTATTTGTCAGTGTCAGTGCCCCCAACTTTCTCCTGGACCACCTTAAGAGCATTAGCTTAAGAGCTTCCAGCTGCCACAAGTACACTACAGCGCCCAGCCTTTGGCAGCCCTTCTGAGCCCTTCGTTTTCGTCCTCTGTGGGCAATTGACCATTCCCCAGGCCTCTCTTCATTCCAATTTGGGGGTTTTGTTCCCTAAGTAGTCCCTTCCTGGCGTCTTGTGGCATTGGCTGGCCTTGTGTCCTGTGCTCTCCCCGTCTTTTCTCATTGTGTTTTGGTGGCGAGTCCTCTTCCAGGATCCTTCGTTCTCGCTTCTTGGTGGGAGGAGTTCCCCCTCTGGATGTCGAGTGGCACAGTCTATTCGGTGGTGTTCCACTTTCGCCCCCCCCCCCCCCCTAGTTCTCCGACCAAGGAGGATCGAAACACTGGGCTTATCCTTTTTGTATCAGTCCTTTCCAGAGGGTCCCCTTCAATGGGCACGTAATGTCCAGAACTCCTGTCTTCTGGGTAGCTGAGGTGGAAGCTTCTCATGCCATCGTTAAATTTTCATGTGGTGTTGAGCTCATTTTGGACGCTTCTCCCATACTCGTTGGGGCTCAGGGTCCAGAGCATGCCCTCACGGCAGAACATGACTGTACTGGGTTCCTGGGCACTCCTAGGAAGGACCCCTACACTGCCTTGGGAGGAGGACACTCAACTCCCAGTGGCAGTCAACCTACTCAACCCAGGAAGTTACCCCGACAGTTTCTTCAGGAGGCCCTACGTCTTTGATGCTGTGAGTACCCTGACAAGTGCTTGCCATCCCGGGCACCTGGGATGAGCACAGTTGCCAGGGTGGGAAACCTGGACCACAATCTGTCAGGTGACAGCATCTGTGGAATATTCATTGTTTTGTTGTCCAGAATCCGGTCCAAATCACGTCATTGCAGCCTGGACTTCACATGTCTCTGCTGCCCCCCTTTCTCATTGGCTTGCTGACCCAAGTTTCCTGAGGGATTGGTTACTGCAACCTCCGCCTGGGTTACTCAGCAGAACTGGGGCACCAACGAGTAGGAAAGAAAGGAGTTGGTATTGAGAGGCTGAGAGTCTACGGGTGAACTTCCACACCCTTCAGCGCCCCCATTCTTGAGGCAATACTAACAAAGGATATAGTAGGAATCAAGCCACACTTACACAGAGCGTCAGGGTTGAATGGCACTTTACCTTTCCTGAAATGTCCTGTAGTAACGATTATCTTAAAAAGTCTTCAGATCCAGAGACCATTGAAATAGAAATAATGGTGTAGAGGCACAGATCACATTGTGTGAATGAATACGGAAATGAGACTGCGGGCTGACATTACTGTGGTCAACGAGTTTGTGAGAGTTGTGATTGGAGACATTCAAGGGGTTTTTTGGGGTCATAAGACGTACAGAGGCTACGCCAGAAATTCCGAAATTGTAATCACCCTGGTTTCAATTACCACATATTTCTAAAAGTTTTTACCCGATGTACAAAATGCATCCTATGCTGCATCACACATCTTTCCTTAGCTCTACGTCAATTCACTTGCGTTCATGGCTGTTTCTACTAACTCAATTTATTTATAACTCATTTCGCTTGAACTTGGTCATAAATCACTCTGCGACGTCAGAAAGTAGTGGCAGTTACAGTTCTGGAATTCATTGTACTTTTCGTACTCATGCCCGTGTCGTTATTGAGCAATTCGCGGCTGTAAAGGAAGGACGAAATGGTCAAACAACTCTGACGCTTCGGGTGATATCCATTGGCGTCAACACTTCCTGAGTTATTTCATTGGTAGTATTCCTGTCATTATAGTCATAATGATGTTGGTTGTGCTGCAACAAGCCCCTGTAATAGACAATTGCCAGATTAGGTTGATGACACAGCCGAATACCTTCTCTCTAAAGTGAGAACGTAGTTGTTTTGGGATAGTCAGTCGTGATACTAGATTCTCCTGTTGGCACGTTGTTGTGCTAACTCAAGTAAAGTGTACTTTGCAGCCAACACTGCTAAAACGATTTGAAGTTTACTCTCGCTGATCCTCATAAGAAATATTTTATTTGCAGATCACCAAAGTGCTATTTTTCCAAATGTCAGCCAATATGTGGGTGATACCTCAAGCAATTGCAGAGAAGGCAGCGTGGACCAAAGAAATGGACTTGGACAGTCAACTTGAAAAGCTAACTTGCTCTTGTGAGTGCTGTAGTTTTTAAAAAAATGCAAAATGAACAGTCATTTCGGTTGTATTGCCTTTAACGATGGCAGCTCTGCTCACTTTTCTGTTTCAGCGGGCACAGTGACGAATACAGTGACCAGCGACGATTCGTTGCCTCTGATGGAAATAGGTTTTGACCTCGAGAAGTGTTTGTGCTGCACGGTAGAAGGGGGAAACACCCTCATTCACGGCCTCGGTGGACGAGGTTACGGCTTAGGAAACGTGTCCATTAGTTCAGGTGAGGATTCATGTAAATTTTAAGTCCCTGAGTGTACCTAAAATGGGCGTGCACTGTGGGGTAAAGCTTTTGATGTCAACATAATTGT
Organism: Pachypeltis micranthus; assembly: GCA_020466155.1. Taxonomy (NCBI): domain Eukaryota; kingdom Metazoa; phylum Arthropoda; class Insecta; order Hemiptera; family Miridae; genus Pachypeltis; species Pachypeltis micranthus. The sequence continues at coordinate 33,494,872 of CM035773.1, forward strand.
CCGGCTGAGAATCAGTAATCTGTTTATTCTGGACCACCAGCCGGGGAAGATGTACTCACCTTACCAGTTGGATCAATTGTACTACAACAATCCAAGTGCTTCATGTCTTTTGTGTACTCCCTGTTTTATCTCTAATCTATTGCTGGTTACGACTTTTTTAAGGCTGTTACCAATGGAAATTCGTTTTAACCAAAGAGCACAAAAGGAACGAAGGGACTTGCATTGGTTTGTCAAAATGGCCGATACAGGACTACAGCCATCGCACGACGAGGGACATGTGGTTGTATAGAGCTTACAGGTACGCTTTTATGACAATTTGTCTATCATGCTGAAATAACAGAACTACAATGATTTACTCATTTTTATTTCGAAAAATATAAAGGATTAATGCTCGAAGAAGTAGCAGCGAATTGAGTTTAACAGAACATATCACAGGCGGGTGAAAAACTGAACATTATCCCAACGCAGTAAGTCGTTAGGGTTCCTCCCAATCAAAACATTAAACGTTTGCAGTTGCAAGAATTAGGTAGCCACACTTAGCGGAGTTATTCTTTTTTACTTTTCTGTAATCGCTAGTGCTAGAGAGCATCTCAGAGCTATCAGTTGTCCCTTGCAATCCCTTCGAAATCACCAAGCAGAAGAAGAAGAAAGCTGAGGGAACAATGACTGAAGTCGTGGCCACAATGGGCCCATTTGCAGGGATCCTCCACCAAATTGAGGATTTCCCTCAATACTGTCCTTGTCTACTGTACGACCTCTCAGTCTTTTTAATCTAGTCCTAAACCACATTGGGCATTCACCTAAAAAGCGCTCAACGGTTTCTGACACCCCACAAGAGCATTGTTCTCCAATGGTGAGATTAATCCTGTGCTATGTAACCGTTAGCATACCAATTAGTTGTCTTGATCAATTTTAACGCCCACTCGGTATCTTGTTTGTTGTACCTTGTAGTCCCTGTGTTGTTGTCGATGTCATTCCTGACTCTGTCCCAGAAGATATTGTTAACGTTCTTCTTGACTGTCGTCATTCTAACTTGTATGTCGGGTCAGAGATGTGTGGCTGTGAAAGTTCCAGCAGCGAGATAAACGGTGATGCGCCTACTACAATGTGAATGAAAAGTAAGAGTCCTTTCCTTGTCGTCGCCTCTGTCCCTAAATCTTTGATCTGATTTTCCGGGGATTGGCTCAACTCTCAAAAATCCGTTCACTAAAGTCGTCTGCTCCATTGAGCAGTGGCTAACAGTGAAGGGGAATATGTACTGCCTGACTCCTATTAAAGGCACCGGTCGATGGTAGTCTTGTGGTAAGACGAAGGTCTCATAACCCGACGAATGTTGGGCTATTGGATCGGAGCTCGTGATTGCTGTCATTTTTGCCTGAGTCAGTGGCTTCCCAAACATCTCCAAACCCCTTCGTTACATATGGTTCTGGCATGTGGAGTTGGGCAACCAAACCATCTTTTGTCAGCTAGTCCGTTCTCTCATTCTAACTGTAATCACTATGTACTGGTATCCATTTCACTGTCAAAGTGTTGCCCCTTAATACGAGTTCCTTTCCTATATTTATGGTGACCTCACATAGGAGGCTCCTGACTATTGGATTACCCAGAGTTTTCATTGACGAATGGTTGCCCTAATTGTCTTATTACTAATGCGTTCCTTCGTCAGTTTGTTGAATTGTATGGGAATTCACTCTCAATCCTTCCCATTCCAGTGCTGGGATGATCCCCGTACATGTGTTTCCACGTATTTCGTCCTTTGATACATCTGTGTAACATATTATATCGTAGTCGTCTTCTACAGATGTTATGTTCTCCCATTTCTCTTTTGAGCATATTTCTGTGATGTCTGCAATTTTTATATTCTTTCGAAATCACCAACAATATGCCGCAAACAGAGTGATACCGTATCATTTTTTCTCCTCTTCTGCTGTCGTCTGTCGCATTTCCTTGAATTTTACCGAATTTCGTTTGGTATCAACAATCTACCTTAAGCAGTGGATTGTTTTCAGTTTAACCATCAGTTGTATAGAATCGCTGATTCTATGTAATTACTTTGGATTCAAGTGGACGTAAATTATTGATTAATGGCAGCGTTTATTAAAATAGTATATAGAAAATGAAAGAAAGAAAGTGGTACACCGAGAACAAAGGGAAAACGCGGACAGAACGGATTGGTGTAGGAAACTCAGTTGAGCGTTGGAAAAACGAGCGTGGGATCAGCGACTGCAGCGTGGAGACCCTGCACCATGGGACTGGCACGCCGCGTGTTGGTCCGTGCTGAAAACTGAGTAGGAGCGTTTCTTTAAGGTACCGATGACGCCACAGTTGTGTACCACCTGACTCCCTTTAAAGGCACCGGGCGATCGTGGTCTAGCGGTTAAGACAATTGTTGCCTGAGGGAAAAATGAAAAAAATTAAGAGAGAAAATAATGAGACGAGTTCTCGGGTCCAAGATTCGCTGACACAGTGAAAGTTCCAGCGGAGAGAAAAATGGTGACGCGCCTACTACAATGTGAATGAAAAAGTAAGCGCCCTTTCCTTGTCGCCCTCTCGTTCCCCGAATCTTTAATCGGATTTTCCGGGGATTCGCTCAACTCCCAAAAATCCGTTCATTAAAAGTCGTTCGCTCTAGGAGCAGCGGCTAACAGTGAGGGGTGAGATGTACTGCCTGACTCCCTTTAAAGGCACTGGGCAGTTGTGGTCTAGTGGTTAAGACAATTGTTCATACTTCTCGACGTAAAGTCGAGGATTGTGGATCGGAGCTTCAGCGTGATTGCTGTAATTTTTGGCTGAGTCAGCGGATCCCCAAACGTCTCAAACCCCCCTTGTAACAGTTGTTTACCTTATTTTATATTTTTATTATTAGTGCCATTCACTTACCGAAGCAAGGTATTTGAAGTTGTTGATGGATCAAAGGAGTGTCACATAATTGGGTGAAAAACGTGACTTCAGCTTTCCTCAACGTTACAAGTTAGTTTCCTCAAATACAGAGGTGAGATGTACTTTGGTAAAGGGTGGATGATTGGAAGAGTGTGTAGAATAGGTTTAGATAATGTTTGCATCAGGTAAAGCGGGAGATTAACTTCAACCCATTGTTAAAGTGGTTCAAAGGAACTGTCTAGAAAGACGAATATTTGAAGCACAAGGCAAATCAGTTCTGGTCGACATAACGTTATAACATAGTTAATAGCAACTATGAGGCAGATATTGGGACGGCAGGAATCACTTTGCAACTCTCACATCGCCATTTGCTCGTCTTCTAGTTTATTATCGTATTTTTCAGTGGTAATCTCTATCACGGAGGAGAACTGAGGTTAAGTCTTCCCTCCTTCACTCAAGGAGACATCATTACTGCCGTTCTCGATATGGACGCTCGTACTCTCAGTTTTGGTAAAAACGGCGAGGAGCCGACTATCGCTTTTCAAGACTTGGATATGGGCGTACCACTATACCCTTGTGTGACGTTCTACAGCACCAATCCCGGAGAAAAGGTTTGTATGAGTTTCGAGTTGTAAACGTTGGTAAACTGTTGGTTGTCAAAATTAAGTATGATGTTAACCAGTTAGTCTTCTCAGTATCTTACTTTTTACGCTGTGTCCATGAACCTTCTCTATTTCGCTTTCTGCTACCCGAAGGTAAACAGATAAAAATTGAAAGGAATCGGTTTTTCCACTCTTGTTAAGGATGTACCAGTTTCGATGATTAAGATATCATGTGTACACTGACCAACTCAACAAAACACGTTTACGTTTTGAAGCCTGCTAAATCGAAAATACCTCACTTCAGCACATGGGGTGTTTGTGTGTTCGTAGTAGGATTTGTAGGAGAATGGCTGGTTCGATTGTGGTGGTTCTTACTTTGTTTTGTTCGTTATTCCTTGAAAGCGCGAAAATAAGGTTATGAGCTATTTCCATCGTGCAGGGGGAAGGGGAGGGCTGTACATTGCACTACTCGGAGTATCTAAATTGTATTTTCTATGAATATCTCTGTGAAAATTTGTTGGGCTGACCATCTCTCTCTACTCTGTTTTCGTGTCCCGGCTAGCCCTGCTGTCCCTGATTAGTTCTTCTAACAGTCTTGTTATTGGAGCAGGAAGGGCGTACCCATCAAATACGTCAGGACAGGTCCTTGGGGTGCTGATGGGAGTTGACCTTCAGAATTTCTGCTCCTGGTGGGAGGTCAGGGAGTTGTGAACTGAGGTTCTTCCCCGTTCTGCGTTGTCTCTGAAGACCTTTAGTCTTGTTTGGCTGGAAGCCAACTTCCAACGTGTTGCGAGGCGAGTCAATTTCAAGGAAGAAGAATATGATGTGGAGCACGAATTCTTTGTTTGGGATGAACCGGTTCTTATTTTGTTTATAACCAATTTTTGTTCCTCCTTTACTGCGTCATGTTGCGCATCTTATCGCGCTGACTGGCTGAAAGAAGAACGACCCCTGTACGCTTCACAGACAAAACCCCCTCCACGACAGCGGGACTTTCCCCCACGTGCTTTACGATTTTTTTGCTGCATCCAAAACGTTCAAGTGCTGGGAATTTCGATAAATTCCCACTGCCCCTTTTGTTTCTCCGGAGCAATCGCCGAAAAAAGGGGCACAAACCTGCAGGGAATGCGTCTTCCAAAGACTCTTCTACCTTATTGTTTGTTCGTGTTCAGATACTTAGGAAATTAATTAAGAGAAAAATAACGGAAGTATAAAATTTACTTGCAAACAAATAAATTCGGTTAAATAAAATAATTTTGATTGGAGCATTGTGAATTTGAGACACGTGAAATGAGAAACTAGCTAATCTTCTTAAGAATTAAAATCGAATAATGTTCTGAAAAAATACGTACCATAACAGGCTGGCCTGATTGAGTTTCGAACCAGTGCTGCATCCAAGAGTTTGTGCTGGGCGAAAGTTGGTTGGCAGAAGATTTCCAGTGTCGAAACAGTCGAATTAGTCTGCAGGCGATCGGATCCCTAGATATGGTCACGCACAGGTATGCCGAGTTGGAAATTGGTGGACTCGACAAAGGCGAAATTCGTTACGTCGTTGTGACCAAATTAGTGCGTGTCGCGTCGCGTTGAATGCCCGAATTTTATGGACGAATTTGGTTGGTTTGAGAATTAGAAGCGAGCAGGTAGGTCGGAGCTTTGAGTGATGCGAGTCGTGAAGCCTTTGATTCAAGTCGCTTCTTGTAGATGACACTAAAAAGGGGGCAATTGGGCGCAGCTAACTTGAACGCTTATTCTGGCTTAACATTAGTCCATCGCCGTCAACCAGTGTCCAGGCAATCCGACTCTAATCAACCCACAACCCACAGCCAGGAGTCGGGTCAAGGATAAGACACTCTGCAGGATTAATTCACTTTCTTTAATTTTATTTCTCTGAATTTTCTTTCCTAAATAAACTTGTACAAAAACATTCAAATTGCTAATTTATTTAGTTCAATATGTTGATAATGCTAGTACTTTCTTGCCTAACGAGCCCATTTCAGTCGTTTTGGAGGAAGGAGATCTACAGCCAGGTCGTGATTGGTTAACAGCTGCTTCTACAGCTTGATCAGGCCTCATCTCCTCTCATCAGGGGGACTCGAAGAATACTGTCTTCTTTCTCCTCTAAATTGACTCGCCTCGCAATAGTTAATAGTTGGTAACAGAGTTAATGGTTCATCTCTATGTCGGGCATCCACAATGAGCCTCCATCGCTCCTTACTCCCCATGTGCCATGTCCATGTTGACGGCATTGGGATTCTCAAGTATGAATCAACACAAAAGGGCGTTTTGTGGATACCGCTATTTCGTCAGAGACCGTGGTAACACGCCTGGGTCATTTCAAATGAGTGAACCCTCTACATTGGGGAATGAGCAATTTCTTCGGAATCTGTGTTGTATTAAAACCCTCAATTTTGAGCAGGTTTTGTATGGTATTGAAATTTTTCAGGTAAAAATAACTGACATGCAGATTAGCGGAGCGCCTAGAGAGCTGCTAGCGGGTGATCCTCAGTGTGCTCCCGTGCCTGTGCTTTTAGTTGAATCGTACATTACTCTCGTCCGCCTTCTCCACAATACTGACCAGTGGAGAGCTAAGGTGAGCGTCACGTTCCATTTTATAAAATGTGTCGCGTATCTTTTTTTTTTACTTATTGACTCACGTAGTTTGTTTTGACGATGATTCAGGTGAACGAGTGTATTGTCGAACGCTTGAGCCAATGCAAAGATCTTCTTCCAGACCTGAAAGTCAACCCTCTCTGTGGGGATTTACCGTATGGTCCCGAACCTGGTAAATATTCAATTCTGTTGTCTGTCATTTTCAAAAAAGGCAATTTATATTTCCGCTTCAATCGATTGTGTGTGTCTAGTGCCAGATGATACACTATCCAGCAACTCGGCCCTCGGAGCAACAGAAACTGCATCTGCAGTTCCGTCGAAGGTACCGGATTTGGAGCAGCTTTGCAAAGAGGTGATGACGACTGCGCTTATTTTAAATTGCGCCCCGTTGCAGGAATCGTTTTCTATCGTTTTTATTCGGTTGCAGATATGGCCAGCTCTCGTATTGATTGGAGGGTTAGACCACGGATTGAGAGTCGGAGGGCATTGCCTTCACAAACAGTCTGGGAAAAAAGCGACGATTTTGGGAACTCTGAAGCAAGGAATGACGAATGTGAAAGTCATATGGCATGATATTGATTACGCTATAAGGTATCAATATTGATTATTCGTAGCTTGAACCGTTCTTGATGTATTTCGTGCGTTCTGATGTTTATTTTGTCTCGTTATGATCTATGCACATGTGGATTACAAAGTTAACCTGGAGAATTAGAAACACGATAGATCGAGGATTAAAACTGATAAAAAAATGTATAAGATATATCTGTCATCAGGAGCTCCCTAGGGCCAATTAAACATTAAAACGAGGACTGTGGTAAGTGCTCCGAATTTGAAGGGTCAAAAATTCACGAAACTTTGAGCGCGGGTAAAAATGTTAAGCAGGATAGACCTACTGCTTCTGAGCAATGATGTTACTTTCCTTAGCTGTTAGAAGTAGAAAGGAAAGTTATTAATCGACTGGGAAAAAGAGGAATGGAGGATCCCGAATGATGCGATTTGAGAAATATGCGGGTACTATATCTTCGTTCAACGCATTTCCACAGAAACATTTATGGAGAACAAAATGTAATGACTAGTTAGCTGAGAGTACCCCGTAAGTTTGATCGAAATCGTTAGAGCCTTTTTTGAGAAAATTGGAATACCGATAAATTAATATTCGACAAATCTCATTTTCTGAGTTAACTTGACTTATACCTCCGTTCAACGTATATATACAGAAATAATTATAGAGAACGAAATGTGGGTAGGGGTGGCTAAAAGACACTGCAAGATTGATCACATCTGGTGAAGCAGTTGCCCTGGAATTTACGGAAATGTTCGAAAAACGTTATTTTCGACACATTTGATTTTTATCTCTTCAATGGACTGTCAGAGGAACATATATTGAGAACAATATGTAGGTATTAACTATTCGAATACATCAAGATTCAAAACGTAAAGATCTGAAGAAAATCCACATTTTTTTGACACGATTGCTATACTTTCCTAATCCTTTGGGGTAGCGGAAAGTAAAATGATCGGTGAACACAATCGAGGGAGAACGGCTACAGTGAACCAACTCAAATTTGATCTGTTGAATCTACCAACATCAAAATAAGGGTTTCAGCAAAATCGGCACTAAACTAACTATAGTTATCATTGTGATCCAAACACTATTTATATTGTTTCTCAAAAACGATTCTAACGGTTTTGATTACATTTTTTTGTGTCCGCAATTCCAAATGACAGCAGTACGTCGAACTTTCCATCCGTGAGAAAATAGTGGTACACACGTATTACAGTACAGTTGTTTCTTCACGCTCCTTTCGCTTATTTGAAGAGTTCTCACAAAAATCGGTGCTGATTGCAATGTGTGCAATTTTACGTCGTGAGATACTTAGGAACAACTCGATAAATTTAGGCATTCACACAACCGCCGGATTTTCCACAAAAAATCGCGTTGATATTTCCTTATATTACCTATAAGTCTGTGACGTAATAAATGTTGGGGAATAAGTACGAACGAGGGCAATAAATTCTGGAACGTTAAGCACTTATTCTCTGTAGGACGTTAAGATGCAGGTTCGCATGAGCTGAATGAAGAACGTATCAAGTTCAGAATTTTCAAATAAACCCCCTGGAAATCTAATTAAAATTGTATAGCTCGCGTTAGTATACATTACATCAGTATGTGTTGGCATGTTCTAGTGACTGCCCTGTGACGTTATTGGAGCCTTACGAAGACGTTCCATTCGACACGAATCGGCTTCAAAAATTATCGCCCGACGTCTGGACGTCGATTGCTCGGCTGTGCGGCTTCACTTCCGAGGTACTCCATTTCGCACATAAATTGATGTATTTTTTTTTTTAAATTTGGTCTCTAGAAAAGATTGGCCCTTTTGATGCTTTTACTTAAAGGCTTGCAGAAAGTGTAGCTTCGTAGTAGTAACAACATGGTATATTTTATTTTGAGTTTAGTGGGTTTGGCGCATAATAATACTATAAGGGCTCCACTACCATCTACTTAAGGGATATGATGACTCCAAAAGCAATGAGGTGCACGAGTGATGTAGGCTTTTCCTACATGCTGGGAACCAGGCAATAAGGACTTCCGTTTTTTGTTTTCTCGAAGCTGGTTTGTTTGAGGCAGTGACAGTAACCATCTGATCACACTCAGGGGAACTGCAGTTGACTACTGACTGCCTGGTAATTTCTTTAGATGTTTTTCCCCAATCCCTTGTGAGCCCATAACGTTCGAGTTGCAGATGCTTTCTCTCCTACATTATCCTAAATTTTCGGTTCGTTGGCCAAATTCTGTCATACCTTGTTGAACCACATAAAACCCATTAAGATATATATAGAGAGCTCCACGGGCTCGACATTTTAACGATAATTTAACAAAAAGGTTTGATTTCAGCTGGATCTCCCAGAATGTCATTTGACCTCCGAAGAAGAAGAAGTCCTTTCATCGGCAGCAGAGGCCGAAGAGTCTTCTAAGAAAAAACAGTGTTTTTCGAAATCCGTCGAATCTCTGTCTAATCAACTGGTGACCAACATAATTGGAGAAGTCGTCCGAAGAGGAAGCATTGAGATGGTAACCCCGAGCCCTGAAGTCCTTGAGAGTCAGAGAAAAACGCTCGATGCCAATGTGGCGGCCAGGTAAGGCAATTGTCGCGCGAATGCTTGGAGACAACTAGAAGATACTAATTGGAGGGTGGGGATGTTAGTTCATTATTTGTAGAGGGGTGTGCTGTTTGCTTGCTCACCACATTGATAGAATTGCGACTCTAATGGCAGGAGTGGGTATGGACAATTTGATTCGAAAGCCATAAGGCGGACTAAACTAAACGAGCTAGTTTCCTAAACCTTGTCGTTTATGTAGACTAAAATATGGTGTAGGGGAGGGTGGTGGCACTACCTACCGGGTTCTGAAAAAGAACTCTCGCCTGGGAACGACTTTGTTTCCCTCAGAACTAAGGTAGCGGCTTGATTGGGATTTACAGGGATTTTGAAGGATTCTATAAATTCCAGAATTTTCGGAACCACATCATTTTCGTAAAAACTTACATTACGCACTCAATTCAGCATAATCCACAAAGTTCTCCTACGCCTTCGACAATTTGACTTTCATTTTGTGTGCAGGTGGGCCGTGAATGGCAAATTGTTGGAATGCGAAGAAGACGTTTTGCGCTTGTCCATGATCAGGCTCTCGGCAATGAGAACTCTCTCGACTTTCCTCGGGTGCAACAAATATTCGGAGCTTCTTTTGGATCACACGACGCTTCCTCCTTATCTAAAAGAGGCGAGTTTCCGAACTACTTTAATTATTTATTCAAAATGCATAAATCCATTCCAATTTGGTGCCACACCAAACATATTTTGAGGTTGAATTCATAGAAAATGTTAATTATGAAAGAGGGAGGAAACCAAACAAAAAGCTATTTCAAATATCTGCTAAGACACAATGAAAAACTGCAAAAATTATAATTCTGTACCAACTGTAGAGTTCTTGACTGTATGAATGTGCTTCGAAGATGGACACTACTTTCCTCAACCCCAAAACAATCAGCGATTTTCATTGCTTTAGGTACAAATCCAACCTATGGATTTGGATGTATGGAACGGCCCTGCCTGGCAGGAATGGCTCTGTATTCCAGGTCACTGCTTAATCCAATCGTGCCCGTAACAGTACAGCTGGTGGAGCACAGTTGTTGCATTTTTAAGCAGCGATTTAATGCTCAAGCATCTTAGTTCTGCTATAAATTAACGACTCGCTCTTCACTCGTCACTTCGCTCACACGTCACAATTTGTCACGATCGTGTAAATAATTATTTTATTGGTTTCCCCTCCCGATCATCCCTCATTGCTCTGCTTGATTTAATTTCAACAGGAAGACGAGGAGAAGTCAAAAAAAGAAGAAGATTTGGAGTCTGAAAGGGTGTTGAGAGAAACGTTGCGCTACATATTGAGGTAATTCCACGTTTGGGAAGGGAGCTTTGCTTTTACAGGTTTCTTGCTGTACAGTATATTTATTAAGGATTACGCCAACTGTTATTCCTTACCGTTACCGACTGCTGTGTTGCAGGTGTTTTGTTGAACGCAGTGTGGAGCGTTTCAGTCAGCCCTGGTTGAACAACGAGAAAGACTTGGAAAGAGTAATTAGCGTTATACATACCAATTACATCAAAGCCAGCGCTGAACATCACCACAGGGTACCGCAACTGGAGGCCCGGCTGAAATCATTCAGCCCCTCTCAAAAGGTTCACGTTCCCGTCCTCCTCCAACCCTCCGCTGAAGTTACAACTGTAAGCATCAACACCATAACCCCCAACCTTTGTCTCTTAGTAGCTTGCGTGCGTCGAGTCAACGCATGTTAAGATTTTGACCTTTGTGTAAAACGAGTGCAATGTGTTGTAGGCTGCGTCAGAGCACAACACACCATCTACGTCTGCGAGGCTTCCTCATCGCCACAGCCAGTGGCACGTTCCTGGTTACATGACGACCAATCCTCTTCGAACGAGTCGTATGAGCGAGAAAATCATGATGTCGGCCTCAAGCTCCTCTTCGAGCGTTCGCTCGCCGTCCCCTTCGAACTTACCTATTGCCGGGCCTCTGTTGGAAATGGGATTTTCATTGAAGCACATTCAAAAGGCTGTGCTCGCCACAGGTGTGGTGCATTAAAAATCGGTATTGTTGCTTCGTTACTAATTTCTGATTTAACGCTATTTTTCTCTCTTTAGGAAACTCTGGCGAATTGGCTGCTTCATCAATCAACCAGCTTGCAACGTGGATGCTCGAAAATCCCAGCATAGATTCTGATATAGGGACGACAGAGGCTACTTCAGCTCCTCCAGAACCCCCTGGGCCGGCTTATCACGAAATGAGACTGAGCAGCGCTTCTAACGGCACTTATTTCTACGAAGTTGAAATCGACTCCCCTGTGCCCAGGAGGTGTCTCACTCCTAGGCGCGCTCGATTCACAGATATCAGAAACTACCTCGTCGAAAGATCAGGTGAATATATGAAATATTTTTACTTTGGTCAAACCCTGAAGTGAGATCCAGGCGCTTTAGTAGCGTTTTGTTGCGTTGACAACGTATAACAGTTTATTGATATGTGTGCGCAAAGTGAATGCGTCTAATCCCCCTAGTCTCCTTCCAGAACTCTCTTTGTGGGAACCAGAGAGGAATTATTGTGTCGACAAGAGTGAGAGGGAAAACCACATCGGTTCACTTCCAGAGCAGTGGGATTATCTAGACCAAACTGTGCCTTCCTACAGTGGCTAAATAATCGCTGATAGTTGACAATTTTCTCGGTGGTTAGAAGCTCTAGTTCAGTTTGATTGACGAGTGAAGTATTGCAAAGAAACTGATGAACTTTCTCGAAAGTCTTGCCTCCCTCAGCTGTACAAGTAATGTCAGTAGCAAGGGGAGAAGTAATACCTGCTGACAAGATCGAATTCATCTGGAAGCCCCGAGGTTATTGAGGAAAATGCCATACATGAAATGTGTGTGTGGTACTTCTGGAAGCTGCAATATTTTATTATTTATATATTTGCATTCTTTAATTACAGTGTTTTCGAACTCAGAAGTCTTTGAAACGTTACGATTTTAAGAAGAACTATTGAGAAAAAATATGCCGATCGTGTTACTTTCATTTTTACTTCGTAGGGCTTGTTGAGCAAGAACTTGTAATTGATGAGTTGGTATATCACAAGATTTGAAGACTTGGATGTACCAAGAAGAGGTGACTTACACAGGATGTGAGTTGAGTATATAAGCGCGAACAAGGAGGGCTCTGAAGGCGTGAAACTGGTTGTACTGGGAAGGAAGGAGGAGTCGGAAATAGATGTTGATGAGAGGTGAAACAAGTGGAGATGACTGTATCGCGAGAGGTGTTAGAAGGCAAGTGTTGGGGTACAGGAGAGGACCTACTTTGGCAATACTTCGTAGCAGAATGATTTTGGGAGAAGGTATCAGTTGTGGAGAGGAATCTGAGAAAGGAGGAGAGGGGAAGGGTAGGAAAATCACCGTTGGAAATATCTGCCCATTTCCATAGGCCCAAAGACCTTTGGAGGAACAATGAACTTGCTACAGGTGCGACCCATTGAGCAGGAGCGGAAGTTCCGAGGTCAAAAACCTGGACAGATTTGGCGCTTGCGTCGAACTGAGCTAATGCGAGTAAAAATTAGTCTGTCGTTGGATTGGAGCAAAACTATATTGTAATCCAATTTTCTGCCCTTGTGTGATTGTGTAGTTTAGTCGAGATCGCACCTAGTCACCAGCAAAAACAAAGACAGTCGTCGGGATTCAATGCCTTTTTTGCTCCACCTATAAACGCTGTTATGTAGTGGCGGTTGGGAAAAGGACATGTACGTTCCGATATATGGGGGTGTGCAGAGGCAGCACCAGGCAGGTGAGGCCCACGGCCCTGACCTGCCTCCGTCCCATCGGGCAAATCAAGAGGGAGCTGCAATATTTTATTGGGACAGGGACTACTTCCAGCGACTTACGGCTTCAGTTCGGGGACCTCCGTCCCGGAGGGGTTTGGACTTGCCCCTCCTTGCTGGAGGACCCTGGGTCCCTGGTAAGCAAGAGCCCCCCGCCTACTGGCAACACCCAGCCGCCGGATGGCGGAGATGGGCCCCGCAATTTCCAGTTATTCAAAGTAAACTGGGTAGAACTTTTTTTTTTTTTTTTCGGGCGCCTCTAGGGAGGGGAAATCGTCAAAAGACACCCAATCGGGTAGTGTCGCCATCCCTGTCTGGGGCACGACCTTCTCTCTTTGCCGGCTGGAGGGCACTTCCGTGAACACTCTCTGAGGGGTTCTCCACGCCCCTGGGTACATTAGGAACATTCAACTCCGCAATGAAACCCGTCTCTCCTCCCACAGTGAGACAGCAACTACCTATGCCCTCAACCTCCGCAACTCGGTGGCGGGCCACCCCAACCCGTCCATCAGCTGCCTCGCACAGTACATCCCCAACGCCTTGGGCAGAACTTCGTTTACTCTCCTTTTACGGCTTGATCTTGAATGCCTCACAAAACGAAACTTTTCCGATAGATTTTCCTTCTTCTCCCCAACTCATGACCACCTTCACCCCCCCCCCCCCACGTTCAACAACCTCGGTCATTTCTCGACTGCCCATGAGCCCTTCAGCCTTCCTTGATATGATGATAGCCTCCTCCTGTAGTCACTGCCTTTTTCGTCGTGCTCGCTGTTGTTCACCAGAACAGTTAGGCCCCGATATCATTGCATCTGGCACTTCTGCTTCGGCTCTGGGCACCAGGAGACTGCCGTCACACGCTGTCTGTTTCACGTAGCCTCGAGATCAAGACTCCAAAGAAGCACTGTTGTTGGCCCTCTTGCCTCTTTTGTCCAAGCTGACTTTGCAGACAGACAATCATTCGGGTTATTCAATACAAAATTCTGAATCTAACAGTCAACGCATCCCTTGTACTCATTCACAATGACAGGGGAGGTACAGAATTGTCGTAGGTGTCTTTCCTGAAATATTTTGAAAACTAGTGAATTAAAGTCGAAAACAACTATTTTTGAATTAAAATACTTAATTGATTAACTTGCGTTGTGTTTCTTCAAATTGTTCAAAAATAATGTTCACGATGGAACGAAAAATTATTTTACTTGTGGGGTGTCTACGAAACTTTGTACTTTGTGCTTTACTAAGCGCTTTGTTCGTGTTTCAGTTTCTCCGTTCATTGACCGTACGAGAGAGAGGGAACACGTGCGAGGGGAAGCTAATCCTTTGTGTTCTCAAAGCACTCAAACATTGGCCGACATAGCTGTAAATACTCTTTCGACAAGCTCTTCGACGTCTGTAAGTTCCTACATCACTCGTGGTATATTTATACGTCTCGCTATACATTTTAATCTTAGATGTGCAGATTGAGTTTGTTGGTCTTCAGTCACGAGTAAGGTGCCTTTAGAGTGGACCATCGGTTTGTGTATTGCAGGTGCGGTGAGAGAATCATCGAGCGGGAGGGTGCATCAGACTGTTTAGGACTCAGCAGGAGTGAGGTACTTCAAACGTTTCATAAAACCGTACCTATGAGGAGACGCTTCACCATGCCCGGGCCCAGTGTCAGAGACTTAGTAAAGCGTGCTTTTGGTTCTTTTCTTAGATACCTGGCGTTCCCCAGGAAGTCTGTGAGGCAATACGACTTCAGACTGTGGTGTTTATAGCGAAATGGCCCATCGGAGTTCAATACTAAGGTGTTCCAGGTGTTTTTGGCATAAATGGTCATCTCAATGTAGCAGCAACAACCGAGAAGGCAAATACACAACTAACCAAACTGTAAAAAAAGTATACGTATGCGGTATCACATTCTCAAGACGTTCCAAATTGGGCCGTTCGAACCCCAAGCTCTTTATCTGGCCCAACAACGATGCAGGAGCTCTTGATAAGCTCTCTTCTGCCCAGTAAAGCGAGGACATGGAAAAATAATTGTCTGTGACATCTGCAAACCCTTCGCTAAGGCGTAATTAATACCAAATCGATTTCTACGGATCGAGCGATCACTATCCGCGTTTTTAGATGGTGCAAAACGCTGTTTTAGTTAACTGTTTCACTAACCCTTTCGGTACCATTTATGGTGTGGGGTTACATCAACCGAGTCTGCCTCGTCTTTGCGTCTGCCATCTCATCCTGCCATCATTGTCTCATCCCTAGCTACGAAAAGGTCATTTTAATTCTGGATTATTATTCATTCTAACACTTTGCACGTCAAGCCACAAGGTTCAAGGTAAGGAGATTCCAAAACTGCAATGTCTGTCCGCCGTCTGAGCCATTTTTGGCCTTTTATGTAGTCTAAATACCCATTCTTCGGCACGAAAATTCCGTTTGGTATCTAGTTGTTCCCGACTACTATGCAATCTGATTGGGCGAAAAATGAAACTGATTTGGCAGTTTTATTGCATTTATTTACGTCGTGTTTGGTATCGTTTCCTAGGTATTTTTCGAATGGCATGGTTCTCAGAGGCGTAAAACTCGATATTGGTGTATTTTTAATTTTTATTCATTTTTGTTAAAATCTGGCGCTTAAGTTGAGCACTACCTTCTTTCAGCAAATTTTTTAGAGAACGGAAGTGCAAACTTTCAATAACAAATTAGAAATTGGAAAAAAGCGAATAGGTATCAGTAGAGAATGATTTCCTGATTCTGTAGTGAATAATAAGGCCACCTCCGTGAATAATTGGTGATATGTTGTACACAAGGTCAATAAATCAGGGGGAATCTCTGCGTACGATACGTGATAGAGCACTGACATCTTGTGACGCCTCCAACCTACTCAACTTCGTCTTCCTTCTTCAACTTTTGCATTGTAGTTTGATGAACTTGATATCATTCTATTAGTTCCGAGACAGCTTGATCTCGTTCCAATCCATGGTCACCTCTGGTTATGGGATATATCTGTTACACATATTTGTGAGAAAATGACTAAAAACGAGGTTTAAACAGTAAGGGGCGGAGGGGCAGTACACAATCCATGCGGAGATATACTTCTTATTTTCTATGTTACGACAGAAAGGTTTTTTTTTCAATTTCGCCATTGATATGCAAGTATGCGACCGCTGTAAAGCTTTTTTGTAGGAGCATTTTAACACTTATTGAAACGGGATGATTTTTGTTCTCAGCTTTCAACCCCTGGGAGCACTCAGTGCACTTTGTGCAGAAGAAGCTACGCTCATTTGAACAGTCATATGCTCTCAGTGCATCCTGGCTGCGGAGTGACCTGGGCACCTAGCGCTTGTGGTCACGTGTATGGTAAGCAGTGAATCATTTTTCGATTTAATTGTGGAACGCTCAGTCTGAATCGTAAGTTGGTGAAGTAGAATAGGTGTTCAGAATGCGATAAAAATGTTCGATGATGGGTAAAGGAAAAATTGCAAATGTATAGTAGAGCAAAATGAACTGTGTTCTCTCTCTCTCTCTCTCCCCCCCCCCCCCATAATCCTACATACTGGTGGCGAGTGAGAAAGCTCCCATTGTAATCTCAAGTGGCCCTATGTGTGGGCCAAGCTACATCATGTCCTCCCAGTTCAGACAGTCTCGAGGACCATCACTACAATCTCATCTGGCCTAAGCACCTTGAGACACACTGCAGACAGCTCCTCACAAGTACACAGTACATGCTCAGATGACTCCAGATCCGCCTCGTGATCCTGAATAGACCATATGCCATCTGTTTACTTTCTCTCTCCAGACTGAGACCATCCCCAAATCCCCAGTCTAGTGAATAACCTGGACTGCCTTCGGCCAGGCACATACCGCCAACACACCTCTTTATTCATGTGGCTTTTGGTTCCTATGAGTCCTATGAATGGGAGAAGTGAACATCAGTCTCTCTCTATGTATAAAATATGTTAGTGTCAGAACAGAGTTAGTGCAATATGAGCACAAGAACTGTAGAAACGAAAATAAACATTTCGTGCCGCCAATCAGCGACGTTTCAACTGATGCCTCTGTGTTACTAAAGTGAGTTCGAATTGGGCTGAAGGGCAAAGTGACAGATACAAATGAAGTTTGTGTTTAGTTGATTGAACAAAGTTTGGATTTTTCACGTTCATAAGACTAACAGTAAATGTCTTTATACTTATTCACTGTAAGTTAAAAATCAGCCTTTTTCTAATCAGCATTTAATGTGTCCAGGGAACGATTATGTCCTCTGCAGCGATTGCCAAGACATGTACAGCGGCGTTCGCGATGAAAGACGAAGCTCAAACTCTCAAATTAACGTTCCCAATCTGATGAGCGACCCTACAATCATTCAAGGTAAGTTTCTTCTGCTCGCGAGTCATAGAGCTTTCCTTTGATTAGCATTTGCATTAATAACAGTATTTTTTGAGGCTGAGTAGGGGTAAATAGTAGGCCTTGGGTGCGGTTGAATTAAATGCGTGGGATAAGCGAATAGAAAAGATTGAAGAGCAGCCATTGGGTTTGAAATGTAACCTGTGACATTTGCGCAATAGATCATTGCTGGTTGGGTTGGGATAGAGTATGCACTTTTCTCACAAGTCACCTGCCATGCACTGGCCCTCGGCAACACCTTCGGTATTACCGCCTCTGAGCTCATTTGGGATGGTCAAAGATTTTCACCGACTGCTCGAAGCCAGTCTTTGTTGCCACCCTCATCTGTCATGGGTGGACGCTTTACCACTCGTTTTACTCGGTCCACGCAGTTAAGTGAAAGAGGATCTGCAATCCTTGCCAGCAGAGTTGGTTTATGGTGAGCCTTTGTGCTTACCGTCCGAGTTCATCGCTGCAGCTTCAACGACGTGGGCAATTTAGTCACTAGCCTTCGACCTGTACCAGCTTGTAGACACAGCATGCAGTCACCTTTCGTTTTTCATGAATTGTCATCGTGCAGCCACGTTACCAGCTACTTAGCTTCGCTTTCGTCTGTAAGTAAAGTTCGACAATTAAAAACGTTCATTCCAACGCTTTATTGGTGACCCCAATGTGATATGAACACGGGATTTTCTGATCATTTGCAGTCAGGATTCTTATTTTCTTATGAACTGAACTCAACACATTGATTTACTTCGACAAAGATTTTAACTTTCCTTTCTCTATATTTTGAAACAAATATATTTCCCCCCTACATTTCTCTTAACGCGTTCACTGCGTATCAACCATCATTGGGTTGACCCCAGTGCTGATTTTTTTTCGTTGCATACAACAACTTATATAGGTATTGATTAATGTTACTCAACATTTTTGCCGATATTCCTTGATAAATGCATATTTATGGCGATTATGTCGGTCACGCGGGAGCCGTGTGACGAGCCTGGAAGTTGAGATCGAGGTGTTTTTCTGTTGGCATGCTGGTCACACGCCTCCCGCGTGACTGTATTCATGTCAGCTGTTATTCATATATTTATTGCCAAAAATCAATTCAAACCATTGCATTGGGATTATATTCAATAAAAAGTGAGAATTAACATTTTTCAAAAATATGATTTGATTGCAATTACAAAAAAATGAGTTATACAACTAACAAGTAGGTAAATGTGAATGTACAATGCTATATTATTATATTACAATTATTATAACTAAAATTAAACAGAAACTAGTTATTTTAAAATTAAACATGCCTATCTACGTTGTGTATAGTGTATACAATGATTGATTATATTATCTGTTTCATTTATATCCATGATAATCACGGAAACAGGGGGATAAACATAATCCAGGAAAGCCTGGACACGATGCACACCATTAGGCATTGGGGGGTTCCTTCCTTATTTTCAGTTTCTCGCTGCAGTTCTTGCATCGTTTCCTCATTGTTTCATTTTTTGCATTAAAGTAAACAGTGCTCGGTTTTACCTATGAAAATAAACAATGATAATAAAATTAATTGGCGAAGTGATGGATATTAATCGCAATAAATGTGAAAAAAGTAGTAAAAACTAAAAAGTAGATGAGACGAGATGATCATACATACATTTTCAAGTCGATTTGGTCAAAATATGATGGAGCACACACGCCAACTTCCAAACCCCGAATTTGGTTAAATACTTCGTCAAACTTCCTATGGCCTGTGGAGAGTGGATACAAACTGAGTGCGTCGTTACCAGAAAGGGTTTCTACCTGCATGCTGACGTTGGATACAACCAGAACTATGGAAGGGAGCCCCTGACGCGGCAGCCGTGTGACCCGCCTGGGAGACCCACACCCCCTCACTCGGGAGCCGCGTGATACGCAGTGAACGTGTTGATACTGTCAAGAGTACTAATTTCCCGTTGGTCCAAGCGCACTTTGGTGCTCACAACTCAGAATAAGTTAAGCTGAGCTTTGGCCTTTTGAAATGTACTGATTCCGAAGGGGGAGCTCATAACCAAAACACAGTCGCTACCATGGAGGAGGGGTAGGTCTGTTTCCTTATCAAAAAGACTGTTATAACACTCATAAGAAAGTCGTGGGGCTTGTAGTTTCGCTAGGATGCGAGTGCCCAGGTAATCAGCACCCACCTAGACTAGAACTAAGAGGTGTGGCAGGTTGTCATTTAGCCAGTCTCCTAGTGGAGAGCTGTTGCCCATGTGTTACCTTGTGGAAGTACGATCCTGGGGAATTCGTACCATCTGGGAGGATTTCTTAATCGGGTTTCCCATCTGGTGTATTTAATTGGGTGGTGAAGCAAGCTTCAAAGGGAGAGATTAACTGTGATCACGTTTATTTGTCATAACTTTCTTGACAACTTGGGTGAAACGGTTTTATGCTTGCTTAGCAGGTTAGGCTGCTTTTCAAACAACCGTAACTAGCCAGTGATCACTTGAAGTGCTCCTGTGGATGCTGCCTTGTCGGCTTTTGTGATCCAGAGGAGCGCAGCTAGGACTCTCCTTTTCATTGATTGCGAATTGCCATCCTCAGACAAGAGGGCAGCGGCCAATGGCCTTGTACTTCAGGATAATATCAAGGTAACACACACACCATGAGGCCTTGTTAATTTCTCGTAATAAGGCAACCTTCATGAAGGCAGTGCCTTTGAGGGACTCTTCAACGCCTCAGTATGCGATTTGCTTCTCAAGAAGTAAATAACAGCTTTGATACCCACCCCATTCGATTCAGCATCGAAAAATACAAGTAAACGATACGAAACATGACCTGACTACAATCGAACGAAGAAAACTTAGTATTCCAGACGCCAGTAGGCAATTGGCACGGCGTGGTTTGCATGAGACAGGAGATAGAGAGTACAAATGATGAAACGATTACTTTCGCTTTAGTAATTGCCCCGTGAGTTCTTTCAATTAGTGGACTTTGGCTCACTATACTGTGGTTTCACTATTTTCGGTCTTGACGCTGTCGTACACCACTGATAATTTTTCCGTTTGACCCAGCATCTAAAAATACCTAGAAAACGATACCAAACACGGCGTATATGCAATCAAATGGCCAGAATTGCCTTTTTGTTATTTTTTAAACCATTTTTGCCCATAACAACCATGGGCTTTGTCTAATCGGATTGCCAAGCAGTAGGGGGGCATAACTAGATACCAAATGGGATTTTTGTGCGAAAGAACGGATTTTTTAGACCATGCTAAAGGCACAATATGGCCTGGACGGCGGTTGGACATCGCCGATTTGTCTTGAAAATTTTGAGGGGGATTCTAAAAAAATTTTCCTGGCTGAAAACGTAGGGTTGTTATTAAAAATGAATAATAAACCAAAAGCGGTGGCCTCCAAAACTTATTGACAATTAGCTATTTCTCTTCACCAGAATGAGCTGGAGGTTTTCCTCAGCCACCTGCTGCTTGACGTCCTTGCGCCATCGAGTGACGATCCGGAGGATTTCTCCTTGATATGTCAGACCCACTGTGCCCGGGCCACCACAATCAGGTCCTTCACATAGGCGTAGGGCTCGCAGTCAGTCTCCATGAGGCTCTTCAGTAGACCTTCAAAGAAGGCGTTGAAAGCAGCTGGTCTCTGTGAGCACCCTTTCTCCATCGTTTTTCGGACTGTGATATGTCTACGTTCGATTTGTCGTGTAATTTTTGACGAGCAAGTTCATCTTATGAGAAATTCCCCGACCTTGAAGCTGATTGACGATGGCTGGCCACCTGAGGTTTTCATACGCTCCTCTGATGTCAATGAGAACTGCTATGACATACTTAGTTGATGCCAAGTGGATTTCAACAATGACGTCCTGTGTAGGTTTTTCTTTCGTACACCCATATTGTCTACCTGTGAGGTTGCCACCATCTCATATTGTTCAAAAAGAGCAAATTCAGTAACTCATACATTCTATCTCAGTAACTCTCCACTACCACATCGATAATGACTGGACGAGGCAAAGGCGGCAAAGGTCTTGGAAAAGGAGGCGCCAAGAGGCAAAGGAAGGTTCTTCGTGATAACATCCAGGGAATCACCAAACCGGCTATTCGTCGTTTGGCCCGTCGCGGTGGAGTGAAACGTATCTCCGGTCTCATCTACGAAGAGACACGTGGAGTCTTGAAGGTTTTCTTAGAGAACGTCATTCGTGAATAGTGAGATCCCATCTGCTCGATTTGAGCGCTTTTAGCTTGACTTCGTACATAGGTGCTGAAGCAAGTCGCTTGTACAACGAAACTGCTACTAACCAGCAGTAGACTGCAGTATAACACCCCAATACACTCCTTAACCTCTCAAGCTGTAAATAATTTTGTACTTTTCTCAATTTTAGATAATCCATCGATGTGTTTCGAGGGGCCAGTTGAATTGATGAAACTGGAAGAGCAGTTTAGGAAATACTGTAATAAAAGCGACTTGTTGATTCTTCCTGATTCCGTGCCTTTCGACGCTCTTGACCCATTGGGAGCGTATTTCGTACCAGCAGTCACTTCGACTAGCAATAAACGGATGAGCATTTGTAAGTATTTTGTTTTCTCTCTTCGGCGTTTAATTTACGAGCAGGCGGGGCAATTTTCTGCTCTCTTTAGACCTACGTGATTCGTTTCAATGAAATTATTGAGGATGAGACGTGATTCATGTCAATGAACGCCTTGAGAAATGTGGATTGTAAAGTTAAAGTTTGTATCGCACTTGAGGTAGATCTGAACAGAGGTGCAAGGAAATCACGGCCTGGTTAGGGGAAGACAGCATCACAGTGGTTCCCATGCGAGGCTGCCCCCAAGGGGGGGGGGGAGTACTTTCTCCCCTCCTGTGGCTACTGGTGGCCGATGAGCAGTTGGAAACACTGCAGCTTGAAGGCGCATACGCGGTGGTCTTGCAGTTCTGGTGAGAGGCAACTTTGCCTCCACAGTGTCTGAAAGGATGCAGGGAGCTGTAGATATCATTCAGAGATGGTGTGATAAGGAAGGACTCTTCATAAATCCGGCCAAGACCACCATGGTTTCTTTCACTACTCGAAGAAACCTTGACATAGCACCACCAACAATGTAAGGAGCAAGGCTCCAGATAATGAAGGAGGTGAAATACCTTGGGGTGATACTGGACTAGCAGCTCACATGGAACCCGCGTGTGAGATATGCGCTGTTCATGGCAACTACAGCCCTGTGGGCGTGTAGGAGGCTGAGCAGCAAATCCTGGGGCATAACTCCAAAAAAGATGGAGTGGCTCTATAAGGGGATAATAAGACCCCGCGTCATGTATGCCTCCACTGTGTGTTGGAAGGCGACAGGCCAGCTATTAGTACAGGGACTCCAACAACTGCAGCAACAAGCGTGTCTTGCTATCACAGGAGCAATGGGTACATGCCCTACTGCTGCAATGGAAGTCCTTTTGAACATCTCACCTCTTCATATACACATCCAAAGGACTGCTTACCTGGGAGCAGTAAGGCTTTTGCAGATAGGTAACATCTCCACCAGGGTCAAGGTGAGCCTCCACGGAATAACTAGGCAGTTTAAGCTAGAAGAGGCCCTTGCTACTGACGTTATGCCAGAGCGGAAGAACTTTCGGCTGCCATTCAGTGTTAGCGTCCACTCACAGGAACAATGGGAGAAGGAGACGTTCCGGACCTAGGTGGGCGTCCCGCAGTGGTATACCAATGGTTCAGTTATGGAAGGCAGAGCAGGACTGGGCATTGTAGGGCCCAACTACAGTTGCTAAGCTGCTGGGAGAGTACGCTACGATATTTCAAGCAGAAATCCTAGCCATAAAGATCTGTGCGGAAGAGATCGTGACCAAAGGACTCTAAGGGAGGGTAAGCGGATCTACATATTCCCAGACAGCCAGGCCATCTTAAAGGCCATTGCAGCCTATAGTTTTAGGTCTAAGCTGGCATGGGAATGCCTTTATGGGCTCAAACAGCTCAGCGCCCGTAACAGGCTCTCCCCCATCTGGGTGCTGGTTCAGAGGGGGCATGAGGGCAATGAAAAGGCTGACTGCCTTGTGAAAAGGGGTACAGAATCTCTACCCATCGGGCCTGGACAATACGCGGGTATGACGAAGAGTCACTTGAATCGTCTGGTGGCACGATGGGAGATACAGGAAAACAGCGCCCATTGGCATTGCCAGCCAAGACTAAGACTGGCGAAAAGGCTCGTCACGCCTTCCTGTCAAAGGGCGAAGGCGATGCTGACACTCTCCAGACAGGATCTGAGAGTTCTGATAAGCTTCCTCACCGGGCACTGCCCACTCAGATATCACCTCAACAAGATGAGCGTCTCAGAGGCGGTGGAATGCAGACTTTGCGGCGAGGAGGGAGAGACTGCAGAGCATATCCTATGTTGGCAGCTAAACGTTTCGAATTTTTCGGTCAGGGGACCATTGAACTCCAAACCATAGCAGATTCTGCAGTGAAGGACATACTCGGCTTCCTAAAGGGAACGGGTATGTACGACGCCTTTTACTAAGGAAGGGTCAGTGTCACAATGTGGCCACAGTGACAAAGGGCCTTGTCCTGAAGATCTGAACAGTCTGAACGTTCTTTTGCTTTCAAAGTTTCATTAGCCCCGTGAGCTGAAAAAAACGTCATTGGGCGAAATGATTTTTAGTGGTCAAACGAGAGTTGGGAGTTGGTCTTTACGTAATTAATTGTGTTCAGGTGGCAGAATCGGGAACTCGATCCCTCTCTACATGCGTCCAACCTCATATGATCAAAGAGGTGTCTTTTCTGAACTCCTGTACTTGTGATGTTCGCTGCGTTTTATTCCTCTTCCATTTGTGTAAACAGAGTTCCATTATTAGTTTCGCGTACATAAATCTTTCAGGAAACGGTTATTTAGGGACGAACTTATTAGTAACGAAGTGATTTTGCCTACAAACGACACGTCGATTGAATTTTTCAATTGTTCTAACCCGTCTGTCGTTTAATCCCAATTTAATGCACATTTTTGTAGCCTCTTCGGTTAGTTCAATGTCCTCCTTGGATGTTTCACTTGGCGAACAAGCAGCCACTCTCACTTGCAGCAAAGACAGAATCACCGCTTTGAAGAAAGTAACGCAGGCCACTCAAACGGCGATTTCTCGTTCGGTGGTTATGAACGCACTTGGACATCTTATGTCGAGGTAAAACACGGTTCACACTCAGTAGATCCTATTCAATTAGCTTAAGCCTTAATGTAGCTCGGGGTTAATTTTCCCTTTTTCTTTGATTTGTCTGCCCTCGTGGGTAATACGCTCAGAATGGGCACGAAAAAGGAGTGCCTTCATTTTATCATTTTAACAGTCCCATTTTCCTATTTCACAGCGGAGTCAGTAGCAATCTGTCTGACGGCCTTTTTGCTATCGGGTTGGACGACATTCGCAAAGTAGTACGCCTTATGACTCTTATGGCTGGCTCTCAATCGAACGCGTTGGCCAATTTGAGCGCGGCAATAGCCTCGATAATATCCAACGATCAAAACTCCAGTAAACTAGTAGTTTACATGTGCGCCCAAGTAAGTCCTTGAAACTGTTCATTTCAACGTTCAATGTTTAGATTTTACAGCCACATCTCAGACTCTGGAATGGATGTAATAAACTCAGGGTTAATTCATGACGCACAGCATGAGTATTCATTGACTGTGGACACGGCTCTTCCAACCATTTCAGGGGACAAATTCGCTGTTAATGGCGTTTACTGCATCCTGCAATGGCGAGGACTTTGGCTCCGCCAAACTGTCTTTCATTATTTCTGTTGTGCGTATAATTGAGTCAACCACTCTTTTTCGAAAACTCCCATGCACTCAATTAGTCTGCTTGACGATAACGGGAAAACTGAGGCGCATTGGCATCGTTTCAAAGACCCTTTTACTTCGTAGTGGATCGCACACTTCCTCCCCTAGACTTCCTTCATGACAGGGAATTACTCTAAGCCAAAGTAACATTGACTAAGGTCGTGGCCACAGGAGGCCCCTTTCCTAACTCCCTAGGGTACTCCGCTACCTTTTCATGAAACTGAATGAAGAACCTCGTTTCTTTAATTCTGGTAAGTTGATTGCGACAGTTGGATGTACATTTTTGTGGAGACCGGTGGTGTGTGATTGTAACACGTCGAGCCAGTAAAAAGCAGGGCCAGGAAATACCTACCATCATTCTCCCCACCATTTCCCTACGTTCCCCACTTGGAAGGTTCAGGAGCCTTGAGGAACATTTTTACGGCCCTTGAATCACAGCACTCTTCTCATTGTAGAGCTGTTTTCACCAAAACAATACTAAACGTGATCCAACTGATCAGGACTAGATAAGGCCAGTCATTTCGAGAAGGCAGTGGACTAATGAGGTTACAGTAAAGTAAGGAAATTGGGCATCTGTTTGACATCCCGTCCCGTAAACAAGTGTCATTTAAATGTAAACAGCCATGTAGCCGTGTATCCCGTTGATGCCCAATGCTCAACAATCTGGATTGGACCAAATTATTGTCTGACAAGAAAGTTGCCGCATTAACCTCTGCCGAAGCTGAAACTGGTGAGGAGCATAAAATGAAAATAAGCGAACTACAACTGCAAGAGCTGCAGGAAAAAGCCAGATTAGTTCGGGGGAATGCTTTGTGCGTGTAGGAAAAGTCGGAAGCGGTACAAGAAAATGAGAACTGAGCAAGAAATAATAAAAACTGAAATTATGAGGTTACAACTTTTACAAGCAAGGAACTTCAATGAGGAAGGGAGAATTGTCGTGTTTAATACACTAATGTGTGTGTAAAAGCGTGGCATTATTTAATATTTCCTACTTATGCTACTAAATCCACCCAGGTAAGCCATTTGCGTTTGGGTTTTCTAACACAGCAATATGACGTCTAGTTTTTTCAGAAACTGCTCAGCACACATTTTACGCAAACAACAACTTGTTTTCGACGATCGTAATACTTTTGTTCGCAACAGAATTTAAATTCATAATTCTACAAGTCGTCAGACCCCGCTCATAGCCATTTGAGGCGCCGAGTGAGATGTCGATAACCCAACATATTAGATTATCATCGTAGTGGAATAGCAACTGAAATAACTGCGTAAACAGTATCTTTGTTTATTATCATTATTCCAAAATATACGTAAATTATCCTCGCAAATACTCGGCAAGCATGGTAATGGCGGACAAATATCAGAACATGATAAAGAAAGATAAGAGCTAACTGGGCCAAACTGCCCAACTTTTTGGGGTTAAGGTTTAACCAGGGCTAGAGCTTAATCCAGTCTGGTGAAGACCGTTTTTGTGGCGGGAGCGGGTTAGGTGCTGTTAATCGACTCTAAACGAGATCAACGCAGTTGGTGAAAACGGCTCGTAGTCTGATGTGCTTAAACTCGTGTTCTCTTTTTTACCGATTTGACGAGTGTACCGAAATGACTGTAGAAGAGGGCTTTCTTTGATGTGAATAGAGCAGAGAGGTTAGTGGACTGCTTAGGTTACCATTAGCACAAAGAATTACGAGGAGTGAACTCGTCCTTGCCCACTTGCTGTTGGGGCTTTTGTCCCCCTCCCCAAAACTGCATTCACTGTAATACTGTGACGGATGACACCAGGCACACGTTTATTGACTGCGCAAAGGGGTAAAGATGATTTCTCACAGCAAACTTTCCTGAACCCTCACTTCCAGGTGGAATGAGTGAAATGTAGAGACAGTTCAACCTCAGCCCTAAGTAGTGTGAGTCGCTAGATTGTGGTGAGTTACTCTTCTAGACAATTCGACGCATAATGGTAAAACTATCTTTCAAGACTTCTAGTATTTACCACTCTGCTGAAGGAGTAGCATTTCCTAACCCTTAGCCCTCTCAACAATTAAAGATATTGTTAATGTACGACGGTATTTCAGGAGTTGCTGAACCTTGCAATCAGCGGAGAACCGAGTAATAGCACGTCGGAAAGTAGTTTGGCCGTCACACAATCTTTGGTTGAAATGCTGACATCCCACAGTGGATC
This sequence comes from Pachypeltis micranthus, assembly GCA_020466155.1. NCBI lineage: Eukaryota > Metazoa > Arthropoda > Insecta > Hemiptera > Miridae > Pachypeltis > Pachypeltis micranthus. The sequence continues at coordinate 33,522,242 of CM035773.1, forward strand.
ACTGTTCAATGGTAAATAGTGGCTTCAGTCCTTCAGCGGCAGCAATTATATGCCGTATCGCATTGTCATGTAAATCAATTTTTTTTTCTTCAGATGACGAGAAAATCCCAGGGAGTCCGATGGAAGGCAATAAGCTGAACCCGTTGTTTTTGGCCAATGCGTTAGCAGCCTGCGTTCTATCCAGCAAATTGTCTTCTAATTATAGGCAATGGGCAACTCAGCAGCTGGTGAGCATTGCATTTGTTATTTTTTCAACTTTTCAGAACCTTAATCCCCGTAAAGTGAGAGAGGTGAGGTAGTATTGTTTAATTGAGCCTTTCCAAGACATTGAAGTTAAGGAACCAGATTTAAAATTTTGCAACTTGAAGATTACCACGCTCTTCGTAGTACACATTACCAACTTAGATGCGCATTTTTGTCTTCAGGTGGTATGCTTGGCGATGAAGAGTTCAGTTCTTCCCAACCACATCCTTGAAACGTTAAATATGGCGGATTTGAGCGGAGTTCTAGTGAAAAGCCCTACGTGTTTCGCGCAAGGGCACGACAACCGAATTAGCCATTTAGTATGGAATCACACGCTGCTTCATTTTGCGTCCAGGTTGGTATTATGTAGGGGTAAAGTCAAGCTTAGCCCATTTTACTCGATCACGCAGGATCTCTGAGCTTCTATAGTAGATCTACATGGAAGAACTCTGGCACTAGGTGCGTTTTTAATTTTGAAGTAGAGAAAAAAGTACGTAAGTGGTTGAAAACAAGCACAGACCAGATTGGGACATTCAAGAGGCGCATTTACCTTTGTTGTTATGCTTTCTTGTGTATTCAGCAAAGCTTGGGATGGCCCTAGGTAGACTAGGTAGAGAATTAAGGAGGCTTTTGGAGTTCGAGGAAAGTGTCGTGTTGATCAACTTTGAAGATAATTAATCTCACTGTCTATTGAGTGTCTTGGGACAACCTCGTCAGCCGAAAGCCTTGATAAGTCGAGCAGTATAGCTAGCTACTCTGTATATAGCTGCTCCCAGTGTTGACCCCAGCTCCCAGAGCTATGAGCGAATAGCCTTCCGTGGAGTTTATCTTGGGCGTACATTCAGGATCTGGTTTGCATTGCACCTCTTTCTGTCTTATGGCAATGCAGTGTAATACGCTACACTACGGTCACTAAGAGACTATTAGTAGTAGATACGAAGTCAGTTTAATCAAAATCCTCAGAACTGTGGTCGAAAATGTAACTGCCGTATGTACCATAAGAGTTCGAAGGCACGTAAACAGAGAATACAAATCTGAACTCCTTCCTCACAGTCCTCTCACCTTGTGAATATTTTGGGGCCTCTGTCTACTACTGAAGAGTCAGACCATTGTGGCGAAGATGCAGCAGCTCAGTGCAATGCTGTAACTAACATGAAGCGGAAAGAGGCCCACACCATGAGTTCCTAAGAAGAAGCTCAAATCCCAGAAAGGCATTGACCTACCCAAGGGATTAATTTTGGTTCTGAGCCTGGGTAGGTTGTTTTACGTCTTGTCTCTACGTTTCAGACCCTACTGAATCCAAAAAACTCTATTTTAAAAAATAGCACGTGTGTCTGTAAACGATTTTTAGAGAAAACGGCTGAACTGAATCAGCTCAAATTTGATTTCTAGCCCGCAGGTCACCGTGGAACGCTAAAATAAGGGTATGAAAAAAATCCGCCCAAAACTAACTATAGTTATAATAGTGATCGGAACATCAAATATTTTCGACATTTTATGTCTTTACTTTGCTACATAAACTCGAAAATGTAACGCCGGAGATGTTACGGAGAAGCGTCACGAAATTTTTCACACGAGTCACAAGCAGCAGCCCTTGTGGCCTAATGGATAAGGCATCGGTCTCCTAAATCGGGGATTGTGGGTTCGAGTCCCACCAGGGTTACGATTATTTTTTGTTTTTGACATTTTGACATTTTATGTCTTTACTTTGCGTCACGAAATATTTGTGTTGGATAAGCTTGGTAACGTTACACGTTGACATTTTGACATTTTATGTCTTGACTTTGCTACATAAACGCGACTTTGCGAAAATGTAACGCGGGATATATAACGTCGGAGATGTAACGGAGAAGCGTCACGAAATATTTGTTTGGGGTTAGGTGTACGCTTGGTAACGTCTGTTACAAAATCTAACGCTTGGTAACATCACACGTTTTAATAACCTCAGTGACTAAGTGATGATGTCAATTGCAATTGACGCGGCCATTATATCGAAACCATCAACGAGCACAATCAAACGTAGTTATTATGGCATAAAAACAAAAATAAAAGGCATAAAATGTTCCTAGTGGTTGCGTACTTGTACGAAAGCTGTACCCACTGTTTGTGTTTGTGATGCTCAGTAAGAAAAATCACATACATTTTCACTTTTGGCTAAATTTTGTCGCTGTTTTTTCATTAAAATTCCGCAACTTCGAACGCAAACGTCTGCGAAAAAATTATATCAACGGCGTCATCGATCTCCTAATAAGACCAGAGTTGGTGCGTTAAATGTTAAGTTACGGTTTTTTTTAGAAAACGGCATCAACAATTTTAATTAAATATTTGTTATATAGACAGCTCTCAATGAGGCAAGTATACCATAAAATTCCCATTCAAGGTAAAATGAGAGCGGCACAATAAATTACCAAACATTTCGATACAAACCGATTTTAGCGTATTTTTTTCCTTATAAACCCCGCTAAAATGTTAGTAAAATCTTCAAAAAATTGGCGTGGTAGTCCAATCGAATACGTATCAGGTGAGAGTTTAAACTTTCTCAAAAGATAAACAGGGGCAATTCCGGAATTCGTTGACCACCATTTCTAAACGTTTTTACCCGATAACTCTGGAAAAGTGATCATTAGCCTTTTCAAAAAAGTGTTGACAACCTCGATAATTCTCCGTGTACCAATTGCTCAAAGATGGTCTGGGTGTGAACCAGCACAATTAACCACCTAGCATAAAATTCTGGAAATGTAAGCTACTGCTTTCTGTCGTCGTGAAGTGATAGTTAACCAAGTTCCAATGAACTGAGTGAAAAATAATTGGAGTTAGTAGTTAAAGCCATATCACAATTGACGGGCTAAGGAAAGTTGTGTCATGCGGCGCACCTGATATTTTATTATAATTATACTCTTAAGAGATGCGCAAGATTTTGCAGCCTCAGGATAGGTTTTTATGGTTTGTACGTTATGTCGTCATGAGGCGCGTCAGGACATGGAGGATTCACTCTCACACCTTGCAAATGGGAGATGATGAGCCGTTGGCCTAATTATTTCACCCATTAGGGCTGCACATTGTAAGTTTGTGTTGAAGATTTCACGAGCCAAACAACTAAACATTTCAGCGTTTCTCCAACTCGATTTGGTTGATGATTTTAGGAGTTTTACACTCTTGATGTACCAGTTTGAAGGATGTTATCGATTTTACAGCGGATACGACGGAACAGTCAGAATATGGTGTCCAGATACCGGTGTATTAGAGCAAACACTGATATACAGAAAGTCGATGAACGCGTTTGGAAGTGATTTGCATGGCGAGCTCGTTAACAATTTGTGCTGGTCGCACAATGGCTCCTACCTTGCCGCATCTATGGGGAACTCCATCAACATATGGCATTTCAAAGGTAAACTGGAATGTTATCCATAAAGCTTCAATAGTTATAATTGTGAAACTGGGATGTTTTGAGTTCTATTTTTTGCGCTTCAACTCGTTAATTCTTCTTCTGACGGAGAAGTTGTTTGCTTACTTGTTCTCGTCCTTGTGCAGGATCTATAGGTTGGTAGTTGTGCAACTTGGGATATACTACTCTGAATATGCCACTGTGTGCAGAGACTAGTGATTCCACTAGGAGTCTGAAGGAGCAGGTTATGATTTTGGTTGTGGATTTTAAGAGCAGGATGGTCTTCCTCACATACTTATTAAGGCCAATTAGGAAAGAAACAGCGAGAGTGGAGTGCTGAGTTGGGAGGAGGAGGAGGGGGAGAGAATCTATCAGTGAGGAGCTCCAGAAATACCTTTGCTCATGGAGGTTCCTTGGTACTTACAATAGGAAGTTTTATCCCAGCAGTCTGGGCAGGAGGATATAGACAATTGTGGAAAATGAGTGGGGGGGGGGGGGGTGCACAAACTAGTTCATAAAATAGTCGGTGATGGTCGTCAGAAGAGTATCCAAACGTTCCACCTTTGACTGCCACTAAGCAAGCTTATTGCCGTTTCACCCAGTTTGCAAAGAACATTATGAGACAATAAACGTGGCCACGGCTGAGCTCTCCCTTTGGAGCTTGCACTCTTTTATGAATGTTAAGGAACAGTCATTTTGATAAGGAAACAGACCCGTGCATTTGGTTCTACAGACGCGAGTGAAGTGTTTAAAGCCGCTAAAAGTACTGCTCAATAGTTTGATCTTTCACCACACGTCCTATAACAAACTGATTTTTGGCGTTGAAATAGTTTGCAGCAGTAACTTCTATTTGTAAATGTACAACTCTTATCACCATCACTTTCTTTTATTTGTTAATCTTTTTGGTTTATTTAGACGACGGCAAGACGAGCGGAGAGTGCCACGTCGACTGTGACACAGACTGGATCACTTCGTTGTGCTGGCCGGCTAAGGCCGAAGGCGACGGAAGAGTGGTGAATCTATTGGTGGGCTGCATCAACGGTTCTGTCTGCATGATTACGATTAAAGGAAAGTGTTTGCAGAAAGATGAGCTCCTCAACTGCAGCCAGCTCAACGGTATTTAGTTTACGTTCAGTTTTGTTTGAGGTTACTTAATGCGTACGTGGCAGAAAGTTGGTGTCCGAGCGAGAACTGAGAACATCCCTCAACTTGGCTCCTTAAATCAGTTGTTCCGCTTCAAAAACTAACGCTTTATGTCCAGCGACGAAGCGTACGTTTCATTAGGACGGAAATGCTTCAGTCGATCAACTTTATGAGGTCTCTTGTAGCGAATAATATTGTTCGGTGTTCGAAATGGGGTACTCGTTGACAGTTTGAAGGCGAAATGGGTTTGCTCTCCACCTTCGTCAAACCGAAAATGAATTGTAATTATTACGACCAGCTGATGATTGAAGGTAATGAAGAAATTTGAATGAAATTGCGCCGCATTGATACTAATTTTTAAGGTAAGGGAGAGAACGGGAGTGTGAGTTTATATTAAGCGTTTGCAATAGAATCAATCAATCGCTCAACGTGGCCTGCGTGTTTTGAATTTTATTTCGTATGTCAATACAAATTAGTAGAGGTGTGTGTGGGAATATTTTGTCCATGGGCTTCATACAGTTAGTACTGACAGTTGTTATCCAGCGTGTTAGAGCCTGTATTTCGCTCCTCCATCACGATTTTATTTTGCGGCACCCTATTCAGACTGCACCCTCACCTGGCTCTCCTTCTAGAACCTCAACTCTGAGGAGCTGGGGCGATTGTGTGCAGAATGGATGCTTAATGTAACTCCATAACAAATTGTTAGCGTGACATACTTAAGGGTTGAGATCGTAGCAGCAGCGTCGATGCACTACAGACATCTGGGAGTTGTTTTGTATCAACGTTGGTGCAATTGAAAGGCCACCGACGCTTTAAGAGGCGCAATATCCCCACCCAATGAAATCGTATTGACAATTTCATGAAAAGCACAATGGGTTGACGCTTTTGGGCATGACAGCAACTCCGTACCGTAGTGAGTATCGGAGCAGAACTTGCGCTGGCCACTTTCCGTATTTCCGTAACGGACAACATCGAGCTGAAAATCCAAAACGCGTGCACATAATAGATAAATACAATACACTTTATCGTTAGAATTGACACTGTACCGGGACGAACCAAACCCTTACTTGTACTGACTGGGAACCTCAAATGCCCCAATTCGCTCGAGACTTCGCTGCCTTCAGTTGAAACTGAGCCGGTTCCGTCGTCGCTTGTCGCCCGCGCTCGAATTTGCTCCCACCCAGTTCCCTGTTTGTGGTGGTTAAACTTACCCGACTGTAATTGAGAATAAAACTCTGTTCCAATATCGTACTTTCACCCGTATCACTTTATTTAACCGTGACAACACTATAGTCAACGTGTGACATAATTGCCAGCACATAATATACCCAAAATGCAATAAAAAGTTCTGATTTTCAACAACAAAAAAACTCAATACGATCGAGAACCGAACAGTGAGTTTATTGATGAGATTGTGAGATCATCACAAAACGCTGCAAATTATTAGACAACGGTTTGGCTCACTATAATTACTGTAATTTCACTATACGCAGTAGTACACGTCTCATACTCGCGATAAAACTTCTAAAATTGCGTTTTTATATATATTTTTTAACGGTTTATTGCCCACAACAACAGTGGGCTTTTACCGATCGAATTGCCGAGCAGGCGGGTTCAACTAGATACCAAATGGGATTTTTTAGCGCAAGAACGAATTTTTTAGACCACGTTAAAGGCACAAAACGGCTCGGATGGCAGACGAACGTTGCAGATTCAGAATTCCGATGTGTTGAAACGTAAAGTATCAAATTTTGAGGGGGGGGGATTGTAAAAAAAAATTTTGCTGACCGAAAACATGGGGCTATTAGAATGAATAATAAAACAAAAGGGGACGAGGGGGGAGTGACTACTGACGACAAAACGTCTTGTGCCTCCAGTGTGGAGGAAACAAGAAACCACATGCTGCTCCACTGTAGTTTCTATAACAGTGAGCGACGGTGGTTGGGAGAGCAAACGAACTTAGCAGCATTGACTGCTACAAAGCAAGCCTATAACCATTTTGCAGAGTTCGCGATCAAGGTGATGTCTAAGAAAAACGTGGTCTTAGTTGATCTATCCTTTTGAAACTTACCACTCAAGTAAATAGTTAGATCAGGGGGAAACCAGACGGTACAGGATCACACAGGCAACAGCCAGGGGACTGGCTAATGACCAAATACCTGCCGTACCTCTGCACGTCTGAATTCAGTGGATGCTGGGCCGGCCTCTTCCACATGAGCGAAACTGCAACTTCCATGACTGATATAACCCTCGTCGGGGACTTAGGAACAGTCATCACATAAGGAGCAGACCTGACTTAAACTCCCTTAAACTCTTTATCCCGACTACATCGACCTAAAGGAATGGGAGGGTCAGACTTGGCAGCCATAGCTATCACCAACCGCTTAGTGGTTTGGGGTGGATGACTTGTGCTCTGATAGGGAAGAGTTCTGCCAATTGTATGAGAGCATACAGGGCAATGCTGATTATGTGAGTTCTGTATAGATACCAAGCAGTGCTGGAGAGTCGCTGTAGACAGGTTTATAAATCAGGCATTCATTAGTACAGGTTTTATATACACAGCGGAAGAAAAACAGAAGTCAGGGGAATGATTAACAAGAAATATTATTCCTCCCAGATGATCTTTTCATTTCTTTCTTTCATCACATAAGGAGCAGAACTGACTACTGACGAGAGGCCTCGACCATCCTCAACTGAATTATGCTTGCGTGACGAACAAAAAAGTTTTGTACATTTTCCGCATCTTCCAACTTATTTATTACGCAAATAGTTAAATCATCTAGATAAGCAAAAGTTCCTTCAAGTGAATCAGATTCGAAATAAATTCATGGAGCGCTGGAACGCCATTTGTCACCCTAAAGGGTAGACGTGTAAATTGAAAGAGTTTACTAGCTACCCCCAAAAGCTGTGTAAACAGATCTTCAGTGACCATCGGAACCAGATGACATGCGCTTTTAAGATCTGACTGATGACCTTGTATTTGACTACTTCTTATATTATGGAATTGGTAAAGTGTCTAGCCATGTCAATTTATTCATAGTCAAAAACCATTCTTCGCTTTCTAGCATTAGTTACAACAAAGGCCTGTGCTCTCCACAGAGATTAGCTGAAAGTTAGGCTTTATAACCAATTTTGGCCTCATAAAAGAGTTTCGTGAATTTGAAACTAATACTGAACTGGTTGCTTAGAAAGCGTTAAATATAAAGTAATAATATCTCAGGTGCACATTCCTCTATTTGTGCGTGACACAACCGTGTACTGGCATTCAACTCTTCTTGACGTCATGACCTCTCTGGTGGGTAAGAACGTAAGTAGTACTTTGGACTGTAATTAGGAGGGCGAGCAAGCCCAAAACCAATGATAAATGTGATACAGGTGGAAAATAAAACCCTGCAAATTATTAGACAATGGTTTATTATTCTCATGAACAGCTTGACCTAGTATTACTGCATTGAATACTAGTAAACCATACGAAACATGACCTGACTACAATGGAACTACAGAAACTAAATATTCCCCCGGCGCCAGGCGCTCGTAAACGTCTGTAGGCATTTATGATCCGATAGAGGGGTGTGCGGAGGAAGTGGCCTTAACCTTCCTCCACCCCGTTAGGCAAAAAGAGTCAGGGAAATTGGGACGGGGGCTTCCAGCGAACCCTCGCTCGGCAATTGGCAGGATGTTGCGAGTCCAAAGGGCGTTGCGAATCGAGGGGGCCTTGAAAACTATACGAAACACGGCTTTTTTGCGATTATACTGCGTTTGGTATTAAAGAAATTGGGTTGTGTCCGCCAGTAGGCAAATTACTAAAGTTAACGTACCTGTTAGGTGAGTCCGTCTCCTCTGGCTGGTGAGTTACTGTGGGCAAGCGCTTTCGATGTAAAGACATCATCGTCTGGCCGTTAAGTCAGTACTGGAGTCAGTCGGTTAGTCGTGGTCCTTATATACAAAGAGAAAAGTGAAAGGTGTGATGGAGCGTCGGTGAAGGGACGGGAAGGAGGTCATGTACCTCAGGTGAATAACCCCTAGAGATAAATGGGACGTGTTGGATGGATGGTCTGTCAATTGTGGAATTTACGTCTTTTTTGTGTAGGGTGGTCTGTAAATCCGTCAGTTGGTTGTTTTCGTTTGTGTAGTGTTTTGAGTGGTGTGAATATGGTGTCGCATTTTGTGTTGATTTGTTCATTTATGATTTGTCCATTGGAAGTTTTTTTGTTTATAAATTTCCATGTTTTCTAATATGTTCAGTTTTCGTCCTTGTATTGTTTGTGTAGTAAGATGGTGCAGTCCTGTATTTGGTGGGTTCATGTCCAGTTGTTTTGAGGTGGTTGGCAAAAGTTTGAATCGTCTTTGTTCCTACTAAGAGATTTAATGTGTTCTGAGTATCTGGTCCGTATTTTTCGTCCTGTCTGTCCTATGTATGCGTTTTTACAAGTACAAGTTATTTTATATACCCCACTTTGGTCGAGTGGGTCTGCTGTCTTTTCAGTCTTTGCAGTTAGTTTGGTTCTAAGTGTGTTGTCCGTACGTAATGCAATTTGTATACCTTCCTTTCGAGGATATTAGTTATTCCGTATATTTGTGGTCCCGTGTATGTGATTGTGCAGCGTTTTGATAACGACTGTTACTTTTCTGTTTTTGAGTCGTTTGTTTTGGAGTGATATTGTCTTAATAATTTGTTTATTGTTTTAGAGTAACCGTTATTTTCTGCGATAGTATTTATAATATCAAGTTTTTTTTTTGTTATTTTGTTCGGTTAGTGGGATATTTTTTATCATATGTCTGAATGCACTTAGTTCGTGTTGTTGTGGGTGGTTTGATGTAAAGTGTATGGTCGTGTCTGCAGCAGTTGGTTTTCTAAAAATGTCGTATTGCAATTCGTTGTCCAAACGTGTGATTTTAGGTCCAAGTAATTAAGAGTTTTGTTTTGTTCTTTGTCCATGTCATATTGGATGTTATGGTGGATATTGTTTAAGTCTTTAGTATGTCGTCGGTGTTATCGCGGCCTAATACGCAGATGATATCATCTACATATCTGGCGTAGTGTTTGATATCGTGTTTTGTCATTAAGGTCTGATGTGAGTTTCTTCGTAATGTTGTAGAAATATTTCAGTTAATATAGACGAGGTAGGGTTTCCTACCTAATCCATTCTTTGGCTTGTATATGCTATTGTTAAATTGAAAGTAATTTTGTCCGAGTGTCAGTTTGGTGAGGTTGGTGACGTTTCTAGTGGTTGTCGTGTCTATTTGCCTTAGTTTGGTTTGTAGTATGTCAATGGTTTCTTTTATTGGTATGGAGGGATATAAGTTTTTTATATCGAATGATACCAATCTAGTGTTTGGAGTTATAGTAACGTTTTTTAATCTAGTGGCGAGTTCTTCTGTGTTGCGTATCGTATATCTGTTTGGTAATGTGATGGTACTTTTTAGCATTGTTGTCAAATATTTTGAGAGTTTGTATGCTGGTGCAGATGTGAAGTTTATGACTGGTCTGATGGGTGTATCCTTTTAGTGAATTTTTGGCTGTCCTTTGAGTAGAGGTGGTTTTGGGTTCATGTTTATGTATTTATAATGTTGTTCTTTTGGTATGTTAGTGTGGTTTCTAAGTGCATTACATGTATTTGTGTTTGATACGAGTCCGTAGGGTCTTTTTCAGTTTTGTGCATTGTGTTTGGTTGATGAAGTCGGTCGTTTGTTTATGTAGTTCTGTTTATCTAATATAACAAATGACGTTTCCTTTGTCTGCTTTTGTCAAAATTAAATTATTATTTGTTGAGTTTGGTCCTAATTTGTGTGGCTGTTTTTACGTCTTTGTGGTCCGTCCTGTTCTTTTGTGTTGTTTGATAGTTTGTTCGATTTTGTCTACACCTTGTGGCGCATGCGTTCTTGGTTCTCAATCGGTAGATATTGTATGGCTGTCTCAGCGTCTAAAATGTTTGTTTCAATTTCTTCTTTGTAGGTCAGTTGAAGGTAAGTTATGTTTTGAGTCCTCTTTTCTAATAATTGCGATTCGTTATCAGTGAATTTTACGTCCGTCAAGTTAACTGTTCTACTATATGAAATGTTGTAGCAGGTTTCGAGATAGGGTCCTAGTTTTTTCTTAAGTTTGTCGAGTTTTCTGTCCATATTCTTGTATTTGTTAGTCATGATTGTATTCGTCTTTGTACGTAGGTAGTCTAGGAAATCTATAAATATGTCGTGTTGTTTTTCGTCATTATATTTGGCCGATTCTAAGTGTATTTTGTATATTTCCCCATTAAGTTTGTCTTTTTGATGTATAGCGTCCGTATTTTCTGTCCTGATCCAAAGTTTTTGAGCTAAATGTTTTTGTTTTTGTATATGTCTGTCTGCGTTGATCTGTATGAGTGCGTATTTTGCGTTATATTGTGAGTGAGGCATTGTTTGTTGTAGCGTATGTTAGCGATTGTTTTGTGTAGTTGTAGCGTGTTGTTGGTCAGTCTTGTTAGTAGTACCTTAGCCGGACTGGCTGTGTCAGGTATTAAAGAAATTGGCTGTGCCGCCAGTGTTAAGCAAATTACTGTTAACGTACCTGTTAGGTGAGTCCGTCTCCTCTGGCTGGTGAGTTACTGGGCGCGCTTTCGATGTAAAGCCATCATCGTCTGGCCGTTAAGTCAGTTCTGGAGTCAGTCGGTTAGTCGTGGTCCTTATATACAAAGAGAAAAGTGAAAGGTGTGATGGAGCGTCGGTGAAGGGACGGGAAGGAGGTCATGTACCTCAGGGTGAATACCCCCTGAGATAAATGGGACGTGTTGGATGGATGGTCTGTCAATTGTGGAATTTACGTCTTTTTGTGTAGGGTGGTCTGTAAATCCACGTCAGTTGGTTGTTTTCGTTTGTAGTGTTTGAGTGGTGTGAATATGGTGTCGCATTTTGTGTTGATTTGTTCATTTATGATTTGTCCATTGGAAGTTTTTTGTTTATAAATTTCATGTTTTCTAATATGTTCAGTTTCGTCCTTTGTATTGTTTCCAGTGTAGTAAGATGGTGCAGTCCTGTATTTTGGTGGGTTCATGTCCAGTTGTTTTGAGGTGGTTGGCAAAGTTTGAATCGTCTTTGTTCCTACTAAGAGATTTAATGTGTTCTGAGTATCTGGTCCGTATTTTTCGTCCTGTCTGTCCTATGTATGCGTTTTTACAAGTACAAGTTATTTTATATACCCCACTTTGGTCGAGTGGGTCTGTCTTTTCAGTCTTTGCAGTTAGTTTGGTTCTAAGTGTTGTCCGTACGTAATGCAATTTGTATACCTTCCTTTCGGAGGATATTAGTTATTCCGTATATTTGTGGTCCTGTATGTGAATGTGCAGCGTTTTGTTAAAGTCTGTGTATTTTCTGTTTTTGAGTCGTTTGTTTTGGAGTCATATTGTCTTAATAATTTGTTTATTGTTTTTTTAGAGTAACCGTTATTTTCTGGTATAGTATTTATAATATCAAGTTCTTTTGTAGTTTTGTTCGGATAGTGGGATAGTTTTTAGTCTCCGTATCATGTGTCTGAATGCACTTAGTTTATGTTGTTGTGGGTGGTTTGATGTGAAGTGTATGGTCGTGTCGGTGGCGGTAGGTTTTCTAAAATGTCGTATTGCAATTCGTTGTCCAAACGTGTGATTTTTAGGTCCAAGTAATTAAGAGTTTTGTTTGTTCTTTGTCCATGTCATATTGATGTTATAGTGGATATTGTTTAAGTCTTTTAGTAGGTCGTCGGTGTTATCGCGGCCTAATACGCAGATGATATCCTCTACATATGTGGGGTAGTGTTTGATATCGTGTTTTATTTATTAAGGTCTGGATGTGAGTTTCTTCGTAATGTTGTAGAAATATTTCAGTTAATATAGACGAGGTAGGGTTTCTATACCTAATCCATCTTTTGGCTTGTATATGCTATTGTTAAATTGAAAGTAATTTTGTCCGAGTGTCAGTTTGGTGAGGTTGGTGACGTTTCTAGTGGTTGTCGTGTCTATTTGCCTTAGTTTGGTTTGTAGTATGTCAATGGTTTCTTTTATTGGTATGGAGGGATATAAGTTTTTTATATCGAATGATACCAATCTAGTGTTTGGAGTTATAGTAACGTCTTTAATCTAGTGGCGAGTTCTTCTGTGTTGTATCGTATATCTGTTTGGTAATGTGATGGTACTTTTTAGCATTGTTGTCAAATATTTTGAGAGTTTGTATGCTGGTGCAGATATGAAGTTTATGACTGGTCTGATGGTGTATCCTTTTGTGAATTTTGGTTGTCCTTTGAGTAGAGGTGGTTTTGGGTTCATGTTTATGTATTTATAATGTTGTTCTTTTGGTATGTTAGTGTGGTTTCTACGATATACGATACGCAACACAGAAGAACTCGCCACTAGATTAAAAGACGTTACTATAACTCCAAACACTAGATTGGTATCATTCGATATAAAAAACTTATATCCCTCCATACCAATAAAAGAAACCATTGACATACTACAAACCAAAATCTAAGGCAAATAGACACGACAACCACTAGAAACGTCACCAACCTCACCAAACTGACACTCTGGACAAAATTACTTTCAATTTAACAATAGCATATACAAGCCAAAGATGGATTAGGTATGGGAAACCTACCTCGTCTATATTAACTGAAATATTTCTACAACATTACGAAGAAACTCACATCCAGACCTTAATGACAAAACACGATATCAAACACTACGCCAGATATGTAGATGATATCATCTGGTGTGATTAGGCGATAACACCGACGACATACTAAAAGACTTAAACAATATCCACCATAACATCCAATATGACATGGACAAAGAACAAAACAAAACTCTTAATTACTTGGACCTAAAATCACACGTTTGGACAACGAATTGCAATACGACATTTTTAGAAAACCTACCGCTACCGACACGACCATACACTTCATCAAACCACCACAACAACACAAACTAAGTGCATTCAGACACATGATACGGAGACTAAAACTATCCCACTATCCGAACAAAAACTACAAAAAGAACTTGATATTATAAATACTATCGCAGAAAATAACGGTTACTCTAAAAACAATAAACAAATTATTAAGACAATATGACTCCAAAACAAACGACTCAAAAACAGAAAATACACAGGCTTTAACAAAACGCTGCACATTCACATACACGGGACCACAAATATACGGAATAACTAATATCCTCCGAAGGAAGGTATACAAATTGCATTGCGGACAACACGCTTATAACCAAACTAACTGCAAAGACTGAAAAGACAGACCCACTCGACCAAAGTGGGGTATATAAAATAACCTGTACTTATGAAAACGCGCACATAGGACAGACAGGACGAAAAATACGGACGAGATACTCAGAACACATTAAATCTCTTAGTAGGAACAAAGACGATGCAAACTTTGCCAACCACCTCAAAACAACTGAACATCAACCTACCAAAAAACAGGACTGTACCCATCTTACTACACAAACAATACAAAGGACGAAAACTGAACATATATTAGAAAAACATGGAAATTTATAAACAAAAACTTCAATGGACAAATCATAAATGAACAAATCAACACAAAATGCGACACCATATTCACACCACTCAAAACACTACACAAACGAAAACAACAACTGACGGATTTACAGACCACCTTACACAAAAAGACGTAAATTCCACACCTGATGTCCAACCATCCAACACGTCCCATTTATCTCTAGGGGGTATTCACCCTGAGGTACATGACCTCCTTCCCCGTCCCTTCACCGACGCTCCATCACACCTTTCACTTTTCTCTTTGTATATAAGGACCACGACTAACCGACTGACTCCAGTACTGACTTAACGGCCAGACGATGATGTCTTTACATCGAAAGCGCTTGCCCACAGTAACTCACCAGCCAGAGGAGACGGACTCACCTAACAGGTACGTTAACTTTAGTATACTGCGTTTCGTTACTTTTTTTAACCATTTTTTGCCCATAACAACCATGGGCTTCGTCCGATCAGATCGCCGAGATGGCGGGCACAACTAGATACCAAATGGGAATTTGTGCGAAAGAACGAATTTTTAGACCACGTTAAAGGCACAAAACAGCCCGGACGGGGGACGGCGGATGGTGGACGGGGGATGGCGGACAGCAGATGGACATTGCAGATTTGGAATCCCCATGTCTTGAAACGTAAAGTATCAAATTTTGAGGGGGGGTTGTAAAAAATTTTTCGTGACCGAAAACATAGGGTTATTATTCAGAATGAATAATAAACCAAAAGTGGAAATAAGGGGGAGGGGAATGGATGTGGAGCAGCGAAGCATCGTGTGCGATCTCAGTGCCTATAGTTTGAATAAATGTTTCCTTTTGTTATTAGCTTCAATCGTCAACTAATTAATTTAACAATTTGCAGCATCTGTCATCAAAATTTCCTGGTACAGCGATGACAAACCGTTCGCAATCGCGTTTTCTGACGGTTCCATCAGACTCGGTCACAAGGACAACGTTTTGAATGTAGTCACCGTCAAAGCTTACAACGTGAGTTGAACTGCAATACGATCACTTTTGGCGCTAAAGATAAAAGGTATTTTAAACGTACGTAATATTTCAGACTTCGCCTTGTACGATTGAGTGGAGCCCTACTGGTCACTACTTGGCATCTTGTGCCACTCAGGATAAACATTGCAAAATCTATTCGGTCAACAGAGATCAATGGGAAGTTGCATTTACTCTGCAGCACGAGCACAATCCTTCGATGATTGCTTGGTCGTCTTTTATAGGTAAGTCATATCGAGCTGAGGGATGATGACGGAAGGGTTTAACATAATACTCAAGCGTGTAATAAGAGCTTACAATACCAATCTTTCTTCTTTAAAGCCTTGGATCCCGCTTCTTCCCGCGTGCAGGAAGATTGTAGAATACTACGTATTTCCTCCCTTAGCTAGTTATTAATATAAAATATAGTCTTTGAATACTATCAACATAATGACTGATAGTCGAGCGTCTTGCAAGGTGCTGAAGAACTACTGCACAACGTTAACAGACCATCTGGCAAGACTCGGTTCGTCTACTGCACCTTAGGGCCACTTTCCCATTGTGGGGCACCTCTGTCATTAGTTAAGAGTGTCAGATGCTGCTTTAGCCGAAGCTCGGTCGCTCTCTGACAAATCGACAGTTGTTCCCTGTAAAATACTTTTCACAATATCTGCCTCAGCGTACTGTGAAAGAATATCATTAAATTTAGATACCTGCTCCACGTAAGTGCGGAAACTTTCATCTGGAAACTGAGGTCTCAAAATGTTATCCTGGACTAAATTCAATCTGGTATGAGGGGTTATTAACTCATCCAGTAACTTTTGTGCCACTGATTTGAACGTAATGCCTGTTTCCGTTGCTATACGTAATAAAATTGAATTGCCCCGTAAAGTAGCGATTCTTTGGAAAATTGCTTTGAAACTGTTTTCCCTCATTTCATTCAGCTAATGGAGTTTTTCCAGGGATTTTATGAGGCTCCAAGGGTTGTCCGTATATAATTTGGGCACTTTAGCAATCTCGTTCTCCATGTAATTCGGGATTTTGTTCGAATTGAAAGTCGAAAGGCAGGAAACTGTGAGAAATCTCAAACTGACCAGACTGTGCCGATTGTAGCTGCGATTGCAAAGATGTGACCTGTTGCTTCAACATGTCATTTTCATGTTGCAACAACGTTATTCGTGCGTCATAGGTCTCACATTTGCTATCCCACGCCGCACGGTCGTCTCTGAAAGAAGTCAAGTCCGATTTTATTTTATTTAAATCTGTCAATAAATTTGCGTACCACATTGGCACGCGGGTAGTGGGTTCGGGAACGACCCCGCCCCCACTTTTGCATAAACCACACTTCCCTTTTGGTGTATGCCTTCCTAATCCATGCATCAATGTTCTGCAACCTCGTGCAAGAAACATGAAAACGCTGGGAGCAAACCGAACACTTCACGTCATCTACTGGGGGATTACTTTTGCTCGCAAGTGTGAGTACATTGGATCGTAGTAACGCTCTGCTACCAATTGTCACGTAACTCTTTGGGATTACGTGGCGAAGTGTAGAAAAGTAGGGAAAGAAAAAAGGTTGAAAATTAATAAATGTTATTAAATCAAAAATATGTCCTACCTCAAACAAAAGGGGAAACTCGCTTTTAGAAAACTAAATAAAGGCAGCCCTAAACTGAAAATGCGCGTGGTTAAGACAATGGTTCATATTCCCGACTTAAGTTGAGCAATAATAGTTCAGAGCTCTGCACGATTGCTGTAGTTTTTGCCTGAGTCGGCAGCTCTTCAAACATCTCCGTACTTCCCTCGTAACAATTATATGAACTTGTTTTTATCTAAGTTGAATGCATGCAATGAAAACGTACGTATCATCCGTAACGTACGTATCATACGTTGGATGAGTACACCTTTTATAACTGTCTAATTGACGATGTAAATATCAATCTCTCTTTACAGGGAAGGGAAACAAACCGTTTCTTCTCAGCGTTGGCACAGTCACGGGAATGATTTACATTTGGTTGTTGCCCTACTGTTCCGTGAGCACTCAACCTCAGCTCCTGTATTTGCTTCAAGGCCATCTGTTCAACCCCATTACGTGCCTAGGTGTGAACAGGGAAGGCACTTTACTCGCCTCAGGTAACTCGAGCGTTATTCATTTCTCTTGTCGTACTCTACCCGACTCTGCTTCACTCAAACATCGATACTTGCAAACTTACGATTTACGAATTACTTTCTAGCGAAGAATCTGCTTTTCTTGTGACAACCATATTTGGAGGTTCACAAAAAAAACAAAAAACCCTGCAAATTATTACACAATGGTTTATTATTCTCATGAACAGCTTGACCTAGTATTAGTGCTCCCCCATCCCCTTCGACTCAGCATCGAATACTAGTAAACCATACGAAACATGTCCTGGCTACAATGGAACTACGGAAACAAAACGTCTGATGATTTTGCCCCGTCGGGGAAATTGGAACGGGGGCGCTCGAAACGAACTTACCCGTTCCGAGGCGAAAGGGGAGTTGGGAGGCAAGCGAGCGGGAGGCGCGCTCGCTCGCCTCGAGCGCAGTTGCTTTTTTAATGAGACGCAGGGAGGGAGGGAGTTCAAACGACGAAACGCTGTAGCTCGTAGAGACGTACAGATTAAGAATGTAATGAAAATGTTCATGTTTTGTGTTTTTTTTTATTGTTGCGCTATTTGTGAGCGAACGATTTATTTCTAAATTAAAGGTTGCGGCAAAGGGACGAGCGGCGTTCTAAATGTGTGGTCGCTGATCGACGGATGCGTCATTCAGACCATAACGGGGAGCGGGGGCGTTCAAGATCTCTCGTGGCTTGATAGTTACGGAATGGCGGTGGCTTTCAACAGATCAAAGGTTTGAACTTTCGTATGTTTTCAGTTTCGATACTGGCAGTTGACAATTAATGGTAAATTAAGTAGAACTGTTTACATTTCGTATCGGTAGTGGTTCGTCAAGGTGTGGCCTATTCAATAAAAAATTCATTTACGCTGTAATGGTTAAAAAAATATGAACCATCCTCACAGCTATGGTAAAGTGCAGGACAGCAAGTTAGTGCGAATAGTTTATGTAAAAAATGAAGGCTCATTGTAAAACTAAGTAGAGAGGAACAGATAACAATCGGAGTAATGAAATGATGAATGAACTTACATAAAACGGATTCTTCTAGTATTAGTTTTGTTACTGTTCGAATGACATTGTTCCACGCAGAGGAAGTTATTAAAGTACAAAGGTTTCTTCGTTGCTGTCATGGCACCTTAGATTGATATGCCTCATTCGGAGGGTCCTGACTGTGTCCAGTCGATCCATCAAAATCGAGGCAAAAACCCATTGAGTGCTCTGTACCGTCACTAAATGGTGCGAGCGCATCACACTACAGGTGGCTAAGGAAAAAACCCATAGCCGATCGTCAATAGTCGTTTAGGCGGCTGCAGATTCCTTCTTGAGAAGCAAGTCAAGTACTTGGGAGTCAATATAGGTGAGAGGTGGCGTTTCAGTCAACACCTTCAGTACCTCGAAGACACTACTCTCTCAAGGTTTGCTTCATAACGAGCAATTAGTTAGGCCACTTCGAGTGTGTGTTACTTCGACACAATTCTCATGTACAAAGCCATTTGCCTAGGCGTGATTGGCTACTGTGTGCGAAGTAGACACAGTCAATCAAAGGAGAGAACTGGTCTAATCCCAGAGAGCTACTCTCCCATGGATCACCAAGCCCTACGAGATAGTATCCAAGTGCTCCCTGGTTAGCTGTGTGTGGATCTCTCCACTCAACTATGAATGGAGATTACATACATGGCAAGCGAGATGGAAATCCTCGTCAAAGGGACGCGGCCACGTATGAGTTTTTCCTTAACATTCGTGAACGTCTTAGCAGAAAGTGGGTTTTCAATAACACCCATAAGACGTATAGTAGCTACTTCAGAAATTCCAAGATTCCAACCGTTACACTATCATATTTTTTACCCAACATTTCTGGGACAGTGATTATTATCCTTCTAAAAAAAAATCGTGTTTACTGCCTTATTAGTTATCTGTACTCTCACTGCTCAATAATATTCGTGGAGTGAGTAGGAGCGCCACAATAAATTCTGGAACTGTAAGCGCTCCCACATTCTACTACCGTGAAGTTGTCTTTCATGAACGAAATCACTCGCGACGAAATTGTGGAAAGCCCCTTTTCATTAAAAAAAACATAATTAAATCAATCCGTAAAATAGTTACCAAGTCAGATAATATTCTTAAAAATATGTACAAACCAAACTTTGTGTAAAAGAGTCCTCATGCGCCTAGGTTTCTTGTCTTCCGATAATTCATAAAGTAGGAGTACCAATTAAATATTAATAAAATATATATAGTAAATAGTAAAAATTAAATATTTTGTTTAGGAATAAAATCAACTGTCGGCCACAAAATACCGTCCAAAATTCACAAGATTTGGCATCTAAATTTAAGATATACAAGCACCTCCAAATGCCAAACTTGCTTCATTTGATGTGGTGAGCGTGTTTACCAATATCGATGTAGCAACCTGCAAAGATGTAGTTAATAGGCTTATCCATGGTTCGATTCTCGATATTTTTGAAAAGAATGAATTGTGTAGTTTAATGTCTGTTTGTATGGATCAGAATTATTTTTTGTTTGAGGGTAAACATTATACTCAGCCGGGGGTTGCGATGGGTTCTCCACTGTCTCCTTTGCTGGCTGACATTTATATGGATTATATTGAAAAATGTAAATCAAACAACCTCTTGTATTGGTATAGATGTGTGGACGATATCATAATCTTATGGACAGGGACTGGAAGACAATTGAATTCCTTTGATGAAAAAATTAATAAACTAGATCCGTACATTCAATTCACCCTTGAATTGGGTGGGAATAAGTTGAATTTTCCAGATTTGTCTATTTCACTAATTAACAAAAAACATGATTTCTCAATTTATAGAAAAGATTCGTATAGTGACATCACTATTTAATACCTCAAATCATTCTCTGGTTCATAAACATGAGGCTTTCCATAGTATAGTATATATCAATAGGGCACTGTCTATACCAATGAATAATCAAAATTTATTAAAAGAAAAATCAGTCATTCAAATTATAGCAGCGAGTAATGGATATGGAGGAGAGCTCATCGACTTCATTTGGAATAGGGTTCTTTGGAAAAAAAGCAGCGAAGGGGTCTCAAATATAGTGAGGGAAAATGTGTTAGAAGAGGAAAAATGGATAGGGATACCTTATTATGGGAAAATTTCAAATAAACTTGGCAAAATTCTATCATCTAGAGGTTTCAAAGTCGGTTTTAGAAATAAAAATAGTCTTAAAGCTTTATTGGTTTCTGGTAAGGATGAAATTAACGTTCAGGATAAAAGTGGGGTCTATAAACTCCTTTTAAAATTGTTGTATTTAAATACCGGTTCGCACTAAACTTTTCTTGTTCTCACTCTGAATACTTCATTCAAACCAACATAATCTATTTCCATACTCCTCAACGACAACCTTTTTGTGCACAAGCATGAACGATTGTTGAGCTCTCGAGAGAAAATCTCGCTTGAAGTAAGCATTTTCTACAAAACGAAACATTTTAGTTGTTATTCCCAACTACAACTATCGTTGCTAGTTGAAGGCTCAACTATATTCGTAGTTGGTCTTACAACTAACTTAGACAAGCATGCCGACTTATATTTAACAGATTTCACTTGAATGCGTTCAACTAAAATAGTAGTTAACTACGTCCATCTCTGAGTTCTAAGCCTCACTAACTGCATTTGTGTTTCACTAGTGATTATAATAAATAAAACCAAAATAAAATAAATGTCGCCTATTTATATGGGCAGGAGCGTTGAGCCCTCTCATTTTCGATTTCGTCTTCTTTGTTCCAATCGTTTTCCGGTGTTACACACGGTTTGGATTTTTAAACGCCACTCAAATGGTGCGGTCAACTCAAAAAAAAAAAAAAAGACGTGTTCCTATATATTCTATTTTACCAGAAGGTAATTTTTTATTTATCGATCTTGCACCAGTTAAATTAATTATAGTATTCGTGAACCCTCTTCACGTGGTGATTGTAAATAAAACCCACTATTCCAATGGTGTCGGGGGAAAACGTGGTATTTTGAGACTTATTCGACGTGTCATGAATAGTGTTACACGACTGTTGTATCAGATGGCGACTGGGAAAAGATGAGAAGAGAAATGAAGAAATAAAATAGAAAAAAGCCACCAACAGCATGTAAATAAATGCAGTTTCTTGAATATAACAATTCTCCTCCCTATACAGCTGGCTATTAAAAAAAAACAAATAAATAAATGATACAGGAAGGTTGAAAAACGAAGACGTGAGGTTCGACTCGTAGCTCTGAAGCAAATAAGGATCTGTGGATTACGCACTGGCTGAAAAGGGAGACGCGAGTACCCTGTCGCATCTTGTCTTCGCGTCTTCAGCGGAGCCTAACAAATTAGTAATCTCGTTTTTTCGGCAAATTGAACATTTGACCCATCGCCGCTTGTAGACATAAAAGAAGATATTGAAACAAGTCATCCAGTTGCTGTCTTAGTTGAGGATGGATTCTTCGTTCATCTGGAGGAGGGTCGGTGGAAGGTTACTGCTCTAGTGTTGCCTGTGGCACCATTGGTGTTACGTCGAAGAGAAGATTACAAGTGGTTGCTGTGCAGAGTTGTGTCTGTCTGAATGACAATGGCGATTTCTTGATTTGGAACCTCTGTTGAGACTGGTTTATGTGTTGTTGCCCGTCCAGTTTCACCAGATAGTGTCAGAAGCCCAACTTCCTGACAACACAGAAACTCATTTGAACAGGCTCATTTTCCTCCAATGAACGTCCCTTGTTAGTTGAGCGTGAGGGTGCGCAATCCTGTTGAGTCGGGAAAATAGCGTCAAGCTGTATGGTATAAATCTGCTGGAGTCAAACGAGCCATGTTTGGTGGACACTGATTTAAGGCGTTTTTTGAACATCTTCACGTTCCTCTCTGCTAGGCCACTTGTGGCAGGATGTCCAGGGGCTATCCAACGTTGCTTGGTTCCTCTCGCCTTGCAGTACTCTCAAAATTCACTGCTGATGAAGTTGGTGGCATTGCCTGAAACAAGAAATATTGGGTAAACAAATATTTCTTCCAGAAGTTACGTTGTGGAGACTGTTGTGGGTGTGTCCTGTTATCGTTGTCACCCATTGTCTCTACTAATTACTATCCTCGACACAATTTCCGCCTCTCATCTTTTCCCCTTCGCCGTCTGATACAACAACTAACTGACGTTTTCCATCCTCTTGTATTTTGTGTAGCCACTTAACTCTAGCGTCTAGACCTTTATGTTCTAAAAGAGATCTTTGTTGAATGAAACCGCTCGTTTTTCTGCCACTAATTCGTTCGCTCGTTTGTTTCAAGGACATAACTTTACTGAAATGCAGCAGCGCCTCTTCAGTGCTGCCGAAATGCCGGCAAAATTTGATGAGACGCGGAATTTTTGGGTTGCAAGCAGCGCCGTGCCTCAGCACTCTCATTGAGAACTTGCCCGTCATTATTTTCAAACAACACGGATACGAGACGTTTTTTGTGAACAACGGTCACCAGTTGATGTACAGCGATTACTTCAAGTGTTTAATTTCTCTAGCTCTTTCTCTGTCGCTCGAGGATGTGTTGTGCTATGACAGAGGGGCTCCTAACGACAGCGAATCTTTTTCTTTAGGTAAGAGAACTATCAAACTCATCACCTTCCCAAAACTCATTTTTCATGTGAAGTTCTCTCAGTAACTGAAATGCCCTACGGGCCTCACTCGATTTACAATAGTTTTGCTTTTCAGGTGTTTTTGTTGAATTTCCCAAGCGTTAGATCTTCTTCCTCTTGACATATTTGTCAAGGTAGAGGCTATGGAACGTGGAGTACAGACTTTCCAGGCTTGTATGTGCCTCAGTAGTGGGCACCTGGCTATATGCAGGAACTTGGAAACCTTTACAGAGCTCAGTACAGTCACTGACATGATGTGTGAGTTTGATAGGTCCACTCCAAACGCTTATCTCAGAGCGAAAACGCGAGATAAGACGTAGCCATTGGAGCTGAGGAAGGACTTGGGGCAGATAGTGGGGATGATCATGGGACAGGTCTGTTTCCTTATTAAACGACTTCTAAACCCTCGACGAGGGTTATGTCTGTCAGTCATGGAAGTTGTAGTTTCACTAATATGCAAGAGATACCGCAGGTGTTTGATCATTTGCCAGCCTCCCGGTAGAGAGCGAGCTGTTGGAATCCTGTACCATCTGGGAATTCTTAATCTGGGTTCCCACCTGTTCTAACTATTTACTTGAGTGGCAAGTTTCAAAGGGACAGATTAGTTGTGACCACGTTTCTTTGCCATGACCTTCGCAAACTGGGCGGAACGGTTGTAGGCTTGCCTTGTAGCACCTGCTTGGTTTGTCTGCTCTTCCAACAACCGAATTGTTGTCGGAACTACAGTGGACTGTAGTGCGCTTGCAGTTTCTTGTTTCCTCTGCACCGGAGGTGCAAAACATGCACGAAGGAGAATCTTTGATACAGAAGAAGCGTATCTGCATATTGAAGTCGCTATGACCTGTGTCACAATACTCCGAACCTTAGCACAGGCACAATATTCTCGAAAAAAGGTTTGCTGAAATTGCAGCAATGGCCGGCTTCGAGAAAACCCAATTCATAAACGCGATGAAGCTCTACTTAAGCCAACTTTATTCAAGTTATACTTATGCAACGCTCGTGACAATTAAGTTTGCTGTTATTAATCTCATAAGACGAACCCAAACATCAAATATTGCGTTTCTATGTTTATTTACCTATTTGTACCGATTGAAAAAAAGAACCGAAACTTGTGAAACACAAAAGTTGATCTTGCCCACAGCTCCCCTCCTAGGTGGATTTTTAAACATTTTAATTTTTTTCTGTGACGTAAGGATCTAAGCTACGAAAGAAATGTACCAACTGTCATTATGAAAACCATATGTTACCATGAGCGGCGAAAAAAAATCGACAAAATGAATTTTGTTTCATTGTGCCCCATGCCGGGGGTACAATGAAACAGTGAAGCCATAATATTTACAAAAAACTTTATTGAATTAATGAAGAAAAGGCATTAATTTGAAAACAAAGAACGTAATGCAAAATAAGTTCGATAAATTGATTGTATTAGGGCACAAACACTAAATCCTTAGTCGATGTTTAAATTGCCGAAATCAACCCCAAATGAGAAGAAACCTGTCTTTAGTGCTGTGAGCCATCGAAGGATTTTCCAACAGCATCTTTATGTCTTTTTCATTAGCTGAGGCAATGTCATCCACAAGGGGCTCGAAAAAGGTGTTGCATTTTCGGTATCGTAGGAATTTGACCTCGTAGTCCTGTCCATTATCTTTCATCTTGGTAATATGCCCAACGCAGAATTTGGATTGGTTTCTTAGCTTGAACTCGATTAAGACATAATCTCCTAAAACAGGAAGACGGTTCAGTTCTGTAAAATTTCCGGGTTCAATAGCAAAAATGTCCTCATCTATGTCCATGTCGCCATATTCAACGTTTCCCATCATCTTCTTCATCGTCTGATGAATGAACTGAAACTTTTGTACTCTTTTTTTTTTTCTTTGGTTTTGGTTGATTTACGCAGACCCTCCTTTTGGTTCTCACCATTTCTAAAACAAAAAGAAAATACAATACTTACCGCACAATGAATAACAGATGGGGCACACTGAAACACTCCATGAAACGTTTCATAGTGCCCGGAACGCCTCTGTTTCAAGGAGCCCCAATCAAGGCATTACGATTTTCCTTAATCTCTACCACAAACGTGAATCAGTAGAAATGCGAAAGTTAAGGAAAAACGTAATGGGATATATGTACATTGAAATTCAATAAGAGCTGATTGAATTAAGAAATCGTTCTTACCTGGAGACGGAAAGTTTTTACTTTCACTGCGAAAAACAACAACTCACACAACAAGTCTGGTATGCAAATGGTGAGGAGAAGGGACGATTAGCTGGCTCTGTTGGGAGTAGACAGTAGTGCTCCCTACTGGAATCCCGTTGAACTAGGCCCTTCTGTACAGCGGGTACACAAACTGTTTCACTGTGCCCGGTGTTTCAGAGTACTCCACTTTCCCCCACTAAAAATAATGATGAATGAGCTAATGATTATATTCAAGGTAACTACTGAAAAACTGGGCATAAAAAATCTCTAGCACGAGTAGCAGCGTCCTGCTGTGCCTATCAGGTACTGGCGGGTTAATTTGAGACTGGAATGGAAGAGCGAGAGTTCAGAATCACACGCAGCATTGATGTTAAGCTCGTGTCTAGAATTAGGTAGTGAGAATTGTTGATGATGAGTCCAAACTGTAACGAACGAATGTACGGCGAGAACGTACTGAAAGGCGACCTTGATATCAGAGCAAATGGAGAGAATTGGGAACGCTGGAAAAACGCGTATCTCTAACATTTAACGAGACTACTGTTACGAAGTTTCCAGGAAGCTTCTCAGGTACTTTAATGAATTGGAAGGATTTCCGATACATTGGTATCTAATTGAGGCGATGGAGTGGTTTAAGTGATTCTAAAAAAACAGATTCGCAGACATGGCTTTTGGCGGCTGCGAGCGCAAACTGCTTTGGAAGGCTTCAGGGTGATTGATTTTTGGAGCGTGCTGAACATCTATTTTCCAACGGGTTTTCCACCGATTTTAGTTGTGGTGTGTTGTTCAAATTTCAATTTGTTCCTTTTAAATACCACAAAATGGTTTTAGCAATGTGTATGAATGTCTACAAGCAACTTGTGTTAAGTAAATCGAAATCTCTCCGCTTATTTGTTGCAGTTGCAGAAGGCGCCTGGTTGCATACTGTGAGCTTAGCAGCTAAAACTGCGGAAGCAGTCGTTTGCCGAACACAGTTCCCGGCTGAGTTCATTTCTCAGAAACCAGACATTGCAAAGTGTAAGAAACGTACTTATAAAATTGTCTTAGGGCTGATTCGTGGTTTGCACCTCATGATCACTGTGCCTTTGAAATCAAACCTGCCCGAATTAAAATAACGTCCTGTTTTGGTTTTTTTCCAGCGGAATATTGGGCGTTTGCCTGCGATAACAGCGCTTGGGGGATCAAGCAGGACGAAGAGATTATGGCGTGGGCTACCACTCAACCTCAAGATTGGCAACTTGGCTCGAAGTGTGAGGCTTTCCTGTGGGGAAACGGACGTCACGGTCAATTGGCTGAAATCGGTAGGGTTCTTGTTTGGTTGACAAAATTTGGATGTTTTGATGATTGGTTTGTGTGTGGAATAGAATTAATTGACGCGTGTACCATCCGTTTTATGAGTGGGAGGTTATGCACGTATCAATAACGTATGGTTAGGAGTACGAGGAAGCTGCTACTTTCTTGTCTGCTACAGGCAGCTGCTTTGGCATCCAATCGTTCCTCTCCTCAGTGCCTCGTTTGCACATTACAGCGCAGGGATTGTATTTGCCCCTTCACCTTCTGACGAAATTGTCCATTCTTTTTTTTTCCTCTCTCTCTACTGCCTCATTAATTGTGCAGTGTGTGTAATAAATGGTCCTGGCATCCTCTACAATATCCGTTCAATAAGCCCATCGACCTGAGGGCTTCCTGACACTTCTCCCATTGATATTAACTTTGGAAATGAAAGCAAACTCTATCTCGAATCTCTGCAATCAAAGAATGAGAAAACGTTTCTGGGAATCCAGAAATAGTTTGCATATGGATGCAGCACAACACTCGAATAAAATAGATAAAAAAGATAACGATTTCGCGTTGTAGGTGGGCTTTGATAGTTGTTTGTTGACACAGATGCAGGGGTTTCACTTATAAAAACCTATTACCCTAGTGACAAACTAAAATCGTGTAATATGTATAAATTAGAGAAAAACAGAAATTAGGAGCTCCTATGAAGTAAATGAAACAATTAGCGAAGTTAGTAACGAACAATTGAACACTTGACAGGGAAAACGTTAAAACTAGTTGTAATGACCTCAGCTTAATTATGGAGTTTACTACCCAATCATTTTGGAGAAGGTAAATTCATTAAAAAGGAGAAACGTGGTTATAGGAACCCGAAAAGTGTAATAATATGTTGTTAACACTGGTTTTGTCAGGTTAGATCGGATTCATTGATAAAATAAGTTACTACTTCTGTTGTTGTTGTTTCTTGCATTCAATGTCCCGGATGGGTTTACCACACTGGTGTTCTCGAGGAATTAGAACAAATACGTCTGACTGTTTAGTAAAGTCGGCAATCGATGTATATTGCGAAAAGTTGGCAATTCTTATAGCGAGGAGTCGGCAAATGATGCTCGTGTGAAACCTGGACATCAGGTGGGATGCTGCTGATGACCCGGTAGTATTGTTATGGGATGCTGATGACCCAGGGAAAAACGGATGAAGTGGTAGCTTGATACGACAATTCAGAGGCTGAACACGTTGCGCCAAAAAAGAAGCGAGAAACGGTGAACTAGTGGAACGGACGGGGGGGGGGGGTTTCAGACGACGCCGAGGAGTGGAGCAATAAAATTCGTCTTCCTGTTTCGCGTTTAGCTGTGTTCCCTCCAGTACTTCACGAGCCAACAGTTTGTTGGAAGCACGAACAGCTTCTTTGTTGGCTGTACTGCTCCTTACACTGGTAGTCTGTTTGTAAATACCACACTTTCATGTGCCAATATGAGTGTGGATCGCTCGCTATTAATGGGCTGAGCCAATGTCAATTGATTTAAGTCCTTTCGGTATCAGTCCTATTCAGTCAGTGGTGTAAAACGAGTTTTTCTCCCTATTACGAGTATAAACTATTGTGCAAGTACGAAATGGAATAACAACGCTCCCTTTTTGAAGTTCAAGTCAAAGCAATTGCATGGCGCAATAACAATAAAGCAGTAGGAGAACATCAAGTTAGGGTATTGATGGAGAAATGTATGAAGGATTGGTGACTGGGGGCAGGCAACTGACATTAGGCACAGAAGCGGACTGAATTAGGTCACGTTGGCTCCATGATGCGATTAGCGCCTAATGGTTCGGATCTACTGTGCAACTTTTCAGAGCTACCAAAAAAGAAACTAACGTCCCCATTCCATAACAGTGAATTGAGAATCAGAAACAATTGAATTCAGTTAGCTTGAAGAATAATTATTTTTTATTTGCACTTCAAGACTCAAATGCCTCTTTGTTCAGGTCATTGCTCTCATCAGCCGACACTCTGCGAATCTTTCTCCAACGCCCAACAAATCATTTGCGGCCAAAACTGCACCTTTGTGATCCAAGCCAACGGAATGGTTCTTTCTTGCGGGGAAGGAAGCTACGGAAGGTTGGGTCAAGGCCACGCAGATGACCTTCATTCACTAAGTGTGATATCCTCCCTGCAAGGTACCCTTTTTGTTCTCTACTTCATAATGCGATTTGTTCGCTATTATCCGCGCTGAGTACTGAAGCTTATTATGAATGTCCTTAGGTTTTGTGATCATCCAGTTGGCCACTTCATGCGGTTCCGACGGTCACAGTCTTGCACTGGCCGAAAGCGGCGAAGTCTTTTCTTGGGGCGACGGTGATTACGGCAAACTTGGCCATGGAACGAGCGATCGACAGAGGCGACCCCGGCAAATTGAAGCTCTGCAAGGGGAAGATGTTGTCCAGGTAATGAAATTGACAGGTTTGTTGAGAAAATGAAACTATTCTTTTAGCATATGGACCAGCGGTCATCGAAAGCTGCTTAACGACTTCCCAAATGGACATGGAAACATACATCAAAGAACTCTTGACTGAATCACCACCTGAAACAAAATCCCTCTCCTAGCTTTATAAGGATATTTTCATTGCAATCCGATCGCTGGATCAACCTCAAATTGACGAGTTGTTTGCTATATTTAGTTAGGGGTAGTTGTTATATGACAATAGCAGAATCATACTACCAGCTGATGCACTGAATTTAACTGAGCTGAAACAACATATTCGAATTAACACAAATGCTACGAGTCAGCCTGAAACGACAAGAAACGATTTTGGGTATCCTTGGTGTTGTACAAAGTGGTGAATGGTTATCCAACCAGATTTTGCACACAAAATGTTTAATACAGAAAAATTATTGAAATAAATTTATCGTTGAGCTCATAAAACATAAATAGAACATAAAAGTTACTGCTCGTGAAAAGTCTGAAGCGAAAGTTAAAACCCTGCAAATTATTACACAATGGTTTATTATCTCATGAACAGCTTGACCAAGTATTACTGCTCCCCCATCCCATTCGATTCAGCATCAAATACTAGTAAACCATACGAAACATGACCTGACTACAATGGAACTACGGAAACAAAACGTCTGATGATTTTGCCCCGTTGAGCCCATGGTTGTATTGGGCAAAAAATGGTTAAAAAAATTAACGAAACGCAGTACAACGCGGGAACTACAGTGTCCCTCCCTCCTTCCCGTCTGAATAAAAAACGACCGGTGGCGGGTCAACTCCCCTTTCGCCTCCCAACGACGCCGCCACTCAACTCCCCTTTCGCCTCGGAATGGGTTCGCTTTCCTCGACCCGACGCGGCAAAATCATCAGACGTTTTGTTTCTGTAGTTCCATTGTAGTCAGGTCATGTTTCGTATGGTTTACTAGTATTTGATGCTGAATCGAATGGGACGGGGGAGCAGTAATACTAGGTCAAGCTGTTCATGAGAATAATAAACCATTGTGTAATAATTTGCAGGGTTTTTATTATTGTTGTGGTCATTAATGTCTGTTGCATTAGGCACGCACTGTTCGTCCACGTTGTCTCAGTTTTGCGGCCTTTCCGTTGTTTACATTCTTCCTGTTTCTTTCGCGCGCTTTGTTTACATTCACTTTTACGACAAAACTTCGCTCAACTCTTACCGCTACCGTTACATTCACCAGTATCAGTGACGCTATTAAACGTTCTGAATCCCGAACCAAAGTTCCACGCAAATATACCCGCGTCCACTATTCTGGGATTTCCAGGTATGACGCTGGTAGACGTTGAGTACAGGCCTTGCAGGATACTGCGACCCAAAGAGAATAATAACTGCGCGTTAATGATGAAATTTTCACTGCAAAGTGAGGAAATGGCAATGAATACCTAATATAAGCAGGTTTAACGTGCACGTGGCAGTATGCAGATAGGTAGAATTGGGAATAGAAGAAAATGGCGCATGGAGCTGGTGATGGCTGGTGTGCAACGAAATAAAATATAACACTTCTGAATGTAATTTAGTGGATATCATTAGGGGTGTAACTGCCTGAACACTTGGGAAGCCTGTTTATTGACTTTCTAGACATCCCCCACCCCCCGCCATTCTTTCACGTTTTGACACCTCGCAATAAACCTTTTTTCAGGTCGCCTGTGGTTTCAAGCACACCGCCGTCGTCACCTTCGACGGGAAACTGTTTACCTTCGGCAACGGAGACTACGGGCGGCTAGGGCACGGTTCGACCAGCAATAAAAAACTTCCAGAGCGCGTTATGGCCCTTCAAGGAATGTCTATCGGTCAAGTAGCTTGCGGCTTGAACCACACTGTGTGCGTTTCATCTAATGGGACGATGGTGTGGTCGTTCGGAGATGGAGACTACGGAAAACTTGGGCTTGGGAACACTACTACTTACAACACACCTCAAGTAAATCTTTTCATTACGTTACGTTATGGAAGCTGCATGCGTGTTCTTTTGTTGATTAAATCGCATAGTTTTCAAGATTGTAAAGCAAACAGTTACCTCCCAAATGACGTTTCACGCTAAATTTATCTCTCGTGGTCTTTAAGACATTCAATACGGAGCAATGGACTTAGAAAGTATCAGGAAAATGGACTTCACTATTTTCTGTGAGGGGAGGGTGTGATAATGTGTAAAATGTGGTGTTCTGATCCATAGAAAGTTAATTATGTATCATATCATATGCATATTCGAGTTATGCCTTTCTTTGGTACGTAACCACGCGCATCTGTCATGCGGTTTTTTGAGACAAGTCTTTGTAAGCAAAACGGGGTCCGAGCAAATAATTTATTTGACAACACCTGATAAATGCTTCGTAATTACAATGAAATTACAAAAAAATTATTACAAAGTAAAAAAGTATGCACGCATCTATATCGTGCACGTATATAATACTGTCCTCATTGTCCGAACATAAATCGTCTCGGAGAGAAAGGATCTCTTTGTCTGTGAACGCCTTTATGTACCAAATGATGCGAGCAACATTGCAAGATGAGAATAGTTCATAGGAAAAATGAATTATGGAGTCAAACTAGATGATTCCATTTGTGGGTGAAGAAGCCAAGTGGGGAACAAACTGCCTGTTCGACGCAAAGTGCCGAATCTACCCAGCTTTTTGACCTTGGAATTCCCGCTCCCCAACGGGTCACACCTGTGGCAAGGTTATTGTTTCTCCAAAGATCTTCGCACCTACGAAAATCCCACTTCGTCAGTCATTTCCAACGGTGGTTTTCCCACCTTTTCCCTCTCCTCCTTTTTCAGATTCCTCTCCACAACTGATACCTTCTCCCAAAATCATTCTACTACGAAGTATCGGCGAAGTCCTTCATCTCCCATTCCCCAACACCTGTCTTCTACCATCTTTCGCGATACAACAGTCGTCCCACTTGTTTCACCTCTCATCGACTTCTATTTCGGAGTTCTCCTTCCTTCCCAGTACAGTCAGTTTCACGCCTTCAGAGCCCTACTTGTTCGCGCTTATATACTCAACTCGCATTCTGTGTAAGTCACTACCAGCTCATCAATTACAAGTTCTTGCTCAACTAAATCCGAGAATCATTCAAGTCTATCCTGGTCCAAACACTGCAGGTAGCAGGAACACAGCCCTACAAAAGAGTGTAGTTCTGTGGTCGTCTTAGGGGCCAGTTCACAATCGTGTCCACCTTCTTTGGGTCTGTTCTGATTCCTTCATGGGGTTACCAGGTGTCCAAGATAGGTCACTGTTCCCCGGAAGAATTAACACTTTTTAGAGTACAGTTTGAGTTAGGCTTCCTGCAATTTTTGAAAAACAGCTTCTATAAACTTCAATTGGTCCTCGAAGGTTGTGGTGTGGATCAATACGTCGTCTAGATAAACTTGCACAACATTCAGTGCAGTAAAGTCGTGCTGTCGCATCACTCGCTGGAAAGTTCCCACAACCATTCCCCTTACAAAATGCCGATATTTCTTGAGCTTCTTGAGCCAGAGGAATTTTCTGGTATCCTGCTCGGAGATCTAGTATGCAACCATCGACTTCCTTCTAATGGGTGCAGGGTGTCTCCTATATGTGGTAACGGGTAGTCTACGCAGAAACGCCAATCTCTGGTTTTCTTTGAAATTAAAACCACTGGACTCGCCCATGGACTCCTTGACTCAATAATCACCCCTTGCTTTCTCATTTTTGTTAGCCCCTCCATTATGATCTTTTCCTTAGCACGGCATGTTGGTCTGGGGCGTTGTTTGATCAGACAGTGACCATCAACATCAATTGTGTGCATCCCAAGTCGTCATTGGTAGCTGCAAAAACATCTGAGTGCCGCTGCAACAACTTGCGAAACTTGTCCAGCTGAATAGCGTTTACCCTTTCAGAAGATTTTGCAATCAAGGCCATTAAATGTTTCAGTAAGACCTAGGTTTGCTTCATCGCTATAGAAGGTGCTATCAGCCTCCCTCAAAAGCAGCTTCTTCTCGTCCATATTGAACGTTTTAGAACCCACGTCTATCACGCAGCGTTTCTTCTTTAAAAAGTCCATACAGACGATACACCTTCGATTGGAGCCACTACAGCGTCCACCAGAACTCCAGAACTCCATTTCCAATGCTCAATTGAACGATTACTTAGCCAACAATTGGCACAGTGTCGCCAGTAGCTGTGCGGAGTAGTGCTTTTGGTTCCTCTTTCTTGATTTTTAGACCAGAGCGAGCAATAACCCGTGGGCTTACAATGACTGATCCCAGTGGGACCAAGAGGCTGGCGAGTAATGGGGGAAGCCAAGGGCAGTCAAGGTTATTTATTACTCTCCAGGGAGCAATCAAGAAAGGGGAGGTTGAATTTATAATAATTAATTCATTTGTTTAAACTTCCAGAAAGTTGAAGCTTTGATCGGCGAAGCAGTTAAAAAAGTGTGTTGCGGAGCTCAATTCACCGTGTTCCTGACTCAAGATGGCAAAGTGTTCACTTGTGGGATCGAAAGGCTCATTGGCCTCCCTGAAAGCCGATACTCGGGATACAGTCGCCCTCAGTTGGTAAGTTGTTCTAAATTATTTAAATAATTTGCTGATGGCGTACTAACGGTGTTGAACTACAACAAATTTGGTTTTCACTCATTGGAATTAATAAATAATAGCAGTCGTGCTTAACCATTGCTTTTGAGAACTCTCCTTTTGTAAAAAGTGCGGCTGACGCGTCTCTCTTCCTTTTCAATCATCAGCTACACAATTTTAGACGTGAAGATTTTTTTAGTGTTGAATAAGTGCAGAATGTAGAGCTAAGAAGGAGGGGGGGGGGAGTGTTGTAACTTCCTGTTACATGTTTCTTTTTTTGCGGCTTTCATAGAATGGCGTGAAGGAATTACTTAATTTTCCCCACCAGATGTAAATGTTAGGTTGGGGCTATGAAAAGCAGTGA
Organism: Pachypeltis micranthus; assembly: GCA_020466155.1. Classification (NCBI taxonomy): domain Eukaryota; kingdom Metazoa; phylum Arthropoda; class Insecta; order Hemiptera; family Miridae; genus Pachypeltis; species Pachypeltis micranthus. The sequence continues at coordinate 33,556,160 of CM035773.1, forward strand.
CGGTGAAGACTGGCATTTTTGTGTATGAGGGCGGGGGGGGGGGAGGTCTGCTGCCTGACTCAGGGTATAAGATCATAGCTGAGAGTCGCTGTAGTTTTTCCCTGAGTTAGCGACTTCTAAACGTACCCTAAACCCTTGTAACAAATGGTGTCCAAGTTACGATCTGCGAGGCACTCTCCTGCTGGAGACAATAATGCGACAAAAGGCGTCAGGTAAAAAATTGAAGAGAGAAAATAATGAGAGGAATAGTCGGGTCTGAGATTCATCGACACGGTGTGAAGTTATAGGGAAGAGGTGTAATGGATTTTCCTTGTCACCCCTCCTCTTTGACTTGGCAGTAAAATTCCGATGTGGCCGCGCTTTCATTCGGATGTTCCTGGGATTCGCTCCAACTCTCGAAAATCATTTCATCGAAGTCGTCCGCTCCAGGAGCAGTGGCTGATGGTGTTGTCGATTGGGGGATAGGTCTTAATACCAATTACCCCAGACAACAAATTTTGTTGTTAATCTCCTATATAATTTGAAGTAAAATAAAATACGTATAAAATTAATAAATAAACCAGGAATTTCTTCTCAAATATAAACAAAATAAAGTAAAATTATTCGGCGGAAATGTCCGTAGAAAGACCAACGAGAAAAATTGCAAAGAAAAGAGTCTCTGACCGTAATGACGAGATGCGTAGCAGGTGGTGTTGAGGTAGCTGTGGCGAGAAATGCGTAGCAGCAGGTGTTGAGGCAGTTATGAGTCTTGGGAACGTCCTTCCGTCAGGGTAAAATGGCAAGTTAGGATGTCTGAATTACCATACCACGGTGAGCCGTCCGTATACTTCCGTCTTGCTGTGCCGTCAGTAATAGGTCCCAATCCGCAAACAAGAAAAGAAGGCGAGAATAAAGGCGAACTGAGTAGTTGGGATGCTGATGACCCATATTCGATTTGGCGAGAACGAGAAGAATGGACGAAGAAGGAATCGGGGTGTCGAGCTAGCAGCACATCCGAAAACAAGTTGTCACCAGTCTTCATCTCTTCCCCGCTTAGCGTCATGGGCTCCGCTCAAGTATCCGCGTCATGGGCGTTCGGTCAAAGTTACCCGCGATAGGCACCCGATTAAAAACAAAACAAAGAAAAATAGAAGATGAAAATAATTTGTCGCGCGTGAACAGATGATGAGGGAGTAGATGTACCGCCTCCCATTTTAGGCACCCGAGTGATAGTAGTCCCAACGTAACGATCTGATGCAAGTTGAGAGGTCAGAGGAAAAACAAAAGGTATGGAGAATGGGTTGGTTAACTTTGGGCGACAATTTTCCGACCTGAGGCCCGGGAAATTCTGCGCTCCTTATTACGGGCAACTGCAGATTCAGTGCACAACAGGAAGGGGCAACAAACAAATGTGACCCTGAAACTTTGCTCGCCTAATACCCATCAAAACACGCATACCGGCTTTCCTCCTTCAGTTGAGACCCTCATGCAACCAATGCTGTTCTTCATCTCCAGCAGTTTTCAACGTTCGATCCAATTCCGTACAACCCGATCCATTAAACTTTTCCGCTCGTCGCCACTTGTGTGCCATCTCAATCTGCGGCTTCCAACCACTTTCCACCAGTAATACCATTCTAAATTTCTTCTGCAGTCCGTGCCGCCACATTCACTGCATTTTTCACCAACAAGGCATCACCTCATCGAGGGCCTGAATGAAAATTAATTTCGTTTTTTTTTCAGTTATTTCTTTGCTCGAGTTTTCATTGTATATACATTACCTTTTATTTGAATACGAACATCTTTTTTCCTTTTTTAATTACTTTCCTCGTTGTTCCCCTCTCATTCAACTGCCCCTTTTCTTTTTGTTTTCGTTCACATTTCGCTTATCGGTATTTCTACTGTGGTCCTCCAACTAGCCCTATGTGCGAAGTGTTACTGGAAAACGAGACATTTTAATTTCCGTACACCTTAACATGGTTTTTAGTAAACAGATGCCTGGAGATTAGGAACACTCCGTGTATAACAAGTTATAGAGAGGCAAACTTCTTTGAGGGGCTGAGAGAGGGGACCTCAGTTTTTGGAAGAAGGTGCTTGGCAAATCACTGGCTGAGTGAGCACTCTCGGTTCGGCTTACTCCTGACTTGGGCCACTCATCACCTCGAAATCGGTTCTCGAGTCGTTACCGTATCTACCACTCCATGTGTCAGTGATAGGGTTGACAGCACTGAAGAAGAAGGATAGTGAAGGATAGTGCCTTCCCTCTAAGGAGAGAATGCAGGTGACCAGGAATAGTCCTTTGACAGCGCTGATCGATAGTTTTAAAGACACGTAGAGTACTGTGTATAGATATAATTGATATGCCACTGATTGAATTTTGATTCGACGAATTGTTAAATTTCCAGGTGTCGTCATTGTCGGCTCATTTCATTGAAGATATCGCCGTTGGTGCCGAACACACGTTGGCCCTTAGCTCCGAAGGTTGCGTGTTCGGATGGGGCAACAATTCAGACGCTCAGCTGGGCCTCGGGCATTCTGCTCTGGCTGTCAAACAGCCTCTGCTTATCGCTCCTCTGTCGGACAAAGGGATCAAACAGGTTTGTCCTCAGACTCTCCGTTTTATAAAATTAGAATTTAGAAATCTTCACACCAAAACTGTCCCTAGCAAAATTATATGTAGAGTATACTTAATTTATGCGTGTTTGATCTCAATTGCGGGGATGGGAGTCATTTTCCGCCGACAAGGTTCTGGCGCTGCAGCGCCAACATGAAATGTGTGTCCCTTCTCCTTCCTCCCCGCTCCTTAAGCCCCCTGCAGTTCAGTTGCGTTTTCGCATGTTCCCCGCGTTGTGCGAATTTCCTGTGATTTCTTTCCTTTTTCTCACTAACCCCCCCATATTCTTCGGTCCTCGTTCTTCCGGACCCAACACCTCCAAATCGACGTCCCTTCTCTCCGCTGGAGGGTAACACGAAGATTTGCCCCGTCGACGGGAGGCCGTTTCAATCTGCCAAACTCAAGGTGAGTCCTTCACTCGTTTTCCTCACTCATTTTGTGTTTGTGTTGGGGGCTGTTCTTTGTACGGTGGGAACCGAATCATGCAGTCCACCGCTTCTCATTTCTGTATTTTTCCCCAGAAAGAAGCGTATGTACTGTGCGTTTGAAAGACGGAAAGATTTAAAGAATTCACGTACGTTTCACCCTACGTTTCACCCCTACCAAATCACCTAGTACTTTGTTGGCCATTTTGAATTTTGAAATTGGAAATTAAGCAAGATTTTTGGACGATCATCTTGGGGTTGTTGCTGATATGTACCTCAGACTAGGCAATGTTTATTAAAATAGGATTGACAATCATTACACAGCAGTCCTCGAAATGTCATCATTCGTGTTTCGCTCCCACCCTCCTTTCTGGTTGTTGAGCTCTCAGATGTAAGTGCATCAGAAATTGGCTAAAGACTCAGTGTTCAGGACCATTTGGTGCTAAAATGTAACAGAAACTGGGTCCTATGAAATTAGATCTTTAAACATTCAAGTTTGGGGTGGGGAAGGGGGGCAGAAGAAGAAGAAGAAGATTACAGGGAATCAGCCCAAGCCGTGGGAATGATGGAATTTGGCTTGGGCTACTGAGTATGGGTGCCAGAAACTTCCTTCGTTTTTGAGGATTTTTTTCCATACTGAGGGCTGTGTCTTGCATTTTTTCGCCTAACGTGTCAGTTCTAGTTGCAAACCACGATGGACACTTCAACAGAAGACTAACGAAGTGTTGCACTGTTTCTGTTTCACCACATAGCTACTGTGTTAGTATTATAAGTAGAATGTCACTATCTCAGTTGTATGTTGTTTGAATTCAACGCCCAGTTAGTACGTTATTCGTCGTATTCAGAATCCTCAATTTTCCCTTTGTGGTTGGCGATTTCTTCATTAACTTTTCCCCGTACAGGGCTATGTACTGACTGACTCCTATTAAAGGCACCGGGCGATCGTGGTCTAGTGGATAAGACATTGGTTCATAATTCTTGACGTAAGTCGGGGATTGTGGATCGGAGCTCCAGCGCGATTGCCGTAATTTTTGCCTGAGTCAGTCGCTTTTCAAAAGCATCTCCAAATTACCTCAGTACAGCTAGGGTCGATAGTGGTATTTATCTCTGGAATTCATAGATTGTCTTCAAGTCTTGTATTGGCACACTTGCTTCTTGCACCCTGTTTTTAAGGTTTGCCACTATAATTTCTCAGACAATTCGAACGTACTTGCTCCCGAAGCAGACCTGCAGGCTGGTTTTTTGAATACTGACCGTCCACAAGGCCAATATTTCTCGATAGAATAGTGTGCTCTGCAGTGCGTGCATGATTAGGTCTCCAATATAGCATCTCATGTGCGTACATTCACGCTCCAGTTCAATATGGCGGACTGGCAGTTCCATCTCTCTCTGCCACTTTTCCATTCCTGCGCTTTAAGTACTAGTTCACAGGCATCTGGCTGGGAAGTCGTGTACGGTGTGGTTGGTTGTTCAGGTCAGCTGATGTGCTGTGTCTTGGCAACTCCATCTGTCCCTAAGCCCAGTAAGTCTGTAGAGAGCCGAACCTGCTTTTTATGGTTCGGTTGGTGGATGGGAACTCGGTCTTGCTCCCATTACTCTTTGGCATGAGTGGAATGGGCTTCAGAGAGAATCCATAGAAGAGCTTACTGCCACTTTCACACTGTTCGTGTGGCATTACTGTCTACAGCGATGAGGTCGCAATCTTGTGGTTGCTCGCTGTCATATCTGTAGTAACCAGTCAAGAGGCCTCATCAAGCGTCTGCAAGCAGGTTGCCAGCGCATTTTCGTCTGAGGGCTGGGAAGTGGATAGGGTGAGGTGGTGGTTGTATTGAGTCCTTCTTCGACAACAACAACCCTTCAGTACCCCAGTGGCTTTCTTCTGGATAATGCTCATCCTTTTTCATCGTCCTGTATGTCTGGTCTACCTCTTTGAGTTCTCATCGACTATAAGAACGCTTGAAAACAGCTGTTCCTCCTGGCATTTGTCATAACTCTTGGTACGTCTGAGCTGGACCTCTCTGAATTGACCAGTACTTACATTATATTCTCCATAGGCGTTTCTACAGGAGAATGTTGCATGAAGATACAGTGACAGTATGGCGTAGCGTGTCATTTAAAGGGGGGAAAATAACTCTTGAAGGTTAAGTCAACCAATCACACATAACCAATTTTTATTATTGAAAATTGTAAAGAAGTTCATAGTTTTTCTATGTTTGTAGTAAAATTCCAAGGGAGACAGCGTGCGTCGATAGCTCAAACTATTCTAGAGCGGTTGTGGGTTTTATATTCACGAGTTTCACGTGCAATCAGCTCCTGGCTTTGTTACCTGAAAACACAGTTGATGTATTCGCTATTATTGTATTTCTGTTTAATCTTCATGCTAAGTAAATAATTATGTTACAACTCAGATTTCCACTGGAAGGACGCATTCCGCTGCCTGGACAGTGCCTCCTGTGCCAAGACGCAAACCTGGTATCTCTCGTACTACGCAATTTGGAATGCCCAGCTCCGTTCCTGCTCAATACGGCCATTTGCAAAACACGCCGATTCCTGCCATTCAAGCTCGCCTCAGTCTTCTTCACCATTTCTCCGATACTCTCTACTCTTGTTGGAAGTTCCTGCCTCTGTGTTCTCAGGTAGGTATCATAAATGTGTAGGTACAAGTTGGTTTACTGGTAGTGCGGCTACGAACATGTGCACGCGGTTTTACTCTTCTTCTAACATCAGTGGGTGATCCTTACAAGGTGAAGGTGGAGGGGCCTGAACTGCATGTGGTAGACTCCATGCCCGCGAGGTTGAACTTCGCACTACACTTTTGAATACTCATTCATCAGCGATCCAGGTGGGAAGGGGGAGTTCCCACTTTTGAAGCTGGGGCCCTGGTATATTACACTGATGGCTCGGTGCAGAGTGGCCTTGCAGGGGCAGGTATCTTTGGGCCAAGAATTAGAGCGGCGATCCCATTGGGGTCACTGGCCACGGTGTTCCAGGCAGAGGTGATGGCCTGTGTGCAGTGGCTGCTGTAGAGGGGACTGAAGCGGCAGAAGATCTACATTATGGTGAACAGTCAGGCCACTTTCAAGGCCTTAGCCTCGTATTGTCTTACATCGCAGCAGGTGTGGGAGTGTCTGACTAGACTGAAGGCCCTGGCCGAGGACAACAGTGTAACACTGTGGTGCGTCAGGGTATAGAGGGAAACAAACGAGCCAATGGGTGGGCAAAGAACTGATCGGCGCAGATCCCTGTTATCCATGAGTCTTTAGTAGAGAGGTTGGCAAATGGGAGGATAGGTGTAGGACTGCCTGGCCTTAGGCAGTCAAAACTCTCCATCCGACTCTCCAGGGGGAGGGTCAAAGAGATGCTTGCACTGGGGAGGAAGTATATGAGGATCATATGTGGCCTGTTTACAGGTCACTTTCCACTGAGGTACCACCCTGCTAATATTGGCAAGTGTGAGGTACAGGTACGCTGGTTCTGCAAGGTGGGGCTAGAGATGGCAGAGCATGTGTGGTGCATATGCGATGGACTTGCGCCATCGTGTGTTTGGGAGGCCTCGTCTTCAGCCGGAAGAGGTGGCAAATGCAGAACTTGCAGATGATGTCCTCCCCTTTGTGGTGGGGGTGTATCGGTGATGTTGGACCAAGTGAGCCCAGTGCTGTGGTGACGGGGGGTGGAGCTGAGGCTGCAGTAAGGATATTGGGTCGAAATACCTGAAACCCCCTTTAAATGCGTAGAGTTGAATTTTGTGCTCAAAATCGGTCCAGAAGAAGTGAAAACACGCACTCCCGTGTTTGGTGGCCTCAGCTCCGTATGTGCACAAGTTCTAATGGAGCTATTGCACTTATCCCCAAGGCTTGTGTGGTGGAGCACAGTCTGGGCAAACCAATCCACACCCTCTTTGCTCCCCTGCATCTAGCTGATGGCTGTGGGCAGATGAATGCCAAGGTTTGCCCCACCTGGGACAGACAAAGTATACGTGCTTTGCGGTGTCCACAATGTCCTGTCCTGCAGTACTTGCAGAAGAGAACCGATTTGTCACCATTTCATGGAGCTAGCTCGTGCTCCCGTCGAAAACTGAGTGAAGTGAAATTAATGAGTGGACTTGGCTGATAATCGTCGACCTTCCCACTGACGGCTGTGTGGTAATCAGGTTCATCAGAACCACCGGCATGACAGTAAACCCCTTTGAAAAGCAGCCACTTGCCGTTTGGAAGAGCGTTGGCGTTCACATCCTCCGCATTATTTTATTGCATGTTTTATATTAAACTTTTGAAGTACTTTATATTATAGTCTATCTCACTTTCAGGGGTTTGCCTGGTCACAAACGTCCCCTTACGTTTGGTTGGGCTCTCAATCTCTTCGCCCTCTTCTGTCCCCTCGTGTCTACACTTTGCCTCTGGTTCGATGTTTGGGCCGCACGATGGTTCAAGGGAGAAACTACGGGCCGCAAGTTACCGTAAGCCGACTCTCAGCGACTAGACGCTCGGTCAATTCAATCGAGCCTATTTTCATGCAAGTGGCGCGCCAAGTGGTGAAAATGAAGCCTTCTGATTTGCGGCTTCCTTCGCGAGCTTGGAAGGTGATTATAATTTAGTTCTACTGAATTATTCGTTGTTTAGGGTTGTCGACTCAGTGCCATAACAGAGTATTAGGCGCAAGGGCATCGTTTGGATCAGCAAATGTCAACGACAGTTTTTTGTTTCATTCAGTTGTTTCGAATGGTTTAACGAGCGTTTCATTTTCTGAAGCCTATTAAATTATTTGATAACTGTTAACTGGAAAGAAGCAAGTGATTGTTGGGAGAATGAGGAGGTACAGATCGTCTCCCCTTTCAGTTTCAGAGTAATTTTCCTCGTTCTTTCTGAGTCGTCGGTTACTAGAAGATCAGTGAGGGGGGTAATTTAGGAAATTAATTCGTATCGTCTCAATTTTGCATCCCTTTTGATAATAACGACTTTTCACAATTTCTCCACGAGTGATCTAAATTGTAGTGCACGGCAGGGAGATGATGGCATTGATATTGATGCTTATATGTGGTGCATTCGGGTGTGTTTTTCACCGACTATACAACTCTTCCTCTAGCTCTTCGCTTAAAATGTGGTTTTCTTCTTATAAACGTTCGCTTTCAGGTTAAATTAGTCGGAGAAGGCGCGGACGACGCCGGCGGGGTTTTCGACGACACGATAACGGAAATGTGTGAAGAAATGTTGAACGGAACTGTTCCTCTTTTGATCCCCACACCCAACACTCTGAACGACACGGGTTACTCTCGCGACCGTTACCTCCTGAACCCTTCGTTGACTGAGCCGCATCACCTGCAATGGTTCAAATTCTTAGGTAAGATATATAAAATGTTTCTCATAATTATTACATTGCAAGATCTTGTTACGTTTCGTAACGTAATGAAGTAACGAGGAAGATTTTTAAATGAGTATTCTTTGGTTTTTTGGCGTCTTTGGTGCGATGTATCTAAAAACTTTCCTCAGCCTTATGCACATCTATTTTCCTCGCTCTTCTCAGTCAACTTGTGTCTCACCCAGTCTATGTGAACTTAACGTTGTCTATAGAAATGTGTGGTACTTACGTTCCGTAGTTTATTATGATGCCCTTGCTCATGTCACCGTCCTCATTGAGTTGTTTTAAATATTATAATCATGAGAATGTCAAAATTATTTTTTGGTTCATATTTATAAGATAACGCTTTGGAAAAAATTTATTTGAGGAAACAGTAGTTGGGATTTCAGAATTTCGTGGGGCGTTTTCAAGTATTTCATAACTGTTATGGCGTAAATCATTTGCGTCTGAGGTATTTAGGATACTCGCAGGGGTTAGCCCATTAGAAGCGCAGTGGAAAAGCCCTGCCCTGCGGCAGTTCACGCCGCGACTGATACCAGGGAGAGGAGGACCGCTAGCGTTACTTGTCATCGGACTTTTTATTGTTGCTGGTTCGCGTGAGCGATCGAGACATGAGACCAAAGACAGGAAGACAGTCTCTGCCCCAGACAAGTGGAGTCTTTTTTCGTATTCAAAAAGCGCCTGGATTTACCAGAAAAATTGCTGCGTTTGGTGACGAAGGGTGCGCTCCTATACAAGTTCATCGTATAATTCTCCAATAACTGCCGCTTCGTCAGAACACCAAACACGAAACGAATTGATTGATGTATCGTCTCGACCAATCGAAATAATTGAACAAATTTTTCTTTCAACGTTATTCTTCCTTTAGTTAGCATTGTCTTTTCAAGTTAACACATAATCAAACTGCGTGTTATTGAGCCAAAAATCCCGAACGTACCGTCATCAAACAATAAACATACTCTTCACTAATAGCGAAAATGACCCTTCTTGGCCTCTAGTCGAATATAATTCGCTAATAGGCAATCTTTTCTTTGATTTGTTTTAATAATACAAGAGTAAGTCGTCGTCTTCTTCTTCCTCCAACAGTAACTCTACTTGTCTTTCCATTACACTTTCACAATTAGGGATACAGTCAACACAACACGCTACTGACTTCATCCACCGACTACGACACGAAATGAATCACAGTTTTGGTTGCAGTCTCAGTCTCGACTCACAGTTGATGCTGAAGAGACTGAGGCACTTGTGGTCTCCAGTCTTGGTCTCCCATCTCAGTCGCTGCACGAACCGCCACCTGTAGCCTTCACGGTGTCCCCCACTCCAGGAAGAGTCAGTACCTAGTGGTTGCTTCTGTCTTCGTTAGGGTGAGGGACAGCCCATTACCCGCTCCAGCTTTATCGGGGCTGAGTCCTGTAGCATGAATAATTAGGGCAGAAGCGGTTTCAGGGTTTCCTTTTCGCGTGTGCCGTTATCTACTGAGAGATCTGAGCACCACTTAGTTGCTGGTAAACTCGTCATTCTGCTCCATTCTTAATTCGTCTGCCAACTATAATTCACCCGAAGAAACTTAATCATTTTATGTATCGGTATGTCACATCTCGACCCGCTTCTCATTCTGGCCAGTTTATTGCTTTTCAAATCTAGCCCCCCCCCCTATTTATGAAGATTTTACTTTTCGATCGCTTAATTGCCTCGTTTCTTTTCAATTTAGAGTTTTTCCTTTTATTTTGTCTTTACATTTTAATTTGCCATTACATTAGTTTATTTGTACGATCCCCCGAGAGATTTAGTATTTAATTAAAATTGTATATATTTTTCTTTTAAATAGTTATTACATTTTTTTTCTTTTTTGAATATTTCATTTCGTTACCTTTGGTGCGTTTGGTATTATTTATTTATTTTGTGATCGTGAGTTCATCCCTGCGTGAGTGAGTCAAGGGTATGATGTCATGCATCTCGAGGTAAATCTGGCAATTGCACGGTATGTTCCACAAGGTTCACCCTTGGGGGGAGCCTTTGCAGTGACATCCCTCCAACACAATTCGTGGGCTGTCTCATACGTAAGTGTGTGATCGCGCAGATGGCTTCTCGTTACTCGGAGTAAGTATTCAGGTGCTCTGAAGGGCCTCAAGTTCTTCTTCCTACTGTACAGTGCACATTTTGAGTGACAAACAATTCAGCACACCCATTGGGCACCTTCCAATCCCCTTTTGCGAGGATCCAATACGCCTGTGTTCTCGTATCATGTAATAACAATAATTATTACAACGTTGATGAAGCTATTGTGGATTTATATGTTTTTTCCAAAATGGATTTTCGTCGAAAACGGTGATACTTTATTGTGCTGCTCTCGTTATTATATCACTCTAACGCCATCAGTGGCTTGGAACAGCCCCGCACTCCAAGTTTAATCAACATCCGTACAGCAGTTTTTTGCAAAAAAAAAAAAGTTGGTGTTTTGATCGTAATGATGCTTAAATTCATTATCAACCACTACAGCTTACAAGCTTATTTTGGCGCCCATGTCGATGTGCAGTGTGGACGTTAATGTTGATCTGTTGGTTCACCCGTGCTCTTCCAGTCGTATTCACGGGCGCAGCCGTTTTTTCAAAATGGTGGTTTTTGAACTCGGAAGCCTTCAAAATGTAGCGATGTGAGCAATAATGTTTCCTTTAGCCAGTTACACAACCGAAGGACTACGTATTCCTGTAGTCCTTCGTACTGCCAAGGAAAGTGACAATCGAATCTTGGAATAGCTGGGTGGGCCATAAGGCCGAATACTGTTGCGATTTTTCGTTGTTCCAGGGCCCGAGTTATTCCACGAACATGCAGGGAGGCTCAATTTGGCTAATTACTGCGTAATGATTGGCGCATCGAAATTTTTCTTGAATTATTGTCGGGTGCAGTTACGTCCTAAAGCTGGCAAGAGGCAGGTTTCAATTGTGTCACCAATGCTCCGTTATTTCTTTTTAGGCATTCTCTTTGGAGTCGCCGTCCGAACGAAAAAACCTGTCGCCCTCCCGCTCTCTACGATAGTTTGGAAACTCTTGGTCAAAGAAGCCGTGACTTGGGACGATCTGGAGGAAAATGACGCGTTATACGCTCAAAGCTTGAGGGGCATCAGGGAGATCCACCAGTCAGGAGTCACGGAGGAAACTTTCCACGAGGTTGTCCAATTACGATATTTACGTCGCCTTAACGTCGCTTTGGAGGGCTCTTTCGCCTAACTCGTTTTCGAACTTTTTCAGGTCATACCTCTCGAGTGTTTCGAAGGTACTAGTTGGACGGGTAAAATGGTGCCGATCGTTCCTGCTGGACGGACGATACCTTTGACGTTCCACAATAGAGCTCAATATGTCGAACAAGCGGTGAATTTCAGGCTCCACGAAATGGACCTTCAGGTATAGTTTTAGCCAATTTTCAACCCTATGAAGCTAACGAGTCAAACAATGTTCAAGTGAGAATATTCGAAAATAATGAGGCTTCTACTTTTTTTTTATTCCTTAGCAAAGTGTGAGTGGAAACGAATGCAAGAAGTGATCAATGCATAAGTGATTTATGAGGATGTCAACACGATTTTTTGAAAACTATTATGTTTACTGATTCGGAATTGTGGGGAATGGTAGTAGGTGAAACATTCTGTAGGTGGTTTGTATTCTGAAATTTCTGGTGTTGCTCCTATCTTATGGACGTTATCAGATCGTTGTATAGGATGCTGTGCTGCCAGCCTATCGGACCACATCCCACGCGGCCTTACAGATCCTCGCATTAACCCCACTCATGGACTTCTTGCTGGACCAGGCAGTGATATGTACACGCATTGAAAAGGGGGCCCCTTGGAGACTGAATGACCGGCTTCGCACGGGTTGGCGGTTCTCCATCTTCCCAGCCATCCAATTACTGCTGAGCCTTGGTACTTTCAACTCGCGCCTTCTCTCTTTGAGGCGCCGCATATTTGCCCTCGTGCCCGTATTGGGGCAGGTGGGAGAACGGCCCCCATGCCATTTTGGACTGCTCTCTGTGTGAGGGTGCACACTCGTAGGCGTGGGCCTTTGGCCACGAGAGCCGCTGCATGCTGCTTTGTTGTGCTAGCACGAGGTGGGGTAAAATCCTTCGGTGGAGGGGAAGCAGAAAATTAGACCCCTCCCCTAACATCACAATAAGCCGCATCCTACCACATTAGTAGGATGATGAGCCAATACGACAAAATTGCCGGTAGGCCAGAAAATTTCCTGGTGCATTACGCCCATTACCCCTCATGAAGTTGCTTTCCCACGGTTGTAGACTTGTCTGGCCACAGGTGCGTGTAAAGGAATGTGGCCACCGCTCCATTCATCTCAGTTTGTCACGTTGCCTGTAATTGTGGATCAACTTTTGTTATTGTTGTAATTTTATTTCAGATCAATGCTGTACGCGAAGGTATGGCGTGGCTGATACCAGTACCTCTTCTCTCTCTCATGACTGCTAGTCACTTCGAGCTGCTCGTGTGTGGTTTGCCTCATATTTCCATCCCCCTCTTGAAAAAAATTGTTCGGTACGTTCCACACTGATTAACTTACCTTGTAGTTCTTTTGAATGTCTTTATCTAACATCTTAGCCATTTGTGGCCTTAGTTTCGTTTACGTTATTGCTAAACTCTTATTTCACAATGGTGTATTGAGCCTTTCTGCTAGGTGCTACTGGACCGTGCTCACGGTAACTACTATCTTTCAGTCTTAGCAAGTGTGGTTGAAGTGGTAGGGGGATAGACGGACTTATATTCTCGTGTCTTCAGCTCAAGCGCAGTAGTTCACAAATGTCGGTGGGGTTGGAGACCTGCAGCTCATCATCCCTTTGTGCGGTGTATTACTTGTTACTTCAACGATTTGGGTTTTACATGAAACATGCTGCGAAGGTTTTGTTAATTAATAGTCCTCACTGTAACGAAAGATTAATAGTTTACAAATTATGGGACTGTGGCTGTTTCGTTGGTAGGCAAATTTAAAATTGCCCCCCTTTCCATCAGGGTCGTCCTTAATGGAGATTTTCTCTTCCCTGGAGGACTACTGCCGCCTAGGGCCTTGTTCCAGCGAACCTGAGACAGCAGACGAGCTCCCAATCCCACCAATCCAAGGGGCATGAAAAATGAAGGTATTGAAGGAAGGGTACCTGGTTGACGAGGCGTTTCTTTGTCGGGATCCTGTACCACGTCTGGTCGAGTCCGTGCGCGTGCTGCTAACACGGGGAACAAAAAATGAGGGAAAAAATAAAATAAAATGTCGAGGGTGCACCGTGGGAGTGGATAGAAAATTTGGGAGAAAACGATTAACTTTGCGGAGATATATCGGGTTGATAGCTCGGAAGGCAGTGTGTAAAAAAGATGAAGGAGGTAAAGAAGTAGGAAGGGCGAAGGGAAGGAGACGCGCCAATTAGAGCAGCGGGGCGTCGCTCGTCGCCCGCCTCAAGATTGCCAGAGACAAGTCCCATCAACAAGCGGCCCTCCTTTTCGTACCGAACAGCGGCTATAATAAGTGTTGGGGTTAATGAGAGAGAAATACAGATTTGAATTAGTTGACGAATGAGACACATGAGACAGGACTGTATTGATACACTGGATTTAAATGGTCTTGTGGGGACCTCTTGTGACGATTGCGCATCAAGCGGATTTTTCCAGTCTTTTGATTAACTTCCATCTGTGTTGTCCCCAGACACTGCGCTTCTTATTTTTTTATCTTGTGTTCGAGTCTGGTTCCCTGATTGGTTTTTTATCACGCGCGTTCAAGAAATGTTGTTTAATACATTCTTTTCCCTAGTTCTTTCGAGTTATTATTCGTCTAAAACACTGGACTCTAATAACAACTAAAGTAGTGACCCCGACATGTAAAAACAACTGCTTACTATCTAGCTGCCAATGGTGCTATCGAGCGATGGCATAGAGTTCTTAAAGCTGCTTTGAAACCTCAACTAACTGAGGATTGGTACCCTAAGCAGCCCACAGTTTTATTTGGACTTCGTTCATATCTGATGCCTTAGTTCAAAGTTACACCTGCTGAGTTGGTTTATGGTGCGCCCATTTCATTGCCGATCGACTTCATGGAAGATACAGCTTCAGCTACTCCTGATGTCCCAATGTTGGTTCAGTCTCTTCGTGACCATGTGCGATCTCTTCGACCAGTCCCTTTCAAGCACAACAGAAACAAGGGGGTTTATGTTCATCAGGACCTTGCTACTGCGAACCATGTATTTGTGCGCCACGAGTTTGTCATCCCTTATGGCCAACATATGATCGCCCTTACCGTGTTGTTGCCAGAACTGATAAGGTGTTCAAGATCCAGATTGGTGAACAGATTGATCGTGTCAAGCTCGCTTACCTGCTTGCACAGCCTGCTGCATCCACAACTCCATCTCTTCCAGCATTGCCAGCCATCACTCCCAGCAGCTCTGAACCTCTTCCTCAGCCTCCAGCCCAGCACCCAGATGCTGTCGTGCCCAAACCTACTACAACCATGTGCAGACGCCATGTCCGCTTTCCTGCAAAGTACTTGGATTTCATTCGTTACCACTGGGAGGGGAGTGATGTGAGGACCTCTTGCGAGGACTGCGCGTCAAGCGGATTTTTCCGGTCTTTTGATTAACTTCCTTCTATTTTGTCCCCAGACACCGCGCTCCTTATTTTTTTATCTTGTGTTCGAGTCCAGTTCCCTTATTGGTTTTTTGTTTTGCGCGTTTAAGAAATGTTGTTCAGTACAGTTCTTTTCCCTAGTTCTCTCTAGTTATTAATGTTCTACAACACGGGACTCTAATAACAACTAAAGTCTGTTCTTAATTGGAAGATTATTTCTTTCTTTCTTCCGTTCGTTCGTCTCATCTGTCGCCTTCAACCGTTCACAACAGACAACAAATCACAGATCATTCTCCAGACTAAGCTCAATGGTGCTGGCCTAAGACAAACAGCGACTTGCCAAGTAAGCAGGTGAATTAGGAGAAGGAAGGGGGGAGGATAATTTCCTTCTTCGTCTCTCCACCTGAAACTTCACTTCACTCTTTTTTTCCACACGTCTCTTCTCTCGGGTCATCAGTATCCCGTTCACTAAAATTGACTTTCCCTCCATATTTTACTGTAGTGTTGTGTTTCATGGATCCTATAACCCTGACACCAAATCGAGGCGGGAACAATTGAACATTTCCGAACCATACGTCCTTTGTTGACATCATCTCAAGATCTTCGAAGCTACATCACGCATCAGCCACATCTCGTACATCACCCTTCATTTCGGTTTCGTCTGTGCAACGATCAGAACGTTTGTTTTCATCTTCATAATTTCTCATTTTCACGCAGGAGCAGTTTTCATTTTCTTTTCATTTTGCCTGGCTTAATAATCCTTTTTAATGTAACACAAAGGAAAAGGTTATTCTTTTGAGATCTTGCCTTTGTGTTAACGCAGTCATTTCATTAATACGATAATAGTTCTGAGTGGAGCAACAAGTATAACAAGTTCAGCACAGCTGTAGGCTGAAAGATAGGTGATAGCGTTCAACAGGACAACATGCAAGGGTATTGTGGAGTCTGAACTTTGTTTTTGAGTGTTCTGGAAAGGCGAGGGAGTGGGGAATGCCACCTCAAATGTCCGAAAAACGCAGGAGGGAAGTCGGGGGCTAGACGCAGTTGAGTCGTGAAGTCGTCGCTGGAAGCTGCTAGCGAATCGCCGCCTCAATCTTTTCCAGGAAAGAAAAAAAATGCCGCAGGCCGGCTTATTTTTTGGATTCCAGGCATCCGATTGGATCCCGGAGGCAGGTGTGAAACTCTATACATTTCAATACTCCTCATTACATTCATTTAATCATCAATAATTTAAATTAAATTTATTTCGTCGTATTTCAGGAAGTTTTTTTGTGAGTCTAGGAGGGAGAAAGACGCTAGGTCCCCACCCCCTGGGAGTATTTTTTTCTGCAGGGTGTTAACTAAAAAAGAAATAAATAAAACTCCACAGTATATTTAACTAATGAAAACAAATATAACTGTGTGGTAAAACGAAATGAAAGCAATATTTAAAGGAATTGAATACATCTTCTAAATGTAAATAATACAATGCAGAGTCTGAAACTAAGGATGAATTGCTGATGGTCTGGCACCGTGTTCCAGAATAGAAGAAGGAATCGAAAATAAAATAAATGCTGTCCACAGTCGCTAATACCAGGCAGTGTGCCAAAGGTACTTAACGAATTTCGCGAGCGGGGCCTCCTGAAGGTTGTAATAAAACGTTGGGAAGGTGAAGTTAGAAGGAGAAAACAAATGAGGGGAAAAATTGAGAGAAGATGAGATATTCGGCAGTGAGATAGTGATGAACCAAGCTTGGGGAAGAGAACGAAGAAGGACTGAGGACTGATTGAGAGTTATGTGTCAGAAAATGAACTTTGGCGATAACTGAACCGACAGACGGTTTGAAGTCAACGCATCTCAATATCAAGTTGGTAAACATTAGTGAACATAAACTAAAACTTGAGCACAAGTGAAACTTTGAAAAAAATAAGAGCCGAAGAGGACGAAAATGTTGGGGCTATCTGTTACGTTCTATACCCAGGAGGGCGAGTGGTTGCTGGTGGTGGGTGGGGGTGGAAGTGAGGGCAGGGAGGCAATTCAAACAATGCACAATCGTCTGCGCAGCTACCAGGTATTTACCCCATGCCCAACTTGACCCACCAAATGAAGCGAACAATAGCAGAGGTGAGGATAGAATTGACTATATGAAACAGAGGTTGAATTTAACTGCTAAATATGCCACGACTCTAGTACCATCAATGGGAACTATTATTAGAGAAACGAAATCACATACACCTATTTGGAAGATGCGGAAAGCGCCTTCAAAATTATGGAAATAAAATAATATGCAAAATGATTAGGTTTTACTTGGGTTTCGTCAATGCCGAATTTGTCTTGGGGATCCAAGTTGACGAGCTGCTCCTGAACACAAGGGGGTCGTACACAAGGCGAGAGGTGGAAAACGAGTGGAAGCTTTGGAGGGGGGGGGGGAGAAGCAAAGGAAATGAGAAGAGAAAGAGGACAGTTACGTTTCTGCGTTTGGGGATGTCTGAGGGAGTACTTTACTGGGTGGCCCCCACCTCCCTCAGACCCTGCAGTTTAAAAACGAAATTTAGGATCGGAGAACTACCCTCCAGTGATCCCACAACCTCCACGATGTCCGCAGAGCAAGCGAATTTTCTAGCATTTTCAGGCCCCTGCCCTGTCTAGGAGTTGGTTCGCTCCGTTCTAACTACCTTGCTCTGCGAAGGCAGCCAACTGTCGTGGCCCTAACCCATAATGGATGGACGCAAGGCCGCGGGCTGTGTATTCCCGTGGTACCATGTTTGGGTCAAAACAACCCCTAAGGCCAGAATGGTCGCTGGCCCGCCCCATCTTTCGCTTCTCCTCCTCCCAGGACAACACTGTTTGGACTTTCTCCCCTCCCTGAGGTTCGGAAGATTTACATTCCCTCCCCAATATCCTACTCATTTTGTTACCTCCTGGCCTAATTTGTATTTTAATCTACGTAATTAACTACTTCCACATACATTTACTGACTAGTTTTTTTTCTTTCCCTCTCCTTACTCAACTCATTTTATCCTAGTTTAGCTACCCTACCATTATTACTACATATTATTATACATATAACTACTTCTCATATTCTATTTGTGTGTGTCATCTGTTGTCGCCATGAACCAGCCCTTTCCTCTCCAGTAACATCTCGACACGAACTGTATTTTGAGGTCAAGACACTACGGTATTTTCTGCCACAGTTGCCTTTGTTCTACTCTTGAATCGTATTTCTGAAAACGACATAACGCCTTTCAAAGTCAATTAAGAACACCCGATTGACTCTCAATAATAAAATTCAAACATTTATTTGCTTCACGATTCAGTAAAAGTGTAACGAACGGTCTTAATTTTCAGTTACCGAGACTTGGAAGGCGGAAGTCCTTTAATTCAATGGTTATGGCAAGCGCTAGAGAGCTTCACGGACGCTGAAAAAGTGTTGTTCATGCGGTTCGTTTCTGGGCGCTCGAGGTTACCCGCGAATCTTGCTGACGTATCTCAAAGGTTTCAGGTAATTGCTATTTATTTTGAGGAAAATTGATTCCTTCGTCATTCCTTTGTGCTGGTCACCAACAAGCGAACACGAAGAAGAAGCTAGTCACTGAAGGAGGAGGCAACAATCGTTTCGGGGAAGGTCGAAAGCTCATACGCATGATGCAAATGGTCGTTCACTCTCCAAGGGACCTTTCTGTCGTTATCCAGCATAACAACATTGAGAATACTGCCTGCGCCAATCGTAGTGGTGGTTTGGTGAACGATATCTCTTACTGCTCATGACCTCTTTTTTTCAGTCATATCAGACTTTCGGCCTTCCCTGATTACTGTAGTCTTGTCCTATTGACTTCATCCCACCCTAGCAGGATTCAAAGTGACATCCTGGTTAGATTGCTGACACCTTCGAGCTTTGAAAATTCAGGGATTTATGACTATGCGTTCCATTCTGCACACCACTTTTTGGGTGTAGAGGAATGGGAAATGATTCAACAGCTCTCTATGCAGTGAACCTAATGCCACTCTAAAGCTCCCCAATCTACTTCTTCTCTCTCTGAAAGGGCGTTTGAGCCGGCAGTGTGCACAGCTGAGAAAAAAAATTATTACAATGTAAAAAAGTATATACGTATCCATATCGTCCTCATATATAATATTGTCCGCATATAAATCAAGTAGGAGAAAAAGGATCTCTTCGTCTGTGAACGCCTGTAAGTACCAAATGATGCGAGCAACATTGACAGAATGACGAGAATAGCTCATAGGAAAAATAAATTATGGAGTCAAACTTGATGATTCCATTTGTGGGTGAAGAATCCAAGAGGGGAACAAACTGCCTGTTCGATGCAAAGCGCCAAATCTTTCCAGGTTTTTGACCTCGGAATTTCCACTCCTGCCCAACGAGTCGCACCTGTGGCAAGGTCATTGTTTCTCCGAAGGCACTACGGAAATCCCACCTCTGCGGATATTTCCAACGGTGGTTTTCCCACCTTTTCCCTCTCCTTTTTCAGATTCCTCTCCAAAACCGATTACCCTCTTTCAATATCATTTTGCTACGAAGTATCGCCGAAGTTGGTCCTCTCTCATTCCCCAAAACTTGTCTACTGCCATCTTTCGCGATATGGTCATCTCCAAGTCTCCCAACGGACACTTGTTTCACTTCTCATTGACTTCTATTTCGGACTTCTCCTTCATTCCCAGCACAATCAGTTTCACGCCTTCAGAGCCCTACTTGTTCGCGCTTATATACTCAACTCACATCCTGTGTAAGTCACCTCTTCTTTGTACATCCAAGCCTTCAAATCTGGTGATGTACCAACTCATCAATTACTAGTTCTTGCTCAACTAAAACCCATCTCCGAGAATCATTCAAATCTATCCTGGTCCAAACATGTTTGCTACAGCCCATAAAAGTAGTACACACATTTTTTATTGTTTTATTTTCAATTTCTTGTTCATTTGGCCTGTTTTCACTTAATGCACGTTGTAGAAATTGGTAAGGTACAGTGGTGCACAATTTACAACCTTGGATTTAAAGTGAATGGGAGTTCGCTCAAGTTTGTGTTGCTTTCAAAATCTCAGGCGCACTACGTGTACACAGTGAACAGGTTTGCTAAAGCTAACAAAATTAAGTCGCCGATTTTTGAAGAGTTGGCTACTCATTTATACAATTTGATTTGTATCATCTAGCGCAATGTCCAGGCTGAGTAGAAATGTATTAGCGCTGGACAATCAGGCGGACTGTCCCATCTCCTTCTAGCTGGGGCATATGAAGAATGTGTGGCTCTGAGTCATCAGTTTCCCTTCTTGCAATAGGAGCATCCCAAATCTTGTACTTTGTCCATGCGGTGGAGGTACCCACCGAACAGGTCATGCAGCTGTGGTAATAGTTGACATCATTGTGTCGATGCTTCACTCAT
Organism: Pachypeltis micranthus; assembly: GCA_020466155.1. NCBI lineage: Eukaryota > Metazoa > Arthropoda > Insecta > Hemiptera > Miridae > Pachypeltis > Pachypeltis micranthus. The sequence goes on from CM035773.1 coordinate 33,576,509, forward strand.
GAATGAACCTCCTGGTCTATTGCACTCAGTTTTTGAGATGCCATACTACTTGACACACTTGGAGAGTCCTGCTTTGCCTTTGCAACTTTTGATCTGAGTGACTCCTCTTTCTTCTTCGCTGATGCATTCTTTCGGGCTTTGCTACCAGGTGGAGCCTTGCAACAACAACAACAGTGAGTAATGATGCAGAGGTGGTTATATATGCTCCAGCCACTCACACATCTCTTGTCTTTCCACTGTAAATGTTCAGCGCATGCTGAAAGGCTGATTCCTTTACCTGGTACAGCCGTGTACTTTCCTCCTGATAACAGTTTCCTGCGCCAGTTCATGCGTTCAGAGTACTATCCTTGTGTCGCCTCTTTGTACACGAACTCAGCTCAATCTTAACTCAACTCAGTTCATTGCTCACATAATACAGTCCTCCTCACGCTCACTGAATTTTTTTATTTTGTTCTGCAACTCCCCCTCTCATGCGCCCAATAGTGAAGATCACCTTTTTATACTTCTCGAACTTGTAATGGTTTGCAGTGGACTGCCGATGATGGCAACACTGTTGCCGCCACCTGTGCAGTTTGCCGCTGTTTATATTAGCCAAGGAGCTGCATTTGAGTCTTATAATGGCTACCGACATCGCTGACGAATCTTCCCCTTTTTTAAGCCAGTGACCAAATGTTTAAATTCCCTTTATATTGTGTGAAGTAAGGTAAGCGATCAGAGCTTGGTGTTTCATTTTTCCCAATATCCCTTTATTGTCATTTAATACAATCCGATTATAGGTTATTTGTTTCATTCTAAAAGGAGTTCATTTCATTTCGAGTTTTTCCTGATTAAATTCAAGTGGGCCCTATTTGGTTTATAATAAAACAACAGTGTTGCCATCATCGGCAGTCCGCCGCAAACCATTACAAACTGGAACGCATCTGTCCACATCACTGCCCTCATACAACAGAATGGAGTTGATAACAGATATAATAGCCTTTACTTTGCACCACCAATGTTTGCCATCAGCCTGTACGGAATGAGAAGGGGTTCATGGGATATTAATTGAGCCTTGTTTCTCAATCCAAACAAAATCATAGATATAATAAAGAAAAGGGAAAGACATAGTCTCTAAAATTAATAAGTTGTTCTCAATAAAACTGAACTGAATGTCTAACCGGGATTTGATGAACGCAGGTCCAACGAAGAAGCAATCGTACGAAGATGAAAATCCCTGAGTACACAGCAATAGTAGAATGACTTGAAATCCGAACTACGACGTAGTAGAGTCGATTAAGATGTTCCGAATTGTCAGCATTTTCCCCTCTTTTGCTCTCTCTTTCTCTCTTTTAATCGAGTGTAAGGCCTGGAGAAATAGAAAAAAATTAGAAAGGAATTCGAAGCGGGTTAAGGCAGAGAACTTGGATGTAGATCGAAAGGCGATGAAGGAGCTCAACGTAATGAATAAGGGAAGGCCGAAGTTAGGTTTTGGCATAGTAGAGAGGCTGTGGTGAAAAGGTCGCAGATGAGCTCAAAAACTGTGCGCTTCTTGCTTCGGTTCACAAAACGCACTCGCAGACTATTCAGTGTCGTGAACACAGCCTACTTCCACTGATTCAGCTTAGTGTTAAAGATTGAACGAAGATGAAATGGTGCTGGTTTGGTTACAACCACGTGCTTTGGAAACTCTCCTTTGTGTGGACATCAACACCATTGGCGTAGACTGAAGGAACACGCTCCATGGCATCTGTACATAAAATCTGGGCCTCACGTTATCTTCCTGGCCATTGCTACTTCCTATTTTGGCTAAAGCCTCCAGCCTAAATGCTATGGATTCTGCAGAAACTGTTCCAAGCTCAACAGAAACGTTGGGGACTAGGCACCCCTCCCTCCTTCCTTTTCCTATGGTGTTCCTACAATGGAATGGACCTTTGATAATTGTAGGAGGGACCTCTTTTTGTGAACCTTATAGCGCGAAGCAATTGTAAAGCTATCGATTGGGTTTTAGGTGATGAAAGTTGACCGAGCTGCTGACGGGCTGCCAACCGCACAAACCTGTTTCTTCCAACTTCGACTGCCGTCTTATTCGAGCCCCGAGATTTTGGCTGAGAGACTTCGCTACGCCATCAATTCGTGTCGCTCGATTGACATGGATAACTACATGCTCACTCGAAATAGAGACGCCACTGACGAATTTTCCGACGAATATTAACGAAAAGAGTAAGTTTCTTTTTGGATGTTAACTACAAATGGACGAAACGCTTGAAATTGTTCTGTTGCGATGATTAAATTTAGGAAATTAGTATGGTACATGTTTGGTGGGGAAATGTGAGTGTATAACACTTTGGCCACACAGTCGCAAGTGTCAGGCTCTCACGATGGGACAGCCCTCTGCTCGTGGGAAAGATTGCAAATGCTGAACTGAGTGCGCTTAGTCTCGTCACAAGGACTTGGCAGAGCCTTCCAGTACATTCCCAGCAACAGCCTACCTAACTGCTCTTCATTCCTCACATTTGTGCTAGTATCCGAAACGTTTCCGCCTGTGTCCCCTGGAATGAAACCTTCTTTCTAGTTAACGCTTATTACAATTTTGGACGATCATGAGCAATTTAAGTTGCGTGTATGTCTTCGTGTTTGTACGCACATGCATTTCATTGGAATTTGCATTGGTGGACTTGCAGATTAAGACGCGACGTGTGAAATCTTTTCGACTTCGCAGGACCTTTTTGGGGCATTGAGGAGCCAGAGCCTATACAAAGTATGGGGCATGCTTGACCGAAGATGTGTCCTACACTGCTGTGTTGGCTAGGAATTCCCACAAAACTGCATGTGCGTGTGGAGCCAGCACAACGTCTGTTTTTGTTTTAATAACAAATTAATACTTTATTGTATTTAAAAATACATCAAAGTAGAGCACAAGTTTGGAAATAGAAGAAAATCGAAAGCGGTGCAATAAAATGAGAGAGCTGAGAGAGAAATCGCTAGAAAGGCCCATAAAATTCTAGGGAGGAAGTTTTTTACCAAAAGTATACGCGTACCAATGAAATCATCGGCCAGAAATCAGGAACACACTTCGATTTGGCAGGTGTTTGAGAAAATTATTAAAAGTGGGTACAGCTTTCGTACAAGTACGCAACCACGAGGGACATTTTATGTCTTTTTCTTTTAATATAATTTTGTTAATTTTAAATAAAGAAATATAAAATTACAACACAAAAAATATTTTTCATTTTTGTAACAGACGTTACCATGCACTTAACCCAACACAAATTTAGTGACGCTTCTCCGTTACATATCCCGCGTTACATTTTCGAGTTTATGTAGCAAAGTTAAGACATAAAATGTCAACAACAACAAAAAAACCGTAACCCTGGTGGGACTCGAACTCACAATCTCCAGTTTAGGAGACCGATGCCTTATGCATTACGCCACAGGGACTGCATTTGCAACTCGGGTTAAAATGTTGGGTTGTCCAATCGGCCTCAAAGGTTAATTTTCGTGACGCTTTTGGCCGTTACACTTTTCGATTTTATGTAGCAAAGTAAATACATAAAATGTCAATAATGAACGTGGAACGTGGGTGGGGTATCTATCCACTGGTAGATCCTCAAATGCTTTTGTTTGTAGTGATGGCATTAACTGTTATTTTCGAATATCAGTAGGACGTTTTCTCTTGAGTCGACGTTTTGGTCTAGGCTGTGGTGGGTTTGCGGCTAATTTCTGTAGTAAGTCTGCGTAGGGTCGTACATTGTTTCCGAATGTCGCCTTTGATAGGAAGAATATTTAGGTCAGAGTGTGAAATGGAATTTCGAACGAACCAAGGATCATGCGGAGGATTTTGTTGTGGAAGACTTGAATTCGATTACCTTGGAACTTACTGGCTGTTCCCCAGAATACTCCCCCTGTACAGCCATGTAGGTCGTGGAATGGTGAGATACACGAGTATTTTTAGGTGGATGAGTAATTTAGAGGACGCTTGAAGATGTTTGTGTTTACGCCAAATGAATCGGTGCTTGTCATTGCATCGCTGCCGCAGTTATCGGCGAACTATTATTGCGTGCAATCTTATCTTCTACTCCTTATTTTGTAACCTTCCAATTCATACCTTCAGTATCTTTCTGACCAGAACACCGACAGGATATCCGCGCTACCTGCTCTGACCCTTTTTCTCGTCTACTGCACGCGGAACTATACCAATCGCCGAAGATCAACGCCAGTGCACGTCCTATCCCAGTGCATCAAATAGAAAAGGCTTATAAATTTTCTATTATGTCTTCTACATTACCGAAAGTGCTATTTCATTTATTAATTTGTCTTTCAATGTTCGAGTTCGTCACCAAACGCTTCCACAGTGCACGTCTACATTATTGCTTAAATTTTGTATTGTTGCTTCCTCTGCCTACCACAATTAAAGTAGAGCGAACAAAATAGCTGGGAAATCAAGGTTTAGACCCTAATTTTGTGCTAGAGCTTTACATTTGGTAGCAGAGCGTGGTTTTCTCAAATGCTTCTTTCATTTTGATTCGAAAAAGTATGTGAGTCGAGAGTAACCGAAAATGTAATGAACGATAGCAACTTGATAAATATTGGGCATTAAGAGGTATCTATAAATAAATATAGTGCCCAAACCACCGTTTTCTGTAGAGTTTTTGTAGAGTCCTTTTTTTTCTCTTCTTTCGGAGGATGAAGAAAAAAAAAAAAAGAAAGAAAAAAAAGACCCGATGCTCTCAGTTGTTCGAATCAGAAACGTCCAACTCTGATGTCGCATATTGTCCACCATGCAGTGATATTGACTATGGCGAGGAATAGCTTCATCCCTTCACTTACTACAGCACGCTGAGGCTGGTTTAGTTGAGTTTTCCGCCTCTACGAGACGACGACCTTGGCCACTGGCGTTCTCATTGTTTTGATCGCTCTTTGGAAGTTTCTTAGTTATAGCGTGAAAGATTTCATTGACATTTTTAGCAGACATCTCCATGAACAGAAGCTCATTTTCATCGGTGTAAGCTTGAGCTTCTTCAAGTTCTACGCTTCGTTTATTGGCAAGGTCCGCTTTGTTACTGGCTAGGGCTATCACTATGTTGGGAGCTCTTTGACCCACGTTTTCGCTCGACCAAAGGTATCCTGGTTAGTAACGTCATACACTACAATGGCAGCTTGAGCTCCGCGATAATACATGGGGGCTAAGCTGTGGTACCTTTCTTGTCCGGCAGCGTACCAAATTTCGAATTTAACGGTTATGTCATCCACGCTGACGGTCTGAGTGAGGAAAGCGGCTCCAATGGTACTTTCTTGACACTCGTGGAACTGGCCTTGGACGAACCGAAGAACGAGACTCGACTTTCCTACGGCCAATTCGCCGTGGATCCTGGCTTGGGCCGTCCCATTGGGGCGCTGAGGCCCACTGCGATTCGCCATATCCTGACGATCACTGCCGAACAAATGAGGCTCGTGTCTGTGAGTCCCTTCTTCTTTAATCACGGTCGTCAAACCCCCGGCGTTGATGAACAATTTGGCGGGGCAGGTTTTATTAACGCGCTTCCACTCGTCAGCGTTTAACCTGTGAACGAAGCCGCTGAAAAATTCCCCTCGCCGTGTGAAATTTCCCTCCGCAGGTACCACTTGCTTGAGAAGTACAGGTTGATGACCGCTCTTGAGACCGTAGAAGGAAACTTGCGTGTTCCCTGTGTCGCCGTGAATAATAGCAAAAGTTGATCCGACAGTTTGAGCTGCTTCCGTCGGAACTGCAGGTTTTTCAGAAGATTCGAAATATGTGTGTCCCATGTCCAAGGTACTAGACTGAGTTAACTTCTGGGATAGTTACTCCGTGTGACGCAACCATATGACGTCTAATTTTGAGCTTATAAAGCCTATTAAGTAAGAAGGGGAGGAGCTACATTGTCAGATGAGTTCTTGTTTTGTTTTCAGGAGATCTTGAGAGAGAATCAGCTCAAATTTTATCGGAGAAAAATTAATTGTTTTGATTATACTATAACTATAGTGTTAGGAACGTCGTCAAGAGTTACGCGTCAACATAGCAACACGTTTGGTTGCAAAGGAAGTGAATACAACTGTTTCATTCGTGCTGTGTTCGTTAACGAGATCTTTTGATATTTGCTTTGTATTATAACAATAGTTAGTTTTGGGCGGATTTTGCTCATACCCTTTTCTACATACCCTACGTTCTAGATATCAGGAGTGTGCTGATTTGGTTCTGCCGTTTTCCTTCAATTGTGTTGACAGACACAAAGGTTTGTTTCCTTATCAATATGACTGTTCCTGAACCCTCAGAGGGAGTTGTGTCAGTCGTCTATCAAAGAGGTTACGGTTTCCCTATGATGCCAGAGCCCGTCGCTCAGCATCCATCGAACCCACACCTGAGGAGGTATGGCAGGTTGTCATTTGGCCAGTTCTTTGTGTGTTACTGGTGGAGGTGTGGCTCCTGGGGAATTCCGTACCATCTGGGCGGAGTTGTTAATCGGGGTTCTTACCTAATCTAATTAACTACTTGAGTGGCTAGTGTAGAAGGGACAGATCAACTGTTGCCACTTTTCATTATCATAACCTTCTTCGCAAATTGGGTGAAAGGAGTGCTTCCTTAGCAGCATTCAAAGCTGGTAAATTTGGCTGCTCTTCCAACAACTGTCACTGTTGTAGGAACTACAGTAGAACAGCACGTGGTCCTTGTTTTCTTCGCACTGAAAGGGCAAGACTTGGAGGATGGGGTATCTTTGAGAGAAAAGAAATGCTCATTGAAGTCGCCATGTTCTGTAACAAACTGGCTCGCCCAGTGGTCTGGCTCAACCCAATGTTCTCCCACGTTGGAAAAAAACTCAAACTTCTAATGTCCCTTTGACGAGGAATCCCATTTCGCTCGCCATTTATCCAATGCCAACTCATCTAGCGCGGCAAGTTTTTGTTCAATAGGAAGGTCTATGGGAGTTCACCCCAGAATGAGCGAAGCGCCCATTTCACTCTCCACTTGCCAACCATGCACTCGACAGCAGGGTCAACTAGTAACTGACCAGTGATCATTAGGAGTACTTTTGACGATACAATCTTGTAGGTCTTGGTGATCTACAGAAGCACAGCTCTTTGAGGTGTGACCAGTAAACTATTGCGCTAAGACTGAGTTTCCTCCCAGTCACGCCTTGGTCTTGTGCTCGAGAATCATTGTACGGTAACATACTCAAAGGCCTCACAAATCGCCACTCACTACAGAAGTTTTTCTTTCTTTCTGTTTCAGGTTTTGAAGGTGAAGTTTTTGTGAGCAATAAAGTGACTACATTTAAAGCGTTTGTTGTGTAAAAGTGATTTTGTGTTATAAATGATTCTATTGTCGACTCCTAGTGAAGAATCCTCGATCGGTTTTACAGCGACCAAATTATAGCCTCCCCTCTTCTTCCCCTTCCCATCATTTCCTTCATCCACTCAATTGCCTTGGACAGAAAAAAAATTCCTCGTTTTAGTTGTAAATGTACAGATGAAAATTCATGTTATTTATTAACAAGCGCGACATCTCATCAGTACGTTGTCTATTTATATTGAATAAATTTTTTCTAACTTAGAGGGGGTTTTCTTCCTCGACACCTGGTGCGCTCGACGAGTGAGGCTTTTCTTGCTCACCTACTCAGAAAACTTGGAATTTAATGTTAACCGTGAAGCAGATATGAGGGTTTGCGATGTTAATAATTGAGAGTTTTTTACTTTCCTTGGCTCTACAAAGTAGAAAGGAAAGTTATGTAATCGGCTGAAAAAAAATAATTCAGTTTTCTTCAGATCTTTCCGTTGCAGACCCTCTTGAGTCCGAAAAACACTATTTGGGAAAATCGTCTGTGTGTCTGTGAACAATTTTTAGAGAAAACCGCCGTAGCAAATCAGCTTAAACTTGATATCTCGCCCGCAGGTCACCAAGGGACGCCAAAATAAGGGTATGAACAAAATCCACCGAAAGTTAACTATAGTTATCATAGTGATCAAAACACCAAATATTTTTTTCTCGAAAAATGGCTCTAACGATTTTGATTAAATTTTTTATATTGATAGCTCCCAATGTGGCAACTATACCATAAAATTCTCAGTAGTGGAAAAATGACGAGAGCAGGACAATAAATTACCAAAACTTTCGACGAAATCGATTTTAGCGCGGTTTTTAGAGAAAACAACCGTACCAAATCCACTCAAACTTGATGTCTAGCGTACAGGTTACCATGGGACGCAAAAATAAGGGTATGAACAAAATCCACCGAAAGTTAACTATAGTTATCATAGTGATCAAAACACCCAATTTTTTATCTCAAAAACGGCTCTAACGATTTTGATTAAATTTTTTATATTGATAGCTCTCAATAAGGCAATTATACCATAAAATTCCCATTTGTGGGAAAATGACGAGAGCAGCACAATAAATTATCAAAATTTTCGAAGTTTGAGCTGTTTTTTTGAGAAAAAATTGGTGTTTTGCTTACTATGATAACTGTAGTTAACTTTCGATGGATTTTGTTCATACCCTCATTTTGGCGTCCCATGGTGACCTGCGGGCGAGATATCAAGTTTAGGCTGATTTGGTACGGTGGTGTTTTAATAAAATCGTTCACAGACACACAGACCGTGTCCCAAATAGTGTTTTTCAGACTCAGAGGGTCTGAAACGTAATGATCTGAAGAAAACTCAACTTTTTTTTCAGCCGATTACATAACTTCCCTTTCTACTTTGTAGAGCCAAGGAAAGTAAAAAGAAAGAATTTCAACCTGCAGTGACAAAGGAATGGAACGAGGTTTTGCTCATGAGGAACCACTCAGAGAAGACTAAAGTCGAAGATGGCTGAGGAATCCGAAGTAATCGGTTACACACCATGGATCAGTTTGGGTCGCATTCCTATTCTGATTTTGATAGTTATTACGATCTGAGGACATGGATCAAGAGCGGCTACTTATAAACGCTAAACAGACTTTGAAAAGACAACGCTGCTATGAAGGAAGTTGCCTTACAACCACGGATCTCATATATTAGATTGTTGCCCAATGTGGGTCTGATTCCATTACTGGCCTCAACCTTTCTCCTGCAGCTTACCTATGGTCCATCGCTCCATGGCCTATGCTCTTCGCAGACAGTGAACTACAGTCGACTATCTCAGGACTATCACTCTGTGACCTACACTCTCCACAGATGCTGAACTTGTACCTGCACACACCAGTGCTATCTTCTCGCCTCATCTACAACTCTCCAAAGAGACCAAGCGCATCTTCCTCATAAAGACGCACACCCTCCCCAAATCCTTGCCATCTTTCTATAGTGGGGACTCATTATGGGGGCTATTAGAACCTGCAGTAACAAAGGAATGGAATGGTGTTCAGATCCAGGCTCCATAATAGGCTTTCCCTTATCAGGATGCCGGCTCATAGAGGGCACGAGAGCAATAAAAAGGCGGACTGCTTTGCAAACGGGGGCACAGAATCCCTACCTATCGAGCCCCACGCCAGAACAACGATAAATCACCTGAATTGGCAGGTAGCCCGATGGGAGACAAAGGAAAACTGCACCTATTGGCATTGCCCAAGACAGACGAAAAGGGGCATTGAGCTGCATGTTCAAAAGCGAAGGCAACGCTAACACTCTGCAGACAGGATCAAGGGTCCTTACTAGCTTCCTCACTGCACACTGCCCACTTAGATACCACCTCAACAAGATGGGGATTTCAGAGGTAGCTGCGTGTGGATTGTGCAGTGAGGAGGACGACACAGCAGAGGACATCTTGCGTGAATACCCTGCATTAGCAGCCTGGCGCTTCGAATACTTCTCTCAGGGTCTTATCCAACCCCAACCCATGGCGGTGGTGGAGTCTGTGGCAAAGGGCATACTCGACTTCCCAAAAGTTGCTGGTATGCACGACGTCTTTCATTTTATAGTTCCAACAGACCCATGTGTGGCCGCAGTGCCAAAGCGACTCACCCCCGTGTGCCTTTGGATCAAAAAAAGAAAAATGATCTGACGATGGGGTTAAAGAGCGGCTACTTGTAAAGGACTTATTGTTGACTTACATCCTCAAATCTCATATATTGCATGGTCACTGTGACAACTAGTTAATTTAAATCGACTGTGCTCGCATCCTCAGCTTGGCATTGTACAATATTCCGCTGGTAAAGTGTCAAATTTGAGCTGGTGTGATGAGGGTGGGGGCCATACCTTCCATTTAAAGTAGAAATTAGTGACATATTCATAATAGAAACTTCGACCGTTTACCTACAAGTCCTGGATATTAGCTGACATGAAATAGCAAAGTCGTGCATGTCAGGTTGCAGTGAATTTCGAAAAGGCGTTAAAGTATGGACTGAATATTGTGGGAAGGGAATTGAAATCATAGTTGCAATGGACTAGTACGTTTGAGGATCGCAGTATGAATTGAGACCAAGTCGTTGGAAATCCTTTGCGAGGGATGATGACACGAGTGTGGGCAGCTTCACGCTCCGATCGTGTTGGCACTAATCGGCTCTTCGGGGATTTCCAATAGGACATCCTTCGTTCGTCCTCGAGCTCATCTTTCGGACAACTTCTTCCGAACGGAACTCCGGAACCGGGTCGAAATTTCGACTCGCGAACGACGACGGGGAAATCCCTCGAGAGCCGAGCAGAATCTAACGGTACAAAAGCGAGAGATGCTCCCACCAACTTCCTCCAGGACTCGATTCCTCTCGAGATGTGGGTCACGGAGGACGACACATCGTCGTGAGGTTTTGCTATGGCGAGCGGCTCGTCGGCTGTCGCTCTGATTTTGCTCGCGATCGCGTCGAAACTCGTGACTGCGTGGCCTTCGCCTTGGACTCTCGTCGGTCGCACCGCAAGAGGTCAGTTACCGCCAGTTAACACTTTTTGATACTTTGAACTCGCTTTAGGACCGCGAATTGACACAAGCGTCCTTTTACCTTGCTTCGGCCTACTACACCGTACAAATATCGTGTATTCGGCAGAAAAGTAAATTTTAACCGAATTGAGAGAGAACAACACAACAAGAGCTGAAATGTGGCATTTAGCGCGCAAATCAACATTGGACGCCAAAATAAATTTATGAGAACTAACTATAATCATCGCAACGATAAAAACACAAAATACTCTTTTCCTCTAAAACAACTTCGGTGGTTTCGATAAAAGGTTACGTGCGAACTGCTCCAAACAATAAAACATCGCCGTAAAATTGCCATTTTTGAAAAAATGAAGAGAGCAGCGCAATAAATTACAAAAAAAATTCGACGGAAAGCGAGCTTGATTCAGTCTTTTTCTTATAAAATAAACCGGAGGACAGTCCGATAAACCGCCTACACTGTAAGAATTTTATAGTGGTCATAAAATAGTCAGCAGAAGGCTTAGGAGCCACAGAGATGTTTTTACCGGCCAATCATTCCCAGTTGTTTTTAATGTTTGATCGCAAACGAAAGAAAAGACCAAAAACAAAATAACATGCATTTGATCTTGGACTTGCTAATTTGTGCTTTTGTGGGCCTGAGAAAGTTGCAGTGTGCCATTTCATACACTGGCGTTTGTTTTCTGGGTCGTGCTCAATCGCCCAACACTCATCACTAACGATCCAGAAGATAACATTTTCAATTCAAAAAGTCAAGACTCATTCTCTTTCTGAGATCCTTTCGGTCTTGGAAAAGGGTTCTCGAGGGCCATTTTTTTTCACTATTAATTGGTTGAAACCTGACGAACAGAGGTTGCGATACAAATTCAACTGTTCCGCGATCATTCTGTCAACTGTTGATCTGAACGCCCGAGACCCTGGACTTCATTGACATTTTCGTCGGTGTTTGCAGTTGAAGGGCCTGGGACCATCTTCAATGGACTCTCGCCTCCTTCTGGAAATTCCTGAGCCCCTTGACATTTTTCGAATGTTACTGTCGCATTGTGTCCAAGAGTTTCAAAGCAAAACTTGGTAGCACTCCGTCGTTCAAAATTGATATCACTCGTGCTTACAAGAAAGAACTGCTTCGCAAAAAATAACGCTACGGACAAACGAATGACTAGCGAGTTCAATCTCATACTGAAGGAGATTGATTGATTGAATTGGTTTAACCAGGGGCAGTTAAGGCCATAGGGCCCTCTCTTCCACTGTCCCTGGCAGCATTGACCTTTTTTCCCCACTTCTAGCAGTAGTTATATACATCAAATGATCGCTTCATATTAATAAAAAAACAAACGAAACATAAACGTACGAAAAGATGAAAAAGAAAAAATCAAAAACTTCTCAATACAAGAGCATTGCACACCTTTTCCTTTTTTTTGTCCTTTGGCTTTCACATCTCATAGCTGTTCGCTACGCACTCGCACTGTACTTCTGCAACAGTAAATTTGAAAAAGTATTTTTAAATGCTCTCACGCTTTGTTCTGGTCTGAAGGAGTCGGGATTGTTGTTATAGATGCGGATGGCTGAGGCTGTGAATGATCTGTTGAATATTGTTGTTCGGTGGTGGGGTGTCTGTATGAGACGCCTTCGAGTGTGATGGTGATGACAACCCTCCAGGAACGCAAACTTCTCTGCAAGGTACTGTGGCGAGCCAGACTTAAGAGTCCTGAACAGCATCGTTCCAATGTGCAACTGCAGCTGCTCCTCAATATTCACCCATCGAAGCTTGAGGAAGTATGGGTTAACATGCTCATCCCATTTCAGTCGGAAAATAAAACGAACTACGGCATTCTGGAGCATGTTAATCTGCTCGCGAGAGCACACAGACTGTATGCAAAGTTGTGCATAACCATGGACTGGACAAGCTGAAACCTTGCCCTGAAAGGAAAGTCCACCGCTAGCCGACTGAGCTGTTACAAAGCCCCATACACCCGTCTAGAGACTGCAGACACCTGGGAGTTCCACCTGAGTGAGGGTTCAATTAACACGCCCAAGTTCTTCAACAACGACTCATATCTGAGCGTCATACCGCCAACTTCGATCTGTTGAAGCTCTACAACACTAAGGCGTGAAAGCAGTCTTGAGTACTCCATCACCATGGCCTTGCACTTAGAACAGTTTATCACCATGCCGTGCGATAAACACCACGATAGACGACCAGCAACCTCAGCGTTTAGTGTCTCTATTGCATCCTTAACCCGGTCAATCTGCGAACTTATGTATATCTGCAAGTCATCAGCATAGACCATAAATCTGCACTGGTGGAAGACTGAGGTTGCAGAATCAATTGCAAGAACAAACAATATAGCTGATAATACCGACCCTTGCGGGTCAGAGAGAGAGGGAGGGAGATTTAACAGCCTGGGGAACAATAGGGCCCTAAGGCCCCTCTTCCCTGTTTCTGGTTGTCATAACAATATAACGAATAAAATAAAAAATCGATATTATCATCCAACCCAGTTTAGGCTCTAGAAATTCACTCTGAAAAGGGGAGGAATGTCCCAGTACTCTCCCTTCATTGAGTGTATGTAAACGGCACAATAGTGTATGTGTTGGTAGAATGAGTTTTCGGTTGAATGAGTGTGTGGCCACAGCTAGTCCCGGGAAGGAGGCGCAGGGACGAGACCGGGGCAGTTTACTTGATGACTTGAGGCAGGACTGTGGCAGTTTACTTGATGAAAGGAGTACCAAAGGTAAATTAATTGTTGGGTTGAATGTAACTTTTATGGCACGGACGTGATATTTGTGATACATATACCGATTTTTGTGAACATTTAATATTAGTTGAAAACGTAAATTGTTGTAGAGGGTGATTGTGAAATTGGTTTCTTGGGGGAATGGAAGAGAGGGACTCATGGCCATACTTCCCCCAGGCAGTTAAATAAAATCTCTCTCTCTCTCTCTCTCTCTCTCTCTCTCTCTCTCTCTCTCTTATCGTTAGCGTCCACTCGCGGGAAGGATGGCAGAAGGAGACGTTCAGAACTTAGGTGGGCGCACCGATGGTTCAGTTATGGAAGGCAGAGCTGGACTGGGCATTGTAGGGTCCAATTACAGTCTCACTAAGTCGCTGGGAGACTACGCCACGATATTTCAAGCGGAATCCCTAGCTATAAAGATCTGTGTGGAAGAGAACCTGACCAGAGGACTCAAGGGCAAGCGGAACTGCATTATTCTTGGGCAGCCAGGCAGCCTTAAAGGCTATTGCAGCGTATAGTTTTAGGTTCAAGCTGGCATGGGAAGCAGCTCGGCGCCCATAACAGGCTCTCCTTCATCCAGCTCATATTGAGCATGAGGGCCACTAAAAGGCTGACTGCCCATCAGGCCTGAACCATACGTCGGTATGACGAAGAGTCATTTGAATCGTCTGGTGGCTCGATGGGAGATACAGGAAAACAGCGCCCATTGGCCCCACCAGCTTGATTAAGACAAGCGAAAAGGCTCGTTATGCCTTCCTGTCAAAGGGCAAAGGTGACACTCTCTAGGCAGGATCTGAGAGTTCTGACAAGCTTCCTCACCGGGCACTGCCCACTCAGATATCACCTCAACCAGATGGGCATCTCAGAGGCGGTGGAATGAAGACTTTGCGGAGAGAAGGACGAGACAGCAGAGCATATCTGAATACTTCGCTCGGCGGGCTATTGAACCCCAAATCATAGCAGAATCCGCGGTGAAGGACATACTCGGCTTACTAAGGGGGGCGGGTATGTACGACGCCTTCTACTAAGAAAGGGCCAGTGTCACAATAGGCCCATATGTGGCCGCAGTGACAAAGGGACTTGTCCTGCTGTTCCCCCAGGTAGTTTAGTAAAATCTCTCTCTCTCTCTCTCTCTCTCTCTCTCTCTCTCTCTCTCTCTCTCTCTTTCTCCAGTCTCTTGACTTATTAGGGCAGAAGAGAGAGATTCGTTAATACAGCAAATAAAGAAATATAAAAAAATACACTAATAATATCGCCCTGCGTTAGGCATGGCCTGCTATGTTGGGTAAGAGTTGTAGATAAGAAAACAGATAGAAAAGATAAAGGGGGGGGGGATTTAACAATAGATGCTTCTTCTGAAGTACAAATTAAAGGAAGAACATCATTTGAAAATCATCCACGAAAAAATCAGCTTCTTAACGCGCTTCTCTTATAGGATTGAGGTCTAACGGAGCGAATGAAATGGATACAGAGGGCTCCTCGTAGTCATTGCCAAGCGTGGCTTTGGATTTACAATGTTACCTCGTAAGACGAATGTAGTTTGATACGTAACGTGCCTACTCGACTGAAACAATGTGAAACGCGCTCGCACTCGCGTAAATAAATCAACCAGATAACCCCCTACGTATTGCGCAGCATAAACATTTCTTTTAACGGTCGCATGGACGGAGAGAAACCCGAAATCGTACCGAAGAATGTGTTTTCGAACTAACTGTCTCGAGTAGCAATTTTACCGATCTGTCACACATTTTGCCGTGTACGCTTTGTTTCTTTGACTCCTGGCTGAGCTGTGAGGATGTCGTCGATGGCTTCAACGATTTCGATCGAATTAGCGGAGGAGTGAGGAAAGTTGAACGCGGCGCCGCTCTTGACATTCGAATGAGGTCCCGGGGGAGCAAATAATTTCGCCTTCGAAGAACGATTCAGTTCCGTCACGTCTTCGAAAGTTGTCTTTCCGTTCGCTTTCGATCTCTCCAACGATCTTTGCCCTACTCCGGACTGACGCTGGGAGGTTGAAAATAAACAATAGCAAACCAACGTTCAAGTGGTTTTTGGTTGTGATTATTATTTCTCAACGCGATCTCACACAACTTGACCATCACAAATAGAACAAAATCATTAGCGAGGGGAACCTCAGAAATTCTCCAGTGTCTCGACTTACTGACGATATGGACTGGGAGGGGAAGGAAAACGAGGGAATTCGAGGATTTAGGTTTCAAAGCTGCCTTGAGCTATATATATAATCTTCTGACTGCCCCGCAATTTGGGATGTGCACCGCGGCCAGATGACCTATTGTGCCAGTCCTACTGTCTAACAGGTCAACGCCTAGCCTCCTGAGGAAAGCCAGGTAGTTCCTGAAAGAGTTTTCGTCGGTGTCCATCCTGGGAGAAGTGGTGCCAAAGACCAAAATTCGCTCCCTCTCAAGTCTCTGGCACTGGGCCAGGACATCGTAGGGAGTCTCATCATCCGTGCCGCACCACCTGCATCGAGGGGTGTCGACTATACCCATAACATACATGTGTTCGTTCATTCTCGCTTCGGGCCTCGTTATGATCCTAACAATCTGCCTTAAGTCCTTCCTCTCCATCCTCAGAAGGCTGTGTCTTATCTCACTTGATTGCTCTGAGACAAAGCGTTTGGAGTGTCTTACTCCTGCAGCATTCCAGACTGTCTGATGCAGTCTACTGGCGTGTTCTCTCACAGTCCTCTTGACTAGTGACAGGGAAATCCCACAATGCCCCATTGTGGCCCGATAGGTACCGTAGACTAACCGCCTCTGGCCATTTCCAATGATCCCCTTGTGTCCAGGAATCCAATACACATTAACTCTATTCACGCTTTATTCACGCTAAGGAGTTAAGCCGCATCCTGCACTCTCACTCCAGTATTGACATTGTGCAGTAGTTCATCAGCCCCTTGCACGGCCCTTGACTTCCAGTCAATATGTTGATAGTTCTGTTGCTACAGCCTTTCTCATGCATTAAGATTGCCCCGGCGATAATAGCATAAATCTCTGCTTGAAAAACCGTTAGAGTCGGGCCTAGGGCAATGCGCGTCCCACTCCCTCCAGAGCCACTTATCCACACCCTGGAGCCTGTTCCCTCCGGAGTTTTCGATCAATCTGTATATATGTTAATGCCATTGGGAAGCCAAAACCGACGACTCTCGCTATTCCATGGACCTCCCAATAGCTGAACGTTATAACTCATCTCGAACTCATACATGGGCACCATCGCGTCCGTGATCATGCGGAGCTCCTTAGAAGTCTCCAAGTCCCTGAATACAGCCAGGTGTCCACTAGTCGCCTGTGGCACCTTAGCTTGGTGAGTCTGTATGCTACCTTCATCACCTCTGCCTTGACATAAATGTCCAGGGGAAGGAGGTTGAACAGTCTCTCCATAGTAATGGTGGTTCATCACCCCCGCTATTTGTAAGCACCCCAGCCTTTGTACTTTGAACAGGCTGCTGCCATTCTCTCCAATGACAGCTCTATGCCACCACACAATCGACCCATACGAGATTATTTGTCCCACAATGGCTTCGTAGAATCAGCAGGCCATTCTGGGCTTCAGGCTCCACTTCCGCACATTCTCTGACACGTCCACAAGGCCGTGGTCGCCTTTCTAGTCGTGTATCTGATGTGCTCTTTCCAGACTAGTTTCCGATCCAGAATCACATCACCTATAGGTATTAAAGGAAGAAATGGAAATACGATATAAAGAGTGAGAAAGGTGCAGGAAAGCGCTGTTCAAAGCTGCGTGAGGGTATCCCTGAAAGAAATAAGTTTCAGACCGAATACATCGCCAACAATACAAAAAAGAATCGGAATCCTCCGCTTTGTGCGGGGGTGGTGGGAGTGCATAGGTGACGTCACACCAAGTGAGACCAGTGCCGTGGGGCCTGGAGGTGGTGCAGGGGGGCCATGATCTGAGGATCATGGACGCCCTTACAATAGGCCCGTTTGTGGCTGCAGTGAGGGTATCGCCTGCATCCACCGTTCAAGGAAAAAAAAAGTGTATTCTTATAAACTTCTCTCATAAGATACTTTCAGAAGAATCGGGATGGTAAATCCAACACGATATCAACAGAAGAATCTTGGTAGGGTAACAGTTTAATCGTGGCTATAAAATCAAGAACAAGCTCAGAAATGTTGGAATTCAAGTAAAGTTTTCTTAACCAACTTTTTCCAGTGTTTCCTTTATATAAAGAGTTTTTACTTACCGAAGGATGGAACAAGGACGATAATTGCTTTTCTCTGTAAATAAAGAGATTTATTGATAACAAAACGCAATAATTATTATACCAACGAATCTAATATGATTTATCAATTCACAATATTCACTCACCTGTAAATCAAGAGAAAACAACATTTAAACTCACTAATCAATTCGCACTGATAACAGACGGCTCTCGTGGAGATAATTTCGCCTGGATTGTCGAGTAAGCGGCAATCCCGCATTGACGCGAAGACAAGCGGGAAATACATAGAGTGAGTGCGTATTCCGGCAACTAGAATACAAACCCCTCGAGAAGTAGTAGCAGCCCAATAAATTCCGAAACGTCGAGCACGGACCAGTTTGTTCGTAGAAAGTGTTACGTTGTGTTTTACCACGTTCGTGTGAACTAAGTGAAAAAAATAGTATAGAAGTTATACTGTACGTGGAATGGAGACAATTTGTGGGTGCGTATAATTTTACCTCGAGCTCAATGCTACACCTTGCTTACGTTTTCCGTCGAGAAAAGTAAAAGCGAAGTAATTGGCGGACTGTAGGAATTGAGTGAGGTCAGAACTCGTCCCGAAGTTGAACTCCCCGTCGTCAAAACCTGTAGATGGACGTTCCATGCAATTACAAGACACCGCACAGGCGGTTTTTTAAAGGGGGAGGGGACACTAAACTGGGTTTCTACCAGTCAACGAGACCACGAAACCCTCAATTGTAATTCCACTGTGTGATTCCGGTTTTTTATAATGAGAACGCAGGCGGTTTTTGAACATCTGATTTACGAATGCGCTGGAACTAATTAACTTTTTAATGAAATATGAACGCGAAATATAATTAAAGAGCGAAAGTCATTTAAAAGTTACAGTTGTCCGCTTTGTCGACGCCTCTGCTCAACTCCGATGAAGTCTCCGCTCATCAATCAAACAGTCGGTTATAATTTGAAGTCATCAAAAAGAACCAAGTTGAAATCAAGTTGGAGCACAAAAGTTATGACTATTTTCAAGAATTATCGTCATTATTTTGGGGTAAAAGCTGTGAGTTGTAACGTCTGGGAATGAAATGTGAAGGAAAGAAAGGGGAAAGCGCCACGTAATCATTGCCATTAAAGAAAAGTTACTGGAAGACTTACTGCCCGATTATGACGTCTTTACATCGAAAGCGTCCGCCCACCAGTACACGGCCAGCCAGGGAAGACGGACTCACACGACAGGCGCGTGGACTCGAACGATGTACGTAATTTCTAATGCAACTGAGTGAACGAAAAAATTGGTACCATTGGGGTTTTGGACTTGACGCTACGCTCGTTCTTATTTATGTTATGTCAGAGAGTTAGGCTGCACTTTCTGGCTTCTTATATCTCAGAGCTGGTTCAGGAATGCCTGACTGGTGTCTGATGACCCTGGCAAAGGAGAGCTCTTTAATATTACGTTGAGTGCTACGCCATAGAGGAATAGAAGGGAATAAGGCGTGGAAACGAGCTCGGATACCAGACAGAGGCTGCGGGCATACTCCTGGAAATGAGAGCAGCGACATGCCGTTTCACCACCTTCGCTCAGGCCTGGGCAAGCCGGCGCCGTTGACTGGTGACATGGGAGCCTATCACCTCAAACAGGGCTCCCTCTCTGCGCAATATCAAGCCTCATGCGTCTGCATAATTACGCCAATAGGTCAGTAGTGAAAGAGGCTGACAAACTGGCGAGAGCCGGTCGGGCACTTCGTAGGGCAGGAAAAGCGCAGGGTTGCCTTTTGGCGGGTTGTGCTTGGCCAAAGGCAGTCAGAGTTATTTATTAGTCTCGAGGGGATGGTCCTCAGTTCACGGGACACCTCTTCCATGGCTTACTGGGGTAATTCTGAACCTCAGGGATGGCAGTCCAAACTGCCTTGTCCTGGGAGGTGGAAAATCCATAAGTGCCATCGAAAGATGGGGCGGGTAAGCGACCATTCTGGCTGTAAGGGTTCTTTGACCCAAACATGGTACCATGGGAATGCACAGCTTTGGCCTTGCGCTGGTGCATTATGGGTTAGGGCCTCGACAGGTTGCTGCCTTAGCAGGGAAAGGTAGGTAGAACGGAGCAATCCAACTCCTAGCAATGCAGACATCGTGGTGGTCGTGGGGTCACTGGAGGGTAGTTCTTCCATCCCTAATTTCGTCTTCAACTGCGTGGTCTGAGGGAGGTGCTGGCCACCAGGTCAGTACTCCCCCAGACATCCCCAAATGCAGAATCGTAACTGTCCATTAAGGTAAGTTAGAGGTACAGAGTTGCAGACTCTGCAAAGCAGGGCTGGAGTCAGCGTAGGACTACTGTGTTCTTTGAGGGGCTGGCTGCGACGCGCCTCAGAGTGCTTAGGGTACCTAGGATGTGGCCAAATGAGACTGCAGGCTTCAACGTTCTCTTGCGTTGGTAGGGAGGTATTTAAGACGTCGCGTCAGGGAACACGAGCCCCATGAGATCTGGAGGTGGAACTGAGAGGACCTTAGGCTGCTTATACCCCCTCCACACCTAGTTCCCACCAGTACAAGGGGAAAACGCTTGTTCTTGGCTTTCTTGTTAATTCTTTTAATCACCCATCCAGTAAGTTCTCAGCCCAAACTCCTCCCTGCTAATCCATTTAGCTTTCTCTCGTCCTGCACGATGAAGAACTATCTCCAAGTTACCCGAGTGAATTAGACTAAAGTGTGTGTCAACAGCCCCGTGTTAGAAGCTCCAAAGATTGAGACGCCCAGCTTTGTCCAGCAATGCCAACTAAAATTTCTCCCAACTATGCAACGGTCCAGTAGAAGTGGTGCTTCACGTTAAATTTGACGGCTTGGATATTTGAAATAACACGCTTTTTATTCCTTTCTAGTTCTGAATTTCTTCCCGATACCAGTAAGTGAAGAGTGCACGACGCAAGATGGAAGAAGAACAGGTGATGAACGCTTTACACGAAAATGCATAGAAATCATAAACACAGAGTTGATACGATATTAAACTATTTGCTTCGAATTACAGGAATTTGTCTGAACACGTACGACTGCCGGATCCAGAATGGGCATTCTAGCGGACCCTGCGCCCTCGGGTTCGGCGTTTGTTGTGTATGTGAGTATTTCGGTGATACCCCATAGAAACACTTGAAGTTTGCAGACCAGAAAACGCATAAAATATCATAACTAAGAGATGCGGAGAGAGTTTGATTCAACTTCTTGGCACTTCGTACGCTTGTGAGCCATTCAGAAGGGATTTTTGAGGAAGAAAAATGGTTAGCACGCTCAGTTGACTTTGTCACTGCCAGAGACATTCATTTCTCGCCCATCACACCACCAAATAGAGATACTATGTGAGCGAGTTGTGCAGAGTTTTGATACCTGGCATATTGATACTGACGATGCATCAGGTTGGCTCTAAGGCCCTTCTATGATGGAAGTTCTTCTTTCTTGTTCTCTTCAGCTGTATGGAAGGTTCAGGAGCAGTGTTTCCACCATGTCCTTATTCTTGATTCCTGCGAGATACTGGCCCTGGGTCAGCAAGCTCCATTCTCTTCTGGCTGAGCAATGCCTCAGGCAGCAGTTCTGAAACCCTCAACTGATCTCATTCCTTTCTCTCGTCTTTGGGCGTCGAACCTTCAGGCATTGAAACGTCAGCTCGAGCCTCAGAAGCTCTTTTTTTCAATTCAAAAGCAAGTTATCCTTTCTTCGCAAGTAGCTGTTTACTTTTAAGGCAGTCGTTACTTTGCCTTTGACATGGAGCAAAAATGCCCACTCAGTAGGTTGGGGACGCCCGCCTGTAATGTTCAGTCGATTTTTCTTTAAAGGAAGTTTGATTTATTACTGATTTCGATTGCAATAAATGAAATGTGGAGAAGTGCACTTTTGGGTTCACCATCCTCAAATTCTCTAAAAACTTATTGAGGCTGGAGTTCGGCGTTCGTCACAGAGCGTAGAGCCTCAACATCTGTGCAGGCCCCAGGGGGGTGGGATTGAGGTGAGCAGCAGGAGGGGTGTTAAGGGGGTTGGTATCAAGTGAGAGAGCGGTAGTGGAAACGAATGCGCACGGTTGTTGGAGTCCATTGTTGAAGTGGCTACCAAGGGGACAGAATCGTTAAAAAAGTCTAATCACTATCTGCAAGTGCATTATATTAAAGTATTATTCATGTAAACGATTTATTGTTACTCGTTTTTTCTTTTCTAAAGTTGCTCAGTCGTGCGACGCTGTCGTCGAGAACTCCGTCAGTTACTTCGTCAACCCTGGATTCCCCAGTTTGATGAATGGAAAAATGGCTTGTAAGCTGAAAATTAAGAAAATGGCGCCCGATATAACTCAGTTTAGATTGGACTTTATACACTTCAACGTGGTGAGTTGATTTAATACACCCACATGTTGATTCTGAATGAGAACTGTTGTCGCGAAGCTGAAAAATGGTTCAGGAGTAAAAATGGCTGAGGTGGGGGCTGTGCTAGGCTCATTTCCTCACAACAGTCCTTTTAGAATTCAGTTTTCTGTTCAATGGGACTAGACGTGTCGTATTTTTCTGGGTTATCAATTGTTAAGGCCATAACACGGCCACAAAGGCAACATTCGAGATTAGCGATTCTGGTGGTGGAAATGGAACTACTTTATCGCTTTTTTTTCGCTTTCCTTCTCCCACAGTTTGAGAGGTTTTTTCAAGAAAATCAGAAAAAGCCTCCGATTGGTAGCTTTTGTTGTCAACTTCCGTACTCAATGCCATAATTGCACCACTGAACTAACTACAGGAACTAGGAACGTTATTTATTTATGCCATTTATGCCATCCCTAGTTAGGCAGTGTTCTGTCCAAATCGTAGTCACAATTACATCTTATTACAATATTCAACATTAATAGTCAACCATTTCTCTAACACATCAGCATATCAAACTGCTTCTGATATTACTCCCTTTCATGTACCCCCTCACACTGATTGAAGTGCGAAGTAGGTTAAATGGTTTTTGGCAACTGCTACATAGAGAGCTTGTGCATTTCTACTAAACAAAGTTTTAAGAAGATGTCTCCTAAGCAATTTAAGAATTTACCATAAACACCCCGATTAATTATAGGTCATAATGATCAGTGCTATAAATTAACCTGATTTAGACAACTTGAGATAACTGACAAAGGCACCAAAATGTTTTTATTTGGAAATAAATTCAGTCGAATTACAAATAGACCATTGAAAAACACCATTGTGACAAGACAACTCACTTCTGTCATTGATTCTGCCCTCGTGTCACCAACATTTCCGTAGCATCTACCACTTTTCGATATATCTTTCTGCCTCATTTCAGTTCAAGTGTAATTGCTAAGCGGTGAAAATACGATTTCAAAACGAAGAAAGTTATTTCAGCTTTGAGCTCTACATCTCAGTGGGACCTACTAAGCACTACAGTAAACCTAATCAACTGATAAGAATTAATATGGTACGATACTTTTTCCACAAAAAAGTCAGGGAAATCAGAATGCGCTGTGACGAACAGTCTGCATTAAAGAAATTGGGTTATGTCCGCCAGTAGGCAAATTACTAAAGTTAACGTACCTGTTAGTGAGTCCGTCTCCTCTGGCTTGTGAGTTACTGTGGGCAAGCGCTTTCGATGTAAAGACATCATCGTCTGGCCGTTAAGTCAGTACTCATGGTCAGGGTAATAGGTTTTTATAAGTGAAACCCCTGCATCTGTGTCAACAAACAACTATCAAAGCCCACCTACAACGCGAAATCGTTATCTTTTTTATCTATTTTATTCGAGTGTTGTGCTGCATCCATATGCAAACTATTTCTGGATTCCCAGAAACGTTTTCTCATTCTTTGATTGCAGAGATTCGAGATAGAGTTTGCTTTCATTTCCAAAGTTAATATCAATGGGAGAAGTGTCAGGAAGCCCTCAGGTCGATGGGCTTATTGAACGGATATTGTAGAGGATGCCAGGACCATTTATTACACACACTGCACAATTAATGAGGCAGTAGAGAGAGAGGAAAAAAAAGAATGGACAATTTCGTCAGAAGGTGAAGGGGCAAATACAATCCCTGCGCTGTAATGTGCAAACGAGGCACTGAGGAGAGGAACGATTGGATGCCAAAGCAGCTGCCTGTAGCAGACAAGAAAGTAGCAGCTTCCTCGTACTCCTAACCATACGTTATTGATACGTGCATAACCTCCCACTCATAAGGCGGATGGTACACGCGTCAATTAATTCTATTCCACACACAAACCAATCATCAAAACATCCAAATTTTGTCAACCAAACAAGAAGCACCAGCATATAAACTCTCAAAATATTTGACAACAATGCTAAAAAGTACCATTACATTACCAAACAGATATACGATACGCAACACAGAAGAACTCACCACTAGATTAAAAGACGTACCTATAACTCCAAACACTAGATTGGTATCATTTGATATAAAAAACTTATATCCCTCCATACCAATAAAAGAAACCATTGACATACTACAAACCAAACTAAGGCAAATAGACACGACAACCACTAGAAACGTCACCAACCTCACCAAACTGACACTCGGACAAAATTACTTTCAATTTAACAATAGCATATACAAGCCAAAAGATGGATTAGGTATGGGAAACCCTACCTCGTCCATATTAACTGAAATATTTCTACAACATTACGAAGAAACTCACATCCAGACCTTAATGACAAAAAGCACGATATCAAACACTACGCCAGATATGTAGATGATATCATCTGCATATTAGGCCGTGATAACACTGACGATATACTAAAGGACTTAAACAATATCCACCATAACATCCAATATGACATGGACAAAGAACAAAATAAAACTCTTAATTACTTGGACCTAAAAATCACACGGTTGGACAACGAACTACAATACGACATTTTTAGAAAACCTACCGCTACCGACACGACCATACACTTTACATCAAACCACCCACAACAACATAAACTAAGTGCATTCAGACACATGATACGGAGACTAACAACGATCCCACTATCCGAACAAAATTACAAAAAGAACTTGATATTATAAATACTATCGCAGAAAATAACGCAGTTTACTCTAAAAAACAATAAACAAATTACTAAGACAATATGACTCCAAAACAAACGACTCAAAAACACAAAATATACAGACTTCAACAAGACGTTGCACATTTACGCACACAGGACCAAAAATATAATAACTAACATCCTCCGAAAGGAAGGCATTCAAATGGCGCTACGTATGGACAGCACACTTAGAACCAAACTAACTGCAAAGACTGAAAATACAGACCCACTCGACCAAAGTGGGGTGTATAAAATAACTTGCACTTGTAAAAAACGCATACATAGGACAGACAGGACGAAAAATACGGACCAGATACTCAGAACACATTAAATCTCTTAGTAGGAACAAAGACGATTCAAACTTTGCCAACCACCTCAAAACAACTGGACATGAACCCACCAAAATACAGGACTGTATACCTTACTACACAAACAATACAAAGGACGAAAACTGAACATATTAGAAAACATGGAAATTTATAAACAAAAACTTCAATGGACAGATCATAAATGAACAAATCAACACAAAATGCGACACCATATTCACACCACTCAAAACACTACACAAACGAAAACAACCAACTGACGGATTTACAGACCACCCTACACAAAAAAGACTTAAATTCCACAATTGACAGACCATCCAACACGTTCCATGACTATCTCTAGGGAGTTTCCCCCTGAGCTACATGACCTCCTCTCCCCGCCCCTTCCCCGACGCTCCATCACCCCTTTCACCTTTCTCTTTGTATATAAAGACCACGACCAACTGACTGACTCCAGTACTGACTTAACGGCCAGACGATGATGTCTTTACATCGAAAGCGCTTGCCCACAGTAACTCACAAGCCAGAGGAGACGGACTCACTAACAGGTACGTTAACTTTAGTAACAGTCTGCAGTTAACTGAAGATTAATTTATTGCCTAGTAGATCATGATCCGAAAGTAAAACTGAGGCAAAGGAATAAGAACCCAATAAAAAAGGAACTAATAACGAAAAAGTGGGCTGCCAACAAAAACCAACACGATAAACTAATTTGTACTGTTTGATGAATTCAAATAACAAAAATGCGTACTAAATCGAAGAGCTCTTTTCAACTTGAAGTTAATAAATGTATGAAAGTCGAAGCCAAAATCCAAAAATAGAAGGAAAGTCACACGTGGGAGTCACAAGTGGTTTATTTTATCGACTCAACGATTTACTGCTTTCTTGTCGACCATTGTGTTTGTTTTTTTTCAGGGCCAACCAAACAGAAGGACAGGTGCGTGTGAAACAGATGTTTTCAAGGTCTCTGGGGGGAGTTCTCGGGACATTAACCTCTGTGGACAGAACAGTGGCCAGCATAGTGAGTTCTGCATTAATTGCTTATCAATGACATTTATTAAGCAGTTCTAAATTGGAGTCGTATTTGAAAATCATTGAACACTTTATTATGCAGGCCCAGATATGCTGTGTTGCTAGAAAGTCGGTCGAAAGACTTAGTAAATGAGTTGAGTGAGAGTGGGCTGAATTGGGACAGTTGGGAAATTGATTGATGATGGTCAGGCAGCTCTAAGATTAAACAACTGGTAAACCCAATGGTCAGAGCAGCTCGAGCTCAGGAACTCCATTCAATTCAGAGCACTGGACGAAGAAGTGTAATTGTATGAACGTTGAAGTACGAACTAGAAATGACCGTGTGGCTCTACGAGTAAGGAATTCGGCCAGAGATGGCTCATTGTGAGGGGAGTCTAGGAAGATGGGAGGATCTGATTGATTGACTGGAAGAGAAGGTGCCAGAACCAGCTGTGAAGGTTGTCAATGGATGATTTGTAGGGGCAGAAGTGCAACTGATGAGGGCAAGAGGTGAAAACAGGAGATTGATGCTTGGTGACCTTAGAATTTACATTAACGGCTTACGTTTGATGATTAAAATTCAACAGAAACCGTGATTGTTTGAAGCAGTTGAGAAATTTATTGACAAGGGTCAGGCAGCTCGAAGGTTAAACCAATGACAAACCCTACGGTCAGAGCAGCTCGAGGTCAGGAACACAATTTAGTTTAGAGCAACTACCTCTTGTTGTGTTGGAAGCGAAGTAATAATTAAATTATTTAAGACGATTACAGCGGAGCACTTTTTATTCACTTGACGAGACCTACATCCCCCTGACTCCGTCAGTTGTGACGTCGATCGGCAAAGACCACAGCCACCATGATCGACAGTTTAGTGATTTATTATATTCAATATTATTAATACTAGAATTAGTTTATAATTGGTATTAGTATAAGAATAATATAATTTAGAAATATGAATCTTAGAATATAGTTTTAATATTACAACATGCTCTTTTTTTTTTTTTTTTTAGGTATCATTATTTGTTAATATATAGACAATATGAGTTACAAACAATTGTAATTATGCACATATGGTTTTGTAATGCAATTTAAATCTAATTCAAAATTTCAAGCGGCCAGGAGGCTTTACAACTCTACCACTTCTGATAGTATAAGTGTTATTGATATCCGATTGGCTTTTTGCACTAAAGCCAGGGGAAAGTACAATTGAAGACTGGGGGGTTATATTATTATCTGTACTTGACTTTGGCATGCTGTCATAGTAGAATGGATCTAAATGATTAGTTTCACTTGCATATGAATTTTCCTTCAAAATTGATCCTGGTTTTTCGAGTAAATGCTTCCTATTTCTTCTGTATTTCCCACCTTCTCTACTTAATACAACGTATGATCGAGGACCAGAGAAACTTATAACTTTTGCAGGTTCCCAATTCTGTTTCGGTGTTTTTTTGAAAAATATATCCTGTCCTACTATCAATTCAGATAAGGGGCGGGTTTTTCGATCAAAATGTGTTTTGGACTTCATTTGTTTTTCAGTAAGGTATTCCTTTTGTTTTCGGAAGTTAACCACTTTTGGTACAAGTAATTTGGGGGCAATAGGTATGGTACATCTCAATCGACGTGACATTAATAACTTAGCTGGAGACTCTATACCATTCTTAGGTGTATTTAAATAATGAAGAAGTGCTAAATGGGGGTCACTTCCTGAATCTTTACATTTACGAAGAATATTTTTGCAAATCTTAACACCACTTTCGGCCTGACCATTACTCCTAGAGTGATACGGACTTGATTTTAAATGGAAAAAAGACCAGTGCTTGGAGAAATTTTCAAATGCGGTGGAATCCCATGGGGGACCACTATCTGTGACCATGATTTCGGAAATTCCATGACGGGTAAATATACATTTTAAATGGTTAATAACAACAGTAGCATTCAACGAAGTGAGACTGACTAGCTCGATAAATTTAGAGTAATAGTCCATGACAATCAAGTATTTTTTGTTGTCGAATTCGAAAAAATCTGCGCCTATTTTTTTCCACGGCAATGACGGAACTTTATGAGGCATCAACGGTTCATCACGCTGATGAGGTGAAAATTTGATGCATGATGCACAATTTTCAATGAAATTTTGGATTTCAGATGCCATGTTTGGCCAAAATAAGACAAAAAAAGAAATATCGTAAGGTAGTTATAACTACTGATGCAAAATAGTTAGCGACAACCTACGAATTCAAACTGCTGTCAAAGGTGCAACTCAATAAATTTCGAAAGACTAAGCATTATTTGAATGGATTATGTTGAGTTCTACCAGGTTCTTATTTACTGAGTGAGAAATAAGTTGGATTAGTTTTCAGAGTGAAAAATGTAGGTCGCTCAAAGAGCTGTCATGTGTAGTGCCATCGTACCAAACACTTGGTCTACTGTCCTGACTACTTAAGGAACGATCTAAGACTCCAAAAGAGTTTGCAGATTAGCAGAACTTGTTCCACTTCGTACATTTACGTTTTTAAATAATTTAGGTTAATTTCCTACAGTGTACTTCGACGTGGAAAATATCAAAGAGCCGGTGACAATCATGATGAACCTGACGCAAGACATCTACAGGCTGTGGGAAATCAAGGTGAGTTTTATCAGGACCATAATTAGGTACACGGTGTGATTGCCTCTTCACTTCATGTCATTTTTACTTCCCTTGGCTCCACGAAGTAAAAAAGAAAGTTATGTAATCGGCTGCAAAAAACATTTTCTTCGGATCTTCACGATTCAGACCCTACAGCGACCGAAAAACACTATTTGGGAAAATGGTCTGTGAGTGTGAACGAATTTTAGAGGAAACGGCTGAACCAAATCAGCTCAAACTCGATATCTTGCCCGCAAGTCACCACGACACGCCAAAATAAGGGCAAAATCTGCTAAAAACTAACTATATTTATCATAGTGATCAAATATAAAATTGTTCATATGGACATCTTTCGATAATTTAACTATATCATAAAATTCACATTTTTGAGAAAATGATGAGAGCAGTATAAGAAAGAAATAGCCAAAATTTGCGAAAATTGATTGTAGTGCAGTTTTTTCCTAATAAACTCCACTCAATGTTATGAGAATCTTCAAAATGTTGGTGCAGTAGGCCATTCCAATACTTATACGATGGGCGTTTCAAACGTGAGTGATTACCTACCATTCTCGAACAACGTTGTGGATATAATTTGTAATAAATCGAAAAAACCAGTTGCCTCGTCGATTGACAAAAATCCGACAGTAACTGCTCAGAAACTGATTTTCACGGCCTCGACTTTGAAAAGTTTTACCGGAAAACGTTCGATTTGGCCTCTCCCGCGCGATCTATACGACGTTGAGCGAACTAAAGTTGTTTTGACGTTCGCCGCTAGTGTCGCAACGGAAAGTTGAGTCGCGCTCGGATTTGAACAACCTGAACTAAGAAAATTTCCGATTCGGACATTCCCTCGCGATCTATCGGATGCTGAATGAACTAAAATAGTTGCGAGCTCTTTGCTCTTGATGATCGCCTGTTCAAATATCTTCCCTCGAACTGAAACTTCCGGCCAGTTGACTGTTCCTATTCAGGGGCTTGTTGTCGCTACGTCTCTTTGCTCGAATGAATTTGCACTCTACTAGACATCGAGAGAACTAAAGTAGTTCGGGTGACCACCACGCGCCGGACGGAAATTTCCGATTCGGATTAAACGTCAGTTTGGAAAGATATTTGAGCATGATATCATAAACAGTTAGGAGCTAGCAGCAATTAATTTAGTTCATTCAACTTCCGATAGATCCCAAGGGCTCGTTCGAATCAGAAATTTTCCAAGTTCAGATTGTTCAAATCCGAGCACGACCCAACTTTCCGCTGCGACACTAGCGGCGAATGTAAAAACTACTTTAGTTCACTTACCGTCGTATAGGTCGCGCGGCCAAGGCAAATTTGGACGTTTCCCGGCGAAACTTTTCAAAAGTCGAGAACGTAAAAATCAGTTAGTTACTAATGCATTACTGTCGACTTTTTGTCAATCGACGGGGCGACTAGTTTTTCCGATTTCTTAAAAAATGTATCCATAACGTTGTACGAGAATGGGTGGCAATCACACGCTATCCTCCATGTCTGCTGTGTCGTATATATGACCGCCAAACACCGTCTACCTCCGTCTTTATTCATGACCAAGGGATTGTGACATGGCCGCACATCCGTTAGAAGTGCGGTAACCACCTCTGCCAGCCTCCTCAAAAACTCATCTCGAATGTCATTAGAATCCCTTCAAAACTTCGAGCGGTAGTCCAATGTGCCTGTACGATGATATAATACCGAAATTTCCTGGTTCTGGGTTATCTTCCCAGGAGCATGCCCATGATACCAGGTGCGACCACTGGTTGTGGATAGTGCCACGGCATTGTCCCCAGGGGCATGTCTGCGGCCAGCTGTGAATAAGGACAGCATGCTGACTGAATAAGCAGCCGCGAACAATGGGCAAAACCCAAAAGATCGCAGAAGAGATCCTGAAGAAAGGACTCAAGGGCAAGCGGATCTACATTTTCTCAGACAGCCAGGCCGCCTTAAAGGCCATCGCAGCCTTTTTGTTAGGTCTAAGTTGGCATGGGAATGCCTCCATGCGTTCAAGCAGCTTGGCGCCCGTAACAGGCTCTCCCTCATTTGGGTGCCGGCTCACAGGGGGGCATGAGGGCAATGAAAAGGCTGACCGCCTTGCGAAAAGGGGTACAGAATCCCTACCCATCGGGCCTTAACCACACGTGGGTCTGACGAAAAGTCACCTGAACCGTCTGGTTGCTCAATGGGAGATACAGGAAAATGGAGCCCATTGGCGTCGCCAGCCACGACTAAGACAGGCAAAAAGGCTTGTCACGCCTTCCTGTCAAAGGGCGAAGGCGATGCTGACACTCTCTAGACAAGATCTGAGAGTACTGATAAGATTCCTCACCGGGCACTGCCCACTCAGATATCACCTCAACAAGATGGGCATCTCAGAGGCGGTGGAATGCAGACACTGCGGTGAGGAAGACAAGACAGCAGAGCATATCCTGTGTGAGTGCCCTGCCTTGACAGCAAAACGCTTTGAATACTTCGGTCAGGGGACCACTGAACCCCAAATCATGGCGGAATCTGCGGTGAAGGACATACTCAGCTTCCTAAGGGGGGCGGGTATGTACGACGCCTTCTACTAAGAAAGGGCCAGAGTCACAATAGGCCCATATGCGGCCGCAGTGACAAAGGGACTTGTCCACACGCCCTCGGGTCAAAAAAAAAAAACCGAAATTTCAATCACGCCGTTTCACTCACCACTTATTTCTAAAAGTTGCTTGGAACGAGATTGCTATCCTTCTCAAAAAAAATCGTACCTACTGGTCATTTCGCTATGTACCAATTGCCTAATAATGGTCAGGGCGTGAGCACCAGCAGCTCAATAAATTCCGGAATTGTAAGCGCTCCCGCTTTCTACCGTCGTGAAGTGATGTCTGACCAAGTTAAAATGAACTGAGTGATGCATGAATTGAGTAAGTAGAAAAAGCCATGCACACAAATGAATTGACGTAGGGCTAAGGAAAGTTGTGTGTTGGTACACACCAGATATTTTTGTCTCACGGGACGTAGGAGGAAGGGTCTGCCTTCTGCGTATTGAGAACCAACCCTGAACTATTTAACGCATGGCATCAGGTTGGCCCCCATGCTTCTCCACGATGGCAGCTATTCTTCCTTGTTCTCTTCACTCCTACGAGAATCTTGCACTGTGCCGCCACTCCCATACATCCTCTCATACTGCCCAGGGAGGTTCAGGAGCAGTCTTTCCTCCGTGTCTTCATTCTTGATCCCTGCGTGATACTGGCTTCAGATTAGCAAGCCTCTTCTGGCTGAGCACTGCCCCGGAAAATTGAGCTATGCGCCTCCAGTTTTCCTCTGAATGCAAAATAGAGCAGACGAATGCCTCTGGCGTGAGCTGAACAAATGTACCTTCCAGTGCGCGCCCCCAGTCTGCCCACCTCTGGCACAGAAGATGGCATGGGAAACCACCTAGATAGCCGCAGTGCCAAGTTCGTCCTTGAACCAGTGGGAGCAGCAAATCAACCTCCTACTCTCGCTGAAACTGCCGTACAAGGTCCTACGCAGCTGTTTTTTTGGCGAAGGTTGCCCTGGAGGATGCAAGCTATTATCAGCCGCAATGACTAGCTTACTCCAGGGCCTCTCTAAACAACCTGCACTTCCCCTCACCAGGCAGATGGGCCACCTCATCCACTGTGACCCTCCACTCCGAGCCGAGCATGCACCTAATGAGTCCTGTGCACATCCTCTTCTTGTGACCTTGGTCCCTGCAGGAGTAGCAGAGAAGAGCGTGGTCAGCTGTGTTGCAGTTAGCTGCCTGATGCCGTAGTCTAGGCATCGGAAGCGTCTCAGCCCATCCCCCTTAGGACCGACCCTACAGCTATCTCATCTGATTCTTACTGTGCTCTTCTCCAAGAGGAGAGCAGCAGCCTCCATCTTAACAATGGCCCCTTGCTTCTTCCCTCGTATTAGTCTTTGTCATGGCAATTCATATCATAAAGTAGTTTTACGTTTACACAGTAACATTGTGCACACTGCCAATAAACGCAGTACTCCTCCTATTTGTCGAGGACTTTGTTCAAGTGAATTCCAGTGTCTCAACTAAACACCGTATAAAAAACTAATCCTTATTTCTCCAAACTTTTCCTGCCAGTGAATTATTCTTTGCTTTAAAATGACTGTTGGACGGCCCATGCTCATTATTTCCATTATTGTACAACCATATTCCAAATATGGATATTTCCATGGCCTAATCATGAAACAACTTCGTTTATAGTAAAACAACTCAGCATGCTACTTAGTGCGGGAGTCATTTAACTGAATTCAGATGAATATGTATAATTTAAAAATGCGTTTTATTTGAAAAAGTATTGGAGTATTCAAATATACTAAAAAACTGTTTTTGTATTGTTATAGGTGTCACAGATAGAGTTTAATAGCAGAGCTCCAGCCGGCTGCAATCAATACTTCCAGGGTAGCAAAGGTAAGGATACCTATGTGTGCAGTAGAGTAGCTCCCAAGTGGAGAATTAAGTGTCGCTATTCGAATCAGTCAAGTGGATCTTTCGGAATGGCCGAAGTTCAAGTTTGGGGATGGGGGAAGTTTCCTTTTTTGTTTGTCTGGGTTTTATTCAGACAAAATAATGACCTGAGAGCAGAATTGTTTCAGGTGTGATTCAGACGATGAACTACGCTATCAACGGGCGACACCTTGCGAATCAAGACTACAATATTTGCATTAGGCAAGAGGAAAGTGAGTCACTTGTTGAACTTCTTGACATCTGTGTGCAGTTAACTAACGTTGATATTGACAAGCTGTGTGGTTTCAGGGATGTGCTCGATCGTGTACGAACCTTGCGACGACAACTCCTTCAAAATTGGTCCTCCGATCATATCGAATGGTAATTTGTTCGGTTTATTTGTCTTGGTATTCAGTTAAAGCCACACATTGTAAAGGGCACATCGTATGTTATGTTATGGGCATAGTTGACACCCCTCAGTGTAGGTGGTGATGTACAGATGAGAAGACTCCTGATCACGCTTTGGCCCAGGGCCGGAGACTTAAGAAGCGTTTTCGGATCTTAGGTACCACTTCAAGGGTGGACATCAAAGAAGACTCTTACAGGAAATACCTAGCATCCCTTAGAAAGCAAGGAACCTGTGAGATATTAGGACTGACATAATAGGTCCCTAGACCAAAGTGCTCATCTCAATTTTTGACAGTCAGAGAGCTATACTGTAAACTGATATAAGGATAACTGGCGAAAGGAGTCAACCACCTCATATCCTTTCCCTGAACAGCATCAACATTCTGATTGCACCATAGCCGACTCATTAACAAAGTAAACCATGGCCTGAAACCGTTGTAGAAGGCACTGAAGCTCATCAAAGGGCAAGAATTAACTATTAGTCAAATACACGATCTGATGAGGGAGCAGAACAGAATTATATGTAGCCAGCTGATGAAAAGAAGCCCACCAAATAATTAAAGTTATAAGTTGGTAACTAACATAATAAATGACTTTCAGCAGATTCTACCCCGCTAGGCCCTTCAGTACCAATCCACCAAACTCCTTATGACCAGTTGCCAGTTACGAGAGAAACCCAAGGGAATATGATGTGTTTGGACCATTGGCATTAATAGTTATAAGATTTTGGCTCTGATCGATATTTGTCTCTCACCTCTTGTTCATCAACTGTAGATGACAATGGATCTGGAGGAGGACCAGTTCTAGGGGCCCAGGGCACTCCGGATGGACAAGGGTCGCCTACTTCGAGTCAGTGCAGCGACAGAGTTTTGATGCCCTGCGACACGGAAGATTTTATCACGGTGAGTGCAAGAAGGAAAATGAAGTGTGAGACTTATCTTCAGAAACTAGTATACATTTATCAGGCGATTGATGTTTTTCACAGACAAGCTATGCGTGCTACCTTGTACTTGCGCGCACCGAGGTAGACCGATGAAGCGCCTGAAGTGTTTTTTTCTGGCTCCTTACAGGAAATCTCCAGTCGAGGTCTCGCCCTTTTTCTTCATTCCTGCGCTCTGGCTTCAATAACGTTTTCTTCTTCGGGCAGTCCATTTCAAGGTTTTCTTGCTCTCGCGAGTCTTTTACGATCACTGTGTCTGCACAAAGCTAAGCAGTAAAAAAAATCTTGTGCGACGTATCTCCCGGAATCCTTAGCACCACATGCATTCTGCAGTTTCTGCCGCTCAGTTCAATCTGCACTCCTCTCAGTTAACGTGACCTCAATAGAACTCAACGTCCTGCGGTGCTCAACGTTTTGGAATTTATTGGGTCGCCCTAGTTATGTCCCAACATTTATTCATTGATCAGCGTATAGATGATGAGACGGCCAATGTGATGTTATAGGAAGGTTTTATGTCTACAACGTTGGCATTATAAGTTGTTACACATTCCGAAGGAACCGACACCTTTCATGGTTGATGAGCCTCGATTGAGGCGCCTTAACTCAGCATTTGGTTGATTCTAAAGGTTTTCTTACCAAAAATGGCCCAATCGGAACTCCCTAGACCCCTGCCTTCATTGAATCTGCACATACCTCACAACTGAAGTTGTTCCGAACACAGCGAACGCCCTCCATTCTGTTAATTCCTTTGACGTGCTCCCCAATTGCATCTCTCTTCAGTATTCCTCTTTCCAACATCGAGTTGGGAATTCACGTCCGCGGGTGTCGTGACTCCGACACCAGAAGACAACTCGTTTTCAAATTTTTGGTTTAATTCTCATTTTCTCATATACTGTATGTATTGTATGCTGCTCTGTTTGGGTGATAAGTTACAAATTATTTTACTTCTCATGCCACAATTGGAGTACATTGTCACGCAACAATTCTCTTCACAGCGTATCAACTGGCAAAAAGAAGGCCAAACAGTATACATTTTTACTTTCCTTGACTCTACAAAGAAAGTTATGTAATCGGCTGAAAAAAAGTCCGGAAAACACCAGTGGCAAAATGGTTTGTGTGTCTGTGAACGATTTTTAGAGAAAACGACCGTACCAAATCAGCTCAAACTTGATATCTGGCACGCAAGTTACCATAGGACTGCAAAATGAGGGTATGAGCAACATCCACTGAAAGTTAACTATAGTTATCATAGTAATCAAAACATCAAACATTTTTTTTCTCAAAAACGGTTTTAACGATTTGATTAAATTTTTCATATTGATAGCTCGTATTCAGACAATTATACCATAAAATTTCCATTTGTGGGAAAATGACGAGAGCAGCACAATTTTCGACCAATTAGGTTTTAGCGCGGTTTTTTCCTTATAAACTCCGCTAAAATGTTACTCGAATGTTAATTGATGTAGCAGTCCAATGCAATACCTACAGGGCGAGCGTTTCAAAACGCTCATGCGATAGATGGGCTCCACAAATTCCTGAATTTCATCTACCGCTGTTTCGTTTACTACCAGTTCTAAATGTTTTTACCCGATAACTCTGCAAAAGTAATTACTATCCTGTAAGCGCTACCGCGTCCTGCTGCCATGAAGTGGAAAAAGCCATGTACAGAGTGAATTGATGTAGAGCTATGTTTTAGTTTCAACTGTTCCTTCGCGTGTTGGGGGGTTCTGTCTCACCGTGGCTGTGGTACTATGTCGCGTGCACTCAGCATGACACGATGGTAGCGCTTTCATTTCTGTTCCCGTAACCTCTCAACATTTTAATTTCATTCTGCAGAGCAAAACGGTCGTTTGATGTTTGATCGTGGGAATCCCTCACCACCTCATCAATACGGTTTTCAAGTACTGCCACGACTCAGTTTTGGGGTCACATTGGGATACCAAAAGGGCAGTTTACGCAATTAAAGGGCATTTCTACTGGACTAATCTTATTCGGACAATCGAATCTCGTATCCAGATATGCGAAACGTGCATTGTGAACAACACTAAACGGTCGTTGCCTGAAGGTCAGCTGTCGTCTACCCCCGCTGACTGCTGGAGCACTACCTAACTTCATACTTACCCATGCGGACCCAATTATCAAAGATTTTCAAAAACACGTTCTGCTACCAGTTGTAAGGCACGTCCCTGCGAAGGAAGAAAAACGTAACGCAAGCGACTTTTGTCGAACCGTTTATTATTTGGACACACATAACCCCTACATATTGTTGAATGGCTTTCGGAACCATTTGAACGAACTCGCCAATGGGAGTGCCGAGATGAATTCCCCTGTGTGCAACGCCCGATTTCCTGTCCTGTTTGAAAAGGATAGCGGTAAATAAAGCTAGACCAGGCTGATCGCCACAGCCACCTCACGCTTCAATGCCCCACCTTGAAGATGCAAGGAGTTGCCTGTACAAAGCTGTTGCTGCATCGTGTTCGGATACCACCGTGAGAGCGGGCAACAGATAAACGTGACAAACTTCAGAGGGAACCAGCTGCTAAATGGTTCAAATTCGTCTTTCGCCCCAGCACCGGCGGTCGGTTTTGTACTACTGACCTCCACATGGGTTTCCCCTGGCTTCGTCCTGAACAACCATGGTCGTATCAAAAGGGAGTAGAATCGACTTCTGGGTGAATACTCAAATGCGCTCTGCCAAAATCGGCAAACCGATTCAGCTTCACCTAATTCCACCTAACCCTTCTTTCGGTGGCCTTATTATAACATAAGCTTTCTTTTTATTTCAGCCTGCCGGCCCTGGACTCTGCAACCTGTTGCACTGCGGGAACTCGCTTTGTTCGTCCAACGATGGCCCTTGTCGCATTGAAAGTACGTTAATTGTTGATGACTCAGACCTTGTTCATTGAATCGCTCCGCTAGGTGAACTTTCGCAGCTTCTGTTATGCATCGATTAAGACGTTATTTAATACTTAAACATTCATTCACTTTATTTATATTAGCTTAACGGTTTAGGACAATAACTACAACAAATGTCTTCAGATCGTAACGTTTCAAGGGCATCTGAGCCCATAAAAAACTATATTTATCAGAGTGCTAAATTTTTTATTCAATAACGGTTCTGATTAGCTTTCTTGCGTGGAAAGTAGTTAAAGATACACGAAAACAGGCACAATAAATGATAAAAAATGTGGCGAAATGCATCACACAACACTCCTCAGCCTCTCGTACATTGAGCGGTTTGTTGACACGTTAGAAACTTACCTTGTAAGCTCAGTTCACTTTTATACAGACACCTGCGGTGCTTCGCGCTAAACCAACCGATTTATGGGACTCCCCTCATTCATCGTGTTTGTTGAGCTGCTCCTACTCATTACGCAACCGCACATTAGCGCGTGGATGATTCACGATAATCTCGAAACAATTTTTCTGAGACGGATTATTGGATAAAAATTTTGAGAAATGATGAAACGGTGGATTGACTTCGGGAATTGTCTGGAGTTGCTCCTAATTATCTTACGAACGTTATTGCTGCCTAAAAGTAAAACACAAAAGCCCTACTCATCTGGCGTGAGCCTCACATAAGAGTGACGAAAAGTCATCTGAATCGGCAGGATCCAGGAAAGATGCAATGCTGACACTCTCCAGACGGGATCTAAGAGTCCTTCTGAGCTTCCTCACCGGACACTGCCCACTTAGGTATCGCCTCAATAAGATGGGTATTTCAAAGGTAGTTGAGTGCAGATTGTGCAGTGAGGACGAAACAGCAGAGTGTGCTGTGCGACTGCCCTGCTTTGGTAACCAGGTGCTCCAACTATTTTAGCAGAGTCTGCAACGAAGGACGTACGGCAGGACATCCTTACAATAAGCCCATGTGTGGCCGCAGTGACAAAGAGACTCAGTCCTGTGTGTCCACAGATTGAAAATACCCTGCAAATTATTACACAACGGTTTATTATTTGGATAAACAGCTTGACCTAGCATTAATGCTCCGAGACCCATCCCGTTCGATTCAGCATCGAAAAATATCAAAATGAAACCCAAAAAAAGGTCGAAAAGAACTGAATCGTAATATTAAAATAAACAAAAAAATAACGAAAGTATCTAGAAAAAACTGAATTTTAATATGAAAACATGCACGCTAAATACTAATATCAAAGTGTAACCAAAAATCTATGAAAAAAACCAAAATGAGAATGAAACGAAAGAATCTAAAAACATTGAATCGTATTAAAACCAAAAAAATGAAACGAACAAACTATTAAATAAATAAACCAAAAATAAACGAATAATGAAAAGTTCAATTGAAGATAACAGATATTTTGCTAACGGAAATAGTTGAGGCGGAGCGAAACAGTCATTCGTGGAGGTGAAGACGAGAACAAGGCAATCAGACGATAAAGGGACAAATCGTAATGCCAAAGGTTATATACAAAACACGAGCACTTCCTAGAGGAAGCAGAAAAAAAAGAGTCAGGGGGCTTCCAACGAGTAGAGCGGGCGGGCGAGCGTTGCGTTGCGAGGCCAGGACGAGACGGGTAGTTTTTTATTGAGACAGGTGGGAGGGAGGGAGTTCAAACGACGAAACGTTGACTTCCGCTGTAGTTCCCGCGTTGTACTGCGTTTCGTTAATTTTTTTAAACCATTTTTTGCCCATTACAACCACGGGCTTCATCCGATCGGATTGCTGAGATGGCGGGCACAACTAGATACCAAATCGGATTTTTGAGCGAAAGAACGAATTTTTTAGAAAATTTGGAATCTCCAAGTCTTGAAACGTAAAGTATCAAATTTTGAGGGGGGTTGTAAACAATTTTTCGTGACCGAAAACATAGGGTTATTCAGAATGAATAATAAACAAAAATAGAAGAAAATGAGTGAACTCTCATCATATTGGCATTGTTTGGCTCAGCTCTGACTGAATTAATTTGTTGCCCTTGGCCTCAAGATAAAATCCCCCAGGCCTTGGTATTTTCCTTACCTGACGAGAGTTCAATTAGCCTCTCCTGCTTACAGGATGTTTCAAGCCTACAACGGAGTTTCCAAAGTGCTCACTCCCCAACCCTCCCTTACCAACGCTACTTAGGTATTCCTACTTGAGCTCCACACAGCAAACTCTAAACGAAGAGTCCTCAATCAGCGCCCGTAACTTTCAGTATCTCTTTGCTGTCGTCCCAACAACAGTTCACAACTCTAGTGACCCGCAGTATCGCGTGGACTAATTATACTGGTCGCTCAATCAGGAATCTGTCGCGCTAATCCAGTGACCATTCAAAGCCATATCAATACAATACACTTATTTCGTATCAATCAATTTAACTCTTCATTTCTCTTCCTCTCGCCCCCACCATGTATTTTATTGTACTACCACCCCGACCTTTCTGAGAATGCTTGTACGATTTAAGCGGAATTTAAAAACTGTAATTTTCCTCGAACTTTCGATAAATTGGTGTAAAAAAGTAAATAAGTAAATTTCAATAGTAGAAAACTATTAATTGCCGGCTGTACGTGAGGCTGAGGAAAGTTGTGTGCGTCGAACCAGATTTAAAACAAATATTCTTCATGTTCACAAGTTCATTTGTAACGCCTTGGCCAACAAATTGTTCTTCTATTACTTTTATCTCTCTTAACAGTTTGCACTTTCGCGTGTGTACCATATAACTGCCATTACTGAAATTCTTTCTTTATAATCTTTTCTTTCGTTTTCCAGGCAGCATAAAGCCTTTCAACATCAGAGTTCAGTTTGGACCGGGTCGAAGCGACGAAAATCCCGAGGACAACATAGGAATGTGTTTACGGTACGAACAACAGGCCTGTACGTGACATTACGCGACTTGTACGCCCGACGCCCTGCTCGCTCCGCGTTACCTCGTGCCAATTCGGTGGATTTCGATAAAGTCGACTTTTGTATTGAATTATGATCGTGTTTTGTGAAATTCACGATAATAGTTTGATGAAAAGGCGATGGGGAGTAGAGTCGTCAACGTGACTCTCATTTATGAGGTCAGTCGTTGAGTCACATTATTGTAGTTTGTACTTGTGCGCTCTGTGACGAAACGTTTAAATTATTTTTATACTACGCGGATAACGTTGAATATTTATTAAAGTAAAATATTTATGGCGTTCGAGTACGACATTTGCTCTACAACCCTCGTGAACTTTGAGAACCCTCGGCTCTTCGTCTTCGGTGCTTTTACACCTATACACCAACGCAGTTTGGCCTGGTAGAGGATTTTCAACAGGAAAACTACTTAGCCCGACGATCTCTGAAGTTCAGGTTGCAATGGGAACTCCCAGACACTAGAAAAGGGACTGGGGTGCCTAGCGAATCCAACTACAGTGTTGGGAGACAAAGACAGAAGACTGCGACAGGTGTCTCAATTTTTTCGGCACCGACCAATCGAGACCGAGACTGCAACCAAAACTGCGATTCATTTCGTAACACAGTCAGCAGATGAAGTCAGTTACGTGTTGTTTCACTAATTGAAAGTGTAATGGAAATACAAATACAGCTATTGCTGTAGGAAGAAGAAGATGACGATTTACGCTTGTATTATCATTACAAATCAAAGAAAAGATTGCCTATTAGCGAATTAAACTCGACTAGTAGCCAAGAAGGATCATTTTCGCTGTATATGTTCAGGACTTATTTTCGGCTCAATAAGACTCAGTTTATGTGTTCAATTTACTGAAAAAGACAATGTTAACAAAAAGAACAACGTTGAAAGAAAAATGAACTTACGTACAATTATTCTGGTCAAATTCGTCGTCGAAGATGATTTCGATTGGTTGACTTTTCATCTTATTCGTTTCGTGTTTGGCGTTCGGACGAAGTTGCAGTTATTAGAATCATCGTTCTTTCGTCTCTTCCTCCTACAACTCCACTCAGCCCTCATCATTGGCACCCTATCCCCTAACGCCCTTTATGTCTGTCACAACTCGGCTCCTCTGATATCCTCATTCGGTTCATCCAACCGGCAACCATTTTCCATCGAGTATATTGAAAGTTCGACACAGCCCAAACTCAAATCCTTCCTGCAAGGCCCTTGTTGGGCGCAGGAGAGGGGGAGCTTGAGGGTCGAAATAAAACTGAAAATAGGTGAGCGTGAGGAGGACTGTAATATACGAGCGGAAATGAGTTGAGTTAAAAATTGAGCTGAGATGGTGTACAAATGGGCGACACAAGGGCAGTACTCGGAACGTGTGAGACTGGCGTGGGCAACCGTATGGGAGAGCGAGAAGGAGAAGTTGCTGGGCGATAGTTGGAAGCAGAATGTATTCGGAAGTGCTCAGTCGTGGAGAGGAAAAGAATGTGGAGAATGTGGAAAAGAGAAGGGAATAAAGAAAGGGGAAAACCTGTGAAAGGGCGCTGTTAAAACCAACAACCGCAGCTGAGGGATTCCCTCAGGGGTGAGGGGCAGGTAAGAAATACACGGGGACAATGACTGGGGAAGTCCGAGGTCAAAGACTCTAACCCTAACCTCATTACAAATCCTTGGACCCAGATCTCTATGCCCATTGTCTTAAACTTAAAACACTTCCTTATATCTCGATTTGTCTCTTCTAGTTTTTTATTCCTACCCGTTTGCCTCGTTTACCATTTAGCTCTTGCACCCCACCATTTTGCCCAATTCGCATTCCTAATGCTACACCCTAGCAATTTCCCTGTATCCTCTCGACTTCCCACTAATAATCAAACCCATGCCCTTATTTTCCTTTCATTCTAGACAGCACTAGGTATCGCTTCCTAATACTTTGTCTTAATTCGCACCCTTTCCTCACTACGCTTGCCCTATTTGCACCACCCCTGCGTGCTTTCCCCTTTTTTGCACCACCCATGTGCTTACCATTGCGACTCAGCTTTGACAAATGCTTTCATTCAACCCCACCTTGATCCTTCTCACTTCATGCTCCTTGCACCACTCACCTTAGTACTTAGGCTTATGTTTCCATTCTTGCTCAACTCACCCTGTGCTCTGGCGTTTAACGTAGTCCAGCTCTGCTACATCCTCAGGCTCAGCCCTCATGTGCGCTAGCTTCCTTACAACCCGCCACTGTAACCCCGCTTCAAGGGTTATCCTGCTGTCGCAGCGCGGGGGAGTATGTTCGATGCAAAGCACCGAATCAGTTCGAGTCTTTTGAACTCGGACGTCCCCAGTCATTGTTTCCTTCCGATACCTGCCCCTGGTTATGTCTAACGACTAACGGATTTCCCTGAAGTGGGGTCTTTCTTTATTTTTCCTCTCTTCAATTTCAATTCCTCGCCGCAAGAGACGACTCTTTCCAAAATTTACTATTCAGCTACGAACTATCGCGAAAGTCACTCGCCTCTCTAGACCCAGCCCCGTCTCGCTCTCTCTCGTTCCGATAGTTTCCCGCCAGTTCACGCCTATTTCCGAGTCGTCCTTCTGCGTCACCCTTTGCACATCATTCCATTTAATACAGTCCTTCTCACGCTCACCGACTTCTTTTATTCTATCTTCAACTCTCTTCCTTTCGCGCGCCCAATACTTACAGATGACACTAAATATCTTCACGATCTCCGTCACCAAACAGACATTCTTCTGGTAAATGCAGGTGCTTTTCAAACGCGACACGAGACACCATTGGTTCTGGGCGGAGACCGTCTGCTCGGTCTCGGTCTGAACTGCCACCTTAATAACACTGCAGTTAGAGTCGCTAGGCACTCTGCTCCCTCTTCTTATATCTGGGAGTTTTCCCATTGCAGCGTGAACTAGGGAGATCATCGGGCTCAGTACTCTGTTGATCGCCCTGCCCCGAACGAAACTGAACAAGAAACCCGTTTCAGCCAACCAAAAGCATAATTCGGCATGAAATCCAGCCCAGGAGTAGTATGACAAACGCCTGATGTTCCAAGGTACGCCGAAAGACATATCACTGTACTGGCGAAAGCGTCTAGACATGCATTGAAAGGAAAAAGGTTGACTAACAGTGGACTAACCTCGAGGAGGCGAATAAGAACAAGTGGGGCCCACGCATGGGCACGTCACATAATAACAGTGGTGACATTGTCATTGTCTTACTGGTGTCTGAAAATTTTCTGTTCTAATAACATCGTTTGGCTAAGCTCAAGCTGAGCCAAATACTGGAATGACACCAGAATTTAGAATGAAGGTTGCTCTCCTCAAACCCTCAAACTTGGTCAAAGCTCCGTCTGGTGACCCATATTGCTGATCTATCACTTAGAATCTTAGATTTTATTCCTGTGTCATACACGTTCTGAGGGGGGTTTAGAGATGTTTGAACGGCCGCAGACTCAGGCAACAATTAGCTTCGATCCATAAACCGACATTAGTCAGGTTTAATGAACCACTGTCTTAACCACTAGACCACGATCACCCGGTGCCCTTAAAGGGAGTCGGTCAGTACATATAGGGGTTTTCAATCCTTACGTGGGGTTGCCTATAACCTTTTCCAACCTCTTACCTTGACACCTTCTAGCTCAGTTAGTCTGCTCCTCTCCTTCACTCAGTCCCCACTCGTTTATGACTTGCACTGTATTATCTGCAGACGACCTTAAAGTGTTGGGTGAACTCTCATTCGATCTCATGAACATATCTTACTCTAAACTTCTTCTCTCTCGTTCCACATCCACTCATTTTGACACGCGTAATTTAATTTCCATCTGTTTATCTTGTACTGAACAGGTTCATACCGTTAGATTGTTCTTCTGCGTGGTCTTCAGGTTCCCTGATAACCTTGAGCACGTCTAGCAAGCGTTTTTACGCACGTCCAACATCACCCTGGCTTTGTCATTCAACTGCATCAACGAGCCTACATGTTACTGGCCTCGCGTCTCTGCTTCTAATATTTACGGTAAACGGGCGGAATTCCGAGAACCTTATTTATCGCCGTTGTTTCCCTGCAGTTAAGTTGTTTGCAAAACGAACAGCGTAGAACTAAAGATTTCTTTATTAAATTCAAACGTGACCGAAATCGCGAATCCCGCGTTGGTCAACGTAGGCGGAGGGGAAGGGTTGCCCTATTAAAATGTGGTAATCGTCTCCCGTATCGAGAGAAAACTTTTTACACCGTCGAAGCTGTTATTTGGCGATGGGGAACACGTCCCCACTTCATTTCCTCGCACGTGATGAGATTGTTCAACAATTTTTTTTTTTTCGAGAATTCAAATTAAAAGAAAAAGAGTTTACTCCGGTAGCGGGAGTGTTTTTTTTTGTCAACGGTGAGGGGGGAAGGGGCAAGAGACGAATGAAGGGATTTTCGCCGAAGTGAACTGGTGTAACTTAAAGCTCATAAATACGTTGTGTCTACCGGAAAGGCGGACGTAAAACGCTGAAATGAA
Source organism: Pachypeltis micranthus (assembly GCA_020466155.1). Lineage (NCBI taxonomy): Eukaryota > Metazoa > Arthropoda > Insecta > Hemiptera > Miridae > Pachypeltis > Pachypeltis micranthus. The sequence continues at coordinate 33,621,435 of CM035773.1, forward strand.
CTGATGTCACGTTCTGGAAGCGAAGCGTCACGCGGCATAAATGGGGAGAAATCAGTCGCAAATCCGACGTGATTCTGTTGTTTGTCCGAATGTGGAACTCCTGTCGTATGACCTCAGCGAGGACCTAACCTTAGCAGCACAAAACTGAAACTAAAGTTGAGCAACCGAATAAAAAACACTTTTTTTTAAAATCCTCTGCAGGTCGGCTAAAATTTTGTATCTAATCACAATTTAATTTTAAAAACGGCTTTTACGAAGTTGATTCAATTTTATCATTCAATAATGATTAACAGGACGAATTTATTATTTTTGAAATCAGACCCCAAGATCGAGACCCGCTCAGTGAGATATTAACTGCAATATTTTGACTGTACTAGTTAGAATGAATCTTTTAATTGAATTGTGAATGAAAAGTTTGCTTTTTTATATTTTTAAAACGCTGACTCGCTATCGTTACAATACGATATCTGGGAGGAGGAATATTTTAACTGGGCAGAAGTTAGCTACATATTCATAATAGAAAGTTTGACCGTTTGCCCAGCCGCCCTGGATGCAGCGGCTGTCACGAAACATATTTAGAATCAGCTGAAGAATGTCTAGACATTCTCTTTTTCAGTTTTTTGAAATTTGGCCTAACTCACAAATTACCACCTAATAAAAGCGTTGATCATTTGCCCTGAAGTCATGGATGGTCCACAACATGGATATGAAACATATTTAGAATCAGGAGAGGAGTGTCTAGCTGAACGGTCGAAGATTTCTATAGGTGGCCATTTGAAAAACTAGGCCAAATTTCAAAAAACTGAAAAAGGGCCATCTAGATATTTGTCTCTTCATCCTAAATATGTTTCATATACATGTTGACATTTTATGTCTTTACTTTGCTACATAAACTCGAAAATGTAACGTGGGATATGTAACGGAGAAGCGTCACGTTCCACGTTCATTATTGACATTTTATGTCTTTACTTTGCTACATAAACTCGAAAAGTGTAACGGCCAAAAGCGTCGCGAAAATTAACCTTTGAGGCCGATTGGACAAGCCAACATGTTAACCCGAGTTGCAACCGCAGTCCCTGTGGCGTAATGCATAAGGCATCGGTCTGCTAAGCTGGAGGTTGTGGGTTCGAGTCCCATCAGGGTTACGATTTTTTTGTTGTTGACATTTTATGTCTTTACTTTGCTACATAAACTCGAAAATGTAACGCGGGATATGTAACGGAGAAGCGTCACTAAATTTGTGTTGGGTTAAGTGCATGGTAACGTCTGCTACAAAAATGGAAAGTATTTTTTGTGTTGTAATTTTATATTTCTTTATTTAAAATAAACAAAATTATATTAAAAGAAAAAGACATAAAATGTCCCTCGTGGTTGCGCACTTGTACGAAAGCTGTATCCACCGTTTGTGTTAGGGTAAGCTTCACGTTGATCGACCTAACGGGTGCTTACTCTCATCGTCGTCAGATTGCATTGACCTCCAAAATTTTGACCAAAATTTCGTCAAATTTTGATTTTGTCTGCAAGTCGGAAGTCCACGAAACTATTGTGGCTGAGTCGGGTTTTTCGACTCAGTTACTTGATGCGAGTCCACCATACAAATTTCCGATGTCGACTAAAAAGTCCGAAGGACGAAAGACGGGCTGGGTAAACGGTCAAACTTTCGATTATGAGTATGTAGCTAACTTCATCCCTGTATATTTTTGTGATGTCTCGAGAAAGAAGCAAGAAATGCCGAGACAACTCGAAACCTTACGATGATATGCAGAAAAGAAGACAAATTTTGGAACTGCTGATGTATGATCGTTCATTTATAATAACTAACGGAGGAGGTGACACAAAATTTTGACACGGTCGACGAAACTAGGAGGGCTGTCGTTTCCATTGACGTTACCGTTAGTTTCGTTCGAAATTACGTTAATGCGAAACGTCCCAGCTCGCTCGTACCCTTGTGGTACAATTCCGGCGTAGAGCTCCAGCGAGCAACACTCGTCTGATTAACCAGACGCGCTAATTTGCCGCTCAACTGCTACGTTTCGCCTCACAGCTCAGCGCTTCGCTGATTTGTCTGGTTGGACTCCATCGCTCCCCTGGTTGTTCTTCTTCGTTTCGCCGGCTGCGCCAGAAGCCGCAGGATCCGCTAGACTCGAAACAGCCGGCTTCCTCTGTTTAGTCGGAAGGAAGTAATTCTTGACCGTTTTTTCTTTCCCTCTACGAAGAAAAGTTAAGTAATCAACTAAAAAAAAAAAATTTTTTTTGAGGTCTCTTCGGATCTTTACAAGATCTTCTGACTCTGGAAAATCGCTCGACAATTCCACAATACGTCAGTTTTTGAGCCGAGGCATCATTTTTAAACAGGTGGAGGGCATAAATGAATCCAAGGAAATCCACTCTCGTACAGCTCACCTACAAACAACTGCTGCATCCCGTAATTATTATGAACTAAGTTCACGTACGAGGTCTGTTCAAAAGAAAAGGCGAATTTTGAATTTTCGCTGGTTGGTTTGATTGTAGAATTTTTGTTGTTATGTTGGTACGCTTACTCGTACGTTTATTATATGTTGGCATTATCGGCCATTTTGGAAGTACTGTGGCATTCGGCGAGTGTACTTTGTCTCAAAAAAGCGTTTATAATCAGGCTTCAGTCTGTCTCCAGTGACAAGCAAGTAGTGCCTATCTCCCCACTTCCCTGAGCTCAGACGGCAATGCACCAGGAACCGGCTGGCTGATTCTGTGACTCAAACTGGTTACTATAGGCACAACAGCGAGCATCCACAATGATACACTCTCGTTCTCAGTGTACACCTCATCCCTGCAGGTAGTGACACCACACAAACAGCCTGAAAATGCCGTGAATCCCTTCCATAGATGGTAAGCGTTGTTACACGTCAAATTAGCTACCGTTTTCTCCCTGCTTATTTAATGAAAAAAATTTCGAAAAATTAAATTGAAATTCAATTCAGTTTCGTTACTATTTTTGAAAATGTGTCTAGCGATTGGTGACGAGTGATTAACAGGCTCATATTTAGCGTGCAACGCAGTTAACAGTGCGGCGACCATAGAAGTGTGCCTTCTTCCTACGTCATCTTCAATACCAATGGGTTAGCCCGAACGTTACATACAGACTATGGAATCAACATTTTGCATGTCTGAAATATTATTCCCCTGCAAAATGGAAGAACGCCGGCCGAAATGTGCCTGAATCGTAATATTCGATGTCAACTTGATGCTTTTAAGCACTCACACAAACGAGTAAGATTCGGTTTACTTGAAACTCGACTATTTCGAATTGGAGACCGAGTTATCGCAAGATGGCATTTCAATAACAAAAGTTCTTGAAAATTTGGCAAGATGGAACGGAAATTTGAAAGATTGCGCTACAAAGGCGAATTGGAAAATGGCTACAGATTAAAACGTCACACGAATCAATTAAGGACCAATGGGACGGCAGATAATGCATCCAGATATCGAAGCATCCCATTCAGAGCAGGACTAACCGCACGGTGATGCGTCTTCTCAATAATGTGAAGGTCTTCGACGATCAAATAGATTACGCCGTCAATCAGTTCACCTTCAATACTATTTAAATAATGTGGACTATTTTTTTTAAATTTCAATGGAATTTAAAATACTTGTGGGAGGAGAGTGAGTTAGAATCAAATGTTTACACGTCGCCTTAGCTACCGTTTTCTCCCCGCTGATTTAATAAAATTCGATTCAGTTCCGTTCTACCATTCCTGAAAATGCGTCTAGCTCTCACCTGACTTATTCGATATCTAAACATAACAGTAGAGGAAGGAGAAGGGGTCTGAAGAAGTTCGACGTCGCCGACGAAGGATCTTCGAATACTTTAATAACGAAATTTAGGTAACGAATTGTACAAAAGCTACAGTAAAAATAAAAAAATTGGCAGTGACTTAGGCGTTAGCACCAGATGCGATTGACTTCCGTATTGATAACAAAAAAGTTTGCCACCACAAGACGGATTCGTTTACTTTGCACGACCATGTGGAAATGTACATATTGGCAAGAAATCGAGAGTAAGGAGGTTGACGGTCTCAACGCCTTTTGAACCAACGCAACACAATTTTCGTCAGGTTTGGTGGCCTGCACGAATTTAAAAAAAAATGTTTGATAACTCTGTGGCTGGACATTATTATTCGTATACAATTTGTTGTAAATTAACGTATTTACGTGCTAGCTGAAGATGGGAGAGCAAAAGTCACGACCCTTTCCGTGATTTTACAGTTTCCAATTATAATGTGTCCTATGAAGCTGAATAAATCAGTGATGTACATAAAACTTGCCAACTCTTACCTTCAGGCTTATACAGGTACTTTGAGTATATAATGAACCGAATAAATATGCATGTTTGGCAGGCTGTCTTCAACTGTTCAAGCCACTTCCAGCCCCTGTCAACTGGCCGCCAATGAAATCTTTTGTATCAAGGTGCTTCCACAATGGCAATTCAGTTATTCTGTGGGCTTTTTTGTGCATTGATGTCTCTTCTCCCACCCTATCCTTAACACCTCCTCGCTCCTCAGTCCAGACAACCAGTCACCTCTCGCCTGTCCTTTAACACGAGTTCGAATATGTGGGGAGTTGTATTCACCAAGGAGAAGCTGAGTGCTACAACTCATCCGACACATCAATTCTACTCTGACGGAGCACAGTCCGCCACTGCCAACCCTCCACGTTTCTTCACCATCTTACCTATGACAGGGGATGGCTGGGTCTTTCTCACTACCTTTGTAGACAGGAATGCAGTTCAGCTACACTGGGACCAGCGAAGAAAGAGCGTTTCTCACTGGCCACTGCAACTGGCGTGCAATAACAGCAGTTGCGTTCCTCTTTCTTGCCCATTTTATGGAGGTAGCTCTGGAAATACAAGTCCCCCGTCAAAGATTGAGTGAGGTCAAGGTATCACTTTAAAAAACTCAGTGGGTTCTGCCAAGGGGCGAGCCAGGGTGGTAAGAGTGACAGTCCGCCTTCCTCATGCCGTATCACATCAACCCTGCCAAGCTCAGAACGTTCGTCGCAGAGCTCAGCAACGTTTTGGGGTTGATTTGAAGATATTGAACGATTCCAACGCTATTTCCTTACACTTGATTGCCAGGCGGGACACTTAATTTCTTCGTGGTATCGAAAAGTTTATTTTATATTTATTTATTTCCAGTCTAGACCACTTGCGCCCCTCTCACATTTTGTAGCTTTCGTAGCCAAGATTTATTGAGAGCTTAATTTTCAGCATTCTCCCACCCATTAGCCTAAAATCTGGACCGAAAGTTTTAGGATAGCGCAGCCCAAGGCTAACCGTTTAAGCTTCGACGTGCTTATTAGCTCCTCAAGCGCCCATTGTTTGCTAAACGCGCTAAATAAATGTACGCCTCGAGTGGAACCATAGCGCATTTAATTAATCCGCCCATAGGCCACCAAACGTAGGTTGCGTTCTGAGAAGGACCGTGCAATCGTACGAGGGCAAAAGTAAAAGCTCAGCGTTGACGAGTGATTCGATATCACTCAGCTCCAAAATCGAAGCTTGAGGTATAAAACGCGGCGTAACACAGAAGATTTCTTATCGTAAAAGAGAAGAAGAAGCAAAATGGTTCAAATAAACTTGAATTACCGTCTTGCTACGTCATCGGAACACAAAAAGGGAAAAAAAACAAAAAAACCACCGACGATAATCTCGTAAACGTCCGACGTGGGCGCATCCGGTGGCTCTCTCCGTCGATAACCTCTCAACTCGAAGATCGTCCGGCGGATGTTCCAACGACTTCTCCCTTGAAAATATTTTCAACTTCGGCCAGGGTTTTGCCTTCCGTTTCCGGAAGGCAGAAGAAGATGAAAACGAACCCAACAATACCGAAAAAAGCGTAGAAGAAGCAAATCCCGCTGAGGCCGAGAAGATTTTCCAGATCCATGAACGTCTTGGTCGTCAAAAAGAAGCCGACGTAATATAATGCCGCGGAGATTCCTCCGCCGAGTCCTTTTCCCCTGAAATACAAACGATGTTATTTATTACGTGAGGTTGACTTAAACAAAGGGAAAGCTTGTCGAGAAAAATTGAACCCTTCTGAAAAAAAAAAAACGGTTGAGCAACAAAGTACCGCTACTTTTTTTTACATTTTCTTTCCAGAAATGTAGAAAACGGATATTAATAACACTGTAAAGAATAATAAAACCGCTTTTTGTCGGAATTTCGATAATTTATTGTGCTTTATTAGGAACTGTGTACAAAAAATATGCAAAACAATTTGGTTGGTACAACAGGTCTGTTTCCTGAGCCCTCGAAGAGGGTTATATCAGTCTACTGTCGTGGAAGTTGGGGTTTCGCTATTATGCAAGAGGCCGGCCTCGCTGCATCCACCAAACCCAGACCTGCGGGGGTACGGCAGGTATTTGGTCGTTCGCCAGTCCCCCGGTGGAGAGCTGTTGCCCATATCGTACCGCGCTAAGGTCTGTCCACCTGAGGAATCCCGTACCATCTGTGAGTTGTTAATCTGGTTTCACACCTGATCTAACTATTTACTTGGGTGGCAAGTTTCACAGGGACAGATCAACTGTGACCATGTTCCTTAGCCCTCACCTACTTTGCGAACTCGGCGAGATGTCCAAACGCTTGCTTTTAGCAGTCAATGCTGCTAAGTTCGTCTGCCTTCCCAACAACCTTCTCTCAGTGTTGTAGAAACTACAGTGGAGCAGCACATGGTTTCTTGTGTCCTCCGCACTGGAGGCGCAAGACGTGCAGGATGGGAAGTCTTTGAGAGAAAAGCGCATTGAAGTCGCGGTGTCCCACGAGGAACTGGCTCGTCCAGTGGTCTGGCTTAACCCACTTTTTCGCGAATGTTGGGGCAAAACCAGCCCTTTGACGAGGATTCCCGTCTCACTTGCCATTTCTCTAACGCCCATTCATCGATGGCGGCAAGTTTTCGTTCAGTGAAGAAGTCTGCCAGGGCAACTGAAGTGCTTTTGTTAAAACTGTCTTATAGGCCTTGGTGATCCACAGGAGCGCGGCTCTCTGGGATTAGGGCAATACTCTGTTTTGGATGACTGTTGCTAACCCAGACAATGGGACAGTAGTCAATCACGTCTACATAAATGGCTCTGTACATAAAGATAGTGTCATGATAACACACTCCCCAAGTGGCCTTACTAATGGCAAGCAGTGAGGCCATCTTTGAGACGGTGGTGCTTTAGAAGGACTGGAAGTGTTGGCTGAAGCCCTGATCTACAATGACTCCTAAGAATTGGACTTGCTTCTCAAGAAGGTAGCGGTAGCGGTAGATTGAGTGCGCTCATTGAGAAGTGCTGGCTTCCAAAGGTCGTCAAACGCTCCAGGGAAACATTGTAGGTTGGAAGAGTGACGACACGCAACTTCCACTGGGGTGGGAATTGTCCGACCTGTAGACAGTCATTTAATAAATTAAGGCGACCGCTGGAGATTGTCCGCTCAGCCTTCTTCAGCATATCCCTTTCTATTCTATCCGGCCCAGGAGATTTGTAGACTAGATCGCAAGGGCCCTGGCAAAGTCGTCTGTTGTCCACAATGGGATGTCGGGCTCGTTCAGAGGGTCCACGATCCGCCACCCCTTGGAGGGATCGTTTTCCCTTGCCACCATCTGGGCATCAGTATCTCGAGCCACTTGGTCGATGGGAAACACCTTTTGAAGGAGGGTTTCCAGAGAACCTTCGACGCTGCGGGCCCAGCCTGAATAACTTTGCGTCGCAGCTAATACTTGCTCTACGTTCGTTTTTCCTACGGAGGACTGTTCATTTTTAGGCTACTTATAAAAATGTGGGCCGATACACAAACACAGAAGATGTTTTTGATCTCGGAACTGCTTGAAAAGTAAATGCCCGAAAAAAACTTCAACGTTGTTAGCTGATTGCATAACTTTTCTTTCTACTCCATAGGACTAAGAGACGTAAAACGCCTGGTGCCAGCCACCAAACAACTTCCTCAGCCTCAGTCGCGTCCTTGCTACTGATCCAATCTAATTTCAATTCAGTTGTTACGAACCTGATAAAACGTGAGTAAAAGTTCCGATATTGATCAAGCTGCGGCAACGTATGCCACGGTCTATGCCCAAGAACCGACGAGTAGGTAATTATGTTACTGTCGACATGTTTTTTTTTGAGAAGGTTCGTGTTGCCGATTCCGGAATTATGGGAGAAAATCAATTTCTGAATTTCTGTGGTAGTTTCTGATCATCTACTGAACGTTACAAAAATTACATCGAACAGGGAAGACTCATTGGATTACGACGGGGATTTTATTTGGGAACGACGGCGCCGAGTTAGCGAGATACCTATTGACAATATCAGGCACGTCGCATCACACAACTTTCCATAGCTATACACTGGTTTTCACGACTTTTTGTACTAATTCAATTTATTTCTCACTAAGTTCATTCGAAATTGGTAAAACTCCACTTCACGGTGGCAGAAAGCCGTAGCGCTTACAGTTCCGGTATTTATTGCAGTGATCATACTTGTGCCTCAACTATTATTGAGCAACACAGAAAACTACTGAAACTGTAAATACGATTTATTTGAGAAGGATAATAACCATCGCTTCAGAATTACCGGATAAAAACTGTTAGAAACGGTTTGTAATTCCGGAATTTCTGGAATAGCTTCCATACATCTTATGAGCGTTATTAAATCGTAAAGATACTTAATTGCACAACCAAAACCATTTTTTTGAAGCTTTTAGTAACATTTAAGCGGTGCTTCTAGGAAAAAAACTGCGCCAAAATCGATTTTCGTCGAAATGCTTGGTAATTTGTTGTGCTGCTCTCGTAATTTTTCCACAGGCGGAAGTTTCATAGCATTTTTGTGTTATTTGAATCTGTCCGCAACGAATAATGTAATCAAAATCGTTGCAGCCGCTTTTGAGAAAAAAAATGTTTGATTTTGGTTTATTATTCATTCTGAATAATAACCCTATGTTTTGGGTCAGGAAAAGGTTTTTACAACCTCCTCTCAAAATTTGATACTTTACGTTTCAAGACTTGGGCATTCCAAATCTGCAATGTCCGTCCGCCGTCCAGGCCGTTTTGCGCCTTTAACATGGTCTAAAAAATCCGTTCTTTTGCACAAAAATCCCATTTGGTATTTAGTTGTGCCCGCCATATCGGCAATCCGATCTGACGAAGCCCATGGTTGTTATGGTCAAAAAATAGTTAGAAATGTTGACAAAACGCAGTATAATCGCAAATAAACCGTGTTTCGTATCGGTTTCATGATATTTTTACATCCTGGGTCGAATGGAACGAATATCAGACGTGCACAACGGAGCGTATAGTGAAGTTACAGTAATTATACTGAGCCAAAGTCTACTAATTGAATGAACTCGGGGGAACTACAGCGGAAGTAAATTTTTCGTCGTTTGTACTCCCTCCCCCCCGTCGCATCAAAACTACCCGCCCGCTCAACTCACAACGTCGTGCCAATTGCCTACAGGCGCTTACAGGCACCTGGCACCGGGGGAATATTTAGTTTTCGTAGTTCCACCGTAGTCAGGTCATGTTTCGTATGGTTTACTAGTATTTTTCGATGCTGAATCGAATGGGATGGGTCTCGGAGCAGTAATACTAGGTCAACCTGTTCATGAGAATAATGAACCGCTGCGTAATAATTTGCAGGGTTTTACTTTCCGTTACCCCAAAGGGAAAGGAAGCATAGTAATCGTGCAAAAAAAAAAAAAAAAAAAGGTTTTCCTCAGTTCTTTACGTTTTGAGGCCTACAGAGTCTAAAAAACCAAACTTCGTCGCGTGGTCCGCGTGTGTCTGTAGTTCGATTTGCGGGAGAACGGCTGATATGATTGAGCTGGTTTTTTGTTTTGTTTGTTATTTTTTGTAGGCACCAAAACAAGGGTATGGGCGATTTTGGCCGATGGGAATGGGGGGGGGGGGGACGAAAATGTACCAGAAACTAGGGTTTTTCGCATTTTTCTCGAAAACGGCTGGAACGACTTTGATGAAACTTTCAAATTACCATCTACTAATCAATACCTAACTTTTCAATGATTATCACCAAACTTTCAAACAGTTGATACCTATATATTGTTCTCAATAAATGTTCCTCTGACCGTCCATTGAACAGAGATAAAAATCAAAACGTGTCAAAAATAACGTTTTTTTGAACATTTCCATAAATTCACCAGATGTGATCTTATGAAGTGTCTTCTAACATTCTGAACCCACATTTTGTTCTCCGCAACTATCTCTGTATCTATCTGTTGAACGAAGATACAAGCCAAGTTAACTCGGAAAAGGAGATTTGTCGAATATTAATTTATCGGTATTCCAATTTTCTCAAAAACGGCTCTAACGATTTCGATCAAACTTACGGAGTACTCTCAACTAACTAGTTTCTACATTTTGTTTTCTATAAATGTTTCTGCAGAAATGCGTTGAATGAATATATAGCACCCGCATATGTAGTTGGTGTTCGAACTGACGTTGGTGGCGGAATGTTGTGTGTTGCTACGCTCATTCCCTTATTTTGGCGTCCCAAGGTAACCTGCCAGGTAGATATCATGTGTGAGGTGGGTTTGCTCATTAGTTTTATTCCAATCGCGCCCACACATACCATTTTCCCGAATAACGTTTGTTTCGGACGCAGTAGTCCTTAAAACGTACAGATCTTAAGATAAATCAAAATAACTGAAGATAACTCAAAACAATTTTGGGGTCGACATAAATGAGTCCAAACGCTAAATACATAATGTGAGACTACGTGACTTTCCTTTCTACTTCATAGTGCTCAGGAAGTTAAAAGTAATAAAGTCGAATCGTATATATTTTTTGGATGGTAGAAATGCTTTAGAAGTAGTTGGTGCTACCAATTCCTGTATATATTCCAATATTTGTTCCATTGACGCGGAAAAGTGAGAAATTATTAGACAATATACGGCAATTCGAAACATTTAGAATTATACGAGTGTAAGCCGCGCCAATCCAATGCAACTCATATACCCCTTCATGGGTCGCGTTTTGTGCGTTGCTGAACATTCACTTGTAGATAAAACGGACGTATTAGAGACATCAAATGACATGATGCCATTATCCGAGGGTTAATTCTGATGGGAACATTGTGAAGAGGCGTGTTTGTAAATGACGTACATCCCCTTGAGAAGCAATTATCTCCAGATTATGAACCCGTTTTGCTTTGAGCGTCTCAGGGCTAAATGTATTTGAACTTCTAGGGATTAAAGTCGCGAAGAGCCGCTGCGAGAGGGAATAACGTACGGGTTTTCCCCGTAATGAAGGGAACATGCGACAGGCACCGCAGATTTGCTTCGAAACACGAGCTGCCAACGGATTTTGCGGAATTGAAGTTCATCTTCTCGGAAAGGGATCTCATTTAGACGGAGGCTGCGGGTAATAAAGAGCCGGGCCATTATGTAAATTCCGAAAGGGAGTGACCGCTCTTTTCTCAAGCACATGAGTCGCTTTGGAGGGCGGTCTGGTTTCCGTTCCATTTCTTGTTCTACGCTCTCGTTGAATAATAACTTGGTACTACTGAGGCACCGATCGCGAATTTACAGCGGGAAACAACAAGCAACGCGCTCGATGGAGAAGCCGTCTTGGTGTGCCCGGTGCTAGACAGAAACAGAATTGAATTGTGAAATAGATCAAAACTGAAGCGGTAACCAATTACTGGCCAAAGATCAGAAACGAGAGGGAGAAAGTTTAACTATACACGCCACAACTCAACTAAAGTTATCGTCCCTAGACTTGCAAATTGGCGAAGGAGCTTGGAAGTAGCGAGCGTAAGTACTGAATAATTGGGAGAGATAGATTGCATGTTTGTCTGTAAAGTTAAATCGTGGGGGATTCAGATACCCCATGACAGGGCCCTGGTGGTGACTAATTGGGAACACAAGTGGCCCTTTTATAAGAGTGACCACCAATAGCTGTGAAGATGCTTGGAAGAAAGAATTGGTCGACAACGTATTTTCTTGCTGGTTGAGAAGAATCTATGAAAAAATATTGGCATGGTACAAGGGCATAGGAGTTCACGATTGTTTTCTTAAAAATGCAATAACGAAAAACTTCTTTTTTCGATAATAAAAACACAAAAACTAAAAATAAGAATAAATTAAATCGAATAAAATAAAGTTCACAAATACAAAATAAAAATAAAATGTTATAGCTTTGGTGTTGGTTTTGGCTTGAGCCAAGCAGAGTGGTTGCCAATATCTCCAATATGCCCCTTCATAGCACCCGAAGTTTGGCCAGGCTCGTGAAAAGTGAAAATGCTAGTAGGTGAAGCGATTCGAAAATCGCTGAGTTCAGATGCGGCTGAGGAAAGTAGTGGGATGCCAGATATTTTTTTTGAACTACAATAACAAATCTCGATGCCACACATAAATGTGTAATAACACTCTCGGTTAGAGTCGTGAACTGCTACCTTATCCACATGACGAATATTAAGAACGCGAGAGGCTTCTACTGTGATGCTGCAGAGAATTATCCCAAGAAAATTAATCAATCAATTAAATGTAGAATAATATAAGTGGTATTGCCTAAGCCAGGAAACAAGCAGTGACACAATCCTGAGTTTGTATACCTCATCATGAAGTCGACTGATTGTCAATGTGGTTAGGTGAACTGCTACCTCACTCAGACAACTCAACATGCATTTTCCAATACACACCTCCACCTGCATGAGGAACCTAAGTGATTCAACTGTGATTAACTTCGTTGTGACTGGTGGGCAGACGATAGAGAACGTGGAGGTAGCTAATAGCCTAAGTCGTGAGTACTCTTGTCACTACCAGCTCATAGCCTTAATCATGAAGACCCTCTGTTTCCACCAATATTAAATGGCAAGGGCCTGTATAAGCTCCCAAACGACATTTACCTGACGATTACAACCTAGCGATAACCCTCATCTTTTCTTTCCACTCTACCGATAAACAACTGCACAAAAATGTATTTACCTCGCAGGAAAGATCTCTGAAAGCAGCACCCAAGGGATGACTCCAATGCCAAGGTTGTTGAAAAAATATAAGCAGCAGTACAATATTATGGGGCAGTAAGGGATCGTCACGTCGTGATAAATGTGGAAGTAGGCGTACAGCCCTAACGCAAGTGTGGTGAGGGAACTCAACGCCATCGATATCAGGGAAAGCAAGCGCTTCCCCAACCGCCGAATGCAGATTATACAGACGATTGTGCCCAATATCAGACTTGTAACAGCCAGAACCTGGTGAAACACACAAGATTCGAATGCATTAATTTTGGATAATTAGTAAACAAGTAGTAATAGATTTATTTAAATATTAAAATATTATTGTCAACACGCTATATTCAAGAATAGGCAGAATCACACAAGGCACACGGGCCCTTATGAGCATTGTCCACTCATTCTCTTATAAGGAGCAGAAATAATTGTCCTCCGCATTTGCTTGTTTGAGTGGGCGTGTTTTCCGCTGGCCAAAAATCAGATTGTGGACGAAATTGATAGTAAGTCTTATTTTTAAATCATGCACACCATAGTTGCTAATATTCATCACCGCTTCAACGATATCAAGTTCATACAAGATATATCGAGGTAAAGAAAGGAGATATCCATGTTATACTGTGCTGCCAGCATTTAGCAGAAGTAGGAAGCTCAAGGAGGGTTGAGAGAGCTTTCCCACACCCCTGAGACCAAGGGGGGAGCGAAGGGGCTCACAAACCCCTGCTCCCTCCTGGAACTGAAAGGGGTCAAAATGAACCCCATAAAACCGCCGTAGTGGAAAGAATTTAACTTACTTCATTCAGAGTACCTTTCAGCTAGGAACAAATAAGAGCTACTTGCCTCTGCCCACCAGCGTCACTTAAAGTCAAGTTGTGATTTGTTACATCTCCTCCCTACTAATCCGGGGATTCCACTTCACTTGGGGAAGCTGGGTGGGTGCCCTGCTTTGTGCGAATCACATGCCACAATAGACCGGATAGCGCGCAGTAAAAATAGGTGCGCCGTTGAGAGGGTGGGGACACCAAACTGAACCTTTGGGATATTGTTTTTGCACATGCAAGGCTAGAGGAGGTGGAAGCTAACCACATTCGTTTGGAGTCAGGAAAACACCTTCCTCCATCACCTCTCTGAGATCGAGCACAACTGTTATTGCCATTATGTTTCCTGTTCCCTTCATCCTCTCTCTCTTTCTTAATTATGTCGCTTAGTTAGATTCTTTACATACTATGCTCAGTATAAAGATTTTCTGTCTGGCCGGCAAAGTAAACCAAAAATATTACTACTTAAGAAGCTTACTACTGCTCTTTGTGACTACTAAATGGAGGTATACGCTGCTTTCCCACGGCGCTGCAGAATGGCTGTCACCTAGTGGGGAGGGGGGATTTGACGTCATTGAGCAAGTGGAAAGACCCAGGTGAAGCTAGCAAGGCTGAGGGAGGGGCGGAGTTTAAAGGCCTGCAGTCAAGTACGACGAGGTATAGTGGGAGGAGTCACAAGGGAGGGGGGCATCAGAAAACTCGCCTAGAGTCATCTTATTTCCTCTACTTCTGTTCCTTAACCCAAGGTTCCAATCAGACACTCATATTTAAAATACTAGAATCTTACAGGCCCAGTGAATGGATCGATGGTGGTGTGAAGTTGACGGAAGATCAAAACTAAATAAGGGCGGCTCCCGTTGAAAGCGGCACAGTGAAAGAAGAAGAAGAAGAGAACCACCAAGCGAAGCGGTCGCCACATGTCTGGTTGCAGGAGACTGGCCACGGTTACTTTCCAGGATTGCGGTTTTTCAACGGAAACTCCTGCAAAACAAAACAATGTCACGTAATACACGAAAAAACGTTGAGTTAAAGTTGAAGGGGGATACATTTGACCACAATTTGGTTCATAAAAACTGTTAGAAATATCAAGTTTTTTGTACTTAGTATCTCAAATTAGTTGTGAGCACATCTTTTCTTAGTTGAATGTACATTCAACGATTTTGACTGTCTTTTGTTTCATTTAATTTAAGTGATCTTGTTAAAACCCAACTGAACGTTCTACAGTGAGCTACTGGTTGTGCTTAGTTGCCCCTACTTACGTCACCAGCATAAATGTTTTAAGGAACTATAAATTATTTAAAAAAACCATATACTGTACCGGGACTAGCCGAACTCTTCGATTTAACGAAAGCTCATTCGAGGCATTTGTGCTCCCTAGGCACCTCAAATGCCTCGATTCGCTCAAAACTTCGGTGCCATCAGTCATAACTGAGCGGTTGTCTCGGCAAGGCGTCGCGTTTGCTCCCAGTTCCCTGTTCGTGCTGGTAAAACTTCTCCGAAAGCGAATAAAACTCCTTGTTCCAATTATTACTCGGTGGATATCGGACTCACCCCCACGACCCGCGATTTAATTATAACATTGGCGCCCAACATTGGGCCAAACTTTCACGGTCGCTTCACTTCATTAGCTCGTAACTGCCGACCACTCAGAAGTATTCACTATCGAAAGGCAAAACCTCATCAATAGCCTAATGGACAAATGGACAACCCGTTCGATGGTGAGGTAGTTGACGTAATCAGGAAAGTACCCTCCTGAACATCCCCTTCTGATAATTCAATACCCCCATACTCAGAAATTCACACTGGGAATGGTAGTTCAGCAAAACAAATTTCCAACCTCCCATCTCGTTCCACGCCTGCGACTTAAACAGATGCTGAACGTTTCAAGAGACTTCTTTGTTCCCAAACCTTCCTCTACGTCATCCAGCATGTCTGCCCCTGAACGACCTCTTAAACGAGTCCGGGGAATCACACGGTTTTGAACTACAGTTGTTTCAAAGAGTGCAACTGATGAGTGCACAGTAGTCAAAGCATCTTCGCACAGAACTACCCCGTTCTGAAATACCTCAGGACAGGTGTCCTCTGAGGAGGGAAGCTCCAACTTCCTTTACTGAGAGAATCGTCTTTCGCCAAGAGCCACCGAACCCCCACCACCACCACCAAGAGACCTATTCTCTGAGCTCTGGGTGCCGCAGCTGTTTGGAAAGAAGATACACCCACAAAAGATGCGTACGCCAGAGATAATATTGTGAAGTGCGAGTTTATTTTTCGATCAACTTTATATGTTTTGAAACTCTTACTCTGTCTCTCTCCTCAAGATTAGGTTCCGTTTCGTTGAGTTGACACCAACGCTCTGAGAGACTTTATTATTGAAATAACGAAGGCTCGTCCAATTCGCTCAAAACTTTGGTGTTGCCAGTCGTAATCGAGCGGTCGTCCCGCCGAGGCGTCGCCCTGCCACCTGAGGTCGCGTTCACTCCCTCCCAGTTCCCAGTTGAACCTCCCCAAATGTAATCCACGAATAAAACTCCACCAATTACTATCCGGACGATATCGTACTCGCTCTTCGACTCACTTTGTGCGATATCGCTGTTTAAAACGTAACAGTACTTTGACATTTATGTTCGATGCAAAGCGTCGAAGTTGTCAGGGTCCATCCGCCTAATTGTCTCCAACCGTTTCAATACCTACCCCTCACCAGCGGGAATCCCTTAGCTGCGGGCCCCCAGCCCCCTTTTCTAGGTTTTCCCCTTTCTTTATTTCTTTCTCCCAATTTCATTTTCCTATCGATGACAGAGCTCTTCCAAAATCATTCTGCTTCCAACTATCACCCCAGTAACTTCTCACTCTCTCCCACGGTCGCCAGTTCACGCGTTCTGAGTACTGCCCTTGTGTCTCCCAGTTGTACTCCATCTCACCTTAATTTAAATTCTTCAATTCCGTACGCACGTATAATACAGTCCTCCTCACGCTCACCGAGTTTCAGTTTCATTGCTATCCTCAGCTCCCCCATTCTTGCACCTAACAATTTATCTTATCTTAAGGTCAGTGTTAAACTTTCATTGTGTAGGCAGTGTATTGAACTATAACCAGGGTTTTGTAAAAAAGCTGGGGCCATAAAAGGGGATTTATGAGGCAAAAATCGATCATTTATTGGGCAGCTCTTGTCATTTTCCGGGAAATGAGAATTTTGTATTTTTGTTATGTCAGTTGCAAACCTAAATCGTTTCAGACTTGACAAAAAGGCGTTTTGATCGCTATGATAACTACCGGTTAGTCTTGGGTCAATTTTACTCATACCCTTATTATCTCCGATGGTTATCTGCAGGCAAAATATCTAAAGTTTTGTCCTCACGACGTAGGTTTAAGGTAAGCGATGAAATTCGCAACGCCGTTACACTCATCAAGTAGATACACGTTGCAGGTAGCCCGCCATAGTATACGGGGAGTCCAAGGCGTACTATTTGCGTCAAACTTTCAACAAAGTTTTCTTTAACGTTGAAGTTTTTAAGAAATCGTTCGGGCATTTTAGGGAGTCGAGGGAAATAATTGAGGGCGAAGGAGAGAGGTTCCCTAATGAAAGCTCAACTCCGGCAAACTGCTTTATAACGGCGTTTTCTCCAAGTTGGGTGAGAAGTTCGTCTACTGACGGAAACTTTTTTTTTTTTTTTTATTGAATATTTACTTAGTAAAACTTTAACAGGTTTCAGAGTGAGGTTTGGTTGGGAGGGGGGGTTGAGGAGGCAACGAAAGAAGTTATATATCCGAGTTTGATGCGATTGGATTCGAGTGAATGAAGTTATTTGAGAGCCATCCCGTCGTTGCCGCATAACGAATTGGAGACGGAAAAGCCGGACGTCCGCTTTATTAACTTGCCCCGGTTTCAGATGTCCTCTCTGTTTCCTATTAACGGAATCATTGACAGGACGGCACTACTGTGCAATTACAGGGCATAGTGGACTTTTCTTCCTAATCTGATGAGCCAACTACGGTTCCAACTGAGCATTCGAGGAAAATGACAGGTCTGGCGTACAACGTTTCGTCAACGTCTGTCTCTTCGATTATACTGTGCATGAAGCAAACACACAATGTCCCTATTCAACAAGTTTCTGTAGCATCGGCTTATTAAGATTAATTGTAGAGGTACACGGGAACTGAATTTTGATGTTTCTGCTGTGGAAATTTGATGAACTACGGTCGAAATCCCGCAAACTGTAAATGTTGAGAATAAGAACCGAATTATAGGAGAAGAGCGGCGATGAAAGTAATTCTAAGAAACTAACAAGAAAAAAATTCCTTCTATCAGAATAAATAGTTGAACTCTAGATATTGGTACAATAAATTGGAAACTTAGGCGAATAAAGGAAATTAGAATAGAGGGAGCTTAGGTAGAGGAATTAATGAACGTAGTGAGCGTTAGTGAGGACTGTATTGCACTTACTTAAGCGCGATCAAGGGGGCGCTGAATACATGAACTAGTTACACGAGGAAGAAGAAAGGAGAGCTATAAGGTGGAACGAGTGCCTATCGCGAGGAGAACTGAGAGACGAACGTGTGTTGGAAAAGAGCTGTGTGTGCTGGAGAGGAAGGAAGTTGAGTAGTGGGAAGACGATATTTTGAAAAGTCCAAGAAGGCAAAATTCGTCGTTGCTTCGGAAATTAAACTGAACTTGAGCTTTAACTTGAGCTTTGTCTGGAGGAGAAGCCGACTGAGTGGGTAGTTTGGACGTTCTCTTCGAAAACATCAAAAAGACTCCAGGTCAGAAATAGCTGGACTGAATGCACCTGGGAAAGGCCCAAGCTCAAGATTCCAACTAATTCAATCTGTGCTAAACAGGACCTGCTTGACGCAAAACGCCAAATCAGTATCAGGTTTTTTGACCTCAGACTTACCGCACCGGCCCTGACGGGATCCCCTGGCTCTTAAGGGCAAAGTCAGTGTTTCCCCACAAACCTTCGTCCTCAACCCCTCATTGTAACTATAGAAATTCCGCCCTTTCCGTTATTTCCAATCGAGGATGGGCATTCCGAAATATCGTTTCCTCCCCTCATTTTCACATTCCTCTCCACAACAGACAGGTCTTCCCAAACTCATTCTCCTACGAAGTTTCATGAAAATCGGTCGTTCTCTCAACACAGTCATCTAAGACCGTTCGCGATACGGTCGTCTCCAATTCTCCAAACGGAGACTTGTTTCATCTCTCATCGACATCTGATTCGGATTTCTCCTTCCTTCCTCGTACAACCACTTTCACGCCTTCAGTGCCCTACTTATTCGCGCTTACATACTCAAATCATATCCTGTTTAAGTCACCTCTTCTAGTAATCAAAGTCTCCTAATCTTGTGATATATCAACTCTTCTAATTACAAGTTCGTGCTCAACTAAAACCCGTCTCCGAGATTCATTCAAGTCTATCCTAGTCGAAACAGGGCCCTTGATGAAGTCTTGATGGAAGACTTCATCAAGGTACTATAAGTACGCGACTGTGAAATGACGAAGAAATAAATTGGAGCCAGCTTATCGGTCGAAAAAAGAGGTTGGAAACAGTAAATATCATAGATTACGTGGACCGCGGGTTGTAAAGAGTTGGATGGACCGTAGTTACAGTACGATACAATAAACGCGGAACGAATTGCATGAGACGCCCAACAGAAGACGGATACATTAGTGAGGTGGAACTTGTCCAAGTGTGACACTAGAAGTATAACTTGATAAACTGTCTTTTTTTTAAAATTTTCATCACGATTCCCAATCTACAGTCAACTGAGGCCGGAAATCACCTTCTGAATCCATAAAATACCATCTGAAACCAAAAAGCGCCTCGCCTCGCTGATAAATGCATGGTTCCTGACATTTTTTTGCTCTACAGAAACTCTCCCCCCCAACTTCTGGGTTCGGCCATTGTGCTAAATCACCCTCCCTGAGAAGAGGGGCCAGAGATTTCGTGAGCCCGTCCAATTTGCTTCCTCGTGAGAGAATGCGTCTACAGCGTCCAACTAAAATTAGTAGAGGACCAATCATTCTGCTGTCTTTGGATCGTTAAATATATAAGACGAAGTGCCGAAGGCGGTGATTAGATAGACTGTTAAATATGTCTTTGACCGTCATCCCGTCCTTTCATTCAAATCAAAAAATTACGTTGTCAGGACACACAACTGAGGTATTTATTTTCTCATAACTTAAGATCCTGAAATATATTACTTATTAAGTTTCTGTTTCGAAACGAATTTGTGGCCGTATATTTTATTTTATTTCCATATTGTTTTCACACTTTTTCACTTTGTTGAGAAGAATGAGGGGGAAGTAGTCACTCCTTTTTGCCTATTATGAAGTGGACGGTAATTTAATGACAATAAAACCATAGGCAAAGTGTCCCCCAAATATTGTGCTATAGTAATCCCCGGGGATAAAAGAACAGGTTTCAGTCTTGGAGGCGACGTAATTTCGAATGAAGTACGTGTTGAGAGTGATGGAACACTTCCGAAAAAACTCCACAGCACAAATACAAAATTAGATATCGTCTTGAAAAAAGCACAATGCTGGCGAGCGGCAGACGATGAAATGGGAGGGGAAATTGGAAGTAAAAAGGTAAGAGAGGGGTCATGGGAAAGGGAAAGTTTGTAAATACAGAGGATGACTCCCCGGGCAAAAGGCACCGAACCAATCGACCTCCGAGAACAAAACCCAACACACTTGAATTTTGAAGTCCTAGTTCACACTGACGTTACAGGATACCCTAATCTTTGTACTGCTATTCTCATTAACGATTCATAACCTACTTTTATGCGTACTGGGTACTGACTTAACAATGGCCAGACGTCTTTACATCGAAAGCGCTCGCCCACAGCGTTCTACCAGCCAGAGAAGACCCTGAAATCTTGTTTGTCTGCTCGAGGTGCTGACAGAAAATGGGGAAATCGAATTAACGAAGGAAAAGTATACGGCAAAAACGCCTGGAACTGATGTTATGCAACAAAACAACATGGATGATTTGCGTCAGTGGCTTGGGGTGCCAAATGTACGTGTGTCGCGGGAAGTTGTGTGTTGCTACGCATATTTTTCATCATAACTAGTTCCGAACTGTGTGAATACGGGCACTACTGCGGGTATTTACATATCTTATCAGAAAATTACGATATTATAACTGCTCACTGTCTGAATACCCTGCCGCTCACAAACTTCCCGATTCCGATAGTGATTCCCCACCTCACTCATCAGGCACGGCACAAACTTGATCGAGTAGGTTAGCCTCACCACGGTCTGCTCAACTCTCACTTTGAGGGCAGCTACCAAATACCATTTGCATGTTCAGAAACAACACCCTCACAGTTTGAGCGGGGGTTCGCTTTGGACGATACCTTCTGTCCTCATGCTCAAATTATGTTCCATCCATTATGCCAGTGTTGAACTGGCACTGAAAAAATAATTTAGTTTTCCTTCCCTCACCATTGGCACAAGCCAAATTAGATGGGTTTTTGACTTCAGAACGTCTGCATTAATGGTACTCCCTGGCTCTACGGAAAGTCATTGTTTCCCCAAACACCGTCCTCCTCAACCCCGTTTGTTACCTATGGAAAGTCTACCTCCTCAGTTATTTCCAAGTGACAACGAATTTCCCCGGTCCCGGACTTTCCCATCTATCGTCCCTCCACTCAATTTCAGATTCCTCTCCAATACAGGCGCACCTTCCAAACTCATTCACGTAGGAATTTTCGCGAAAGTCGGTCGTCTCCAGTTCTCTCAACGCACAGTCATCTAATAGCTCTCGTGATATAGTCGTCTCCCAACAGACACTTGTTTCACCTCTCATCGACATCTAATTCGGATTTCTCCTTCCTTCCCCATACAACCAGGGCCCCCTTGGTCGTCCTTATATACTCAAACCATATCTTGTTCTGGTCACCTCTTCTTTGTACGTCTAAGTCTTCAAATCTTGTGGTATCCCAACTCTTCGAATTACAAGGGTTGTTGCCACCATTTAAGTCTACTTTGGTCAAAACACCATCGAACTAACTGTTTCTGACAATAATTCCCCACCTCTCTCACTCTATTCACACAAAGTTCATCTTCGACAAATATCGCTCTAGTACGTTACTACTACTACAGCCCCGCTCTTCTCAACCTTTACTTTAAGTGGCTTCTGAAGCCCTGTAATTGGACATAACGTTGTGAGGCAATAACTGACCAGTTAACATGTTGAGTGGGTGGGGTTGTTCTTCCACCGTACTCTGTATTTTGACGTACTTTACGCCTTCCTTGAATTGCTGACATTAATCCTGGAGCAGTGTTGGCTGGGAGGAGGAGAAAGACAATGATTAGGAGGAGGAAATCATAGAAAGGGTTGGCATCCGTAGTGCAGAGGTTGGCGCAACGAACCTCATCCAGCTCCGGTGGTTTTGGCAACTCACCCTCATGCCTCCCACGTTATCCGTCTGTACAGTAAATCGACAATTACCGCTGGATGAAATAGTAAAACTGCGACTTCACGTAGCTTTTAAGAAATTACCTCTTTCGTCCATTGGAACGGGCCTGTAGTCGGTTCCACGACGAGAATCGAGCTTGTCACGCTGTGTAGAAGTTATGTGGTCTTTCAGAGAATTGAATTCTTCCATAATTTCTTGAACAGGAACCCACCCCCTTAGCCACGCGAGGGCTTTCTTCGCATCTTCGTCTCTCCCTCGGATCACGAGCCACACAGGAGATTCTGGAATCTGGTTGGATCCGTAAAAAAAAGGAAGAATTGTTAAAAGCGGGAGTAAGGTTTAAATGATAGTTTCAATCTTTTATAAGTGAAAAGGAAAACTGCAAAGCATTTCGGCGCCAATAGATTTTAAAAAAAATCTGATTGTATAACAACTCGTGTAACTCTTACGAAAGGAATGTTCGAAAAACTTCTGTCTCTAATGCCTTCTGTGAGCCCTGAACCAAGAACCTACGTTTTGAGGGTTTGAAGTTCGTTTCCCAGCAAAGGGCAAGTGGAAAAACAAATGAAACAAACCAAAAGAAACACATTTAGACCTAGTATTTTCCGAAGGAAACTCAAAAAGAAATTACAGCTTATTGCAAATCGTTCCTTCTTACTTTGAGGATCAAAAGAGAGTAGAAATGATTGTGTGAACCACACAGCAGTTTTCATGCAAACTACAGTGCGAGTTTTACTGAATCGCCCACAGAAATCAATTCGCCCAACCGAAAAATTGCGAATTTCGGCATTTTATCGTACTAAATGAAAATTTTCGTGAGGAAATTCCAACTGCTAGTGACCGTAGAGTGGTGTTAGTTCGTTTGGTGAGGCGCCTTTGAACTCAGTGCAACTTAATACATAAGGAATAGGTGGGGCGACGAGCGTCAAGTACAAGCGACAGATTTCCCGGAGCCATCCCCAATCGAGCGGTTAAGTGCTGCGCAATCTTCATGAATTACGCACATGGAATGGTCAGGTGGGCTTCCCCTTTGATTACCTGGCTTGATAGATTGAGGACCGGCCATGTTTGCGAAGTGGAGCCGCACGTACAGTGGCACGGCAAGTAAGTTGCATACTTTAAACTTCGATGGCGATGGGGGATTCATAATTGCATGTAAAACAACATTGCGTCTACTTTTCCTGTACCGCTCCATAGAAGCCGTGAGTGTGCGGTTACTTTCTACAAAAACGATAGAAACATTTTCATTAAATTGAGTACGAATTTTCTGAAAATCAGTTCCTAACTTTTGTTCCCTATAAACATTTCTGTGAAAATGCCTTACAGTGGGACAACACCAGATGAAGTTGTATTTACTTTACTTGGCCCTACGTAGTACGAGGGGAAGCTACGTGGCATAATTCTGATCGAAAGGTCGGCAATAGAAACTCTCAATGCCTGGTCTTGATGACATCGGCTACTTTCGTTCTGTTTGTGCCGTTTATAATGGTTGGGGGAGAGGAAGGGATGTCAATTTTCGGTAGAGTACACTTAGTATTGGCACTTGCGGGGTGGAGGATGGTGTGTAGAGCTAATAACGCAGATGGTGAGTGGTGGGGGAGCAATTAGAGCTAATTAGGTGGAAGCTGAGTGTTGAGGAAGACGGTAATTTGAGCAAGTCGAAGAGGGTTCGCACTATATGACTGAATGAGGGAGAACTGGGCGATGTGTCAGTCACCTTATTTTATATACTAGTTCTGCAGTAGTTCACTGCCTTGAACGCGGTGGTCATTCTTATAATTAAAGTCGTTTCTCCGTTGCGACGCGGCATACCTTTTCCAGAGTATTTACAAAGAAGGAGGGGGGGGGTCGTTAATTCAGAATTCGTCAGTAGCAACGAAAAGCAGTTTCCTTCTCGTCGTTTTGGTTTTTGGTCGGGAAAAGGCTCTGAAGCGAGGAAAAAGGCGCTTTGATGTATCAACTCGAAAATAAGTCATTCACAAAATCAACTCATTCGAGAAGCGAGTCGTGCACCAATTCCCTCCGAATTGAAATGTGAGGTAAACGGAGGAGATTTAATCTCTAATTGGAGGGTCGTTAGAGGGGGCTTAATTCCATCACTCTGCGGAGGGCCCTCACGAATGAACCCTTCTGTCGTAAGGCGTCACGCTATTTTTCGAAGAAGCTTCGAATCAAGGCCGAAGATAAGTGGCCCTCGATCCATCACCGTGAGATTCTCTCGCCCAAAGTAGACAGAATTTGAGCTAAGAAGGTAATGATGACCGCGGAACGCCGTGCAGACGAGTATTTAAATTAGTTTCCTTTCTCACCTTCTTAAACCACAGTAAATTCTGACTTGTTGAGTTACCTGAAGCACGGCAATTATAGTGATGATCGGTACCGACGCGCTGATGGCGGTAAGCGTTCTCCAGTCCGTCACAGCTCCCATCAAGTAGACTAAAAGCGTGCCCATTCCAACGAATATGGCCGTCAAAGAGGCCATTCGTCCTCTCAAGTGCGGTTGGCAAATCTACGGACGATCGTTAATTAATTACTACGACAGAGGCAACAGAACATCCGCTGAAAGAGAGACGATGCGAGGGAGAGTGGATTGAATTAACTAACAGTTAACTAATTATTATTCAATTCTATAGTTATTAATTAATGCTCAATTACTGAGTCAATTATGGTTTCACGATCAGAACCGTATGTAGGGCAAGATGTGAAATGCTGGATTTCAACATAGAATGTGGGTTGACGGCAGAATTATAGATGCGCACTGCGTAATACAGTCAAGACGAGAACGTTAATCATTTTTTGGCAAAATGCCCGATTTTAGGTGGTTCCAGAAAAACATACTATGATTTTAGATTAGCTGAAGAAACGGATGAGGTTTATTTGAAGGTTGAGTGAGTGCGTTCTCCTCCGGGAACTGATGGCAATAACTTTAACGGGCCAATAGCGTGGTAAAGAACTACGAAAACTACCGATTTTCTGATATGATTCCTAAAATGAACTCAAAATCGATTTTGAATAAAATAACCGTTTTTACGAAGTAAGCTGAAGACATCAAAGTTCTGGAGGAGGAACGCGGAACAAAGATTGAGGCCATAGATGTATGTTTCGATCGTATCGCGCAGTCGTTCAGACTCGCTGGGTTTTCGGAGGAAGATTAAGATCGGTTTTATGACGTAAACCGGTTTGAAGTGGAGTTGGAAAGATTCGCATTAGGGCGAGCCCTGCCTGATGACGTTTATAGCGTTCTTCATTTTAATCTTCCTTCGGTTGTGGCATTTTGGATATTAGTCGTCCATTTTCGGATAACCGACGTACGTTCAGTGTTCTAATCAAACCTCAAACAGGTTACGGTAGGATCCTTCGCGTTTTTGCCGCGGCGGAATTCGTTGGCTACAGGCATGTTCGGGGAAGGCCAGAAGGAAAGACTGCGAGATCGGCTAGTGGTTGGAAACAGTGACGCGAAAGAGCAAGAGGAACTCGTAAGACCGCATTGTAATATTGACTCAACATTTCATGCAATAGAGGCGGGTGCCCTTTGGTTGGAGCAAGCCCAAATTCATCGAACGTTGGCCAGGCAGCGCCTTAGTGAACAATACCCTAACCTAACCCAAATTCAACGTTGGCTCGTTGCTGCAAGAGAGGAGCCATTCGTGAATGGGAGCGCACGGAACGGAACATAGTGCGCTTGCTGGGATGGAGGGGCGGACGTCAGTTCCCCCAGGGCTGCCATTGCAGTGGAGTGGGGTTACGACTCCATGCGAGCCGCTCATGCCTGTGCGAAGTTCGCGAACCTGCTCTGGGCACCGAGAGAGAAGTGTGGCAGCCTCCTCCAATGGGGAGGTGTGTGCCCTGGCCTGCACGTCCTCGAGAAGGGCAAGCGAAGATACGTCTGCCATCTGCATGCTTCTTCTTCCTAAACTAAGGACCTTTCCCTGGACAGCCTGATGAACTTTACCTTTGACAAGGTAGCCTTAAACTTTTCTCCCACTTTCTAACCTCTTTATGCAAGTGGCCCTTGGTGGTGACCACATAGGGATCACTTTTTCAGCCTCCTCATTCCCTTCTACAAAGTCAAGTTGTTCTTTTTAGCCAGGGGTTTCAGTCTAGTCAGGCATTTCTAAACCAGCCCTGGTGTAGCGCTGTTAGAACGCAGAGTTTGTGGGCAGGCGGTTTGTGAAACACATTTTTTTTCAGTTTCAGTCTGCATAGCAGATGCTGCATGACATGATCACTGTGAAAACCTAAGCCTTGAAGGCCGGCACACCCAAAGGTATGGCTAAACATAAAAACTTGCTCCTGCGAGGCCACCCTCTCTTTATTCGTCTTCATTGTCTCTAGCATGGGGACACCTTGATCATGAATGAGTATCGTGGAAGGTTATACTTCGAACCTAATCCCTAACATGCAGAACAATCTCCACGTTCCTAATTCCAACATCCAGACGGAGTCGTCTGCAGGTGCTCTCCATCTCTACATGTTAGTGGTGCCAAGTAGGAGTTGAAAGTGCACTGAAGTACTGCTAAGTCGTAGTAAATTAGTTAACTAGCTCTGCTGAGTGCACGTTTCACACCAAATAACACACTACCATTGTGTTACGAGCAAAAACGTTAAAAAAGTAATCAAATAATTAACGATTAATTGATTAATAAAAAATCAATTTTGGCAGTTTAATCGCAAATACGCCGTGTAGAAACTGGGTCGAATGGAATGATTATCAGACGTGTGCAACTGCGTATAGTGAAACATCAGTTTTTATAGTGAGCCAAAGTCAACTAAATGAAAGAACTCAAGGGACTACAGCGAAAGTACTCGTTTCATCGTTTGTACTTCCTCCCTCCCGTCACATCAAAATCACCCACCAGCTCGACTCGTAACGGCGCGCCAATTGCCGACAGGCGCCAACGGGTGACTGGAATATTTAGTTTTCGTCGTTCCGTTGTAGTCGGGTCATGTTTCGTATGGTTTACAGGTATTTTTCGATACTGAATCGAATGGGGTGGGTCTCGGGGCTGTAAAACTAGGTCAAGCTGTTCATGAGCGTGATAAACCGTTGTGTAATAATTTGCAGGGTTTTTACTTTATTGCAACCCACGACTCAAATTAATTGTGAGGAATTAGGCACACTGCCACTGGGCTCGTGGAACGTTCCAAAGCGCCTTCAGTTTCACGAACGTAGTGGCAGTGTGAAAAACTAAAATTGAAGGCCAAACCGAGGCGTTTTAACTGAACTATAGCAGTTGAAGGCGTTTCACTGCGAGGGCTTATATCACGAAGTTGCTACATCGGAAACGGCTTCAAAGACGGGTTATAGCGACGGGGGGGATGGACGTTCCTAAAAGATATACAGCTCTCCATGCAGGATAAACCGGAGGAATGAAATGTTTTTCTTTGTTCTCCACGAATTACAATAACAATGGAAAATAGGAGAAAGGAAAAGAGCAACATGGAAATTTGTGTGGTTTGAAGATATGAATGCCTCAGCTTTCAGCCCAGGTGACTTCAAATCGTCATAACTAATATAAACAGAATGTTTCGCTTACCTCGCCTACATAACTAAAAGATGGGGCTTCGAGGAAACCAACGCTGAAACCCATCATTACCGCCGCAGCATATAGAGCCAGTACAGACTGCGCCGAGTAAAGGAGAAGCCAGGCGGCAATTTGTGGGAGGTTTACCAATAGAGTGCATTTCTTTCTTCCTAGAGAGTCTTGAACGAAGCCCGACAGCACGCTTCCAACCGGTTGATTGATAAATAACAGACCAGCTGGAATGAATGAAAAGACCAGGTTAGAAATCAACCAAGTCAAATCACGCGACGTTCAAATAGCTGCATCGTATAAACACCGCGAAAGATTTCATGGTAGAACGTTGAAAAAATCTTGTATATAAAAAACTTTAACTCGGAAATGTGAAACATAAGCGCTTAAATGGGAAGGCACGCGAAGTGCAGGCAAATCCGTCCAAACAGGATTCCGCCGGTTCGACGAATTATCTTCGTTGTACCGACTCCAGCTGGCTCGCTGCCTCGATCCATTGGAAGAACGGCTACAAGCTGTTGTCCTCGCCTCGGTAACTCGTCCACACACCTACGAAGCAACATTCATTCAGGCGCGAGGCGAGGTCCTTAAACGCACGGAATTTGTGCATAATACATCAAGAGAGCCTGGGAGCCGTCGGAGAAGGTTGAGTTTTCTCAAAATGATTCAAATATTCACTTTGTGCGTTACACCAGTCCACACTGTAAAGAGGTTTAGTCTAAGTTCCACATGCTCCAGGTTAAAAACCGCTTAAACCCTTAAAAGTTGAAGCGAAGCTCACCGAACCACGAAGCTTGTTCGTCACTCATTGACAGCCCAGTTTTGGCGTTATGAAGAGACCCTATTACCATAGTAGGAATACTGATAAACATCCCCAGGGAGAGAAGCAGCATGCTTTGCGCTAAGCTGGCCAATATCTGAAACGAAATAGTGAGCGGTGCATGAATCAAATGTTAGTTTAAAACTCGTGGGAGTTAGCAACCAGAGCGAATCAACCAGTTAAGCTTGACGAAGAGCCGTAACTGACCTGAGGAGCCGACGTTCTCCATGAGGGTTGAAATGGTGGACTAGAGTTATCAATAGCAACGGAAACGGGACTAGTAGCACCGCTGGGGCACATTGTGATAAGTCGCCTGAAACAATGACATAAGATGATTAATTCCATGAATATTAGATGTCAAAACTATGAACCACATTGAAGAGTCCTTCTGGCAATTGGTAATGGTGATATGGTACAATGAAGAAAAGAGTGGAACCCACACAAAACAGATGTAAGAGACTGTTTGATGCGTTCTGCCGTGTGAGCAATGTTGGTCATTCAACTTCTTAAGGTGCTGAAATAGTAAAGCCTGGCTACATGGCAGAGACAGGCCTAAGAGGAGCCACTATTGAAAGAGTAATGAACTGGAACCAGCGTGCCTCTGCTTGGTTCGGTTGATGAAGAGGAACTCAGGCAGTGCCCCCTCAAAAACATCGACGAGGTTGGAGATTCGGAGGGCATCCATGGAAGAGGAAAGAACGCTGTAGATGCTTACTGTTGTAGTAGGCAAGCTGGTTGCTGATGCGTTGCTCTTGAGATCTACAAACTGCGGAGAAAGACTGCAGGACAACCAGATACGTTCAAGCACTGGTATCGTCGCTGTGGGTCCAGACCACTCTGAAATGACCCTTGACGACCAGGTTCCGATCATAAGTTCAGGAGGCGCTTACATCACAGGCCAGGCCTTTGTATGACGATGTTGGGAGCCCGTGGTACGAATAACATCAGTGTGGCGAGAAGGTGTCAGCGGGCGTTCTCCGCGGTATCACTACTTGCGTGTTGCTCAGATCGCGTCTAAACTGATGGGCGTTTTATTGCACAATTCCCTTTTATCGTTAATTCCTTCCCACTACAAAATCCATCCCTCGAGTTCGGGCACTGCTGGGTGCCGTCCCTATTTCTTCAACCATTATCTAGATTGTTGTTTTAGGTGCCACACAAAATAGAGTGTGTGTGTGTGTGTGTGTCTATAATCAGACTTAACTTTAACTAGTCAGTAGTCTCTTCATAAACGTACCCCTGACAGTCTGTTGATCGGAGACAGGAACCAAAATGTGGCGGAAAAGCGCCTTTTTCTGACAGTTTTCAAAATCTTTACAATAATGCGTCAAAACAGATTTTGATCAAGCCTACGTGATGCTTTCAGCTAACTAGTATCCACATCTTGTCAGAAAATGAAGTCAGTAGAGGAGGGAGCGGGAAAATGTCAACCGGCCAATTTAGTTAGCTCGAGGTACAAATCTGAAATTACTTACTCGTTTCACAGAAAAATCAAGTTATTCTTTCAATCACGAACTTAGCACCAATTGGACCTCGAGGAACGTGTCATTTGGTGTCCAATCCCAGTTCTCATTCGTTCACTTCGGGTAGAACCTATAAAAACACTTGCTGACTCTTCGAAGTCCTCGACAAAACGGGCGCGATTTCGCGATTCCCGAAATGACCAGTCGTGAACGAATTTCTCGAACGGTGGTGAGTAATCGAAGGACCAACGAAAAAAAAAAAAAAAATGAAGGGCCAAGAGCAGCGTCTTGTCCTTCGGCCAGTCACATTCGAAAGCGGACGGTCCTAAAAGGATCACGAAAAGGCGTTAGAGTCGCAGTTCTTTGAGAGGCGGTCGTGTCTCTAATACCCGACTTCTGGCGCGGCTGATTGGATCTGTTGTAATATGAGCGGTAAAAGAGGATTCGGATATTGGTTCATCTGAGCTGTGATGAAAGGTGAACTATCGAATTACCCCTATTACGTCGCCTGAACGGGCCCCAGGATCGCTTCCGACCTTCGTCACATTTGGTTTCAGCGTAGCAATTTTTCTTCGGACGCCAGAGGTGAATAACGTGAGACTCTTGTCAATGGGCTTATCCTTCTTCCTCTCTGTCCACGTTCAGTACTAGCAAGGATTTTCGTTTTTATCGACTCATTTGGTTCAATTCCAAGGTTACAAGGTTTGGATACTTTCCATTAAGACGTCTTCCCCGCATCATGTCTGGCTACTCTGATAAAGTCGTGGTGTTTGCCCACAGAGAGCTCTTCAAAGTCTGACAGCTCAAAACTTTTACAACAGTTCTCCTGATTGCAATACCAATCTTTGAAGTGTTTCAAGTATTCCTCCGCACCCTCCAGGTCAACAGTAACAGGTATTATTTGTCTATAACAGTTTTGAGTCGTGCTATTCATCACTTCATCAATCCTTCCTTTCTGTACTGACAGGAAGATAAGAGATTTTTGATTTTTACACCTCCCACCTGGATTCGATCTTTCGTTCTCTGAGTCCAGGGTCAAGAACGAATACCACTAGGCCCTATGGAATTTATACAGTTATGGCGTGAAATACATTTAGCAACGAGGTAAAAGCGTGAGAACCACAAGCACTCTGCCCTCTGCTTTACCCACTTTCCTCGTTTGGCTTCATAGAACAGGCATTCCTTACAATTTGAGTAAAGAACAAACCAAAGTAAATCGTGAAAGGAGGGGGGGGAGGGTAAGGAGGTTAATACATTTAAATGATGAATCAGCAGTGGTGAGGGGAGGGTGTTAAAAGTACTTGACTCTTAACGACTTGTTCTGGAGGGGGAGGTCATCCTTACTAGCCCCTAAGTCATTTTCTATTTAGTTGAAATTCGTCCCTCATGGAAGTTGGCTATTTCTTTTCCAATTTATATTTTATAATAAACTAATTATTTATTGATTAATTAACTTTAGATAGGACAACGCTGCGAATTGAGTCAAAAGCATGAAACATGGAGACGACAAAAACAATTATTTCATTCAGTTGAACGCATCCTACTCTTCTCATTTGAAAGTGAAAAAGAACCGAATAATTTATTCTGAACACAACTGAAAGGAAGTTCACGACTACGCAGAATCTCAATAAGCGGGAGTACCGTACTGACTGTAAAGTAAAATGGAGGTGAGTGGATGATAGTGAAAGCGAAGGCGATAGCTCTTGAGAGAGAAGGTAAGTTTTGAATAGACTCGGCAAATGCCTGGCAATCCGTTGCGCCACTAAAATGCAGAATGCTACTATTTCCTAAGATCACTTCGCTTAGTTCAGAACTTGGAACTGCCATCAGCTTTCGAGCGAGTTATGAAAAATGAGCTTACAATTGTGGATCTCATTATTGTTCTTAGCGTCGACAATTGGATGGTGTTTAGGCGTTCGAGGTCGGACGGGGCTTCCATGATTAGGTTTAGCCAAAAGCTCCTGCATTGTTTATAGATTATTTGTTTCAATAACAAGATTGATCTTTGTGTGAAGTCAGTACATAAAACAAATTACCCCAAACCGGTACAAAGTAGACTGAATGAATTCGGAGTCAATACCAGTACTTTTGCTGGAACGTTGAGTTATACCATGTTTATATAAAGCGAGTGAGTAGTAGCTACAGCGATAAAAATGGCTGAATGTGCATGTGGTTCAGGCAGCGTCACTGGTTTTTATAACAAACTGACTGAGTCCGCTGGCCCGAAAGCACAACTGGACAGTGTCAAGGTCTTTAATTAATACATAAAAAGAAGAAGAAGTTTATTTTGTGTTATAACCTATTTAAATAAAGAGGTTACTTTCCGGTTATACTTTGAACAACGTGCGTTAGTTTACAAAATCCCATTTTAAAACTGTAATTAAATGTTACATGGTGCCGAAACCCGGGACTGCACAAGGACATTGAGTGGCATTGGTCAACGAATCACGATGCTGCATTTGAAAAATTGAATTCACAAGTCAAGCGAATTCCAACGCGTGTACTTGCTCATTTCAACCCTAACAAAAGTGTGACTGTATCTGTAGATGCTAGTAAACATTCAACTGGTGCTTGTTTGCTACAGGAGGGATGGCCAATCGCTTATAGCTCTAGATCACTCACAAAAAGTCAGTTGAATTACAGTCAACTTGAAAAGGAGGCTCTTGCTATCCTAGAAGGTTGCAAAAAATTCCATTCGTATATTTGGGGAAATACATCGTTGACGATAGAAACGGATCATAAATCTATTGAAGCTATTGCCAAGAAACCACTCCACAATGCACTAGCGCGTTTACAACGGATTATGTTCCAAATAATGCCGTATAATCCTGTAACAATATATAAAAAAGGAAATCAGCTGCATATTGCTGACTTGTTGAGCCGTGATATAAAAAACCGAATCGAAAAAGATGATCTTCCAAACATTACAATTCATGTAAATGTACCATTCTCCAAAAATCGACTGGATGAAATAATGGAAGCTATTCAAGAGGACCCTCAACTGACACAAGTGAAGGGCTTTATACTTGATGGTTGGCCTGAAAGCAAGAAAGGTTTACCAGAAGAAATTAAATTATTTTTTAGCTTCAAAGAAGCTGGGAATTTACAATGGACTTATTGTGAAAGGAAATCAGATAGTCATACCGAAAAATTCGGTTCCTTTAGTCCTTGCAGAGCTACATAGGGGCCACAAAGGCATAATTGCTTGTTTAAAATTAGCAAGGGCCCAACTGGCCTAAAATGGCCCAAGATATTGAGCATTTTGTTCGTAGCTGTTCCACCTGTCAATCAGTTCAGAGAGATAATCCCATGCCAACCATAGTAAGTGGCAAAATTCCCTTACGTCCTTGTCAGTATGTAGCTTCAGATTTGTTCTACTTTAACAAAAAAGATTATTTGGTCATTGCTGACAGTTATTCTGGCTTCTTTGATTTTGTAGAGCTACTGTCTTGCACCAGTGGAGCTGTGATAAGGAATATGAAACGACGGTTTGCGTTATTTGGTATCCCAGACCAATTGAATACCGATGGAGGACCACAGTACAGCAGTAAAGAATTTAAGGATTACCTTACTAAGTGGGACATAAAACATAGAGTTTCCAGCCCTGAATTTGCAAGATCCAACGGTTTAGCTGAGCGATACTGTCAGGAAGCTAAATTACTATTGGTGAAATGCCTAAAGGAAAAAGAAGATGTGTTTCTTGCTTTATTGAATCACCCAAACATTCCTAGGGATCGAGTCGGATCTCCTGCTCAGAGACTGATGGGAAGACGTACAAAATCATTGCTTCCTACTCTTGATAAAAATCTTCAACCCCTACTCGTCAACCCTCATGAAGATCATCCTGCCTAGAAAGATGGAAGACAGAAGAGAAAGCAGCAGCTGATCGCGGTAAAAAGACCCACGTAACGTATTGTACAAATGACAAGGTCATATGGCGTCACTGGTTCCAGCTGAAGTTGTTGGTGGAGAAGGTTCATCTAATTCCTATATTATTCAGACTAAGGATGGAAACATATATAGAAGAAATTCCTGGTTACTTCGAACCAGAGTAGATAGAGACGATATTACTCCCAACTTGTCTCAACCCGGAACATCTAGCCAGCAAAAACTCTCAATGGTGTCTTCCCCTCCAACGCCACCTCATAGAACTTCAGTGCAATCATCTTTGCCTATTGTTTCTCAGCCAGAAACACCTGACAAAGATCTCAAAAAGACACCTGACAGTCGAGACCTTGGTTCTCCACAACCTGACAGTTCTAACTCCAAGGAACCAGTGAAACAAACTCAGAACATTGCCCAGCATTGGTTACTACAAGCCGTGGGAGAGTCATAAAGCCTCCCAAAAGATTCACTTTTGAATAAGGGGGATGTCAAGGTGTTTAATTAATACATAAAAAGAAGAAGAAGTTTATTTTGTATTATAACCTATTTAAATAAAGAGGTTACTTTCCGGTTATACTTTGAACAACGTGCGTTAGTTTACGAAATCCCATTTTAAAACTGTAATTAAATATTACAGACAGAAGGTATTATTCGCGAAAACCAGTTAAGAGTATTGAGGGCCAAACTTTGTCAGGGGCGTTGATAGCCCCATCGTGTGAGGTACTGTAAACATCGAAAATCAGCGATCTCCGTGAATGTTGTGTCTTGTTATTTGTTAGGTTACTTCTACAGTTACAATTCTGCATTTGAGGATGTCTGGAGGAGTTCCGACCGGGTGTCCTCCACCTCCCTCAAACCCCGAAGTTTAAAGACGAAGTTAGAGATGGAAGAACTACCCTTCAGTCACTCCACGACCACCACGGTGTCCGCAGAGCAAGCGCATAATACAGCATTGTCAGGCCTTGCCCTGGGTAGGAGTTGGATTCCTCCATTCTATCTGGCTTGCCTTACGGCCACCTGCCGTGGCCCTAACCCATAATGCACTGGCGCAAGGCCACGGCCTGTGCATTTCCGTGGTACCATGTTTGAGACAAACAACACTTGAGGCCTTTCGAGGGCACTTCCTCATGCCAGGACGAGACAGTTTGGACTTGTGGGTAGAGGTCCCTTAAGCTTCCAACCACTACTCAGGGGCTCAACAGCCGCGCATTTGGATTTTCCCTCCCATACAGAAGAACACGAGCTATCACAATAACTAGTCATAGCAACGATTTCCAGCCGAAAGGCTGTAAAGCCGCCAGAATTCGGAGTTCACCAGGATTCCTTTCATCGTGTGAGTTGAGATCTTCTGCCAACCCTACACGTTGTTTGCTCCCCTTTTCGTCGCTATAATGTGCCTCCAAAATTGACAACTACTCATATCCTTAATGCTCTACGAAGTCACGACTCGGAAACAGGTTGTGACGCATTATTCCCAGCAAGTTAAGCTTTTAGGTAATCACCGCTGTTCGGTTTTTGTGAGTCAAGTTTCCCCTCAGAAACTAAGGCCTCGATTTTCCCATTAGTCTCCATAGAAACTTTCACCTTTCAAGCCTTTCAGAGAGCTGATGGCTTATGAGCTGCTCTTGCTTATACTTTTGAGTAATAAGTGAATCAGGAAGAGGCAACTTCTCACTTTGACTAGAAAACGTCCTTTGCCGAAAAGGGCTACTGCAGTCTTCTGCTAACAGAAATCAAAGGATCCTTTGTCGACCGTTTTTAACTCGAAGGGTTTGTTGAGAGTAGCAAAAGAGGCGTTCTGAAACAACGGAGCAGCTCTTTTTACTTTCCTTAAACTCTACGTAATAGGCTGGAAAGTTATGAAATCGGCTGTGAATAATATTGTATTTTGAGCAACGCATTAAAGAGATTGGAGTAGGGCCATCATGTACGGGCAGAAATTGGTATGTAGGACAGACAGTGAGAGAGGATTCCAGCACTTCGTAAGAAAGAGGCGACTGTCAATCGATGTCAGGATCTTCATTAAAAATACGGCCCTCGTACTGAATTTTGTCTCACACCAAATGAACTGAGTGAAGAAGATATTAGATTAGTTGGGACGGCGACAATGCCGCTGATAGTTAAAGACGACGTAGAACCAAAAATATACGGTGTCGAATAAAATGTGAGTGATCCCACAATCAAAGGACGGTTTGTCACTCTTCGTTCAATTGAATAAAAATTTCTCTTCAATCGAGTACAATACTCACCCCACTCTGTCGTAGGGGCCTCAGAAAGTAAAAACCAGGGGTGGAGAAACTGACGAAGCGGATCGCCAACTGTTGTGCGAAAACCGCTTAGTGCCGAAAGTAGTAGGTCAGGTTTGGCAGAGCCCAACCTTTTAGACTAACACGTTTTCGACAGAGTTCTCCGTCGAGAAGCAACAGTAATTTTCAACTTTCCAGCTGCAGAAAAACATGCACAGCTCTGGCAACTCGCTGGGTTATTGTCACTGCCCTTGAAATAACCACCGGATACCAAATGTGTTGTTGTGTCGAACGCCCGGATTTAAGGGGTTCGAGAAGAGACTACTAGCTTTTAACTTGGCGCTGGTCTTGTTTTACTTGGAGTTTTTTTCCCTGCCTCGAGCTGACGGGTCGGGGCTTCCAAATGAATGGAAAACTTTGGCTCGCTTCCAATCGACACAAACGAAACAGTGAAGAATCTCAACCCGAAATGAGCGGGGTCCTGACAAAAAAGAGGGTTTCGCTTCGAAGTGCGGTTCCTTTCCAACAGGACGAAGAAAATGATTTTCTTTGAAAAAAAAACAAAAACAAACAAAAACAACCTTCCCCTTCCCTCTCCACCATGACACGACACAGCCACTTTCAACTGCTGCAATTATATCCCTAGTAAATTGGGCGACGAGATGAATAAGGATGATACAGATAAATACGATAAAAAATCTCATCCGAGCTCTTAGGTTCATTTAGTGCCTGAGCATTCAGAACTCGGTCTCGAGCGATTTTGTTTGTGTGTCAACACTTTCAAAAACTTACTTCAAATCAACATAAATAGCTGCAGTGTGCCAGGGCCGGCGGAATGAGCTGAGCTTAAGGGCCATTACTGAGCGTCTCGGCACTAGTCAGATCGGTGGACAGCCACGTTGAGCCGTCAATTCCTATCTTGGGTGAAAAGAGAAAGCACAGGGGAGTTGAAAACTACCTAATTAGAAGGATGGAGGACAGGGCTGCTATCAGATGGAGATGAGAGAGCGACGGAGAATAATACA
Organism: Pachypeltis micranthus; assembly: GCA_020466155.1. Classification (NCBI taxonomy): domain Eukaryota; kingdom Metazoa; phylum Arthropoda; class Insecta; order Hemiptera; family Miridae; genus Pachypeltis; species Pachypeltis micranthus. The sequence continues at coordinate 33,658,625 of CM035773.1, forward strand.
ACAGCCAATGAATAATGAAATTATAATTATAACTAATCTTGTAATAGAAATCATAATCAACAAAAACCTCCGAAATCTCTGAACGGCGGTAAAATAACAAATACAAGAAAATAATTCAATTAAGTTTTAATTTAATTTGGCGATTCGAACTGACCAACGGAGAATCGAAATGAAGCGACGTCACAGGCAGGCAGAGGGGTGCAAAAAAAAAAGGCGACTAGCCAATCAAAGCGAAAAGTGAGTGAGTACAAGCCGTAATATCAAAATCTTTAAAGGCGAAGAGAAAGTGGGAGGATTCGCTAACAAAGGCGATTTAAAAAAATACGATGACTGCACGTGGTATAGTCGTCGGGGGAGCCTGGAGCTGTGTGTCGAAGACTCGTTAATTTCGAACAGAAATTGTGAGCCGGTGGGGGGGGGGGGGGCAGAAGCTCAATACTCTTAATTTGTCTCGTCGCGCCTTGATAGTCGGCTAGTTAATGTTGATGCTCGATCGACCAAGGTAGAATCGTTGAACTGTGCTACTGCCTTCGTTTTAATTTCATAAAAACTTCCAAAACTGAATGAAATAGTGAATCCCTTTTAAATTAAAAAAAACCCTGCAAATTATTACACACGGTTTATTATTCTCATGAACAGCTTGACCTAGTATTACAGCCCCGAGACCCATTCCATTCGGTTCAGCATCGAAAAATACTAGTAAACCATACAAAACATGACCTGAAAACAATGGAACTACGACAACTAAATATACCCCCGGCAATTGGCACGACGTTGCGAGTTGAGCGAGCGGGTGGTTTTGTTGAGACGGGAGGGAGGGAGTACTAACAACGAAACATTTACTTCCGCTGTAGTTCCTCCGTAAATTTGATCGAAATCGTTTGAGCCGTTTTTGAGAAAAGTGAAATACCGATAAATTAATATTCGACAAATCTCCTTTTCCGAGTTAACTTGGCTTATATCTCCGTTCAACAGATGGATACAGAAATAGTTGCGGCGAACAAAATGTGGGTTTAGAAAGTTGGAAGACACTTCATAAGATCACATCTGGTGAATTTACGGAAATGTTCAAAAATACGTTATTTTTGACACGTTTTGATTGTTATCTCTGTTCAATAGACGGTCAGAGGAACATTTATTCAGAACAATATATAGGTATTAACTGTTTGAAAAAATCTTGAAAGTTTGGTGATAATCATTGAAGCCGTTTTACCAAAAAGCGTAAAAAACCGATTTTTGCTTAATAGGCCTTTATCTCCGTTCACCGTTTTTTATGGAGATATGTATGGAAAAGAAACGTTAGGTATTGATTAGTAGAGAATAATTTGAAAGTTTAATCAAAATTGTTACGGCCATTTTTGAGAAAAATGCGAAAAACCCTAGTTTTTGGTACATTTTCGCCCCCCCCCCCACCGCTTCACATCGGCCGAAATCGCCCATACCCTTATTTTGGTGCCTACAAAAAATAACAAACAAAACAAAAAAACAGCTCAATCGGATCAGCCGTTCTCGCACAAATCGAACTACAGACACACACGCACGGACCACGCGCTGAAATTATGTGTTTCAGACTCAGTAGGCCTCAAAACGTAAAAAACTGAAGAAAACCCTTTTTCTTTTTTTTTTTTTTTGGCACGATTACTATGCTTTCCTTTTCTTTTGGGGTAGCGGAAAGTAAAATCCTGCAAATTATTACACAACGGTTCATTATTCTCATGAACAGGTTAACCTAGTATTACTGCTACGAGACCCATTCCATTCGGTTCAGCATCGAAAAATACTGGTAAACCATACGAAACATGACCTGAAAACAACGGAACGACGAAAACTAAATATTTCCCCGGCGCCAGGCGCCTGTAAACGTCTGTAGGCATTTATGATCCGATGTAGGGGTTCTCCTCCGCACTGTCGGGCAAAAACAGTAGGGGAAATTGGGACGGGGACTTCCAGCGAACCCTTGGCAATTGGCACGATGTTGCGAGTCGAGCGGGCGGGTGGTTTTGATGCGACGGGAGGGAGTGCTAACGACGAAACGTTGATTTCCGCTGTAGTTCCCGCGATTTCTTTCAATTATTTGACTCTAATAATTACTGTAATTTCCCTGTACGCAGTTGTACATGTCTGATACTTATTCCATTCGACCCAGAATGTAAAAATACCTTGAAAACGATACGAAACACGGCTTATTTGCGATTATACTGCGTTTCATTAATTTTTTTAACCATTTTTTGTCCATAACAACCATGGGCTTCGTCCGATCGGATTGCCGAGATGGCGGGTACAACTAGATACTATATGGGATTTTGTGCAAAAGAACGGATTTTTAGACCACGTTAAAGGCACAACACTGCTCAGACGGGGGATGGGAGACGGTGGACGGACTAGCCGGAAATTTGGAATCCCCATGTCTTGAAACGTAAAGTATCAAATTTGGAAGGGGGGGCCCTACCATAAAACATATGGTTATTATTCAGAATGAATAATAAACCAAAAATGACCATAACAGTAAAAATGCATAACGCGCTTTTGGCGGAAACAGGGGGAATGCCATCTTACCTGCTGGGATACTAGGTAAGTGGGATTAACGATCAGTGATTCCTCGAAAAAGTTCAAAAATAATCTGAGCTCTCAAACAGCCATTTCAATTCACAGTTCACTCTTCGTGAGGTAGTTTATGGTAGGAAAAAGAGCTCGATTTACACCACTGACTGGATTAAATAAAGATTGATACATCGATTGAGCCCAATATAGGGGGCAATTCATGACAGACAACGAGGCATTTATGCTCTATTTCTTTACAATTGATGGTAACTAACGTCGTCGGTTCTAGCGATTGGTTAGCTACAATACTTTTTGGCAGTATAGTCGAGTGGTTGTGTTCCAGTCTAACATTCGATGGCAAACAATGCTTGTTGCTCTTATTAACACAACTTTCTCAGACCCTGTGTTTGATTCGTGTTACAAGGGTGAATTGACACTCACTTAAACGTTCGAGGATTCAACATTCTGACACGTAGAACGCTTTTTGAAGTAAACGGGAGACTGTTTGTTGTAGCACTTGATCGCCTTGATCGCTGAATTCGTTGGAAGTGATTGCCGTTTACGACATTCCAGTTTTTATTTATTAATTACCTATCAGAATAATAGGCAAGGTGTTGCGAACTAATCTTCTCAAGAAACTGCAGTCCTGAATAAAAAAAAAAGACGTTAACGAAACGTTGAACTCGTAATCTGTCCTCCGAGTGCAGGAACCTGCTAAAGAGTAGGTCTCCTTGGTATTTCTGAATGCTCACGGTTGATCGGCCTACGTCCTCTGATCTTAATCATTTTCCGAAGTTGCCTCAACGTCACACTCGGACGTCAATGCGATTTGAATTCCGGCTGGTTGTTCGTGACACGGTCAATGGATTAACAAACTAGTTCTGGGGGGCTGCGCACCTCCGTTGATCAATTTGCGCGAATTATCTGTCTGCTCGGTATAGGAACTCGTTTCTACGCGGTCGCTCGAGGGAAAATACAATTATTACGTAACTCCCAGCCGGGCGTGGGCGGGGGTATGGGTTCGAACAACGTAGTGTTTTGAGTGGCAGAGGAGGACGACTAGAAGACTTGATTCACCGAGCAAGGACACCTGCTCGCCAAAGTAGTTGGAATAGTTTGTTGTTGATCTTCTTCGCCGCTGTTTGTACATAAAGGAAAGGTTCCTGCTGGTTCACCTCGAAGTGGCACATATTCCCGTGAATAGGCCAACAATTAAACTTCGCATTCGGCGCGTTTCGTACCAAATATAAATCCTCTTGTCTGCCCGTGATTCGGGAAACACGGCCTTTCTTTAAAAAATCGTGTTGACCGTTTCATAAATCCCTTGTGCATAGATTACTCAATGAAGATAGTACCATAAGTAGGCGAAAATCAATGAACGGATCGGAATCTTATTCGCCACCAGTTTCTATGTGGAACGTTCAGTCACTGTATTGACCAGGATAGACTTAAATGAACACGGTTTAAAGAAGCACAAAACGTGTAATTGGAGAGTTGAAGTTACAACAAGGTTCGAACACTTGAAGGTACAGACGAGAAGTGAGTTAACATAACATAAGGTAAAATCGTTCTGAGTGCCGTGTCAGGGGGGGGAACTGTCGCTTTGGAAGGGGTATAAATTCTTCCGATTGGTTGGTTTCGTATTGAGGATGGTTGTGACCAGAGGAGGAGTGACTGGATGGGGACAGTAAGTATTGGAGAAAATGAAAGCTCGTTAGTCGGGGGCTCTATTGTGTTTTGTGGTATTGGAATCTGAAACCTATTGTTGCAGAGTGACAAGTAGGAACGGTAATCCCAGAGGTGAGGCATTTTGAGGCGCTTGGAAAACTAATTGGGGAACTCGAAGCGTTAAGAGCCGGACGACTCGCAGGTATAAGGATTATCGGATCCAAAGACGGAAATGTTGTGATGTTGGGAAAACTGAGGTCAATGTATTTTGACTTGCTCAAAACATATTCCCCGCGCTGTGATGATGACATTGCAGGATATTACTGGGTAGGAAGGGGACATAATTTCCTCAGTGGACGTGTGAGGGAGCCAGATGAGGTAGCTACTTCCAGCTACTCGAGATATGCCTGATCTATCGTGGAAAAAGACGGGTGATACGACCCAATCTCCATTGTGTTACTGGAAGATTAGGTTCCATGAGAATCACTACTTGCCCGGGAGAAGGATTGATCCTGTCCGTGTATTACCCCACTTTGTTCTATCTTGTAGAGTTGTGAGATACTCCACTGTCCATCTCTTCCAGAAGGCTTTGGTCAGCTGAATCACTTGTTTGTACCTTTGATCCCAAATTGTGACTGGCATCCAGAGTGTTGTCAGAACAAAGTGGAGGAGGGGGCAATGGTGGAGGAGTCGGCATTGTCTTGTTTGAGGGTGTCACTGAGCTGCCAGAGGGTTATGCAAAGGTGGCGTGTTGTCAGATGGTGGTGGTTCAGAGAATATGGGACGTAAAATTAGGAAGTGTCCAGGAGTCAGGAAGTGCAGGTCGTCTGGGGACGTGGAAACACCTACCAAGGGCCGAGAGTTCAGAATTGCTTCAACACGAGTGAGAATAGAGATGAAACATTCTAAGGTCAGAACCTGGTTTCGAAGCCCTGTGCGAAGTAATCGTTTGGCTGATTTCACTGCTGCTTCCCAGAGTCCACCAAAATGTGGAGCGGCAGGGGGAATGAAGTGCCATTGTGTCCCATGTGCGAGGCTTTCCCTATTGACAGCAGTTTTGTAGACTTCGGAAGAGAGGAGGGATCGAAGACGGCGGAGTTCGCCGGCAGCCCCAACAAAATTTGTTCCATTATCGGAGTATATGGCACTTGGATTTCCTCGACGGTCACAGAATCTACGATAGGCCGAGATGAAAGCCGGAGTGGAGAGGGAAGTAGCAAACTCAAGGTGCACTGCTTTGGTGGTGAAACAAACAAAGACTACCATGTAAGCCTGGCGTGTTTTGCTCTGGGTTGAACGTGATGATGATCGAAAGGATGATGTAAGGTGAATGGTCCCGCATAATCCACACCAACTATTTGGAATGGTGCTGTTGGCTTTGTTCGAGAGGAGGAGCTGACCCATTGGTGGTTGGAATGGTGTAGGGCGGTAGGAGAAGCACTTGTTGCACTTGGACAGCTGACGTCGGACAACTCGTTTCCATCCACAATCCAATACTTCCCTACGGAGTGAAAGCTAGGGTGGAGGAGGGTCCAGTATGGAGGTTGGAGATGAGCTTCACTGATTAGTAGACGGGTCAGATAATGATAGGATGGCAATAGTATGGGGTGCCGGGCGTCAAAGTCTAAATTTGATGAGGCCAATCGCCCCCCTACCCGTAGAATATTGTCCTCGGAGCTAATAAAATAGGCTAAGGATTTACCAAGATGGGATTTGATGGAGCCTGAACGAGCTTCCTTCAGCTGGGGACTGAGGGCATGGAGCTGAGCGCGGCGGACCAAGATACGTTCTGCTTCCTCGACTCGGCAAGAGTAAGGAGGTACGTGTGCCTGGATGAAGGCAGATATTGCAGTGCGCTGCGACATTAGTGTGAAAGTATGCAGAGCGGCGTTGACGAAGTGTGGGTCAGAGGATCTGCGAGCCGTTACAATGAATCTATATATCCAGGCGGTTATGTTGCGGAGTGAGACAAAAGAGGAGCGACGTTCTTCAAGCAGCTGAAACGTGTCGTCATAAACCGGAGTCATGCTTAAGGAAACTGGCGTGTTTGGGCGAACTTCAAACGTGACATTAGGGTTAGACAATTCAGGACGAACTCGAACAAGGGGCCACTCATACGGTGATTGTTTAATCCAGGCTGGCCCTTCCATCCACTGACGGTGATCAAGAAGTTGCTGAGGTGTGAGCCCTCGCGAGGCAACATCCGCTGGATTTTCGGAGGTTCCCCACATGAAACCACTGCTGAGCTGGTATGTGAGACAGAGTGTCAGAGACCCGATTCCCCACGAAGGTTTTCCATGTTGGAGCTGGCGAAGCGGTCAGCCACGAGAGTGTTATCGTGGAGTCTGAAAATGCTAGTATGTGTTCAGCGCTGAGTTTTGGGAATAAGGGGATACCTTGACATCAGCTTAGCGAGAAGTTGGGCTGCACACAGTTCCAGTCTGGGGATGGTTGTGATGTTTTTACCAATTGGAGACATTCTTGCCTTTGCTGATATGAGTCTAGAAACATTCTGAGGGCACGGACAACTACGAGATACACCACGGCAGCATATGCTTGTTCTGAAGCATCTGCAAAGCCAATTAGATAAATCGGGCCGTCAGTTATCGGCACATGTCGGGGAATATGTAAACCAGCAAGAAGGGAAGCTGGGTCTGAAGCTTGTTCCAAGTAACGATCGTATCCGGTGGCAAAGGTGCGTCCCACTGAAAATGAGCCTGGGCGATCGGACGAGAAATAACTCTTGCGTACACAATTACGGGAATTAACCAGCCCAGTGGATCATAGATCTTCGCGATTTGAGAAATGAGTTCTCGCTTTGTGTGAACATTACTGCTAGCTGCCAGCCTGTAGAAAATGTGTCTGATGAAGGATCCCAACACAGTCCCAGTAACTTGAGTGGTGGCGCCCCATCGAATCATCAATGTTAGAGCTGAACTCCAAGGGTTCGGAGGGAGGGAGGATATGATCACGAGGAATTCCCTGAGAAGATCAGGGTGGTTTGAGGCCCACTTGTGAAGCTTGAGACAAGCTAGTGAAAGAAGATGGCATAACTCATTCCGTACGTGGAGAGCAGTACTAACAGAGTTTGAACCTCCGTTAACATCATCAACATACGTCTTCTCACGTAGTATTTGAGATGCATGAGGGTGGGAATCAGCATGCTTTGCGGCCAAATCCTCAGTACTCGCCCGGATAGCCACGGGGCCGAGGTTGTTCCGTAAGTGACAGTCTTCAGCCAGTAGTCAGTGATGGGATCGTTGGGGTTGAATCTCCATAAGATGCGCAAAAGTCTGAATCATTTTCCTGTGTCGGACTTGCCTGAACATTTGACGTATGTCTGCGGTGAAAACGTAGCGATTCATACGGAACCGAGTGACAACGTCACCAATGTCTAGCTGCAGACGGGGACCTGATAAAAGTAAATCGTTTAAGGAGTAACTCGAGGTGGATGGCTGTGAGGCATTAAAACTACCCTAATCTTGTCGGATGGGTCACCCGGTCGATGCCAGCGTGATGCGGCAAATAATACTTAGGAGTTCCCGGAGGAGGACGAGCAGTGGGTTCCATGTGGCCTTGAACCAGGTAGTCTTCCATGAACTGGTTATATGCAGTTCGCAATTCCGGCTTACGACGCATCTTACTTTCAATTTTGAATAATTGTTGAAGTGCTGCGGCGCGGGAATCCCCAAGGAGAGATGGTTGATGTTTGAAGGGTAAGGCTACTACATAGCGACCATCAGGAAGGCGGCTGGTAGTGGAAGTGAATATTTCTCAGCCTTTAGTTCCTCTGGAGTAAGTTGGCTCCTAGTCGGGGGTGTCTCGAGCTGAAAGAGGCGTGCTAAGAGGTAATGAAGTTCCCAGTCAGCTTTTCTAGTAGGTGTGTTGAGGACTGAGCGCATGGGAAAGATGATGTGTGTATCTTGACGGCGCTGGCACTGCCACAAAACATAGAAGGTTTATGAGGGAGGAGTGGAAGCACCTTTATCAGGGAATGGTTAGGTTTGGTAGTTGAGGTGGGATGATCAGATTGAGAAGGAGGTGGGGTCTGAATTAAGCTTGAGGAGGGATCAGCCACGAGTTCTTCAATAGAGTTCGTTGAAGGATTAGTGCGACAAACGGCGTTCAGTTTTTTCTCTGTGTTCCAGAACGGATGGGTGGAAGCTTACGGTTTTCTTTTGGGAGGGGTGAAGTAGCTGCCCGTGATGACCCATCCTAGTTTAGTACGGCGTGCCGTTGGAGACCCCTTGAATTGGATATATTACAGTTTGAAGATCAACTGACTCGAATACGGCGCTACCGAAAATGATCTCCACTGGCTGAGGTTGGAAGTACTTGGGGTCAGCAAGCTCTAAGGAGTTGAAGTGCGGCCAAGGTGGTGCGGGCAACGGAGAGGTTGGGATATCATTGGTAGCCCTGGTGATAACGCGAAGAGTTATGTAAAGGTCGGGTCGAGTAGGTTGACGAAGCCAAAGGGAAGTGGTTCCGAGAATTGTTGAGCTAGAGGTGCCTCCAACACCAGAAATGCTGATAGGCGGCGAGGGAGGATTATCATGCCAGTTCTGAGAGCAGCTTCCTGTGTTATCAGGTTCAGCTCACTACCAGTATCCAGTATGGCCCTAGACCGATGCCATTTACCACCAGCGTTGCGAATCGAAATTTCCGCTGTTGGGATTATTGCTAGATCTAGAGGGTGTGTCGAAGAGTCGAAAGGAAGATGTTTTAGCAACGAAGTTGGTTCGATTGAAGGGCATCGGTCGGCCATACCGCTAATCTACTTGCATGTAGGATCCCACGAGGATGTTGGGGGAGGTGAGCTGATGTGGATCAGGGGTTCTGCCTCCCTCGAATGCGGTGGAGGAACGTTATTCGTGGCCCCTGGAGAGAAGGCCAGAGACCCTTGCTTCCGTGTCATTCCCTATCGCTACCTGATTTTGGGAGTAGTAAGAAGAAATAGAAGCAGGAGAATGGCCGTTCCCTAGTGGTTGAGAAGCAGGAGCGGAAGGGCCAGAGGGTGATCTTAACGGGTCGCCTGCGAAAGTCCGGTTTACGGGATTTTGAAGAGTGTGGTAACGAGTTGATGTTGAAGATGAGTTTGTCCGGTCTGGGGATCAGGACATGCGGTTGAGGAGTGCTGAGATCTGTTGACGGAGTTGGGATTGATGTAGTCATTAAGGTGGAGGAAGGTGTGATGACGGCCGTTGCAATGGAAGCAGTTTGACTGAGAGGGGCAGTTTCTAACGGCGTGCGTGCTCGCCAAACAGTTCCAGCAAAGATTGCAACCTTTACCAAGTCCCTACGCGCAACAACTGACATGCGTCCGAACTCGGGACACTTTCTTAGTGTAATCCTTTGCAAATTTGGCAAGGGAATCGGATTTGGGGGGAACCTACTGCAACAGGTTTTTGAAAGCCACGCACCACAGAACTGTACATATTTGGAGAATTACTACTGTTACTATTACCTGTATTTTGGAAATTGTGCCTACCTTTGTTACTCTGATTAACGCTAACATTAGAAGCAAAATTATTGGCGTTACACAATTCGACATTTGCCAATTCTACGGGATCATAAGACTCACCATCGTCCTGAAGAGCAGCGAAGGAGTTCCTAAAAGCACCAAACCTTCCTCTCGGTGGGGTTGCAGTTCTTCTCCGCTGATTGGAAGGTGCCCATGGATTTCGAGTGGTCCGCTGATCGTTGAAAATGCTTCGGGCACGGCGCTGTTCGTTCTGTTGGTCCAAGAACTTCATCAGGTCTTGAAACGTGGATATATAGTCACGATCGGGGAATACTTTCTGGAACTCTTCACAAAGGTCGGGAGAGAGTTTCGAGTATGCAACGTAAAGTCTCTGAAGTCGCCTGGGTCGGTGATGTTCAGATTATTTACCGCATTCCTCGTATTGTGGAGCTTAGAGATAAAACAGCTGAGGTCATCTGCATCAGGATTTGGTTTCAACGAAGCAGTTTCGTGAAAAACCTTGAATGTTGCCATAGCCGTTCTTCTTCTTCCGGTATATTCGCCAACTAGTGCCTCGTAAGCTCTCTCGTAGTCGGCATCTGTATTGCCAATATGTTCAACAATTGATAAGGGTACCCTGACAAGTGTTGTTTGAGGCAAGCTTAGTTTTTTGGCTGTCGGAATGTTCAGATGGTGAGCAGCGTTTTCGAAACTCGAGCGGAAACTGTGGAATTCTGTAATGTTTCCAGAAAACATCGGTATGGTCCCAGCTAAAATTCAGGATGCTTCATCGCTATTATTAAAGCTTCTTGAGAAGTCGGCTGCTCAGGTTGTCTATTCACTGAGACCCCTTTCTGATGAGAGTCAGCAGATAAAGGGAATCAGCGGGCGCATGCGAAGTTCAATAATGCGATTCCGTTTCTTCTAATTGGGAAGAGATTTTGTCCATCCATTTAGTGGCGAGAACCGCATCGCTGATTCCGAACCCGTAATTCTCAACCTCGGGGAATTCTTCTCGGTTTCAGCGAAGAAGCGGAGCCAATATCTGGCATCAACTGCAGCAGAGGCTGAGGACGTGTCGAGATGAACAGCAGAGTGGTTTATATTGTGTAGCTTCCGAGAATAACAGAAGAGCCTGCGCGTTGAGTCATTGATGACGAAGTCTGACGGGAGATGAAAGTTGTAACTTACTTCCCTGAGTTTTCCGATGAAGCAAGAGGCGTGTCATTTGAAGAGCTTTGATGGACATCGGCTTCTGTGGTCCAGTGCAGGTGAGAAGTCGTCAAGTTCTTCATCGGCCACGCCAGCCCCAGTTCGTGTGTATACCATCTTGAGCTTCGTACAGGAGAATGATCACTTTTCGCGCTGGACCCGGGAATGCTTCAGCCGCGAAAATACTATTTGTCTATCCGGCCCGGAGGACCAAAATGTATTGACCAGGATAGACTTAAATGAACACGGTTTAAAGAAGCACAAAACGTGTAATTGGAGAGTTGAAGTTACAACAAGGTTCGAACACTTGAAGGTACAGACGAGAAGTGAGTTAACATAACATAAGGTAAAATCGTTCTGAGTGCCGTGTCAGGGAGGAACTGTCGCTTTGGAAGGTATAAATTCTTCCGATTGGTTGGTTTCGTATTGAGGATGGTTGTGACCAGAGGAGGAGTGACTGGATGGGGACAGTAAGTATTGGAGAAAATGAAAGCTCGTTAGTCGGGGGCTCTATTGTGTTTTGTGGTATTGGAATCTGAAACCTATTGTTGCAGAGTGACAAGTAGGAACGGTAATCCCAGAGGTGAGGCATTTTGAGGCGCTTGGAAAACTAATTGGGGAACTCCAAGCGTTAAGAGCCGGACGACTCGCAGGTATAAGGATTATCGGATCCAAAAACGGAAATGTTGTGATGTTGGGAAAAACTGAGGTCAATGTATTTTGACTTGCTCAAAACAGTCACGTTCATACAAACTGAATGAAAAACAGAGTTTGTAAGTTGCTATAAACCCTTTTGGTGGGTTGTTCGATCTTAACAAGAGAGGAGCTCTCCCATTCTTTCATCCTGCTCATTTTCAGTTGCCTTTAGGATGATTCGAAATGAATAAGTGATCAGTAAATTTAATATTTTCCCATTAAATCAAACTCGTGGAAAAGGAAACAGAACTGAATTGTAATGCCGTTGACTTGAATTGAGTATGGCATCTCATCGAAACCCAGTCGCGTACATAAGGATATGCAATAGACGACGTGAACATGCCCCACATGCAGTTGACGGCATATAAACCGATTTTCTCGGTCTCCATTCGAACCCTCAAAGTTCCTTTTCTCGAATAAAACCTAAGTCTCCGGCGGTATAATTCCTCATAAATAATTCAAACCTCCGTCGCTATTACTTTGAACTGAAACCCGCTTTTCTCTTCGATCGGAGTTGGACGAATCTCGGGAGAATCCCATTTCACGGGCTCTCGGCTAGACGAAGAAAATTGATAATTTGCACTTTAATTCAATTAACCAACAGTCGCTGACCGTCTCTTGAGAATCCAAGAGCCCAATAGGTAACCGTTCAGCCTCGAGAAATATAATCTTGATGGAAGCTGTCGTCCGGGCTTTTTAGCTTACGGAGAGCCACAAGCTTCCAGAGATGCTGTGCAATGCAGGTCTAACTCATGCTAAAAACCTTTTCAGCTCTGCAGAAGAGGTATTAATCTCCGTCTTGAGACAGTTCTACTCGCATTGGCAGTGATTGATGAAGCAAATACTTTGCAGGACTGAAGGCAGTACGAAAGGTCTGCTGCAGCCTCGTACTGCACGGCGGAACATGGAAACCGATGCATGAAACAAGTGCCAACCGTCGACCAATTCTGGCAAAAATAGAGCACTCCCAAGTCGCGCATTACAGACTACCGAGGTAGAGCTTCAATGGAGTACTTGCCATGCAGCATGCAGCGAACTCTGGAGAATGTGGCAGCCAAAAATTTCCCAACATTCAGAAATAGCCAGTCGTTTGAACACTGTTGCAGTCTGTTAAAGTTATTACGGAGAGCAGCACAGATCACCTGGGGGGGGGGGGGCAATTCTTCACCCTTACCATCAAGCACCGACCATCCAAGTAACAAGCCAACCATCTCAGTAATCCCCCGCAAAGGCCAGACAACTCCAGCTTCCTCAACAACAACACATGCGCAACCCTATCAAAGTTTTGACATCGTTAAGAAGATGGGTGGACGTTGTTTAGGAGGAAAACGGCCTCCAAACTGAATTTGGAACCGTCAATGAATGGTATCTGCGTGCAGTTGGTTCTTTGTGAGATGATCGTGTTACTGTTATGAAATACCGTGCGTGTGACGCGATATGAGGGAATGTTGAGAGTATTTGACGGACATCTCTGAAGACAGGCCTGAAAGGGGGCGACGTATGTCTTCGGCTCGGATTAGGTAAAAGCACGTCGAGTTGAGTAAAGCGTTTGAGACGCACAAGAGCCTAGGCGTCGGGACAGAAGGTTGACACGTTCTCTCACTCCAAACACAAGCGATATATACGTAATATACCACGGAGAATATCGTATTCACAACCCTTTCCACGAAATCGTCCTTCGAATCTCTCAGAGGCAGAACGTGTACAGCTACAGTCTAAATCGATGCGCTACAATACCCTATGAAGGAATGGATACTGTGTTGTCTTTCCCCAGCCCCACGTACGCTCCGTAAAGATCCCATCTATTTAAATCGCAATTCAAAAGAAAATCATACATGGTAGCGGGTAAATTCCGGAATTTACTGGCCTGCTGTTACTTACTCATCTTCATTGAAAACCCAACGTGTATATAGGTACTGAGGTCAAATTTTGTTCTCTTTAGTCGTTCACGTATATGTATGTTTATCCAACCCAATCTGCATTTCATTAATTTTACATGATGTTTTTGTCAAAAGGTTTCTATTTACCATTCAGGAATGATCATTTAAAAACTGTGAAAAATGCGAATAAATGGAATGAAAGTGATTCCGGAATTTTGGGGTTGCTCGTAATTATCTTATAACCGTCATTATACTCTCAACGTATGAGTTTATTGGACCACTGTCCTTAATGTTTTGAGAACGTGAGTAACGTATGAACAAGATTCATCAGAACAAAAATGCGCTAAACGCAGTTTGATCATTTATTGTGCCGCTGTTTTCATTTTCCTGCTGATGAATTTTTCATCGTTGCGTTATTTTTACCTCTTCATAAAAAAAGATCTGAAGAGAACTCAAAATTTTTTTTCGGCTGATTACAGCACTTTCCTTTCTACTTCGTAGTGCCAGTTACAGACGTTTTTGAGAATAAAAATATTTGTTGGTTTAGGCCACTATTGACAACTATAGTTAGTTTTGAACCGATGTTGCTCATACCCTGTTTTTGGAGTCTCATGGTGAACTGCAGGCTAGAATTGGAGCCCATTATTTTTCGCCCTTTTTACTCATTCAAAACACTGAGATCATTTTCCCAAATATTATTTTTCGCACTCAGTAGCAGTTGAAACGTTAAGCCTGAAAAGACTATTGTTAAAAATCCTATTACATACTACGTAACGCTACGGAAAGTAAAAACGGATCGCGAGACAAATTTCGATGAAAAGCTCCTTTTGTATCACGACCTTTTATCTTGAGTTAACCCTAACCTTTTTCCCATCGGAGCCATTGTTTTAGAAAAGTCCCGAGGTCATAATGAATCCTCATTAGAGACCTCTCGAGCCCATGGACTAGCAGAAAATTGGAAGAAAGGGTGGCGGAGATGGGGGATCAACGTAAAAAGCGCTTGTTTGTTCCTATTCTCTTCCAAGACCCGAGTCAGAAGCTCCAATTGAACTTCCCTTTCTCTACCGTCGACGAAAAGATCAAATAGCCAGTCAATTAGATAACGGCAGGAAATTTCTGCTCCAGATTCAAAGCTTGTTGGAGAAAACTTGTTGCCTGAAACTCACATTAGTAGAACGGATTTATCCTACCCTTTAACTAGGGTATATAGCGCGCTATTCTGGTGACCAGTTACCTTATACGAGCTCGACAGCATGATGACCTGTCTATTACAGTCGCTTTCCACAGTACGCACATTATAACGGCTATATAGTAAGCGGTATCGCACTAGGTGCGTCGGGAAGTAGTACGATAGAAGCCAAATGCAATTGGAACAGAGTTTTATCCTCAATTACATTCGGAAGTTTTACCACCACAGACAGGGGAGAGAGTTTTACTGAGTGGGAGCTAACGTGAGTGCGAGCGCAGCGACGTGGCGACGAGGGAACCGGCTCGTTTACAACTGACGGCAGCGAAGTCTCGAGCGAATCGGGGCATAAATGCCCCGGACGAGCCTCCGCTGAATCGAAGGGTTTGGTTCGTTCTGTTACAACATGTGACTTACTTGGGGAATTGTCTCACAATTCCCGCGTACAGAACACTCGTGAAAGTCGTGTCTGGGCTCAAAAGAAAAGAATAAATCAAATACGCTCAATAATACTCACTCGATAAAATAAATAAATAATAACTCTCAAGAAGGTAATGGGAAATGAAATTATAAAGCAATTAAGACCCACTTGAATTTAATCGGCAAAACTCAAAATGAATGAAATGAAACGAACTCCTTTTAGAATGAAATAAATAACCTATGCTCGGATTGTATTAAATGACAATAAAGGGACAATGGGGAAAATGAAACACAAGCTCTGATCGCTTACCTTACTTCACACAATCAAACGGGGAATTTAAACACTGACTTATAACAGGAATATTATTCGCTGACGAGCCGATAGCCGTTCTGATATCGAAATGCGGCTTCGACGCTAATATAAAAAGCGGCGGCCTGCACGGGTGGCGGTCAGTGTTGCCACTTCGCGCAGTCTGCTGCGAAAACCATTACAAACCGTAATACTACCAATAAAATGCTACCACTCAGGGAGCTACGAGATTGACACTAAGACTCTAAATAATTGGAGACTGGTGTCATTCATACATTTGCGGCCGTGGAACCCTATGGACGAGCCTTAAAAACAGGAAATCAGAGCCAAACATGCCTATGGATCATAATGAAACGATACATCAATTCCAGAGAAACCAAACACAAGGAAAGACTCCAGGTAAATATGGGATCTACTGTGGTGGATAATTTTAGATCTTCTATTACACGTATGGCTTCAAAAACCTGAGGGATGTTGCAGGACTGGGAATCTTTTTTCGCACGAAGGGAAAAACCACTTCTGCCAAGTATAAACCCATCAGTATTGCCAAGGGAACTCAATCTGGTAAATGCTCGTATCAATGAACTTGAATCGAGAAATATTAGGAATACGGGTACAGCCATTTCCAATCCATACTCCATATAAACATTGGGCGATCCAATTGCCAAAAGTTACTTCGTTGACGAAACAAAATACAATGCTAGGGAACTCAACCGACGAAGGAACGCAGTTAAGCTCAAATTAATGCCAGGGCATGAAAGTTATGAGGGGAATGAGAGAGCAGGCGAACTAGCCAAAGCTGGACCCACGAAGCACTTGGGCGGGTCATTGAGAAGAACAAAGAATGGGGAAATGTGGACCGACATTAGCTACAGGCACGAATAGGTATCACGCATCATGGACCAGTTGGGTGGCTGAGGAAAAACCTTGCAAATCCTCTTGAAAGGAAAATCAAACAGTCAACCCTCAGTATACTTTGGCGGGCGCAGGCTCTTTCTTGAAAAGCACGACAAGTATTTAGCAGTGAATGTAGGTGAGAGGTGGGGCTTCAGCCAAACCTTAAGGGCACTGCCATTGAAGGTTTGCCACAATGGCCACTTGCTCAATGGACACACTTATACACTATCCTCATGTACAAGGCCATCTATGTAGGCGTGGTTGGCCACTGCCCCTTTGTTTGGGGTAGCAAACTAACAGTCAATCAAAAGAGAGTATTGGCCCGATCCCAGAGAGCTGCGCTCCTGTGGATCACCAAGGCCTGTTAAACTGTATCAACAGAAGCACTCCAGGTGGTCACTGGTCAGTTACACGTTGACTTGGCCATTGAGTGACAAGTGGAGGGCGAAACGGGAGCTTCCTTTGCTTTGCTGAACCCCGCACAGATCTCACAACAGAACAGAAACTTCCTGCCATCGACGAATGGGCGTTAGAGAAACATAGCTAACAAGATGGGAAGCAGCATGAGTAATTGCCCAACATCCGTTAATGGCTTGAGAGAAGTTGGGTTGAGCCAGACCCCTGGATGAGTCAGATCCTTACAGTACATAATGACTTCAATGCACAGCTCCACTTCTATTCTCTCAAAGTCCCTCCATCATGTACGTCTCTCGCTCCCAGCGCAGAGGAAACAAGAAGCTGCGTGGAGCGGTTGATCTGTCTTCGAAACTCGCCACCCAAGTCAATAGTTGAATAAGGTGGGAAATCAGATGAAGATCTCCTCCCAGATAGTCCTCAGAGGTGGCCAGATTTCTCAAGAGGTCAGACCTCCGCAAGGTATAACATGGGCAACAGCTCTCTGCCAGACTAGCGAACAACCTAATACCTGCCTTACCTTCGCAGGTCTGCATTTGATGGATGCTGCAGGGGCTGGCCTCTTGCATGATAGCCAAACCGCAACTTCCACGAGTGACATAATCCTCGTTGAGGGTTTAGGGACAGTCATTTCATAATAAAACAGACCAATTAGTCGCTAAACCTTAGCTAAGTACGACAGAGAAGAATTGTAGGTATGCTATCTGGACGCAATGCGGTGGAAAAGATCCTCCAAAGGATCAACCCCAACGTCAACGCCATGTAGGAAAATAGAAACAGTGGAGCATTTCCTTACAGTTCGGCACTAAAATCGACAATATATCTAAGCGAATGCTGCCTGGCGCAAGTCTGAGAGGGATGAAGTGGAAAAAGACCCTCGAATTCGTGGAGCGGACCGGTAGGTTCTGGCACCCCTTTTAAAGTAGCCAAGCCAACTCCCACTGACTCTGCGGAGACGGTAAATGACCCTCAAATGGTCGCGACTTTTGTCATTGTTCCCTTGGGCAGGACTCTCTCCTATTTTCTTCTTCTTTTAGTGCTTTGAAAAATATATTTCGTTAATGACCACTCAATCGTTGATTGCTAATGCACCAGCAGTGGATGGTGAGACATGAGCGAGGAGGGGTCTTTATGGGATCTCAGGTGCATTTTAATGGATGCTTCGATTTTAATCTTCTACAGTCGTAAAACTCGCTGAATGTTGGGCTGTGGAACGTTTTGCTGCGGTACCACGAACCGGATATTGCAATAAAAACGTGAATTGGGATTGGAAATATCTGAAGTAAGGCAAAAAATGTTATCTACGTAACAGACTTATTTTATTGAAAGGATCTAGTGACCGTTCAGAAGGGAATCGGAATTTCCAACCATGAAAAGGACGATTGATAATTAAACATCACTTCGCTCATACGAACTCAATTTATAGGCCTTTTGTGATCCACGGATTAATAGGAAGGCAACCAGCGTTGGGTTTGCCAGGAGGATGAGCCCAGCGGAAAAGCGTTTGTTTGCAACCTCTTTTCACCGACATCCGGTCTTTTAGGGCTCCTAATTAAGTTCCCTTTTCCTCAATTTCCCTCCAGTTGACCTGCCGAATGAGCTGTTCTCGGCGTAAAAAGTTAATTTTGAAAGTTGAGCGGAAAATGTTCGAACGAGCAGTTTTCGCCTAATTGAATACTACCGTCGAATTTTCTGTTCAAAAACTGCTTCCCATCACGCATCGCGATATTTTTAGAGACTCGACGACCACTGCCCTAAAAAGACCAATGGTTCCTGGAATATCTGGTGCGACGCACCATACAATCTTCCTCAGCCCCACGTAAATTCAGCGATTTTCTTCGCTCTAGCTGCCAATACAGCCTCACGTTTTCCGTAGAAACCATTAGCGCTGAAAGTTTCGAAATTTACAGCGCTGCTGCTACTCATGCCATACAATTTATTGAGCTCTCAAAGTAAAGATATTTGATGTGAGTCAACGTGATTTTTTTCCGGGGACATTCGGTTTGAATGGGGGAATTCATGACGTTTCTCTCAATTAATTCATGACAATTAATTAATTCCCCCCGTGCAGAGAGCTTGAAAAACCACTCAAAGTTGTTTGAGAATGCACGCGAGTTTTACAATGAAAACGAAACACAACGTCACTAAAATTGTTTTTCGTCAATATTTTTGATAACTAATTATATTTGATGATACTGTTATACCATTTGTCAATATTAATAAGAAAAATTTAATCATACTCCGTTCTGGATCCATTTATGAGGAAGAGAGTCCTCGAAACGTCTAAAGAGTGCTTACAAATTTTTTTTAATATGTAGTGCTGAGGAAAGTAAACATTTTTAACGAAGGATCAAAGATGACATTCCTACAAAGACATTTTGGGGGAAAATAATGGCAAGAATAAGGAATGCCTCTTTCTCTGATCATTTCCCTCAAGAAGAAAACACACGCAGAAATTACTTTCAGCCGCGCTTGGGACGTCAATGCCGCCACGATAATTGATGGCAGAGTGTCCCAGTGCAACCGTGCGGGGCTCCATAACCCAGAGGTTCCTAGGTCGTAACAAAGCTGGTCTACCAAGTTGTGACGAGGTTGGGGGAAGAACTTTTACAATTCACTTTTAATATTGAATGAGGAAAAAATTCAATTACTCCATTTCAGGGGGAAACAGATGCGGCCATTAAGCAATCAATCAACTCAGATCCCCGCTCGTTCTTAGTAGGACTGAAAAAACTCAATCAACACCACTGACTAAACTAGTGATATTATAAGAATGTGGGGGAAATCGTCAACAGTCACTCCTAACGCTCCTCCTGGATTGCAAGTTCGATTCACTGGCGAGCATTTTCAAGAAACACAACGAGACGATGATATATCAAGTCTACAGTTGAAGCTGACTGACATAATTACTCAGCTGAATGACACTTGGGAACAAGCTGCCGGCAACTTTCCGACTGTAAGCATTACCCTATAACAATTTAAAGGCCACTTTTCCTCAATGTTATCCTCTTTTATACTTGAAAAAAGTTTCTTAAGATCAAATGACGTTCTCCAAATACTATTGGCACATGGGCGCTCCTCATTTGGGTTTTTTTTCGATAATTCCATGACGGCGGTCCAAGTGGACATTTTTGGAAGTCATTGTCTGATAAACGGCGGATAATGAATGACGGTTATCACAATGTTGGTAATTTCTGTAGTTCAATTTCACAATTTTTTTGTTTGACTTTTCTTACTAATTTAGGGACAAAGTTACCCACGTAAACCTGAAGTGAAATGTGAAGTAGTCGAAGTTGACAGGAAAATATTTGTAATTTTTTGCACACTGGCTCACTATAGTTGGCCAATAGTGGTACTACGGGTATGTACGAGGTGTCCCACCAATCTCGTTATCCTAGTGAAGTCCAAATGTGCATAAGATTTAGGACAGAAAGGGCTGAGAAATTAAATTAAACTCTTCAAATGCTAACACAACAAATGTAGGTCTCGTTCACGAAGTTTCGAGACTTCCAAGAAGACACTTTTGGATTTCATGCAATGCGCCGACGAGTGAGTTATCAGTATGTTGACTATTTGCGTACCCCACTTGAGGCTCCTTCCAAGCCGCTAAACGGTAGTTCAATTGGAATTTTGTTGGACTAATGAGACGAACGCAATTTTTGAATTCATGTGGTTGACCGAAATGGAAAGTTAATGAGCCTTCAAGTCCAATTAAGGGGCAATTTCAAGGAGCAAGTAATTATTATTTAGTTGATCTTTAATGGCTCTAATGTACGGATTTCAATCTCATTACAGCGTCTTCGACAGAAAGGTCCGGGAAGTTGAACGAAATTTTATAAAAACAAATTAGCGTCAGTTGTGTTGGCCTGGTTTGTGGTGTAATTGAGGATTTACACGGCGGTAGTCCAACTGAACACTTGAACATCACCGACTTACGAAAGGAATAAATTAAATAATAATGAGCTACAGTAATCATTACGTTGAGGCCTCAGGCAAACAGTTCAATTGAAAACAGCTTTTTTAATTCGTGAAAATATTAAAGCGGTACTTTTTTGACGGGTTTTTGAACTTTTACGACTAATCAAACGAACATTCAATAAACCAATTGTTGCGTGCTGAATCGTACTATTATTACTTAATTGAGGTGCGAGTTTTTCCGCCACCTTACTAGTTCAAATGTGCCCAAAAATTTGGGCTAGTAGAACTTCGACAGAATCAGTTTGGGGAACAGTTCTTGACAATTACAACAAATATTGGCGAACTAGTGGTAGGGGTCAAGTGGACGCTTTAACACTTTCAGGCTTAAACTTGCCAACCTAGTGCAAGTCACAGTGCATGTCATTTGAGGGTTTCGTCGGTTTATGTAGTTCGGTCGATGCAAAGGAAGAAGTCAAAACATTAGGCGGCTGGAGCGGTTACGTAACCCAACGGATTGGTTACGTAACGCAGGATCGTGTGTCACGAAGGTGCGAAAACGAAGACAAATCTGGGAAACGAGTGTCACTCGACAAAAATGATGTCACTTCAGGTCGTGACAGTCGAGCGAGGTCGGTTGAATTGTTTGGTTTTTTCCCCTCCTAATAACTCTGAAGGGTCGGAAGGTCCTGGGGAATTTGAAACGGCCGCGCTTTAACCCTTTTTTTTTGTTGTGTGTGAGAGTGCATCCTTTCACGTGTTTCAAGTGGGTCGGTCGTGGAAGGCGATAAAAACGTCCGGAAGGGAACGGGGATACCATACTACACGGCGGTGGTGACAATAAAAGCGACGACAGAAAGACTCACCAGGTCCTTAGCGGCCGTGCCGGTGCCTGCAGTGCTGCTCTCGAGTGATGAGCCGGGACACGAATAACCGTCGCGAAGGCTTCGAACTTTAGTGGGATCGCGAGGGCCGTTTCAAACCGGTCCGTTCGTCGCTCATGAACTGTGACGTCGAGCTTCGCGGACTCGCCGATTCAGCACCGATATTAATGATTGGAGTGGGCAGGAGAGGGTAGTTCAGAGCGAAGGCATCTAATAAGCGAGTAGCCGAATAATAAGTTGAAATAACAAGAACAGAACCTTGAAGATGACAGTTGCGGCTCTTGAGCTCACAGTGTGGCCACACGCACATTTGCTCATGGCTGTAGTTCCATTTCCACCACCAGTTTCATCGACGGATAACATTGTCATCTTGCCGATGTTTTTCTTCGGGCAGAGCTTTCAGGTGATATCAGATGCGACTCTGAATGCTTTGCCTGGTTTAACTTTGGATTAATGTATGGAAGAAAAACATAGGTGTATTATTCATACGAATAATAACCAAAACCCTGCAAATCATTACACAACGGTTTACTATTCTCTTGAACAGCTTGACCCAATCACACCTTCGAGACCCATCCCATTCGATTCAACATCGGAAAATACCTGTAAACGATACCAAACGTGACCTGACTACAACGGAACGACTAAAACTAAATATTCCAGGCTTCTACGTCGCCTGCAGGCAATTGGCACGACGCCGCGAGCCAAGCTGGCGGGTGGTTTTAATGAGACGGGAGTTAGGGAGTACAAATGATGAAACGATTAGTTTCGTTGTAGTTATTGTCCCGCGAGTGTTTTCAATTAGTAGACTTTGTCTCACTATAATCATTGTTATTTCACTATTTTCCGTGTAGGCGCGGTCGTACAAATCTCATTCGACCCAGCTTCTAAAAATACCTAGAAAACTATACTGAACACGGCGTATTTGCGATAAAACTGTCGAAATTGCGTGTTTATTAATTGTCCAAAACATTTTTGCCCATGACAACCATAGGCTTTGTCTGATCGAATTACTGAGCAAGTGGGCATAACCAGATACCAAATAATATTTTTGTGCGAACGAACGGGTTTTTTAGACAACGTTAAAGGCACAAAACGGCCGGGACGGTGGGCGGCGGACGAACAGATTTGGAATCAGAATGAATAATAAACCAAAACGGCGATTGGTGGGTATCATGAGGTGGTTTTAACGACCTATGAAGTGGGGGATGAAGCTTGTGCAAACACTTCGGGATCGAGTGAGAGATTTAGCGAGCTAGTTGAAAACTCGAAGTGTTTGCTGAAATGCTCGTCCAGGTGAAACAACGGTTTCGTGTACTCTGACGCATACACGGACAGGTGTAGTGATTAGTATGGCAGGATTGGTTGTCTGAACGAGGGTTAACATTTGAGGGAAGTTCTATAAGCTACAACCCCAGTAGAGGGGGAGTTTATTCGAGAAGACAATCATGACCTCATCACAGGATTTTTGAGTGCAGGAAACCACTGTTCTCAAATCACTGTAAGGAATGATTCTCACGTGCAGTTTAGTAGCGGAATGTGTTGGGTGTGAGGCTACCCACGCCGGGGCAGTGATAGAATTAGCAGACTCTGGTTCCAACCCTGACCAGGCATTCTCCCTCCTCCATGCACATAGGGGTGAGGCAATGGATATAAATGATACATCTGGACTCCTGGGCGAGCTTTCTAACGAGTCATCTGGACGTGACTTATGCCATTATTCCCACAGCTTCTGCTGACTTCCTGTGTGCGTTCATCATCAGTCAGTGGTTTCATTTGCTGGCAAGACGAAGGCTTGGTAGAATTGTGCTTTCTCTAGCCTTAAGAGAGAGAGAGAGGAGGAGGAGGTGTAGGTCGTCTCTCCTTACTCAGGACTGTTGGTGTGAATGTAATCCCAGGGTTTGCAGGATCCGAGTTGAATGCTACTTGAGCTTTGAGCATGGAATCCGATAAGGATTTTGCATTCACAGTCGTCGTGCCCTAAGGGTAATCCCTTTACCATAGCGGTCAATACTTTCCTTAGGCTTTAGAGTAGCACGCTCTAGTTCCTGCACACAGGATAGTTCCATCCTAATTCCATCAAATTTGTGGGGGAAGGCAGCTTCCAGGACGTCAAGAGTTAATTTGGCCTGGTCACGCCAAAGAAACTGTGCTGGCTCACTGTGAAATTGCCTAATGGGTTAACAAGCCAGGCCAGTTTTGACCTACTGGCTCGTTGGTGTGATGGGGGGGGGGGGGGATAGGAGTTATTTACTCTCCCTGGTCTAGTGGACACAGCACTATAGATTCCAGCATTGGGAAGTATACTCTGGGTGGAGTGTAGTACCTTGTGCAGCAAGGAGAGCTAATTTGAGGGGGTGGGGCCATCGCCCATCACAGGCAGAGACCAAGATTCAAGCAGTCACTGCCCGGTCGCCCATGACTGGGCAAAATTGGCGAATCTTCGCCTGGCCAACCTGCTGGAAAGAAGCGCGGCTGTACTCTAAGCAGCAGGAATTAGCGCCCTGGCTTGCACATGCTTGTATAGGAGGCACTCGAAAAGGAGGTGAGATGCATCACGGGCAGAGGTTGAAGGTGCGGCGCTTGAAAGAGAAGAGACGCTGGTTGAAAGCGCTATGCCAGGACCGAAGTTGGATTGAGGGGAAGGACGGGTGCCACACTTTAATTCCCAGGCGATCTCAGATGGAGGGGAGGATGGCATGGAGACGCCTCGCTTTGGAGCCTTCATCCCACTGGGCCTGCCACGCGTCAAGGATGGTGTCGAGCGTGAGCTTGTACTTGCGCTCAGGGGAGTTTTCTCTAAGCAGGACTGGGACAAGCGACAGCATGGCCCCCTGGTAGTCGTTGAGCGCTTCACGCCGGATGCTAGTCTGCAGGATGGCCAGGTCGAGCAGGAGTTTCACCGAGGGGGGGGGGGGCGCTCGCAAGCATTTGAAGCTCAAGATGGGACGTCGTCCGGTACGCCGGTAATATGGCCAGGAGGACGTCCCTCTGCATGATGTGTGCCCGCTGCCAATCACGTTTCAAAGGGGGCAACCCACCAAACGGCTGCTGACGTGAAATTGCCTCTTGAACCCAAACCACTCCAGGAGGCTTGCACCACTTTCTTTCATGGTTTTGAGGTTTCTACTCATGTACATGCTGTGCCCCTGAACCATCCTACTCCGCTTAGAACTACCTTTGTAATGTTCAAGAGTTCTTTGGCGTAGTGAGGGTTGGATATGATGAATGGGCGTCTGGGTTGTGTAGGATGGGGTTGGTTGGAACTTGCAAGGTAATCTACAACAGGAGGATGGTGGGGGGGGTAGACCAATCACGTTCCTCATCGTGATTACCAACCTACATTCATGTTGTGAATGGAATCACCGAAGTTGTTCTCGACTTGCAACGTGCGTATCGACAACCGATATTTTTGTGGCGTGCGATCGGAGGCTGCTCATGGGACGTACGGCTTCTCGTGATGAGCCTCGCGCACATTTGTATAGCGAACCCACGGCATAACTCGCCCTCGTAACTGCCGCCTTTCATCATTCGAATTCGCCGTTTCTGACTCCTTCTCCGTCGCCTAACGACTCGAACAACCCCGCAAAATAATTACGTTTCTAACTGAGCGCAAAAGCGTTTTCAGTTCCCGAGCGGCGTTTCGTTCTGATAAGCGAAATTAGACGTTAATCTCTGCGCGTCGCATTCCGACCTCTTCGTTTCCCTCATTTGCCTCGTTTTCTCGTCTCTTCGCCTTATCTTTTCCTACTCCTGTTCCCTTCACGCTCACTCGTTAGCGCCAAATATCCGTCAAGTTTCGCGCTCTCGAGTCAAAGCAAACACCCGACTAATTTCAGTTTAAAGTAGCGCTCACTTCTCGGGGTTGTTTTCGGAAAACGTTGCAGACTGCCGCCTTTCTGACGTTGAAATGAAGTGCGGAGACACGGTTTTAAGGGACGTCACGTCATTTCACTAGACGGAGGCGTTGAGTTTGCGTGTCAATTCAACAAAGTGGTGTAGGTCGCTTCGAAACTACTTCCTTTAAGCTCAACTCCTGCAGTGCAGACTTTACGGGCCTTGACCTACTGAAAGGCTCTGTTCCATAACTCCACAGCCACCAACCTGACTCTAGTCGTGATGTGAGCTGCACTTCAAACGAAATATCCTCTGGGTCAGATCGGCCACTCACATGCGATTCCTGTCCGCAAATATCCGAAATATCCAAGTTAACAGAATACTGTACTCCCTGTACAACCCCCAGAGCGAAATGATAGGGGTCGGTGGATTGTGAAGTCGTCACATTCTGCATTTCCCAAATAAAACCCTCGCCCCACCTCGTTCTTCCAGGTTATGAGTAGTGTTGGGTTGGGGTAACACGCCGAAACCACGAAATTTTTATCAGTTGGAAAATAATGGGAGAAACCCAATAATTTATGTGAATTCTCTTAAATGAATGGTTGACCTCTGTCTAAATGTGGAAAAAACGTGAACCCGTACCAAAACACGACGTCCGATGTTCGGTGTCAGTGAAGGCAATCAAGAGAACGCGGCTGAACCGATTTGACTAAAAAAAGATGTGATATTTGGCCTGGAGATCACCATGGGACGCCAAAATAAGGGTATGCGCAGTGATGAACAGTTATCGTTATGAACAAAACACCATCTTTTTTATCTCAAAAACGGCTCCAACGATGGGTCAATTTTTTCCTTGTAAATCCAGTTCGTACGATACAGAAAATTGTCGTAAGTAAGAGCAACTCATTAAATTCCGCGAGCGCCCCCAGTTTCTACGTAGAATGTTGAGCTACGTTTAACCAAGTTCATATAAACTGAATGAAAAATCAATCTAATCAGTAGGTAGAGCGATAAAATTCGCTACATTGCCGTACGGCTCTGGAAAGCCGTGGAGTGCGTTGAACTAGATATTTTTGTACGATCACAATGCCTTCCTTATTCTTTAACCAGTAGCCGATAGTAAACATTGGGTTGAATCCCAAAACAATGGCCGCGAGTACATTAGCCTGGTTTTTTGGTTCGCGATTTCGAACGTTTACTAGCGTCACTGATACTGGTGCTAGTTACAACTTTTGTCACTGGCAACTGTCTAGCGGTAGTATTCTTTACAATACGAATTAAAACGCTCGACTATCCGTCGAACTATGAAATCGTTGCATGAATCCCGCACTTCGTCATTTTCCGTTGTAACCGAATTATCGTCCTTCAGTTGTCGAGTTGTCGTCACCGCATGCGTAACCATTTCTTTCCGTATTCGTTGGTTGCTTGTCGCAAAAGGTTTGTGAAGTGTTGTGGATTGGTGTATGAGTGACGGTTTCATCTCTGACGAGTATGCAAGTCCTGAATGTGGTGCATGGATGAAATTGTGTGAAAAGGCTGGTTCCTTAGATTCACATTTATATGAATATATTTGGCGGCCACATCAGCAGGCCAACATTATGACGCAATTCTTCGAGGCCGTTAAAACAGCCTATCCCCCCCCCCCCTATTTCTGATACGTAACTTGAAAAGGTCAGTGATATTTAAAAAAATTGTTGTGGTCGTCAATGGTGTTTGTATTAATCGCGGACTTTTCTTTCACATTGACTCAGTTTTCTTCTTCCCGCGACTTTTTGCGCGCGTTGTTTCCATTCACTTTAACGACACAACTTGGCTCAACTCTTACCGCTACTGTTAAGCTCACCAGTATCAGTGATGCTAGTTAATGTTCCGCATCGCGAACCGAGGTTCCACGCAAATGTACCTGCGGACAACGTTCTGGGATTGTACTAAAAATTGAATTAACCCCCGTAATAAAAAATATTTCGTTCATTGCAATGGCAAGTAGAAGTGAATAGGCAAGCTTGGGTCTGTTGATCACTCATCGACGTGATATTTTGATTGCAGGTCCAACTAGATCGAATGTCATATCACTCCATTCTCTGCAACGCACTGGTACTCATCTGCGTCTTAGTTCGGAGATAACCTGTTCACTTGTAACCTTTACGATTTCGAATATTTACGACGCAGTGCACTACAATAAGTGGAACGAAAGTAAGTTTAGTAACAATATCGACTACCGTTTTACTTATAACCTTTAGAATTTCGTAGATTTTCGGCGCGATGGAGTACGAAAGTTCGCTTAGTAACAACGCTCTAAGCTAACTTCAACCAACACTCGACGACGTAAATGAAAACAACATAGAACTTACCATTCCCTTGTGACCCCAACGAAGCACATCGAACATCTTCAAACTCATCTAATACACAATAAGTAATGGGTACTTGATAAGTCGTTCTTATAATTTCGTACCAAAACGAATCATCAGTTTATTAAACGCGAACCGTCCAACCGGAGAAAAACTGACGACTAGAGGAGGTTCGCTCAACAGTCAGGAGGTTTACTTTTATACAGGAGCGGAACGGCTGGAACAGGCGGAACAGGAATCGCACGCCTCTCATCGCGGGAACCGTTCTCGAAATGATTAAAAGATAATTATCGAAATAATTGAAAGGAGGCGTGTATTTGAATGCCCAATTTTTATTCACAAACCTTGTTGACATTGTTGTTTTCTTTCATATTGTCAAAACGATGTGCGAAATAAACGGAATTTTTAAAAATCGAGCGGCAAATCCGTTCATATTGAAACAACACATAAAAATCACTTCAACGCTCGATGATGGAAAAGAAAACAACGTTCAACTTACCATTCGCTTTGAATATGAATCCCACGAAGCATACTTGAATGACGGATATATGATAAATCGTATCTGCAACGTCAAATCTAAACAATTTACCGAACGCGAACCGTTCCATCGGGTGGAAACTGACGACTAATGAACGGCTAAGGGAGATTTACATTTTACTCATCATGTTTATTTTTACGTTAAACAAGTATGTTAGCGTTTCGTTCCTGCCCCAAAAGTGGCTAGTTGTAAATCATACTTAAAATAAACGGAACATTGAAAAATATAGTGGCAAATCAGTTCGTACTGAAACTGTTGCACATCTTGATGTAGTCTCATTCCTCCTAGCCCCATCCCATTCGATTCAGCATCGAAAAATGCTACTAAACGATGCGAAACATGACCTGACTACAACGGAACGACTAAAACATTATTCCAGGCGCCTGTAGGCAATTGACAAACTGTGACGAGTCGAGCCGACGGGTGGTTACAGGGAGTGCAAACTATGAAATGATTATTAAAGTTAACGTATCTGTTAGGTGAGTCCGTCTTCTCCGGCTGGTGAGTTGCTGTGGGCAAGCGCTTTCGACGTAAAGACATCATCGTCTGGCCGTTAAGTCAGTACTGGAGTCAGTCAGTTGGTCGTGGTCTTTATATACGAAAGGAAGGTAAATGGGTTGATTGAGCGTCGGGGAAGGGTCGGGGAGAGGAGGTCATGTACCTCAGGGGGAAAACCCCCTAAAGGTGAATCGAACGTCTTGAATGATCTGTCAATTGTGGAATTTCCGTCTTTTTTGTGTAGGGTGGTCTGTAAATCCGTCAGTTGGTTGTATTGTTTGTGTAGTAAGATGGTGCAGTCCTGTATTTTGGTAGGTTCGTGTCCATTTGTTTTGAGGTGGTTGGCAAAGTTTGAATCGTCTTTGTTCCTACTAAGGGATTTAATGTGTTCTGAGTATCTCGTCCGTATTTTTCGTCCTGTCTGTCGTATGTATGCGTTTGTACAAGTACAAGTTATTTTATACACCCCACTTTGGTCGAGTGGGTCTGTCTTTTCAGTCTTTGCAGTTATTTTGGTCCTTAATTATTTATTATTAATAATTTGCCTACTGGACTGGCGGACATAACCCAATTGCTTTAATATATGAAATGATTACTTTCGCTGTATTGCCCAGTTCTTTCAATTAGTAGACTTTGGTTCACTGTAATTTACTTTAGCAATTTTGATTCGAACATTCGAAGTATTTTCTACTAGTTAGTACTCAACGTTTTTTCTTCATGAAAATTCGGTGAACGAAAATATAGGCCTATGAAGCAAAAGCAGGGGCTTTTTAATTTTTGGCGAAATCGTTTCTATGATTTTCCCTTGTAGAAACGGATTAAACGAAGATATAGCCCGTACGTACAAGTCGTTCAATTTAGGGGGTTGCGGAAAGTTGAGTGTTGCTACGCACCAGATATTTTACCTGCGTTTCGTTAAAGTAGCGAATCAACGTTGAGTATTCCACAAACCTTCTTTCCCGTTGACCTTTCAATCACTCAATCTCACAAATGACTCGCGAAAGAAGTAGTTTATTACATCACATTACTGATCAATGAAGTAGTTTATTAGCTGGGAAGGAGTATTTCTCCTTCGTACTAGTACACAGTACAATAATAAAACGGAGGAAGAACTATTGTCTATTTCCACTAAATTTGAGTTAAAACGTTAGATTATTTCGAAGGTCAAGTCGTCATCATGCGCAAGAGTTGCGTTCTTGTTACTGATGATGACTTAATCGTCGAAATCGATCTAACATTGTAACTTGAATTCAGTGGATATATACAATCGTTCTTTCTCCGTTTTATTATTGAAACGGGTTTTCACAACTTCGTCGCGAGTGACTTAGTACATTGGAGAGTTATGTTAATCGGCTGAAATGTTCCTTTGGATGTTTTCGTTTCAAAAGTTTCTGAGTTTATTTTCTTTCCAACTTCCATTCAATTATTATCTAAGAGGTATCAGTATCAAATGCCGATCGATTTTCTTTTTGGGCCATTGTATTTTTACCTTCCTTAAAAGGGGTTTGAGTTCTCTTCAGATCATAACGTTTCAGTCCTAACTAAGCCCGAAAAACACTATTAGGGATCCGTGTGAGTCTGTGATAGGTTTTCAGAGAAAACAGCTGAACCAAATCAGCTCAAAGTTGATAAAAATATAGCCCGCTGGTGACCACGAGACCTCAAAATGAGCAAAATCCGCCAAAACTAACTTGATTAAATTTTTTATATTGACAATAGCACAAAATTCCCATCTATGGAAAAAATGACGAGAGCAGCTCCATAAACTAGCACGGATTTCGACGAAAATCGAGTTTAACGTATTTTTTATTATAATTTATGTTCAAATGTTATTAGGTTCTCCAGAAAAATTCAGGTGGTACTCCAACCAAGTTTCTATACGAAGAGTCTCAATTAACGCTCATGAAAATCCGAAATTTCCCCGGAAAATTGATTATTATCCTTTTTCAAAAGATCGTGTATTGAACGATATATAATTATTGAGTATTTGAAATTGAGCGAGATTGTTTTAGATTCCGGAGCGTAGTTAGCTCCGAGCTGCTCCTCGTCGACTGCGTCTCAGTCCGCTCTCAACGGAAGTCGAGTCACCGGGAGGTTTCACCAAACGCACATATTTGTCGTTAACAACAATCATCAATGATCACTGATCTGAGATTTACTATGCAATATAACGGGTTTCACCAACGTGGTTTACGATTCAAACATTATAACAAACCGCAAATTCTTCAAAACGGAGTCGTAGCGGTAAAAAATTGACTCGGTGCGTCGTGGTTACCGCTCGAAAAACGAGGCTTTCGCTACATCGCCGTTTACCGAATGTTCGGTAGGCTATGTGTAGGTCAAAGTTAGGTTTTGATTAGCAACTCACCTCACTCGAGAAATCATGGCAAGACCTATTCTAGATACCCTATTTTTTCTAGGTATTCAATTTTTTTCCGTGGCCGGGTGTTGAGGTTGATGATCATAAGGAGTTCATCTCTTAATATAAATGTGCACTAGGCGTACAGGAAATTTAACAACACATCCGAAAATTTTGCCAAAAGTTGGAAAAGTATTTTTAAAGTGGAAGAACGCGGCGTTTTACGGCCAAAGCTGTGGTTTTCTTTTTAACAAATGCAGCAAATTATTAACAGTGGTTAATTATTCACTTGCACAGCATGATTGCTCAGCGTGACGTAACCTCATGCCTCCGAGACCCGTCGTATTCGACTCAGCAGCACAAAATACATGGGAAATGACACCAAACACGACGTAATTACGATAAAACTGCCAACATTTCGTTTTCAGCTGATTTAAAAAAATAATTTCTTCCTCATGACAACCATTGGTTTCGTACCATCGGATTGCCGTGCAGGTGGGCACAACTAGATCCCAAATGGCATTTTTGTGCGAAACTACGGATTTTTTAGACCTGGACGCTGAACGGACATCGCAGATTTGGAATCCCCATGCCCTGAAATGTAAAAGGGCAAATTTAGAGAGCGGGGGGGGGGAATAGGTCCTGTATTATATATGTTATATGAAACTTTAAAAATGCTAATCACGGCGACTTATTGAAGTAGAAGGGTGCTGTTGTCAACACTCCACTCTATTTTCAGTTCAATTTTATCCACTAAACCAAGTGCAAAACACCCAGTGTTTCGTGAAAATAAATTAATGTGGAGGACGGGGCGATCCGTCTGCAGTTAGCTCCGAGTTACTGCTCTTCTCAGGGTGTGGAGGGGGGGGGGGGGGCTCTCAGCGGCGGCGGAGGTTCCGTCTCAGTCCGCTCTCAACGGAAGTCGAGTCACCGGGAGGTTTCACCAAACGCAAACATTTGTCGTTAAAATCAATAATCAGTGATCACTGATCTGAGATTTACTATGCAATATAACGGGTTTCACCAACGTGGTTTACGATTCAAACATTATAACAAACCGCAAATTCTTCAAAACGGAGTCGTAGCGGTTAAAAGTTGACTCGGTGCGTCGCGGTTACCGCTCGCCAATCGAAGACCGACTGCCTATACCTTAATAATTTGAGTTTTATCACTGCTTTTCATTTTGTCATGAATTTCGCTAATTTCGCTTACTAGAAAGGCACGGAACGCTGACGAGAATACGGAGTTTAGTTCGGCAGTTCAATGTAACGAAAAGGTTATGATTTTATTTGGATAGTTTGTGATAATATGATTCTGGAGCAATGATATGTCTTTTGAGCATTCGAACACAAACTGAATTTGTTAGAGGAACAATTAAAACGGAATTTATTGATCGGTCTTGTACCATAACCTTTAGTTACCATCAGTGTACAGAAGGTTCGTGAGACTATCAACATGCTTTTGGTTTAATATTCATTCTGAATAATACACCGATGTTTTCGGTCTTTTGTCAGGAAATTGTTTTTGTCCCCCCCCCCCACCACCCTGCATTTCAAGGCGTTGGGATTCCAAATCTGCAATGTCCACCGTCTGGCGATATCCTGAATTTAACGCGGTCTAAAAAATCCGTTCTTTTACACAAAACCTCCATTGGCAATCCTATCGGACGAAACCCATCGTCGTTATGAGCAAAAAATGGTTTAAAAAAATAGCCTAAAACGAAATTCCGGTATTTTTATTGTATTTACATCGTGTTGGGTATCGTTTGCTAGGTATTTTTTGGTGCTGAGTTTAATAGGACGGGTTTCAGAGGTGTAACACTGCGTCTAGATGGACAATAGTGAAATAACAGTAAATAGTGAGTTGAATTCCACTACTTGAAGGAACTTATGGGACAATTTAACGAAAGTTATAATTTCGTAGTAATTCGGAGCTGTTCATACTGAAAATTCAATCAAAATCATTGTAGATATTTTTGAGAAAAAGAAGATTTGGTGTTTTGATCACTACGATAACTATAGTTAGTTTTGAGCTGATTTGGTTCGTGCCGTTATTTTAGCGTTCGGTCATTTGTGCCAATTAGTTTCAGCCGTTTTCTATCAATCGTGTTTGCAGGTGAACATTTTAGCAAACTTAAGGGCTTAGATGCCTTTGAAACGCTCAAATCTGAAGAGGACCCACAAAAGTAAAAATATCTCTCGCAAATCAAGTCAACTAGGTCTATCAGACTAACTAGTTCTAGATAAATATGCTAGTACGCTTGTGAACCCCAACATTCGCGGATTTCAGCAAACCTAGGCGGATAAAGTGGTTGGTACAGGACGATGCACAGTCCAATTTAATCGTAGATTTGTTCATTCTGATCGTTTAATTATTTGAAACGACCTTGGAGAAACCCGATTTAATTACTGGAAATTCCGATTTATCAATTAAACGTTGTTTAAAAAGTTTGGTGACACCAGCGCGCGGTCGTGCTTCGTGTACCGCGACGGAAATTCCGTTTCCCGTAAAACCGATGCGATTCTGCGATCCGCTATAATTAAGTGCTATTAGTCGCTGAATTTTCATTCCGTGTTCCACCAGTCCGCGAACATACCTTTACTCAGTGCGCGGCAAGATATTTCGGTGTTTACTCCCCTACACACTCCTGCCGGGGATGTTTCGTCAGTTCGGACATTCCAGAGGTGAGTTTTTACACAACATGCTAATTTAGTACGTGAGCGTTACTTATTACTTTCCGCTACCCGATGGGAAGGAAAGTATAGTAATCGTGTCAAAAAAGAAATCTGGGTTTTCTTCAGATCTTTACGTTTTGAGGCCTACTGAGCCTAAAAAACCTAATTTCGGCACGTGGTCCGGGTGTGTATCGTTCGTGTTTTTTGTTTCGAAAACTCCTACAAACTATTAACCACATGTTCTTCATTACCGTGTGTTATCATTTCTAAGTAGGGTATTTAACAGAGTGGGAGTGTGTGTCTGTAGTTCGATTTGCGGGAGAACGGCTGAACCGATTGAGCTGGTTCTTTTTTTGTTTTGTAATTATTTTTCGTAGACACCAAAATAAGGTTATGGACGATTTCGGTCGATGAGAAGGGGGGTGGGGGACGAAAATGTACCAAAAACTAGGGTTTTTCGCATTTTTCTTGAAAACGGCCCTAATGGTTTTGATTAAACTTTTTAATTATCTCCTATCAAATAAGACCTAACTTTTCTTCTTAATAAATATCTCCATGAAAATACGGTGAACGGAGGATATAGGCTTATCAGGCAAAAATAGGTTTTTTACGCTTTTTGGCAAAACGACTTCAACGATTTTCACCAAACTCTCAGTATGTTTTCGAATAGTTAATACCTATATTTAATTGTTCCTCTGCAATTCCATTGAGCAGAGATAAAAATCAAAATGTGCCGAAAATATCTTTTTTTCGAACATTTCCGTAAATTCTGGAGTAACTGTTCCACCAGATGTGATCAATCTTACAGAGTGTCTTTTAGTCACCCATACCCACATTTCTTTTTCCATAATTATTTCTGTATATATATGATGAACGGAGATATAAGCCAAGTTAACTTAGAAAAGGAGATTTGTCGAATATTCATTTACCGCTATTCCAATTTTCTCAAAAACGGCTCCAACGATTTCGATCAACAATGAGCGTGCTTTCTGTTCATCTCAAAATGGCTCAATTGCCCCGATTAGGCAGGAACCATTGCTCGAAATGTCTAATCTAACAATTTATTACGCATTGGTACAATATGCTTGCGGCAGAGGTTGAGGACTTATACAGGATCAACTGTAGTGATGTGCCAGGGTAATACCATCTGCTCCAAACCGCTGGTGTGCCAACTGGCCCAATTCATCAGCGTGGGTTGGGCGGGCATGGCAAGAGACCGAGTTTGATGCGTTGGGTTTGAGTTGCTGACAGATTTGCCCCCAGTTCATTGGAGTCACATGAAAAGACAACGCGATGCAAGCCGATGCCAGCTAATCGTAAATACGAAAGCAGTCTGATTAAATTAAGTTGAATTTTCGTTTTTGTGAGGTAAAAGATGTTCACTTTCCGCTCACAGAATGGGTATAGAAAGTTTTGTAGCCGTAAGAATAAAAAAAAGTTGAGTTTTTCCGGATCTTTGCGTCTTGAAGCGTACTGAATCGAAAATATCTGGTTTTAATCATTGCACAACTTTCATGGCCCCACGTAAATTCTATCTAATACGTAGTAATCCAGTCTATTTGATACTAAGTTCATATGAACATGTAAAACAACTCAACACTCCACGTAAAAAGTGGTAGCTCTTCAAGTCCCATAATTTATGGAGCTACTGCCAAGCTGTTAATTGAACAACACGGAAAGTTCCTTACCCTTTAGGTAGTGGAAAGTAAAAAACCTACCTCCGCTTTTTCCCGTTAGCAATCGGGTGGTTGGAAGCAAAATTCGCTATTTATTTGGATTTGAAATTATAACAGTGAACAAGCATCATTGCAATTGCTCAATTTAGCCGGTTTAGTTGTGATTTTTCGCGCTTTCGCGAATTGGTAGGTAACATCACCGTTGTTTTTTAGTCGAGCTTTGAGGTTATTATTCGAAGTTGTTACTCAGCGAATTTCAGTACTATTCAACTTACTCATAAAAGTACGAAATCCTAAACGTTACAAGTGAAAAGGTTACTTTAAAGATTAAAACTTTGCGGATGCGATGCGAAGAGCGATCTAGTTGGCTCTTCAATCCCAATCGGATGATACCATAACTATGTCTTTCCTGATAATGAGTTTAATGTTAAATGTTTCTGCCTTACAAACCGTTCCAACGAATTGGACTAAACTTTTCGTGAAGGCAGTTCCAACAAAATGGGCTGCTACATGGAATGACTAGAGCAACAAAAATTTTTCTGACCGAAAATAATGAACAGTGTAACTGTTTGAGAACCTTCTCGATTCATTCGCTCGGTTCCAGCTCGACTTAAATGCTAATTGGTTCTCAAACATTGAGATTTCTGCGCGATTCTTGTTCAGAACGTGCGCAAATACATTAGGATGCGTATTTATTGCGCGTTGAAGTTGAATTTACACAAAATATCAAAGTGTAGATCGTATCAACGAAGTTGGCCTGTCGCATTTTGGGTCGTTATTTGATATTTATACAAAGACTTCGATTTCGTGAAAAATGGCATGTCGCTAATTCTCTTTTTTTTTCAGGTTGGCTCTGCAGCAAATATCAACATACTTTGACAGTTTATTTGAGGTGAGTGCCGCTTTTTGTCTCTCCACCAAACCGTTTCGTTATGACCTATTGTGCTTTTTGGTTTATTATTCATTCTGAATAATAACCCTATGTTTTCGGTCACGAAAAATTTTTTACAACCCCCCCTCAAAATTTGATACTTTACGTTTCAAGACATGGAGATTCCAAATTTGCAATGTCCGTCCGCCGTCCCCCGTCCCCCGTCCGCCGTCCGGGCCGTTTTGTGCCTTTAACGTGGTATAAAAAATTCGTTCTTTCGCCCAAAAATCCGATTTGGTATCTAGTTGTGCCCGCCATCTCGGCAATCCGATCGGACGAAGCCCGTGGTTGTAATGGGCAAAAAACGGTTAAAAAAATTAACGAAACGCAGTACAACGCGGGAGCTACAAGCGTTTCGTCGTTTGAATTCCCTCCGCCCCGCCCGTCACTTTAAAAAACCAACCGCTCTCGAGGCGAGCGAGCAGCGCGCCTCCCGCTCGACTCCCCCCGGGTTCGCTTCGAGCGCCCCCGTTCCAATTTGTCCGACGTTCTGGTTTTAATACGATTCAATTTTTTTAGATTCTTTCGTTTCATTCTCATTTTGTTTTTTTTTTCATAGAATTTTGGTTACATTTTGATATTAATATTTAGCGTACATGTTTTCATATTAAAATTCAGTTTTTTCTAGATACTTTCGTTTTTTTTGTTTATTTTAATATTACGATTCAGTTCTTTTCGACCTTTTTTTGGGTTTCATTATGATATTTTTCGATGCTGAATCGAACAGGATGGATCTCGGAGCATTAATGCTAGGTCAAGCTGATTATCCGAATAATAAACCGTTGTGTAATAATTTGCAGGGTTTTTTAATGTACGTGACGCCAAAAGTCGGAAAAATCGAATTGTGTCTACCACATGAGCTAATGTCAGTTTAGACTATTGCGAGGTACTACCTAATCAAAGTAGAGTAACTAAAGCGCCAGTTGAGAGGCAAGTTAGCCCACCGAACGTGAAGCATCACTTTCCGTGACTCCCGTAAATTCGACGGTATGCTACTTATAAGGCCGTCGTATTCCAGTGCAACTATTTATAGCTATTTAGTTTCAACTACGTTAGTCTGGACAAAGTGAACGGACCAGTTAGCTGAAAGCACTCCGTAAGTTATTAAAATCGTTTGTATCGAAAATGTTCGATAAATGCAATTTTTTGGTTAATCTTGGTGGGGATCGCAAATCGCTGAATGTACCGTTTGGTGGGGTGGGGTGGGGTGGGGTGGGGGGGAGTGATGTGTCGTGCCGCACCATATACATATTTATTGTTGTCTGTTACGTTTACGTCTTAACGTACGCCGAGAACAACGCAATTCC
This sequence comes from Pachypeltis micranthus, assembly GCA_020466155.1. Lineage (NCBI taxonomy): Eukaryota > Metazoa > Arthropoda > Insecta > Hemiptera > Miridae > Pachypeltis > Pachypeltis micranthus. Next base: position 33,696,278 of record CM035773.1, read on the forward strand.
AGGAAACGGTCTGTGTGTGAGTCTAACGGTTAACAGAGAACGGTTGGACCAAATCAGCTCACGTTTTCTGTTCACGCTTTACTAAAAACTAACTAAACACTCCGACGTGGGGTCGTTCTTGACTGTAGAAGTTAACTCTGGTGTGGATTCAAGAGAGCCAGTCAGGATGCATGAAAAGCTTTCTCTAGGCTGACGTTTCGCTTATTTTATTAAGCATTATCAGGGCTATAGGATATCACATAGGAAATTAAGACACGGTAAATTGTAAGGAACTTATAGAGACACATTGAACTGAATTAATGTTGCACATACCTCCGGAAATTGTTAATAGTTTCTTAAAATAACGAAATTCGGAGAAATCCAATATCCATCACAATCTAATTTGTTATGAATCGACCACACTATATCCAAACTGCCCTTCCCGATTCCCTCTCTTTTCGAATTTGTTGATGATATTCCTCTATCCATACCAGCGGGCTCAGAGGAAATAGTCATAAACGTGTTCAATAGCTTCCACAAAAACCTCCAGTTCACGCTTGAATTATTATTATCCTATTCCTTGATACACTACTTATTCGGAATCACACAACTGGAGAAATTGCAGTCGATTGGTGGAAGAAAAAAGAAAACTCAGATAGGTTACTTAACGACAATTCACCTCACCCAATCAGGCTAATAATAAATGCGGCAGTAAACCTCAAAACAAGAGCCCTAAGACTAAGTGATAACCCTTTCCACGAAAAAACTTAAAATTAGTTACGAATGTTCTAAAGAAAAACAATTACTGTAATTCCCTAATAAATTCTATCATTTTTAATTCTTCATCACACCTCCAGAACGAAAGTGTCACATCCATGTTAGGACAAACCCACATCACACCTCATATTCACAACAATACGAACTCAAGATCGCCCTTAATCAACCACATGTCCACTATCACAACCACCTCTCAAATATCCGAAAAAGCTACGCACGCAGACATTACTCTAGCTTCAATAGCCAGTTAATCACAGTCAAATTCATCCAATTATACACCTACCACAACACCATGTCTTTCTAATTACAGAGGATTGATATGTATCAAAGGGCTGTCAGAAAAAATGTCTAAATCTTTCACAAACCAAATCAGTTGTAAACCAGCAAATAAAAATAAAAACATTCTCAACAGCATGGTGTATTCAAATACAAAATCTAGAATTCTCACTCAAAACCGCAGCCGCATCGTGTACTCCATACCACGCGGCAATTATCCTGAACTGTATGTAGGAGAAACAAATCAATACATGATTTCCTGAATTAGGGGCCACAAACCTGACACCAACTCATTCCACGCACACAGCATGCCGGCGGAACACTCAATCAATGATGGACATAAATTTGATTTTGACAGAACCTAGATTCTCGACTGGGAAAGCAATCACTTCAAACGTAAAATAAAAGAAATGATATATATAAGCCAATCCCCAACAGCGATACTGCCAATCTTGGCAAAATTTATTCGAACTTGATAAACAATTACACCTAACTTTCATGTACGCCTAAGTTGTTTCTCCCATCTACTTCTAGAAAATAAGAATAATTCCATGTTTTTCATACTTAAAGTTATTTTTAATCTCTTCACTATGTTCCTTTTTACACATGAACTCGTTAAAACCATCCACACTAGTACAATCTGTTATTTACTATTAAGCTCTGTTTGTTTAGTTTGTTTTTTTTTTTCTCTCCGAATGTCATTATTTTAAGAAACCATTAGCGATTTCAATGTGTCTCTGTAAGTTATAATTTACCGTGGCTTAATTGCCTGCTGTGATATCCAATAGCCCTGATGATGCTTAATAAATGCCCAGGATGCAGGACTTGGCCTGCAGAAAGCTTTTCATTCATCCTGACTGGCTCTCAAGAATCCACACCACACTAAACCCTTTAATTTTTTTCAAAACTGCTATAACTGCTTCGATTAAATTCCTCTTTATAAATAGTGCGAAACGCTCGTCCGTGGGAAGATCAAGAATGTCAACAAAAATGGACGATCAGTAGTCCAATTCGTTACCCACATCATTTAAGCTAAAGAACGATCACAAAATAATTACGATAAACCCACAAATTCCCGAAATCAAGACATCGTTTCATCAAATTACTTTTTCGCAGTTTTCTCCCCTATTATTCCATAATGGTATACAGAAAACTTCTCAAAAACACAGAGACAGTCCTAGGTATTAAGTATGCAACGACCACTTAATGAAGGCCATGACATAAATAGGAGCAGCCCTATAAATTCTGGACCTGAAATCATCAACAGTTTCAATATAGAACGTTGAGCTATGCAGCACGAAGTTCCTATGAACAGAATGAAAATCAGACCGAATGAGTTGCTTGATATAAACTAAGGAAAGTTGGATGGTGCGTCGCACCAGATTTTCTAGCAGTTTCCCTTATAACTCCAGAACTGTAGAACACTACAAATCTGATACTTCGTTTGTGAATCAACGTCGCCAAAAGGGTATGAGTGAAATACTGAAACGGTCTAAAACTAATTACAGTTATCATAGTACCAGAGGGGCGCAGCTTTGACAACGTTGAATGCTCCTGCTTTGAAATTGTCGATTAGTTTAAAATATCAGAATCGTAGGAAAAGGTGATGCAGTCGTGCAGGTAATTATCCTGCCAGTAGACTAATCAGTAAAATAGCGATGACTTGAATCTTCACGGCTAGGGATGTAAGTGACGAATCACTTCATCGTCAACCCAACTCCCATTAGAAGCTGCTGAAGATGCCGTAGTCGTCCGCACCAACGACTAATTCCGGGGCCTTCGCGAAATCCCGGTTTCAATATTCGAAGGGCCGCTTGATGGGCTTCGATAACAAATTAACCCGGTGAATGGAGCCCATCCGACCCTTGCGATCAGGGTGTCGCTGAAGCTGACAACTCGAGTTCTCTCCGTTAGGATCCTGTTCTCCACTTCGTAAACTTGAACTAAGGGACGGACTCGCGAGATAAAAATTATTATTTGATTCCGCACTCTATCAAGTACAGTTTCATTCATCCTGAACAACATGCTTACAACCGCCTTGAGGCAGTTTACGGACCCTTTTTTCCGTATTTAATGTCTGGAGAAATCTTCATGAGATTCTAAGGGGTTTGAAAACCTCGAAAATGGTTCAAATGGCCCTCCAATGGGTGAAGATTTGTATTCACTAAAACCTCAGACGCTCTCGGCACATGGGGAGTCAAGCTGGGGACTGCTTTTCACTTGGCTTCTCGCTGGCTAGGCCAGAATACTCGGACAAACAGCACGAAGGCGTCTACGGCCCTCCAGTAGTACCAGCACACTTACTATAGTATCTTGTAATGTGAATGGCATATTATATAATAATGGAGGGAATTTTGGGAAGTTCATTAAAAAATTGGGTAAAAAATGAAGTCAGTAAATTCTTTTCAGGAAACTAAGGAAAAATAAAAAATGTACGACAAACGTTGGAGTATTGAATGCACATTTTCAGGAAATGAAAGCAAACTGCTGGCTAGTTCAGTAAAATAATGGAGTACAAATCGAGGAATCGAGGTTTGCGCAGAACCAAAAAGTGGTCCCCAGTCGGAAATTTCAGTTCGTCAGCGTTGTAATGTTTGAAATTTTAAATGTGATCACTTCTCCGCCATCAGTGCTTTACTGAGACGAAATCCTCTTACTCCATCGGATCAATGAGGACTTTTTACATTCCTACGAACTCGGGCGCACACACAGTTGAGAATATAAAAGGAATTGCTGAGCTCAGGAGGTAGGGAGAGCAGAGGCAGAACGGCTCTGCTCATGCAGAGCCGTGCCAGCAGCCTCTCACGAAGACCGCGTGGATCGAGCCAAGGGAATTTGGACAGAGGTCGTTCGACAAATTCGATTGTAAGGCACTTGGAAACAGATTTGTTTCTGATTTCCCCATCCGGCTTCTAGTTGAGATCAAAGTTAGGATACTACTTCGCCCTTTTGAATTTCAAGGCCCTTCCAGTAGTCACATTCACTCAAGTAAGCGTTACGAGAACGTTTTCTCATTTTGGGGGGGCTCCGCGAAGTTTTAACGAGTGCCCTTCAACGCCGAAGGGGAAAAGCTCTCACTCGCCGAGTGATAAATATAAATAAAGGCGATTTCCCCAGCGGAGCTCATCTCCGGAAAACTCTTCCTCGTTCTGAGGCAATCCGCTCCATTCCCCAGGCCTCATTACCCGCTTCTCTTTTGTTAGCTTTTCTTCCAGGTGCCCCTCTCTCCCCTCTCACCAGACCCTGGCGTTCTGCCAATGGAAGACATCGTATTATCAAGAGATTTTGAAGTATCAGACATCAGCAGGTCTGGTTCGGAGCGCCGAAGATTCGCAATTCTCTACTTTTCCTTCTTTATCTTGTTATTCATGAGCGAATCACACCGTGTTCAACAGTACAATGTACCAGATCGAAACAAGAGACGGTAAATTGTGTGCTTGAGAACCCGATTGTGAGGAAACGGCTCAACCAAATCGAGTCAAATTTCATATTTAGTCTGCAGGTGCTCTGTGGATAGTAGTATAAGCAAAATCAACTCAAAACTATCAAACATTTAAAAAATCAAAAACAGCTGTTATGATTTTCATTAAATTTTTTGTATGAACGGTTCCGAATTACACATCGCACATTACACATCTAATTCTCATCCGTTAGAAAATGATAACAGGAGCACATATACATGAGCAAATATTTCGATGAAACTCGATTTTCGCTCAGTTTTTAGTTTTTACCTTCTCATCCCCAAACAAATCAGGGTGGTAATCCAAAACGACGACGGCGTAATACAGTTCATAACCCGGTTAAGAGTAACCCCAGAAATTCCAGAATTCAAACTACAGCCTAACATTTCTTACAGTTGAAACTCAATAAATTCAGCAACCTCTAAGCTAACAGTAACTGCGTAAAACGTTGAGCTACGTTTTGAATGAAAAATATATTTCGTTGGTTACTAGAGTGACAAAAAATGCTGTATCCACGTGGGTGTAAGTGATTGGGTTAAAGAAAAAAGATTATTCGGTTGAAATTATAGTTTACCTCGTGCCGTATTCACAAGTATCGCGTTGATTCATTTTGTTGCCATATTCGAGAATCTCCAGCTCCTAATTACCGTTTTAAATTTCGAAGTTTCGTTTGAAAAGGGCATTTCAGAACAATCGAGAGTAAGTAGAGTAGAATCGATCTCTCCTCCGTGACTGACTTACTCCACTCGACTCCTTTTCACCACTTGTTCTCTTACGTTATTAATCAGTCCTCCCGTTTTATCCGTTACGAAAGTTCGCGTTTTGTACGGTGTTTGGACCAGGATAGACGTGAATGAAACTCGAAGACGGGTATTTACTGAGCACAAACTTGTAATTGGTGAGCTGGTATATCACAAGATTTGAGGACTTCGATGTACAAAGAAGAGGTGACTTACACGGGAGATGAGTTGAGAATGAAATCGCCAACAAATAGGGCTCTGAAGACACGAAAACTGGTTGTACTGGGAAAGAGGGAGAAAGCCGAACTAGAAGTCGATGAGAGGTGGAAGAGGTATCCGTTGGAGAACTGGTGACAACTCACTTCGGCGACACTTCGTAACAGAATGATTTGTTGGGAGAAGGTATTTGTTGTGGAGAAAGATCTGAGAAGGGTGGAGAGGGGAAGGATGGGAAAACCACCGTTGGAAATATCCGCCGATTTGGGATTTCCATGGGCGCAAAGACCTTTGGAGGAACAATGGCCTTGCCACAGGTGCCCGTTGGTCAAGGAGCGGAAATTCTGAGGTCAAAAGCCTGGAGGGATACGGCGCTTGCGTCAAACATACGGTATTGGAGTCATTTAAGATTATGAGGTCAAGAAGGTCGTCATCTGTCAATTGAGATGAAGAAAAACCTCATGAGAAGGCTGATACAATGTTTCATCACAAACAAATCTTTTCACACCAAGTGCAATGGTGCTCATTCACGAAGCTGTGGCGTATCGGTACCCGTGCCCCAAGGAAGCGTGTGGAGGCCCATCCTGTACCTAATATACGTTAGTAACGTGACCGACTTTCCACGACACATCTGGCGTAGAGGCATCTGCAAAACTACAGCTCCACCTCAATAACATACAGGCATGGGCTGACCAGTGGCGAATTGAAATGAGCGCTGCAAAATCACGCATCAGACCATTTACCATCAGACTTTATCAGACAAGTCATATCGTCCTCAAAAACCAAACCATTCCAGAAGCAGATGTAATAAGTTACTTGGGCAACGGCTCACGTTCGACGCACACATAAGTGAGCTAATGAAAAAACTTCGTGCCCGTATTAACCTACTCAAGACCCTCCTCAGCCAAACATCACCATAATAAACGCCTAATTTATTCAACCATGACACCAATCTGGCAGTATGGTTGCTCATATGGCGGCTAGCCTGTAACTCGCAGATCGAAAAAGTTCAAACTCAACAAAACCGAGCTCTTCGCCTAATAACCGGCGCACCATGGTTCGTGAGGAATTCTGTTATTCATAGAGATCTCAACGTACGACTAGTAGACATAAAGTCATAAAGCCAACAATGAACCGCATGCACGCATCCATAATCTCCCACCAATCCTCAGCTTTTGGAAACCTCCTCAACTCATGGGACTGACTACTCCACCCCCTACAACTCAAAAGGAGAAGAATGGTCGACTTGTTGGACTGAAACAATCAGTCCCACCCAACAACTGTGATAACTCAATCAACATATTTATTGACTATTTAACATACTATACGTCCATTATTATTATTAATACAGATTTATAGTAGGAGGGCCTGCTAAAGGACAGCTACCCACGCACAAGTTTCACTGTATTCGTACAACATAAAAACGTACATGATCGAAAGAATGTTGACTTAATAATAAAAAAATTAGAATTATATTCGAAGACGAGGAAACTTAGTAACGGTTTACACTTTAGTTTAGAAATCTAGCGGTGATGGGTATACATTGAGATACAAACTTTTTTCGATTTACCGAGTCGTTTGAGATAGCTCTTTCCAGGACGTGCGAGACTTCATCACAACTAAGGATTCGGGCAACATTTCAACTCATTGATTGTTTTCCTCCACTTCACGGTGCTCCGCTCATTCATTCTTACGTTATTAATCAGTTATCCGGTTTTATCAGGCACGAACGGTCGCGGATTATGCTGTGCAGCTGATTATAATTATGTACAAATTGTTGCTATCCCTCTCGGCGAGAGGATCGAGGTAAAGACAAATGCGAAACTATAGGGCTTTTGAAGATGTGTTTACAGGTAATTCATTGGTTCAGATTATAAATATATCTGTCCACGTTACTAGTTACTTTCCGCTCCCCAAACTTCCAAATCGTATCAAAAAAATTTATTCAAAATCGTTAGAGCGGTTTTTGAGAAAAAAAATTTGGTGTTTTGATCACTATGATAACTATAGTTAACTTTCGGTGGATTTTGCCAGTACCATTATTTTTGCGTCCCATGGTAACCTGTAGGCTAGACATCAAGTTTCAACTGATTTGATACGGTTGTTTTCTCTAGAAACCGCGCTAAAATCAATTTCGTCGAAAATTTTGATAATTTATTGTGCTGCTCTCGTCATTTTCCCACTAATGGGAATTTCATGGTATGATTATCATGTTAAGAGCTACCAATATTAAAAATGTAATCAAAATCGTTAGAGCGGTTTTTGAGAAAAAAAATTTGGTGTTTTGATCACTATGATAACTATAGTTAGCTTTCGGTGGATTTTGTTCATACCCTTATTTTGGCGTCCCATGGTAACCTGCTGGCGAGATATCAAGTTTGAGCTGATTTGGTACGGTGGTTTTCTCTAAAAGTCGTATACAGACACACAGACCATTTTCCCGAATAGTGGTTTCCGGACGGGGGAGGGTCTGAAACGTAAAGATCTGAAAAAAACTTTTTTTTCAGCCGATTACATAACTTTCCTTTCTACTTCGTAGAGCCAAGGAAAGTAAAAAGGTGGGTTTTCTTCAGACGTTTCGAGGCCTACTGAGTCTAAAAAACCGAATTTCGGCGCGTAGTCTGTGTGTCTGTAGTTCGATTAGCGGGAGAACGGCTGTACCAATTGAGCTGGTTCTTTTTTTTCCGGTATTTTTTGTAACTAACTATTCTTCTCTGTACATATCTCTATGAAAATACGGTGAACAGAGTTATAGGCCTATGAAGCCCAGATAGGGTTTTTACGCTTTTTGGCAAAATGGCTTCAACGATTTTCAACAAACTCTCAGGATGTAGTTAATACCTATATATTGTTCTCAATAAATGTTCCTATGAACAGAGATTAAAAAGAAAAATGTGTCGAAAATAACGTTTTTCGAACATTTCTGTAAATTCCAGGGTAACTGCATCACCAGATGTGATAAATCCTATGGAGTGTCTTTTAGCAATCTAAACCCACATTTTATTCTCCGCAACTATCTCTGTAACCATCTGTTAAACGGAGATATAAGCCAAGTTAACTCAGAAAAAGAGATTTGTGGAATATTAATTTATCGGTATTCCAATTTTCTCAAAAACGACTCAAACGATTTGGATAAAACTTATGGAGTACTCTCAGCTAACTAGTCCCTACGTTTTGTTCTGCATAAATGTTTCTGTAGAAATGCGTTGAAAGCAGATATAGCACCCGCATGTGTAGCTGGTGTTCGAACTTACGGGGGTGGCGGAAAGTTGTGTGTTGCTACGCACCGCTCGTTATTAATGAAACGGATGGCAATGAGTACGAATCGAGGTACAAACAATTTCGATTCCCGGCCGGCCCGTCCTGTGCTGGTATTTAGTCGGCCTGAATCGCGATTAAGGGTTCGCTTGTATCTCTCCTCATTGGTTAATTTCCTCCTCTTCACGGTGCGCCGCTTGTTCATTCATACGTTAATAATCAGTTATCTAGTTTTATCGGATACGGAAGTTCGCGTTTTGTGCGGCATGGGGCTATTTGAAGTTATCGGGATAATGAAAAATGAATACGGAACTTACATGATTTTGACGACGTTACAGCAAGTCTTCGGTTCATATTACAACTATATTTCAACACGTTTATTCTGTTTAATGTTTTACTGATGTAGTCGTTTGCGTTGGCCGGTTCCAAACCTCGGTTTTCGTTACTTTTCTCGGACAAGTGATTGAAATTATTACGCAACGGTTTATTATTCTCTTGAACAGCTCGACGGAGTTTCACAGCAACGAGACCCATCCCATTCGATTCAGCATCGAAAAATACCAGTAAATCATACGAAACATGACCTGACTACAACGGAACGACGAAAACTAAATATTCCGGCGCCTGTAAGCAATTGGCACGATGTGGCGAGTCAAGGGGGCGGGTGGTTTTAAATAAAGAGGGAGGGAGTACAAACGATGAAACGATTAGTTTTACTGTAGTTATTGTCCCGCAAGTTCATTCAATTGGCAGACTTTGGCTCACTATATTTACTGTAATTTCACTATTGACGCATTGCATACCTCTAGGAATTGTTCCGTTCGATCCAGCATCTAAAAATACCGAGAAAACGTTCCCGAACGCGGCTCCGCGGCGTATTTCCGATAAAACTGCCAAAATTGCCTTTTTGTTAATTTAAAAAAAAAATCGTTTTCTGCCCATAACAATCATGGGCATCGCAGATTTGAAATCCCGATGTCTAGAAACGTAAAGCATCAAATTTCGAGGGGAAAAATTGTCCTATTGCAATTGAGGAGGCTTTCTCAAATGTTTCGTTGGTATATTTGAAATGTGAACTGATACCACTTAGTAACGGCTTACAATTTTGTTGAGTAATAATGGTAATGGGTATAGATCGAGGTGCGAAAGGTTTTTGACTTACCGAGTAGTTTAAGATGCTCTTTCCAGAACCTTCTAGACAAAATCACTACTAAGGATTCGAGCGCTATTTCTACTCATTGATTAAGTTCCTCCATTTCACAATGCTCATTCGTACGTTAATAAGTCAGTTATCCAGTTTTATTGGATTCAGATGTTTGTGAAAGTAGCGGAATTTTAGTAATTTAGGTATTTAAAAAAATTTCTACTCCATAAAATACTTACCCTTCACTAGTATGTTCGTATCATAAATAATTTAAAATTGTCTGTTTTGAAGCAAAACACCGTAACTTTCCTGAATCCAATAAAACTTCGACGTGGTCGCTGTATCTCCGTACATTACAATTCTCCAGGGACGCTTATGGGAAACTAAAAGTAGTCATCATTTAGCCGGAAGTACCGTTCGAGCGGTTTTTGAGGCAATGTCAAACGAATTTAGAGAATCTCATTTTCTGCACATCTTCTTCTTTATTTATCAATTCGACTACGAATATTGGTGATCATATAACATTACTTACAAAATTAAAAATAATTGCTATAACAAATATAAATATATAAGTATTGCACAAAATTATAAGTTTTTGACTATATTCGCGAACATTTCTCTGTCTCTAGCCACCTCTAAGAGGTTCCCAATATTACTTATTCCAGTCCAATGCCGAATGTTACGTAGCCACGATAGTTGCTTCCGGCCGATGCCTCTTCTGCTTTCAATTTTTCCTTGTACAATTAACTGCACTAGTTCGTATTTCTTATTTCGCATAATGGGGCCCAAGTAGGCCGTTTTTCTCTTCTTTACAGTTGCTAGCAATTCTCGCTCACATTGCATTCTTCTTAAAACTTCCTCGTTGGTCACACGATCCGTCCATGGTATTTTAAGTATTCTTCAAAAGAGCCATAATTCAAATGATTCGAGTTTGTTAAGGTCCGCTATTTTCAAAGTCCAACTTTCCATAGCGCATAACAGAGTTGACCAAACATAACACTTCAAAAAGCGCATTTTTGTTCTCATATTGAGCTCATGACAGTTAAATATCTTTCCATACTTCAGAAAAGTACTAGTGCTATTCCGATACGGCACTTCACTTCCTTTGAACAATCCCAGCTGTCATTAATATGACATCCGAGGTATTTAAAACTTTGTACTATTTCAATAGGAGAGTTATTAACTAATAAATTTGTATTGACATATGTATTTTTTCTGCTTACTATCATATACTTGGTTTTTTCTCTATTGATTCGCAAGCCAAACTCTTCGCTGCATTCATTAACTTTGTTTATCAATTCTTTTAAACCTTTTACAACCTTGTAAACCTTCTTTCTGCACATACTGAGAAATAATAATCTCAGTTTGGTTTATAACTTCATTCCTAACAACCGGATCGTTGTTTTAGCGGTCTTGAGGTTTATGAAACGTATTGTCAATACCGCCATATTGCAGCGATGTTGGCTAAATGTTTATCTCGTGCGTGATCCCTGAAGTTTTGTTTGTATTTTAATTTCTCGTATGCCGGCGTTGAACTGAATAAAGGACGCCCGTTGTAATGAATACATTACTTATCAACGTGTCCCGTTTTCCGGATGCGGCGTAACCTGACGCACCACCTCATGGAAAATGCATGACGTTCCTTTTTATTTCGCATGTAATATTGAGAACTTGTTGAAAAAGGGGCATTTCTATGGGCGAGGCTGCGCATAAATAGGTCTCGTGAAGAGTGAAGGGGACGAGCAACACGAGAACGCGATACATGTCAACGATCTTCACGAAGAACGGCTCAAGTTTTAATTCAACGGGAACTACTCGGAAGGAAGAGTCAGGCGATAGATTAATAGTCGGGTGCGCAATATACGTCTAAACAATTTACTCACGTGAGAAGTCCTTGTGATTTTGGCATCATCAGGCGAATGTTCGCCTTCGTGCATTAGGACCTCTCCAGACACGTGGTCATATGAAGTTTCTCTGTCCAATATGTTCGATTGGTACAACTCAGTTCACACTTATGAGGGGCACTGAGAGTGAGTCCTGGATAAGATGTGAGGGGGTTAAGGTCAGTTTATTCGTTTTTGGTTTATTATTCATTCTGAATAATATTGGTTTATTATTCATTCTGAATAATAACCCCCGGCCACCGTCCCACGTCCGCCGTCCGGGCCTTTTTGTGCCTTTAACGTGGTCTAAAAAATTCGTTCTTTCCCACAAAAATCCCATTTGATATCTAGTTGTGCCCGCCATCTCGGCAATCCGATCGGACAAAGCCCATGGTTGTGATGGGCAAAAATGGTTAAAAAAATTAACGAAACGCAGTATAATCGCAAATAAGCCGTGTTTTGTATCGTTTTCAAGGCCCGCTCGACTCGCAACGCCCTTTGGACTCGCAACGTCCTGCTAATTGCCGAGGGAGGGTTCGCTGGAAGCCTTTTTCGCTACATACTGCAGTGATATTAGAATTAATTTTGCATCAATTTTTCCACTGCGTTGCCCATCACATCGAAAAGCTCTGACCAGATCAGGTCTGCGTTTCTTTGACCAATTTGCTAGTCCTTTAGAATCTTTGCACCTAAATTCATCATTTTACCTTCGTTTTTGGTTTATTATTCATTCTGAATAATAACCCTATGTTTTCGGTCACGAAAAATTTTTTACAACCCCCCCTCAAAATTTGATACTTTACGTTTCAAGACATGGAGATTCCAAATTTGCAATGTCCGTCCGCCGTCCCCGTCCCCCGTCCCCGTCCCCGTCCCCGTCCCTTCGTCCCCGTCCGCCGTCCGCCGTCCGGGCCGTTTTGTGCCTTTAACGTGGTCTAAAAAATTCGTTCTTTCGCCCAAAAATCCGATTTGGTATCTAGTTGTGCCCGCCATCTCGGCAATCCGATCGGACGAAGCCCGTGGTTGTAATGGGCAAAAACGGTTAAAAATTAACGAAACGCAGTACAACGCGGGAGCTACAAGCGTTTCGTCGTTTGAATTCCCTCCGCCCTGCCCGTCTCATTAAAAACCAACCGCTCTCGAGGCGAGCGAGTGCGGCCTCCCGCTCGCTTCCTCCCAACGACCGGTCTCTCCCCATTCGCATTACTCTTCCAATTTCCCCGACGTTTTCGTTTTAATACGATTCAATTTTTAGATTCTTTCGTTTCATTCTCATTATGTTTTTTTCATAGATTTTTGGTTAAATTTTGATATTAGTATTTAGCGTGCATGTTTTCATATTAAAATTCAGTTTTTTCTAGATACTTTCGTGTTTTTTTTGTTTATTTTAATATTACAATTCAGTTCTTTTCGACCTTTTTTTGGGTTTCATTATGATATTTTTCGATGCTGAATCGGACAGGATGGATCTCGGAGCATTAATGCTAGGTCAAGCTGATTGTCCGAATAATAAACCGTTGTGTAATAATTTGCAGGGTTTTTTCTATTACAAACTTACCTAATACGGAGTTGAAATTCGCATCATGGCGCCTTCTCACCCACCAACCAACTCCATTCATTTCCCGTACTTCAACCACTTGAATCTAACCTGATGGGGAAACAAGACCTGCTTATAGTCAGACCTGCCCGCTCGTTGTGTATCGTAGGGGGAGAGCAGGCATGCAGCTCATGGCTCAACATCGGTGGGGGGGGGGGGTCCCCAATCCCCCGCGATGGAGACACAGCAGCAGCTTTGTGTTAGTTATGAGGCACCGCTTGCAGTCTCCACCGCATCAGGACTCCACGTCTCCAGACCCCTCCGCCGGTTACCCCACGCATGACCGAATTTACGAAACCAGCGGATGGCGGCTCTCCCGGAGAGGAGCTCGGGCGCATCCTCAACTGGAGGTAGACGGGCGTCCTCATATAGCCGACAGGTGAAGAGGACATGAGAAGCGCCCTCCACGGCCTCCCCACAGGGGCAGCCATCGAATGTGTGGCGCCTGAAGAAGTGCAGCCGCTCGTTGAAAGCTCCGTGGCTCGACAGCAGCTGCACTTCCGCGAAGGTCAGTCGCCACCATTTCATCCGAAGTCTCCCTTCGATGGAAGGGAGTATGCCGTAGAGGTGCCGTGCTGTAGGACCCATGTTCCACCGCGCCTGCCACCTTTCCAATGTTGCCCCCTGTGCAATTTTGAGTCGCAGGTCGCTCGACCCTTCTGCCCTAAGGGTAGGGAGCAGTGACTCAAGTGGCCCGTGGTAGTCGTCCATACTGCCCCTTTTGATATAGGACTCGAGTACTGCTTGGTCCAATACAAGGTCCAGGGGGGGGGGGGTGCCCGCGAGCACCTGGAGGGTGAGATGCGACGAAGTACGGTACGCCGGCAACTTGAAGCTAACCATGCTCCGAACATTTACATTTACGCTATCAGATTAGCAGAATGAATTGATAGCAGTGGCTACAGCCGGACGACTCTCACTTCTGCCAACCTAACCAGCCTCCTCCGTCAAGACATCCCTCCTCAATGAGATTGAGAGGAGGTTCCCTTTTTGCCTTTGTTTTTTTGTTGCTTCTAGCGGACGTTACGTTAATTATTTACGAACGTTGCTTTCTCTCAGAAATAATACAGTGATACAGTAATTCTCTCTGGCCTTCTCATTGCTTCCCTTTTTTTGAGTCGTGCTTGTCTTTTGTGCCTTCCCTATCACGTTGCCACTAACCGAAGAAAGTGCCACAGCGGTCATCAGAGTCCTCTCGCTGTTTCCAGGTGCTGCCGCTGCATTGTCGACTTCACAGACGCCAGGGGTCGCTGTGTCGAATATAATTGCCCGTGCCGGCTACTCCCAACAACAGTCTTGACTTTAATTGGCACTGGCGGCCGATAGTTCAGAACTAAAGCACAGTGGAAGGCAATAGCTGTTGCGTTTGTTCCAATAAACCTGCCCTCATCACGCCAACAACCTTGGCTGCGGTCCTTCGTTCCGTTAGTCTTGACGTGCGTGCATCCACTCAGAATGTATTCAGAGATAGAGTGTATAAATCGGAGAGCTCGAACGGAGTCCTTGAGTGGAATCATCTCTAGCGTTAAACACAATTGAGGGAAAGTCGAGCAAAGTGGGTGATGGATCGATGGAAATCACCTTAGGCTTTGAAATAACCTCACGAGGGCTGATATTATTTTACCCCCTCCCCCCTACCTATGCCACAACATGAGCCCCGAAACATCCCATTTACCTGGCCAGCCTTCCGCTAGATAACTGATACAACTGGGCATTAATCTTGAAAAGCTCCACACAGAAACCCCCTAAGCTTCCCTAATATTTTCTCTCGACTACCCCCTCAACGCGGGGCCTCCGCCTTAAAAGTGAGATCGATGACGAGGAAGATGAGAAGTGGCGAAGGATGAAGAGAGAAGAGGGGGGGCGACGAATTTGGATTACACGCTACACCAGATCCCGGGAAATCATTTTCGTCGTGTACGTCGCTAAGAAAGAGCCTTTTAGGAGGGAGAGAAGAGAAAATAATGGACTGACGGGTCAAACGAGAGGGAGAGAGAGGTTTAGGTCCGCGTCTTTTGGTCGGGGTTTTATTTATTGCTTCATCGATATTTTCCCAATTTTCGCGGTGGGAAGGGAGGCCTTTGAGCGCTGGTTCTCATGAATTCAACGACAGAAAACAGTGAAAACACGGGTCTCGTCGTCAACACAGCGCGTCGCGACTGAGTTAATCGAAATGTGAACAACAACAAGAAGTAGAAATTTGATTGTTCCCGAACGTATGTGGTGCAAAAAAACGTTGAGTGATACACAGCACCAGATATTGTCGTACAGGTTACGATATATTTCCAAAACACCAAACATGGCTCTGAAAACGTATCTTGCCAGCCCTTGTTGGCCAATTAAAGTGACATAAATAGGAGCAACTCGGTAAATTCCAGAACCTGGAGCACATCCAGAGCTCCATGAAGAGCTTACACATAGCTCATCGTGTGCTCTCCTGCCGTGTCGGCATGACCTGGCTTCAGCTTGTCCTACGCCAGATTTTGATTAGGTCAGCAATTAAGCGTTAGTATTTCCTTGTTTTAGCCTCAATCGTTCTAGGTTCTGGAACATTTCTTCCTAAGCTCAGCCTTGGAGTCGTGGTTGTTTATTCCGTTAGCATTAGTTTGTCCTAGGTTAAGGAATAGCTTTTGATTGCCCAAGAATTGAGCCATAGTTGCTGTAGGGTGCAAGAAAGGGAGAATTGGACTTGAATAAGAGTTCACAATAGACTAACCAAGAGATAGTTTGTGCAACACAGGAGGTCACTATGGTTGAACTGGTGTGCGCACGGACGAGTGTATTTAACTGCAAAAGTTCTAGGGATCACTGGTCGAAGCAGAGTGGAAAAATTAAGATGTGAGAACTGAGGTAAAGGAAGGGGAATATAGGAAAACTCGTCAAAAGGGAAAGTACGTTGTCAGCTTTGGAAATGCCGACCCTTGTGTTCTTTAAGGCTCAGAATATTGAAAGAAAGGAGGTCATTGATAGGGATAGTTTGAAAGTTTCTCACGTCACCAGATCAATCGGTCTCAGAATGTTTGACCTTGGGA
Organism: Pachypeltis micranthus; assembly: GCA_020466155.1. Classification (NCBI taxonomy): domain Eukaryota; kingdom Metazoa; phylum Arthropoda; class Insecta; order Hemiptera; family Miridae; genus Pachypeltis; species Pachypeltis micranthus. The sequence continues at coordinate 33,712,641 of CM035773.1, forward strand.
AGCCCAACAGGTAGAGAACAGAGTTCTTTCTTACCATTCGTCTTAAGCTGAGCGTTTGGTTTAGCTTTACCTCGTCTTCGGTTCAAGCACATCTCTTGATTAGTTTAGGAATAATAATCAGCCGTGCTTGGCTATGCCTTACTCTTACCACGGTTCAGGCAATCGTTGACCCGTTCGGCCTTAGTTTCGGCCAATTTAGCCTCAGTTTGACTCAATCAGGTTTCTGATTGCCTCAGCAATATAGTCTTCATCGTATTGGCCTCACGTATTAATAAGATTAATTGTTGGTCACCCTTGAACCATCCCCCTCGTTTCTTGCTGGGCAACTCCTCGTCTAGTTTCATTCCAGCTCAGACCTGTCTTGCCTTACAGTCTCCGCTGATTCTTAGCTCGACGTCAATTCTGCCTCAGCTCTTGCTCTGCTCAACCCCACATTCTTCATCGCTCGTCCTACAGTTATTGCTCACTATTATAACTAAAAGCTCAGCTAGGAAGTCTTTGGGATCTCTCAGTTTCGTGTTTGATGGAATGTGGAGGAAAATCAATTTCAATACAAACGCACAGGAACGGTTGAGTTGGTATTTGAAACCAATGTCTAACGAGGTGCCGAAAAAGAAAACATTTTGAAGGAGATAACAACAATCACGAAAGCCGAAGGGAGAAGAAGAAACCAAACTAGAAAGCAACTTTCCCAAAAAAAAAAAGTTTGATCTCGATGTTGAGGTTTGAGGGGCCAGACTAAAGTTACGTCGGGATGGGAAAGAGGGTGAGGGTTGAAGTTGAAAGTTAACACGATACTTGGAGAAGCTCCAGACTCAGCAAGAACAAACTGGGGGAACGGAACTGTCTTTCGTGACGATATCATAATGAGGCTGTTACGAACTGAAGCTGTTGCTCTTCGTATCGAGGCTGTAATTAGTTGAAGAGTTGCGCTGTTTTTGAACTTGGGACTCACTCTCGACCCCTCTTATGGAGGAACGGATTCTTGCGAATAGAGTTTTACGAGGCTAGAAGTGGCAATGAATACGCATTTTATTTGACAAATGATCGTACAACAATGTAGGATGGTCTCAAGATGGTCACCTGATACAACCATCGTGTGCTTGTTGCGTCCTCCATCACACATGTTTTCTTGAAGTATTCAATGGGAGATAATAAGAGATAAAAAATTCGTAACCACCAAAGTTGGGCTATTCTTTTTTCGTACCGCTGTTATTTACAAATGAAAATTACGTCCTTTTCCTTGACCTAAGTATCTTACTGTAACTTCTCGGTTGTAAGGATTGGCGTTAGAAAAGGGTGGAAGGGAAGTGCTATTGTTTCGAACCTACCTAATGTTAATGTAAACTAAGCGGGACTCAGCTACTTCGTTGCTTCGGTAATCCGACAAATTTCGTGAACGCGAACGCGGCGGTATAAAAGAAAACTGCAATGATGCAGCGGGCGAGTACAAATAAAAATGAAGAAGAAGGTCCTCAAGATGAGTAAGAGGAACTAGACCTTCTTGGGGGTGCATCGTCTTTTCGACGTTGTGCTCCATGACTCCAGGAAAATTATCGCATAGTAATAAAGACAAAAACGGTACAAAATGAGATGACACGTTCGGGCGCACTGGCAGAGCTGCCGGGCATTAGGAAGGGAGGTATTCAGTAAAGAAGGAATGATAGGGGCGAGAAGATCATCATGTTTGCTCCTCAAGCCTCGAGATCTTTCAAACAAGATGTTTGTCGAACTATTTTCAGTTGTCATGTCTCACTGACAAACAAATGAATCGCTTCATGCAAGAAGGGTTCTTACGTTTAGCTTCTTGTAAATATCAGGTTTTTCAATAAAATGTTTATTAGAAATCCCTCGAGGTAACCGTTATGGGAAAATGCTTTTGTTTATTGAATTTATAGTTTTTCGGTCACAAATACAAGCATTTGTCGGAATAAGGTCACTTTCTACTCGAACCAGCTGTGGTGGTTCCAAATAATGCAAAAACTATCTTTAAACACGTTTTTATTGAACGAATCCAAGGATCAAATTGACGATTAAGTTCATAGTTATAACTACATTTTTACTATGCGTGTTTTTTCTTGTAATGCGCCTGTTGATTGGCTTACTAAATCGGCCGAATGAGTAAGGGACTTTTCTGGCATGTAAGCTCGTAGCTGCTCCAAGAGAACTTTCCCAGTAGAGCAAGCTTTTGCCAATGTACGAGGCCGATCAATGCAAGTAGGTACTCCAGAAGATAAACTATTTTGGGATGAGTGGTGGAAATTGCGAATGCCAAAGTTTATCTGTCTTCGCTCTCCTGCCCAGTGTTTCAATGGAGACTGGACTTTTCTTGTGATACTTCACCTACCATCACTGAAAATCTAGTATCGTTTGAGCTTTCACAAACTTTACTTGGAATTTGTTGTCGGTTTGTGAGCCGTTTAGAATAATTGACAACACTCGCTGCGTGGAATTATTTTTCTTATTTTTCACTGAAAATGTTCTAACGTAGGACTGTAAGAAGGTTTCGAGGATTCAATGTCGCAGTTCACAAATCGCAGCATTACCGGCGCTGTCACTTTATAAAATTAAATGTTACATTTTTATTACGAACTTCCCCCATTTCTTCAATGAGCGACTTCTAAATCAAGAACACCGAAGAAAAATGGGGTCGACGCGGACATTAATTACGGCCATGTTCTTTGCGCAAGGGCGCTAATCCTGCTCCTTGACGTTTTAAGTGGTGTTGGGGTCTGAGCTTCAAGAAAGGATTCCGGAAGATTGATCCTCCTCCGAGTTAATTAAATTTTTACTTACAATTCCTCAGCTCTACAGATCGAGCCCGCACATCAATTCCCTCTCGGCTCCGCCCATTGTCTGTCTTTAAACCAGTGAGCCCCTCAACTCGTCTCTGAAGTGATGGAGCGAGTCTCCGGGTGATTTCATTTGGCTACTCGTTAATCACAGCTCAGTTGAAGCGACGGAACTCGGTGGAGGTGTTTGAAACGCCTCGTTTTATCTGTTTCCTGGATTTTGACGGGAAGTCTCATCTTATTCAAGTCAACTCGTGGCAACTGGAAGGAGTAATGAAATGAAGTTATTAAAATCTGGTCTAGAGAGACGTCAAATTGAGTTATAAAGCGAAATCTACTTCAGCCATCTAGTACCGAGCTCGACGGAGCGTACAGCTCATGGCGAGTAAACCAGCATGGCTCTATCCATGGCCTGATGCACGAATCCATCGCTGATCGCTCATCTGACCAGGCTGATGCCCGTTGTCATTGTACTGAGATACTCCTAGTGTTTGCTCTGCGCTTTCCTACATTTCTGCAATGCATTTTCTCACGCAGTGCCTGGGAGTTACATTTCATATTTTTTACGGACAATCCAGAAACATTCAGCACATTGCGTCAGGTTAGCCTTCACGTCGCTCTGTGATCCCAGCTCTTCTTCATCGTCCTCTTCCCCTTCATAGAACCTTGCAACATGCGGCCATTCCCACACGCCCTTTTAAACTGGCCAGCAGTTCAGGAGATTGAGGAGCGGCCTTTACGCCAGTTTCTTACACACTTCCTTCCCGACGTGACGCTTACTGGCAGTTAGGTAAGGCTAAAGCGTGTCCCATGCTAAACAAAAACTAGCAACATAGTCAATTGAATAGTTTAGTACTAATACAGTTCCGTAGTATTCTACATTTAAGAGTTCTCCTTTTCTGAGAAACTCAGTTTTGTTAAAAGCTATTACTTAAAAGTTCTTGGCGTAGTACGGCCTCGTATATAGCATTAGAAGAGGAACGGGAGAGTCAACGGACTTGGGCGCGAGATTTAATGAAGAGTCGAGGTTCATTGAGTTAAGAACACAAAGGGACTCAAAACGTCACCGAGAATGGGGTGTAGACACAATCACCTCGACTAATAGAAACCTCTAATGGAGCGAACGTGACGCGGAGTCTGTTCAAGACGAGAACCTCAATAGCTCTTTTCATCTTTGAAAGCCCCATTCAGGTTCCTACTCAACTCCATACTCTTCGAGTTCCCGACTGCCCAGTCGAGGTTTGAATCGAGCCGCGCAACAGCCCGTAAAAGATTTGATCCGATGATACCGCGGAAAAGCCTGAGCCTGAAAGGCTTCGTTTCTGGAAATTTCCCTGGAAAATCCTCGCCAACTATTCAGCTTGCAGAGGAAAGATGTGTTGGATGGTGCGGGGGAGGGGGTAGGGTGGAGGGTTCTCCCGTTGGAGTTTGTCTTCTACAGCCAAATTCGACGTTATCTATCTGCACCCTCTTCAGTTCCATAGACCTGGGAAAGTTGTCCCCTTTGATCCCTCCCGCACTGATTCACAATTAGGATTTCAATCGTTCGAACAACGGCTCTGAACAAAACTATGGCTGTAAAGACGACTGCTGTCTGGTGGAAATATCGCTTTCCGCGCGTGAGCTATGGTGTGTGAATATCGTCCCTCTATTTCCCTAGACTAAATCCAGCAGACTATCCACAAAAATTGAATAACGAAAAGTACTCGTATTCCGAATTTGATATCGAAAACCCTTCAAGGAATCACAAAAACGCAGAAATTTACGACTTTTCGCCATTCCAGAGTGAACCATTCCTGGTTTCAAATTGGTAATTGTAAACATAGTTCTTTTCACTGTTCGTTCACCCGTAACTACTGATAGGAATGGTCTATAACTTCATTTTCGAGCCTTTAGAAACATACATCCGAAGAAAAATTCTTGTTTTTTCTGCCGACTGCACAATTTTTCTCACTACTCCGCACGGCTACGGAAAGTAAAACACTGTATTTCACTTGTAGTGAAGATCTCGATGCAGATCAGAGTTATCGAACAACTAAATAATTGAAAGCCGCCCTAATTTTCCGTAACACAGTTGAAATTTGAAACATTCGTCACAACTCCTTTAAAGGCGGCTGTGATAGGCGCGGATTGTTTGGTGTTGTGGAATGAGGGGGTGGGGGGGTGGGGTAAACAGTCAAAGGCCAACCGTCTCGTGGCAAATTAATTAACAGGGCTCTACTTTCCACTGTCTCACGCTCTCTCACTCTCCCTCCCTCTCTCTCTCTCTTTCCAGCCCTCAAAGGCCCTCAACCTGTTGAAATTCATTGGTTTCAAACTTTCGGACCCACCATTTCCAATTTCAAAAACTGTGGATAATTGAGCAGGCAACAACTTTCAAACAGTTCCGTTCAACACCCCCCCACCCCCCACCCCGCATAACACAATGGGGTTTAGCTTTGCGTACCAAACAAACATACTATAGTCACCTGCCGCATTTAGAAAGATAAACCAAAGGAAATTAAAATAGTACGAACGAAATTGAATTGGTTTATTTACTTGAGCTCCGGCTTGTGACTGGAAAAATAGTGCCTGAAAATAACGATCGTTCTTGTAGTTAATTGAAATGAAACAACCGACTATGATGGCATTGGTTGCAGAAAGAAGTAGGAACGATGTGTCTAGACGGGATACTGAGACCCGGAAGATGACAACATAGTATGTAGCGACTATCGTGGTTTGTCGATTTCTATGCCAACTTCTCTTCCTTTCGCGCCTTCTTGGGTACAAGCTACTATAACATTTACAAAGCGCTACAAATTATTACACAACTGTTTTTTTTTAATTTTCTTGCACAGCATCTATTGTGATCTATCCCATTCAATCTAACATCGTAAAATATTAGGAATGTGAGATGGCTATGTCAAAAATCCGGGAAACGACAACCATTTCCTGGTTATCCAACTTGGCGCAGCCTCACTCTTAACCGACGCTAGGAAACATGAGCACACTACAACGTAAATTAACACATTGTAGGCAATTGGCACGACGGAACGAGTCGAACTGACGTGTGGTTGGAGTGATACGGGAGGCAGAGCGGGAAATGAGCGCAGGCCGGAAGGAAACGATCACTTTCGATATAAGTTCCCGTGAGTTGCTACAAGTAGTAGCAATATCTAGTGCGAAGCATCGCGCATCATTTTTCTATAGCGTTATAACAGGTTAATCCTTTTCTGTAGCAAATAACGCGCTCTTATACGGTTCTGAACAGTATTTTCTTTTGAAATCCTCTTTGCTCCGGTCCATTCTTAAAATCCTGTAGGTTTCAATCGTTATTTTGAGCTTTACTTCGAGTCAACAGCTAGTTAAAAACTGTAACAAACAGGTAACAAACGAGGCTGCCAGAATGCAGTACGTCTGGTTGATCGAATTAAGCGTTATAATATATAATTAAGTGAGCGGGCACAAATTACAGAACGGAAAAAAACATGATTTCAGCGTATTTAGGAGTTATCTCAATTCAACGAACTGACAGAGGAACTTTATGTAGGAAAATATCTAGCTATTTTTCTGTATCGTTTTTCTTGACCTTAGGATTCCCAGACCTGCCCTAACGGGACTTCCTCGCCCCTAATGGCAAAGTCTTTGCTTCCCCAGAAACCTTCGTCCTCAACGGCTTATTGCTACGTATGGAAACCCCGCCTTCACGATTATTCCCAACAGCAACGGATTTCCCTCTCGTTTTCCCTCTCCTCAATTTCACATTCCTCTCCACGACAGACAGCTCCTTCCACACTCATTCTCCTATGATGTCTCGCGAAACTCGTTACTCTCTCGTTCTCCCAACACAGTCATGTTCTAACACCTTTCGCATATAGACTGCAATTCTCCCAATGGACACTTGTCTCACCTCTCATCGACTTCTAATTCGGATTTCTTCTTCCTCCCCCATAGTACCAGTTTCACGCCTTCAGAGCCCTACATGTTCGCGCTTATATGCTCAGCTCATATCCTGTGTAAGTCACCTCTTCTTGTTCATCTAAGTCTTCAAATGTTGTGATATACCAACTCTTCAAATTACAAATTCGTCCTCAACTAAAACCCACCTCCGAGATTTATCAAGTCTTTCCTGGTTGAAACACTATTGACAGATTGAAGGCACCCTGTGAGTTTGAAGTCAACTGAGGGGGCAGTTTTTCCAAAAAGCTTATAACGCAAAGCGCCGAATCTGTCCAGGTTTTTGACCTCGGAATTTACGCTCCGGCCAATAGGTCGCACCTGAGCAAGGTCATTGTTTCTCCATAGGTCTTCGCACCTACGGAAATCTCAGTTCGTCGGCCATTTCCATCGGTGCTTTTCCCACCTTTTCCCTCTCCGCCTTTTTCAGATTCCTCTTCACTACTGACATGCCTTCTCCCAAATGCATTCCGCTTCCAACTATCGGCCTAGTAACTTCTAGCTTTCCCATATGGCTTCCCATGCCATTTCATGCATTTCGAGTACTAGCCTTGTGTCGCCCTATTGTTCAAGATCTCAGTTCAAATCTAACTCAGCTCAATTCCGCACGTATAATACAGTCTTTCTCAGGCTCACCGAATTTCATTGTTATTTCGATCCTCTCGTGCTCCCAACACCCTGTTTCTTATGCATTGGCGTTTATCCCCAAATTCACTTAATTTTGACAGAAATATTTATGAAAAACGAAAGAAAGATGAGTTTTTGTAATTTTTTCCATTTTCCCTCAAAATAAATGCATAACTGAATTTGATTAATCTGAGTGTCTTTTAACAAGCTTTGATCTCACGCTTTTAGCAAAATACATCAGAACATGAGATTCGTTGGATGAACGTTTTCCCTACTTTTCTGAGAACGGCTTTATTTTGTTGTATGTGATTTTGTTCTAACATACGAGGTACCTTAAATTACCTAGCGCTTACATTTAGTTCTCCACAATTATTTGCGTGGAAGTGTGTCGTAGGATGACAGAGATTCCGTCCTTATTCGTGGCTAATCGTATTCATGGAGTTGCAGAACGTTGTGTAACGCTACTCACCGTACTGTTTAAGAACTACACAAAAAAAATACAAGCTGTCACACAACAAAATAAAGCGTGCCATGGCACGCTAGAAAATATCCAGTTATCTTGATATAACTTTAAAGTAAAGTAGTTGCTGAAGTTTTCAATAAATGAAGTTTTTATAAAACTTTAGGGTGCAAGGTTTTTCATAGAATTTAATCATTTTCTATCATGTTTTGTTTTCATAAGAACTTTTTCTTATTCTTGTTTTTCTCAAAAGCGTCCGAGGTATAATCCGTGTCTTTCGCTTCTCCACAAACCATCAGAATTGAATCACGCTTCCCTCGCTTCTTCACAACTTGAACATTTTATTTCAACCTCACTCCGAAATTTCAAGATTTAACCCGTGATTTCTATCTTCTTTTTTGAAAAATTCTCACATCTTGCTTCTCGATGAATGTTCAACAATCTCAACGAACTTTCAGAACTATAACGCGCTCAATAATTTTCGGTGCTCTCCCAATTGTTATTTCGTGGATGCTTGTAGAGCGCTTCCAGTTGGTGGGGCTCCTTAATCCACTAATTTCCAGGAACAATCTCTCTTTTTATTTCGTCGTGCAGCAAAAACTTCGCAGTTTTTTTAAATCTGGTGACCGATAACATCTTTTGACAAGTTTTTGAGGCAAGTGTGTGCCCGTGTGTTCCATTTTCATACAACAGCCAGTCGTAGGAAGATTTATTTGATTTTTCCCAAATTAAGTGAGTTTGAAACTAAATCATTAAATATTTCTCCAAATAGTAAAAATTAGTTAACCCATGTGTTGTGTACTCTTATCTTGGGCTTTCTTCGTTTTTATAAATGGCCCTACGATGTTTTATCAAAATTGAAGAAAAGGGATTATTTATTATCTCGATGGAGGCCGATTAGAACTTTTTCTAGCTTTTCCATCAACGTCTCTTGAGTTTTGCTGTTTTCAGAAATTTGAATGGAAACTGAAATCATCTCTTTTCCATCCTTCTTAATATCTCAGAGTGAAACTAAATGATAGTCTGCATGTATTTACTGTTAAGTTAAACTCATGTAGTTAGCATTATAGCGATTTAAATGTAAAGTACTTTCAATAAATGGTGAATAATATAAATTATTTTAAAATAGTCTCTGTTTGGCACAGGGTTTCAGGTTCATTCGGCCGAACGGTTTCGGCCTTTTACATGTTATGCCGCAGCTGCCCAATCAGTCGGCTTCTCCCCCAGACAAAGGAATTCAGATTGGTTTAACCTCCAACGACAACGGATTTCCCCTTTTGGACTTTCCAAAATGTCCTTCCCTACCACGATTTACCTCCGTCTCGAACATACACAGCTCTGTCCAGAAATATTCGTCTCCCAGTGCTCACGACACATTCTTCTATCAACTCTTGGGCCAGAAACAGCTCTTCTCACTCTTTCCCCGCATATTAGCGTATTCCGCGTCGTCCCCTTGTGTAGCCCTTATATACTCAAACTCAAATAAATATTCATTTCACGAATAAGACAGACCTCCTCTCGCGCTCACAGAGTTTCTTTTTATTTCGTTCTTAAACTCCCCCTCTCCTGCGCCAACACTCTTGATACTATCAGAATGCGAAAAAAAACTAAAATATAACAAATGAACTTAAAATAAAGTGTAGTAAGTATACATTTGAAATAAAATAAACAGATTTAAAATAAAACGTATAAATTAAAATTAGTAGATTTAAAAAAATCGGTTAATATAATTAATAAAATTCTTAATTACTATACTAAATGATTAAAAATGAGATATAATTAAATTGAATTGAAATACTTTACTTTACGTTAAATGATTTACGTACAGTAACTTAACTACTTTTTTCTTTCCTCGCGGATTCTCAGAAGGTCTATTACTTAGGTCTCGGTCTCTTCCTTCTTATCTTTTTCAGAAGCTTCGTTCAGAACCTAAGAATAGAATATTTCTGGATAATGACGCAGAATACTTAAACAACAGAATTCATTTCTACAAAATTTTATTTATAAAAATCATATAATATCAAGGAAAACAACAAAGTCGAATGACCAACGTCCAGCAGAACACTTGTTGGGCCGCACCGTCAAAGTCGTCATGTTTACATTGTGGTTACGATTTCGGTTCGGCAGTTTGGGGGTCTTCGCTCGTCAGCTCTAGGACTCGACGCGACGTTTTCAACTCCAGTTACGAATTCCTGAAATGAAACAGAAATCCTCGAGTTAAATCGTGCAATCGTAAAATATCCGATGTGACGCGTCTCACAACTTCTCTCAGCCCCATGCGCAGTTCGAGATTATTATAGTTTTAGCTATTAATCCATGTTTTGAACTAGGTAACTGGTTACGCGAACATTTTCGGAATGTACAGAACTGTTGATACTCGTGCCACAAACTTAATTGAAAATTGACGCTTGAGAAATTGATGTGACTGCTCACATGATTTTTTTTCGTGGTGGCCTGGTTTTATGGTATTATGCGGAAAAATTCCAAGCGCCGAACGCTACTGAGGGTAGAAAAACCGAGGCATTTCTTCAGCCACCGAACTCCCCTTTAGGTAAATATTATCCTTTCCCCGCCGTCCGATGGAACTTCCAACCAGAACCCGAGTAAAGACCGTCGTCTAACGTTGTTTGCAGCCAGAGCGGAATCTTACGCATTAAAGCGACACTCGCAGCCGGACATCCGCAGTTTCAGTTACAGCCCGGAAAGAAATATAGAAAACGATCGAGAGTTTTAATATCAAAAGTGTCAGGTGGCGGCGACCCCAGAGCGAACGTGTTATGAACTTTTATTCTCCCAGCACATCTGCGGTCGTGACGCCGGAAGTGGCGAATTGTTGTCACTAAGGGGCCTCTTGACTTATGGCCCTTGGCAGACAAAAACCCCGTTCCTTAACGATAGGAAATAAGACACTCGGCCCGCACTTGACACGCGGGGCCATTATCGAGTTTCCGAAGGATCTCTTTATTATCATCTCAACCCCTCATAACTCCACATTTACTTCATCAGAGTGGATTACGTTCCAGGGGAGCCCTTCCCCGGACGCCGTTAACATATAAAACGAAGACGGGCGAAGCGATTTAGATCAGACTTCGGAGATTTGGTCAAACACCCCGGTTTTCCAACCCTTGAAACAACATTTCATTCGACTTTCCGACCTCCTTTCCCCTCTCTCTCTCTCTCTCTCTCTCTCTCTCTCTCTCTCTCTCTCTCTCTCTCTCTCTCTCACTATTAGGTCCATTTTCAAGCTCGAATGCCTCCTTTTCATCTCACGAACCGTTCGAGGATTCCCGTCCGGCTTCGCCCCCTTCGTCTTCTGCAGTAGAGCAAAGCAATGAGTGACGGAAGAATTCGAAGACCCGCTGATCGTTTTTAATGAAAAGCTCTTGGAAATGGAAGAAGAAAGGGGGAGGAGATCCTTCTTTGAAACCCCACCATTCCTAAATAAAAGGAATTTCTTTCAAAAGTACCCCATAACTCTGCATCAATTCACAACTTCCAAATGAACTACATTTATTGTGAACTTACAGCGATGACTTTTTGTCAAACCACCCCGCAATTAGTCGCCCAGTCTTATAACTCGAATCTTACCAGTGACTGACAAATTGAGAGATCAAATGCCAGTCAATCGTCAAACATGCCAGTGAGGCACGGTTCTTCATTTTTATTTTTATAGCTCTGTTACAAACTGAAAATATTATTTTAAGATCGAATTTACCAAAGAGCAGCCGTGAAAGAAAAGTGAATAAACTTCACAGTCAACTGCGCGATACGATGATGAAAAGGAACGACCTGACCTGGTCTGAAGTTCTGGGCGACGATACGAGGCTGACCCGAAAGATTCGCAGGTCACCGAGTTTTTTTGTTTTTTTTTTTGCGAAAACACAAAAATGATCTCTGAACGTAAACCGAAACACAATAAATGTGTGAATGAACTCAACCCAAGAATATCTTGGCGCGGTTTCATAATAAAATGCTACAGAAGAGGTTGTGAGGGGTCGTAACAACTGGCTGGACGCACCCGGTTCTGGCAGGCGAGACTCTGTTCATAGTGATCTATGTTACCTCTTATCTCGAAAGGTCTATTTTTATGGTGATCGGTTGCCGAGATTAGCAGGATCTCTTCTTCAATCTCTTTTTCTTTTCTTGCACCAACATCGAGATTTCTAGCTCAATTTGACTCGAATCTGGGCTGAACCAACTACAATTTTGGAAATCAGTTGAAAATAAGATTTAGTATTTATTTGTATATAATACGTTTCGTGATGTTGGGGCCAGTACTAAGGACGTGAAATGTGATTAGGAGACAGTAGTGTCGCGGTAGAAAGCCCAGCAAACACTATAGTTAATATATACTAGTATTTTCACGCAGCAAGGGAATCGTGAGTAAGGTGAAATATTGCCGTGCGTTAACCGGTTCCAAACTCTGTGATACATCGGAACGAAAAATACGTTATTCCCACCACAGGAACAGTTTTCAAGTGACGTTTCCAGTAGTTAGGGCACAACTCTGAGATAAGAATCTCCCATTTGTAATGGTTTGCGGCGGACTGCCGATGATGGCAACACTGTTGCCGCCACCTGTGCAGTTCGCCGCTGTTTATATTAGCAGAGGAGCCGCATTTTAGTCTTATAACGGCTACTGACATAGCTGACGAATCTTCCCCTTTTTTAAGCCAGTGATCAAATATTTAAATTCCCTTTAGATTGTGTGAGGAAAGGTAAGCGATCAGAGCTTGGTGTATCATTTTTCCCATTGTCCCTTTATTGTAATTTAATACAATCCGAGCATAGGTTATTTGTTTCATTCTAAAAGAAGTTCATTTCATTTCGAGTTTTTCCTGATTAAATTCAAGTGGGTCCTATTTGGTTTATAATTTCATTTCCTAGTTCTTTCCTGTGAAGCATTATTTTATTTATTTTTATCAAGTGAGTATAATTGAGTGTATTTAATTTTTTCGTTTCTTTTGGACCCGGACATGACTTTCACTCGTGTTCTGTACGCGGGTAATTTGTATAAGAGTTCCCCAAGTACGTCACAAATTGGTAGCAGAACGTGGTTTCTCAGATTGTCTTTGCGATGAAGGCCTTTGCCACATTCGGGGCGAACTTCGGATTTTTCTCCGGAGTGGATCACAGAGTGCAGGTTCAAGTGCTCTTTCCTCTTGAAACCTTTACAACATACAGCGCAAAAGTACGGCCTCTCTGGGTTGTGACCTAGTTTATGCCTCTCTAAATTTTCCTTGCGTTTCAAACTGGCGCCATAGATGTCACATATGAATCTTCGCTCAATTTTAAGGGCCACAAGGTGCTGTTCGAGCATTTCTTGTCTAGGTAGGCCATGTTGCACTCGGGGCAGCAAAAAAGCGTAGTGCCGTCGAGAGCAACAGCTGTGTGAACCTGTCCTGGGTGGGGCCTTCTGGGTTTGGGCGCTTTCTTTTTGTACGTTTTCTTTTTCTTGCCGGTTTTCACTTCTTGCACACCAAACATTTCTACCCCATCGGGGAGGGTCAAATGAGTAGAATCATCGTGGTTCCCTGCTTCATCTTGGTTGAGAGATGAAGACTCAATAGCAGATTCCCTTTTGATGGTCTCGGCAGAAAATTTAAGGAAGTGATTTTTGCACCAAAAATTTATTGTCCGGAGGGGGGGGAGTGTAATGGTTTGCAGCGGACTGCCGATGATGGCAACACTGTTGCCGCCACCTGTGCAGTTCGCCGCTGTTTATATTAGCGGAGGAGCCGCATTTTAGTCTTATAATGGCTACCGACATCGCTGACGAATCTTCCCCTTTTTTAAGCCAGTGTTCAATTATTTAAATTCTCTTTAGATTTTGTGAAATAAGGTAAGTGATCAGAGCTTGGTGTTTCATTTTCCCCATTGTCATTGTCATTGTCATTTAATACAATCCGAGTGTTGGGCGCATGAGAGGGGGAGCTGAGGATCGCAATAAAACTGAAACTCAGTGAGCGTGAAGAGGACTGTATTATACGTGCGTGCGGAATTGAGTTGAATTAAAATTGAGGTGAGGTGGAGTACAAATGAGCGACACAAGGGCAGTACTCGGAACGTATGAACTGGCGTGGGCAACCGTATGAGAGAGTGAGAAGTTACTGGGGTGGTAGTTGGAAGCAGAATGATTTTGTAAGAGCTCTGTCGTTGATAGGAAAATGAAATTGGGACAAAGAAATAAAGAAAGGGGAAAACATAGGAAAGGGGGCTGGGAGACCCGCAGGTGAGGGGCAGGTATTGAAATAGGTGGAGACAATTAGGCGGTCGGAGACAATGACGCGGGGAAGTCCGAGGTCAAAGACTCTAACCACTTTGACGCTTTGAGTCAAACACCGAGCATAGGTTATTTGTTTCATTCTAAAAGGAGTTCATTTCATTTCATTTCGAGTTTTTCCTGATTAAATTCAACTGGGTTCTATTTGGTTTATAATTTCATTTCCCAGTTCTTTCCTGAGAGGCATTATTTTATTTATTTTTAACAAGTGTCTCATAACGACCACGGCTTTTGTCCTATCAAATTACCGAGCAGACTGGCACAACTACATACCAAATGGAATTTTCGTGCGAAAGAACAGATTTTTATGACCACGTTAAAGGGAAATTTTGGCCTGAAAGGTGTTCGGCGCATGACGGACATTACAGATTTGGTACATCGATACTTTGAAACGTGAAGTGTCATACGTTTGTCAAATTAGGGATGGTAGGGAGTTGTAAAAAAATGTTCCTGACCAGAAACACAAGTGTACTATTCACAATGAGCGATAAACCAAAACTGCTATGTTGATTTTGCAGCGCAAGTGGTAAGGAATGTATTGCGTAATACTCGTCTAATGCTAATGTTTTGAGGCCTACTGAATAGAAAGCCCATAATTCGGGGGCGTTTCCTGTGCTTTTGCGTGCGTTTGTCTGTAGTTTACTTTTCGAAAGAATGACTGAACCAATTGAGCAGAAGTGACTTGTGTGAATTGGGAATGCTGTCCTTAATTTGTCTGTTCAGTACATGGGAGCAATTAGCATCTTCCACGACTTTTCGTCAAATAGCGCCTAGTCGCCAATAATCACAGTCGAAGTGTGACATGTGATTCTGAACTCTTGCTCTCTCGGTTTTACGTCAGTAGTTAGAAGACCCGGTCCCTACAACAAGCGCAAATCACGAACTAGCTTCAACCATGGTCTACGGTGTTGCTTTTGATCATTTAATGCCGTCTGTTTAAACGACCTGCATAAGTTGATCCCGTTCAACCCAGGTAGAAACCATGTTTTGATGAGTCATACTGGAAAGTTGAAAGAACTTGTTTGACTCTCGTTTTTGTTTACCTATACCGTGGCGTCCCCTGGGGGAATCTGCAAAACCCAATAAACATAGCTTTGTAAACAACTTCGAACTTCAAGCTGCTAGCTCTAGCGAGCCAATAACTCGGAAATCCATCACTCGTTTAAGAGACCCTTTAAAGCATGCGAAGTCATGCTCCAATAATTATACGCAGCATTGAGCGCGTGATTTACGAGATGAACATTGTAAACAGGTCTTGTGGGGAAGGAAGGTCATCGTGCCCACCGTTTTGAATCATCATCACGTTCATCTTTGCCCACCGTGTCTTCTTCATATTGTTTTAATTCTCCTCGCCTTTCAAAAATGATCAAGTCATCATGTTGTGCCGAGTACAATAATCAGTTGCACTGAAATCGCATGGTGGAGAGCTGAAGTAACCTGTCTTGTGGTTTTGTACCGCAATAGTTCGTGTCTGGGCCCAATACACTTAATCAGACAAAAACTCACTAAACTCACCTCAAATATCAAATGAATAAATAAGCAAATAACTCTTCTTGAGGAGAAAACAAGGAAATGAAACTAAGAACGCTATTAGACCGAAGTTGAATAATCGAATAAATAGAAATGAAATAAGTGAACCGAACTCTTTTCAATATTTACTCAAAGTAACCTAATTGTTCGAAGCAAAACACCGAATCAGTATAGCTTTTTCTGACTTCGGAATTCCCGTACTAGCCCTAACCGGCCTCCCTGGCCCTTAACGGCAAAGTCATTGCTTTCCCAAAGACCTTCGTCCTCAACCCCTTATTATTGCCTATGGAAATTCCACCTCGGCGGTTATTTCAAACATCAACGGATTTCCCCCTGGTCTTCCCATCTTTATTTTCTCTCTCCTCAATTTTAGATTCCTCAGACAGCTCCTCCCACACTCATACTCCTACGTCAGTCGTTTTTCCAACACAGTCATCTAACATCTTTCGCGATATAGTCGTCTCCTATTCTCCCAAAGGACACCTGTTTCACCTCTCATCGACATATAATTCAGATTCCTCGTTCCTTCCCCGTACAACCAGTTTCACGCCTTCATAGCCCTTGTACGCACATATATACTCACTCATATCCTGTTTAAGTTACCTCTTCTTGTACACCTAAGTCTCCTAATCTTGTGATATACCAACTCTTCAAATTACAAGTTCGTGCTCAACTAAACACGTCTTCGTGATTCATTCATGTCTATCCTGGTTGAAACACCAATTTTTTGGGGTCATTATGAAAGACAATATCGGAGCAAGGGGGTTAATAAACTGGGGTTTGCTCACCTGTATCCAACAATATTCAAGCAAGGGAGGAACACACTGAATTTAAAAGCTCTGGCTATAGAGGGAAAGGTTCGCTTAATACTTCGCAAGGCGCGTGAAGAACCTCCAGCCTCAAAAATATAATCGCTCGCCCTTCCCTCACTTTTTCGCGCACGGGAGAGGGCGACAAGAAAGGAGAGCCGACGGCAATAGAGGCTATATCCTTCACAAAGTATGTGTGTGGATGTGGTAGAGGGGAGGAAAGTAAGTTTCGTGATTCCCTCTCGAAAATGGGTAAAAGATGGCGAGGGAAAGGTGGGTGAAATAGGTTACGAACAGGTCTCCAACGGTTCCATTTAAATCATGCCTAAAAACCACGATGTCCCGATCATTTGATCTTGGATGGAGTGCTGGTTATTGTACCGGTTGTATTTACGAACAATTCGCCATTTAATACCACGTTAACCTAATATTTTGACACAAATACTTCCCTCTCGTCTATTTCGTGGCTTCCCCCCCCCTCCACGTGTAGGTAGGCGTGAACATAATTAACCTGCTATGTGAACCCATTAAACGCTCAAACAACTAACTTCCCAGAACTGCGGGAATATTAACTTCGCACAATGCGGTTTTAACCGAAGATCAAACGGAGCACGCACAACCGCCAGGTAACTG
Organism: Pachypeltis micranthus; assembly: GCA_020466155.1. Lineage (NCBI taxonomy): Eukaryota > Metazoa > Arthropoda > Insecta > Hemiptera > Miridae > Pachypeltis > Pachypeltis micranthus. The sequence continues at coordinate 33,729,711 of CM035773.1, forward strand.
GAACGTGAAAACTTCGTCTGGGACAGATAAATTGCGGCGAGTTGGCTTTTTTTCCCATCTAACTTCCTCAACTGGCCTTCCGAGTCGTCGCGTTGTGCGGGCAGAGTAGAACCAGAAACTGCCGATGAAGAAATGCTCGAGGGGAATGGATTTTTAGTGAACAGCTAGGCGGTTCGCGAGAAACGTCAAGAATGTGCTGGGGAGGGGGTGGGGGGCTCCGACGATCGAGTTCTTCACGAAAGTAAACACCTTTTGATGGGTTGAGAAGCTGAGAAAAAGTTTGAGATCACTGCGTCGGACGTTTCGCTACGTATTGGTGAGGCTTCGTCTGTAAAAGTGAAGCCTGGAAAGAATTGATCAAGGGAGGGTTGGGAACTACGCAAGGCCTATTTGATCAAAAACCCCAAATACGTTTCAAGCGTTCTTGAAAAGAATCAGGGAAATCCCTACCGTGCACGTCTCAGTTCTCAGTACGCTTCTCGAAAATGTCATAGTTCATCTTTGTAAGATTATACAGTTTAGCGTTATCAACTGACTATCACTAGGCCTCTCTTGTCAATAATATTTGGATAGGATGGAACCAAAATTCTTGGGGATGCTTATAGGAAAGGAAAAATAACTGGGGGGTTGCTTGCCTTGCTATTATCATCCCGGTTCGCCTGGCTCGACGCGCCGATCATCGTTGACTGAGTGTCACAGCTAAAAACTTGAATCATTCCAAGCACCTCGAACAGTCAGCGTCACCATTGCACAGTACCTCTAAGGAAACTCCCAAAACTCGCGCAAAGCTCCCATTAGCTCTCAAATATGTTACATGTGCTTGGAATTAGTATTCATTCTGAGTAATAAACCTACGTTTTCAGTCACGAAATTGTTTAAACAACCTCCCTCAAGGCATACAGGTTCCAAATCTACACGTTCTTTTGCAAAAAAAAAAATCCATTTGATATACAGTTGCGCGCAACTGATCGGCAACTGATTTGACGACACCCATGGTTCGTATGGGCAGAAAATGAATTGAAAAATTGGTCGGAAACGAAGTTTTGGCGGTTTTATTGCATTTATACCGTTTGATACAGTTTTTTGGGTTTTTTTTTGGAAGCTGAATCGAATAAGACGTATCTCAGAGGTGTTGGACTACGTCTAGATGAAAAACCGTGAAATCACAGTAAATATAGCGATTGCTCTGCGCAAACCACCGAATCAGTCTCGGACCTTGGGACCTCACAATGCCCACACCTGTCCTAACGGCAAAGCCATTGTTTCCCCGGACCCCCTTTGCTACCTGAAGGAAATTCCACCTCCGTGGTTATTTCCAACAGCAACGGATTTCCCACTCCTCACTTTCATATTCCGCTTCAGAACAGACAACTCCCCTCAAACTCATTCTCTTTCGAAGTCTCACAAAAGTCGGTCATCTCCATTTCTCCCAACTCTGTCATCTAACACCTCTCGCGATACAAGTCCCCTCCAACCTCTTCAAATTACAATTTCGTCCTCAACTAAGCCCGTCTTCGAGATTCATTCAAGTCTATCCTTGTCACAACAGTGATAATTTGTAACGTAGTTGGGGAATTCTTTTACAGAATTACCTGCGGACAGGACACAAGTGAAAGTCGTGTCAGGGCCCAAAAACGAACAAGTTAAATATACTCGAATATACTCACTTGATGTAAAATACAGAAAATAATGCCTCTCGGGAAAGTAGTGGGAAATGAAATTGTAAAACAAATAGGACCCCCTTGAATTTAATCCGAAAAAAATAGAAATGAACTCCTTTCAGAATAAAACGAATAACCTATGCTCGGATTGTATTGAATGACAAATAAAGGGGCCATGGGGAAATTGAAACACCAGGCTCTGATCGCTTGGTTTAAAAATGGGATCAATTAGTGAGCGATGCCGATAGCTGTCCTCCCAAAAATGTGGCTCCTCCGCTTTTATAAACAGCGGCGGGCTGCCGATGGTGGCAACACTGTTCAACTGCACGGGTGGTGGCAACAGTGTTGTCACCATCGGCAGCCCGCCGCAAACCATTACAAGTTCTACTACTTGAAGGAATTCACAGGACAATGTAGCAAAAGTTATCATTTCTCCCTGGCCTGCGCTCAGCAAGTTCTGCCTCCCGTCTCCCTCCAACTGCCCGTCAGTCAACTCGTCACGTCCTAGAAAATGTCAGTTTTCGTTGTTCCGTTGTATTCGGGTCAGGTTTCGTATCGTTTACTAGTGTTTTGAGATACTGACTCGAATAGGATGGATCTCGGAGGTGTTAGTCTGCGCTAATCCATGGTAATAATAAACCGTTGAGTAATAATTTGCACCGTTTTTTGTAAATAAATACCGAAACAAATATTGTTGGGTAAACGCTCTCTCTTCCGTAAAACAATATGCTAAAGTAAATAAATGTTTGAATATACATTTATCCAGTCTACACCATGAAAGAAGTAATCTGATCGCATGTATTTTCTTCCGTAATGTCATTGCCTTCTACAGTTGACGGCTGTAGCCATAGTGTTTGGGCATCATCATCTGAATAATGAACTAAAGAAGTGAATAATAATGAAACTAAATAAATGTATTATACATGAACTGAATAAATTGTTATCTTAGGTTTGTAATCGATCATTCATCCATAGGAAACTCCTTTCCACCCAGTAAACCGACCATTATAAATAGTCGACTGGTAGATAACTGAAGAGAAAAGAAGGGCAAATCCTCTCCTACGCAATTAAAGGTAAACAAGGTACGCGAAGAAAATGTAGAGGCGTGTTCGAACACGAGCTCGAAAATAAACAGTTTTAATACCCTCGGTTATCCCTGCCACGCGCTTTTGAATTTTGTTCAGGACACCTACGCAATGTTTCTAGAACCTTTTTCACGGGGGAGTACAGGGAATGACCACTCTGAACTTATTAGTGGGCTTCTTCATGCTTCTTCATTTGCGGGCGTTAAAATTATGTTTAAACCTGAAAATGAAATTACTGTGAGGTCCGAACACTGGTATCATTCAATTTAAAAGTAACCTGTTCGAAATACATTAAAATATTCCATGATGGGGTTACGACATGTTTCATTTCCAGAAGGTTTTGGTACGTTGTAGATTACTTATACGATATGGGCTGCACTAGAAAGTTGTTTCTATTATTTCCATACTTATACAAACTCGAAAAAAGTGATCCGATGATTGGAAAAAGCATTTTGAGTGTATTTCAGGGGTTTCGTCTCACTGCCCACCGTCTCTTACAATTTCAATGTTCAGTCAGTGGTGTAAATTGAGTTATTCCCCTCAAAGTGGGGGTTAATGTGGCATGCAAACAGATGTGAAACCATACGGAGTTCGGAATTATACGCGTGAATGATTTATAATATTGTCTCTAAACTAGTCATAGATCTTGTCAAGAATGAGTTTGAGAGAATGTGAGTCGCAGTATGTGGCGTACATAAATAGAGTATATAAAGTGAGAACAAGAGATTCATCATTGGGTGAGCCTAACTGCACCCTTCTAATTCACGTTTCGCGAAAGAAAGGAGTGTTTGCATGGATTCCTTCAAAACGACATCCGTTCAATACGAGTTACTCACCTTGTAAAGGCACAGTGGATCCTTGAGAACTCAAGAGGGTTTAGTAACGTCGCACTGGGGGTTTCCACATCGAGTTTTCATCACGTGGCTGTTACAGCGGCGAACACCACAAAAACCATCACTTTTGACCAGGTGGGAGCTGCAAAAGAGCGCACATTTAATCCCAAGAAAAACTCAAATAGCGGCAATCTTTCAAATAACCAATTGATTTAAATCACGTACAAATACAGACCCACTTGAATTTATAAATTCATCTGTGCATAAATGTAAAATAATGATAATAATTGCTCATGCTGAGTGTATCGAAAAAATGAAGGCAGGGATAATGGGACAAAGATGCAATTAACAGTCAATCAATTAAACGTTCCCTGAAGCTCATATTGTTTATTTACCTGACGGGAAGTGAAATAATAATTTATACTCGAGGGCAGTAGGTGAAGGATGAGTGATTACGAGGAAGCCACTTGAATGGATTGCAATATATCTGCTCACAACCACCCCCTCCATCCACTCATTCAGAAAACATGTTAAGAGCGACGGAACCAAGCCCAATCTGGACTTTAGTAGCTAAGGGCCAAACCGAACCACAGTCCTCTCTACATTGAGGATTGATAGAATTGAAAAAAACTCGCTCAAGTGCAATTCATGAGCTGCTCTCGGTGTTTGTACGTAGGTTCTCCCGAATCTTCAAACTTGGCAGCTTGTAAGTCCCATCCATCAAATTTTTGCTATTCGCACCGCGAAGCCTACAAAATCTGGGGGTGCGGCACTAGTGGTCGGCCTTCAACCTTCAACCACGCGAGCGGACGATACTGCGTAGTTCGTGCCTGTGAGAACGCAAGATGACCACTGTGGGGATCTCCGACCCTGAATGGGACAGGCGAGGCGTATCTAGAGCTGCACACCAAGTACACTTTGTTCGTCGTTTCTAAAGACTTCATGATTGAGGCGACCTATGATGGGCTGGGAGAAAGGTTGTGGATAACGTCACAGCGATGTCTCATAACCTACTGCTCAAATTGCTGGGGAGTCGTAAAAGGTGCAACGCAGGGCCAGTAAAGAGGAGGGGTCCTTCCACTGCGCCATAAAACAAGCCTAAGGACAAGATTGGGGAAATTTTATGGATCCAAGAGCTCTGAGAGCCCCTGGGGCAGTCCTCCATAGGAAAATCAAACGTATAGCAGGTATTAGCTGCGATGAAAAATGAGCCAGGCTGGGTTCGAAGGTTCGTTTAAAACCCTCCTTGCCAAGACGTTCGTTGACGACTAAGTAGCTCGAGAAGATGATGCCCAGAAGGCGTCAAGGGAGGATCATGGACCCTCTGAACGAGCCCGATATTCCATTGTGGATGACACGCGACATTGGCTAAGAAAGGCTGAGTGGACTATCTCCAGCAGTCTCCTTAATTTATTTAATGACTTTCTGCAGGTTGAGCAGTTCCCTATCCATTGGAAGTCGGCGTGTCACCACTCTTCAAAAAGGTGGTGACCGCAATCAGTCGGACCTGCGATCATGGAGACCACTCATCCTTCTTTCCATATTAGGCAAAACGTTGGAAATCTTGATGTTGCAGTCCCTCGAAGGGTTCTTTGGCCGCAACCTCACATGAAGGCAATATGGGTATACCAAAGGCAGGTCCACGGAGAATGTCATTGTCAAAATTCGACATGTTTCTCTGCTGGCACGGGCTGAACGCTTCTCAAAGAGCTTAAAGGTAGTGGAATCCCCAACAACCAGTACTTGCTCGTCAGAAGTTACCTGACAGACCGAACGGCTACGATCGGGGGTGCCCACAGGGCTCGCTTCGTATATCAGCACACTTCGAAGGTCTTCTCAGGAGGCACATAAAGACAGAACACCGAGACCAATGCACATCGAATGCTCTGAACCGTCACCCAATTTGGCCTCGTCAAGCTGTAACTGCTGAGGGAAAAAACAGTTCTTAAAGGAGAAATTAAGCAACAAATCACCAACACGTTTTGACGGCTACAGCAAGTTCTTGAGGAGCAAGTCAAGTACTTGGTGAGAACCTCCAGTCCCTCAAAGGCACTACTTTCAGCAAGGCCACTTGTGGTGTGTGTTACCGTGACACCATCCTCACGCACCTGGCCATTTACTGGGGCAATAAACTCAAAGTCAAGCATCGTTCGAACCCAACCCCAGATCCACTGAAGCATTGGTCAGTTACTCGTTGACTTGGCCATTCAGTGCGTGATTGACAAGTGGCGAGTAAAACAAGAGCTTCTCCCACTGTGAGCCGAACTCCATACAGTCCTCTTCCGTGAACGAAAACCTTCTGTGCAGGTAAACGGGCATCAGATTAACGCCACGCGAGAAATGTTCGAATTTCGGTTCGAAAAGTATAATTTTACCGGGAAAACGTAGGTTCGGCTCTAAGAAGTTGAAATATTTGAAGAGGCTTCGAACATGTTCGCTATTGCTTCAAAAAAATGTAGATTTCGGTTCCAAAACGATGACTGCTTCAGGAAGTTAGTGAAGTCCAACATCACAAATTACATTGGATTAGGCAAGGGGTGAAGAGTTAGGATAAGAAATATTGAATTACATGGCGTAAAGGTTGAATTGAACTGCGAGCACGTTCGCGTGAACGAAATTACTGGGACAGTGATTGACTGAAGCACATTCGAACGCTCGAATTCGTTTTCCCATCTCGTCGAATCGTATTCGTAAAACCTTGACGTCGTTTGGTAAAATGTGAACTTTCCTCCAAAATCGTTTAACGGTTCGTTTCCGGTTGAGTAAATTCTGAATACTTGCATCAGCTCAGCAGCTGTCGACTTCAACTTCGAAGAATGTTGGATTCACTTGGAAACGGGGCACTTTGACTTGCATAAAGTGGATCTCATGTGAATAATAAACGGATTTCGATAAGGGAGCGATTGTTCAGCTGATAAACTGACCTTAGAAAAGCTTGCCGTTGGTTTGTAAAATGTTCGGTTCGAAAATGTTCAATTTAACTTGAAAAAAGGTTTTACTTCTTTTTTTTTTATGTGTTTGCCTTTTTAGATTAATAAACTTCGGCATAAACAGTAACAGTGCAATATATTCGATTAAACTCAATAAACTACAATAACAATATTAAAGAAAAATTCAACAGCATGACAAACAGCATTAGTGTTTCCAACAATGGTGTGATTTTTATGAAAAGGACATTTTTCATCTCCGCATATACGAGGAGCAATATCAAAATATGCTTTAGTGCTCCTTCGTCGCACGCATTACACATAACTGAGATGCTGTTTCTGTACACTGCTCACATCCCATTGTTCGAACGCAACCTGCACATTGTGGCTATTATCCTTCTATGCGATGTACTCCCATGAAACTAATATGAATAACTCGGTTGGCGAAAGCTACACCTTTCAGATAATTCGTACTCTTTAACCCACAAGGATCGGTAGTGCTTGCGAGGGTGGACCTTTTCCTTGCATCAGCGTCAACGAGCCTGTTCGATGCAAATCGGCGGTTTTTGACCTCGGAATTTCCGCTTCTGCTCGACGGACCTGTGGCAAGGTCATTGTTTCCCCAAAGGTCGTCGCACCTACGGAAATCCCAGTTTGTCGGTCATTTCCATCGGCGGTTTTCCCACCTTTCCACTCTCCGCCCTTTTAAAATTCCTCTTGACGACTGAGCACTTCCAAAATTCATTCTGCTTCCAACTACCGCCCAAGTAACTTCTCACTCTCTCTCATATGGTTGGGGGCGCCAGTTCACGCGTTCCAAGTACTGCCCTTGTGTCACCCATTTGTACTCCATCTCAGCTCAATTTTAACTCAACTCATTTCCGCACATATATAACAGTTCTCCTCCCAGTCACGGAGTTTCAGTTTTATTGCGATCCTCAGCTCCCCCTCTCGTGCACCCAACAGAGCCTATTTGGCAGGCTGAATTAGCTGGGTCTCTGACCTCCAAAATGTCCACATTAGTCCTATCAGAGAGTCATTGTTTCCTCAAACACCTTCGCCCTCAAGCCCTTTCGTTGCCTATGGGAACAACGTATGGGGACAACAGATTTTCCCCTGTCCTGGACTTTCCCATCTATCTTTTCCCACCCCTCAATTTTAGATTTCTCTACTCAACAGACAGCTCCTTCCAAGTCAGTCATCCTTCAGCTCACGCAATTCAGTTGTCTCCCAACGATTCATCTCTCAGCTTGTGCTACTCCCAACTCTCTCTCCCTCTCTCTCTCTCTCTCTCTCTCTCTCTCTCTCTCTCTCTCTCTCTCTCTCTCTCTCTGTACTCTCCCTCCACTTAGTATCTCACAACCAGTTTCATGTGTATTGAGAGTCCCTTGTGCGCGTTTATATACTCACATTCAACCCGATATCGCTATTATGTCATGTGTTGATTAAGCACAACCATTTTTAAAACGTACAGGTATTTTCATTTTTACTTATAATTTCGTTAACATGGCATCCAGGTTAATGTCTTGTCTAACCATATCCCTAAAAACGACGCATGACGCCGCATGTATCGGACCACCGGAGCTAATTTATTTTTACTCAGTTTACACGAACTTATATTTCGTGATGAGGAAACTTTTGTGGTGTTATAGTTAACATTTTGTCGGTGCAACTTCGGTTTGACTCAACAGTTTCTGAATTTTCCTGGAACATTTCGTCAAGCGGAAAAGAGGAGTTGCGCGACGAAGGTTTGCACCACTCGCCAAGTTGTGTTGAGCGAGGCCTCGAACCGCCTAGGCCTATCGAATAATTAATTACAGATCATCGGGCAGCTTGCGACTCTGCATCACCTGGAACCGCATTAGCCCTCGAGCTTCCGACGTTATTGTTTCGGTTTGAGTCTAACGTTTGAATCCGCCGTTCAAAGTTTCTCGTTTCCTTCAAATTGAATTCTATACTTCGAGCCGCTTCATATTACATCTACCGCGTTTCAAGTTTCCATGTTTTAGACCGAGTTTCCCTTCAAGTTTTGCGATACTTCAAAGTAGTTGTAGCGAAAAGCACTCACGAACTTCTCGTCGGTTTTTATTCGTCGGAGAGAGACTGGAGGGGCAAGTCGAGCTAGACGACGAGCGAATGTTTGAAAGCTAAATGAATATATGATCAGTTGGGAAGGAAATTACAAGATCAGGTATTTTTTCGAAGTTTCGTACGATCAAGTTGCGACGGACTCAAAGAGAGGGGTTTTACGGCCAGATACCGCGACAGCAACATTTTCCATTATAACTATCCTCGTACTTCCACCTCAACTTTCTACTTCAAACGGCACAGTACTGCAACAGCTACAGATGAGATACATGCAACTCTCATGTCATCTATTTTATTTACAGGCCAACGACTCCAAAATCACATATCAGACTCAGCCCTACGATATTGGAATGGGATGAAAGAAAAAATCTTGAATTTTTTTCGATTCGTCTCTTTCGAAGGCTTTTTCTAGTCCGAGAAATCCCGTCTCAGAAAATGGTCTGAGCGTGTCTGAGACGGTGATGGAGAAAGAATGGAAGCATCGGCTCAAATTCGGCATTAGCTCGCAAATCACTTCTGTTTTGAGCAAGTCTCAAAATACGTTGAGCCAGCTTTCCAGTTTATCCAGAACCTCGCCGTTCCCCTTTTGAATCTGAGAAGCGAGACCTTCCAATCCTTGTACCTGAGATTTGTCCGGCTCTAAGCGCATGGAGTTCCACAATTAGTTTTTCCAAGGCCCCTGGGATTACCGTTCCTACTTGTCAGTCCGCAACAATAGGCTTCAAATTCTAATACCGCAAATAATAGAACCACCAACTAACGAACCTTCGGAAGTATAGGTTTCCCAGATACTTCCCATCGCCCCTCCACTGGTCTCAACCATCCACCATGCGAAGTCTACCAACTAAAACGCAGACGCCCCTTATTGAAAACCTTCCTCAGTTAACTAACCAATTTGACGAACTTATACCCCCTTCCCGGTCCCCGCACACAGAACTACTGTAATTTGTGTTATGTGTTTCTGACTTCACTTCTCCTTAGCACATGCACGTGTTCGAAACTTATTGTGATTTCCCAGCACAATGCCATGATTCATCCGAGTCTATCCTGGTCAAAACAACCAAATGGTTTGAACAAAATTAGTCCGAAACCAACTATAGTTATGGTGATCAAAATACCCTACGCCTTCCATGGTTTTGATTAAATACTTTGTATGAACTTTTCAATACACGACAGCGCCATAAAAATCTCATTTGTGGCAAAATGACGAGAGCAGCACAATAATTTATCGACAATTTCGACGATAAGCGGTTTTAGGGAAATTTTTTTCTCATTATTTTCGCTCCTGTGGAAATAGCGTTGTGAAAAAAAAACTCTGCAAATTATTACACAACGGCTTATTATTTTCATGTACAGCTTGCCCTAGTATTACTGCTCCGAGGTCCATCCCATTCAATTAAGAATCGAAAAATACTAGTAAACCATACGAAACATGACCTGACTACAATGGAACTACAGAAACTAAATATTCCCCCGGCGCCTGTAGGCGATTGGCACGACGTTGCGTGTCGAGCGGGCGGGGGATTTTTATGAGACAGGAGGGAGGGAGGGAGTACAAACGACGAAACGTTGACTTCCACTGTAGCTCCCGCGAGTTCTTTCAGTTAGTAGACTTTGGCTCACTATAATGTCTGTAATTTCACTATACGCAGTTGTACACGTCTGATACTCATTCCATTCGATCCAGGATGTAGAAATACGTTGAAAACGATACCAAACACGGCGTATTTGCAATTAAACTGCGTTTTGTTAAATTTTTTAACCGATTTTCGCCCATAAAAACCACGGGCTTCGTCCGCTCGGATTGCCGAGATGGGGGGCACAACTAGATACCAAATGGTTTTTTTGTGCGAAAGAACGGATTTTTTAGAGCACGTAAAAAGGCACAAAACGGCCCAGACTGCGGACGGACATGGCAGATTTGGAATCCCCTTGTCTTGAAACGTAAAGTATCAAATTTTAAGGGAGGGTTGTAAAAAATGTTTTCTTACCTACAACATAGTGTTATTATTCAGAATGAAAAATAAACCAAAAGTGCCCACGCGCTAGAGTCTCCAATTTTCCCCAAACTTCGACATCAGCAGAAAATCGTCCAGTTTTACTTAGCGTTTATATGTGTAAATGTTAATAAGACGGGTTTCATGTGGCCGCACGTGCCACTCTTCGTCTATTCCTAGAAAATGTTGACAACTGCGTTATTTGGGAGTCTCTTGAGTTCCGAAAAGACGGGCCAGCCGAGTTGTCTCCCCTCCCCCCCTTTACGGTTTATTCCTAGGAAATTCGGACAGGTGCGTTATTTGGAAGTCTCTTGATTTCCGAAAAAATTCACCAGCCGACTTGTCTCTCCTCCCGCCTCCAAATAAACCAAAAATAAACGAACAATGAAAAGTTCAATCGAAGGTAACAGATATTTTGCTAATGGGAACAGTCATTCGTGGAGGTGAAGACGAGAACAAGGCAATCGGACGATAAAGAGACAAATGGTAGTGCCAAAGGTTATATACAGAACACGAGCGCTTCCTAGAGGACGGCCCGGACCGTGGACGGGGGACGGGTGACGGCGGACGGACATTGCAGATTTGGAATCCCAATGTCTTGAAACGTAAAGTATTAAATATTGAGTGGGGGTTGTAAAATGTTTTTCGTGACCGAAAACAGAATGAATAATAAACCAAAATGGAGCGGTGTTCCAACAATCTCCCTATATGATGAACGTTTATTAATGGTAAAAAGCGAGCAATGCCGATTTATAGTCAGGGACGGTGTTACTAATTAAATAAATACATATATCTAATAGGCTTGAGAGTAGACTCCCCCACTCAGCGCAGAAGTGTGTTCTTTGTAGTGAGGTAGTTCCTGTTGTTCAGCCAATTGTACATCATATAGTTCTTGAGAGGAATAAACTTATTTTTTCATTTTCATTTCATTTGTCATACACTTAGATTGGAATGATCTGAATACATCACTTGTTTGTAAAACTAGGAAGTTTATTCATATTTTTACCGTTTAAGAATGTGCTTGACAACTATAACGTTAATTGCGGTCTGCAGTACCTTAGTTCGAAGTGTTCTGGGTTTTGAAATCCTTACCCACAACCATGTACCCTTTCATCGTTATCCAAAAGTCTGTTTTGAAAATCATAGCCCCTAAACCTGTAAACTGTTGTATAGTACCAGTCTTTTCAATTGATCAACTTCGCCTCAAGACAGCACTTTGTTTATACCATGAGCATCCATGCACTTTCAATTTGTCTCGTGCCTTCACATATTTTGCTCGTTCTGCAGCCCAAGCGGTCATTCCTCCCCCCTCACCCCCATCACCAGACTGTGGTCTACCGCCTCTCATTTTTTAGTTTCCCGTATATATTAAAAGCCCTGCCGCTTGACCTCAAATCTCCCACGGAATTTCTCTCCGTATAAAAAAGGGGTCTTCTCCTAGCTGATCGACGATACTATGTTACATACATAACGTAGTGGAATATTTCATTCGAATATGATACTCCCCCACACCGCTCAGGGGTGTTCCCATGGCGACAGGGTATTTCCCGCACTTCAACAACCTCCAATGCCATTGATAAGAAAAACGATTTTTGTTTGTTGTAATTGAAAATGAGTGGAATAAATTCATTCATTAAATTAGTCTGGAGTAACTGCAGATATTCCGAAATTCAAACTAACCCCTGTAGCCTGTTAGTGGCGTTAATTATCTGTACATTGGTTTTTAAATGAAGATTGTTGCATGAGTAGCGGCGGCACAATACATTCCAGAACGTTGAGGGGTGTGAAAGATACTGCAACAGGACGAACCAAACCCTTCGATTCAGCTGAGGCTCGTCCAGGGCATTTATGCTGACTAGGCACCTCAAATACCCCGATTCGCTAGAGACTTCGCTGCCGTCAGTTGTAACCAAGCCGGTTCCCTCGTCACCATGTCGCCCACGCTCGCGTTCGCTTCCACTCAGTTCCCTGTCTATGGTGGTAAAACTTCTCTGAATGTAATTGAGAATAAAACTCTGTTCCAATTGCATTCGGCTTCTACCGTACTACTTATTAATCCCACCCCCCCCACCCCCCTAACATTGGCGCCCAACTAATGGTCGAACTTCCCCTACATTGGTTTGAGATGCTGCCCACGCAGAAAAACTTGAAGGTTCTTCTAATGCGATGGGAATTTTTGATCCCCCACCTTCAACTTTTCTGCCCTAGTGCTGTGACCTACTCTCTCGCCTGTCATCATGTTCGAACGTAGTCTGTTCTTCACGAACAGTTGAACACAGCTTTGTGTTCAATCGACGACGGCTGCTTTGAAGTAAGCAGAACAGATGTAAAGGAGCTTCTGATCTACCATGATCTCACGCACGTCTTACCTAGCATCGCAGCAGAGTAAACCTACAGACTGTACACCTCACAACCACTCAATCCCCCATCATGCATCAACATCGACATTTTCCCGCGTGTCTGTCCCCGAACGACCTCTCAAACGAGTCCGGGGAAACCACGCACCTTCAAAATGGCCTGGTGAAGACAAAACTCCATTGCCAGAGCCACATACCTGCCCTATGTGCGGCAAACATCATGGGGTAAACAAAGTGCCCACGTTTCCTCAACTCCAGCCAGGAGGCTCGAAGAACCTGCGAGGAAGTACACAATCTGTGTACGAATTGTCTGGCAGCCTCACACTCGCTAAAGAGCTGCCACTCCACGTACACGTGTGAATGCTCTCAACGAAGACGGACGATCCACACATCCCAAGATGTGTATGTCAGAGACATTGTGAGGTGAGTGTTTATTTTTAATTCTAAATTCAATACTCCCACCACAAACATGGGCACCCTTTTGTAACTTTAACTCGGCTTCTATCGTACGACTCACCTAGCGCGAATTCTTAAAAATCGCTGGGTACGCGTGGTGCTAAACGATGTTGTGCTGTGCGTCACACCAAATTTTTCTCTTGCCAAATCGTATCCGACGTAGTTTTTTGGTGCTCCTAAAGAGGTTTCCTACGCGGCGCCCTTAATGTCCAGCGTTTGCTGAGAGCGGACGAACAGTCTCTCTTACATTTCTGAACGGCGTAGGTCGAACGAGATTAATGGCAGGTTTTGTTCGGAGGCTCCCGCACCTAGTTACTTCGACTCCTCAAATACACTCAGGTCTTTGTAAAGATCTTCCTCCTTTGCCTCTGAGTTACTCAGCCAACAAATTTGAGACTCACAAAGCCCTCTGCCAAATAACGCGGCCTTCGGGGAAATTCGGCTGAAAGGTCGATCCCTCGAGAATTGGTGGGGCTATCGAACCTCCACTGCCGCAACCTCCATCATCAACCCCCCCATTTCGAAACCAATTTTACTTCCAAGCCACCATTCTCTACCACAAGATCAGCCCCACATTTTCGGATAATTAGTTTGATTTAAGGCCTTGACAAATGCTGCTGGGCTCCCTACTTAGCTTGTTATTAAAGCGAAAGATTATGTAAATAAGGACACCATGATGGAGTGAGTGCGGTAGGGGAATGGGGATGCAAGGAGGGCTAGCGTCTTCAAGATTAAACCCCACCCCCCACCCAACCCCCCACCCAACCCCTCCACCAAGATACCTTAAGAGAACCCTCCTTCGATAGCGTTAGTTGAATAGTTCGACTTTTCCCAACATTTGCTTTTTCCCCTACTCCGTTCCTTGCTCTGACTGAAAAAACACTTTTAACCGAAAGGAAAGGTTTTGTTAGTTTGCCCCCAAAAAAGTAATCACGCTGAATCTCTTTTAAACAATTTCTTTACAGATGCTGTCGAGCGCTGGCGATGTTGACGAGGTTTCAGTGTAGTTTCCTCCTTTCACAAATGAAAACTGATTTTCACGAAGCCCCAAAAAAGTCTTGGAAAAACCGAAGAAAACCGTGAAATTTTAACGACTTAGAGCAAAATTAAAGTTCCACTTGTATACGGGGAAGTCGCTACAGAAAATTACCTGCGAAAAAAAAGTGTTTTCACTTCCTCGAGACGCTATTTTCTGATTTTATATTATCGGGAGCGCTGGTTTCCAAAGCCAATTCCTGATCAACGTAGGGGAATGCTAGAGTGGAACTTCCCGTTGACATTCACCGTTTTCGCCAAAACAGTACTAACCGGGGGAGTGCGGGAAGACAAGCCGTCATTTAAACCATACCAACCATTCAACATACCATTACATAAAGAAGTGTTGTGTAAACGTAAACGGCCCCGTAACCGTACATCTCGTTGATGCCTAACCCTCAATAAATCAGATTTGGACAAATTATAATTTCCAATAATTATTAGAACCTAAAGTGGCTCATTAACGCTGAAACTGGCGATGAGCATGCGCGTACTCTGCAGTTTGAGCTGCAAGAAGAAGGTAAAAAAGGCGAATGTTTATGTTGAACAGGATAAATCGAAAGTAGATCAAGAAAATGAAAGAGCTGGGCAAGAAAAAATAGAAACCGCAATTGAGAGATTACAACTTCAACAGGTAGGTCCACAATGTCACGCCTGTGGCGTATGTGGATGACGTTGTGGTGACAGTTGAGGTACCACTCTGACGCCAGGAGACAGCTGCTGATGATGTGCTCAGAGGTAATTCTGCCATTTCGCTCCATAGAGGCTGCGCGGGAAGTTGTGGTCTCACTATATCCCACTACCAATTATCTAGGGGTGGTCCTATGCGTAAGAGCTCGCCCTGCCATGCACTAAACACGCCTCTGGGACGCATGTGCACTCACTGGCTGAAGCCACGTGGAGCGCCACGTCTACGTCTACTACCTAGCGGTGTTTTGCCAATCGTGCAATACGCCCCAGCTGAGAGGTGGATCTCGCCATCACAGCAGGACCAACAGCAGGCACGTACTCTCCTTAGGAATACCCTAATAGCTGTGCAGCCAGCATATTGGACCACATGCTATGTGGCATTGCAGATCCTCGCGAGCACCCCTCCCACCCCCCCTGGTGCTTTTGCTCGACCTGGCATTAAAAGGAGGAATAATAAAAAGAGGAAACCTCGGAGAGTACAAGGACCTGATGTTGCCTTTGGTCCTGCAGCTCCTCCAGCTGCAGATTTGGGTGCAAACTAAGACCAGCCCATGATTGGGCTACCTATGACGCGTCAGTGTGGGGGGTCCCCAAATCATTTTTGACTGCCCTACCACGTGGAATAGAAGCAGAACGCCTCCTTGCCAGTAAAACTGCCCCGCCTATCCCTCTCAGCCGTGGGTTTACCGACATAGCAGGCTCAAGGAACCTCCATCGGAGGAAGGGGAAGTAGAGAATTAAATCCCTCACCCAACATCCCTGCAAAAGGCCACATCCAACAGCTAAGATGGGATGATTTGCCATAGGCTAGACAGCGACCTAGTACGTTACGCCATCAGGCATTTGGCTCTGATCCAAACCACTGGGCTCATGCACCGCTGAGCCAGTGGGCCAAGCCAGTGCCGTCCAGCAGTCGTTCGCAATTTAACAAAATTTGTTCATTCATCTCCCATTAGTATTTTTCACTTTATTTAATCATACGAAGTAGGAAGGAAAGTTATGCAATAGGTTGAAAACAAAAAAATCTTCTGGAAAGTCACCGTTTGAGTAACAGGGCGGGAGAAGGCGCTGCAGCTAACAATTAAAGCTATTGGTTTATTATTCATCGGTCACGAAACATTTTTTACAACCCCCCCTCAAAATTTGATACTTTACGTTTCAAGACATGGGGATTCCAAATCTGCAATGTCCGTCCGCTGTCCCCCGTCCTCCGTCCCCCGTCCGCCATCTCCCATCCCCCGTCCGCCATCTGGGCCGTTTGTGCCTTTAACGTGGTCTAAAAAATTCGTTCTTTCGCACGAAAATCCCATTTGGTATCTAGTTGTGGCCGCCATCTCGGCAATCCGATCGGACAAAGCCCATGGTTGTTATGGGCAAAAAATGGTTAAAAAAATTAACGAAACGCAGTATAATCGCAAATAAGCCGTGTTTCGTTTCGTTTTCAAGGCCTGCTCGACTCGCAGCGCCCTTTGGACTCGCAACGCCCTGCCGTTCTTGGAGTTGGACTGCCAATTGCCGTTCACTGGAAGCCCTCGTCCCACCCCTCCATCGGATCAGACGTTTACGGCCGGGGGAATATTTTTAATTTCCGTAGTTCCATTGTAGTCAGGTCATGTTTCGTATGGTTGAGTAGTTAGTATTCGATGCTGAATCGAATGGGATGGGGGAGCAGTAATACTAGGTCAAGCTGTTCATGAGAATAATAAACCATTGTGTAATAATTTTCAGGGTTCTTTCTTTTTGAATTCGCTAGCCCTGCTCTTACTAACTGGACACAAAGCAGCTCAGGAGTGCCTCCACTCCTATAACCACGACCACAGAAGTGTCCAAGGTCGTGTCGAAGTACAAAACTGTTTCGTTGCAAATATCGTGAGCAGCAACGGGATTATGATCTTGAACGAATGTGGGACATGACCAATTTCCATGAAGGACTTGACAATGTACAGTAGCGACAATCTGATCCATCGTGCTTTGTATAAACGCATTTTAAGTGGAATAATATTCGGACTGAATTCGGTTAGGGGCGGCTGATCTGAAGAGGATCGCCTCCTCGAAGAGGATTGACAGGCTGCGTTGACAGACCAGATCCCCCAATTTCAATGGAAAGAGCGTGGACTCGTCGCCAGAGGTCGTAGTCAATTATTTTTTCGCCCTCTCGATTTTCTCTATCTTCCACTTCAGAGGGAGACAATTAGAACAGACGGGTGAAGGGAGCTTCTATCGATTCTCCTGTCTCTCAAGTGAAGGGCTTTGTGGACCAAACCTTCTTCACCTCGTTTTTTTTCTCTCTCACCCCCCCCCCTCCAAACCACTTCCCAATGTTGTCTTACAAAAGAAAAATTTGGTGGGTCCGGGGACATTATTGTCGTTCTTTCGCGCCAATTCCCTCCGCCGTCAGTTTATTTTTTATCGAAAAATCCGAGAGGCCATTTTTATTCGAAATTCCGAATGATTTCGTAACGTCTGCTTTTAATTAAAGTTTGCCGTGATATTACGACAAACGACTCGACTACCGAGTCTCGAGAGCAGATGAATTTCGTTTCCATTATTTCTAATTAGGCGGCTGGTTAATTATTTCGTCTCAGTCGTCGCATGTGGGGGCCAAAGCGAAGTTGAAATTGAGAGCGTTTGGATTCCGGAGCAAATTATGTTTTGAGCTTCAAAGAGGAGAGCGAAAGGGAGTAAAGTGCGGTCGCCGTACCACTTGAGGTGGTGCACAACTGTCGTTCAACTTGAGAGGGCAAATCACTCGAAATACGTTTATTTGGGTCGATGGTGGAACGGTCTCCGAGCCCTTTGCACATCTGTGCACTGCACGGTTATCTCCCGGTATTACCACAAATAAACTGAAGCGACTAATAAAACGCAACTTCAAAATGCGTATTAAACGTCACGAGACACCCAACGTAATTGTCAAAAACAAACTTAAATTTCGAAGTATCTCATTTTCATACTTTTTGACTACGTAATTAGTTGTGAAATGCAGGTAATTTCTAGATTTAAATCGTTGGAGCTCGCAAAACTGTCTACACGAATACGTGAAGGAAACCTAAAATTTCTTTGTATGATTTCAATACTCTTCTTTTCCCCACGGGTTGCGCAATATAATAAAATATTGGAATCCTCATACCATGAAATCGTGACTTGTCGTTTCTCGGCCGTCAGCATTGGCGATAGGACTGTTTACAGTCTCGCGCTGTTAGACTTCACGCTCATTTCATGCCTTTCTTTTCTGTCCCATTCTTATTTTTGTCAGCTTTCGCGAATTTTCACTAGATTAATGGGGGGGGGGGGTGGAGAGGAGGGCGTTCCGCTCATCAATTCGTTGTCTATTGTTCTATAGTTTGAGTTCGATTGGTTTTGTGTCGACAACCATCGATTGATTGGCGGTGTGTTTTCTCTCATATTTTTAGAGGCTGATCGTTTTGAGTGCTTTACTCCGTCACTCGTAAGGATTACTTGTTTTCCCTCTTCAATGAGTGAAGATGCAGCCTCATTATTGCGTGTGCGCATAGGTGGTACGATCAAGTATGTTTAGCCTTTACGGAGCAATCCTTTTAGCGAGAGAATCTCCAGTTCCTTGTTAGAGAATGTGGCCTACCGTTTTATATGTAGGAATGGGGTCACTGACGGTTTTATTCCTTTCCCATTTGCTCTCTCTCTCTCTCTAAAATTATGAAAATACACGGACATAGGACGTCGATGCTTGTGAGATCCTTCATTATGCAGGGAGCCAAAATATGAGAACGTTGAACTGTTTGATCTAACGCAGAAATTGGTGCTGCATAACTTTGATTACGCCATACTAGCGTTCTGTGACATGAACAGCGAGTAGGGCGATAGTATACACAGAAAGCCCTGAATTCGGCTGTACGATTCGTTCATCGCCTCAAAACGGATCAGCACCTAGCGCCAACTTTGGTCTGGTTGAAGGTGGGGGAAAGAGTCGGGCTCGCTCCTGCGACCATATTATTTAGGATTCCGAAGTACTGAAACCCTAGATACCTCCGTGACCATGTAATTATGCTGAGTGAAGGTCACACGCACGGTACGCAGGGCGAACTCATGCATGTTCCAAGACACAGGACCGCAATAGGATTCGAGCAATTCATGTATATAACGAACACCGAGAGCTGTTTGATTTTAATTTAAGTTTAAACAGTTTTAAGAATAGGATGAAAAGAAGGTTAATAATAAAGAAAAAAGGTAATTGCAAAGTGTAAGAGCGAAAAGTAGTGGACGTGGGAGTGAAACAGTATCAGCTGAAGGTTTAGTTATAATGTTAGAAGAATATTATAGTTAGTTATGTTATTGACTGAAAAAAAAATTTTGAGTTTTCTTCAGATCTTTACGTTTCAGACCCTCCTGAGTCCGAAAAACACTATTTGGGAAAATGGTTTGTGGGTCTGTGTGTGTGTGTGTATGTGTGTCTGTGAACGATTTTTAGAAAAAACCACCGTACCAAATCACCCCAAACTTCATATCTCGCCCGCAGGTTACCATGGGACGCCAAAATAAGGGTATGAAAAAAATCCATCGAAATTTAACTATAGTTATCATAGTGATCAAAACACCAAATATTTTTTTTCTCAAAAACAGCTCTAACGATTTTGATTAAATTTTGTATATTGATATCTCCCAATATGGTAACTATACCATAAAATTCTCATTTGTGGGAAAATGACGAGAGCAGCACAATAAATTACCAAAACTTTCGACGAAATCGATTTTAGCGCGGTTTTTAGAGAAAACAACCGTACCAAATCAGCTGAAACTTAATTTCTAGCCTACACGTTACCATGGGACGCCAAAATCCACCTAAATTTAACTATAGTTATCATAGTGATCAAAGTACCAAATTTTTTTTTGTCAAAAACGGCTCTAACGATTTTGATTACATTTTTTATATAGATAGCTCTCAATAAGAAAATTATACCATGAAATTTCCATTCGTGGGAAAATGACGAGAGCAGCACAATAAATTATCAAAATTTTCGACGAAAAGCGTTTTTAGCGCAGTTTTTTCCTTATAAACTCCGCTGGAATTTTTGTAGAATGTTAAAAAAAATTGGTATTGTAGTCCAATCTAATACCTAAAGGGTGAGTGTTTAAAAACGCTCATGAGATACATGGGGGTCACTCCAGAAATTCAAGAATTTCAACTACTGCCGTTTCGCTTACTACCAGTTCTAAAAGTTTTAATCCAATAACCCTGCAAAAGTAATCACTATCCTTCTTCAAAAAATTCTTGTTTACAGCCCCATTAATTCTCTGTGTACCAATTGCTCAATAATGGTCCTGAAATGAGTACGAGCAGCACAATAAAATCTGGAACTGTAAGCGCTACCGCTTTCTGCTGCCGTGAAGTGTTGTTTGACCAAGTTCAAATGAACTGAGTGATTAAATGAATTGAATAAGTAGAAAAAGCCATGTACAAAGTGAATTGTTGTAGAGCTAAGGAAAGTTGTGTGTTGCAACGCACCAGATATTTTTTCATTTTATTCATTATGTCGTTATGACAACCAGAAACCATAATTGTTATATTATCAATTCCCGGGAAGAGGGAAGAGAGGTCATTAAGGCCCTATTGTTTCCCAGGTTGTTACATAAATGTTTCAGTCAGTCACTCTCTCTCTCTCTCTCTCTCTCTCTCTCTCTCTCTCTCTCTCTCTCTCTCTCTCTCTCTCCCTCTAAACACTAGGAACACTGCAGGGACTTCTCTATCAAACGTCAACCGTACAGGATAAGATAATATCAAGGCAACAACAGGGAAAAGCGATGCCAGGTGCAGGGGAGAGAGCGAGAGAGACAGAGAGTTTATTCGTGGTAGCGTTGGATACAAGCGCAAAGAGATAACAGTGCTCTAGCTTTTACTAACTAGAGTGCTCAAAACTAAGCAATTGAAAACACAGTGAATAATATTACACGGCACTAGGCACAGCCCGTGTCGTCGCTCAAGAGTCGCTATTCCAGTTACCTGCTAGTATCCCCTCACTATACGTCCCCAGTCCCATCAGAACCCGACTGTGGTGTATTGCAATAGAAAAGGCAATTATATCACATTCTCCATAAACCCTCATTATTATATCCTCACTTGCAGCGTCCTAGGCGAATCAACCACGAGAATGCTAACCTTCTATAATTTTCCCTGCTAATTACGGGGTTTTTAAGTTCGACGGGCGCAGAATATATACCAGGTAAATCATGAACTGTGAGCTTACCCTAATTATTCTTAAATTGGTTTTGGGATTGACAACTTTATTTATCACCCCATAGCGTGTTGCATATGGATGCAGACATGACCGTGGTATGATATCTTGGTGTTTACGATAATAAAGTAGTAAGTTCTTCAGGAACAATTGCCTAATGGTTAATGTTTTCAATTCACTATATGCGGCCGGTGGCGGATATCGAAGTGGCTTGCCCAAGATTACTTTAATAATTTTTTATCGAGTATGTTGGGGCAAACCCCTCCCCATACTGAGGTATCCGTTGTCCTAGGGAAGAGTAGATGATTTTCAGTCTGTCCAATCAGCAGACGAATGTTATAAAATATCCCGAGGGATTTTCTCAGGCGTGTGTACAGATAATCAACGTACTTGTAGGACGGCACTGCTGAGGGACACAGACCTTCAAGCCTTTAATAATGGCGTTAGAGCACATCTCAAAAGGTGACTGAATGAAAAGACTGGGGCGAGCTGATTGAGCAATAAGGTTTCAAGGGTAGCAGTTGGAGAAAGACTGATGAGGGACTCACGGGAACCCCAATATAGTCATTGTGTACGTCAGATACGCGAGTATTGGGAGAATAGCGTCTTTGAGTTCGGCCATGCTTGGAATATTGGAAGAAAGCTAATTGACAGACTGACACAGGTCACACGCTTAACGTGTGTCAGTTCTACTTCCTTATCAAAATGAGCTTTAGCGGCTTGAGGTGGAAAACCCCCATGTTTCAGGGTGGAAATCGTCGTTCTACGCGGGGCTCTTGCACCAATATTTGCACAAATGGAGAAAATATTTTCCCCCGAGATGTACCAACAGTCTCTTTGTTTCTACTAAAAGGAGAAATGAATTAGTACGAGAAACTCTTACCATCAGCTAGGGCTCTGCTGGGGCGCGCCGGGCGGACTGTTGTCGTCGTACTAGTCGCTCCCTGTTCGAAGAACTGGTACGTAGCGTTGAATCCCGTCGCGTCGAGACGATCGTTAGATTTGAAAGTAACTCGGAAAAAGGACTTTTCGGACACGAACACCAAACCGGAGTCGATTCGACCGCATTGTCTCGTGTACTTCCGATCCAGACCCATGAAATTGGAAAACTCCATGAAGTCGCTGGCTGTGCTTTCGTCGCATCTGAAAACCAAATTATACAACTTCACTTAATTGTGTTGTACAAACTAAACTGATTCATTTCGGTGGAAGCTACAGTAATTCATTCTTGATTAAGTAATTTCGTTACGTTTTAATTAGTTTAGGGGTCAAAATGATATTTATCTTGAGAAGGCGGAGGAAAACGAGATTTGCGTACGACGCCCTTTTGACTCAACCCTGTACCTTTTTCGTTTAATCGTGAGTAATTACACCTGCGTTTTGCTACAGCTCCTTTCAACGTTGAGTTGGTCCCTCAGAGAGTTGCTGAGGCTCGTAATTTAAATCATTAGTGATTCTTGGACCTCTAAACTCATAAACATTAAATTTCTCTTTTGAACCCTCTTTCCCTACTTCGCTCAATTTTATAATGATGTAGTCGGCATTGTGACTCAAACGATGACCCTAAAACTGCTTTGATGAGCAGGATAGCCGTGGACAGGCGATTCCTCAGGGCAGAGGCTTGAAACCACTGTGCCCTTTGAAGTCGTGTAAGGTGACAGAGTCAACGAATTTTTATTTTCCCTCAAAAGAGGCTGCTCAACTCTTGTGTGATCAACCAGTGGCCCTTTAAAGTGTTACCGAAATTTTGCGTGCATGAGGTTTTGATAGCGTTGGGCGGAGCTCAAAGGCGTCTGATAGGCCGCCAGACTGAGAACAGGAGAGGATTGTTTCGAACGAAATCTTCAGTATTAGATGGTGGGAGGTGCAGGTGTATATTCCAGAAAGACCATCGATCGGCATTACCTTAGCAGTCCGAGTATGGTTACTATTATGAACTCTGACTGTCCCGTTTGGAATAAACACCTTCAGTTCAATTTCATCACTCCTAATGTCTCGAAGGTCCATGCCCAGTCAAGGAATGCCAAATATTTCCCGCAAAAGTCTTCATTGACGTTTAACGTTGGAGAAGTAGCAAAAAAAGTCGCTCCCTATCAAGCTCTGGCACTGGGCCAGGACATAGTAAGAAGTTTCCTCATCCTATCGGTGGTGTGGTTTATACCCGTAACATTCACGTGTTTGTTCATTTTGCAGTATCCAGTGGTGATTTCGACTCGTCGTTTATCAGTTGACGACATTTTCGCTGGTCTGACGGAAAGGTACCGTTATCGTTTATTCTCTCTCGCACCTCGTATAACATAACGATACTGCTGGATTACAATAGCTTTGCATAAACCAATTCAAATATTTTAATGGCAGCGTATTTCAGAGAGTGGAAATGAATACGAGGTCAATACGGCATTGAAACGAATACATTCAACCACTGAGTTTTGGTCACGCTATATAATTAATCTTGATTGTTGATTTAGTTCAAACAACAAACACCTCCGACCGTCAGCCCTGAGAGGAGTTCAGAGATGAAAACGGCGTTGGGTGTGATTTAAAAAAAACCGAAGGCTTTTAGTCGTCAAAGTGTAGGAGCTGCAGCGAGGGGATGCTGTAGTGGGGAGAGGGGCTTAAGTGTTTTTAATCTGCTTAGCCCTTAGTTGAGCACTGAAACTCCACCAGAACCATTTTGTCTGAACAGAATCGAACAGAGGCGTTGGCAGAGCTTAGCAGCTAGGGCGGTATTCATAGGCCCCACTCAGACCAAGAATTTACTCATTTCGGAGGGAAGGTTGACTGAAGTGACGGAGTTGCTATTCATGCAGCGTACTCCATCGAAGGTGGCGTTGAAAGAGCAAGCGAGCGGTTTTTATTCTCATTTAGCATCTGTGATAGTAGTTCCTCATGGAAAGCTTTGGAATATTATACATATGTACTTAACTGAATTTTATTCGCCTCTCATAAAACTTGTGTAGTTTTAGAAAAAGAACTCCTCCAGCTCTTAACAGTTTGAGAGGCTTGTGAAACATACACGTTACTGTACAACTAGAAATCACTGCACTAGATCTGACTACCCCTAGCAAGTACTCACTCTGTTAGTATTTTGTAACACTCTCCACGACCCAAAACTATTACAAGTTACGAAAACGCTGAACAGCACTTACGTTGGAGGAACTCCCTCGACGTCGAAGAAATGGAAGAATATTCTAACTCTCTGGCGGGCTTCTCCGTGAAAAAAGTAGTGGCATTCGGTCTCTCGAGGGTAAAGACCTGGGTAGTTGGGGCTTGTGAAGTGGCCAGCGACTGCCACTTTGGCCCTGAACCTGAAGGCACAGGGATAACTAACGTCTTGTTCACCTTCCGCTATACCAAAATCTGCAACAATATAAAAAAATACACCGATTAGCGAGGAACGGTGATGATTGAATCCTGAACTATTGACACCTCACAGGAAAGGAACTTCCGGTCTTGTGGCCGTTAAGGCTCCTACAGAAATTTCCAGCACCATTCAAAGACTCCTTGACCATGATGTATCGACTGTTATGCTTCTTCACTCCTTGATACTGAATGCTTTTGGGACTCCATTGAACCCTCGACGATTCGACTTGAGAGACTGCATTAACCAATTAGTGTAGGTCGTTGTAGTGCTCCGACAACCTGGCATTATTAATTTAAGCCGTCCAACTTATGAATGGACGTTTGTTTTTCTGAGGGCATCAATACACGTGCCTGAGTGTGACAGGCATGTTTCCTTATTTGATGACACTTCCTGAACCCTCGACTAGGGTTATATTAGTGATGGAAGTAGCGGTTTCGCTAATATACAAGAGACGGCCCCTGCGGCATCCAACGAACTCAGACCTGCTGAGGTATGGTAGGTATTTGGTCGTTAACCGGTTGCCCGTGAGTTACCATTTGACGAAACCCGTACCATCTGGGAGGAGTTCTTAATCTGGTTTCCCACATGGTCTAACCACGTATTTGAGTGGCATGTTTCAAAGGGACAGGTCAACTGTAACCACGTTTTTTAGCCATCACCTTCTTCGCAAACTCGGCGAAAAGGTTATAGCCTTGCTTTGTAGCAGTCAATGCTGCTACGTTGGCCTCCCAACAACCATCGCTCACTGTTGTAGAAACTAGAGTGGAGCAGCAAGTGGTTTCTTGTTTCCTCCGCACTGGAGGCGCAAGGCGTACAGGATGGGAAGTCTTTGAGAGATAAGAAGTAGAGCTGCGCATTCAAGTCACCATGTCCCGTGAGGAACTGGCTCATTCCGTGGTCTAGCTCAACCCACTTTCTCGCAAGACGTCCACGGACTGTGGGGAAGAACATCCGTTTTTTGGTGAGATCCAAACAAAGTTCATTCCAAAGTGAGGGAAGCTTCCGTCAACCGGTTACTGACCAATGATCACCTGGAGTGCTTCTTTTGATACATTCTTATAGGCCTAGGTGATTCACAGGAGCGCAGCTCTCTGGGATTGGGCCAATACTCTCTTTTGATTGACTGAAGAAGTCAATGCAGTAATTACCTGCGGCGACCCATTACCCTGAATCTGTCTCCATTCTGGATGCGCCTAACTATGTTACAACCTTGCATGCACACCTAGAAGTCTTCAACAACCACTGATTATGGGTTGAGGTTGCTTGCGTATGAAGATTGTCTCGCATCAAGAATGGTGACCCTTGTTGTCAATCACCTAGAATTATTTATAGTTGGTACTGTCCCTGTCATCATTCAGTCGGAATATCTCTTATCAAAACTTCCGTACCACGGTGATAAACAAGAAGAAACCGGCTTGCTGGAAGGACGGAAATGGAGAGAAATCGAGGAAGGCTCAAAGGTTATCGTCAGCTGAACCTCATTCTCGTTTTGGCTTGTTCAGTGTTCAGGCCACACGGTACCTTGAGTTAGTACCATACGTAACAACCCGTCGTCCTGCCAGTCGTCTTTCAAGGGAGAAAACGCAGTTGCTTAGAAACAATGAGGTCAGTGGTCTTGTTGTCAATCATCAGGGATGTCTCACAATGAAAATAGTGGCCCTGTCCTCAGTCAGCTGAAATGTATCACGCCGTGGACCTCTTATTAACTGGAAAACATCCAATTAAGAACAGCGACCTTTTGCACCATTGGGAGGAATGTCTTTCATCAGGCTCACATGGACTCTCATTGGCGCTGGAATCTATCGCTTCAAAAGCTGTGACCCTGTTACCAATCCGAATGCATGTCCCACAATAAAAGCAGCGACCTTCGCATTAGATGCGCTACGTGGAATGCCACAGTGGTGATGTACGTGAGTGATTACACCCTAAAGGCATCCACGAAGGTCGTACCATAGCTATTTTATTGATTTGTAGGCGATGTTTAGGTTACGTATTCGTAATGGACGGATGGTCCAGCGAACATACGAACTTTCAAAAGGGACGAAATGAACGAGGTTCGCACTTCTCCACCGTACTCCTCACCCGCCGCAAGGTTCGTTACTTTAAGAGGTCAAACAGCTCATTTGTGGAAGGAGAACGGTTCCTGTGAAATGGAAGGAAGAAAACATTTGAGCGGGCGGGCGGAGAAAACAGAGCACGTATCCTTCAGGATGGCGCAGTGTAAACGAAGTTTAGTGAGCTCGGCTGCCTCGTCGTGATGGTGGGATCAGGAACCGGTGGTGACGTGGGGGAAAACTGAAGGATAATGGGGATCTTGGAGGGGTAGAGTTTCTGTTTGGATGGGACAGGGGCTCAGTTTAAGGCGGCATCAGATCACCTAACAACAAAGGATTATCTGCAGTTGATGGCAAAACACCAGCTCCTTGCTCATTTTCCTCACTGCCTGAAGGTTTGCCTGTACACTGAGCACAGTCTCGTTCCTTATATTGGATTCAGCATGTGGTATGAGCTACCGGTTTTCTTGTGATTCCGTATGAAATTCCACATCGCCGATTTCGGACCATCTGATGTTTGGGAAAGCGAACTAAGAGTTTGTCTACTTTTGTTTTCGAGTGAAGTAAGTATTAACTGTTGACAATAACCGAAATTAATAAATACAAATACATTTAAAATGAACGTGAATGCAATATAAGTTTGCTTGAAATAAAGAGAATATATTAACAAACTGGCTAGAAATGAAGATTAAAAAAATTTGTTCTTCTCTACTCATGCCAAAGTTCAGAGTCCTTGGATCTAACTGAGATCCTGAGCTCGGGCCTTCCCCTGGCTTGATCTATAGCCGGAAATCCCAGAATCCAAAAACCCCCTTTCCTTACGTGCCATCTCTTATCATGGCCCCCTACAGTAACGCTCGGACAGGTCTGTTTCCTTATTTGAAGACTGTTCCTAAACCCTCGACGAGGGTTATATCAGTCATGGAAGTTGGGATGTGCAAGATGCTGGCCCCTGTTTACACCGAACTCAGACCTGCGGAGGTATGGTAGGTATATGGTCATCAGCCAGTCTCCCGGTAGAGAGCTGTTGCCCGTGTGTTACTGCGCGGAGGTGACCACCTGAGGAATCCCGTACTGTCTGGGAGGAGTTTTTAATCTGGTTTCCCACCTAATCTAACTATTTACTGGGCAATCAAAAGGACAGATCTACGATGACCACGTTTCTTAGCCATCACCTTCTTAGCGAACTCTGCAAAATGGTTATAGGCTTGTTGCTTTGTAGCAGTCAATGCTGCTAAGTTCATTTGCCCTCCCAACAACCGTCGCTCACGTTGTTTTTTTGTTTCCGCAATGGAGGCGGAAGACGTGCATGATAGAGAGTCTTTGAGGGAAAAGAAGTGGAGCCGTGCATTGAAGTCACCATGTCCCGTGAGGAACTGGATCGTCCAGTGGTCTAGCTCAACCCACTTTCTCTCAAGACGTTCACGGACTGTGGGGAAGAACTCAAACGTCATTCCTCAAACACCCATTCGTCGATGGCTGCGAGTGTCCGTTTTTTTGGGGAGATCCGAACAAAGTTCATTACAAAGTGAGGGAACCTCTTCCGTTTCTGCTCTCCACTCTCGAACAGTTACTCGCTCTCTCTCAGCGCTTGTCCCAGGTCATACCAGTACACCTAGAGCTACAGCTCTATACCTTTACGCGCCATGTGAACTCAGACTCATACCGTATTCTGAACTACATTCCCTATCGTGTGTCCAATGAACGTTCAATTAACCGCTAGTATCTTATCCGGCAACTTATTCTTCGCCCGTACTGAACTACAAATATCTCCCTCACCCAAGAACTATGAAAAGCTTCTAATGTAAAATAAACATTAAAATAAATAGCAGATCGAACTAGACGCGCATGGATTTTATAGATTCCGTTGGCCTCAAAGTGTAAAGCCTTTATGTTTCTCTATAGGAACAATACTTTTGAGAAGGAGTAATTAGCATGGGAAATGATGACACAATGTTTTGTTTGCCGGAATGCTATGGCACAGCTTTCTGAAAAAGTGTGTTTGTTTTGCACCTCTTGTTCGTGCGTCGTAGACATGCGCCGAACAGCTCGATGAAAAGGACAATGCTCCGGATCCGCTGAAGCGTAAGTAGAGGTAGCTATTCCCGGAGCGCTTTTCAAATGTGACAATTTACATTGCTTCCTCTGTTCGTCGCTTTGCCTGAATGTGTACGACGATCAGCAGAGCAGCAGTCAACCGTTTGCCGTGAGCCTCCCGTTATAAAACTGATACAACGGAATGAGAATCCCTGGGTAAACTCAGATTAGTCCTCCCCACACGGTGTATGAAAACCACCGACTTAAGCGGCTGGAAGGGAATAAAGGGCCGTTTATTTAGCGGCAGGTGTTATCTCTGTCACTAGGAGTTTCATTGTGCGGCGGTTTGTCTGTTGGGCGAGGGCTGTCTCTTTATCGGCTCTTTTGTCGGCGCCTTTTGCCAGGCTGACGCGCCGTTTTCTTGTCTGCGGAATCAAGAGAGGATAATCGCTGTAGAGCCGTGGGAGGGAGACGAGAGAAGTTTGAAAACAATTGACCCTTCCTCGGGGACAACGAATGAATACTCGATGGCAACTAATCCTATTTTGCATCTCACTCGAATGAAAGTAATAAAGCGCTCTAAGTAACTGTGTCTCCTCAACACTATTCTTGCACCTCGCGTCACGCCAGGACACGGCCCACGTTCTCGACGATGTCAGGCCTTAGTCCTTCTGTTGAGACAACCTGGTATTGCCACTACTCCCTCTCAACTCCCAGCACTCGAATGACAATGCAGGGTTTGGAAATGTTTGGGATCCCGAGCTTCGATCGCTTCCAAACGGCTTTATGGTCTCTGGGAGTGAAGCTGCCATGCCTCACTACTGCAGCTGATCCTGAACGAATACAAGACCAGCACATGCAATATCCCTGCTAGCACTTACTGCCCAACATGGTAATAGTGGTAAAGAGAGACAAGAGTCCTCCAAATTGAACCGAAACATGAATGTGCGGACAATGACAGCTCCCAATTCTTCTCCAGAGGCAACCCACTGAATCACCAAAGTCGTCCAACCCCAAACAGCGATTAGCACGTGAGAGGAAAGTTGTACCACCAGACTATTGGCGGTACCCTCAGTGGTTAGCCTCATACTGTCTCACACCACAGCAGTTGTGGGAGTGTCGGACTGAACTGAAGGCCCTGGCAGAGGACAATAGTGTAACACTGTTGGGTGCCAGGGCATCAGGGTATAGAGGGAAACGAACGGGCTGATAGGTTGGCTAAGAAGGGATCAGCGCAGATCCCTATTGGCCCTGAGCCCTTTGTTGGGACTACCAGGAGCCACCTACGTAGAGAGGTTTGCAAATGGGAGGACAGGTGCAGGGCTGCTCATTGGCAGGGGCTGCCTGGCCTTAGACAGTCAAAACTCTTCATCCGGCTCTCCAGAGAGAGGTCCAAGGAGGTGCTTGCACTGGGGAGGAAGGATATGAGGATCATATGTGGCCTGTTCACAGGACACTATTCGCTGAGGTACCACCTTGCAAATATTGGCAAGTTCGAGGTACAGGTATGCAGGTTATGCGAGGTAGGGCTAGAGACGGCAGAGCATGTGCTGTGCGTATGCGATGGACTCGCGGCATCGTGCCATTCTGTGTTTGGGAGGCCCTTTCTTCAGCCCGAAAAGGTGGCAAATGCAGAACTTACGGATGCCCACCACTTTGTGGGAGCGCATAGGTGACGTCACACCAAGTGAGACCAGTGCCGTGGGGCCTGGAGGTGGTGCAGGTGGGCCATGATCCGAGGATCATGGACGCCCTTACAATAGGCCCGTTTGTGGCTGCAGTGAGGGTATCGCCTGCATCCACCGTTTCAAACAAAAACAAAAAAACCCCTCAGTGGTAGTAGTCTAGCGGGTAACGACAGATTCTTACTCCAAGGAAACTTGGGTATGGGATTGAAGCCTGGGATTGCTGAAATGTTGCCTGAGCCAATGGCTCTCCAACATTGCAATCCCCTCATGCCGTACGGCGAACAAAGTTTTGTACGTACAGTTTCGTGATTTCTAGTCTCCAGTTAATTCTTTCTCCTATGGTAAACCTCTAAGTACGGTTCCCTGTGCTAATCTATTGGGCGAATACTGAAAGTGCTTTAAATTGAGAGCTGTCAATGGACTGCATACCAGGTACGCCATATTCAACTGCATGTAAGTAGGGATCATTGGAGAGCCACTCACTTCAAAAATTACTGCGACCTCGAGCTTTGAATCTGTACATTTATTGTTATCGTCTGAATATAACTCTTCACGCTAGTTTATTAGATGTCCTTGGAATCCAATAAGTGCGCCACATTTAACAGTTTTGCAAGTGTGATAAACATGTTGGATGTGTGGAAAATAGTAGTCCCGAAGTATGTTGATGCGTAGGGCGGGCGGACTTCCAAAGTTATGGATGAATCCTCCATCGATTTCCCCACCGGGGGCATTACGACGTACGATCAAAGCCCTCCAGTAACCCATTCAAGTTGCGACTCGGGATTTCGACCAGCACATTGAACCCCGCGCATATTTCACGTTATTTTCCAGATTCCGTATCCCAGCAGCGACGGCTGGCGTGGGAGAATTGGCGACAAATAGGTTTCCCAGAGCGAATTCAAAAACGGCACCC
The DNA here is from genome assembly GCA_020466155.1 of Pachypeltis micranthus. NCBI lineage: Eukaryota > Metazoa > Arthropoda > Insecta > Hemiptera > Miridae > Pachypeltis > Pachypeltis micranthus. The sequence continues at coordinate 33,761,105 of CM035773.1, forward strand.
TGTTGTCAGAGGAACTTGGAAATTTCATGGACTCCGGGGACGAATGGGCATAACGCAATTGTTTCCGCTACGTCGGCTCTAATCGACTTTTGTCGCGTCCCTTCAACCGCCTTGCGCGCCCAGATGTCAAATCAGGACTTCAAAACGTCCCCGACGCCCATTTGTCGCGTGTCGCGCCCAACGAACCGTTTTCCTCGACGTAAATTTTCGTTTGTCTGGGGTTTTTTTTTTTTTCAATTATTTCTCTTCTGCTCCCACAGTTTCCTCCCGTCAATTTCACATCGCTGCAGGATCGCAGGGGTAGGAAACTGAAACATGTTGGAACGATAAATTTTAGCTCCGGTGCGAACTTTAACGTTGAAAGGAAATGCGGACACCTCCACCCCCATCGAGGACACACGGATTTCCCGCTACTCCGGGGCTTTCGAGCTCGAACAACATATTTGTGAACCGATGGAAGACGAATGACCCGCTAAAATGTAACTAGGAGGCCTGAGGACATCCATTTGGCAGAAGTTAGATCCTTTCTCAACGCCCACGCGTGGCGGGTCGCGGTAGCTCTCCATTTTCGCGAAAGCTGTTTCCGACCAACCTTTTAAACAGCTAGAGTTCCATCTTTGCTGCATGTTAGCAGCGCTGCAAACGACTGTTTCTTTGATATCTCTCAACTCAATACCCCGTCATCAGGTGTTACTTCATGCAACTCAGAAAGTGAAGGAATTATTAGTATGTAATCAGCAATAAAAGGGACATTTTCACAAAATGGCCAATTGAATTCGGAAAATTTTATTTCGGGTGTGTTGTTCGTCATATTTGCGGGATAACCTGTTCCTACTTCCCCTGCCCAAGGGGTAGGAGTTCGGTCCCAAATATGTTTCGGGGCTATTCTACGTAATGAACAAGACGCTCATCTCGATGTTTCCACTAATTAAAGCACTCTTGAAAGTCAGACTTAGTGCCTTCGTCACGTTAGCTTCAACAGTCTCTTTATCGTCGGATCGATGTCCCTTAAGCGCATTTTCAACCAAAGAAACGTCCCAAAGTCGCAGAGAGCTATACCGGGCTTTGTGGAGGCTGGCACAAAGTTGTACAACACCGTGTTAATAAATCTGCTGCACGAGGTTCGATATGGGCGCTGGAGCATTGTCGTGATGAAGAAGTCAGTCGGTTTCTGTTCACGCGCTTTGAAAAGATGATCAACACGTCAATCTCCAACAACCGTTGGCCAGCCAGTTTAGCCAAACGACAAATTAAGCAAACTATCCGATGGATAACAGAAAGACAGTACACAAATTCCAGACGTACATAAACACGGAAATATGTCAGAAAGAAACATGGGAGAATTGAATGCTCGTACAGGGCGGCTCTGACATAATATGTTACGCGGAAGGGTCGAAGGACAGAATTCGTTGGAATGCAGGGATGGGGATATTTATCCCTGCAATGGACTGGAAGGTATCTTTCCCTCTATATATCAATTTAACTATCTTGCCGAGTGAATTGTTAGCAATTAATTACTGCATCGACAAACTAATGAAGGGAAACACCAATAATAAGACAATTATAATATTCACAGACAACTAATCGTCGATAAAAACACTGGCAAATCCAATCGTAAGGATTCTACTAGTTGAGGACACTGTAAACGCAGGGAAAGAACTCATACTGAGGGGTAACAACCTGACAGTGAAATGGATTCCAGGACTTCACCGGGAAACGAGAGAGCGGATATACTGGCTAATGATGTTAAAAAACAGAATAAACGATAAATTATCTATATTTCCACAGAAATAATGAGCACAATTGTTAAATCGATTTCGACGGCTAGGTCATCATCAGTAACAAACATGAACTGAAGGTACCTCATAGAAAGGACATCTTATATAGTCAGGTGAACGGAGATATTGAATCCTATTGGCTCAGAGAAGTGACAGGAGGCGGGGCAGGGGGGAAAACCCGATGTCAGTTAACTCAGACAATGGTGGAGGGAAAACCCAAGCTATTGTAAATATCTGGTGCGTAGCAAAACACAACTTTCCGCCACCCCAGTAAGTTCGAACACCAGCTGCATATGCGGGTGCTATATCTTCGTTCAACGCATTTTTACAGGAACATTTATGGAGAACAAAATGTACGTACTAGTTAGCTGAGAGTACTCCGAAAGTTTGATCGAAATCGTTAGAGCCGTTTTTGAGAAAATTGGAATACCGATAAATTAATATTCGACAAATCTCCTTTTCTGAGTTAACTTGGCTTATATCTCCGTTCAACATATATATACAGAAATAATTATTGAGAACGAAATGTTGGTATGGGTGATTAAAAGACACTCCATTAGGATTTATCACATCTGGTGAAGCAGTTACCCTGGAATTTACGGAAATGTTCGAAAAAACGTTATTTTCGACACATTTTGATTTTTATCTCTGTTCGATGGACGGTCGGAGGAACATTTAGTGGGAAAAATATGTAGGTATTACATATTCAAAAACATCCTATGAGTTTGGTGAAAACCGCTGAAGCCGTTTTGCCAAAAAGCGTTAAAACCCGATTTTTGCTTCATAGGCCTATATCTCCGTTCACCGTATTTTCGTGAAGATATGTATGGAGAAGAAAGGTTAGGTATTGATTAGTAGAAGATAATTTGAAAGTTTAATCAAAATCGTTAAAGCCGTTATCGAGAAAAATGCGAAAAACCCTTGTTTTTGGTACATTTTCGTCCCCCACTCCCCCTTCCCATCGGCCGAAATCGTCCATAACCTTATTTTGGTGTCTACAAAAAATAGCGAACAAAACAAAAAAAGAACCAGCTCAATCGGATCAGCCGTTCTCCCGCAAATCGAACTACAGACACACACACACGGACCACGCGCCGAAATTAGGTTTTTTAGACTCAGTAGGGGCTGAAACGTAAAGATCTGAAGAAAACCCAAATTTTTTTTTGGGTCGATTACTATACTTTCCTTCCCTTCGGGTAGCGGAAAGTAAAAATGAACCTATTAATGGTGAAATATTTTGAGGGATTACCTCAATTAGAGACTTCCCACACCTACCACTTTTAACAATTTCGAATTTTTCCAGCACATCCTTTGGGGCAAAAGTGAAGAAATTCTATACACTGCGTTTTGTTAGATCAAAACTAAAGTCATGATTAGATTCACTCAGATGACTTGCAAACGCAGAATCACCTTTGTTATCCCTAAAATCCTTTTCATGATCTTTTATTCGTTCCCTAAATTTCCTACCAGTTTGACAACAATACTCAAGTCTACATGAACATTTTAGTTTATAGACCCCACTTTTATCCTGAACGTGAATTTTATCCTTAACAGAACCCAATAAAGCTTTAAGACTATTTTTATTTCTAAAACCGACTTTGAAACCTCTAGATGATAGAATTTTGCCAAGTTTATCTGAAATTTTCCCCTAATAAGGTATCCCTATCCATTTTTTCTCTTCTAACACATTTTCCCTCACTATATTTGAGACCCCTTCGCTGCTTTTTTTCCAAAGAACCCTATTCCAAATAAAGTCGATGAGCTCTCCTCCATATCCATTACTCGCTGCTATACTTTTAATGACTGATTTTTCTTTTAATAAATTTTGATTATTCATTCGTATAGACAGTGCCCTATTGATCGTACTATGGAAAGCCGCATGTTTATGAAATAGAGGATGATTTGAGGTATTATGAATAGTGATGTCACTATACGTATTTTTTCTATAAATTGAGAAATCATGTTTTTTGTTAATTAGTGAAATAGGCAAATCTAGAAAATTCAACTTATCTCCACCCAATTCAAGGGTGAATTGAATGAACGGATCTAGTTTATTAATTTTTTCATGGAAGGAATTTAATTGTCTTTCGGTCCCTGTCCATATCATCCACATATCTATACCAATACAAGAGGCGATTTGATTTACATTTTCCAAAAATTAGTTTGTCAATATAATCCATATAAATGTCCACCAGCAAAGGAGACAGTGGAGAACCCATCGCAACCCCCTGCTAAGTATAATATTTACCCTCAAACAAGAAATAATTCTGATCCATACAAACAGATATTAAACTACTCAATTCATTATTTTCACATATATCGAGATTCGAACTATGGATAAGCCCATTAACCACATCTTTGCAGATAGCTACATCGGTATTGGTAAACAAGCTAATGAAGGATCGGCTAATCAACTTTGGGCCAGAACCATACATTCCAGTAACGATGGCGGCAATCAAAAACGCTGTTAATAACGCCCTCTGAGACACGGTTGGGAATGACATAGATTACAATAGAGGCTTGAGTTGTCACCTTTTGGCAAATGCCGGCCCCAGGCCAAGTCTGTAGGCTGCTCAAGTCACAGCCAAATAGAATGGGTACCACGGGGGCCTCTGGCTGCGGCCGGTGGGGGTGGAGTCCTTTAGGGCGTGACGCTGCTTGGCGTGAAGCCATGGGTTCGGCTTCGCGTGGGCAGCGGTTTCACTGGAAATTCCTCTAGAGAGCTGTTTGATGCTGGCAGGAGAGAGGTTAAGGCCACCAAACTGGGAACCCTGCCCATACGCCCAGCACTCGTACAAATGTACAGGGACCACAAGGTACGAGCAACAGAAGACGGAATGGGCGCTAAAACTGAACAGAAATCAACTAAGAACTAACTGAACATTACGCAGTTAGGGACGCACTACATAAATTCAACTCAACCACCCAGGCTCAATGCTCTCCTGTAGGGAAGTAGAAACGGTTGAGCATTTCATATGTGAATGCCCAATATGGTTCAGAACCAGACTAGAAAGACTTGGAGGACGTACAATAGATAGGGACGACTTACGAAATGAGGAATGGAGGAAAACCCTCACATTTGTGGACAGAACCGAAAGATAGCGGTACCCATTCTAGGAGCCAAAGTCAAGTCCCTATATCATTTGGGTGATGGTCACGACTTAGGTCATAGTTCCCTCGGCTTTGACTGATGCCCTACAGTCTTCTTCTTTTGACCAGCCAGTTTTGCCTACCACTCCTGCAACTTGTCTTCTTTTGGTTCAGCTTTACTGATCGAGACCAGTTACCGTTTGTATTCCAGTTCGCCTGGGTTCCCATTCTCGAGCTTCACCGAGCTGTGTTGTCCTCAATGTGACTTTGCGTCTGCGTTGCGACCCCGAAACTTCCAATGTTTTGGCCATTTTGTGGGATTGAATTGAGTCCATTCACCTTGCCACAATTTTAGTGGGATATGCAGTGACCCAGGTAACCCCGTTCAGGTTTCACCATCCGTCTAAAAACACCACCTCAGCTGCCATTTATTTTTCCACTGGAGTACTTTCATTCAGCTTTTTTCGTTGTTTGATGTAGCCCCCGTTTCAGTCCTTATTTTCCCTTTGTTATTAAATTAATTTTTCCATTTGCCATTTTCAATACCGTCTACTTTTTAATTTGCGCTTCCATTTATTTCGATTTAACAACTTCCTGAAATTGCGGCCATTTTCTCCTAATTGCATCACGCCATATTTTCAAGACTTTAATGTAGTGCTCTTCGTTGACTGTCTCGCCTTTAGGAGCATATTTGTGGTGCCCTCACAATAAAATGTCCCAGTTGACGGCCGGCCAGAACGAGAATCACTCTCAACAGATGAGCGGCCACTTTTGAACCGCCCATACCCCTCTTTAATTTGAGTTTTGCCCACACGACCGTCGTTAAAGACCTTTTCCAACATTTGAATAGTTTCCGCACAACTTTTACCGCGATTAAAGCAAATTCTTATGCAAATTTGCAGTTCGGTTCGCTATGGGCGCTGCGTTACTAAGGCGTTTAAGTAATTGGGTTAGTCCCGCCAGGACCAGTAATGCACGGAATAACTAACATCTTCCGACAGGAAGGCATACAAATTGCATTACGTACGGACAACACACTTAGAACCAAACTAACTGCAAAAACTGAAAAAACAGATCCACTCAACCAAAGCGGGTTACATGAAATAACTTGTACGTGTAAAAACGCGTACACAGGAACAACAGGGCGGGAAATACGGCCCAGACATTCAGAACACGTTAAAGCTCTTAATAGCAACAAAGACGACTCAAACGTTGCCAACCATCTCAAGACAACTGGACACGAACCTACCAAAATACAGGACTGCACAACACAACACAAACAATACAAAGGGCGAAAGCTGAACGTATTAGGAAACATGGAAATCTGGAGACAAATAAACTTCAATGGACAGATCATTAATGAACAAATCGACAAAAAATGCGGTAGCAAATGTACACCACTCAAGATACAACAAAAACGAAAACAACCAACTGACGGACTTACATACCACTCCCTATACAAAAAAGACTTGGAACAGATAATCAACGGACTATTTAAGACATACCCTTCATTCTTTCCCTTCGCTCCCAACAGATTTCCCAGGAGGTGTATGACCTCCATCCTTCCCCCTGCTACCCAGAGGCAACACCATCCCGTTCACCTTTATCTTCCTACATAACGACCACGGCAAACTAACTGACTTAACGGCCGAACGACGATTTATTTACATCGAAAGCGCTCGCCCACAGTATCTCACCAGCCAGAGAAGACGGACTTTCCAAACAGGCACGTTCACTTTAGTTTGGACAAAGCTGTTCAAACCTCCCTCTAATGGCATGGAGACTGAGCAGACACGCCGGCACCTATCTCTTGTGGAACGCGCAAGTTCGACACAAGGTCGGAAATTGGCATTATAGCCGCTGTCCCGCCTGCTCATTAGCCTTTCTTTTCATTTTTCATGTACTAGCCGAACACGAAATAAAAGGCACTTGCCCAAACCCACACGCTTTCCAGGTTCATACAACGACGACGTACTGGAATTTGTCCGTCCAATCCACCTTGCGATATTAAGAGTTACTCACCACTCCCACATATCACTTCTCTATCTCACTTGTTACCTGGACAACGTGTTGCAGTGTCAGTCCGCCTCTAACATGCAGCTCTTCAGCATACCATTCCGCCTCAATTGTCTGACCTCTAAATACTTACAGTTAGTTCTTTTCTCTCATCTCCACAGTTCGACTTACATGACCCGCACACAAACACGCACTTAACTCCTGATACGTCTCTGAATATTTCTTGTGAAAACCTCCATACCTATCAAGTATTTCTTCCAAGTTTTATGAAGTCTCCTGTTTCGAGACTACACTTTTGTGAAAACTCCAGGCTTCTCGCTCATTTCAGGCTTTTGCCCATGCCAGGTTGAGGCTGCGTTAGGATGTGGTCACTTTAACTGAGTAAGCTTACCCTTGCGGATAAAAATCGGCCATCTATTCACCAGAACCTATATATAATAACCTACTCTGTTCGCAAACTCATAAAACTTCAATGTGATCTAAATGGAGTGATCTGGCCGTTGTGTACACGGATGAATAGTCCTGTCCCAAGATGATGTCTTTACATCGAAGGCGCTCGCCTACAGTATCACACCAGCCAGAGAAGGCGGACTCACCAAACAGGTATACTAACGAAATGGTGAGGAGATTCTGGTGACGCTCGTATCGTCCAGAGGTCGCCGGAGTTCCCCCACGCAAAGATATGGACGTAGGTCGGATACCTTTGGGACACACCATGTAAGATAAGTATTGCATTGGGCGAAAAAATGAGCTGTTTTTGTCTGTAGTTCATTAGCGGGAGAACGGCAGAGCCGATCGAACAGGATTTTTCTTTGTTAATTAGGGGTTTATCGGAGAAAATAATGTTATGAGCAGTTTCGCTCGACGAGGAAGGAGTGGGGTGATTTGGTATTTAGCCTACGGATCATTATGGAACGTCAGAATGAGAGTGCGAGCAAAATTGGCCCAAAACTATCCACAGCGTCATAGTGTTCAAACACAAAGTTGGTTTTCTCTCTGTGAGAACAGTTTTTAACAATTGAATGGAAACGTGACATTTCGCTCAGTGGTACAATGACGAGAGACACACTATTAAATGTCACAATTTTCGAGGAAAATAGGTTTTTGCGCAGTTTTTGGTTTATTATTCATTCTGAATAGTAACCCTATTTTTTGGTCAATGTTGACACTTAACGTTTCAAGGAATCGGGATTTCAAATCAGCAATGACCGTTCACCATCTTCTTTCACACAAAAACCCCATTTGGTATCTAGTTGTGCCCGTCTGCTTGGCAGTCCGAGCTGACGAATCTCATGATTACGAAAGTTAACGTACCTGTTAGGTGAGTCCGTCTCCTCTGGCTTGTGAGTTACTCACAAGCCAGAGGAGACGGACTCACCTAACAGGTACGTTAACTTTAGTAATTTGCCTACTGGCGGATATAACCCAATTTCTTTAATCTCATGATTGTTACGAACAAAAAAATGAATAAAATCTCCATTTTGGTAGTTTTAAAGCGAATACGCCATGTTTAGTATCGTTTTCAAAATGGAATGAGTCTCACAGGAGTGGGACAGCGTCTAAATCGAAAACAGTGAAATTACAGTAATTATAGTGAGCCCAACCACCCGTAGGATCGACTCAACATAGAATATGGAATATGTCATTTTCGTCGTTCCGTTGTAGTCAGGTGTTTTTTTTTGTTTTTTTTTTCGCACATCGCACATGCTCTGCCGTCTCTAGCCCTACCTCGCATAACTTGCATACCTGTACCTCACACTTGCCAATATTTGAAAGGTGGTACCTCAGCGGACATAATATGATCCTCATATCCTTCATCCCCAGTTCAAGCACCTCCTTGGCCCACCCTCTAAAGATTCGGATGTAGAGTTTTGACTGTCTAAGGCTGGGCAGCCCTGCACCTGTCCTCCCATTTGCAAACCTCTCTACGTAGGTGGCTCCTGGTAGTCCCAACAAAGGGCTCAGGGCCAATAGGGATCTGCGCCAATCCCTTCTTAGCCAAGCCATCAGCCCATTTGTTTCCCTCTATACCCTGATGCCCAGGCAACCAACACAGTGTTATACTATTGTCCTCGGCCAGGGTTTTCAATCCAGTCAGACACTCCCACATCTGTCGTGATGTAAGACAGTATGAGGCTAAGGCCTTGAGAGTGGCCTGACTGTCCACCATGATGTAGATTCTCTGCCGCTTCAGTCCCCGCTGCAGCAGCCGCTGCACACAGACCGCCACCGCAGCCACCTCTGCCTGGAACACCGTGGCCAGCAATCCCAATGGGATGGCTGCTCTGATTCTCGGCCCAAAGATGCCTGCTCCTGCACCGAGCCATCAGTATAGTATACCAGGACCCCAGCATTGAAAGCAGGAACTCCCGCTTCCCACCTGGTTCGCTCATGAATGAGAATGCGAAAGAATAACAGGAAGTTGAACCTCACGGGCATTGAGTGTACCACATGCAGTTTGGGCCCCTACACCTTCGCCTTGTCAAGGATCAAGTGGCAGGAACTCCTCCTCCCCCGCATGATCAGAACCAACTCCAACATATGCACAGCCTGGAGGAACGCCATCCTTTTGACATGTATGTGGAGTGGAGCTAAATCTAGCAAGACGTCCAGTGTAGCCGTAGGGCATGTTGGCAAACAGCCTGTGATGGCCAGACACGCCCTACACTGCAGTTTTGCACAGTGTTTTGATTTCCACTCTAGTCCACCACAGCAGGGCTGCATAGGACTTCCCCACCATTCTCTGAGCTGCCCACATCACTACCGGCGCCCCCTGTAAGGCTTTTTTCAAGTGTGTGGCCCAAGTGACCTCAAGGAAAACTCCCAGGTACTTGATCTCATGCTGGATCTTCATTGCCTTACCACCCAGCCTGAGTTCCCACAGCGTAATGCTGCGCCTTCTGGTGAACGGGACCAGACTCGTTTTGTCAGGATTGACAAACAGCCCTTGCCCATTGCACCATCTCTGTATGGTATTCAGTGCATGCTGCATGCATTCACTGATTAGAAAATCAGTCACGTACTGATTATTCAATAATGTCCATGACATGAGAACGAGCGACTCAATTAATTCCGAAATCTTCGGTGCCACCAGTTTCTACTTTGAACACCACCCAAGTTCGTAAAAACTGCATTTATCAGTAACCAGAGTTATAAAAATCGCTAAACGCATGTGAGGTTGAGGAAAGTTGTGTTATGCATCGCGCTTCATTTTTTTCATCTTCCTAAATCTCGAGCAACACCAATCAACAGCTTATTTCTTGTAAGATTTTTTTTCCGTGTTTTATTTGAAGACTGGGTAATTACAGTGCTTGCAATAAATGTTCAAACTACATATAGTAGCCTGATTAGTAATGTATTTTATTGGTGGTATTGAATGAGAGGTTCACATTAATAAAGTGGTTCATTAGATCCAGCAGCATCATAATACAGCTTCTCCCCTACACAATCTCCCACTCTCCTCAGTCTCAATCGCTAACTCTTTCTTGCTCACCCTCTCGTCGTCATTCAGAAAGCTTTTAATTACGTTCAACGGAGCTTGGGAGGAAGCTGAAGATAATCGCGTTGCGAGGGAACCCGCCTCAACTGCGTATAGCCGAGCGATTGTGTTAACTTTTCATCACCTGCCAAACGAAGCGTCGTGGCGTAACAATTGAATCGGCCGTACCCTCTTCAAAAATATTTTTATCCGCTTTTGTTAATAGAGCCGATGTTGAGCCGAGATAACCCGGAGTAAAAGCTCAGTTCCCGCTAATTGGAAGAGTATCGACAGAATCGGCAGTTGCCATCGCCAGAAGCTTCGAAGGTAATGGAATATTATGAAGCATGTCGACTCTAATATCAACTGAAGCACCGCATTATTTCTGAAAGGTTGCTCGTCTCGACTTTCCAGTCGCCCACTTTTCACGAAAGGAAGTTACCTTCCGTTTCGCAATATCCTGCCGAGAGCTGCTCTTGAGGATAACATTACACGTTCCTAAGCAAACATTTGTGTAACGGTTCCTCCCTCTTCTTCCGCTTCTCGGTAGGTGTGCCCCCATGACACATTGTCTCCCAGGAGCGGATGCTTGCTGCCGTGAATTTCGCATTCAATAGCTACAATCAGCGCTTTATTGAACGCCTGCTTCCCAAGGAAATTTATCTTTCAGTTGACTTCGGTCTCAGTTTCACGGAGAAGTGTTTGTACGCGACTGAACTAAAAATGAGCTTGAAAAAACACATTTTTGGTAAGTCTCTTGGAGACCTGGATGCAATTGACTTGAAAGGCCGGGAAGACCAATTTATTTATTTACGAGCCCAATACACATTTGTTCCTCTCATGCCATTGCACGAGCCGTCGTGGAAATGGATGAAAAATGGTTTGTAGGTTAGGGAGTGTAAAGGATAATGTCACAAGGTCGCCTGTAGTTGGTTCCCGCTATCGTTCGAATCAGTCGATATCTCAATCAGCAATATTTATTGCAATTCAGGGGGTTGTTATCATTCCCAGTGTTGCGTCTGAGCAACCAGGACGTCACAGAGCAGGCTTCTGTTTTAGGGATCAATGCAAGACAGGTTAACGTGCCAGAGGGTGTAGGTACGTATAATTCGTGGTCGAGAAGGGGACAATAATTCCTATAGCCGAGGCGAGGAATGCGGAAGCCAATGTGGAGGCCGCATCAATCTACCTCGGAGGGAATGCCAAAAGAAGAACGAGGTATCAACCACCCCTCACCAGAAGGTTGAGGACTATTGTACAGATAGATGAAAATTAACTGATACTGATGGTGTTTGCAATAAGAACTTCATATACCACGTAGAAAGCGAGGAACATGGTCAGAACGTGTAGCAAACCAACTTCTCTACCCTGAGTGACGTTGAATACCTAACCCTATTCTAGGACCCAGGAATGACTTTTGAAGTTTATAGTAATTATATATTATATAGTGGATAGCTGTCTCCTCACGACACATCGAAAAAGCGATGGAAAAAGAAAGGCAGTGGAAATCCCTAGAGCCCAGCCACCCACCAAAGGTGTCAGGGGAGCTCACGATGACGTCACCCTTACCCAACTCTTGGTCCTCCTAAAAAGATCCTCTCGTCAAATCCGGTCGCTCATAGTGATTAGTTCCACCCGCACTCCAATTTAATTAACAGTGAAATAGGTTAAACTTGCAAAAAATTGGCTGAAGCTCATTTGAAAATAAGTCGCCATTGCTAACCTTTGCCAGACAGTCTTGATGTAGTGCGGAATAAACCAGGTGTAAATATGTATCGCAAACTCAAAATTAATTAATTTGAAGTAATGAAGTAAAATTTCGCTTAGAAAAACGCTACAGATTTTTTTTGGAAGTGTCTATGTCCTTGACATTATTTGGGCCTTTTTACTATTGATCCTAAGAAGGCTTTTAAAGAACGTTTACTCAGAAAATCTGTTCTGGCTTACTATCTCCCAGTCTAAGACTAACAAAGTCCGTATCGTGGAAAGATATAATTAGGAGTATCTGCGGCACAAACAGATTGGAAAATACCGTCCAGCTGGTTTTATATTTTCCCAAACTGGTCATAGCTCACAATGTGAAGCAAATAATCGAAACTAAACGCGGGGGGGGGGGGGGGGGGTGTTGCAGTATCAGGCGAGGAATCAAAAAATCGCAAAGCGATGTCTTAACATCGAAAACAATCCCCAGTGAGTAACGAGGCCAATGAAGGCGCTTATGCATCATCGTCCTCACTAATTTTTCCAAGGCCCTTGGTAATCTGGTGCACCGGGAAATGAGCAGGGGGCAAATGGGTGGAAGCGATAGGCGCAAACGCCCTTTCTTGGGACCACCAGGAGCCACCTACGAAGAGAGATTGGCAAATGGGAGAATAGGCGTAGGGCTGCCTCTTTATCCGACTCTCCAGAGGAAGGACCAGGGAGGTGCGCAGTCCCGGGAGGAAGGATATGAGGATCATATGTGGCCTGTTTACCGGCAACTGCTGACGGTACCACCTTACAAACATTGACGGGTGGGATACAGGTATGCAGGTTGTGCGAGGCGGGGCTGGGGACGGCAGAGCATGTGTCGTGCATATGCGATGGACTCGCGGCATCGTGCCGTTGTGTGTTTGAGAGGCCCTTTCTACAGCCCGAAGAGGTAGTGAGGGCAGAGCTCGGGGCAGTTCTCCGCTTTGTGCGGGAGTGGTGAGGATGTTGTCCCTTGTGGTCTAGGGGTGGAGCAGCAGTGAGGGTATCTCCAGTATCCACCTTTAACAAAAAAAGCTGGCACACCCTACCACCCTCCAGTGTATTTGGCACTTTTATGTTTTGGATTGAGAGGTATGTCTCTGGGTGCTCCTCCCCTGTTGGGATCTTAGGCACAACCGTGTTCCCAGCTTCCTCCGGCGTGCCACACGGCTCGCACCTACGTCCCCTTCTCTTCGTATTTGTTATTAAAGGCATCTGCAACGTTCTCGAAGGCGTATAATACCTTGAGACCCGTCAAACTGTGTTGCTCCCCTGACTCGCCTTGGTGCCTTCTATCAGTGGTGCGCACGCCATGGCCCCCATCGTGAACTAAATTATTCTTTGGATTAGCCGCTCCCGCATTCCTCATACTTCCAACCTCTTCAGTGCTGACTGACCATGATATTAGGTATTTTAAATATTTCACGCAAGACCTTTCTCTTGCACTAATAGCTGTCGCATGTTCACTGGCTGTTCATGCAGTGTCTTTGTATCACTGAGCCCGTCCCTTTTCAATAAATAAATCGTAAAAGGCTAAACTACCAGCGATAAAACTACTTCACTTCCCCAAGGTTAGGGCCGCGGTGTAACTCAGACCAGACAAACCTGACAGTATTTGTGGGCGGTAAAAGGAGCGGTTATAGAACGAACTCGCGAACTCGTCTTCATTACGCTACCCGGCATATTTGACCGCCGGGCGCTTGGAGAATTCAGTGAGAGAACTAAAACTGACGATAATCCGTTTGGGTATTAACATTATTCCGTTTGAATGGCGGAGTTGCTCCGAGCAACTTCAGCAAATATCAGCAGAACGAATGTTCCTCGCTTTTCATGACCTCGTCCAATATTCATCGTACAGAAGTACCGGCGGGGATTGATTTACGCTCAATTTTCGATCCAACTCGATGACGAGCTAGAAATATTTGATGGGAAAGAATTTCAAATACTTCGAATTCCCGCGGAAAACGTTGAGAGCAGTTCAGCATTTTAGCTTTCCATAGCCCGATGAAGCAAGTGTAAAAGCGGGGCAGTCGACTGATTTATCGGATGAAAATTTTCAGAGTCCCTGAAACGCAATTTGAGGAAATTGGTCGGTGTTAACACCTATAACAAAACGGCAGTATCTAGTTGCTTCAAATTCGATATTGTTCGACGCAAAACGCCAAATCAGTATGAGTTTTTTGACTCGCAATTCCCGCCCCTGCCCTAGCGGGACTCCCTGGCCCTTAATGGCAAACTCGTTTGCCCCAAAGATCTTCGTTCTCAACCGCTTATTGTTACCTAAGGAAATTCCACCTCTGCAGATATTGCCAATGGCAACGGATTTCCCCTGAACTGGCTTTTCCAACCACTCCTCACTTTCAGATTCCTCTCCACGACAGACTCCTCCCAAATTCGTTCTCCTACGAAGTCACGCAAAAGTCGGTCGTCTCCAATTCTCCCAACGGACACTTGTGTTGCAGAGGGGATTAATATTGAAAGCGGTATCGCACTAGGTGAGTCGGGAAGTACTACGGTAGAAGCCGAATGCAATTCGAACGAGGAGTTTTATTCGCAAATTACTTTCGGAGATGTTTTACCACCACAAACAGGGTACTGGGTGGGAGCGAACGCGAGGATGGGTGACAGTAGGACGAGGGAACCAGGCAGGTACTCAGTCAGCACAAATGCCCCAGACAAGCCTCCGCTGAATGGATGGGTTTGGTTCGCCCCAGTACGCTTGTTTCACCGTCTCGTCACCATTCCCTTGCTGCCTCTTGCTTGGCCTCGTCGGCATCTACTCGTCTGCAGACTTTGGAAACCGGGAGAGAGATCACTGATACGTCAGTTTTGCACAAGCTCGTGAACTACAAATTGTACTCGCCGACGTTGCTGTTCAGGATTACTTTTCGCGTTCCTCAGACGACTCTTTCTCGCCTGCCTTTTTTTCAAGCCTTTTGCGGCGACAAACTACCTGTTTCACTGCCCCTTCTGCCGACTTCTCCGGACAGCGAACCACACGCGCTTGCAGCTGGACTTCGACCTTGTCGTTCAAGAGAGGGATCTGCGCTTCTTCCATTTGAGTCACTCTTTTTGCCCGCTTTATGATGAAAAATCATTTTTTCGTTGCGTACCTCCCTCAAATTGGTCACCTCGGGTTGGTTACCTCCGTTATGACTCTTTTATTCCTTCCTTGTTGTTTAGTGTTACTTTTTCAAATGTTACTTCCTCGTTGTGAATATATTAAAGCGTCGGAATGAATGTTTTTAGCTGTCTGAAAATTATATCAATTTTGCGAGAACAACTTTACCTGATTGACCGACCAAGAGGGGTTACAATTTCAAACAGCTGATGTAACCCAGTAACGGTAAAACAGTTGCCGAACTGAACTTAATGACGAAAGTGAAGCTAAGTTGCTTGTAAATTGAAGGACGCCGCATATTTATTACGCCATTGGGCTCGCTCGTACTAATGAAATAAAATGAAAGTATCTGTAATGTCGTTCTCTCTGGATCAACTCATCCGTGTCAGATCCCGTCGGCATTAAGTCTCGTCGATGCGGCGGCGCTTATAATAATCTAATAAAGGGCGTAAAAAAACTCACTGCTCGTGAAATAGTATTTGGCTCTGAAGCCCCTCACGCTTCTCGCCGAGTGCATTCCAATGAAGTGAATGAAAAGTTTGGGCCCGTTGGACATGATCGGAATTGGTTTTGAAGGGCCGCAGTACGTATCAATCTTCTCCCTCCTCGGCCGACCCTCGCGGTCCCGCAGCAGCACGAATGCTATCACTGAATCCACTCCATCGCAACTGAAACAAAATCCATAGAAAAAAAAGGTCAGACTTTATTATCACTTTATTCGCAGGACGCTATGTGTTAAGAGCGTTTGCGAGTGTTTTATGAGTAAATCAAGATTGGAAGGTTTCGTACGAGGAGAATTATTTTATTATTATTGTTGGAGACGAGATAAGAGGACGAATTAATGCCGTGTCAGTTTTATGCGTACAAAGGGGTTCTACATTTTCCTTCATCCCGCATCAATTATACTGTTTTGATATCCAAACTGCCCGCACCAGCTTTCATCCAACTTTCAACAACCCCCGTCAATTCGAACATGTTCCCCGCAGGCGCTGTATCTTCGTTCGGCGAATTTCTATGGAAATGTTTATTAAAAAAAAACAAAAACTCGTGTGTACTAGTTTCTGGCCAAAATTAATAAATGTCCAGTGTTTGGAAATTATCGGATTATGGTTGTAAGTAAACCGACGGTGGTTTGAATTACACAACTTCGGGGGTTGCTGATTATCGTAAGAACTTTATTTACCCTGCTTCGTAAGAGTATTTTAATGAACTAACACTCCACCCAAATTTTTCTAAAAATGCTGATATCTTATGAGCAACATTTGAACCTGTTTTTTTTCCCACCTGTTTGAACCTGTCTTTTCTGGGTCTCCATAGATGGTCGCATCGATTGCGATTGAAAGAAGCCCCGTAACATTGACGCTTACAGGAAAAAAATCGGGACGAAATTTCTGATGTTTTTAGAAAACTTGCTAACTCTGTATTTGTTTATCATGGAATTTCAAGGGCTACAATGCAAAATAGAAATCGCTCCATACAAAATGTTGCCCTTGGCCTCACTAAAACAAAATATTCCATAAGATCGTTCAATTTTCCCCCAGTGAGAGGGCATAGTAATTTTTACCCGATCGAAAGAAAACTTCAGAAAGTAGATCGCCTATATAGTATTGACGACCTAACCAGAATCGTCATGATTAGCAGCATCGCTACAAAATTCACGGTATACGAATTGTATGACTCCTCCGTAATATTGGATTGCGGACAAACTTGGTAGGGACGATTCTACAAGAAAATCAATGCGTCTTCCGAAACGGTGTCTGAACCCAGAAATTAACGGCATATGATTCAAATCTCCGGGATTCAGCCAGTTCATTTTTGACTTGTCCAAACCAGGATGGGTGTTGGCTTTCCCTGAAATTAATGGATCAGCCCGTCACTCGTTCTCCGTGAAAAAACCGCAGAACGTCCCTACTCTCCCGGTAAAATAGAAATTCCCAACGAGAAAAGTTCCGATCAACCCCAATAAGATTCCTGATCTGGAGAGCTGGATGTGTTACACAAGAGCATCCCCAATTTTATGGAGGCATAATCGATGCATGGCCACCGAGGACACAGCAGATGCTGACGAGTAAAAACTGATGTAGCGCCTTTGCTGGGATTCGGCTAATGATGGTTTCTATTTTTCACAACCCACATTTTTACTTTCCGCTACACAAAGGGAAAGGAAAGTATTGTAACCGTGTCAAAAAACGAGCGGTGCGTAGCAACACACAACTTTCCGCAATCCCTTTAGGTTCGAACACCACCTACATATGCGGGCGCGATATCTTCGTTGAACGCCTTTTTACAGGAACATTTATAGAGAACAGAATGTAGGGACTAGTTAGCTGAGAGTTGATCGAAATCGTCCGAGCCGTTTTTGAGAAAATTGGAATACCGATAAATTAACATTCGACAAATCTCCTTTTCTGAGTTAACTTGGCTTATATCTCCGTTCAACCGATGGATGCAGAGATAGTTGCGGGGAACAAATTGGGGGTTTAGAATGCTAGAAGACACTCCATAAGATTTATCACATCTGGTGAAGTAGTTACCCTGGAATTTACGGAAATGTTCGTAAAAACGTTATTTTCGACACATTTTGATTTTTATCTCTGTTCGATGGACGGTCGGAGGAACATTTAACGAGAACAATATGTAGGTATTACATATTCAAAAACATCCTGTGAGTTTGGTGAAAACCGCTGAAGCCGTTTTGCCAAAAAGCGTTAAAACCTGATTTTTGCTTCATAGGCCTATATCTCCGTTCACCGTATTTTTGTGAAGATATGTATGGAGAAGAAAGGTTAGGTATTGATTAGTAGAAGATAATTTGAAAGTTTAATCAAAATCGTTAAAGCCGTTTTCGAGAAAAAGGCGAAAAACCCTAGTTTTTGGTACATTTGCGTCCCCCACCACCTTTCAATCGGCTGAAATCGCCCATCCCCTTATTTTGGTGTGTACAAAAAATAACAATCAAGACAAAAAAATAACCACGATTACTACATTCTTTTCCCCTTGGGGTAGCGGAAAGCAAAAAGTGGGTTTTCTTCAGATCTTCACGTTATGAGATCTACTGCGTTTAAAAAATCTTCGCGAGTTCGATTTGCGGGAGAACGGCTGAACCGCTTGAGCTGGTTCTTTTTTTGTTTTGTTTGTTATTTTTTGTAGACACCAAAATAAGGTTATGGACGATTTCGGCCGATTGAAAGGGGGGTGGGGGACGAAAATATACCAAAAACTAGGATTTTTCACATTTTTCTCGAAAACGGCTGTAGCGATTTTGATTAAACTTACAAATTATCTTTTACTAGTCAGTACAAAACTTTTCTTCCCCACACATATCTCCATGAAAATACGGCGAACGGAAATATAGGCCTATGAAGCAAAAGTAGGTTTTTTACGCTTTTTGGCAAAACGGCTTCAGCGGTTTTCACCAAACTCACAGGATGTTTGCGAATAGTTAATACTTATATATTGTTCCCAATAAATGTTCCTCTGACAGTCCATTGAGCAGAAATAAAAATTAAAAAGTGTCTAAAATAACGTTGTTTTGAACAATTCCAGGGTGACTACTTCACCAGATGTAATCAATCTTACAGCGTGTCTTCTAGCCACCCATATCCACATTTCGTTTTGTGTAGTTATTTCTATAAATATATGTTTATTGGAGTTATAATCCATGATAGTTCGGAAAACGAGATTTTCGAATATTAATTTAGCGGTTTTCAAATTTCTCCAAAACGATTTCGATGAAACTTACGGAAAACTCTAGACTAACTAGTCCCTCCATTTTGTTCATGTTGAAATGAAGATATAGCGCCCTAATAAGAAGCTGGTGTTCGAACTTACCGGGGTGGCGGAGAGTTGTGTGTAGCTACGCACCAGATATTTATACTCTTTATTCATTATGAATACTTCTAATACGACTCGAAATAGATGTTTCCCGTGTAAATACATTGTATGCGAAGGAAAGGCTGTTTATTAAAATTATTTTCAACCCGGAAAATTGATTTTTTGTTTGAAAGGTGCAAAGTGACCGAATTTCATGATACAATTTGGTACACTCCCTGTGGCTAGAAAAGTCGTAGAACTTCTGAAAAATTGTAAAGTATTTAGTTGTATTGGATCATCAATAAAAATTTGATGTTTTGATCGTATTTAACAAGGGTCAGTTTTATTTATTTGTCCAAAAGTTTCGAAAACGGACGCTCTTTCAGAAAAAAACGGGTTCGTTTATTATCAATTGTGTTTTTGATAACTTATTTTATTGCTCTCGTAATTCACTCACCGATGAGAATCGTATCGCACTGTTCTTTGGAACTGTCCATACAAAAAATGTGATCAAAATAGGTGGAGCGGTTTTTGAGAGAAATGAACGTTTTGAACAATGTGATAACTATAGTAGTTTGGATCTAATTTCGCTTATACCCTCACTTTCCTATTCCTTGGTTATTTACAGGCTAAACATTAAATTTCAGTCGGTGCGGTGCAGTCATACATTTTCCTTTCAAAGCCGATCCAGGGCGCTAACGATAATAATGGCATCAGTGCGCCTCCCTACCTTGTGCCATCATTGAGGGGGGCTGCCGTTTTCCTCCATCCGGCTCTTTTTTCTCCTGGCTAATTTTCCTTCATCAAAGTTCTTTCCCTTAGTCACCTGCAGCTGGAGTGACGGGCCAGGATGCGAGGTACTCTCATCAGACCTCCCAGTCCCTTGTGTTCTTGCCTTTCTTCTTTTTTTCCCTGCTATTTTCTCTCAGGCACTGAAGGGAGTTGCACGGGGAGGTTAACGTCTTCCTTTGAGGTCAACGGAGCCATATCTAAATGCCCAAGCGCTTGGGCATGCCCTGAAGTCCTCGCCTCCCAGGGGGATGTTGCCTGAATATATGATGCTGCACCACGTGCATACAGTGCTGCGACAGAGCATACTCTTACTTCTTTCTGCAGGTTCCAGAGCTTTGGTATCCATTTCAAAATTTGGTACGCCCTTTGTCACTTTTAGGGCCCCCGAAACTGTCTTTTCTTCCTCATTCTGCCGAAGAGTAATTACCTGGGGAAGGGTAGAGCATGCCTGCACCCTAGCCTTCTCTCTGGAAACCGTCAATTCTTCCTCCCCCAGCAAGCTCATTTTTACTGCAGTTTGGGGTGACGCCTGATCAAGCAAATCACTCCTAGGCCGTGATTCACCCGTATCATTCCCACCTTCTGATGGTATCCGTGGATCAGTGCCTTGACGCCTGATTTTCTTACTTTAAACACTAGAATATAAGAATTTGATTTCCGAAGTTCATAGTTAAGAAGATAGGTGTGACGGTTCAAGTAATAGCGGAGAGATATACTTTCTACATGGTTCCTAGGTGATTCTAAAAGTGGCATTCATTATCAGCATTGACGTCCGTATTCCTCGATTTTCCACAACGGACGGTTTAAAGTCGTCTTTTGGGGGTAATTTGATTGCCCTAACCTACAAACTGTTAAACGTTAGGCCGAAAACGAAGAGACGAAGGTTCGTGACGGGGCGTTTCTTACTAAGAGAAAAGGGGCCGTGGAGTAAACGTGACTTATGAATGATTCTGCAGTGCAGGGTCGTGTCCCCTCGTTTAAACTCCGACTCGTCTCTCTCTCTTGGGGCTCAGGTGCCTGAAGAAATAATTCCCGTCTCGCTCCATCGTCAGCCCGAATTCGGTTCTTCAGGCGGTTGTAATTGAGAATTGAGACGAGAGAAGAGCAAAAGGGAGCGGGGCCGAAACTCCCATCGAGCGGCAGATTTCGACGTCAAAGGGGATTTTAGGCCTGGGAGCCTTTCTCCAGACAGTGCCAAAGTCCTTGAGTAGCGGGAAGTCTCAAAGGCGGACTTAATGGAAACGATTGAGCGAGCACAAGTTTATAGTTCGCCATTACGGAACAGGAGTTCAGTGTTGCGGATCAGTTGCCTTTGGAAGATGGCAAAATCAGTAGTTGCTCACTTTGCGTTCGGGGGGTTTGGGCGATTTACGCTATTAGCAGGGACGAGTTTGCCAAACAAACGACTAATCTGATGCGGAAGGCACGTGCTGGTCTTCAGAGTGATCAAAACACAACAAAACATCCCTTGGTCACTGTGGAAACTGTATTTGTTCTTTTTATTGGATGAAAAAAATAAAATTGGCAGAGCAAATGGCAATAAAGAAATAAGAACAACGAGAGAGTCAATTAATGCTAAGCATCGGAAACACGAACGACATGTCACGAACTAAATTTATTCCCACATCAGAAACTGGAAGCTGTTGTCCATAGCAACACAATTACAAAACGCATCTGACAACAGCTGCTTTATAATAAAGATTGGGCTTGCCTTCCCAATACGCCCCCTCAAGACCAAACTTTCAATATACCGGACTTCATAGAACACTTCTCATGCTTTTCTCTTGACACAGGCTTCGTAAGGAAATCGGCAGGCATGTCTTCAGTTCCTAAGAAGTCGATGGATATGGCTCCTAGGTCAAAAGTTTCTTTCAGGAACTGACTTCGGATATCTATATGTTTAGTCCTCGAGTGATAGTTCGGATTTGACATAAGTTTCTGCGCCCCCTGGTTGTCATTATAGACACATATAGGCTGCGCAGTTGGATATCCAATTTCGTCCAAGAACCTTTTCAGATACAGTCCTTCTTTTACAGCGTCTGAAAGGCTCAGGAACTCGGCTTCTGTGCTGGACAGTGCAACCGTCCTCTGCTTTCTTGCTGCCCACGAAATAGCTGCGCCTGATAACGTGAAGAGATAGCCACTGTACGAACGACGATCAATTGCACAATTGCCCCAATCGGCGTCAGCATATCCCGTCAACTGATCCTCGGATCGTGTATAAGTCAGCCCGTAGTCAATTGTCCCTTGAAGATAGCGCAGAATTCTTTTCGCAGCCTTCCAATGAGCTTCAGTGAAACAACCGTTGAACTGACTCAGACAGTTGACTGCGTAGGTAATGTCCACTCGCGTTCCCATCGTCAAGTACAATAAAGAACCAATCAAACTTCGGTATGGTATCTTCCTCAACTCTTCTTTCTTCGCCTCTTCTTTTTCCACAACCACAAATTTCGTATTTACATCCATTGGCGTTCCAATTGGTTTACACGATTCCATGTTGAATTTCCTCAAAATATCGTTGATGTAATTTCTCTGTGAAATTTGAACTCTTCCTTTTTCCTTGTTATAGTTGAATTCGAGACCTAAACAATAATGAATTTTACCCAAATCTTTCATCTTGAATTCTTCCATCAATTTTTCTTTCAAATTTTTAAGAGAGTTGGGGTTACTGGACGCGATTACGAGATCATCAACGTAAACTGTCAATAAAACTTTGTCCTTTCCTTTTCCACAAGTATAAACACAAGGATCGGTGTTGAGTGGTTTCATCCCGTGTAACCTCAATTTCTCATCAAGTTTCAAGTACCACTGTCGTCCAGATTGTTTCAAACCATAAAGAGCCTTTTTCAATCTGCAGTGCTTCTTGCCATCGTTGAAACTTCTCAGCATTTCCCACGCTGTTTTTTGAATATTTCCAACCTCATTCTCGATTATGTCCATCAAGATGCTCTCAAAATGTTCAGGCGGATCCATAAATATTTTCTCTCCTAGTTCACCATTCAAGTATGCAGTCTCAACGTCCATTTGGATCACATCCATATTGTGTTTTACCGCAAGTCCCATCACAGTTCTGAGTGAACTGAGCCGAACTACTGGGGAATATATTTCATGGTAGTCCACACCTGCCTCTTGATTGTAGCCTTTGCTACCAAACGTGCTTTACGGCGTTCCAGAGCTCCATCTGCTGAGTACTTGTTGACCAACACAATTCGACTACCCACAGCATTTTGATCTTTTGGTTTGTGGTCAAGTTCCCAAGTGTTGTTCATCAACAAAGAAACAAACTCTTTCCTGACTGCAGCAAACCAATCGCTCGCATCTGGTCCCTGAAATGCTTCAGTAGCATTCACTCCAGCTGCAAAAACACTTTCTGATTGGAGAGTAGAATCTTCCCAGCTAGCACCAGTGAAGTTGTCATCGTCTTCTTCATTTGCATCAGTTTCGGGGATGGTAAGTTCCTCATTATTTTTCGGGATCATGTGGTAGACCTTCTTGCGCCGTCCAGGACCTTCTGACGTTTTCACTAACTTAGGTCTTCCCTTCCCTCTAATTAAATTTTCCTCCATCTCATTCTCGTTCGCTCCGTCTTCAATGGAATCACTTTCTGTTCTTCCCAGCGATTCTGAAACTCCAGGAGCGTCGGTAATCACGACCGGCATAGAACTATTTCCAGTCTGAGAGGATGTAGGAGAAAAATCAACACCTAATTCCATGAGTTCGTCCATCTCCCACTGTTGAAAATCTTTCGGCTTAAACTCATCAACCAATTTGAGATCCCTAGTGACTTGGATTTTCTTCTTTTCAACGTCCCACACACGGTAGGCTTTGGAGGTATCCGAGTAACCAACAAAAATGCATTCACGTGACCTCGGTTCCAGTTTTCCCTTAACAAATTTGTCAAGCATGTAAGCTTTGCTCCCAAATGTTCGAAAATAAGAAACAACCGGAGACTTCCCATGCCACATCTTGTAAGGAATTTGTCCATCAATCCCTGATGCAGGACACCGATTTCTTATGTGAACTGCTGTTTCCACTGCTTCTGCCCAAAAAGATTTTGGCAATTTGGAGTCTGACAACATACAACGAACCATGTTCAAAATTGTTCGATGAGCCCTCTCTGAGATACCATTTTGCTGTGGTGTGCCAGGAACAGTAAATCGCCTACCGATACCACTTTTCTCAAGGTAATCTTTGAATTCCTTATTGTCATACTCGCCGCCATTGTCCGACTGCAAGTATTTTATTTTTATTCCTTTCGTGTTTTCGGCAAACTCTTTAAACACTTGAAACGCTTTCAAAGTTTCGCTTTTCGCTTTTAAGAAAGTCACAACGCACCATCTCGTAGCCTCGTCAATAAAAGTGACGTAGTATTTCGAACCACCATTCGAAGGTTCCTTCACCGGTCCCCACACGTCGGAGTGCACAATTTCGAGTGGAGAAATGGATTTTTGGGATTTCTTGGGAAAAGGAGATTGTGCCATTTTCCCCTTCAGGCATGTTTCACACACTGGAAGTTTTTTGTTGGCGTTAAACTTCACACCGCTAACCTTTTTCAACTTCACCATGTCCTTAAGGTCGTTTTCATTCAAGTGTCCAAACCTATTATGCCACAACACTAATTTAGACACTACCGAATCGTTCGTAAGTCCCACTGTTTCTGACTTCCCGGCTTCCTTCACGTAGTACAACCCGTTCATCCTTTCGGCACGGAGTACTTCTCTATCAGTCCTATCGAAAACGCGCGCGTTATTCTTGGTGAACAAAACTTGGAATCCGTGGTCTGTCATTTTCGAAACTGACAATAATCCCGTTCTCAAATCCGGTACGAACAATGTGTCACTTAGGTGAATGGTCGCCATCGATCTCGTGTCTCCCGTGCAAATTTCAACCACGCCTTTCCCTTTCACTTCGGTACTGGAGGTATTTGCTAGCTTGAGTTCCATTTTACTAACTGGCTCGAAGGTTTTAAACTTGGCAGTCTCGTTACACATGTGACTCGTGCAACCACTGTCCAAACACCAGCCTATACCAGCTCCACCGGCCTGCATGCCAAGATGGTATGACGTCGGTTCTCCAGCTATTGATGCCTTCTGTATTTTACTTGGACACTCAAAAGCTTTGTGACCTAACTCCTTGCACTTGAAGCACCGAAACTGAACTGTTTTATCGGAACTCTTACGGTCTTTAGGTTTTCGTGGGGGTTTCTTAAACTTCGCGATAAATGCATTTGGTCCTACGTGGTCAGCTGCTTTGTTCCCTCTTGCATCCGACTCTTCCACAATCTTCGTTCTCAATGCTTCGGGGTTTGGCAGGTCATCCCGTGACTCAATTGCACAACGAAAGTTTTCGAACTCGTCTGGTAAGCTGTATAACAACATGATGGACAAAAGGTCATCATTAACTACCACGTCCATATCATGCAGCTTATCTACGCTGTCAAAAAAGCTATTGACATGATCCCGAACGTCTCCATCTGGCCTCATTCGTTGCAGTATCAGCTTCTTCAAAAGTGTAGCCTTTCGCGCAGGTCCCTTTGACTGATATATTTCGCGCAACCTGAACCAAACTTCGTTCGACGTTTTGCAACCTTTGACCAACTTCAGTTCTGACGGGCTTATAGCCAAAATCAAGTCCGCTTTGGCTTTCTGATCTTCGTTCGTCCAAACGTGAGCTTCAGCAGGCTCCTCTGGCTTCCTGATGTCACCATTGGCATATCCCCATCCTCCGGACTTGATCAGGAGCGCTTCCACATGCATGCTCCATGTGTCGTAATTGGACCGGCCAAGCGACTCAATTTTAACCGAACTTCCCATTGCTACTTATCGCTAATCTGGGCCCATAACCTATTGGATGAAAAAATAAAATTGGCAGAGCAAATGGCAATAAAGAAATAAGAACAACGAGAGAGTCAATTAATGCTAAGCATCGGAAACACGAACGACACGTCACGAACTAAATTTATTCCCACATCAGAAACTGGAAGCTGTTGTCCATAGCAACACCATTACAAAACGCATCTGACAACAGCTGCTTTATAATAAAGATTGGGCTTGCCTTCCCAATACTTTTAATGTGTTCATTCCCCTCGTTTCGCGATTCCTGAAATGTGCTCCATAAATAGATAGAGTGTGTGTGGCGACGAAGTTCACCAAATACAGAAAGACAATAGCTCTAAGAAAGATCAAGTGTAACCTTGCAGCGACGTCAAAAACTGAAAACAAAGGTGCGCCTTCGACTAGTAGCTTCACGACCACTAGCGGTGGCGTGAAAAACTAGAACTGACGAGAAACACTTGTGTTGCAAACTACAGTCCGAGAATTCCTCGTCTGTTGGATGCCTAGCCATTCGGCCTTTACCCCTTCTTCTGCCAACACTGCTACCAAACTTGGCAACTTTTCATCAAAACCACCATACCCACTTTTCTGACACCTCGGCTTCAACGCCGGCGACACTATGCCAGGAGGCGGTTTGCCTGTGGCAGCGTGGGCAGAAGCCTCACATGGTACCATTTAAGTTAGCTGCAGCTTGAGCAGCCTAAGGTTCAGAATGGGCGTACTAATTGCGAGAAGGCGTTTCCCTGCACCTACGCTTTCTTTCACCACGTGTTCAAAGTAGTTAGGTCTATGGCACATCTGGAATGAGTGACGAAATCCCCCCCCCCCCAATCATCACAGCTGATGTATGACGTCCACCCCTCCTCACTGCCAGCTGATCTGACGTAAGCCCCCCCGTCCCATTCCACACACAGCTGATGTGACGTCATCCCCCTCCTTCCTATCAAGTACAGCTGAACTGACAACCCCCCCCCCCATATCACAAACAGCTGATGTGATGTCAGCCCTTATCCGCATCATCCTCATGTGCCCCCCTCCCTCCAACAGCGTAACTTCTGCGAGTATCCCCTCCCCTCCCACTATCGACTACAGCTGATAAGGCCCCCAGTCTACATGTGGCGTCATGCGTCGCAATTGGCGCAACTTCTGAGAGGATCAACCCCCCCAGTGTAGCGTCACGACCCCCACTACTATGAATACCCACGTGTGACATCATGCCCCCCACAATTGGCGCAACTTCTGAGTGGATCTACGTCATACCCCAACCAATTATTGTGCTAACGCCTAAGTACCTCCTACCCCAATTTCCCCCCACAGCACAAGTGTTTACGCTAAATAAATCCCGAGCACACGTGGAGCCCTAAAATGAATCGCTACGTATTTTTACGGAGACATAACTGCGCAAAAAAAGTGGTAGCCCTACGCTCCTAGCAAACATTAGGCAAATTACGAGATTGATAATAAAAATATCGTGTATCGTTATTATTGCGAAATAAATTAAGCAAAAATGGGTTTTTAAATTTTATTAATTTATTTAGACCGGTTATAACACGATAAAGACGAAGGACGTCGCTAACTTTACTCGTTTTTAAATATTTTTCGAAAAAAAGATTTAGGACAATAGATAAAACATAATCGTTAGAGGACGAGGGGGGGCTGACATCATATCAGCTGTTTGTGATAGGGGAGGGGGTTGTCAGGTCAGCTGTAGTTGATAGGAGGGGGGTGACGTCACATCAGCTGTTTGTGGCATGGGGGGGGGGGGTCTACGTCAGATCAGCTTGGGGGTGAGGGGGATGATGTCATACATCAGCTGGCAGGTGGGAAGGGGGGGGATTACGTCACTCATACCAGGTGTGCCATAGACCTAACTACTGTTCAACCCCCTTGAGTGCTCCTGGTATCACAATGCACAAGTGGCAGTCACTTAATTGAGTTATTAATCGTAAAAATTTAACCAACCGTAGTTTGAACACGATCCTCCACCCACACTCCCTTATCAACAACACCTCCTCAAATACAAATAAATGTTCTTGAGTACCTGAGGAAAGATGACCAATTTTGATCAAAACAATTGGCCAAATTTCGATAACTGAAGAAAGTTCCACCAAGTTATTCCTCCACTGATTCCAAATTGGTTTCGTATTGACGACTGCGACCATCCAGGACGGCTGAGCAAATGGTCAAACTTTCGATTATCAATACGAGCATGTAGCTAACTTCAGCCCGTGTCAAGATAGCGGGCTCCTCGATAGATTCGCATATGTGGTTCTTCGGCTGCCACTAGAAGATGGCAGATAAATGCGACTGTTTGTAATGAAAACCAGAGGAATCAACAACAAAACGAACTGAAGGATGATTATTATACGCCACGAACCGCAAATCCCAAAATGAGTAAGTTCGAGCAAGAATTGAGGTCTTTCTTGTCCATTCCGAGGCATTTTCGTCAAATCCTAGTTTCGTGGTACCTGTCCATTTTCTGAAACTGTCTCCGTTGAAACCTGATTCAGTTAAAACTTGTTACTGGTCCAACCATCGAAACTTTGTAACCTCACGTAGCGGAAGTAAATGATTCTCCGATAACTCAGTTTCGTTCCTTTGAACGGGCTCGCAGGTAACGTAGTTCCTCTTGACGCACGGCAAAATGCAAAATATCGTGTACTGTGTTATTGAGAGGAATTCGTTTCGCATAGCCCTCCCAAAGCCTTCAGTTCACCCAACGCTCACAGTTAAGTAGTCTGCAACTACCAATAAACAGTGCAACGTTCGAGATTGGATTGTTTGTGTTTCATTTTTGACTTGATCAGTCGGTTCCCATTCTCCTCTACTGTCTAGCACATCTCCTTCTCTCATGCGTGTTCCAACTACTCACGTTTCCCGTGTCTGAATAAAAAACTTGAGTTTCGGTCGGAAAAGCACATCATTCTCATTCAGTGTTCTAAATCCGGTGCCCATTCGTCGATCTAAGCCTGGGCTTACCCTTGAACTTAAATACTCTTAACTTTAACTTAAAAACTTTAAAACACCCAGAAAACAATCTGAACCCGAATCAACACGCGTCGATTTGATACTGTCCGCTTGAAACGGCCTGTGATCGTCGTGTAAAAGAAAACGGGCCAGTAAAGACTTTTTGCCCCCGGTTTACGATGGCATAATCCGTGAAAAACGGGTAAGGCGATAAAAGTGGCCGTCGGTGGTCACGATACGCCGGGAGAAACTGAAATTTGACAGTTCACTACGACAATTTTCAAAACCTATTCTAGCAAAAACAGTTTTTCCTCCTAGTCTTTAACTTTAACTAGCTGCAAATTATCAGGAAACGTCTATTGCAATGCGTGGTTGGGATATTGTTGGCGTATTTGGAACATTACCAAATAATCCTGATAAACCTGATGTTGCTGTCAATATTTCCAATAATTGTCTGGTTACTAAGCACCACGTAGTCACACACACACAGACTACTCCCATTTGATTCGGCATCGAAATGTACTAGTAAACGATAGGAAACATGACCTGACTACTGCGAAAGTTGACGCAGTTGAAGTCAATTGGAGTGACGTGTCGAGTCTAAGTGAAAGTGGGTTGGGGGGGATTGAGAAGGGAGGCAATGGGGGAAATGAGCGCAGGCTGTGTACTTTCGCTATATTGTTCCACTATTTCCTTCAAGTAGTCAAATTTAGGTATTTAAGTAATTGCGTCTTTTCTTCCCGAGGCATATGGAACAAGGTCCCTTTGTCACTGTGGCCACACATGGGCCTATTGTGACGCTGGCTCTTTCTCAGTAGAAGGCGTCGTACATACCCGCCCCCCATAGGAAGCCTTGTATGTCCTTCAGCGAAGATTCCGCTATGATGAGGGGCTCAATAGTCCCTTGAGCAAAATATTCGAAGCGTTTCGATGCTAAGGCTGCGCATTCACATAGGATGTGCTCCGCCGTCTCGTCCTCCTCATCGCAGAGTCTGCATTCCACCCCCATCTTGTTGAGATGATACCTCAGCGGGCAGTGTCCGTTGAGGAAGCTAGTCAAGACCCTCAGATCTCTTCTAGAGAGTGTCAGCATTGCCTTTGCCCTTGGACAGGCCTTTCGCGTGTCTTAGGTGGGCTGGCGATGCCAATGGGCGCCGTTTTCCTGTATTTCCCATCGAGCCACCAGACGATTCCGGTGACTCTTCGTCATACCTACGTAGGGTTCAGGCCCGATGGGTAGGGTCAGCCTTTTCATCGCCCTCATGCCCCCTGTGAGCCGGCACCCAGATGAGGGAAAGCCTATTATGGGCACCGAGCTGCTTGAGCGCATGAAGGCATTCCCATGCCAGCCTGGATATAAAGCTATAGGTTGCAATGGCCTTTAATGTTGTCTGAGAATATGTAGATCCGTTTGCCCTTGAGTCCTTTGGTCAGGATCTCTTCCGTGCAGATCTTTATGGCTAGGATTTCAGCTTGAAATATCGTGGCGTACTCTCCCGGCGGCTTAGCAAGGCTGTAGTTGGGCCCAACAATGCCCAGTCCGGTTCTGCCTCACAGGGCGCCCACCTCGGTCCAGAAAGTAATTGGGTTTGTTACGCCATTAGGTAAATTACTGAACTTAATAGACCTATTTGGTGAGTCCGTCTCCTCTGGGTGGTGAGATACTGTGGGCAAGGGCTTTCGATGTAAGGATATCATCAGCCATTAAGTCAGTTAGTTAGTCGTGGTCCTTATATAGGAAAAGAAAGGTGAGCAGTGGAAGGGGGGAAGAAGGTCATGCACGTCTGGGGAACCCGCTGGAGGTGAACGGAGAAGAATGTAAGGTATGTCTTAAATAGTCTGTTCATTGTCAGTTCTAAGTCTTCTTGTAGAGGGTGGTTTGTAAATCCGTCAGTTGGTTGTTTTCGTTTGTGTAGTGTCTTGAGTGGTGTAAATGTGGTGTCGCTTTTTGTGTTGATTTGTTCATTTATGATATGTCGTCCTTTGTATTGTTTGTGTAGTAAGGCGCTGCAGTCCCGAACTTTGCTAGGTCCATGTCCAGTTGTCTTGAGGTGGTTGGCAACGTTGAGTCATCCTCGTTCCTACTAAGAGAATTAATTTGTTCCGTATTTGGTATGGTGTGTGGTCCGTATTTTTCGTACTGTCTGTCCTAGTATGCATTTTTACACGTAAAAGTTATTTTATGCACCCCTCTTTGGTCGAGTGGGTCTGTTTTTTCAGTCTTTGCAGTTAGTTTGGTTCTATGGGTGTTGTCTGTACACAATTTGTATGTCTTTCTTCCGGACGATGTTAGTTAGTCTCCCTTCACAGCGGGTTTCCCCAGAGGTGCATGACTTCCTTCTCTCCCCCCCCCCTTCCACGACGCTCCACCATCCTGTTTACCTTTGTCTTTCTATATAAAGACCACGACCATCTAACTGCCTTTAGTACTGACTTAACGGCCAGAAGATGATGTCTTTAAATCCAAAGCGCACCCCTACAGTATCTCACCAGCTAAAGAAGACGGACTCACCAAACAGTTACGTTAACTTTAGTCAAATTTACCAGACTATATTTACTGCGCTTTCCAACTAGACGGAGTCCTATACCTCTGAGATCCGTTCTATCCGACTCAGCACCGAAACACAGTGAATGAATAATAAGCCAAAACAATCAGCGTCCGTATCGTTTGCCCTATCTCGACGAGTCGGTTTCGTAGTCGCCACGGCCATTTCGGCTGTATAAAAGCATCAATTTTAGGCCCTACTAGTACGTGATCACTAATCTCGACGAATGAATGTTAAGAAGCAATCTCTTTCTTTAAAAAGAACGTCGGTCATCGTCGCCTATTCTCAACCCATAAACTCGATTTCCCTTCTCACCAAATTACCCAAATCCCGCCCGGAGCACAGCGTGGAAGTGCGGTCTTTGGAAGCTCGGCTTTTGCCAGGGGCCCCGCTCTCGCATTTGGTCTCGTTGATAACTTCGTTGGGTTTTACGAAGTTATCCGTCGCTTCTCTCAAAAGTTGTCACTGTAACTGAATCTGCTGACAGGGGTTTTATCGCCGAACCTAAAAAAAAGGCCGATTTCATTCAGAGCGCGCACCGAAAGCGTCGGATCTTTATGGACAGCTGTGATAATAGACGGAATTCCATCGAAGTCAATGACGTTTCTAAAAGCAGATCTTTTCCATTTCTCTCTTCATTTCCGGCTCCTCTGGGTTTATTAGGGCTTTTAAATCCTTCCTGATGGATCTCCTAAAAACTGAGAACCACCCCAACGCTGTATCCATTCCACTTCATTCTGAGCCATGAAAATGGGACGTAGACGCATTTACTTATTATCAATACCCAACGGAACAGAATCTGATATGATCTTCACGATGAAGTTTACTGCGCACAAAACGTAATTTTTAACTTCATTCGGCATTTATGATCATTTATTGTTCTACCCTCGTAATTCTCATATGAATACCAATTTTGAGGCACCGACGGGTCGTTTGGAGCTGTCTAAATCAAAATCGTTACAGCCGCTTTTGAGAAAATTGGACAACCTATGAATTAACGTTCGACAAATCTTGTTTTCCGGCTTACATTTCTGTTCAACAGACACACAAATAATTGCGAAGGAGAAAATGTGGTTTAGGTTGATTTATGAAAAATGAAAGTTGGGTATTAATTAGTAGAAGATAATCGGAAAGTTGAATCAAAATAGGTATTTTCGAGAAAAATTCCTCGTTTATTGTACATTTTGTCCACTCCCCTTCCCAATCAGTGGAAATCGCTCATAACCGTATTTTAGCCCCGTAAAAAGATAACGAACAAAATAAAAAAGAACTAGATCAATTACGTCAGCCGTTCTCCCGCAAATTGAACTATAGACACACACACGGGCCTCGGGGGATTCAGTTAGCCTCAAAACGTAAAGATCCGTGAAAAGACAATACTGTTTTTTTTTGACACGATTGCGATATTTCCCTTACCCTTTGAGTAGCGCAAAGTCACAGTGGTTTCAAAACCCATCATCTATCGAAGAAATGTAAGTTCGGAGATGAGCTGGCCACCTCTGACAACGCCAGATTCGAGTGATGGTTTTAACAGTTGTGGAAAACAATCCAGCGCGGAGTACAGAATTGCAACGTTCGGCAAATATTTTGGGGCAAATCGTGACACGAATGGTGATGACAGCACAGATAACTCCAATTTGAACAAAACTTCCTATTTCTCCTCTCTTCCTATTGTCCTTACACGTACCCTACATTCCAATCCAAAGCTACTCACTTGTAGAGATTTGACACTGCCTACGCTGTTGATTTCAAAATATTTCATACAAGATCGTTTCTCATACTGACGACACCGGCAATTTTTTCAACCAACATTTAAAATACCAGGTGCTCAGTATCTCACAACTTTCGTCAGCTGAACACCAATTCACTTGCATTCACGGTTTATTCGCGAACTCAATTAATTTTTCACGCAGTTCATTTTAAACATCACCGTGGCATTTGTTGTGCTGTTCATACTCACGCCCCGACCATTATTGTGCAATCGGTACGCAGATAATTGATGAGGGTGTGAACCCGATTTCTTTAATATGTATAATAATCACTTTTCCTAAGTTATCGGGTAATAACTTCCAACGAGCGGCGCGTAGCATCACACAACTTTCCGCCACCTCCGTCAGTTCGAAAACCAACTACATATGCGGGTGCTATATCTTCATTCAACGCGTTTCTGCAGAAACATTTATGGATAACTAAATGTACGGAATAGTTAGCTGAGAGTATTCCGAAAGTTTGATCGAAATCGTTAGAGCCGTTTTTGAGAAAATTGGAATACCGATAAATTAATATTCGACAAATCTCCTCTCTGCGTTAACTTGGCTTATATCTCTGTTCGACGTGTATATACAGAAATAATTATGGAGAACAAAATGGGGGTATGTGTGACTATAAGACACTCCATTAGGATTTATGATATCTGGTGAAGAAGTTACTCTGGAATTTACGGAAATGTTCGAAAAACCGTTATTTTCGACACATTTTGATTTTTATCTCTGTTCAATGGACTGTCAGAGGAACATTTATGGGGAATAATATGTAGGTACTAACTACTTAAAAACATTTTGAATGTTTGGTGACAATCGTTGAAGCTGTTTTGCCAAAAAGCGTAAAAAATCTATTTTTGCTTCATAGGCCTGTATCTCCGTTCACCGGATTTTCATGGAGATACGTATAAAGAAGGAAAGTTAGGTATTGATTAGAGAAAAATGCGAAACCCCCTAGTTTTTGGTACATTTTCGTAGATCTGGAGAAAACCCAAATTTTTTTTGACACGATTATTATACTTTCCTTCCCTTCGGGTAGCGGAAAGTAAAAATGGTAGTAAGTGCAACGGCGGTGGTTCAAAGTCCGGAATTTCTGAAGTAGTCCGTATATACTTAATGAGTGCTATTGAAGACTCATCTTATAGGTACTTGGTTGGAGTACCACCCGAAGATGGTTATAACGAAAAAAATTCCCGCTCAGCTCGATTTTCGTCGAAGTGTTTGGTAATCTATTGTGCTGCTCGCGTGAACTTCCCACAAATGGGAATTTCATGGTAGAGTTGCCTTATTGAGAGCTATCCATTTGAAAAATTTAATCAAAATCCTTATAGTTTTCTAGTTAGTCTAGTTAGTGTAGTAGCTGTTTTCTCGAGAGAAGAAAATTTGGTATTTTCATCACTATGATAACAATAGTTAGTTTTGGGCGGATTTCCTTCATACTGTTATTTTGGCGTTTTATAGTGATCTTGCAGGCTACGTATGAAGTTTGAGCTGATTTCTCTCAATCGCGTCCATAGACACACTGTTGACGACTCTGAGAGGAATCGTTTAGACCTGGGGTCTCCAAACTTCGGCCCGAGGGCCACATCCGACCCGCGGAGAGCTAGCATACTTGAAAACACCTTTTAGAGAACATATTTTTTATAGTAAATTACATTTAGTTTACTAATTTTGCGGACTTATTCCGATTTGCAGTCTTTTTAAACGTTGCGTACTTTTTTGGACTTTTTTTTCATCAGACCATTTCATTTTTTACCACCGGCAACAATGATAATGTGGTTTTGGCCCTCGGAACTTACTGGAGTAATCAGTATGGCCCTGAGGCCGGACAGTTTGGAGACCCCTGGTGTAGACCAAAAAGAGGCGAAGTGAGCCTCCTTCTCTTTTGTTTTCTTATTTTTATTTCGTTTGTTTCCTGATCTGATCTCAGGCTCCTGCTCGACCTCTTGCTCTTTCTCATCAATTCGTGCATTACCTCCAAACTGCCTTCGCAACCTCTCTCCATTCGTTTTACAGTTTCCGTCGAATTCGCTACGATAATTGACCTGAAATTAAAGTTCCGACATCACATCAACGACTGTAAGTTTCCAATCTGTTGCACTCCGAGCTCTGCGCAGGGGCTCCCAAATTATTTCTGATCGTAATGCGTGCTGGTTTTTTACTTTCCTTGCTCTACGACTGACTGACTGACTGACTTTCTTTATTGATCAGACAAAATTAGGACCTATGGTCCTCTCTTCCATTTTATCTGAATACATAGATTACACATTACGTTTAGAAGTAGAAAGGAAAGTTATGTAATCGGCTGAAAAAAAAATTTAGAGTTTTCTTCAGATCTTTACGTTACAGACCCCCCTGAGTCCGAAAAACACTATTTGGGAAAATGGTCTGTGTGTGTGTATGTGTGTCTGTGGTCGATTTTTAGAGAAAATCACCTCAAACTTCATATCTCGCCCGGAGGTCACCATGAGACGCCAAAATAAGGGTATGAACAAAATCCACCGAAATCTAGCTATAGTTATCATAGTGATCAAAACACCAAATTTTTTTTTCTCAAAAATGGCTGTAACGATTTTGATTAAATTTTTTATATTGATAGCTCTCAATAAGGCAACTATACCATAAAATTCCCATTTGTGGGAAAATGACGAGAGCAGCACAATAAATTATCAAAATGTTCGCCCAAAAGCGTTTTTAGCGCAGTTTTTTCCTTATAAAGTCCGCTGGAATGTTACTAGAATGCTTAAAAAAATTGGTATTGTGGTCCAATCCAATACCTAAAGGGTGGGGGTTTAAAAACGCTCATGAGATACATGGGGGTCACTCCAGAAATTCCTGAATTT
Organism: Pachypeltis micranthus; assembly: GCA_020466155.1. NCBI lineage: Eukaryota > Metazoa > Arthropoda > Insecta > Hemiptera > Miridae > Pachypeltis > Pachypeltis micranthus. The sequence continues at coordinate 33,796,874 of CM035773.1, forward strand.
CAATTACGCCCGTTTCGCTTACTACCAGTTCTAACAGTTATTACCCAATAACTCCACAAAAGTGATTACTATACACTTCAAAAAATTCGTGTTCACAGCCTCATTAATTATCTGTGTACCAATTGCTCAATAAAGGTCCTGGAATGAGTACGAGCAGCACAATAAATTCCAGAACTGTAGGCGCTACCGTTTCCTGCAGCTGTGACGTGTTGTTTGACCAAGTTCAAAGGCGATGTACATATGAATTGACTTAGAGCTAAGGAAAGTTGTGTGTTGCAACGCACCAGATATTTTTCCAATTGGTTGACCGATCAGCTGGACGCTCTTGTTCTTCGAATCCCGAACACCACTCAAACTCCTTCAGCGCCCTTCACTAGTAGCCCTACGGTCGGATCTTTCGTGTTGTCTTCTTCATTTCCTCTGTTTGTAGCCACACTGCATAGTCCAATCAGTTTGTCTTCCCAAGCATTCGATTTATTTAATGTAAGGAGCTCTTAGAATATTTGCAATTTCTCCGATATAGTATTTTATTCCATCTCCCTGAATAGTTTATTTTATTTTAATTTATTTATCTAATTTTTTTTAGCGTTTTATTTATGAATGGTTCTCCTTCCTCCATCACACTCTCACACACAAACCATTTTCCGAAATAGCTTTATTCGGTCTCGGTAGGAGGTGAAACGTATGAGAGCTCTGGAATTTTTTATCAGCCGATTACTCAAGTTTTCTCTCTAATTTCTAGGAAATAATAAGTTATTGGGCGTAATACTTCGACTAAACCTGAAGGATACGGCGCTTCGCTTATACCTAGCTCGCCATACATGGCAGTTTGGCGTTAGTAGTATTTTCATTTGCCACTGGCGAAAGATGTGCTTCGAATGCAGTTGAGCATTATTTTGGCAGTTAAGACGTGTACAACTGTGTATGGATAAAAAAACAGTGACATTACAGTAATTATAGTGAGCCAAAGTCTACGATTAAAAGAACGCACGGGTCAATACGGCGAAAGTAATCGTTCAAGCGTCTCACACCGACCACCCGTCAGGTCTACGTCTCGTCGTGACAATTGCCTACTGGCGCCCACAGGCGGAATTTGTAATTTTCGTCGTTCCGTTGTAGTTACGCCATGTTTTGTATGGTTCACTGTTATTTTTCGATGTTGAGTCGAATGAGATGATTCTCAGAGGTGTGACATAAGATCAAGCTGTTCAACAGAATAATAAACCGTCGTGTAATAATTTGCAGCGTTTTATTTGTTGGCTTCAATGAGCCGATCACACTTGTCTCCACATGGATTGTAGAAAAATGCCGTAGTGAAACGTGCATCTCCATAAAGAACGATCGTGTACAAACGATGCCTACACTACTGACGTCGATATAGGAGCGATTTCATAACCCATGAGCTTAATTTCAACCGTTCCAGCTGCAGATGTACTGACACCGTCGTTGAACCGCTCGGCCACCACCAAATCACTTCAAACTGAATATCTAGCCCGCAGGTCATCACGGGACGGCAAAATAAGGATACGATCAAAATTCATCTAATATTAACAATCGTTATCATAGTGATCAAAACACCAACTTTTTTTTGTCCAAACGGCTTTAACGATCTTTATTAAATTTTTTGAATGGACAGCTCCTGATGAATTTACGATACCGAAAAATTCCCGTCCGTGGGAAAATGAATCTCAATGATGCTCAATAAATGTCCAACATTTCGACGAAAATCGAGTTAAGCGTTATTTTCCCCTCATAAATTGATTATTAAAGACTAATAGGTACTGGGTTGGAGTGCTACCTGAAGAAGTATATACAGAAACAAAATCACGCTTAGCTCGATTTTCGTCAAAAAGTTTGGTAATTTATTGTGCTGCGTCAATTTCCGACGAAGGGGAATTTTATGGTATAGTTACCTTATTGAGAGCTGTACAGTTGAAAAATGTAATCAAAATCTTTATAGTGGTTCTTGAGATAACAATATTTGGTGTTTTGTTCACTATGATAACTATAGTTATTCTTAAGCAGATTTTCTTCATAGCCTTACGAAGACCATTTCCCCCAATAGAGTTTTTCGGACTTAGTAGGTCTGAAACGTGAAGGTCTGAAAAGAACTCAACAATTTTCTTTCACTCGGTTATAAAACTTTTCTTTCTACTTCGTTGGGCCAAGGAAAGTAAAAAGTCGTCGTTGAGAATCAATTTGTGTAAAAATCGGCAACCCGAGTGCGATTTTCTTTTATAAAACTTTGTAAGGGGTTCCCTGGCACGTTAAGCAATACCAAAATAACACGTTGTACGAAGTTCAAGACTCCGTCGAAGGATCAACGACCGAGAGTGACAGTATTCTTCTAAAGCGTGAGAAAAATGTCGTATCCTGGTACACTGCCCGTTAAAGGGGTAAATAAGTTGTGCAGGGCTTTAGTCAGAGACCACAACCCGCAGAACGGAATACACAGAAGGGCGATTAGTCGAAAGATACGCTTCCCTGCCTCGGACACCTCTCAGTGACACCTGCCGAAAATCGCCCTGTTGATATTATTCGACGCATTTCAAATGTATATAGGCGATTTGTTCCTGATCAACGGAACGAAGTAAAAGGAATTGCGGTTCGGGTCGTCCGCAATCTTTCTTCCTTTGAAATGAATTTTTCAAACGACGAAGGAGGCAACTTCCTGCTTACTTTCCTGCGGAGCTCCTCCTAAAGTGATACATAATTCAAGCGTGTGTTGGCCGGAGGAAAAAGAGAGGGCCCTTCGGTTTTGGCTTTGTTCCTTCCACTAAAAACCCGCTTCTACCGCTTCCATCCACCCATCCAGTTCGTATAATTCCAGCACGCACCTCCACTCGCTCACGGAGCCCCATTTTCCGCCATAATTCTTACTGCGCTTTTCCCTCTAGCACGTTTACATTTACACACAAACACGCTCTTCGTTGTAGTCAACCCTTCGCTACGCACCTCGCCTCGAGCAAACTCTCCAGAAAACCTTGATTGCGCTGTTCTGCGAAAATAAAAAGAAAAACAGGTTTGCACTCTCTTGAGGCAGTGTTCGTGATATTAGAGTGCACTGAGCTCGAATGTGTTGTTCGAAAAATCGTTATCAGGCCTTTTTTTGAGAGAAAAACGAAAGAAACCTTAACATGCGCGTATATTTGAATTTTAGAAAAAAGGTTAATTAATCATGCTATCAACCCCTCTCACTGTAGTTACTGCTACGTATTATTTTCAATTTGAGGGATTGTTCGGCGCAAACCGCCGAATCTGTCAGGGTTTTTGAACTCAGAATGTCGGCACCTGTTCGAACGGCAAAGTCGTTGTTTCCCCCAATACCCTTTGTTACCTGCGGAAATTCTACCTTCTCAGGTGGAACTTTCCCATATTCTTTCACACTCCTCAATTTCAGATTCCTCTCCACAACACACAGCCCCTCCCAAACTAATTCTCCTACGAAGTCTCGCGGAAGTCGGTCGTCTCCAGAGCTCCCAACACACAGTCATGTAACACTTTTCGCGATACAGTCGTCTCCCAAATCTTCCAACATTCAATTGTTTCACCACTCATCAATATCTAATAGGATTTCTCCTTCTTTCCTCGTACAACCAGTTTCACGCCTTCAGAGTCCCCCTTATTCAAGATTATATACTCAAATAAAATCCTGTTCAAGCCACCTCTTCTTGGTGCACCTTCAGATATCCCAACCCTTCAAACCACCATTTTGTGTTACACTAAAACCTTTCTTCGAGATTGATTCAAGTCTACCCTGGTAAAAACAGTGATATCTGGATGAAATTGTTCTTCATGCTGATCTCAGATTCTTCCTCAGTTGTTGGGACCTACCAATACAGCTGCTGGAGGGTACACCTTTGCGCTACACCAATCCTGAAGGTGCCCACTAAAAATCAATCCTAAACTAACGTAACCTCTACTATCAGTGCGAATGGGTACGCCAACGTTGACTATGCTACAACAGTTTACCATAGCGCAATTTCTCCAATGCCTGTTTTTCTAATCGATAGTATTCGATAGTTTCTTCAAGTCCCCCCAAAACCGTCACCTCCAAGAACCAATCCTAACCTAATCTAACTTCTACAATTAGTCAGAATGGATACGTTACTACTGAGCATCGTACCACAATTGGCGGTAACACAACCACTTTAATGCTGTTTTCCCAATCTCTGATTCCTTTATGCATCGTTACGTTGACGTATATCACGGTATTACGGTCGTCCATGCAGCAACACGTCAATATTTAACCTATAGTTTCCTCAAGCCCCGGAAGTGTTCTCTAACCTCTGCGAACCCAACTATTGAGCGAGTGAGTGAGCTTTGTGATAAACTTAGCGCACGCTAGATTCACACTATACCGCCGTCAATATTCTCATCGAGAGATGCGTCGAGCAGGAATGCGCACTAATTGACAATTAACCCTCATCCGGAGATGGGGACGGCGGTGATGGCCCAAAGTAATTTTGAAACGAGACGAAAATGAAGAGAGAGCGATTAAATGTTAAGGGCACGGCTGAAAACCTCAAGCCCTCCATTCGTAATTAACGCGTTTTGAAAGCTCGTACCCTTCATATCCTGCCTGTTTGACCGGTTAACTTCACATGGATTACTACAAAAAGGCAGGGGTTTTGCTTTCAAATCAAAACGCGTTAGTCCACACGCTGTCGTGAATGCAAAGAAAACTGGAAAAGCGAAAAAAAAAATACTAACACAAACTTTTACATTAAAGAGAGCGGTTTATGTGGATATAAAAATTTGCCATAGCAGAAGTTCACTAAGACAGGAGTGTCTGCGCATTAGGGCGACTAGTTCTACACCGATGTAATCAGTGGCCAGCTACACGGAAGTGAAAGATAAACAAGTGGAGGACGAAAATGACACCTCTATTGTTATGGACTGCGTTGCATGACTGAAGGGGATCATAATCATCAAAAAGGCGTAACACATACGAACTCAACGTCTAAGAGCGCCTTAGGTGTGAATCAGTCACGCCGGAGCATTGGATGAGCCGGTTCTTTACGACACATAGACTGCGATCTCCACTTCTCTACAGACTCGTTAGTTGGCAAAATATGTCCTTTCGAACTGAAGAAATCAAAAAAGCAGCTACAGCCCAGGTTCTACGTTAATGAACGGGGACGGTTTATTGACCTGTCTGATGTCTCTACTTTGGCTGCTTCCAAGCAAATCTTACACTTCCGTAGCAAATCTCTTCAAATTTGCAATGCAGGCAGTGGCTCAGCATCGAACTCCCTTCGATATTAAAGCAATTGGGTTATGTCCGCCAGTAGTATACGGAATAACTAACATCCTCCGAAAGGAAGGCATACAAGTCGCACTACCAAACCAAACTAACTGCAAAGACTGAAAAGGCAGATCCACTCGACCAAAGTGGGGCATATAAAATAACCTGTACTCGTAAAAACCCATACATAAGACAGACAGGACGAAAAATACGAACCAGACATTCAGAACACATTAAACCTCTTAGTAGCAACAAAGACGACTCACTTGCCAACCACCTCAAGACAACTGGGCATGAACCTACCAAAATACGGGACTGCACCATCTTACTACATAAACAATACAAAGGACGAAAACCGAACGTATTAGAACACATGGAAATTTATAAACAAAACAACTTCAATGGACAGATCATAAATGAACAAATCAACACAAAATGCGACACCATAATCACACCACACAAACGAAAACAACCAACTGACGAATTTACAGACCACTCTATACAAAAATGACTTAGAATCCACAATTGGCAGACCATTCAAGACGTTCCATTCACTTCTAGTAGGTTTCCCCAGAGGTACATGACCTCCGTTCTCCTCCCCCACCCTTCCCGACGCTCCACCATCCCGTTTACCTTTCTCTTCATATATATAAAGGCCACGACCATCCAACTGACTTTAGTACTGACTTAACAGCCGATGATCTCTTTACATCGAAAGCACTCGCCACAGTAACTCTCCAGCCAGAGGAGACTCACCTAACAGGTACTTTAACTTTAGTCCCTTCGATATGTTGGTGTATAGTCAGCACAGGTAGGAAGCCATGGATCAGGATTTTCCAGGCAGTCGCACCAATGGCCTGGAGCACTGAGGGCACAAATGGCTAAAGTCTGCGATTGCCTGCCGCGCTTCCCACATCTGGGAGTTGTGTCTGCTGAGTCCACTCCATCCTGCTATATGAGGTGGAAGTTTGGGCTGATACACTGAGCATTGCCTACCACAGGAAGTGGGCGGTATTGGTGCAGGGGAAGAGCGCCCTCTGAATTACTTGCTCGTACCACACTGATTCTCAAAGGATAGTGCTGGTGGTAGTAGGGCGTAATCCTAACCCATCTTCTGGCCACTGACACGAGATGCCTTCCATCCCATCTTCTCATGCCAAAGGTGGATAGGCTAGTGACGCATGGTGGAAGAAACAGTAGACCAGCTCACACGAGAGACATAGGTCAACACTGTCTTGAATTCCAAAGAAAACTTGAGGTGCATTATTCAATTTGTCCAGGCAGTGTTGAGGCAGATGAGGGTAGACCTTGATTCGCGGCCAGCATTCTGCAGGAATGGCGAATGGAGGCATGGAGAAAAGACTGCTCCTGACACTCCCAAACGGCTGGGCAGTATGGGGGGAACGTATAGGAGTCGCAGCACATTGCAAGATTCTCGTGGTTGTGTATTAAACTAGATTAGAGAATTGCAATCCCAGAAAGGACTAAATGGTGCTGGGCCAGTTCTCAACTCGCAGGTGTAAATTCACCGGGCCCCTTGAAGCAGACCCTCGTCCCTCCCCCCACCCAACACATCCGCCACAAACTGCTCATCGATTCGGCAAATTTTTTCACGTCAGATTGCCATACGTTCCTCGTATTATAAAGCAGTTCTCGCCCGCCTCAATCGGCTGATACTAATGACTCCATGCTAAAAGCACAACCGCCTACGAGAATCCTAATTCATATATTAAAACCCATGGGTTAATCCTCTCCCCGTGATTTACTCAGTCCCGAATAACGATTCAATCACGTTCTATTGATGAGGTGCGCTGCTAAATCGCTCCACACGCTAATCCCCCATCAGTTTATCTCCGCCCTCGTCGCCTGGAGAAACCACTTTCAAAGATTAATTCAAACGGACCTCATCCTTTCCATTGGCCTACCCTCATTCCGTGATTTATTGATCATTGGCGGAAAACAGGAAGACGTTTTTCGATCTAACTACTGGAAATAAGAGCCGGGGATATTGTCTCGAGAGAGAATGATAGGAGGGGGAAGGATTATGAAAGAGGAAGATGAAGCGAAGGGGAAGAATATAAAAAGTCTGGAAATTGAAAAAAACCTAATAGCTTGAAAAGAGCTCCATGCGAAGATTTATAACTTGGATCATTAATATCATCGTTGACTCTCCCCTCGCAGAGCCCTCGTTAGTCTTTAGCTGCTGTCGAGATTCGAAATTCTCTTGTTTTTATGAGTATTTTGAGACTTCAGAAGAAAATAGGGTGTGATAGGAGGGAGGGGGGTCATTCAGCTCTTGTCGACTAGCGATTTCAAAATAGTTTTTTTTACTGTGCATAATTTTTTGCCTGGAGAGGCTCATCAAGACTTCTTCTACGGTCTTCACTGAGATGCAAGTCGACCGTCCCGTCGACCACCCATAAACACGATGGTGATGGGCCCGAAGTCCATAGCTAGAGTCTTTTTGAAGGTTTTTGCGCTCTGAGAGGCACCTCAGAAGATTTAATGGGAAGTTCGATGGAAGGGAGAAAGCGAATTGAATTACAGGAAAAGGAATAATCATGAAGTAGTCGGGAGAGAAGCATTCGAATCAAAAAGACGGTTTGTGGTATTATGCAGAAATGTTCGTGCAACTTCGACGCAAATATTTAAAATGAGTTCATTAAGCACTTTTATTGGAAATGGTTAGATCGGGGCTAATGTCTGAGTTTGCTGTCCATAACCTATTTTTATATATTTCATAATAAATTAGTAAAAAAGGGGGGGGGGGAGTTGTCGAGCGCAGTTCATTTTCTCTCATATTTTGCTTGCCCTTCACTTCTCCCCTGAGTGGACAAAAGCCGCCGTCGACTGAAATTGTAGTTAATGAGGCGAGGGAAATTAGGCGGCGCATTAGTAGGAGAGAAGGTAGACGCTAGTTAATGAGGATAATAAGGACGTACTCACTCGGAAGGAAGCGGGCTGGGCACGTGGAGGGAGAAGTCGGTGAATATCAATTGAACTCGCTGACGTGCCGTCGCTGTGAACTCGTACTGGCAGCGGGTCCGCGGCGGGTACGAGCCAGGGAAACCTGGAGACGTGATGCTCCCATTAACTGAGCCGAGGCTGCTCAATTTGACGTCGCAATTGGATCCTGTCAACACGAAAGGAAACAGGGCGATCCATCAAAACGGGATTTCTAAATCAAATACGAAGGAACAAACAGGAACGTACGTACAATATGTTCATCACACGTTCGTCAAGCGGAGCGGAGCTATTGCGTGTTGTTTGAGCTCTTGTTATTACAACAACGACTTGCGATGAATTGATTAACTCAGCTAATACTACGACCACATTCACTTTCCGTTGCTTCCACAAACAATTGTTCTACAAGTTGACAAACACTAATTAATCGCTCGCCCAACTGCGCTGTTTTCCATCTGCGCCCTTTCGCAGGAGCCTACTGATTTGTGCACAGACATGACCCGGTTGAGATCCCCCCCTCCACCCCCTCATGAACACCCTACCATGGCTCCCTACCCCGAAAAGTCGGACAATCTCTTTATGGACAGTCTTCATTCATGATGGTACATTTATAGAAGAATGAAATCTGGGAACCTCATCATTGGATTATCATAGTTTAGATCAAAGATCGAAGGTGCTCTTCTTTCGCAAGGTTCTCCGCAATTCAGAGCCTGTCAAAGTCAGAGTCCTACTTCTCGCAACGTTTGGCCTTATAGTAAACACGTTTACTAAGAGAAAGCAGGTTGACCTAGAGCACTGAACGAGCCAGTTCCTTACGGAACATAGTGACTTCAATACCCGGCTCCACTTCTCTTCTCTCAAAGATTCTCCATCCTGCACGTCTTGCGCCTCCTGCTACACGTAGTTCCCACAACAATGAACGACAGATGTTGGAAGAGCATACAAGAAAGCCTTATAGTAAACACGTTTTAGGCATGCTAGCGTGGAAGCAACATTCAACTGTGCTCATTGTTTCATTCAAATTCATTGTTGACGTGTGTGGCATTGACCTCTGTTCACATGAACCAATTCGTCCATATTTATACACACACACAAACTGATGACTGGATGCCGACCAAAGCGGAAAACTTTCCACCAAATGTTATCGGGAATCTGGACTTTGGCTCCTCACAAACCTCGCTTAACTTCGTGAAATGCTCGGTAAATGCTCCAGCTTTAACTCATATAATGCCCAGGTTATCGGTGAGTAGGGGGGTGGTAGTTGGGAAGACAACACTATGTGTGCAATAGGTACAGTGGGAGAAGGTCAGGCCATATATCTAGGCTTGGTTGGCTACTGCCCCACTGTCTGGGGTAACAAGCTCCCAATCAATAAAAGAGAGGATTGGCCCAGTCCCTGAGTGAAACAGAAGCTTCTCCCACTCTGGCCTGAACTTTGTGCAGCTCGCTCTAATGATCTAAAACTTGCCGCAATCAGTGAATTGCCATGAAAGAAAATGCCATACAAGATGGTAATTCTCTTCAGTTTTCCCCCGACACCCGTGAACGTGTTGGGAGAAAGCAGGTTGACCTAGAGCACTGAACGGGCCAGTTCCTTACGGAACATAGTGACTTCAATACCCGGCTCCACTTCTCTTCTCTCAAAGATTCTCCATCCTGCACGTCTTGCGCCTCCTGCTACACGTAGTTCCCACAACAATGAACGACGGATGTTGGAAGAGCATACAAATCTACGAGCAATGCAACGCATGCTTTTAACTGTACGCCCAGTTTGCGTAGAAGTTTGGGGCAAAGAAATGTGGTCACAGTTGATCTGCTCCTTTGAAACGTGCCACCCAAGTAAATAGTTGGATCAGCTGAGAAACTAGATTAAGAACTCCTCTCAGACGGTACGGGACTCCCCAGCTGCTCAGACCTGTGCACGGTTTAACATGGGCAACAGCTCTCCACTTGGAGACTGGCAAAAAACGTCGGCAGTCTCCGGCAGTCTTGACAAAAGAAATTTTTGTCAAAAACCCAACAGTAGTTCAGTCCACAGCGCAAGGGGGAAACTAACAAAATAGGAAAATGAGAAAATAAATAAAATTAAGAAAGAAAGAAAGAAATAATAGAGGGAGCGGAAAGCCTGTTGGCGGTGGCCTTGGGTAGGCAGGGGATGGGTACACTCCAGGGAGGCCGTGAGTGCTAAGGCGATAGGACGCCTGCTGGACGCTAGCACCCCAGGGTGAGAGAGACTCCGGGACCTGGGTGCTTCGGGAGTCACCCCGGCTTTGTCACAGCGGAGAAGGCGCGTGCTAGTGGCACCACGGTTTATGGGAGATTTTGTGTTCCGAGGGAGCCAATTTGCAGCCAGCGTAATGCACAGCACGCATACGACCGTGGTCGTCTTGCTGTGCCAGCAGGGCACCCAAGGCAGTGTTACTGGCATCTGTGAATAGGTAGAAGGGACGGTTAAAATCAGTCAAACCACATGACACGGCTTAAAAACCACCGTCCATGTCATATTTTGCCTTTAACATGGCATAAAACTACGTTCTGTCGCACAAAAATCCCATTTCGTATCTACATGTGCTCGCCTATGCAGCCACTCGATTGGACGAAACCCATATGGTTGTTATGGACAAACAATAGTTTGAAAAATTAGCTGAAATTGAAATTATGGCAGTTTTTTAGCATTTATGTCCTGCTTGCTATCGTTTCTTCGATATTTTTTGATGCTGAGTCGAGTAAAATGGATTTCATAGGTGCAGGACTCCGTCTCGATGGGGAGCGGTGTAGTCACAGTAAACATAGTGGGGAGAATTCTAATAGTTGAAATAACCCGAGGGACGATGTAGCGAAATGGGTTTCTCCCTGACCCGCGCTCATTTCTTCTCACTTCCCGCCTCACCCCAACTAGCGGGCCGTACCACCCGTCGTGAAGCCGTCGGAATTTTTAGTTGTTCCATTGTCGTCAGGTCATGTTACGTATCGTTTACTGGTATTTTTCGACGCCGAAGAGAATGGGAGTCTCGGATATGTTGAACAAACATCGGCGTCAGCATATGATATATTTCTTGATACATACATGTTAAATTCTTAACGTTCGTCGACGTTGGGTTTAATAGGATAGGTCTCAACCATGCTGTCTGTGCGAGAGATTAATAAACGGTTGTATAACAATTTGCAGTATTTTTGTTTCATTCAATTCGCATTAACTCGGTAAACCATTACGTTCAACGTAGGTAATTGAATTGTCAGGTATCTTATTAGCCAGATGTTTTTTAAACTGAATTAAAATAAATTTTCATCGAAACATTTATTTTGAATAACCCTATGTTTTCGGTCAGAAATTTTTTTGACAACCCCCCCCCTCCCCTCAAAATTTGATACTTTACGTTTCAAGACATCGACATTCCAAATCTGCAATGTCCCTCCGCCGTCCGGGCCGTTATGTACCTTCTACGTTTTCTAAAAATCCGTTCTTTCGCACAAATACCTCATTTGATATCTAGTTGTGCCCGCTTGCTCGGTAATCCGATCGGACGAAGCACATTGTTGTTATCGGTGAAAAATGGTTAAACTAATTAACGAAAACGTAATTTCGGCAGTTACGCTCAAATACGCCATGCTCGGTATCGTTTTCCAGATATTTTTAGATGATAGGTCGAATGAAATAATTCGCATAGGTGTACTGATAGACCGAAAATAGTGAAATAACAGTAATTATAGTGAGCCAAAGTCTCGTAATTGAAACAACTCGCCGGACAATAACTGTTGGGTGCACGAAAGGGGGAGTTGGGGATTGCAATAAAACTGGAACTCGGTGAGCGTGAGGAGGACTGTATTATACATGCTTGCGGAATTGAGTAGAATTAGAATTGAGGTGAGATGGGTTACAACTGGGAGGCAAGGGCAGTAGTCAGAATGCGTGAACTGGCAACCGTGTGAGAGAGTGAGAAGTGACTGGGGAGGTAGTTGGAAGCGGAATGATTTAGGAAGAGCTCTGTCGTCGATAGGAAAATGAAATTGGGAGAAAGAAATAAAGAAAGGGGAAAACCTAGAAAAGGGGGCTGGGGGGCCCGCAGCTGAGGAATTCCCGCAGGTGAGGGGCAGGTATTGAAATGGTTGGAGACAATTAGGCGGTCGGAGACAATGACGCGGGGAAGTCCGAGGTCAAAGACTCGGACCACTTCGACGCTTTGCGTCGAACAATAACTACAGCGAGAATAATCGTTTCATCGTTAGCACGCCCTCAGATCTCACTCTAATCACCCGTCAGCTCGACTCGTCTCGTTGTGCCAATTGCCTGCAGGCGCCTGGAATTTGTAAATTTCGTCGTTTCGTAGTAGTTGGGTATTTGATATCGTTCATTGGTATTTTTCGATGCTGAATCCAATGGGATGGGTCTTGGAGGTGAGTGACTACGTCAAGATGTGCAAGAGGGTTTTCTGTTCTGCTCTCACAATTTTCCCATGAATAAAAATTTATTTGAATATGTACACGCGCAAAATTTAAAAGAAGTCGTTGCAGGCGTTTAAAAAATAAAATAAAAAAGACTTGTGTCTAACTATGTTATGGTTAACACTGTGCCAATTTCGGCGTTCCTTGTAGACCTGTAGGCTGAATATCGTACTTGAGCCGATTTGCCCTTCAAAGACACAGATTTGGTTACTTACGTTCTGACCGCTCCAGACATACACGCAGAGGTGATATGTAGAGGAGATTGTCATTAATTTTTTTTTAATTCCAAAAGGCATAAACAATAGAACGTTCAAATATTCTTCACGAATGGTGGGGTGATGCAAAAATTGCCTAGTTACGTTGGAAAATTTAGTGCGATATGCAAAAAATGGTTCAATGTGATTTTAAAAAAAATTCTGTGGGAATCGTTTGGAAATTGTGGTCCGAATTTCCAAAACGCGTTGTGAAACATTGTAAATGACGGTAATAACCCGAGCCCGATTGGTTACAGAATCCAGTGAAAATAGGAAAAATTTAAGTATTTAACCAGAATTGTTGAAATTTGAACAAAACTGTATGATTAGCGCGGTGGAGGGGGGAGGGGATGAAATTAGTTGAGAATGTGACAAATAATCGTTCATAGAGTGTTTGCGGTAAGAAAAATGGGGAAAAAGTAATTGAGAGCTGAGTTTGATCTGATGGGGAATGGAGTGAGAACGGTAAGGCTTATAAACAGCGAAAACCCATACTCTTTCCGAATGGGGTCAACTCGTTGGAAAGTGAGCGGCATTAGAGTGAAAATAGTCGAATTGAGTTGTTATCCGGATCCATACATAAACTTATCGATGTCAGAACACGCTCCATACTCACGTACACACCACTGGCAGCTCATCGCACCTCGGGGTTTAAGTAATCGGAGCGGCCTCTTCACGTTCGGTGCAGGTTCCAGCCCCATCCAGCAGAGCTCTAATTAGCTCTAATCTTGTAAATTTGTGTAACCCCCCATCCCCCCAAGTTAGTATATATTTCAACGGGCACGGATCCAACTACCGGAGACCTCTGTTCTGAGAGATCGTTCAAAATCTGGAGTCTGGAGACCTACTGGCCGCCCGCCCGTTTGCTCAAAGGCAAAAAAAAAGCCGATTGGAGCGAGTCCAACGGGGTCTTGGGGGCTTCTGCTGCGAACACGTTAACTGGCAAAATTTTAGTTACGAACGGGTATGTGAGGCACTTATCGGATAAAACCGAATCGGTTCAACCTTCATAAGCGGCTTGCGAATGCCTCCACGACATTATTTTCCTACGTGGCTCCAACTATTTTGACTGAAATTTTTGTACGAACGATTTAAAATGGCAAAAAAGGCGCAATAAACTTCACATTCACATTTGGGGGGAAATGGCGATAGCAGCTGAACGAATTAACGCAAGTTTCGGAGAAAAAATTATTTTAGCCCAAGTTTTTCCTAATAATCCCAATCACATTGCCACAGATTTTCAAGAAAAGGGTAGTAGTTCAAATAACTATATATACGATAAGGGAAGAGTTTATTAACGCTCATAAGATAATTAGAAGGAACTCCATAAATATCTAAATTCTAACTACCTCCGTTTAACTCAACATTTCTTGAAGTTATTTCTCAATAATTCCAAAACAGTTAACTCGATCCTCCTTGAAATTATCATGTTGAGAGTTTCATGAACTATCCATGCTCTGGTTACTGAATAATCGTCCTGGCATTCGTAGGAGCAACCCAATAAATTCTGGAACTTCAAGTTATCGTACAGAGTGGCAAATAAGTTAAATTATTTGCTGAAGTGACCAAACTAGCTGGATGCAAAATCAGATTTCTGTGTCGTTCTTTCGTTGATAACTGTTTTACGCTGGAGGAATATGAAGCCCGAGAAAGTTGAAGGGGGCGATATCTTTTAACATTTGAGTAGTAACACGAGTTAGAAGAAATTGACAGAAAAAAAAGAAGAAACAGTATATATACAAAGTCATCAAAGATATTTCTTTCTGAACCAATTGAGTTCTAACGACCTTGTGGCGGCTGATGGAGCTGATCTTATAAGTATACTCTGCTGGGGAAGTGAAAACTTGACGCTACAAGAGACAAAAATAAGTTTCAATAAATCAAATAAATTCTTTAAGTTTAGATACAACCGTTTTTTGTAATGCTTATAACTGGCAAATACGCTATGGTTAATATTACAGCCAAATTAGAAGCGTAATACTTCGAAATATATTTTTTTCTTTGGACGCTCAGGTAGCTGAATATTCGAGGACGTTGCCGTACGACAATGCACGGCGAGGCACATACGTTCCGGTAGTTGACCCCTTTTATAAACCAACACACTCGATTAAAATGTGCGTAACAACACACAACTTTCCGTAGCCCCGAAAAATTCGACGACCTGCTACTTACACGGGCGCTATATCTTCGTTCAACGCATTTGTACAGAAACATTTATGGAGAATAAAATGCAGGTAACAGTTAGTTGAGAGTACTCTGTAATTTCGATCACATTCAAATTCGTCGAATTTTGACCTATTAGTTGACATAAGAAATTTTAGTCAAAAACTGACGAATTGAAACTTGAAAATTGTTTCACGAGTAGGTGAGATGGAGTACTTTATACATTATCTTGTCTGCTTTCCTCATATTGAGGTCTCTTTGGAGCGGAGGTCGTTCGGAATTACTCAAATTTAGCTCAAAAATTGACATTAGTTGATACCTGCTAACGGCGTGATGGAGTTCCACATACGCCGACTATACCATAAAATGTTATCTGCCACCTTAAAAAGGAGTCACTAAAATAGGGTTGTTCAGTATTTCGTAACCCCCGTAAATTTGTATACAGGCGCTATACTCGTATTTTCGCTCAACATTTATGGAAAACGAAATGTAGGTACTAGTTGCTTAAGAGTACTCCGTGAGTATGATAGAAATCGTTGGAGTTGTTTGTGAGAAAACCGGGAAAACAATATTAGTATTCGACTAATCTCGTTTGCCGAGTTATCATAGCCAGTATCTCCGTTCAACAGATAGATGCAGAGGTAGTCGAAGAGAACAGACTGTGGGCATGTGTAGCTTAAACACACCCAATTAGATTCATGAAACCCAGTGATGCAGTTACTCAAAAAATTACAAAAATGTTCAAAAAACATTATTTTCAACACATTTTCATTTTTATCTCCGTTCAATTGACTATCCGAGAAAAATTCATTGATAAATACATATAATTATTAATTATACAAACACAGTTTGGAGAAAATCGTTGAAACCGTTTTGCCAAAAAGCGTAAAACACATATTTTGGCTGTTTATGCTTATGTCTCCGCTCGCCGTATTTTCATGGAAACATTTATTGAGAAGAAAAGTTAGATACTAATTTGAGGAGGATAATTTGAAAATTTAATTAAAATTGCTGAAGCTGTTTTCGTGAAAAATGCGACAACCCCTAGTTTTTGGAACGTTTTCTCCCCCATCCCTCTTTCCCGTTTACCGAAATCGCCCATAACCTTATTTTCGCGTCTACAAAAAATAACAAACAAAACGAAAATATCTGGTGCGTTGCAACACACAACTTTCCTTCGCTCTGCGTCAATTCACTCGTGTACATGGTTTTTTCCACTTACTCAATTGATTATTCACTCATTCATCCGGAACTGTAAGCACTACCGCTTTGTGCTGCTGTGAAGTATTGTTTCACCAAGTTCAAACGAACTGAGTGATTAAATGAATTGAGTTAGTAGAAAAAGCCATGTACAATGTGAATTGACGTAGAGCTAAGGAAAGTTGTGCGTTGCAACCCACCGGATATTTTCTTTAAACATTCTAGTAACATTTCACTGGAGTTTAAAAGGAACATATTTTAAACACTCACCCTATAGGTATTAAATTGGACTACAATACCAATTTTTTGAAACATTCTATCAACATTATAGTGGAGTTTATAAGGAAAAAACAGCGCTAAAAACGCTTTTCGTCGACAATTTTGATCATTTATTGTGCTGCTCTCGTAATTTTCGCACAAATGAGAATTGTATGGTATAGTTGCCATGTTGGGAGCCACCAATATAAAACATTTAATCAAAACCGTTGGAGCCGTTTTTGAGAAAAAAAGTTGGTGTTTTGACCACTATGATAACTATAGTTAACTTTCGATGGATTTTGTTCATACCCTCATTTTGGCGTTCCGTGGTAACTTGCGAGCGAGATATCAAGTTTGAGCTGATTTGATACGGTCGTTTTCTCTAAAAATCTTTAACAGACACACACACACGCAGACCATTTTCCCAAATATTGTTTTTCGGACTCAGGAGGGTCTGATGAAAACTCAAAAAATATCTGGTGCGTAGCAACACACAGCTTACCGCCACCCTCGTAAGTTCCAACACCACCTACATAAGCGGGCGCTATATCTTCGTTCAACGCATTTTTACAGGAACATTTATGGAGTACAAAATGTACGTAACGTATTTTGTACGTACTAATTAGCTGAGAGTACTCCCAAAGTTTGATCGAAATCG
The DNA here is from genome assembly GCA_020466155.1 of Pachypeltis micranthus. Taxonomy (NCBI): domain Eukaryota; kingdom Metazoa; phylum Arthropoda; class Insecta; order Hemiptera; family Miridae; genus Pachypeltis; species Pachypeltis micranthus. Next base: position 33,814,062 of record CM035773.1, read on the forward strand.
TTAGAGCCGTTTTTGAGAAAATCGGAATACCGATAAATTAATATTCGACAAATCTCCTTTTCTGAGTTAACTTGGCTTATATCTCCGTTCAACATATATATACAGAAATAATTATGGAGAACGAAATGTGGGTATGGGTGACTAAAAGACACTACATTAAGATTTATCACATCTGATGAAGACGTTACCCTGGAATTTACGGAAATGTTCGAAAAAACGTTATTTTCGAAACATTTTGATTTCTATCTCTGTTCAATGGACTATCAGAGGAACATTTATTGAGAACGATATGTAGGTATTAACTATTCAAAAACATCTCTAAAGTTTGGTGATAATCGTTGTAGCCGTTTTGCCAAAAAGCGTAAGAAACCTATTTTTGATTCCTATATCTCCGTTCACCGTATTTTCATGGAGATATGTATGGAGAAGAAAAGTTAGGTATTGATTAGTAAAAGATAATGTGGAAGTTTGATCAAAGTCGTTAGAGCCGTTTCCGAGAAAAATGCGAAAAACCCTAGTTTTTGGTACATTTTCGTCCCCCACCCCCCTTCCCATCGGCCAAAATCGTCCATAACCTTATTTTGGTGTCTACAAAAAATAACGAACAAAACAAAAAGAACCAGCTCAATCGGATCAGCCGTTCTCCCGCAAATCGAACTACAGACACACACACACACATACACACGGACCACGTGCCGAAATTAGGTTTTTTAGACTCAGTAGGCCTCAAAACGTAAAGATCTGAAGAAAACCCAATTTTTTTTTTTTTTGGCCCGATTACTATACTTTCCTTCCCTTCGGGTAGCGGAAAGTAATTATTTTTCAGTCGATTACATAACTTTCCTTTCTACTTTGTAGAGCCAAGGAAAGTAAAAACAACCAGCTCAATCGGTCCAGCCGTTATCCCGAAAATCGAACTACAGACACAAACAATCCACGCGCTGAAATTAGGTTTGTCAGACTCAGTAGTCCTCTAAACGTCTGACGAAAACCCAATTTTTTTCTTGACACGATCACTATACGTTTCTGACCCATTGAGTAATAGTCGTCTTACATTCAGTACGTCAAACTCACGATAAAGCAAAATAGTGGGGAATCGTGAACACATCCTGAGTATAATCACAAGTATAACATTCTGCGACACCTGTAAAGAACCCAACGAAGATTGACGAGCACTTCCTAATACTGCAATAGCGAACTTCACTGTAGGAACAAATTGGAGCTTCTCTTCCTCATCCAAAGTAAATGTAATGTAGACAAAAAGTTCCGCGCTTATTTGAAGACATGAAACAATTTTCTTAATTTCTAAAACACTGTTTCAATATGATGTTTAAATTACAGTTTACAGGCAAATATAACAGCAAGACACTACACCTACAGGGTTCCCTTCTAAGAAAAGATATGTAACGGTGAAATGACAATCCTGAGACAACAGACCATGATTGGAAAATAAAAACTTGATCAACATTAAGGCACAAAAATCAACATGTATCCAGTGCTTAACTAGGAATAAGTTATAATTTATTGCTTGCATTAGTTCAGCGTGTTCCTTTTCAGTTAGCTAACAAGCGGTTGTTAAATCACTCTCGTTGCTAGCTCAGTAAGAGTGCGTTATGCTGAAGCGTGGTCGTTAGGTGGAGTGTTGGGAAGAGGAGTACGACGGATAAACTGGTGTAATACCCCGAGCAAAGTGGTTGTACGGAGGATAAGGTAAAATAGAGATATAGGCGAAAGGGCATGTGCCTCAGCCTATGATTGGAGCCTCTCATCCTCATCCCCCCCATCATCCATCTAACCCCTTCAGCTTTCAAGGGATGGAGCCGCCCGAGTATTTACCGAGATGAAGCCGTGACCGGGTTCTCCAAATATGCACTTGGCCTTTTCAAGTCGAGCCAACTGTTACATAAACCCTCTCAGGGAATTTTGGCGTAGTAGCGGATGGATCTCTCTCGCATAAATTCAAAGATCGACCTGTTACTCGATTCGTCAGAGGTGGAGTTGTGAAAGTGAGCAAACAACGAATGGAACGAGCGGCGTGAGAAACTAATTCCATTTCAGAGTCAGAGCCGATGAACTGTTTTCAGGTAACTAACTGATTCAGTTTTGTCTGCTTCGCCCTGGGAAACTGTAGTTTAGATTAGTTAATGGAATAGTTTCCATTGAAGCCAGATGCGAATGCTATTACCGGAGCTCACCGTCCCGCGAAAAAATTGTTTTCAAACCTTTGAGATGTATTTTTTCTGTGCGAGTTATATTTCATGGCGTGCGGAGTTTTATTCCGAAGTCCAAAAAGAGTTATGAGTGACCGTCTTTCAAAGAGTCGAGGTTGCCATATTACTCAGCAGTTTTAAGGGTTCAGGTTCGTTTGTCATCCCTGCGATATACTGGCAATCAACAATCCTCTTCTGGCTGAGCAACGCCGGGGCGATTCGAGAAACGTACCTTCAGTTTTTATTGGAACTCAACGTGGTATTAGTCGGGCTGCCGCGTCCTCCACTGGGCCCCCAGCCTGTTTTGGATCGAGAAGATGGCATGGGAAGCTACATCTACCATTGCCCTGCAGCGCAATGCACCCTGCTCTACGTGTGCATATCTGATCCATCCATATTTGTTGTAGTTGATTTTTTGCAGCACAACTTCCATAGGTTCCCTACGGGCAGTTCATCCTACGCAAGTATGGTTACTTTTGATCTTTTTACTTTCCGCTACCCGAAGGGAAGGAAAGTATAGTAATCGGCCAAAAAAAAATTTGGGTTTTCTTCAGATCTTTACGTTTCAGCCCCTACTGAGTCTAAAAAACCTAATTTCGGCGCGTGGTCCGTGTGTGTGTGTGCGTGTGTGTGTGTGTGTGTGTGTGTGTGTGTGTGTCTGTAGTTCGATTTGCGGGAGAACGGCTGATCCGATTGAGCTGGTTCTTTTTTTGTTTTGTTCGTTATTTTTTGTAGACACCAAAATAAGGTTATGGACGATTTCGGCCGATGGGAAGGGGGGAGGGGGGACGAAGATGTACCAAAAGCTAGGGGTTTTCGCATTTTTCTCGAAAACGGCTCTAACGATTTTGATTAAACTTTCAAATTACTTTCTGCTGATCAATACCTAACTTTTCTTCTCCATACATATCTCCATGAAAATACGGTGAACAGAGATATGGGCCCCTGAAGCAAAAATAGGTTTTTTACGCTTTTTGGCAAAACGGCTTCAGCGATTTTCACCAAACTCACAGGGTGTTTTCAAATAGTTGATACCTACATATTCTTTTCAATAAATGTTCCTGTGACGGTCCATTGAACAGAGATAAAAATCAAAATGTTTCGAAAATAACGTTTTTTCTAACATTTCCGTAAATTCCAGGGTGACTTTTTCACCAGGTGTGATAAATCTTAATGGAGTGTCTTTGAGTTACCCATACCAACATTTCGTTCCCCATACTTATTTCTGTATATATATGTTGAACGGAGATATAAGCCAAGTTAACTCAGAAAAGGAGATTTGTCGAATATTAATTTATCGGTATTCCAATTTTCTCAAAAACGGCTCTAACGATTTCGATCAAACTTTCGGAGTACTCTCAGCTAAGTAGTCCCTACATTTTGTTCTCCATAAATGTTCCTGTAAAAATGCGTTGAACGAAGATATAGCGCCCGCCCATGTAGATGGTGTTCGAACTTAAAGGGGTGGCGGAAAGTTGTGTGTTGCTACGCACCAGATATTTTCTCAGTGTTTTTCCTTCAATACCACGAACGTTGGTTGTTATTATGAGCACTGCTATTAGACTGAATTTGGATATGTCGGTCGAAATAGTCAACTTCTGAGAGTAATTTGAATGTACAAATGCAAAGTAACCTTCAGTAGAAAACTGGAAATTAACGCTACAAGTTGCTTCAAGATTGTGTCTGTATCGGAAATCAGAAACACAACTCAATCAACAGGTCTTTTGACCGTACTCACGGCAGTGGACTTTGTATCGATAAAGCAATACTTCTACTACATTTCGATTTATCATCCTGTGCATCTTAGGCGATAGGCATATTCTCATTCTGTGAGCGATATTTTTTTGAACGTCAAATACTACACCTCCGTCTTCCCTCCTAATTTCAAAGTGTAGAGAATTTCAAAGTGATTATCGAGTATTTTCCCTCCTTCGGTCAGCCCCACAAAATGATGAGTTGGGTTCAAAGTTGACTGTTTAATGCCTATCCCTCCACCCCTTTTTGGTATATTATTCGTTTTGAATAATACGTCAATGTTTTCAATCGGTAACATTATTTACGACACCCCTCAGGGTTGGACCGATTCAAAGGAAGGGGATTCAAAATCTGCAATGTCTGTTCACCGCCCACAGTCCAGTTTTATCTTTCAACTTGGTTTAAATAATCTGTTATTTCACAATAAAACTCCTTTTAGGATGTACTTGTACCTGTCTAGTCGCCGATCTGATCTGAAGAGACCCATTTTGTTGCGGGCAAGTAATGGATTAAGAAATTATCCACAATTATTGCAACCGCATCGTGTTTGGTATCGTTTCCTTGGTATTTTTCGATAGTGAGCCGAATAGGACGGGTGCCACAGGAGTAGGACTGGGCCTAGACGGAAAACCGTGAAATATAGTGAGGCAAATTGTGCTACTTGAAGGAACTCAAGACACAGTGAAAGTTATCGTTTCTTCCTGGGCAGCACTCATTTCTCTCGCTTCCTCCGGTTTCACTCCACAACCGTCTGTCCGACGGCTAATTGCCTAACATGGCCTAAAAAATGTCAAATATCGTTGTTCCGTTGTCGTGATCACGCTTCGTATCGTTTACTAGTATTTTTCGTTGTTGAATCAAATGGGATGAGTCCCACAAGTGCACTTCAAACATTACCGTTTACGTAAGAGTTCATGGTTTAATTCTGCAAGTCTGAGCGCAGGTCACTTAAATTGTTCAAGGAGTCGTTTTTTCATTAACGAGGTTATTATGGTTGTTAGGCGCACGAGAGGGGGAGCTTGAGGATCGAAATAAAAATGAAACTCAGTGAGCGTAAGGAGGACTGTTGAGTTAAAAATGAGCTGAGATGGAGTACAAATGGACGACACAAGGGCAGTACCCGGAACGTGTGAACTGGCGCGGGCAACTGTATGGGAGAGTGAGAATTTACTGGGGCGATAGTTGGATGCAGAATGATTTCTGAAATGCTTGGAGAGGAAAAGTGAAATTGGGCGGAAAGAAGTAAAGAATGGGGAAGGGGGCTGTTCGACGCAAAGCGTCGAAGTTGTCAGAGTCTTTGACCTCGGACTTCCCCGCGTCATTGTCTCCGACCGCCTAATTGTCTCCAACCATTTCAATACCTGACCCTCACCTGCGGGAATCCCTTAGCTGCGGGCCCCCAGCCCCCTTTTCTAGGTTTTCCCCTTTCTTTATTTCTTTCTCCCAATTTCATTTTCCTATCGATGACAGAGCTCTTCCAAAATCATTCTGCTTCCAACAACCACTCCAGTAACTTCTCACTTTCTCACTAGTTGCCCGCGCCAGTTCACGCGTTCCGAGTACTGCCCTTGTGTCGCCCATTTGTACTTCATCTCACCTCAATTTTACTCAACACATTTCCGCAAGCACGTATAATACAGTCCTCCTCACGCTCACCGAGTTCCAGTTTTATTGCAATCCCCAACCCCCCCCCCTTTCGTGCACCCAACAGGGGCTGTTAGAACCAGCCGACCGCTGCAACGAGGGAATCCCAGCAGAGCGGTTCCCGCAGGTGAGGGGCAGGTATTGAAATGGACGGGGACAATGACTGGGGAAATCTGAGGTCAAGACTCTAACCAATTTGACGCTTTGCAGGTAAAAATATCCGTTTCGTAAAGTTTCGTGTTTTAGTTATTCCATCAGTTAAATTTCACGCGCTTATTGTAAATAGCTAACGCAATTCCCAAGCTCGTCGCCCCAATTCGTAGGCAAGCATTGGTTTAGCCATTATCTTACTCCTGGTTTTACAGTAAAGGACCCAGTAGATCATTACTAGCCCGGTGCTGAGTATCTGTGTTTCTCGGGTAATGAAGTCGGGAGTAGTGACCGTATTATCGAAGTTGAGTAGTCACCCCGTTGCTCATATTTATGAGTGCCAACTATTGACAGGTCCGTTTTTCCACGTCCCATCCATTTTCTTCAAATGCTGTCAACTGCAGGCGTTACTTCCATACTCCCCACCCCCACCCCCGCCTGCGGGCTACTTCATGTCTTGCTCATCGCTCCGCTTCGAAATAAACAACTTAACTCCTCCCTATTTTCATCCTCGCTCTTCTTCCTTCCTCTAATTTCCCCCTTTCTAGCTCCACGTTATTCCCAGCTTTGTGCGGCTTAATCTTCCTACGGTTTTTTTTAAAGGGATTCCCGTGCGTTGAGCAGAAAATGGGAGAAAAAGGGAGCGGTTTCTGCATTATAACGCCTTCTTTAGAATATTCTTTACGTGCGTCCCTTTCAACGAGCAGAAATGCTCGAGATGAACCTCGCCTCTTCAGATCTGACCAACTAAACAAGAGATTCGTTTGGAAGGAAAAAGGTAGCTCCCAGAATTTCCGTCCCTAAACTCGCTTTCCAAACGAATTCTTTCAGTTGTTATTTTATCTTCTTTGTTCCAGTACACGCAAACCTATAGCCGCAGAAAATTCCCTCTTTATCCGAGTGAGCTGAACTCCTTCCTCTTCACTTATAACTGGGCGTTGTTGGTCGTTAGATTCTGTGAAGCTGGAAAGGCTTGAGACGCATTGAAAAGGGACAGTGGCCGCGCTTTCACAAGTTATTCGCTTCGCAGAGTGTCACTCGACGTTTAACATTTGCGTCGACTCTTGATGCTTCTTCGTTATATCAAAGATCGAGCGGATCTCATACGGGTAATCACAAAATTGGTCTCACCCCCGAAAATTAGCTCATTAAATATTTTGCGTATTGATTGCGTTTCTCACAATGATTACCTCCCCCACCTGCCCTGGGTGGACGATGTAATGTCTTTGTGCGTTACATTCAGTTTTAATGTGTTACTGGTGACGACTGAACCGCATAAATCCCTGTCGGAATAAGGTCCTCAAAGTGAGGCATAGTCCGAATTTGGAGAACCATAGGGGCTGCCGGTTCAATCAAAAGTCAATCCGAGTGATTAGTACTTTGAGCCTACTGGCTCTTTGGAATTGGAGTACTGGATTTGCTCGTTCGAATAATTGACCCTGAATGTTTGTTGATTGCTGTGGTGCGTGATATATTTCGTATGTACATCTTGACTCACATGTGGAATGTGTGACGCACTCTAGTAGGTGATGACCAGATGTTCATGTGGTTCGTTTCCCGATGGTGTCTCGGCTTCGCCTCGTCCCCCATTTCTATTCTCGCATCGCTTCCGTTTAGTATTGCTTCATATTAAAAAAAACTAATTTTTCTTACGAGTACAGAGTGATATTTCCTTATTTCTCCGTGTGCTTAATTGAATTTAAAGCTTTCATTAACACTAAAAGAACTTCGAACTGGTAAGTGTACTTTGAATATTTACAGTATTTTGACTCGGCTTGAATCAGAATGATGGTCTCATTCACCTCTGAAGTAGCCTCGTTTGAACCGTTTAGCTGGCAATTCCGTTAACATTCGCGATGAACTATGTAGAAATAAACACCCTTCCAATAATTCTCTCACATTCAAATATTTGCTTGACTTGAGTTACACTCAGTATCAACCAGTTCGAATTAGTTTTGACATTTTATGTCTTTACTTTGCTACATAAACTCGAAAATGTAACGGCCAAGCGTCACGAAAATTAACCTTTGAGGCCGATTGTACAACCCAACGTTTTAACCCGAGTTGCTACCGCAGTCCCTGTGGCGTAATGCATAAGGCATCGGTCTCCTAAACTGGAGGTTATGGGTTCGGGACCCACCTAGGTAACGATTCTTTTTGACATTTTATGTCTTTACGTTGCTACATAAACTCGAAAATGAAACGCAGGATATGTAACGGAGAAGCGTCACTAAATTTGTGTTGGGTTAAGTGCATGGTAACGTCATAAAATGTCCCTCGTGGTTGCGTACTTGTACGGAAGCTGTACCCACCGTTTGTGTTAGTGATTTTAAATTTTGACATTTTAAAGAAAAAGACAATTTTAGTGATTTTGGCCTCTAACTATTCTTCAGCATTGCCCAAAAACTGCTTTTCGTCCCCCCCCCTTACTCCAAATTAATTAACGTCCCTTCACTTCAAGAGGCCGGATCACCACTATTCGACGGTGTTGTCGAATATTTTGGGATTACACATTGGCTCTTCCTGGCCAAAAAATTGAAAAGCCCCATTGCGTGTGGATTTTCTGGTTGTGGTCGTTCGAAACCCTCAGGAATTGGTGAGTTACCTTAGGCGTGGATGCTAGTCGTTTCGACGATCAAGTGACATTCCTGTGTTTACGTTAGTGTGATGACAGGAGAAGTGTGAAGGAGCGGGAACCTATGAAATATTTATCTCTTCTCTTCAATGTTGTGCCCTCGCCCCACGCGTGCAGACATTTCGTTTTATCATATCACGTCACACGGCAAGTTGCAATTTAAACTCCAACGTTGATTGCACTCACGTTCAAAGAAAACCCCTTCAGCGCGATAGGTTTCAATATCGGCGTTCATATCAATGATTACCTCTTCCAACGCGGAGTCGTCAAAAACTGGCATCTTTTCCTCGTGTATCAGATTCAATAGGATGATTTGCGACGACAATATCAAAAGGGAGGAGCGATAGAACGAATATAGCGCAGCAGGTGGGGGATATAGCCGAGCAGATGTCGACAAATGGCAAGAGCTATAACCTCCCCTGCCTTTAACGTAATGCGTCGAAATGTAGTCGAGATGTTTCGTTTCGGCTCGAATTCCCTCAACAGCTGTTCTTTTTGCTGTACATTGTACGTGAAAAAACTCGAGAATAAGGAAAAACGAAAAAACAGAGTCGGAATTTTATGTCTTACAGCGAATGGATGTTTGTGTAGGGGCTCCCTGAGTTGGTACTTCAAGAAATGCCGTCTCACCCGTCGTATCGCCTGTGAAATGGTTCTGTTGTTGTGGAGTCCGTCACTTCACAAACTACTTAGTTAGAATTTACGTCTTCAATAGATTGGTGTTCTCTGTAGATGGTAATTACGCCAATTGTAAATCCCGTTCTCAGTTCAGGGATCAGCCTCAGGCCATCAATTCTCCATCATCACGCACCCCCGACCCCACCATCATTCTCTTGTGTGAACGATGAAATCTCTCTTGTAACGTTAGTTGTAACTTGTTACATGACCTAAGAGAATTGATTAAACATTTGAACTCAACGCGGTGAAACTGCACCTTTCTGTAATAACTCGGATTAGTTACTCGCTCCGTTCTTCCTCCGTTTGCTCCCGTGATGACTCATTATAAGAAGCGTAGATCGTATTTCTAACGATGCAGTTCTAACAAGCTGCTAATTCATTCTAGTCCTCTCTTCAACGCTGCCAAAAAAAAAAAAAAATCACTTTTCATCCGCCTATCCTCCAAATTAATTGGCGCCCCTTTGTTGTTAGCTCTGGATTTCCCGACCTCGTTTTCATCGGCTGGGTAGGATAAAGGATCGGAACACGTCCATCGAAACCTTCTCTCAGCATTTCTCCTAAGCTTCTGTCTTTCTCATATATTTGAAATCTTATTGCTTTCATTTATCATTATTTTATGAAATAGTACAATGTCGTACTCGTCGTTCAATGCTTCTCCACTGCTTCTATCAGCCCACTATTCCTAATTCTACAGAATTATTTACCACTTTTCAATCGCATTAATGGAAATTATTATTGTATTCCAATACTTTGCTCATTTCTTATGTGCGCTATTTTTCATTTTTGAACGTGCGTTGGAATATGTTTCAATGCACGAAGAACAATAACCTGACAGTGCTGCAACAGATTGAGCAATTACACTAGCAACTGTATCACTTGAAACACGCGGTAAAATGATCAGGTGCGGGCATAGATGAAAACGGCCAATTTGGAGCCGGTTGAGACCTAAATGCAGTCTCAGTCGTGGTTGTGAGAAGGTTAACAGTGGGTAATAGGCAAAGTGCGATGTTAAACGTCGTAATTACCGTAGTTATGGGTCGGGGTGGAGGTATAGTCTGGCGGCGCCTATGGTTGCTGCGTGTGGAGTCCCACAGGGGTCTCATATCGGCCCCCAATCATTTCATCATCGTCATGAACGGGCGACGCTATAGAACCTGTCGATTTCTTAATTTATGCTGACGATGTCAAGGTGTTCGCATCACACTGACGACTGTGCCTTTCATCAGGGTAGCCTTGAGGCTCTCACAGACTGGTGACCTCTCTCTCACCCTGCACTCCATAAATACAGCATCTACAACTCACCCCTCTCCTGTCGCTACGTATTAAAGGACCTTAAAATGCTTTTTGGATACCCGGGTTTCCGTGCAACGATGCCCTTGGTTTTTTATACGCAAATCCAAGGCGTACACTTAACTCCCTTTCCTGACTGCCCCTTGCCATGCTCTTGTTCGCCTTTTCCTTAGATACGGGTCTGATCTGAGCAAGTCTCAAAATACGTTGACCACAGCTAGCTTTCCAGTCTGTCTAGCACTTCGCTGTTCCCCCTTTTGAATCCGACAAGTGAGACCTTCTAATCCTTGTATCTGAGAGTCGTCTGGCTCTGAGCTCATGGAGTTCCGCAATTAGTTTTTCCAAGGCCCCACGAAATTCCCCATCTTTGGGATTATCGTTCCTACTTGTCCACCCGCAAATCATAATAGAGCCACCAACTAACGAGGTTTCCCAGATAATTAGTGTCCCCTTCCTGTCACCCCTCCACTGGTCACAACCATCTTCCATGCGAAATCTACCAATTAAAACGCAGACCCTTTCTTTGTTAACTAACTAATCTGACGATTTTTATACCCCTCAGAAGTAGTGGTTCCCTCCCTTGTCCCTGTACTCAGAACTACTGTAATTTGTGTTATGTGTTACTGACTTCACTTCTCCTCTGTACGAGAGTTTGAACTTTGTCGTGATTCCCTAACTCTTCAATTACAAATTCGTGATGCAGTACACTGTGATTCATTCAGTCTACCCTGGTCAAAACAGGCTCTGTCTTCCGAAGGAAGTCTTATCGGTCGAGCTTATTCAGTTAGGTCATCAGGTTCCTCCGATTCACCCTCCAATCCAGATCTACTTTAAATGGTAATGTGGGTGCCTAAAGTACTTATAGGCGCTCTTACATTCTCACTGGTAATTTGTCGACATTTGGCCTGAACATCCATCAACATGACCTTTACCGAACCAGCAATACGCTGGACTTCTTGAAGAACCAAGATCCTGTAAAACCAAGAGAACTGTGTCGAATTATGCGACAGGTAGGAACAAATTCGTTGAAGTTGACGCAGGAAGATCAGTCGATTCGATAGTTCGAAGGGGTCGAAACGAATGTTCCCGGAGGTATTTAATTAACTTTCAGCAGAACGAAAAAGGGAGACAAAGCTTCAACTGAACCAACCACTCGAAAATAATTAGTTCTCTTTTATCGCGTTTCTCCCTTCGATGCTTAATGAAACATTCTGTCTCAAGCCAGCTGGCTTCGGCGCATTTTTCATCCGGCAACAGGTGAAGATCGACTCAGAAGAACGCAAACGCTCTATTTGAAAGTCGTAAAGGGCGGGAGGGGCGATAGCAGGAAGAACGGCAGGGTTGTGGTCTATGGTGGAAGAAGAAAAAGAATAGAAGAGGGCAGGGGAGATGGCAGTGACAGCGGTAGGTGCGGGCTGCTCTAATCATTCCAGTGTTTTTGCGTTACACTGAGCAAACCAGAGGAATTCTGTAGGAGTAACATTCTGTCCTGCACTTCCTGCCCATTGACTCCTACAGCTTCTCATCACTGTGGCTTCGCTGTTCGTCTATTCGTCCTAGTAAAGAAGTGCATAACTGTGACACTAACAGAGGTTAGCCCGACTGATCAAAACTTCGCTTCTACCGTTCTCTAAAAAACAAAACTACGGCACCTCTCTGGACCACTTATGCTCTCATAGACACAAAGCACAATTCAAATAAAGAACCAAGTTCGCGGTAATATTCTCCCCAACCTGCGAAGAAATGGTCCTCTCATAAGACGGCTACGGGTTCTCAAGTAATACCTAGTCAAAGCATCCAGTGACGTCTGGAAAGATAACCTTTGGGGTTGATCAAGTTGTAAGAGATGAGTCGACGAAGGCTGAAGAGACACCTACTAATATTTACAGCCAATCGCCAAGGCGTTACAGCTAGAAGCGTTTACTTCAGATAACTTTCTAAGTGAGAGATATAGGACTTGACACATACATCTGTCGCATCAGAACTAATCAAAGGCCCATTAGTAAACAAAAAGGAGCAAAACACCGCAAAATAAGTGAATAACTGTAGTTTAAGAAATAACTAAAATAATCTAGACCGAGGTAGAAATAGAAAGTGTGAAGAGGAAGAAAGAAGAAAGTATAGATGCAGAAAAAAGACTGAGAGCGCAAGGAGGATCGTAAGAACGACGAGTGAACATCATTATCCAGTGGATAAGAATTTAATGGCGGCCGCAGTTAATGCACCTCGGATGAAAGAAGAACACAATCCACGACCTCGGAACAGCCGCTCTAAACGATCTGATCACCTTCATGCTCCAATGGCTAAGGATAAGAAATACATTGGAACGCTCGAGGGGAAAAAATAGAAGGATAAGGGTAACTTCCCGGCAGGAACGTGTGTTATGTGTGATTCCGGATGGATTGTTGCGATTTCAACGAGAAAACGTTAAATTGTAATTTAGACCACCTGGACTATAGTTTTCAAACCTACGAAGATGTAAATATTGAAAACAATTTACCTGACATGGCACATTTTACCAGAAACTCCAAAATTTTATGTCTTTTTCTTTAAAACTTCAAAGTCCCAAAACATTTCACTTTCCGCTACCCAAAGGGAAAGGAAAGTATAGTAATCGTGTCGAAATTTAAAATCACTAACACAAACGGTGGGTACAGCTTTTGTACAAGTACGCATCCACGAGGGACATTTTATGTCTTTTTCTTTAAAAAATCTGTTAAAAACTACGTTTGATTGTGCTCGTTTATGGTTTCGATATAATGGCAGCGTCAATTGCAATTGACATCATCGTTTAGTCACTGAGGTTATTAAAACGTGTGATGTTACCAAGCGTTAGATTTTGTAACAGACGTTACTATGCACTTAACCCAACACAAATTTCGTGACGCTTCTCCGTTACATATCCCGCGTTACATCTACCGCGTTACATCTCCCGCGTTACATCTCCCGCGTTACATCTCCCGCGTTACATTTTCGAATTTATGTAGCAAAGTAAAAACATAAAATGTCAACAAAAAAATCGTACCCTGGTGGGACTCGAACCCGCAATCCCCTGTTTAGGAGACCGATGCCTTCTCCAATAGGCCACAGGGGATGTAGATGCAACTCGGGTTAAAAAATTTCGTGACGCTTCTCCGTAACGCCTCCAGCGTTACATTTTCGAGTTTATGTAGCAAAGTAAAGACATAAAATGTCAATATATGAATTTCGGAACAATTCAAAAAAGTGACAACGCTTCAGGTGAACGTCAAGAAAGATTTGTAATGTGTTTAGGAGATTTCTACTCGGGCAGTGGAAATTAGTTTCTGAAGCCAATTTAGTAAATCAGACTAAAATCTCTAGAACTCACCTTAAATCAAAAATAAATAACTCATCTTGGGGAGATAATAAGGAAATGAAATTAAGAACGTGACAAGACCTACTATGAAATTAATAGAAACGAGATGAAATGAATCGAACTTCTTTTTCAATATTAAATCAAGTTAAACTAATAGCTTGGATCATAATTAAACCTTTATCCAACAATATTGAAACAGGTGGGAAAAAGCACTGAAACAGACAACTGGTTGATAACAGGAAAGGCTCGATTGAGGTGCAGCGCCGGGAATCGGAAATTTCGGATTGAACAATGGCCATCGCGTCCAGCATCTCAGAGGATTCAATAACGGATGAAAGGTTATATCCTTAACAAAGTGGAAGCCAGAGACGGAGATATAAACAGCCCCAGTCGCTTCCACAAATTCAAGTGCCCCGCGCAATTAGCAAATGCGCCTGGGCTGTTCACAAAAACTCCCGTTCAACCGCCTAATCTCCCACGAACTTTCCACCAACTGGCACAAATTTAACGCAGTTGATGATACCTATCGTGAGGTGTTCGGGAAAATGTTACTTTGAAGGCTGTAAAGGTGTGAAGATACGCTTAAAATAAATCAATGAATGAAATAAATTAGTGAACCCCTTGGTGCTCGAGTATTGTCTGCAAATCAACTGCCTACAGTAAGAAGTAACGTGTATTTATGTTTTGTTTGTAAAGTTCTACTTCCCTCCTAAATGCGATTGCCGAATATAGAACATTAGCAAAACTACCAAGTACCGAAAGTCGCGCATAACAAAAGGAGAAATTACTTCATTTCTACGCGCTCGTTTGTACTCCACTTTGTATAGTCGTAAACTATCAAATTCAGAACTTCGTTCAATTCATCAATCGTTCAGCTTCTTCGAATCTGACTAGTTTTCGATTAACTAGATTGCGCGGTAGTTCTATTTGTAGAGCGTAGTCACGTCGCTCAATCGTCTTCAGGAAAACTCCTCGACTTATTCACACCTAGCAACTTCGGCAACAAAATGTCGACTTATCTGAGAAACTTGAAGAACGGATTGAAAGACGACGATTCTCAACTACTTTATCCGAACGAAAGCTTCTACCGGTCTAAAACTTTAAACCCTTATTTTCCGCCAATTGCGTCCGCTTTTGAAATTATTGCCGCGGAATTGACGCGAGAGTTGAGAAATTTCAGGCAACTTCAAAGCCGTTTGAATCCGCGTTGACGGAAACTAAAATGAAAATGATTTCCAGTAGTCAAAGTAACGTCATTTTGTGTACTAACTTTTTTCTCTTCATGTTCCACGTAATTGCAGAATAGTAAGCGCTAACCCTCCCAGAAAAATCGTATTGACAGTTTCATCAAATACCGTAACGCAATAATAAACTGTGTTGAGCCCTAGCAAGCTTTCGATCGGGTTTCTTCACCATAACTACCTTCAAAAAGAACCTTTTTCGTCAATATACAGAATGAATCGTCTAAACTGCGATCTATAGAACAATCTTCTGCCACGATATTCCCCTGATTTCTGCGGTTTACATGCCGATGAAATGGTCTACGCTCTAGACCGCAAAATGCTCGGCAGAGGTTGCACAGTCTTGAAAATGTACGAAGGAAAATTGAGTCAATTGTGTACCAAATGGGGCTTGAAGATCATACTGACAAAAACACACTGTCTCGCCCAGAACAAAATTATTGTGTGACGCGTCGAGAACTTCTCGCAGTTATTAAGAGCACTCGGCATTTCCACCATTATTTATACGGCGCACAGTTCTTACCTAGGAGAGACCACTCTACTTTGGCTTAGCTTACGTCCTTCAGAAACCCAGAGGGTTAAAGGCCCCCCTAGCGTATGACTTCAAGATAGTCCATCGGCACGGGAAATCGCATGGGAATACTGACGCTCTCTCAAAACGTCCGTTTGCTACAGACTGTCAATACAGCGGCACAAGAGAGGGGAAGGAGAGAAGCATAATTATCAGTAGACTGCAGTTCCTGCCACCATGCGATCAAACAGAACGAAAGGTCCGGTTCTTGTGGAGATGCCAAAAGAGAAGTAGAGACCAAAAACAGAAGAGACTGTGG
This sequence comes from Pachypeltis micranthus, assembly GCA_020466155.1. Taxonomy (NCBI): domain Eukaryota; kingdom Metazoa; phylum Arthropoda; class Insecta; order Hemiptera; family Miridae; genus Pachypeltis; species Pachypeltis micranthus. The sequence goes on from CM035773.1 coordinate 33,829,832, forward strand.
ATTGGAGGAATCCAAGAGCAAGACAATTACTGAATCGATGGGATTCACTCGAAATTCAAAACGATGAGCTCTACCTCAAATAGGAAGCAAAAATGGCAAATTTGGGTTACAATGGGGTGTCCCACGTGATGAAGTAGTAAATGTTCTACGCCAGGCTCATAAAAGCCCAAAAGGAGGCAATTATGGGTTTTGGCAAATCCTGAAGAAACTACAGCAACATTACTTCTGGGTTGGTATGACTAACGATGTCAGAACAATGCCACCCACACCTGTCGAGAATGTCCTTTAGTGCAAGAACCCGATCAAACCAGCTCCACTTCGACAGATTACAATCGGGGCACCCTTTGGTAGAATAGGAGTGGACATTTTGGGCCCATTATCAATCACAACGCGAGGCATGTATGTGCTGGTAGCTGTTGATTATTTTTCAAAGCGGCCAGAAGCCATATCTCTGTCCAACCAGAACGCATACACAGTAGCCGTTGCATTAATTGAACAAGTATTTTGTCGCAATGGGGTTCCCTTTGAAATTCACGTTGACCAAGGCCAAAATTTGTGTGAACCAGGTTTGTTCAGTTTTCCGTCTCGCTGGTTTGTCTCTTTCGCATATTCCTTTTCTGGTCATTAGACCTTTTATTTGGACAATGAATATGTTTGTTGTCCGGTTGCAATGCCAACATTCAATAGAAGCTGGAACATTCATGTTGGGCCTTGTAGCACATTGTAAGTGACCTCGGAGGGTTTGAGCACGTATCAACGCGTCCTGAATTGTTTGAAACGGACCACTGATGGCAACGAAACGTCCCAGTTCTGGATTGCCCGAGGAAATCAATTGCCGTAACGTATACCTTTACTAAAGTTAACGTACCTGTTAGGTGAGTCCGTCTCCTCTGGCTTGTGAGTTACTGTGGGCAAGCGCTTTCGATGTAAAGACATCATCGTCTGGCCGTTAAGTCAGTACTCACTTAGTGTCTTTACATCGAAAGCGCTTGCCCACAGTAACTCACAAGCCAGAGGAGACGGACTCACCTAACAGGTACGTTAACTTTAGTAATTTGCCTACTGGCGGACATAACCCAATTTCTTTAATACGTATACCTTTCTTAGGAACTTCTACGATCCCGACATATATTTTTGTTCGACGCAAAGCGCCGAATCAGTTCAGGTTTTTGACCTTGGAATTTCCGCACTTGCCCAATGGGACTCACCAGCGGCAAGGTCATTGTTTCTCCAAAGATCTTTGTACCTACGGAAATTCCATCTCCGCGGTTGTTTTCCTACCTTTTCCCTCTCCTCCTTTCTCAGATTTCTCTCCACAACTGATACCTCCTTCCAAAATCATTGAGCTACGAAGTATCGCCAAAGTCTGTTCTCTCCCGTTAACCAACACACTCATCACACTCCACCTTTCGCGATACGATCGCCTCCAATTCTCCCAACGGACACTTGTTTCACCTCTCATCGACTTCTAATTCGGATTTCTCTCTCCTTCCCAGTACAACCAGTTTCATGCCTTCAGAGCCCTACTTGTTCGCGCTGATATACTCAACTCCCAGTTTTCAAATCTTGTGATATACCAACTCATCAATTACAAGTTCGTGCTCAACTAAAACCCGTCCCCGAGATTCATTCACGTCTATCCTGGTCCAAACAATTTTAATTGTCCCGTTCTTTCTTTCTTAACTAGTAACAATTATCTAGGGGTTACTCTAGACCGCCGCCTCACGTGCCACAATCACATTTCTGATTATTATATTATACATCTCTTGCGAATAAAGTGCTAATATGCAAATCTCTGATTCGTTCTGTTTCGGCGTGTGCTGCATATATGGGGAACATGCCCCAATACACAATTTAAGCGACGAAAAAGCCAACCAAATTGGACTACTACGTTTTGCCCCTCCATTCGTACGGAGTCCAACTGTATATAAAAGCTTGCACTCAACTCCACGCACCAGCTTCAGTTCATGAAGCAATTTGCTACGACGGATTCAAGCCACTGGAGGATTCACTCCGTTCCTCACTCCACGACATTTTGCAGTTCATCTCTTCCGAAATAGACTGATTCACCAGCGTAACCAATTATCTCGAATATCCGGTGTCAAACCAGCAGTGTGTACAATCTGCTATCTGCATTTCGGGACGCTGAATGTCACTGTCGGTTTTCCCTGTACAGGCCTGGATTTCCTGGGAACTCCGTGAATTGGGTGGAGTTGAACCGTTAGATTGGAGGACGCAGAAACACGGTTCTATGATCATTACGTATGAGGGATTGCATTCAGCGCCTAAAAAACATGGGAATAGCGCCCTACATCCCTACATCGCGCTTTACAATCCAGGCTACACAGGGAAAATCACCAGTGGCAGCGTTTTCAGCGCCTCAAAAAATTATAAGAATAGTGCCCATCATTCTAGTGTAATGAGATAGATTCTTCGGGTGTTGCGCAATAACTACCCTTCCTTCAACAATTGTACATTTGCCGCAAGGCCCGTTCCAATAAAGTATAGTAAAGTCCAGAAGCGAATGGTTCAGAAGCGAATGGTTCTATCGATGCCTCGATCACAATCACGCGGTTCCCCCCTTCGTTCTACGACGACTTCGTGTGTCTAATTCATGAGTTGATGGCTGGAACAGCTCCCCTGAGTTGGACGGCTTTCAGCTACTTGTTACCACATAACCCTATCGTGCCCGTAACATCACTCACACTTGTTGAAAGATCATGTCCTCGTCATCATAAGGTTCTCTTTGTCTCTTCGGTGAGCAGAAGGTGAAGAGGCTCGTCTGGAGGCTACGCAGACAGTTCCTGAGTGTGCCCGGAGGCACCCGTAGTTGGGTTTTAGCATGAGTAAAAGCAGTTTAATAAATTTCGGAACTTTATGCGCTTCCAGGTTTCATGTGGAGCGTTGATCTACGTTATTCAAGTTCGTATAAACTAAATGAAGCTGCTAGAACGATAAAAACTCCTGAATGTCTCTTCTCTGAAACTGCACATGATTCACCTTGAGAGGATCAGTTGGAAATCTCAAGAAGCCAAGTTTTTTTTTTTTTTTGTACAACACACGTATATTTACATTACGTCGAAACACAAATTCAAGAGTTCAGAGGGCTGAATTCCTCGGTCGTTGAAGGAGGGATCTTTAGCCGGAACGGATTCCTGAGGAGCCTCGAGGGACGAACGACTAAGAGGAAAAGGAGAGACGAAGGAAGGCCTCTCCACTCAAAGGACCGCCCTGGCACCACGAATTGCCGCCGTTCGCTTACACGACCCCTTCGATGACCTTCGCACAAGTTGTTTTCAACTTCCCGTCCATTAGGTTTTCATCGAATTTCTCCGCAGTTTTCTGCTGCTGCTGCTTGGCGATTTCTCTTCAATGCATTAGAACTTTCCCTCTCCGCTTTCATGTTTCATTTAACGGGAATTCTCGGGATTTTCCGCTGACAAATCGATGAGCTCGCCAACCGACACTTGAGCGAGAAAGCGAAACTAACCGCGTCCGAAACGGAAATGAAATGAAGTTGCTTCGCTGTTTTGCTGTAACCACGCCCCTTTACTCCCTTTACAAAACGTTCCTGTTTGTCACATCCTCAAAAATGGCTACTCTCGCCTTAACGCCCGGAATCCCATCAATCTGACTGAGGAAATTCGTTAATCACTTTTAAACGGTTCATTTCCGCCGTTCGAAAGAGTGGGGTTTTCCCCCAAGTACCGGGCAACGATCAATGGTGCCAGGTTTTGAGAGACTCAATTTTCCATGGTACTTCCCCTACGTTCTCACGTTGAACTGGACAAGGTACGATAATCTTTTTTAAACAGTTCACTCAAGCATTTGAACAGAGATTTTCTCCTCCACGTACCAATCGACGGTCCCAGGTTTTTTTCGACCTCATGGTTTTAGATTTGGAGAAACTCGATTGTCTACTCTACTTCCCCACTCGTTTAACGTACACGACCGTTAATATCTTTTAAACAGTTCTGCAGGCAGAAGCCTAGTAGATCATCAGAGGAGTGTTTGACAACCTATGGCAGCCAGAGCCGCTCAACGAGCTTAAAGGTCGGAAAATTATACGCTCGTCAGAAGTTACCTGACACACACAACTGCCTAATGGAACGCCTATGTGGGCGGTGCACACTCTGTCCACCGAATCGAGGTAAAACCCCAGCAGGCGCGCGTGTTGAGTACATGTCGAGTTGCAGGTGGCAGAGGAGAAAGTCCAACTCATCCTTTCAACAGGAAAACATAACGGCCCACCCCCATGGCCCGCCGCTACACGCTTCTTTTCGCGAAGTGAGTCAATTACTTACGAGACTAGAGCAAGTCCTGTACTTGGGTGTAACTATAGGTGAGACGTGGCATTTCAACCAACGAAGAACCCTTGGGAGATTTACTTCATTGGTAAAGTCACCTGGGGTGTGCGTTACTAGGGCACAATTCTCATGAACAAGGCTGTTTACTCAGGCGTAATTGGCTACTGTTCAGTTGTTCTGGTTAGCAAGCTCACAGTCAATCGAAGGATAGACCCCAATTCCAGTTCTACAAGATAGTAGCCACTGAAGCCCTACATATGGTCACCCAGGTAGAAAAAGAGCTTCCGCTATTATGGGCCGAAATCTGGAACGACCTCTCTACTGACAGACCATAGAGCAACGTTAGACGACTGAACATTCGGTAGTTGGCGAGCGACATGGGAATCCTTGTGAATGGGAAGCGACACGAACGAGCTTTTCCGACATCATCCGACTACGTCTTCAGAAAAAATGGGTCTAGCGAGGCCATTAGACGAGTCAGTTCCTTTCAGAACATGGCAATACAAATGAGTAACGATTGTTGGATGAACAGTCAAACCTTCCACTCACTTGCTACTGAGGATCGCTGCCTGACACCTTTCTCCGTGGGGTGGACAGGGGCAAGTCCATTCCCCGAAATCCCCACGGAAATAAAGCGTAGGTGCTGGTGGAGCGCCTCTTGGCAATTCCGGCACGGAGGCCTGCTTAAGTCGTGGCCAAATTAAATGGGTACCACGGAGGCTTCTGCCCCTTTCAGTCGTGGTGCCGCCAGTCGTGAAGCCAAGGGTTTCAGGTTTCGCTAGAAGTTTCCCCCTGAGTTTTATGTGGTGTGTGGCAGGGGAGTAGTAGAGGCTGTAGGGCTAGGTACTCTCCCCAACTGCCAATATTACAATGCTCGATTACGTGTATCTGCTACTGAGCAATCTTATAACCGTTTCGCCCAGTTTACGACGAAAGTTCTTGCCAAAAAGAAACGGGGTCACAGTTGATCTCCATTGACACTTGCCGCCTGAGTAAATAATTGTTGTAAGTGGTAACCTGATTAAGCTAAGAAAGGTGGACAAAGTTCATTAATCTCTTTTAAAAGGTATTAAAGTAATTGGGTTAGTTCCGCCAGTAGGTAAATTACGAAAGTTAACGTTTCTGTTTGGTGAGTTCGTCTTCTCTGGCTAGTGAGATACTGTGGGCGAGCGCTTTCGATGTAAAAACATCAACGTCTGGTCGTTAAGTCAATACTGAAGTAAGTTAGTTGGTTGTGGTCTTTATATACGAAGAGAAAGGTGAACGGGATAGTGTTGCATCAGAGAAGAGGGAGGAGGAGGTCATACACCAACAGGGAAACCCATTGGAAGTGAAGGGAAAGGAACGTAAGGACAATTTTGTATGTCCTAAATAGTCTGTTGGTTGTCGATTCTAAGCCTTTTTTATGGGGTTGTCTCTAAATCCATCAGTTCATTTGCGTAGTGTCTTGAGTGGTGTAAATGTGGTGTCGCATTTTGTGTTGATTTGTTCATTCATGATCTGTTCATTGAAGTTGTTTCAACAACAAGCTCTCCAAACAGGTATGTTAACTTTCGCTCTTCCAAAAGGTTCATTTCAAAAATTAAGACAAGTGCTTTTTGCCCCAAAAGTACCAATCAGCGATCAACGATTTCAAGTATTTACCTACCTAGTCGTTTTAGGCTCTGAAGGGCTCAATTTTGCATGGTACTTCGTCAGGTTGATTAGGAGCCCGTTGGTCCAGGGGAGACGAGCTCCCTCTTTTGCCAATGAGTCAGTTGTTTCATAGGACTCATTAGAAATACGCGGTATTGTACGGTATTGGGCTATCTCCGTTTGAGGTGGTCAATTTATAGTAGCGAGGTTGTCCCCCGCCCCCTTTATGTTTGAGTAGGACAATTATTTCTTAATAACAATTTTTTCCTACGGTAATCGTTAGTTTCCTACGTCTACCCTAGACCCCACAGGTCTACGTGACAACACCCCCACTCTGTTCAAAGATGTGGACGAGGATCGTTAATCTACTTTAAACAGACCATTTCAACAAATGAAAATAGTGTTATCCCTCAATAATCAACCAAAGGTCCTAAATGTTTTTCCTGACCTCGTAATTTTAAGTTTGGGGAGTCTCAATTGAGTATTGTACTCCCCCACCATTCTAACGCTCCACCCTCCCAAGTTTCTCCGAGCTTTCTAATTCATTGTCTTGTCTCCTCACGTCACACAGTCCTTGATCACTATACGTTTCGGTTTACTATCTGTTTCGGCGGGAAGTAGAGAACAGCTCTTCTGAGGCGGGCGAACTTCCCGCCTAACGTGTAATCAAAAGAAAATAGACGGGAGAAAATACTGCTTGTGGTGGATCATACCAACTACGTGGTGTTGCAACGCGATCTCCCGTCAACATTCCCAGTATTCGTCTCACGTCATCGACGTCTTCCCCCGGCCGGTTAAGTATTGCACCAGCAGGCACACGAAGTCATTGGAAGAGTGAACCCCCCCCCCTTTGTATCTACAGCCAACTTTGCTTTCTTCCGAATACTTGAGCGTAAGACCAGATTCACCCGCCAGTTACAGTACACGGTGTTAGTCTGTCCGCAACACTATCCATTCTAATATTTTTTCAACCCCCCTCCACCACAAAATTTGAAACTTTCCGTGGCAGGGCGTAGGAAGCCAACTTTGCAATGTCCAGCTTTCAACTTGGTCTAAAAAGACCGTTCTCTTGCACAAAAATCCTATTTGGAATTTAGTCGTGCCCGCCTACTCGGCAACCTGTTCTGAAGGAATTCACGGTGGTTATGGGCAAAACGGGGTTTGAAAAAGTTGATAACAACGAAATTCTGGCAGCTATACTGCAATTACTACGTGTTTGATACCATTTTCTAGGTTTTTTTTGATTTTGAGTCGATAATAAGGATATCAGAGGAAGAGGGACACAAAATCTCACCAGTGAGGTTAAGTCCACTACTTGAAGGAACTTGTGGGACAATATACCTAAAGTTATCGTATCTCCCCGGCCTGGCTCATTTCCCTCAGTGCCTTCCGCCTCACTCCAACCACCCGCCAGTTCGACTCGCCAAGCCTGCCCATGAAAACGTCAATTTTTGTAGTTCCGTTGTAGTGATTTCGTTTCGCATCTTTTATCAGTATTTTTCGGTGCTGGATCGAATGGTATGGGTCTCAACGGCGAGGGACTGCGTCAGGATGTGCAAGAAACCGTTGTGTAATAGCTTTTCTTTCACTCAGTTCATTCGGTAAAATTTCAAATTTTACTTGAAAAGGGTTTGCGCTCAAAGTTCCGGAAATGATTGTGTTGCCTCTCTTAGTAGAGACCCATGACCGTTATAGGGTAATTTGAGCAAAGATAATTAATGAACCTATCATCTCGATTTTGTTGAAACGGGAATTTTTCACTCTTTTGGAATAATCGGGGGAAAACAGTTGGAAATACTGGTAGGTGAAACGACGGTGGTTCGATTTCCGGAAAGTGTGAGGTTCTCTTGAACTATCATCGTATAGGTAGTCTATGATGTTTCTCAGAATGCTGTTATCATGTCAGCAAAATTTATTTTTTTAAATCTGCGCTAAAATGTAGTTTCTTCGAAACCTTGAATAATTGTGCTACTTTGGTCATTTTCTCACAAATGAGCATTTTATCGCACTGCTCTGTCGTTTGGAACTGTCCAAAAAAACTTGATCACGATTATTTTGGCCGTTTTTTGAGAAAGAAAGAGATTGGCGTTTTGATCACTATGATAACAGTAGTTAACCTTAGACCGATTTGCCGTGGCGTTGATCGTGGTGAATATTATGAGGGAAATTCAACTATTTTGAAGAAACTCGCGCGACGATATAGCGAAAGTTATCGTACCTACCTGGCTTGCGTTTCCCTCACTGCCTCCCGTCTCACTCCAACCGACCATCAATTCGACTCGTCACGTCGTGCCAATTGTCTAGCGTCGCCTATTGTTTAGGCACTCATGGTAGGTCAGGGCCTCCACAATAGGTTCCTGCTCCTGCCTATATAAACAAGGGATATTTATTTATTTTGTTCAAATTTTTTTTATGTATGAAGTAAATGTGGCCAAGTTATTGTGAAAGTGAAGTGATAAAAAACTAGTCAGCTGCGACCAGAAGTCTACCACAGCCGCCATTCTTCGATTATCATCTACCCATTCGACACGATCTGAACCTTTTGTCTTGCTAAAGCTTCAAATTCTCCTAGCAGGTTGTTCAACGTGTATTAGTACAACTATACATTCCTTGCTGGAGCTCTCAAGCGAAGACAATTCCGAAGAATTCCATTCTACCACAAGATCGACGCATTTTATCTCCAACGAAAAGGGCCGCGGACGCCACATTTCATCCATCAGAAGGTCGGACGATTATATTCATTTTCTTTCTTTTTATTTGCAAGTTTATTTTACAAGAAAGCGAATTTATTTTAAATTATTAAATTTTTTGTAAAAATAGTTAGGAGCAAAGCAGGTTGGAGGTTTTTACTTTTACTGTCCTCTCAAAGGCCTAAAGGTTGTTTAGCGTCGCCTATAAAACGTCAATTTTCGTTGTTCCATTGTAGTCAGGCCAGATTCCGTATCGTTTACTATTATTTTTCGATGCTGAATCGAATGGGGTGGATCTTGAAAGTACTCTACAAATATCTTCCTTTGCACATGAGTTGACGTAAGTGTATTTTAAATATACATATTTATGAATATTTATCGACATGTGATTGAATTCTGTGTCACAATCATGCTATGCAAAAGAATAATAAACCGTTATGTAATAATTTGCAGCGTTTTGACTTTCCTTGGCTCTACGAAGTAGAAAGGAAAGTTATGTAATCGGCTGAAAAAACAATTTTGAGTTCTCTTCAGATCTTCACGTATCAGACTCTACTGAGTCCTACAAACGCTATTTGGGAAACTGGTCTGTGTGTGTATGTGAACGCGATTGAAAGAAAACGGCTCAGAACCAAATCACTTCAAACATCGAGCCCGCACGATGTCATTATTTGTCATCTCGTCATCGAAGCGTTTCTATTTCCTAGATAAAACCAAATTGGAAAAAGACGAGGAGCAGTGGAAAACAAATGAGACCTCATAAATCGATCGTAAAAAAAAAGAAAGTAAAACGTTCAATTAACGAAACGAAGTTCTTGACAAATTTCCTGCAATCAAACACGCCGATTTCTAGTTATCAACTGTACGCGCCTGATTATGCTCAAGTTCTGTGGTAAAAGAACTCCGCGCTCGCGCGTGTGTGGAAGGGGTCGCATTTGTCACATAAATCGGCGTTTGATAGAATTAGTCGCGACTAAGTTTGATGGAGACAAAACAGCAGGATCAAATCGGCTCAAATTCGATCTTTGCTCTGCAGGTCGTTGCGAGACACTAAAATAGAGGTATTAGCAAAATCAATTCAAAACTAGTTATCGAAACACCTAATTTTATTTCTCAAAAACGGCTCTAACGATTGAGCAACTTTTTCATACGGGCAGCTCCTGATGAGATTACAATACCGTAAAATTCCCATTTCTAAGGTATGACCAGAGCAGCACAATAAATTACCGAACATTTCGGCGAAAACTTAAGAGTTTGTTTTCTTATATACTCCGCTACAAATGTTAATAGCCGTTCAGAAAAATTCAGGTGGTACTCGAACCAAGTACCAACACGATGTGTCTTCAATAACGCTCATGAAATATAGAGAGGCTACTGCAGAAATTCCAGAATTTGAAACCCCCGGTTCTAAACCTTTTTATCCGATAACTATGGAAAATAAATTATTACACTTTATTTTTAAAAATTGTGTGTACAGCCCCACTAGTTCTATGAATTCGAATTGCTCAATAATGGTCAGGGCATTAGTGGAAGCAGCTCAATAAATTCCTGAACTGTGATCGCTATCGCTTCCTGCCGCCGTGAAGTGGTGCTTTGCTAAGTTCAAATGAATTCAAGTGGACGACGTAAAGGAAAGGAAAGTTGTTTTTGCCTCTCGCGTTTAAACCACATTTTCGGACTGGCTTAATTGGCGCACCAGTATAATCACCTAGCCTCCGACTAGCAGTAAGCGAGTGGTCCGAAACATTTCCCCACAGCACTAGCGCAGCTTAAAGTTTGAAGAGTTATGTCGCAAGAAATTATATTACTTTGTAATTTCAAAATAAATTTTTCATTATAATAATAAAATATGAGTATATAGAAATGCGAAAAAGGCTTTAAAAGAAAATTTTAAATTGGCATTTCAGTTTATTTTGTAGTTTTGGTTTATCGAATTTTTTTTTCGGGCGCCGAAAGCAAATTTACCTTTAAGCTGATCGGCGTCGCGAACTAAGAAGATTGAGAGGAGAGCGCAGACGACCTTCCAAGGGCACATGCTGCATGACTGGACCCTCAGGCCCACAGACTCTCTCCCGCCGTCCTCCGCCACAGCGGGAGACGCGCAAGTGCGGAGGCCGCCGAGATTTGTTTTTCCCTTTTTCCGAGGGAGGGAATGGGATGGAAAAGCGGGGACCGCGTCGCGGTGACAAACGCCCGCGTCTCGAGCCTCTCTCCGGGCGAAACGACGGTACGACGACACCCCCCCTAGCACCATTACGCGAGGGACGACCCACGAGACAAATGTGGAAATTGAAACGGATCCGAAGGGGCAAAAACGCGTTTCGCTCTGTCAGTGTCTGACAAATAACGCGAACCAACGAACTGCGAATATGTCCGAATCCGAGTCGTTATTTCTCTCCGAAGGCTTGGAAAACATGAAAACACCGAGCGCGATTTTCATGTTGGGATGTATTCCTAAAAGGAAATGACGTAGGCGGCTCTGGAAAATTTTCGCTTTTCAAGTTTTAGAGGGCGAAGCTGGAATATTAAAAACGAGTTTCCAATAACATTAGAAGAAGTGGGCGAAGAAGGAAAAAAAACGCATCAGCTATTTAAGTGGACGAAGAAGGACGAAAAAACCCTTTTAGTTTATTATTCTCTTGTTCACCTGGACGTAGTGTCACACCTCCGAGGCCCATCCCATCCGATTCAGCATCGAAAAGATACCAGTAAAAAATTCGAAGCATGACCTGACTGCAACGGAATCACGAAAATTGCATATTGCCGGCAGCTGACTGGGGGTTGGAGTGAAACGATACGGATGCAAACGGTCAAACGATTACTTTCGCTGTATTGTCTCGCGAGTTCGCTTAATTAGTAGACGTTAGTTCATAATTACTATACTTTTACTGTATTTGGACTAGACACAGCCGTACTCCTCTGAAACTCTTTAGTGCGCGTTAAGAGCAAGATATTGCCCTGGCGACGGACGGACATTGCAGATTTGGAGTACCAATGCCTTGAAATGTGTACCACGTTGATACGTAGGAACGGTGGGGGTGGTGCAAAAAAATTTACCTGGCCGAAAACATAAGTGTATTATTTTGAATGAATAATAAACCAAAACGTTTTCAATTATTGCCATAATGAGGACATTGTTGGAATATTTGGAACATAGCCGAATGTCATGCAACACCTGATGTGGCAGTCAATGTTTCTGATAATTTATTGGTCATTGAGATTGACACAAGCTCCCACCTGCGAGCCCCATCCCAATCGATTCGGCATCGAAAAATACCCATAAACGACACATAACATGACCTGACTATAATGGAACAACAGAAATTGACATTTTCCAGTTCCAGTATCTCCAAGCAGCTCTAACATAAGCCACTAACTAATTGCACGTATCCTTATTTCCCTGTATGTAGAATATTCAGAAAGACGCGTTCAGTGAGAACCTCCCTCCGCCCCAATAGCGGTCGTCATCACAGAATGAAAGGGTTCTCTCTGACACGTCATCTCGGATACCACCTGAATTCGCTCGATAATTATGGGAAAAGAATTCCCACCTCTCCTCTCGACTTTCAATGCCCACCTCAACATGCAGACATCAAAACCGCTATTGCCACCAACCAAACCACGCAAGGGGCAACATGGCAGAACCGTGAGCACCATACTCGTGACAGAACGCACAAGTTTGCTGTCTAAACCGATTCTCCGTGCTCCGTGTAATTTTGTCTCGTGCACACGCATCCATATTCAAGACACCCTCTAAGTTTATAATTCGGCTATCGAAAATTGCCTGCAGCTTCATTCATTCACGCTCTCAAGCAACTTCGACGCAGCTAGCGTCACTTTGTGAGAAAGAAATTAATAATGACAAAAGAAAATGTTGCTAAGGACTCCATTTGTGGTAAATGCAAACTCGTGAAGGGGTCTTCGTTCTGTAGTCCAGGGCTCCTCACTACCACACCAACTCTTTTTTTGAGGACGTAGGAGGGAAGATCAGCTCCTTGGTGCCCCAGGAGCGTGTTGGGGACCAATCCTTGAGAATCCGTGCCACCATTCTCATGCATCCTCCCAACTGACCAGCAGTTTGGAAAGTTCAGGAGGGGTCGTTCCTTCAAATCTCCATTCTTCTTCCCTGCAAGATACTTGTCCCAGCTCAGCAAGCTTCATTCTCTTCTGGCAGAGCAGCGCCGGGGCACATTGAGCAAAGCACCTAAAGTTTCCTTTGGAACTCAACATGTTGTAGAGTGAATTCTTGTGGTGTGAGGCAGCGGGCTGTGTCCTTCGCCGAGCATCATCATGGTTGCACCTTTACACAGCAGGGACGTCCTTAACGCTCCGTGTCTATGGACCAAGTATGAGATCAGTTGCCTTTGCTGAATGACTCGTTTCACCCCCACTCAAGGGTCACAGCTCCCCTTCATTTTTCTCATAACCGTATTCAGGTTGCTACCTTGATGGTTATATAGCTCCTTTCCTTCCGCTCGTTTTCCAGAAAGTGGATGGGAATAACGCCCGCTAATATCAGCGCTGCCGCTTGAAAAACAGTGCAATAGTGGCGGACGAGCAAGTAATGGGGGGGCCCACCTCCTCTGCACTGCTCCCATCCGTGTCTTGTCGGACCCACGTGGCACACACTGGCCCACAACTACATCCCATACTAGAGAGTGCAGTGAACAACGCTTATAAGCTTCCGCCCTGGGCTAGCCTGTGAGCCCCTTGGGTTAACCATTAGAACAGCTTTATCAAGGATCCAGGTATCCACCAGCTCCGTAGTCTTCACACCAACTCCATGAGATTTCCTTCTGCGCGAGATATGTTTCCAATTAACTCACTATCACCACTCTCTCCTCAAGGTGCCGCTGAAAAAAAGGTGTGGCGTATGCTCAAGTCCCACGTTTTGAACAAGCTACTACTATCTGATGCCCACCCAATAGGAAAAGCACTTAGCTATTAGACCTTCCACCATTCCGAAACTTTCCGTTAGTTCGCGTGTGTTACAGATAAGCCAGTTAACCATCCGCTGCAGTATGTATAATCCACACACACAAAATTAATAAAAATTGAAACACATAAAAAACCTATTTGACGAAATGAAACATTGGAGAACGAAAAAAATGTGTGACAGTCACACATGGTAGAAGTGAAACTTTAACGTGCACAACCGAATCGCAACGGACAAGTGAAAAAACAACGGCTAAGTGGAAAAACCCATCGCAAAAAAATTGTTACTCGAAGTTTTACGGGCAGGTTTTCAAATTTGACAAGTACATTAACAATCTGCTCGTAAAACTTCGAATAAACATTTTTTTGCGATGCGTTTTTCCACTTGTCCGTTGCGATTCATTTTTCCACTTGTCCGTTGTGATTCGTTTTTCCACTTGTCCGTTGCGATTCGGTTGTGCACGTTAAAGTTTCACTTCTACCATGTGTGATTGTCACACATTTCTTTATTCACAGGTTTACTGCAAATTATGATTTGGTTAGGGTAGGTAAATTGTAATGAATGCACTTTTTATGTTATTTAAACATATTTTATTTTATTAAACAAGAAAACAGATTTCAATCCGGGGAAAAAAACATCCATTGTCTACTCTACAACGCTCTATTGCGAGAGCACACGAGTGAATTAAGAAGATAAGGAGAGCGAAAACGACAGGTGGAGGCAACGATGCCCAGCCACGTGGAGAGCTGAAATAAGAAACGCCGCCGGGACTCTGGTGGTGGACATATCACACGAGAGCATCTGCTCAGCTATTCCTCGTAGCCCCCTTTCCGCGCGCGGCTGCGCATTAGGCAGTTGCCCTCTCTCCACCACCCCTAGCCTTCCCCCTCTCTGTCGCTGCTGCATCTGCTCTCGCCGTCGTGTTGCCCTACCACGTGAGTGGTAACGGATTTTCGTGACTCGATAATCCTGAGACCCCGTCTATATAGAAGTTTCACCTCAATAACAAAACTATGAGCAGAACAATATAAAATCTGCCAGGAAAGGGACCAGCTGACAAACGAATCGTCTAAACTACCAATATCTGTGCTTAAAATTTTAACGGTTAAGGTTAATCAACCTGGAGTGGGAGCAGTGGCGGATTTTTCCTAAGGCCCAGGAGGCCCATGCCTAGAGCGACCAGATATTAAGATATTACCAATCGTGACGAAAAATTCACTGTTGATAACAAGAAATATTTCAAAGTACGTAAATATTCTAAAGACTGTACAGTGAGCAATAATCTTTTTAAATCACTTTTGTGCTTTTTATAAATAAGCGAGCTGAACGGTAAAAGCTTCTATAGGGAGCAGGTAGGATTAGACATATGTAGACTTCGGTGCAGGTCTATGTTTATTGAAATTGTAGTGTGCATATAGCAATCGCAGTGAGTGGCCTACTTTCTTCATGGCCTGGGGCCTAGGGCGGCCAAGAGTGCCAATCCGCCAACTGGTTGGGAGAATGCTGGCATGCATTTATGTGGGATGCCAAATTATGTGAGTTGCATTATAATGTGGGTTACAAAAGAACGGCGAAATATTGAAAAGCCGCCTCATTTTTGACAAAACTCTTTTAGTGTTGAGCGCACGAGAGGGCGATAGTTGAAGATCGAAATAAAAGGAAGGCGAGCGAGAGGAGGACTGTATTATGTGCAAATGAAGTTGCTGTACAAAAGGGTGACACGCGGGGACAACTCGTAGTATGGTTGAACTCGCGAGGGAATCTGTATCGGAAGGAGATAGTGAACTGCGTGGGTGGAGGATAGATAGAGAAAATGTGTCTGAGTGAGCACGGGGAGACGAGAGTGACATTCGTGAGAGTTCGTAGGTGAATGAATTTGGGAGGAGCTGTCTGTATGTTGAACAGTTTTACATCTACCACTGAAATGTCGAGGTGATGTTTGCTGACATCCCCTGAGCACTAGACGAGTGATGCACAAACTACTAAAAACGATAACACATGCAAACTACTATGTTCGTAGAGCACTTCTGAGACCCACCCTACTCAATGTATCGAATTTTTATTTATTTATTTATAAATTTTATTTATATTTAAAAAATTTAAATAAAATTTATTTATATTTAAAATAATTTAAAAATAAAATAAAATTTATCATTAAATTTCTGACGGATTCATGATTTATTACTATTAAACATTACTTCGTAGAACCAAGGAAGTAACTAACACTAACGGTGGGTACAGCTTTCGTACAAGTACGCAAACACTAGGAACATTTTATCTCTTTTATTTTTTATGCAATGATAATTACGTTTGATTGTGCTCGTTGATGGTTTCGATTGCAATTGACATCATCACTTAGTCACTGAGGTTATTAAAATGTGTGTGTTACCAAGCGTTAGGTTTTGTAACAGACGTTACCATGCACTAAACCCAACACAAAGTTTGTGACGCTTCTCCGTAACATATTCCACGTTACATTTTCGAGTTTATGTTGCAAAGTAAAGACAAAATGTCAAAAAAATAGTCGTAACCCTGGTGGGACTCGAACCCACAACCTCCGGTTTAGGAGAATAATGCCTTATGCATTACACCACAGGGGCTGTGGTTGCAACTCGGGTTAAAACGATGCCTTGTCCACTCGGCCTCAAGGTTAAATTTCGTGACGCTCGGCAGTTACATTTTCGAGTTAATGTAGCAAAGTAAAGACATAAAATGTCAAAAGAAGGAGAGGAAAAAGGTGGGAAAACTACTTCAGGAAAATCCGCCATTGGAATTTCCGCAGGTACGCAGGTCTTTAGGGAAAAAATGACTTTGCTGTCAAGGGCCAGGGAGTGCCGTTAGGGCAGGTGTAGGAACTCTGAGGTCAAAAAACTGATACTTGCGTCGAACGCTTGGGATCCGTGGTTAGCTCGACGAAAATACTCGAAACTTGAAGGAATTCATTGCAAAACAGGAGCATCACAAAAACATGGTGATTTCAACGCTTGACGCCTCTGCTGTTCTACTGGACCAGGCGCCACGCTCTACAATTCGTTCGTAATTGCAACGTTCTATTTTCTGTTCAAGGGAATTGAACGACGTTGAGGTCGGTCGGAGGATTTTCCGAGCAGTTTCGTAACGAGTTGCCTCGTAGAGTCAGGTTTCTCCAGAGCCCAGAGCAAAATTAGCGGATTAACTATTGATCTTTCATAAACTGTTTCAAGAATTATCTAGAACTAAATGGAGCGGCGCAACTTCAACAGCGAAGCTCATTAAACTTCGTCGTTTACATCGGCCAACTCTTAAAGATTGCACTTCGTGGCACAGTTTCTCAGCGAATGGCGGTTCTCCTTTTGTCAGAAAGTAATAAAATTTAATGCTTTGTTTTGCAGAAAGGAAACTCTTCAATGAAAGTGTCGCTTAGTTTCGACAAGATGTAAAGTAGCGCAGACCTGTCGCAGAACGCAACCCGCCTCGTTGGTTGATCAACGTTCTACCAAATTAAGAATGTAACGTATTTACAACTTTCTTCACCCCCCCCCCTCGTCATTGGACGCGAATACGTCTTTAAAAAGGGAAGCCACTCAAAAATAACGAGGTGCGTCACATTACACGACTTTCCTCAGGTCTCTCAATTTATTTTTCACCCAGATCATTTGAAACATCGCTTCGCGGCGCTAACAGCTCTGGAATTTATTGTGCTACTCCCACTCGTACTCTGACCATGAGGGTGCTATAGATAATAAACACTTTTACAGAGAGACGGTTGAATATCCAGAATTTCTGGAGTAGCCTTTGTATATTTTAGCGTTAACAAAACTCACCGGATAGGCACTTGGTTGGAGTACCATCTGAATTTTTAGGAAGAAGTTTGTAAGGAAAAAATTACGCATAATTCGATTTTCGTCGTAATGTTTGATAATTTATTGTGCTGCTCTCGCCATTTTCCCAAGGATGCGATTTTTTTAAATTGTTATTTCATGAGGAGCTATCCACATAAAAAAAATTCATCAAAATTGTTTGAGCCGCTTTCGAGAAAAAATAGTTTTGTTCACTATGATAACTATAGCCAGTGTTGGGTGAATTTTGCTCATACCCTCATTCCCGTCCCATGGTGACCTGTGGGCTAGATATCAAGTTTGAAGTGATTTGGTTCAGAGTAGTTTTCTCTCAATCGCGTTCATACACCTGGAACGTATCTATAGTATCACTTTGGGATTCAAATGGACTACGTAAAATATCTATTAATGGCTGCGTTTGTTAAAAATAGTTTATAGAAAAAGACTGAACAAATGTGGTAAAAAGAGGACAGGGGAAAAACGCGGACACAGCGGATTGGTGTAAGAAACTCAGGCGAGCGTCGGAAGAAACCGACTGAGATTAGTGAATGCAGCGTGGAGTTGATACTTGCGTGTTCCAGTGACGGGGCAGCCGGCTGTAGGGACTGGCACGCCGCGTGGTGGTAGGTAATGGGAAATGAGTCCCTTCTGTACGTGCGTTCTCAGGAATTGCTGCTCGCTCTGAAGAGAAGTTGAAGTAGTTTTTTCAGCCGATTACTTATCTTTCCTTTCTACTTCGTAGAGCCAAGGAATGTAATGCCGAGCGGTTCAACGACGGTATCAGTACATCTGCACCTGGGACGGTAAGCATCGTTTGTGCACGATCGTTCATTATGGAGACGCACGTTTCACTACAACCTTTTTCAACAATCCATATGGATACGAGTGTGATGTGTGTGATCGGCTCATTGAAGCCAACATATAAAACTGCAAATGATTACACGACAGTTTATTGTTCTGTTGAACGGCTTGATCTTGTGTCACACCTCCGAGACCCATCCCATTCGACCCTACATCGAAAAATACCAGTGAACCATACGAAGCATGACGTAACTACGAGCATGACTCGTACTACGGAACGACGAAAATTACTAATTCCGCCTGAGGGCGCCAGTAGGCAATTGGCCCGACGAGACGTAGAGCCAACGGGTGGTTGGTTTGAGACGCTTAAACGAACTTTCGACGTATTGACTCGGGAGTTATTTTAATAAGTAGACTTTGACTCACTATAATTACTGTAATCTCACTGTTGTTTATCAATACGCAGTTGTATTCGTCTGAAACTGCCAATATAATGCCCAACTGTATTCGAAGCACATCTTTCGCCGGTGGCAAATGAAAATACTACTCACGTCGAACTTTTCTGTATGGCGGGCTAGGTATAACTGATGCGCCGTGTCCTCCTGGTTCAGTCCAAGTACTACGCCGTTTAAATTTTTAATTTCCTTGGCTCTACGATGTAGAAAGAAAACATGCGTAATCGGCTGATGAAAAACCTAGAGCTCTCTTAAGATATAGGATAATTAGGAGCAACTCTAGGAATTCCAGAGTTCCCATCATCGCACTTACTGCCATTTCTCGCACTTTCTATCTAATAATCCCAGAGCAGTGAAGACGATCTTCCTCAATGAAAAATCGTATTGACAGTCTTGTGAGATCCAGTGCATTGATTGCTCAATAGCGGTCGTGGTGGTAGTAGGAGCAACCTAATGAATTCCGTAACCTTGGGAGCAGCCACGTTTTATATAGAATGTTGTTATAAACATTTTGTTGTTGTTGACCTGCGGGTACGCGAGGCCGTTTGTCTCTGCGCTAACTTAATAAAAGACGTCCGTACACACCAGCCCCTTTTAAGAAGCTAAGTAGGTATTTTGCCGCAGACTCCGCTGTGATTTGATGTACAACTAGCCCCTGGGGGAAAGTGTTTGAAGCGCCTGGAACTCGCGCAGGATGTACTTTCCCGTAGGGTCCTCCTACTCGAATAATCTGCATTTGTACTGCCTGTGATTTGCTCACCTTATTGTGGACAGTGCCTAGTGAGGAATATAGTGTGGGCTCTTTGGTCTCTTCTTGTTCTCCCTAAGAATTGTCTTCACCTTGGATAGAAACTATAGTCCTTCTCGTTTGTGGCTCCTATGTGAGGCTCGAGTCCGATGGGTAGGGATTCTGTGACTCTTTTCACAAGACAGTCTCCATTGCAATTGCCTTTATGAGACGGTATTCAAATTAAGAAAGGCCTATCACGAGCACCGGGTCGTTTGAGCGCCTGAAGGTGTGAGCTGAAATGGCCGCTAAGGGCAGCCTGGCTGTTCGTAAATATAGATCCGTGTACTCTTGAGTCCTTTTACCAGGATCTCTCGTGCACAAACCATTATGGCCAGAATTTCTGCTCGATATATTATGGCGGGCTCTCCCTTTGGTCTGGCAAGGAGTTGGGTCCTTATCTATCATCATAGAACCTTCAGTGTCCACCTCAGTGGGGGAGGTTGAAACTGAGAAATACATGAACGTGGTGCACGTGAGTTAGAACTGTATTACACTTGACCTAATAGCGATATCCGGTTGAGTATGAGCATATAAACGCGGACAAGGGACTCTCCATACATGTAAACTGGTTGAGGGACGCTAAGCGGAGGGATAGAGACAGAGGAGTTGAGTTGTGAGTAGTGGGAGCTGAGAGACGAATCGTTGGGAGAACTGGGAGTTGACTGTTGTTCGTAAGAGCTGAAGGACGCCTGATTTAGAAAGGAGCTATCTGTTGAAAAAAGGAAACGAAAATGGAGGGGGGAAAAGATAGTTGGGAAAGTCCAAGACAGGGGAAAATCCGTTGTCAATTGGAAATAACTGAGGAGTGGGACTTTCACAGGTACAAACAAAAAGGTTGATACAAAATGGTGTTCAGGGAAACAGCGGCTCTTTGTAGGGCCGGAGAGTACTGTTAAACGCGAGTGCGGATATTCTTGAGATCAAAGACCCAGCTAATTTGGCCTGTCAAACACGGCGTCCCCCCAACTGTTCCTGTGAGTGAATGCCGACGCTGAATGCTAGCCTGCCTTTGATCTGGTAGAAATAGTACTGGTCTATGAAAGCCTTACTGCTCCCAGATATTCTGTCCTTTGAATGTACATGTGGAGAGTGAGATATTTAATAAGACTTCTTTTGCCGCAATGGGGCAAGTGTTCATCGCCCCAGCAGTTGCAAAGCAAACGAGTCTCTTCAGTTTCTAGAATGTTGATATAAAATTTAAAAAAATGAAAAACAGATTTGATTAGTGGAGCACATTTCCGAATGCTTGTTGGGCCGAAGGAATTGTGTGATGCGTCCTACCACATATTTATTTTTAAATTTGTGTTTCTAAGTGGCTTACTGGTTCGAGAAATAACCTCTGATTCACAAATTGTACACCCTCACGAGCGATCCCTCGTATTAATGAAGTCGACCCTTAAATTGAAATACTTCCCTCGAATTCCTGTTTCTACGTGGCAACCTACATGCCCCCCTTTCGCAATTCCTTTACAGTTATAACCCACGCCACCGTCTTTTGCCAATTTAATTTTCCCTCTTTTTCGAAATAAAATGCAAATGTTTGCGGCGGAGTTAAAACGGGGAGAAAAAAAATGCGGCCGCTTGATATTAACGCCTAATAAGCGCCGACTTTCTCATTTCCCCGTAAGAACTTGCTTTATCTCAATTTATGCTCCGGAGCCCTTGAAAAGATATTACGAGGAACCTTCTACCTGAACCTTTGAGGAAGAGAAATTCCCCGCCTCGCGCTCAATGGGAATGGAAGGAGGTGGGAGAGGAAAAAAAAATAAAAAATGTTGTGCTTCTTTTTGCCCAGTAACTCCAAGGACCCTTCCCATGAGGGGGGGGGGCGCAAGCGGGCAGGGGTTGGACGCGGTCCAACAGAAGGGACGCCGCGTACTTCTTCATCGATTCGTATTAAATATGTCTCGCAGATAAGGAGGAAGGTTCGAGGGAAAATGGAACACCCGGGCGGTCGGGCTATCGAAATCGTAAATCGTACGCCTTTTTATGAAGAGATAATCCTGCGAAACTTTTGAAAATATTCGACCACTTCGTGAGTTGTTCGTTGGACGAGCCCGTTCCTGGCAGAGCAAAGTTTACTAAGGGTCATTAGCAGATTAGTTTGCCTTTTTTTTTCACTCGCGTGGGGTCCCAAAGCTGCGTTCGTCACAAATTTATGGATGGAACAGCCCATTCGTGTGTAGAGAAAGAATCGAGACACCATCATGGCCACCTTAATGCCCACGTGGAGAACCCGGCCACTCTAGTATTTACACTTTTCGGCTTGGTGATAATTCAAACGATATGTATCCGTTACAATCCCGCGAATCTCCTCAGAAGCGTCAACGGATCATGAATCAAATACAGTATTAGGACCGCGGGATATTCAAGTCATTCAAATGGACGGGGGGAGGTAAAAATGTACAGTTTAGAAGGATAAGGATCAGAACTATCAGGATCCGATGACATGGACTGATGAGCTCATTCTTCGCACTTTCATCAGACTGCGTCTGCCAGTGGTGAGGGTTTCGTAATGCCGTGCCACAATACTGAGCATAGTTAAACCGTGCTGGGCCCGAATGACTCAACGAAAAGAAATATGAATGACCCTAGGGAACTAGATATAATGAGCTAAGGACCATCTGGCCAGACGTGATTTGTCTACGGTACCATTGTGGGATTTCTCTGTTACTAATCAAGAGGATTACGGGGGAATATGCCGGAAGAATACATCTGGCAGTCTGGAATGATGCGGGAGTAAGGCACTCGAAGCTCTTTATCTCAGAACAAACACGTGAGATGAGACAGAACCTTCTCATTCATCACCGGTGTAAAGCTCTCGTACAAAATTAGGGTCTCAACATTGATTGCCCAGCTATTTTGTTCGCTCTACTCTAATTGTGGTAGGCAGAGGAAGCAACAATAAAAAATTTAGATAACCAGCAATAATGTAGACGTGTACTGTGGAAGCGTTTGGTGACGAACTCGAAGATTAAAAGACAAATTAATAAATGAAATAGCACATTCGGTAATATAGAAGTAATTATAGAAAATTAAAAGCCTTTTCTACTTGATGCACTACAATAGGACGTGCAGTGGTGGTGGCCTTCGGCGATTGGTATAGTTCCGCGTGCAGTGGAAGATAGCGCGGATATCCTGTCGGTGTTCCGGTTGGAAAGATACTGCAGGTTTATCCCGATATGAATTGGAGGGGCACAAAAAAAAGGAGTAGAAGATAAGATCGCATGCAATAATAGTTCGCCGATAACCGCAGCAGCGATGCAAAGGTGACAAGCACCAATTCATTTGGCAGAAACAACCGGGCACTGGAAAATGAACAAACACATGTATGTTATGGGCATAAACGAAACCCCTCGATGTAGGTGGTGTGGCACAGATGAGGAGGCCTCCTACCATGTTCTGGCCCAATGCTAGACACTTGAGAGAGAGCAATTTCTACCAGGGAGGGGTACTATTTCTCCCAGGGTGGATATCAAAGAAGACTCTTGCAGGTAATACCTGGCATTCCTTAGGAGGCAAGGCATCCACCTGTGGGACATTTGGACAGGCACAATAGGTCGTTTAACCGTGGTGCACATTCCACCTGATGGACAGTCAGAATGCGATATATATAAGCTAAGCTCTGGCTTAAATACTGTTTAGCGCACGAGAGGGGGAGCTTGAGGATCGAAATGAAAATGAAACTCGGTGAGTGTGAGGAGAACTGTACTATACGTGCGGAATCGAGTTGGTGAACAAATGAGCGACACAAGGGTAGTACTCGGAACGCGTGAACTGGCGCGGGAAGCTGTTTCAGAAGGAGAGTAGTGACTTTATTGAGAGTTCGTATATGAGTGACTGTGTGTCTACTGGGAAGAGCGGTGTGAATTCTGGAAGGATGTAAATCGAGGGAAAGTACAAAAGGAGAAATACGTTGTCGTCGGAAGTTAACCCAAACTTAATCCCTTTGTCAGTGGAGAAGCGGACGACTGAAGGGGACGTTCTCGGGCTTCCCCACGCCCTCACATGAAAAGGGCCGAAACC
Source organism: Pachypeltis micranthus (assembly GCA_020466155.1). Lineage (NCBI taxonomy): Eukaryota > Metazoa > Arthropoda > Insecta > Hemiptera > Miridae > Pachypeltis > Pachypeltis micranthus. Next base: position 33,853,290 of record CM035773.1, read on the forward strand.
GTTGGGTTGGGCGGACGCACCAGGTAAAGGGATCAGCCTTTCAACATGCGCTGAACAAATACTAAACAGTCAATCAACTCAGACCTGGTTAAACCCCTCAATTTCCACCGACGAATCGAGGACAATTTAATGAACCGCAAAAAAAGGCCACTTCTTGTTCTTTCAGCCTCTCCTGGCTATGGCCACCTTGTGAGGGACCAAAGCGACATATTACCCAGTGCCAAAGCCGACTGGCACATTGATCCAAGCCAAAGATGTGGAAAATAATGGACTGACTGTATTCCTTTCTTTCCTCTACAAGTCTTGGTCACTGCGACGATGAGGAACAATGACCATAGCAGTTCAAATGGCTGGTTCTGAGAAATAACTACGCCTTTGAAGGTCTTCACGTATGGCGCTAATCGCTGTCGGCCCTGAGCCCTTTGTTGGGACTACCTGGAGCCGCTTACGTAGAGAGGTTGGCAAATGGGAGGATAGGTGGGGGGCGGTCAATGGCAGGGGATGCCCGGCAGTCAAACGTTTCATCTGACTCTCCAGAGGGAGGTGCTCGCACTGGGGAGGAAGGATATGAGGATCATATGTGGCGTGTTTACAGGTACCACCTTGCTAATATTGCAAGTTCTGCGAGGCGTGGCTGGAGACGGAAGAGCATGTTTTGTGCATATGCGATGGACGCCCTTACTATAAGCCCGTTTGTGGCCGCAAGTACTACTGGTAGCCAACTCGCAAAACCCCACGTATTAAATAAAATGAGAAAAAGAAAGAGATATCGACTGATTCACCTTTGGCTTTTAGATAAAGAAGCACACTCTGCTTCTTGCCCTACGAAAGTCTTTAGATCACTAAGGAGCTCTTGGTAGTTGGCAATAGGTCACGTTTACTTTCACGAAACAACGTTTGATGAATAATAAATGGAATTGGAATAAACGTGTGTAAATGCTACACACGAGGGTTACTATTTTGGGAAGTCGGACAGCATCTCGGTAGATGCAGCCCACCAGCCAACTGTCGCATGATTGTCGTTGCCGATGGTTGGGAGATGACAAAGCATCTTGGATTAGAGTAAAAGGAACCTTCTCCAGTCTTTTTCGAGCCCGTTGCCACAACCTCCAATACGATGAAGTCTGAAACGGAGTCCAAACTTTCAAACTGCATCAACCACCTTCAATTCGACCGAATAAACTTCATTGTAAGTCGGTTCCTTTGGTTTGAGGTGAGAAGATATTGAAATCCCAGGTTTCTCAATTTCCCTTGTCACGCGTCGCGAGAGACTCCGGCCGTATGAAGGAGCGGGGAGGGGAGAGGGAAAAGTTCTTTGACATTCGGGAACGTGTCTCCAAGTGAGAGATTCCCGACGTGTTCTACTCACAAGTTTTGTTATTACGCGGAGGTGATGTTCGCGAACCTCAATCCCTCCCTCGCAATCAGCCGCTGGATGCAGAGCATTCTCTCCTGTTCACGTTTCACTTGCCCAATTCCGAACTTGCAAAGTCTTTCGAGTCTCGCGGTGTGTAAAACCCTCTTTATTCCATTTGGCAAATACGTCAACTCTTCGATTTGATTAACAGACGCAACTTAGGTGACTCGTGTCTTCAAATGTACGCGCAATACTCGACCAGGGGCCGATTTAACTCGCTCGTTCATTACTCAACCAATTCTTCACCTTATTCAAGTCCATCTCTCTTCGCGAAAGCCAATTCTAAATTTCATCGCATGCTTATTCACCTAATTACGGAATCAATCGAAAGTGAAAAGCCGAACGAAGTGAAAACTGAATTCCGACGAGTGGAAATTACGGTATTCGGGCTCAGTAAACCGAGTTCAACGTAAACGGAAAATCCATTGATTGGGGAACGGCTCGTTGGAGAGATCGTTTCCTCGGTAATGACCCTCTTGGGCCGAGCTTCCCCACTTGTCACCCTTTTCATTCTCGCCATTTAACGTTCTCCGAGTCACCGGAACGGAACCGTGAACGAACGAACCGACGAATTTCGGCCGTAAAGGGAAATCAGAGGAGGTTGAGCGAGTGGAAACAGAAACCCCCACCAACTTATATATAAATTGCCGCCAATTTCGAGAGGATTCGGGGGGCGAACGAAATTGTTGTTTTGGGAACGAAAGGGAGGGGAGGAAAAAAGCTCTCGGGAAAAGAGCCAAATTGTGAGGTACGACTCAAAAAACGAAATCCTCCCCTCGGAGTTTTCCCTAATTTTTTTTTTTTTTTTTCGCTCTCTCCCGACGGAATCGTTTTACCATCGGGGGTTTTCCGACAATTAAGCCATCGAGTAATTAACGAAAAATTGTGGACGGAAATTGTTTTGGCGAGTTCTATTTGACGTTTTAGTTTAATCAAAAGGGCAATCGAATGGACTAACAATTATCGTCGGAGAATCGAGTTGTTTCCACGGGGTAATCAATTTATTGACGAGATTCGAAATACATTTCCGGTCCAATTCCTCCCGAACTGACAATTAAATAGACCCGTAAGCGTCACAACAAATCGAACTTCTTGTCCTTTCGTGTATAAACGAGTTGACACAGCAACGCCTTTATTATTCCCTTTAGCCCCGCGAATTAGGGGGAAAATTATTCGACCCTCAGAGGGAAATATTTTGAGCTTTCGTCACGTCGTAAACGGCTGAACCAAATTAGCTCAAATCATCAACGTGGAACGCCAAAGGGCTGTAGGTGACTGCTTCACTGAAACGAAATGAACTCTTCGTTATTAAAGAGGGCGAAATAAAAATATTTGGTGCGTATCATGGCCTATATCTCCGTTCAACAGATAGGCAGAGAAATAATTACGTACAAAAATATCTGGTACGTTGCAACAACTTTCTTTAGCTCTACGTCAATTTACTTTGTACATGGCCTTTGAACTTGGTCCAACAACACGTCACAGCTGCAGGAAACGGTAGCGCCTACAGTTCTGGAATTTATTGTGCTGCTCGTACTCATTCCAGGACCTTTATTGAGCAATTGGTACACAAATAATTAATAAGGCTGTAAACACGAATTTTTTGAAGAAGGATAGTAATCATTTTTGCAGAGCTATTGGGTAATAACTGTTAGAACTGGTAGTAAGCGAAACGACAGTAGTTGAAATTCAGGAATTTCTGGAGTGAGCCCCATGTATCTCATGTGCGTTTTTAAACACTCACCCTTTAGGTATTGGATTGGACTACAACACGACTCTTTTTTAAACATTCTAGTAACATTCCAGCGGAGTTTAAAAGGAAAAAACCGAGGCAAAAACGCTTTTCGTCGAAAATTTTGATAATTTATTGTGCTGCTCTCGTAATTTTCCCATGGATGGGAATTTTATGGTATAATTGCCATATTGGGAGGTACCAATATGAACAATTTAATCAACATCGTTAGAGCCGTTTTTGCGAAAAAAAATATTTGGTGTTTTGATCACTATGATAACTATAATCAACTTTCGATGGATTGTTGTTCAAACCCTTATTTTGGCGTCCCATGGTGACCTGCGGGCGAGATATCAAGTTCCAGCTGATTTGGTACGGTGGTTTTCTCTAAAAATCGTTCACAGACACACACACACACACACACACACACACACACGCAGACCATTTTCCCAAATAGTGTTTTTCGGACTCAGCGGGGGTCTTGAACGTGAAGATCTGAAGAGAACTCAAAATTTTGGGTATAGGCTGCTACAAGATACTCCTCAAGATTGATCAAATCCAGTCGCTCAGTAACTCGGGAAATTACGAAAATGTCCTACTAAACTTTTTTTCGACACATTTTCATTTTTATCTCCGCTCAAGGGACTGTCAGAGAAAACAATATATAGGTATTAATTATTTAAAAACATTCTGTGAATTTGGGGAAAATCATTGAAGCCGTGTTTTGCAGAAGCGCGTAAACCCCCTATTTTTACTTTCCGCTACCCGAAGGGAAGGAAAGTATAGTAATCGGCCCAAAAAAAAAATTTGAGTTTTCTTCAGATCTTTACGTTTCAGACCCTACTGAGTCTAAAAAACCTAATTTCGGCGCGTGGTCCGTGTGTGTGTATGTGTGTGTGTGTGTGTGTGTGTGTGTGTGTGTGTGTGTGTCTGTAGTTCGATTTGCGGGAGAACGGCTGAACCGATTGAACTGGTTCTTTTTTTGTTTTGTTTGTTATTTTTGTAGACACCAAAATAAGGTTATGGACGATTTCGGCCGATGGGAAGGGGGTGGGGACGAAAATGTACCAAAAACTAGGGTTTTCGCATTTTTCTCGAAAACGGCTCTAACGATTTTGATTAAACTTTAAAATTATCTTCTACTAATCAATACCTCACTTTTCTTCTCCATACATATCTCCATGAAAATACGGTGAACGGAGATATAGGCCTATGAAGCAAAAATAAGTTTTTTACGCTTTTTGGCAAAACGGCTTCAACGATTATCACCAAACTTTCAAGATGTATCCGAATAGTTAATACCTACATATTGTTCTCAATAAATGTTCCTCAGACAGTCCACTGAACGGAGATAAAAATCAAAATGTGTCGAAAATAACGTTTTTTCGAACATTTCCGTAAATTCTAGGGTAACTACTTCACCAGATGTGATAAATCCTAATGGAATGTCTTATATTTACCCATACCAACATTTCGTTTTGTATAATTATTTCTGTATATATATGTTGAACGGAGATATAAGCCAAGTTAACTCAGAAAAGGAGATTTGTCGAATATTAATTTATCGGTATTCCAATTTTCTCAAAAACGGCTCTAACGATTTCGATCAAACTTTCGGAGTACTCTCACCTAACTAGTCCCTACATTTTGTTCTGTATAAATGTTCCTGTAAAAATGCGTTGAACGAAGATATAGCGCCCGCATATAGGTGGTGTTCGAAATTACGGGGGTGGCGGAAAGTTGTGTGTTGCTACGCACCAGATATTTTTACTTTCCGCTACCCGAAGGGAAGGAAAGTATAGTAATCGGCCCAAAAAAAAAATTTGGGTTTTCTTCAGATCTTTACGTTTCAGACCCTACTGAGTCTAAAAAACCTAATTTCGGCGCGTGGTCCGTGTGTGTGCATGTCTGTGTGTGTATGTGTGTCTGTAGTTCGATTTGCGGGAGAACGGCTGATCCGATTGAGCTGGTTCTTTTCTTGTTTTGTTCGTTATTTTTTGTAGACACCAAAATAAGGTTATGGACGATTTCGGCCGATGGGAAGGGGGGGTGGGGGACAAAAATGTACCAAAAACTAGGGTTTTTCGCATTTTTCTCAAAAACGGCTCTAACGATTTTAATTAAACTTTCAAATTATCTTCTCCTAATGAATACCTAACTTTTCTTCGCTATACATATCTCCATGAAAATACGGTGAACGGAGATATAGGCCCCTGAAGCAAAAATAGGTTTTTTACGTTTTTTGGCAAAATGGCTTCAGCGATTTTTACCAAACTCACAGGATGTTTTCAAATAGTTAATACCTACATATTTATTTCAATAAATGTTCCTGTGACGGTCCATTGAACAGAGATAAAAATCAAAATGTGTCTAAAATAACGTTTTTTCCAACATTTCCGTAAATTCCAGGATAACTTTTTCCCCAGATGTGATAAATTCTACTGGTGTGTCTTTTAGTCACCCATACCCACATTTCGTTCTCCATAATTATTTCTGTATATACATGTTGAACGGAGATATAAGCCAAGTTAACTCGGAAGAGGAGATTTGTCGAATATTATTTATCGGTATTCCAATTTTCCCAAAAACGACTCTAACGATTTCGATCAAACATTCGGAGTACTCTCAGCTAACTAGTCCCTACATTTTGTTCTCTATAAATGTTCCTGTAAAAATGAGTTGAACGAAGATATAGCGCCCGCTTATGTAGGTGGTGTTCGAACTTAAAGGGGTGGCGGAAAGTTGTGTGTTGCTACGCACCAGATATTCTTCGTTCACCGTGTTTTTATGGTAATATTTATAGAGAAGAAAAGTTAGGTATTAATCAGTAGAAAATATTTTGTAAGTTTAATCAAAATGGTTAGTCTAGAAAGCGAAAAAACCCTTGTTCGGCAGGCTGAATTAGTTGGGTCTTTGACCTCCCAACCCGCACTCCTCCTTTGGTCCGCACTTGCCCTAATGGGATTCACCTGACCTCCGGAAAGTCGTTGTTTCCCCAAACACCTTTCTATCACAAACCTTTAATTTGTACCCGTGGAAAGCCCAGCTCGCCAGTTATTTCCAAGTGACAACGGATTTCCCTCTTTTCTGGACTTTCCCAACTATCGATGCAACAAAAGAAAAAGAAAAAAACGAGAGAAGATGAGTAAAAAAGAAAGAAAAAAAAAGAGAAAGGCCTGTTCTTTGTGACGACAAGTCACAGACATCATCGCAGCCAGAGTGAGTCACTTGCCATATCCAGGGGCGATAAATCAGTTGCGTTGCGTTCGCCGCCAAGAGTCGCACATTGTTGTGTCGTCTCTCAACTTGCCAAATTTTCCATAAAATCGTGCAGTATATTTAGGGTTGAGCTCACCCTCCCAGTCATAATTTCTTTTATTTTGACTTTATTTTACTTGGTCGGTGCCCGGGCGAAGTTTTCGAGTCAGACGCGTATCGTCCCACATCACCCAGGACACCAGGTCGGATCGTTCCTTGCATTTCTTCAGAGCATCGTGCAATTGACTTTTATTTTACGCCGTTTCTTTGGTTGTAATTTCTTCATTTCTACCTTTAAGCGAAATTACTTTTTTTCTTGTAGCAAAGCTCCTTTAGGTTTCAATTTCGATTGGGTTTTATTTCGATCGATTAGAAGCAGTTTTATTTTGCAATTTATGTTATATCACCTATTTTCAATTTTCTCCCAAGGGTTTTCTTTGACCTCGTACGTCCACTTTTTTCGGGTTTGTTTTAACCAGGTACGCATATTGGCGCGAACACCAACTATTTTTTTCCACCCCTCAATTTAATATTCCTCTCTACAACACACAGCTCCTCCCTAAAGTTAGTCTAAAGCATTATCTAACAACCAGTTTCACATGTATTGAGAGTCCCTCGTGCGCGTTTATATACTCATAATCATCTGGATATTGCTATTCTGTCAAGCTCCCCACGTTCATTTATTTCTCAGTTTCAAGCTCCCCCATTCGTGCGGCCAACAACCCTTGTTCGCCAATAACCTACAAAAACGTAGTTTTTTTTTGTTATATTACTGTAAAATGGGTGGAATAAATTTATTCATTCATACCGAACGATTTAATTATGGTCGCTTGTTGGCGCTCTGATTTTAAAAGCTTGAACGTTTCCCTCCCAATTAATGTAATAAACTTCTACAAACATTTAATTTAAAGTAAATTAAATAATTCTCAATTTGGTTAGAGTGGCTCCAACTCAACGAGCGTGTTCAAAAAGTATCGCGAGTGTTTCGTTCCTACTGTCCTTGGCTCTGAGTAGTAGAAAAATATCAGGGGCACCGCATCACACGAGTTTCTTTAGCTCTACGTTCTTTCACTTGTGTGCTTAGTTTTTTTCTACTAACTCAATTTATTTTTTACTCAGTTCGTTTGAACACTATAAAACACCCCTTCACAGAGGCAAAAAGCGGTACCACTTACAGTTTCGGCATTTATTGTGCTGCTCCCTCTCATGCCCTGAATATTATTGAGCAATCGGTACACAAAGCATTAATGACGCTGTACACTCGATTTTTTTGTAAAACATAATAACCACTTTTCCAGAGCTGTCGGGTAAAAATGTTTAGAAACGGTAGTAAGTGAAACACAAACTCTACATCGAACCATCACTTTTAAGAATGTTCTATGTGTACTTGAACTTGATGAGTTACCTTTAAAACGAGCAGTGCGTAGCAAAACAACTTTCCGCCACCCCCGTCAGTTCGAAAACCAACTACATCTGCGGGTGCTATATGTTCATTCAACGCGTTTCTGCAGAAACATTTATGAAGAACAAAATGTAAGGACTAATTAGCTGAGAGTACTCCGTAAGTTTGATCGAAATCGTTAGAGCCGTTTTTGAGAAAAGTGGAATACCGATAAATTTATATTCGACAAATCTCCTTTTCTGAGTTAGTTTGGGTAATATCTCCGTTCAACAGATGGATACAGAGATAGTTGCGAAGAAAAAAATGTCGGTTTAGAATGCTTGAAGACACTCCATAAGATTTATCACATCTGGTGAAGCAGTTACCCTGGAGTTTACGGAAATGTTCGAAAAAAACTAAATTTTCGACACATTTTAATCTCTATTCAATGGACGGTCACAGGAACATTTATTGAGAAAAATATGTAGGTATCAACTATTTGAAAACATCTTGAAGGTTTGATGATAATCGTTGAAGCCGTTTTGCCAAAAGGCGAAAAAAACCTATTTTTGTGTGTGACCGCGCGGAGGTGACCACCTGAGGAATCCCGTACCGTCTGGGAGGAGTTCTTAATCTGGTTTCCCACCTGATCTAACTATTTACTTGGATGGTAAGTTTCAAAATGACAGATCAACTGTGACCACGTTTCTTAGCCGAAATTAGGTTTTTTAAACTCAGTAGGCTACAAAACGTAAAGATCTGAAGAAAACCCAAATTTTTTTTGACACGATTACTATACTTTCCTTTCCCTTTGGGGTAGTGGAAAGTAAAAGACAGAGCAGAAATGCCTCAGGTGATCTTGTTCTGACGGCAGATATTTTGTCAATGGTCAAGCTCTGAAGGAGGATGAGACAATTGTTAACTCTTCGCTAGCCTCACTGTCCAAAATTGAGAAATGGCACAAACGCAGTTGAAGCGTCATGGTCCCATAACTTTTTAAGCAGGAGTTTAAACGCAGTAGGCGAAATAGATAAAAACGGACGAAATTATATTAAGAAAATAAACATTAACGACGTAGTAATGGGCGAAGGAGAACGAACGAACAAGTGAAGGCTACACATGAACGCTACGAAGTCAGGTGGCGGTTTATTGGAGGAGCAGTTGAAGTCAGCAGAGTGACGCTGTAACATACTAGTGCTGCTCCTGTCATTTTCTCACGGATGGGAGCTATACGGTATTTTTGTCTCATTAGGAGCTCTCCATACAACAAATTTAATCAAAGGTTGACTGTTTGACTGTTTTTTCCACACTCCACAGATTAAGGCGCCTGTGAGGAAAGTTGTGCGTTTTGTGGTGTCGATGGTGGCGATTTGAGGAATTGACGCTCGAGGTGCGTCGTGTTACAAACCCGCGCTTTTCGCGAGGGAGCTGCGACCCAACGAGCGTTCGTTCTAAATTCATTCATAATGCGTTTAAAACCTCTTCACGACACGCTCGGTGCAGCTTCTCCCCTACAATTCATAGCTGAGGGCTACTCTGCGCTTGGAAAGCCGCCCTTTTCCCATCTTCAGTTTGGGCCATTTGTACTCGATATGCGGGTTTCGCATTGTCACCTTTTGACGACTTGAAACCGAAATCGGCTGACAACTAAGTTTTTTCCTTGAAAACGTCATCGTTAATTTTAAACATGTGTTGTGGATTTATCTCAAATATCCTAACGTAGGAAACTCGCTCTTACACTCGTAGATGTCATCTAAAAACGATGACACCGTGAACCCTGATACACGTGGACATACCCGCAAAAAGGGTGTTAACCGCCTTATAAATTGCCCGCACACCGAGGGTGATGTTCGTACGACACGTAGGAGCCACGCAATTTGGTACATCTGCATACCCGTATCTTAAATTTGCACGTGGGTCAAACTTACGTTAGTTTTGTGTATTTTGCTCAAACCCGTATTGTGGCGTCCCGTGGTGACGTGCGGGCTGAACGTCAAGTTAAAGCTGATTAGGCAATCGCGTTGACAGACACACACTGACCATCTTCCCAAATAGTGATTTTTTAACCAAGTTGGGTTTGAAACGTTGAGATCTGAAGAGAAAACATTTTTTTTCAGCCGATTGTTGTTGGAAACGTAAGCTGCGTCTTGCCGAATCGCCTTATCGTCTTCTTCCCCTCCACGGAGGCCACCTCACCTCTCAAGAACCTAACCCTTCCTCTCACCTTCTACTTGCGAGACGGAGCCCATAATGTTGATGTTTTAATTGCTCATTTTCATCATATTTTTCTACCCCCTTTTGTGCCTTGGAAGTGATGCTTCCGCTACGTTTCTCTCTAACGCGACGAAGTGGGTCTCGTTGCAAAGTTTCCCGGCCGGGGAAAAGCGTCCGTCACGAGAAAGAAGGCGAGTCCCTTGATTTCCTGGTTTTTCCGTTCCTGCATTTATTACTTTTCAGGTCGGCGAGGTCTCGGCATCGGCGGAGTTATAGTTTCCAGCGATGAAGGGGAGAAATTAATTCGGTCGCTGTAATTATTGGGTTCGGTATAGTAATTGGGTAATGCAGTCCACTTCTGACTCAGGGGAACCTAGTTTTGGCTACCCAGGTATGTTTTCAAACAATAACTTGAACGTTAACTACCGTGCAACTACAATGCGCCTCAGCCAAGCGTGGTGAGGTACAGCTCGAATTTCACAAATGGGCATTTTATATCGAAAGTAAAACATTAGCCGATCAGTCTCCCCCCGTGCTATGCTGCGGATTGAAAGCAAGTATTTCCTAGAAGTTAAAGAAGTTGAACTCAAAATTGAATAAGTGATAAACGGCGAGAGTTGGGTTTGGGGTTGAATACAATAGACCGGGCATGTAATGGGTGGCCGAGGTATTTTGCGGGGATGGAGCTTAACGCCCTCCTTCCGACCCTTTCGTAGGGTTTCTCACTAGCGAGAAGGTCATCTTCCGCCCAACAAATCAATTCTTTCTGAGCCCAAGCCGTTCATTAACGTAATTGAGCGTCGATAAATTCGTTTGCAAAATATCCGCTCACAACTCGAATCTCCACCAGTGGACGGTGAAGGGGGGGGGGGCTCTTGTGGAAACTGTTTGGACTCGACTAATTTACGAGGAAGACCCTCCGCTGGGAATGAAGGAGTCCTGTTCCGAATAATACCACGACCCTCGCTGATTCTGGGACAGGAGAGGAATTTGGTGGTCGTCCCGTGGAAAAGCGTCGTTACGATGACGAGAAGAACTGAAATCAGTCTGGTAGTCTCCAGTCGCTTTCCCTCCCTGCTAAGAACTGACTGATTGGCTTAAATGAATCTGGAGGAGATCTGAATGTTGTACGAGGGATAACTATTGGTGGGGAGCGTTGACAAGCTATGGCGTGTGTCCGAGATGGTTCAGGCGCTTTGTTGGGAACGATGTATCGAAGCTTTATGGTTACTTTCGCTTGTGTCCTTGGTGGGTGGACCTCGCCTACCTGAGTGAGACGGGATGTCCGTCCCGTGCCAGTTGTCGGGAGGGAAAGGATCCACTGAGAAGCGCCATATCGATATATTGATGTGAAGCCCTCTGTGGAAGCTCATGCAATAGGGAGACAGAGGGAGCATAACCACTGTCCGAACCACCTTGTCGCTTAGGCCGTTGTTGACACGTTGGCGCCATGATGTCCTTTTCGCTGGTCGAATGAGACGTTTTAGTTCACGTCTGGCAGCTCGATAAGCCTCGTGGTGGTCTTGGCATCATGTCTTTTCAGACGTTGGCTCCTGAGTCCACCACGGGGAATGCACGGCATCATCGATGGCCCCCAGGGAATCAGCTGGTGTGTGAGTGGCGCAAGATGCAAGGCCTCCCAGTCAGCAGTGCCAAAATGCGGTCGTTTAACTCGTGTCTAAGCGAGCGGAACCCTTCAAAAGATCCTTCCAATACTTATCTCTAATAGAATGCGTTCTGAGGGACAACCCAAGCAGAAATAAAAATAGAGTAGCTTCTAACTGACGCCCAGGCCGAATCAATTTCAGACCATTTGTACGCCAATTTTATGTTATACTGAAATCATCCTATGATGGAAGGAGGTCAATGTTAGATGTTGACTTAGTCGCTACTGCTGACCGATTTTCATTATTCATTGGTTTTCCTCTTTTAATGGGCACGTAGCAATAGCTATGAAGTATCTTTATTAATACAAACTTATATGGTGTGAATTTCAAGAATAATTCACGTAAAATCAAATCTTGATTCATATTTCTCGTATACGTAAACAATGTGTTTTTCTTCAGTTCCGAATACTTTCAGCTTTTTTTGCGATTCTGTAGCTACTAATCCAATCTACTTTTCATTAAACTCCTTTGAACTTGAGTAGGCAACGCTGCCAAGAGACGTCTCAGGAGATAATTAAGGGTGGAGCCAAAGGTTAAAATATCTGAAGCGTAGCAACACACAGGTCTGTTTCCTTATTTGATGACTGTTCCTACACCCTCGACGAGGGTGATATCAGTCATGGAAGTTGCGGTTTCGCTAATATGCAAGAGGCCGACCTCTGCAGCTTCCACCGAACTCAAACTTGCGGAGGTACGGCAGGTTTTTGGTCGTTAGCCAGTCTCCCGGTAGAGAGCTGTTGCCCGCGCGTTACTGCACGGAGGTGACAACCTGAGGAATCCCGTACCGTCTGTAAGGAGTTCTTAATCTGGTTTCCCTCCTGATCTAACTATTTACTAGGGTGGCAAGTTTCAAAAGGACAGATCAACTATGACCACGTTTCTTAGCCATCACCTTCTTCGCGAACTCTGCAAGAGGCTGTTATAGGCTTGCTTTGTAGCAGTAAATGCTGCCAAGTTCGTTTGCCCTCCCAACAACCATCGCTCACTGTTGTAGAAACTAGAGTGGAGGAGCACGTGGTTTCTTGTTTCCTCCGCACTGGAGGCGCAAGACGTGCATGAGAGAAAAGAAGTGGAGCCGCGCATTAAAGTCACCATGTCCAGTGAGGAACTGGCTCGTCCAGCGGTCTGGCTCAACCTCAACCCATTTTATAGAAAGACGTTCACGGGTGTTGTGGAAGAACTCACATTTGTCACGACCCTTTGACGAGGATTCCCATCTCTTGCCATTCCTCTAACGCCCATACGCCCATCCGCACAGAGTTCAGCCCAAAGCGGGGGAAGCTCCCGTTTCACTTTCCACGGCCAAATCAACTGGTGACTGACCAGTGATCACCTGGAGTGCTTCTGTTGATACAGTCTTGTAGGTTTTCGTGATCCACAGGAGCACAGCTCTCTGGGATTGGGCAAGTAGTCTCTTTTGATTGACTGTTAGTTTGCTACCCTAGACAAGGGGGCAGTAGCCAATCACGCTTAGATCGATGGCCTTATACATGAGGATAGTGTCATGGTAATACACAACCCAAGTGGCCTTAGTAATTGCACACAGTGAGTCAAACCTTGCAATGGTGGACTGGAGGTGTTGGTTTCTCTGAACAGAGACATGCCTGCATTCGATTGTAGCAGTTCTGTCTATCAGGTGACTTTGAGCTCATTAAGGAGCGCTGGCGACCATAGGTTGTCAAACGCTGCCCTGATGTCAATCAGAACTGCTACGGCGTACTTAGCCGGTGCCAACAGAGAAACACGCCGAATTTCGATAATGACATCCTTCGTGGACCTTACTTAGGTTTGATTTGCCTAATATGGAAAGAATGGCCATGAATATTCATCTTTGTTCTACATATTTATACAGAAACGTTTATGGAAAACAGCATGACGGTACTAGTTAGCTTAGAGCATCCCATTAGTTTTCCAATCGAACGAGGAGTTTGGCAAGTGGGAGGAGAAATGCAGGGCTCAGTATTGTTGGGTTGTGCTGAGTCAAAGGCAGTCAAGACTGTTTTTCAAACTTTCCAGGGAGCGAACAAGAGCGATCCACAGTCTGGAAGTACACGGATGGTATGTGGCCAGTTCAAAGGTCCACTACGGTACCACCTAGCCAAGATTGGTAAGCCAAAGGTGCAGAGGTGCAGATTCTGCGAGGCGGAGAGTGTACTATGTTCGTGTGAGGGGCTGGCTGGGGCGCCCCTCAGAGCGCTTGAGGTTCCTCAGCTGCGGTAGGGGGAGGTTGCATGGATGGACCTCAAGGTCGTCTTCCGTTTTGTGCGGGAAGGGTGATGACGTCAGAGAATATCAGCTCTAGGAGAGCTGGAGGTGGAATTGGGAGTTGGTGTCTGCTCACACAATGCAATGCCCCATTTGAGGTCGCAGTGGGGGTTTTCCCCAGTTGCATCATGTTAGGGGGGAAAATCCCACAAGTGTACCAAACTTATTACGGCCCTTTTTGAGAAAATAGGAAAAACGACAATTTAACTTATATCTTCATACAATGGATAGTCACAGAAACTATTGTCAAGAACAAAATGTATGTTCAGGTTACCAGCAAACTCTCCATCAGGTAGATCAATTTCAATCGTGAGGTTACTCTAAAAATGCCATGATTCTCTCCATATTTTGGTTCTTATCTTAGTTGAACGGAGTGTATCCTATACCTTAACGTATTGATAGAGCGCCTGACATTATGAAGGCAGGCCACCCACAACGTTTTATCAGACTCCTGTACAGTTTCAATCTCCTGTTTCTTCGACCTCGTTCCAACTTAGCGCATGTGTTAGAACGAAACGTTTTATACGGAAACCGCGAACTTGATGTTACAGGAGATCATGAATAAACAGGAGACTGATCGTGGCGAGTTGCCTGCCTTCAAACGACCAGACGCACTACTGATACGCGTTGAGTGTTTGCATAGCCAAATAAACTCAAGGCCCCTGCTCGTAAGAGCCCCTTGCTTTATTGAGTCAACAACATACCGGATTCAATTCCTGCGACGACGAATCTTCATTTGCGAAGGTGGGCCACCGGCAATGTGAATATTTTTAGACTTAATTTCGTGTTAATTCAGCGATCTTTGAAATAAAACGTGCCAAGTGCTTTTAAGTTAAAAAGAGGCAGAAGTAACAGGAGATTGAAGCTGGATAGGAGCTTCCTCGAGCGTAGTTGGTTGCCACTCTTCACAATTGAAGGCGTCTTGTTGAAGGCGAATGTACGATAGATTTACAAAACCAAATACACATAAAGGAGCGAGATACAGAACCAGTATGTATAGCAGATCGTAGAGTTCACAGAGGTGGCCTAAACTTGTGTGTTGCTACCCACCTGACATTTTGATAGAAACTTAAGCCACGAAAAATACATTTTATTTGCTGTCAGAGAGATGAAAATCGCTGAAGGCAACGTGGAACTGAGATGATTCGGCAGGCCGAATTTGCTGGGCCTTTGACGTCCCCGTGTCTGCACTAGCCCTAATGGAAAGTTATTGTTTCCTCAAACACCTTTTTATCTCAGCCCTTTTGTTTGTACCTGTAGAAGTACCGCTCTTCAGGTATTTCCAAGTGACAACGGGTTTCCCCCTTTCCTGGACTTTCCCAACTATCTTTTACACCACTCAATTTTATGTTCCACAACACACAGCTTCTCCCAACAGTCAGTCAGCCAGCAGCACTGTGGATTATGGTGGGAAGACGACTTCTCCCAATTCATTCATTTCTCTCTCTCTCTCTCTCTCTCTCTTCCCCCCACCCTTCCACATAGTGTTCTACAGCCAGTTCACGTGAATTGACAGTTGACAGCGCTTCTACGCGCTTATATATACTCACACTCGAACTGATGTCGCTATTGTGTCAAGTGTAATACTCACTTATGCTTACCACGTCCATTTATTCCTTAGTTTCAAGCTGCACCATTCGTGCGCCAAAGATGGTGGTTTTGATTTACTATTCATTCTAAATAATCATAAATAAAACGACCCCCACCCCCCTCAAAATTTAATACTTTACATTTCGGGACATTGGGATTCCAAATTTGCAATGTCCCTCCGCCGTCCGGGTCATTTTGGGCCTTTAAAGGGGTCTAAAGAACCCGTTCTTTTACACGAAAATCCCGTTTGGTATCTAGTTTTTTCCGCCTGCTCGGCAATCCGATCGGACGAAGCCTTTAGTTGTTATAGGCAAAAAAATGGTTTACAAAATTAATTAAAACTAAATTTCGACAGTTCTATCGCAAATACGCCGTGCTCGGTATTGTTTTCTAGGTATTTTTAGATGCTGGGTCGAATGAAACAATTCTCAGAGATGTACGACTGTATCTGAACCGAAAATAGTGAAAGCACAGTAATAATATTGAGCCAAAGTCTACTAATTGAAAGAACTCTCGGGACAATAAGTACAGCGAAATTAATCGTTTCATCATTTGTACTCCCTCCCTACCGTCTAATTAAAACCACCCGCCAGCTCGACTCGTAGCGTTGTGCCAAATGCCTACAGGGGCCTACGGGTGCCTGGATAATTTAGTTTTTGCCGTTCTGTTGGAGTCAGGTCATGCGTATGGTTGACTGGTGTTTTTCGATGCTGAATTAAATGGGATGGGTCTCGGAGGTATGACCCTACGTCAAGCTGTGCAAAGGATTCATCGAACGTTGTGTAATAATTTTCAGCGTTTTTGGATTTTGGAGCCCTTGAAAGATCTGAAAAACCTTCAAACTTTTTTTTCATCCCATTATATAAATTTCCTTTCTACTTGGTAAGACAATGGAAGTTGAAAGTTAATGCAGGAATATTTCCTGCACATGCAAAATATCTCCTTTATACTGCTGCATTGTTGACAGAGCCTCGAAGCGGTCGCTACTATTACCAGCTTGTTGACGTCGCATTTAAAGAGCTGACTATAAACTATTGACATCCGTATATATTTACTCGACAAAACCCCCCTGAATTGGTCGAAAGGAACATCAGAGTTTTGCGACATATTGAAAGAATCAATACGAAAAAGGCGGCGTCTCCGGTAATTGCCGAGAACTTGGGAGTTACTATTTTCTCGCTCTCTTTCCGAATGTCCGTCATTTAGTAAACCGGCAAGAGAAATGCCGTAATGCGTTTAGAGGGGTGTAATTTTGCTATGAGAGCCGAGCTATAATTCGATTGGCGGTCGCTGGGTAATTGGAGGGAACTTGGACTGAATACAGGTCTCTTATTGGCTCGATGCTCCTTGTCATCCAACGGGTCGCATCAAATCAACGGGAACAACCTCATTAATTGTTCATACTTTACCATCCAATGTTGTCCGCTCGCATTTCGGAATTCGATTCCTTCTAACGCTCTTTCTGATGTTTGGAAATAATTTTCAATTCAGAAATTGTGTCATGCTTTGCATCCAATTAGTTGAGTCAAGTCTCTGAGCTTCTACTCTGTAGTAAAAACACCAATGAACTTTACCTACAATCCAAACCAAAATTGTTAGCAATTAGCAATGGCTACACTTAACGTGTATTTAAGATCTAATAAGAAAATAGCCATCCTGTGGAACAAAACAGACTAGCTAACCAGAAATTCCAGAAACACGGCAACCAGTTGAACAATAAGTCGTAAATTCCATTCAACAACTAGACCTTTTATAACAATGAACGATTCTGACAACAAACACCCCTTTCATAACTCTAAATCTACGGGCGATGTTGAGGTTGGCCAGAGAAGTACTAACAGCTTCCTGTATACTACACTGATGGCTCGGTGCAGGGCGGCTCATTGGCACGGGCTGCCCGGCCTTAGACAGTCAAAACTCTTCATCCGGCTCTCTAGAGAGAGGTCCAAGGAGGCGCTTGCACTGGGGAGGAAGGATATGAGGATCATATGTGGCCAGTTCACAGGTCACTGTCCGCTGAGGCACCACCTTGCAAATATTGGCAAGTGCGAGGTACATGTATGCAGGTTCTGCGAGGTAGGGCTAGAGACGGCAGAGCACGTGCTGTGCGTATGCGATGGACTCGCGGCATCGCGGTTGTCTGTTTGGGAGGCCCTTTCTTCAGCCCGAAGAGGTGGCAAATGCGGAACTTGCGGATATCCTCCGCTTTGTGCGGGGGTGGTGGGGGCCCATAGGTGACGTCACACCAAGTGAGACTAGTGCCGTGTGGCCTGGAGGTGGTGCGGGGGGGGGGCATGATCGGAGGATCATGGACGCCCTTACAATAGGCCCGTTTGTGGCTGCAGTGAGGGTATCGCCTGCATCCACCGTTAAAAAAAACAAAAACAAAAAAAAACAGCTTCCTGACACATGAATGTTGTGTGCTTTGATTCATCTGGCGCCAAGGACCAACTTAATGTGGAAACCCTTCCAGGCTCACTACGTTTTAGTTGTAGAGAGGGGAGCATGACTGCCCGGGAAGCAGGTGGGGAGGTGTTCAGGATAAATGAAGGGGCCCAAGACACTGCCTCGTGGCACTCCAGTTCTTGTTAGAGACATTGGACTCGATAGGATAAAAATACACGTCGACAGCTAAATGGTACAAAGGAGGCGTCTTCATGCGTCAGAGGCTGTCGTTCAGATTCAAAACAGAGCCAAATACTGGTAAACTTACTGGTAATAAAACCTCTTCAGTAGTAGAGAAGTGAGCGACCGAAACTGGAAATGAAAATTCTGGCCTGATTTGGAAAGGGGGCTAGACAATGAATTTACATAAAACAAAGTTTCTTGTTTTTACAAAGCGAGCCAATTTGAACGCACAATTAGTAGGTTCTGATGTCATTGTTGAAAGAGTTTGTAAGTATAAATATCTGGGATCGTGGGCAAGAGGTAAGTAAAAGCACGCATTGAGATTGCGAGAAATGCTTTTGTAAAAATGAAGAGATCTTTTGAAGCAGGGATATCCCCAGTGATCTCAAAGCCTGTGTGCTGAGGTGCTATATATTTTTTATCATTATCAAAAAGTATAGAAGTTACCGAGATGTGGCTATACAGTAGGGCCCTTAGAATATCGTACATGGACAGACTCACCCGCAGGGAGGTTCTGCAGCGATTATCCAAGGATTAAAACTCACAAGTTTGAGTAACTGGGTCACATAATGAGAGGGGAGTGGTATGAGATGCTTCGCGTGATAATGCAAGGGAGAATAGAAGGTAAGCGAGTAGGAAGAAGAATCTCCTGGCTACGTAACCCTAGGGGGTGGTTTGACCGTTCATCAGTGGAATTGCTAACGTCAGCCACCCAGAGAGTCAGGATGGTCATGATGATCGTCAGCCGACCTCCGGAAGAAGACGGCACCATGAGGAGACGCCTGAAAACCACGCTTTCTGGTCAATCACTGACGCATTACTTCGCCATTTAATACCTTCAATGCAGTGGTCGAACACTGGGACACCAGAAAGCTCAATCCCCAACCAGGAATCCCCGTGCTCGACACACCTGGAGCAGGACACTCAACTGAGGACACTGGAGCAGGCTTCCCAAGGGCGCTGGGAAATTGGCCCAAAGCAGCAACTCCATTGTTTCCTCAGATTTGGCTGACTTCCTGCTCACCCTCTCTCTCTCTCTCCCTCATCAATCTCTTAAACAATTCATACGTTGCATCATAAAGTGATGGAAGCCTGGGGCTATTATCAATTCCGAAAATACTTTGCAACTGTGAGTCACCGTGAGCCATGTCCTTGAGTGATCATGTGAACAGAGTGTGCTATTGCGTCTTATTACTGCGTAGTCTAGAGCCTTCTAATGCTATGAGCCACAAGTAGCCGCATTTCCAACCAATTCGTCATGAGAGGAGAGCCTGAGTCTGGGTTCTTCTACTACAGATTTACTTTAATTCAGTAACAATTGATTGGTAGCCAACTAGATAGAGCGCCTGACTCTTCAGCAAGGGGTGTGAAGTTAGATCCCTGGAAAGGAAACGTTTTTTAAACAACTGACGGCGCAACAAAGGAAGTTGTTTGTCGTCGAGGAAGAGCCTTGAGTTTGGGGACAAGTCTGCATAGTGCACCTGTCAGCGTTGCTGCCGACCCGTTTCAGCACTGAGCCCCCCCCCCTTCGCCCGCCTTTCATTCATTGTAAAATCTACGGGGACGACCTTACTTCCCACGCCCCTTTTGTTTAACACGCGTTTTTCGAACTTTCTTCGTCCAGGACGACCATTGACTGTGAAATTAGTTTCTTTTCCATACACCTGCCTTCAACAGTGCTATACGCGTATTGTGCGAACTGTGGGCCAAGCCCAAATTAGTGGATCCACGGTCCAATTAAAATTGTGCTGAATTTTATTTGTTTTAAGTTCCGCTTTTAGTTTCTTTATATTTTCTCAAGATTGAATTTCGCATCAATTTTCTGTCAACTTTTTTTATTTTCGCAAGGAGATCAACAATTGCGTATTTCATTGAACGAGCTCTAAGTCGACTCCACAGACGTAATCAGTCGTAAGAGCTTCCTAGTTGACCAGGAGGGGGAGAAGGCTGAGAGAAAGGGAAAAGGTTCTACTATAACACTGAAATGCAAAAGGTCCCAAATAATCTCCTTGATAAGACTAACACCACCATGATGGTATTCAGAATGTAACTATGCTTCACTTTAGGAACTATTCTAACACATACCAGGCAGCTGCTACGCCCTACGTAAGGCTACCCCTAGGCAGATGTTTTTACTCTGCTAAATTTTAGAATTTACCGCTAAAACTTGACAATTTCTCAAATTAACCGTCCGAACGTAATTCGCCCAATGCTTCGAAGCACCAACAAACCACAACAGTCTTAGCAACGCTAAACTATAAATCTTCGAATTTCCCCTGAGGGTTCCCCCTCTCCACACCCATCAGCCCGAATATCAAAGCTCGTCCGTCAAAGGGGGGAAAGCGCCTTTGATTACGACGTCCATTGCGGTGGGATCTTGTCGGCAGCTGAGTAACTGGACATCAAACGGATTTGATTGATTGCGCACGTCACAAATATCTGCGATACGTCATAATCGTCTAATGAGTAACAGCTCCCCGCGCCTCCTCTGACAGAACAGGTCAAATGGAACACACAATAACGTGTAGTGCTTCGTACTTGATGTCCAAAAATATCTATTTCGCTATTCGTTAGATTAACGTGTAACTGCTATACGTGCGACTACAGAAACATCATCTTCAAGGTTGTGATTCGTTGGTGTCCAAATTTAGCCAGGCTAGAGGGCACGGTCGAGAATAATCCCAAATATGATGTAACAACACGTTCCATTTAAAAGCTGCAAAAATAAAACGTCGGCGTTAATAATCAATATG
Organism: Pachypeltis micranthus; assembly: GCA_020466155.1. Classification (NCBI taxonomy): domain Eukaryota; kingdom Metazoa; phylum Arthropoda; class Insecta; order Hemiptera; family Miridae; genus Pachypeltis; species Pachypeltis micranthus. Next base: position 33,874,195 of record CM035773.1, read on the forward strand.
TATTGCTACAATTATCGTAATACCACATCACACATCTTACATTGCTACGTATCAATATTAATTGTGTGTACGTATTATTATTCAAAGTGTCGTGTGAGAGTGGCAATGTATGTTTTTGTAATTCGATGTAGGTTTATAGGCCACGTATGTGTGCTGGCCGTGTGAAGTATGTGTGGTATAACATCACTGGAGGTGTGCCTTCGTCATTTTTGTTGTGTGCGTGGTGAATATATTGACAGCATTGGGTATGGCTGCGTTTACGAAGTACGTCAATTTGTATTATTCTATATTGATATCATTGTTACATATCAATAGCTGTCTATGATACATTCTTAAACATTCCCAGGATGTGCCCCAGATTTTTTTTTGGAGGGTGTCGACGGAATAGGAATGCTCCCCGTCCCGAGAGGAGCTGGATAAGGTAGAAATCCACCGAGGCCGACTGAGCCACTCTCATTGCCCAGGTCCGCTCCTGGGTTGAGAGGGAGCATAAGGAGGTAAACTTCTACCTCACCTCGTTCCCGATATCTACAAAATGGAAAACGTAGAGGCACCTTACTGCAGGAATAGTGGGCAACCGACTGCGGTAGACGCAACATTCAACAGAGGCCTCGTAGTTGCCTGCATGGACGCATTGATGCTTTGGATGTCCTGGCCACCATGGGCTTGCTAGCATCTCATCATGAGTCCTGTTTTGCCTATCCCCTTCTCCTCCTCCGACAACGTCCCTTCTGTGCAAACCTCCTGAGAATCCAACCTCCTCTTTCCGTTACCTCACTGCCTTGACCTTGTCCCTCTGTTAAGTCTCATCTTTCTCTCTTGCTTCTCTCATACCACTTTCTTTCTAAGTTTTTTTTTTGTTTTAGACTTAATGCAGCGAACAGACTTTTGCTTTCAATCTCTCCGTTCTCCTAGATTGCGCTTCCTGTTCTATCTTTGCCTCATCCATTATCCACACTGAATAAATCATACATGACAGGATTAGGGCGGAGGGCGATCCTCAAATGTCCAGATGAACTTAGTAGCTCCACGCGCCCGTTCTGATGAATCCTAATTACTCTGGCTAGTCAGATAATAAGCCTCGTGTGACCACAACTTTGTCCACTTTGTCCTAAGCAGGTTATCTCCTTATTTTGGGGGCTGTAGATTGCACTCAAGTGTCTTTAAATAATGTGTTTTGAAGATATCTCCTAACATGGTATTTCAAATCACATTCCAGCGAGTAGATCTACTTCTTGGTATTCTCTGCTTGACGACACCCTGAAGTACGCCATGGAACTGATAGCGTTGTTAAGATTCTACTATTCCTTCTTATTATTCGCAACCCCTCGCTGCAATTTCTCGTTTTCCATGACAGTATTTGAAGATGTTAAAAATCCTTACTAACGAACGTCGAAGTGAGCATTTCAAATTACATCAACAACAAAAAAAAGGTTGTTTACTTTGAAAAAACATTCCAAATTTGCTGGACCGCCACCGCTGTACAAGTAGACGTGAGGGCGCTTGAACGTTCTTTCCATCAGGAGGCGCAGCGAAGAGGTGACTTCTTTGGGCATACGGTACCACTCGCTCGAGAAAACGGCGTCCCTCAGTTTGTCATTCTGTAACGATCAGAGCTAAGAACGTAAATAAACTGAAGCGTAATTGAATGTGTTACTTGTGACGTACTTGGGGAATTCCTTTACAAATTACCCGCGTACAGAACACGAGTGAAAGTCGTGTCCAGGCCCAAAAAAAGCTAACGAATTGAATACACTCAATTATACTCACTTGATGAAAATAAATAAAATAATGCCTCTCAGGAAAGTACTGGGAAACGAAATTATAAACCAAATAGGACCTACTTGAGTTTAATCAGGAAAAACTCGAAATGAAAACTCCTTTTAGAATGAAACAAATAACCTATGCTCGGATTGTAGTAAATGACAATGGGGAAAATGAAACACCAAGCTCTGATCGCTTACTTTACATCACACAATCTAAAGGGAATTTAAATATTTGATCACTGGCTTAAAAAAGGGGAAGATTCGTCAGCGATGTCAGTAGCCGTTATGAACTAAAATGCGGCTCCTTCGCTAATAGAAACTGCGGCGAACTGCACAGGTGGCGGCAACAGTGTTGCCAACATCGGCAGTCCGCCGCAAACCATTACATACTAAATGATTTAATTACATGCAAAGTTTTCGTGTTCGCCAGTCGCTACCACGGTTCTCAGCCACCTGTCGCTTTAGGGAGAGAAGTCACAGAAAGTGGAAGAATGTGCAGTGATCCCTTCTATGGATTCTTCTCTGCCTTCTCAAAGCCTGGTGCCATCATAAACCCTCGGGGCAGCCGATATTCATTACGGTATATTATCAGCTCTACGTCACCAGGCTCTACTGTTACTCTTAACTGTTTTTTTGTTTGTTTTTTTAACCCAAGCTTGAAGTATACCTCCTTTTGAATTGCATCTAAAGAGTCTCGATTATGATTGTTTCTCTTACATGAGAAGACCATCAACATTTCACTCAACGGCGTAGAAAAAAGGAGTAAGTCTGGACCGTGTGAAGGACAGGACAGGATCCCGGTGACCCCAAGGTGATCGAAGGTGGTGGAGGAATTGCGAAGGAGTGCGATGTCTCAGTTCTTCCTCCTGTTCGTTGCCGACACATTGCGGGAGGGCGTTGTTCAGAGCGGTGTATGGTGTTTCGAATGTTGTCCGCGATTTCTTTAGCCGCCTGGGATTCAAGCTGTCTTACCACGAAGGATAACCGGGCTGCTTTGTCGCCGATGTACAGCTCAAACAATGCCTCAACCTGAGAAAACCCAGGGTCTTCGTGATAACCTCCATCCTGGAGCGCAGGTGGTGTACTGGTGCAATAAGCAGTGGCAGCCTTAGCGAGCAGCTGCAGCAACTGGTCGCGTAGTTGAGCAATCACGTCGGGGTCACCAATAAAGCGTCTTGATGAACGTTTATCCTTGTTTGGTAACTGTTCTACTAACGGACTGCTGGTGAGCCAAAGGGGTTACAATTTTAAACAAAAAGCTGATGTATAACGATTGCCGAAGTGAAGCGATGTAATTTGTAAATTGACGGACACCCTACAACTCTCAATCTACACTGTGTGTCGTATCCCGTAAGCCAGCTGAGGGCAATCACTGGTACAATTCCAGATAGCCGTCTGGACAACGGTCAATTGTTTCATCTCCTTATCACTCCACATCCTTCCATTCTCCAGATCCACCGCTCTTTCGGGCCTTTCAACGACTCTCCCGAATTTTAGCGACTTGGTGTTCAATTCGTGTCCTGTGCTTCCTACGAGTTCATTGCTCCTGTTTTTTCACTGGTGACTCATCCTTCTTCTGTTGAACACTATCTCCAGAGTGGTCTGGCCTACAACGGTGGAGAACCACTGTGTCGCGTGAACTAGTCCTAATTGTTACTCTACTCAGAACCTTATTATACTAAGCTGGTGACTGTTTAACCCCAGTGTATCTATTTCGTTCGTCTTATTCACCAATTAATTCAAGTCTACATTTCCACTGAATCCTGGCTTGACCTCAGGAACTCCATTTCTCATGCTACACAATTCTGATCTTTCTGCCCCTAACGACCCCTCTAAAGGGCTTTTTTGTATTTATTATAATTACATTGTGCATGATACATACGGGAGAAAATCATCGTTTAAATGCAACACTTTACTGTAAGCTGAAGGATGTTTTGCAGGAGGCGTTACATGGCTCACTCATCTAAGCAGCTTTTACTACAAAATGAAAGGAAAAAAACGTATAAATAAGTTTTCTTCCTTAATATTTTAATACAGTATCTTCGCACTGATACATTATGTACTAATCGGTATTAATGTTTCACTAATCACACGGCCCAGCGTTGAACAGCTTGACTACTCTGTAGTCATAAGGCTGCTCATGCACGGTTTTCAAACATTTTCCAATTCGTCGAAGGTCTCTGACGGTTGCTCTATCCACAAGCTGCTCGCAATTAAGTACCTTTAGCTCTTCGAAGAACGCCGCTCTCTTCAGTAACAGCCTCTCGGTCCCGACACATCACATACTATCAGCGATTGTATGGGGACAAAATACAACATCCAAATTGACTCTTTCGAGCGAAAATTTCGTACTTCTGCGTACAGGTCTGTTGTGTCCTCATGAATATGAGCCCCCGGTGGAGAGCCTTGAAAGTTGGGGTTTTCTCTATCATGCAAGAGCCCGGCCACTCCCTCAGCATCCACTGAAGCACGGCAGGTTTGGTAATATTGTCAGTCTCCCAGTGGGGAGCTGTCGCCCGTGTGTTAACAGGAATCCCGTATCATCTGAGAGAAGTTATTGGGTTTTCCTCGAGATCTAACTATTTACTCCAGCGCCATGTTCCAAAGGGACAGATCAAGAGTTACCATCGCTGTGTCTTAGCCATGACCTTCTTCCCAAGCAGAGCGAAACCGATAATACCGCTGCTAAGTAGCAGTCAGTGCGGGTAGGTTTGGCTGCTCTTTCAACAACCGTCGCACACTGTGGAGTGGAGCAGTGCGTAGTTTCTCTTTCATCCGTGATGGGGGAGCAAAATGTGCAGGATGGAAAGTCTTTGAGAGAAAAGAAGTAAAGCCGCGCATTGAAGTCACCATGTGACGTAAGGAACCGGTTCGTCCTCTGGCTAACCCAGTTTTCTCTTATATACTTCTGCACACACATATATTAATTTCTAATTTTGTTTTTTTGGCGTGAGTTTATTTACTTGACGGTCCCAGCGCAGACATCGATCGATTTCAATTTGTAGGTACCGCGCCTCGTTGTCGGATCAATGGCATTTATGGTGGTAAGCTACCGTGCGACGTTAGTTGCTCTCTCGTCGGATTTGGTAAAGCACTGCTCCGTTCTGCTCTCGGATCTCGAATTAATTTTCGGCCTACCTTCCCGACTACCCTCATGATGAACGCATCGCTGAGCTAGATGCTATTTCCACAACCCACCCTGATTACAAATTAGGTTCGCACAGTAACTGACCCTGAGCTCGACATTGAGAGCTGGTGCGTTGCCCGAACGCTAATTTCCTACGGCCTGTTATCTTATCCGCTCGAAGCCGCTGCCTCGCCTTTTCGTTCATCTTCGTTAAATTCGTTAATTTTTTTGTTTGTTTTCGTATGTTATCTCCTGATCCTTTTTATCTCTTCGCTCACCGTTCGTTTCTAATGTAATTGGGCTCACGTCCGTATGTAAAACCAAAGCTAATTGCTTGTTTGAAAGAGCAGAACTGTAGCAAAGATTCATCGAAGGCGTTTATTTATACGAACAGGAGGAGAATCTGGGATATACGACTCTATCATCGCGGTTGTACGAATTAATTATTAAGGTAAATTAACTTCTTAGACACTATAAATTGTGAGTGTATGAATTGCGCAATTTTCGATTTTAAAGATGAAAATAACCAGATTACGATCAAATTTCCACTAAACTCTATCGGGAACCAGACACTCGCTTTCGACCTTTCACAAACATCGAACTTAGTCAATTCATGTTATGTTCCCTTCCGTCACTAGTTGGAAAAAAAGGAGACTAATTAAAGAAATACCGGGCGTTTGAAGCTATTTTTGGTGGAGAGATGAACAAAAATATTTTCCAAAAATTGTAGAGTTCACTCAGTTTATATGAACCTGGTAGAACTTGAATGAACGTTTAGTGTTTTGGAATTGATTGTGTTGTCCATTCATGACCAGTGAATAGATACGTGAGGGTTAACATGCTTCAGTCGTATTTATATACACACTGGCAGACAGATGTCGACTTTCCACTGAACTCTATCGACCAGACAGATGTCTTCGGCTTTTCACAAACTTCGCAAAACTCTGCAAACCCACTTTTTCCCGCAACTATTTCTGCCACTGGTCAGAGAAAAAAATATCTGGTGCGTTGCAACACACAACATTTCTTAGCTCTACGACAATTCACTTTGTACATGGCTAATTCTATTTAATCAATTCATTCATCACTCAGTTAATTTGAACTAGGTCAAACAACGCTTTACGGCAGTAGGAAGCAGTAGCGCCTACAGTTCCAGATTTTATTGTGCTGCTCGTACTCATTGCAGGACCATTATTGATCAATTGGTACACAGATAATCAATGAGGCTGTAAACACAAATTTTTTGAAGAAGGATAGTAATCACTTTTGCAGAGTTATAAGGTAAAAACTTTCAGAACTGGTATTAAGCGAAACGGCGGTAGTTGAAATTCAGGAATTTCTGGAGTGAGCCCCATGTATCTCATGATCGTTTTTAAACACTCACCCTATAGATATTGGATTGGTCTACAACACCAATTTTTTAAAAACATTCAACTAACATTCCAGCGGAGGATAAGGAAAAAACCGCGGCAAAAACGCTTTTCGTCGAAAATTTTGATAATTTATTGTGCTGCTCTCGTCATTTCCCCACAAATGGGAATTTTATAGTAAAATTATCTTATCAAGAGCTACCAATATAAAAAATTTAATCAAAATCGTTAGAGCCGTTTTTGAGAAACAAAATTTGGTGTTTTGATAACTATGATAACTATAGTTAACTTTCGGGGGCCCATACCCTTATTTTTGCGTCCCATGGTAACCTGTAGGCTAGACATCAAGTTTCAGCTGATTTGGTACGGTTGTTTTCTCTAAAAACCGCGCTAAAATCGATTTCGTCGAAAGTTTTGGTAATTTATTGTGCTGCTCTCGTCATTTTCCCACATATGGGAATTTTATGCTGAAATTGCCTTATAACAGCTATCAACGTAAAAAGTTTAATCAAAATCGTTAGAGCTGTTTTTGAGAAAAAAAATATTTATTGTTTTGATCACGATGATAACTATAGTTAAATTTCGGTGGATTTTGTTCAAACCCTTATTTTGGCGTCCCATGGTAGCCTGCGAGCGAGATATCAAGTTTTAGTGGATTTGACACGGTGGTTCTCTCTAAAAATCGTTCACACACACACATACCATTTTCCCAAATAGTGTTTTTCGGACTCCGGGGGGTCTGAAACGTAAAGATCTGAGGAGAACTCCAAATTTTTTTTCAGCCGATTACATAACTTTCCTTTCTACTTTGTCCAAGGGAAGTAAAAAGACTACTTGAAGACATGTTGTACGTTTGAAGCCATTTTTGACGGAGAGCTAAACTAAAATATCCCAAAATCTAGAAACTATGGAGCTCACTCAATTCACAGGTAGAACTTGAATAAGTTCCATCTGAAAATTGGTAGCGTTTGACGTTCTGGAATTTATTGGTTTGTCCCTATTTATACCACGACCAGAGCACAGGTACACATTTAAGAAACCTGAGACACACCGTGAGTTGGAAGGCTGATTCTTTTAAACCATTCAAGTCGCCTGGACTTGATGAGATTTTAGAGAAGTCTGTTAAGACTATTTAGGGATAGCGTACTCATGGATTGTTCGGGAGCAGTTTTAAAATTTTGGGGAAACCACTGCGAGATCTTACACGATGGAATGACGATAGTTTGAATTCTAGAATATCGTGGAATGCCCGTAGTAGATAGATCTATCTACTGCCCCTAATTATTTTATAACCATAGTTAAACTACGATTGTGCAGGTAAAACTCCAATAAATCCTTCGTCGTAGTTTTTGATAATATGAAGTACTACAATAAATATTTTATGTTATAATACCGTTGATGTAAAACGGTCCACACACAACACATAAATTGTACGAAAAGGCGCACCTCCGTTTCCAGCTGATCCAAGAAACAGCAGAAGGATCCGATGTACCAGAGTTCGGCGACAATATGCGGCACTACTCCCAAATCTGGGTTGTCCTGCGGAAGAAAGTCGTTGCGTATAATGAAATGAACAAAAAGCCAAAAATCATCGGGAAGGTCGGTAGGATATTAAACTTACGCCGGAGAGCAGAGACCGCGAGAGTGACGTCGCTCCGAGAAGGCCGATGTAGCTGAAACGAAAGCCGTACGTGCAAACGTCGCCGTAAACTTCCATTATCCTGCGAGAGGGATGTGTAAGGTCAGTAAGTTTCGTTACAGAACACGTTAATAAAATTCGAAAATGAGTCTAGGAAGTAGCACTCTGTGGAAAGTGGGTTTGGTTAGTGGAGGGGGGTCATGTCAGTGCATCACCTGGCAAAATATATTTGAGAAGAGGCGAAGCTACCAGACCCGGGGGAGTAAACAGAAGAGAATGACCCTGGAGATGGACAAGGCGACTCATCAGGGAGATACAGCCATGCCTGCAGCGAAGACACAGTGAGTTGAGCTATTACCTCGCCCAGATGCTAACCATCCATGGCCTGTTTGGCAGGGGGATGTTCGCGCAAAGTAGTGGGGTCTGCTCGACTTGTTACCCAAATAACCAAGGCGAACACGTTCACCTGTGGTGCGTGAGATGAGAAAAAATTTAGTGACTATGAAAACGAAATATAATACGAAGAGCAAATAAAGAAAATAACAACACTTCCACGAGTGATAAAAATAAATAAAAAGGAAATCAAATAGTTTATTTGTCCCGCGAACTGGGTGAATCTGGCCTTTCGTTGGTAGTGGTAGAGCCGCCGTAGCCGTGAGGTAATTTGCGGTGCGGCAAGACTTCGATTTGCCGAATTTGGTTCGTCAACTTGACAAGAGTTCGAGACGTGCCCAATTTCAGATTCGTCAATAAGGGAAAGTTGGATGGGACGTGGAACGATTTCGATCGTGACTGTCGCTATCGCGTTCGTTGCGGCACTGAGTCACAGGCGGCGAACTTCTTGTCGTGAAGAGTCGAGGGGCGATAACGTCGGACGTTAGGCGAAACAGCGTGCGAGGATGAAAGGAAAAAAAGAAAAGAAAAAGGAAACAAACTAAAACAGGAGTCCTTTCAACTATTGAGTCGCCTTTCTCCCTGACATTGGAGTGGCCATTATGTATGCTCCACAGTCCAGACACCTGGAGTCGGATTTCTGTGTTCGTCGAGCATGTACTCCGAACAAAACAGTGCGAAGGTGGCGGGGATGAGTGGAGAGACGAGGAAGGGGAAAGGACGCATATAGGAGCACCCCGGGGGAGAGGGGGGGGGCATTACCCTACTACCCCAGTGAAGACGATAACGGTCCTGGGAAAGACACGGGAAAAGGGTGTAGAGATCAAGCAGAAATGAAACAGTCTGTGCAGGGGATTAAATCTTGACATCGCAGTGGCCATTATGCTCCACAGTCCAGACTGCTGGAGTCGGATTTCTGTTTTCGTCGAGCATGTATGGGAGCACCGTGAGGGGAGGGGAGGGGATTATCCTCACTCCTCATTGCCCCAGTAAAGACGATAACGCTCCTGAACCTCCCATGTGAGAGACGCAGGGAAAGGGTGTAGAGATCGAGCAGAAATGAAACAGACCCAGGGGAGGTCACTTTGAAGCCTATTTGTGCCACACCTAGGCTGGGTACCTTGTTGAAGGATTGCTAACGTCGTCAGCGCAGCGCAAAACACGACCCAACAAACATAATCACGCGAAAATTTTAAACTGCAACTAAAGTTAGTGCGAATTGGGATTGAGGGAGGACGAGGAATATCATGACAATGTAGACAGGCTGTGGGGAGAGAGGAAGGCGAGTGTATCGTCAGATCATTGACAATTCAAGAGACAACAATTTAGGTGATCAGGGCAACTGGGGTCTGGTTACCTGGAAGAGTGATATGGCGATTGCCCGGGGTCGACTCTTCAGATGCAACGAAGGGAAAGGTCGACAGGAGAAAATCCAAACTAATGAGCTAAAACTTAATACTGGCTGATTTATCATCAACGACAATACCATGGCCGTGTAATCAATAATCACAAAATCGTGGGCAACGTTTTTCCCCAAGTTTTGAGTCCTCAAATACCAGTTAAGGGTTCATAACCAGGAAGGAAGTTGCGTACCTAGATGCAAATATGATAATGTGAGTCATAGGGGTGCTTCTGTTTCTGTTCTGCTTCCTAATTAGAGTTAGTCATGAAGCTCTCACTGATGCCACGGTGCTAAAATAGCGGGGCCCTCACCATAGACTCAGCAGAGCAAGCAGTGCCAGAAATGTTTCTGGAAACCTAGACCGTAATCGAAATAACCAGGATGCAGGGGTAGCGTGTTGGGCAGTATTTACCATATAGTAGTTAACGTGCGCAGGGAGGCCCTACACAAACTGCAAGTGCACGTAAGTAGAAATTGATTTGAGCAGCCTCTGTTGCTTCAATTTTAATTGAGATTAAATATGTGCGATCTCTTAAAACTAACGACCAAATTAAGACATTAGGTGTTCAACCACTATTCGTGTGCAGCAATCCCGTGTGAACGTGCTCTCTCAACAGTCTTGCTCAGAGTTAGACGTCGTGCATCTCCCTACAGCAGCCCATAGTGAGCCTTCCATACTTAAACTACTTAATACTGCTGCTTGTGATAGGAATCCAGCCCTAAGTGAGCACTTTGTCTCTTAGCAGTGCTGCTTATAGTTGGAAATCTTGCAAGCTAACACTGCGGCCCACATTATACTTCTTACGTAGTGATCCTCCAGTTCCGAATGGAATTCTCTGCTGCTCAGTGCGGTCGTGGGGGTCATTCTAGGGTTAAGAAGCCTTGTACGTTGGTACTGCTACCAGTTGGTCACTTTTCATCTCACTCCAGCGATCTAACATGAGCTGCCCCGTCTATTAGCAGGAAAATCCATAGGATATCCTTATTCTCATACTGAAGTCCATAGTAAGACGCCATTATAGTTGATATTATTGATCCTGTAACTAAAAACGACTACCAGAAGTTTGACTCCCTGCATCTTGCCACAGGAGGTCAGAGTGATGAATAGTGTTGCCCTGATGTAACCGCTTTAAATTGCATGCCTCCTGTCAAAAAATGAAACGTCCTGCCTCTTAGTAGACCAGCTCAGAGTCAGACACTCGACGCCTCAGAACAGAACGAGGGGAGGGGGGAAGAACTGCTCATGTAAGACACCTTGCGTCTTAGTATGGCAGTCAGAGTTCAGCGTTGAGATGCCTTATCTCTGGTAGTCGAACATCTTACTGCTGGATTAAACGTGAGCTGCTCATAGTGAGATACCATGCTAGTAAGTAGTTAGGTACTGAACACGACTGCCAGGAGTTAGACATCCTGCGTCTTACCAGAGGAACCCAGACAATTCCTAACTAATGGTATACCCTAACTCTGACAGTGCTACCTGTAGATAGACATCTTGCATTTTACTTCCGTAGTCCAGAATGAGATGAGGTGCCTCCTCCCACCTGCCCACGCCCCCTCCCTTACTTATCTTCTCATTAATTGGTTTAATTGATGTTAGAAAAGCTCCAAAATTAACTACGCAGGGAAACGTATCTTTAGTTGATGGTTTGGGAAGAGTCTACTAGATGCACCTCAGTATGTGCTGATGAGTTTCGACGCACTTCAGTACGGTTTTGTAGAGCGCTGTTAAACGGATGTCGTCGTTGTCGATCATCGACAAGTTCAAAGAGGCGATTTGATGATTGAGAAGGTGATACTTAGCCGTCAGGTTGAAGGGGAGCTCCATCAACGTTTCAATGACGACAACCATCGCGCATACTGTCACGAACATCAGCAAACATTGCAGAAGGTACACGGTAACGAAAACTGTACTGTTCTCGTGTGTCCCAGTCAGAGGGAATTGGAGCTCCGTGTTGAACAGGACGTTTTTGACGACAGGCTCAATGCACGTGTACGTCGCTATCGTCGCGGCCACGGGTGACGTCATGTTGAAAAAAACTTTCAACCCAGAACGCCTTATTTCGTCTGCAAAGGCCGCCATTTGGCTCTCCACGACAGGACCGTCGAGGCCGACGAATTTGTCGCATTCGGCGGCAGCCCACATCATTTCGCGGCTTCGGGATATCGTCGTCCATAACGTCCCAGCGTAGAAATACCCCAAGAACATGAAGTGAGCGATTTTGTTCATGTTGCAGTCGGTGAAGGCGGCCGTGTACACGAGGTAGCAGAGATTGGCGAAGTTGATGGACAGACCGAAGACGCTGTGGGCGGTGATGGGTTTCCCATTGCGGACTCCGACCAGCCTGAAGAGTTTAGTGTAGCGCGCAAGCAGCGGAGTATCCTCTCCGCGATCTGACATCGTGGCAAATAAGGCCAGGACCGCTCACTGTTCACCTCAGATAAACACCACTTTACTTCAATGCCCAACGCATTCCGCGACCTTATACTCAACATAAACCAGGTCACCCGCCCAGCGATCACAAATTACTATATTTCCTTTCGATGACATCTCCCGGCGATATTTCTCCTTCTTCGATTAGGGCCCTCCGCCACCTCACGTTCCAGAAACCACCATTTCCAGCCACAACCTGTAATTTTATTTGGATCATCATTCCCCACATCGACCAATCTGAACCCACTCTTCTTTATACTTTGACATCGACGCGAGGGATAAGCTGTCACTCTTTGTAGCCCACATTACTTTTACATTATTATTACGTCAAATGCGATGTCTCTTCTTACGGGAGCTGTAATGTGAGAGAACCCGGTGACACTCTCAGATATTTAACTGAGTCGGCTCGCGACATCGAATCACCCTTTAGGGTTATTGCAGCGAACTTTACGATCGTAGGTGAATTTTACCAGTGGCGATTTGTGTAATCCTCCATTCTCAATAAGTTGTTTTGAAGTTTTCAGTTCTGTAACACCATTAGCTTCAGCACAGAAGGGCCATAGCATCTGCAAACTGTGTTGTTTTTGCAAAGGGAGAAGATCTGAGGAGAAAATCAAGTGACTTGGGCCCAGAACGCTCCCTGAGGGAGCCAGAGTATTTAAGGGTTATCAGAGATGTGCCACTGCTACACCTAACTAAGTATGTTCCGAAATGGAGACATGATCAGAATTGATTCATATCTCGTGATGCGTTCATGCGACATTCTCGATTGCTGTCGCAGGTCCCCCTCCCCCTTTCACGGTCGACTGCGTCTTTACTCTTGAAAAATTATCTATTAGGACGACTCCGATGAGCTGAATTCCCATTCCCCTCGCTGTATTCGCATGATTTAATCGCACCCGTAACGTCACTCTCACTTGTGGGAAAATAAACTTGTCTCTTGGGTGAGCTAAAGGTGAGGAGACTCGTCCTGGGGTTGCCTGGGTAGGTGAGTAGGTAGGCTGATGGGAGCTGGAGATGAGCAGCACGAGGGAGGTTGAGTTTGGTTTCGGACAGAGAATCTCCCGAGGGAAGGGTTTATGCTCAAGATGGGCATATGAACACATAAGATTAGTTCATAAGGGTTGGTGCAGCGAATTCCCTCAGACAAAATTGAGACAACCAATCAGTAACTGAGCCCCTCCGCAGATAGCTCGTTTGTTCCACCACAGTGGAGAACGAACTGCAGTCCAAATTGGTGAACGCTGGGGCCTTAGAAGTGTTACGGCCAAAGAAAAACCTTCTGCACTGTGACGCGGCCATACTTGATCCTCCTACGTCCTGGCCGCCAGAGGATCTGAAAACAGAAATGGGACACCTGTTAGCAACATCCAACAATATTTCAGTCCATGCTGCAAAGAAAGGAGGGGTAGCTACAACAAGAAATAGCAGGTGAGCCACGAGCAGCCGAGAAACAATGCATAATGAGCAATACAGGAAAAAGGACTTAAGAAGCCGTTTGCAGAAAGAGGGTAAATCAAGCGGACGGTATTATGAGAAATTCTACTGCCGAGTGATGCCAATCTAAGGACTCTCAAGCCGTAGACAAGGAATAGCAACTCCTTGGCCAGACGGTTTCAGGAGCCCAGCACGGATCTTTCCTCATTCTGCCATAAAGCCCTGGATGCGCTGGGGAATCGACGGTGAGTCTAGCAGCCCGTGCTACCAGTTGCTAATGGTGGTGGGGTAGCCCTAAGTCCTTCTGATGTGCCTCGGGGAGTCCACATTGCCTGATCTCAGGATGGAAACCGGTTCCTCCAGCAGAGCCAACTAGTCACTACTTGCAAGTGGCCTGAAGATGGTTCGAACGTTCGAGAAAAACTATAAGACACGCATAACACACTCCGAGCAAAGTCCTCCAGCGCCGAGAAACTAGACGCAGTCACGTAACGGGTTAGGTTTCTCGGAAGCTCATTCGCGAACACCAGTTCCCTCAAATGTGCACGCTGACGTGTCCATCTGGGACATTCACGGAATACTGCTGTTTCAGGGGCAGTTCCACAGCTACACGAGTAACCTCGCCCTAAAGTCTCCACCCTCCAGAATGAGCTGATACTCCCAGAAAGCAGATGGTAGCGAACAAACGCGGTTTCTTCGACTATTTTTCTTAGTGATTCCCGAATAAATACGCTGTACACACGAACCTTCTCAAAAGATTCGCGTGTGTGACATCAACACGATGTACAGTACCACACCCAACGCACGGGAAGGATTTCGGCGACGGCCAATCGCATACTTCAGCTCTCACAAGATATAAATAAGTCGTCCACACCTAATTATCATCAATTTTGAAAGATAATTATTCGCTTTGTAAACCTTTTTTCGTTCGGGGAAATAACTAAACAACTTTTCGCGCTCAATCGATCACGTGACGCTGGTAGGTAAAATGAGAAAAGTCATTATGTAACCGAATGAGAACGGAAAAGTGTTCATCTAAAACAAATCATTAATTCACGATTAAATGGTTGTTAAATGGGCACAATAGATCCATCAGAGTGAATGGCTCGCGGTAGCCTCTAACTTAAACATGAGCTGCGTATTAGCGACAACTTTCAATTACTCCTAATTGAATGAAGGAGCAGCACATAGGTGAAATAATACTATCGTGTTAGTGCCGTACAAATAAATTAATCGAAATCGTCAGAGGTCTAATTGAGAATAATAATGATCGCGGCACAGATAGAAGTAGCACAATAAATTCCGGAACCTCAAGCGTCACAAAATAGTATGCTCAACGTTGTTATAAAGCGAATGAAACGTATCTTGGGCGACGCTTGACACAACTTTCCTTAGCTCCTCCGTTCTCCTGTTTTCACAGCTTTAGCGAAAAATCCGATATATTACTTTCCGCTACTCAAAACTGAGTCGAAACAAGTTGAATTTTCTTCAAATCTTATGACTATTTTTTATAAATTATTCCAACATTCGTTTTGAATAAATCAATTGCAGGTGTTGGGTGCACGAAAAATAGAGAGAAATAGACACACACATTGAACAAGGTATAGAGCACTTGCTTAACACGATAGAGCTTTGGATGTGAGTATATAAATGCGACACAAAGGGGGGGGGAGGCTGATTACGTGATCTGGTTGCGAGGGTAGCTAGAGTGAAGAGAGCATGAGTAGAGCTGTGAGTAGCACGAGAGTTGATAGACGACTGTGTATCTCGAGAACTGAGAGACGAGTGAGTTTGGGAAGTAAATTGAGGTGTGGGAAGAGGATATTTTGGAAAGTCCAGGAAGGGGAAAACCTGTCGAAGGAAATAATTGCACTGAACTGAAGAAGAGGCTGGCCAGACTTTCCCGATGCTACAGACAAAAGGGCTTTGGGGGAAGGGCCGAAACAAGGACTTCCCGTTAGGGGCAAGTGAGGAAGGTCCTAACTCAAAATTCCATCTAATTCAGCCGAACAGCTGGCATAAGAAACTAGAAAACTGCACGGTTTTTCACTGCATGCTAAAAGGCATTACCGATTTATATCAAGCTCATTGCTTCAATATGCTCGTTGAAAAGAAATAGTAAAATAAACCAATGCTCAAAACACTGTCCTGTTCAACGCAAAGCGTCGAAGTTGTCAGAGTCTTGGACCTCGTACTTCCCCGCGTCATTGTCTCCGACCGCCTAATTGTCTCCAACTATTTCAATACCTGCCCCTCACCTGTGGGAATCCCTCAGCTGCGGGCCCTCCAGCCCCCTATTCTAGGTTTTCCCCTTTCTTTATTTCTTTCTCCCAATTTCCTTTTCCTATCGACGACAGAGCTCTTCCAAAATCATTCTGCTTCCAACTACCACCCCAGTAACTTCTCACTCTCTCACAAGGTTGCCCGCGGAAGTTCACGCCTTCCAAGTACTACCCTTGTGTCGCCCAGTTGTACTCCATCTCACCTCAATTTCAATTCTACTCAATTCCGTACGCACGTATAATACAGTCCTCCTCACGCTCACCGAGTTTCAGTTTCATTGCGATCCTCAGCTCCCACATTCTTGTCACAAATTCTTCTGCCAGTGACTATTTTCGTAACCAGTTGCTAAATGGAAATTTTTTCCGAAATTCGTCAAAAAATGAGGTACTTCAACTGTTCCTATTCTTCATAATTTTTAGTTCTTTCAAACTCTTTTGGAATTTTGGTCTCCCTTAAGTTTCTATAAAAATCCGTTGAACGTTAGGCGTTGCTCATTAATAGCTAGTTTTTCTACATTACTATTTTTCGAAAAAATGCCAAAAAGAGTGATTCGTCGCGGGCTTGCATGAAAAACTAGATATCAAGTTTGAGCTGATTCGGTTCGGTAGTTTTCTCTGAAAACCGCGCTAAAATCGATTTCGTCTCAAATTTTGGTAATTTATTGTGCTGCTCTCATCATTTTCCCGCAAATGGGAGTTTTATGGTATAGATGTCATATCACGAGCTATCAATATAAAAAATTTAACCAAAATCGATGGAGCCGTTTATGAGAAAAAAAATATTTTGTGTTTTTATCACTATGACAGCACAAAATTTGTGAATTAATTATAGCCATTTTTACTTTATTTTTGTTGCGACTTCTGACATTTTTACTTTCCTTGGCTCTACATAACAGTTTTTATATTGATAGCTCCCAAATGACAACTATACTATAAAATTCACATTCGTGGGAAAATGACGAGATCAGGAAATAAATTACCAAAACTTTCGACGAATTCAGTTTTAGCGCGGTTTTTAGAGAAAACGACCTACCAAATCGGCTGAAACTTGATGTCTAGCCTACAGGTTACCATGGGACGCAAAAATGAGGGTATGAGCAAAATTCACCGAAAGTTAACTATAGTTATCATAGTGATCAAAACACCAAATTTTTTTTTTCCTAAAAACCGGCTCAAACGATTTTGAGTACATTTTTTATATTGGTACCTCTCAATAAGGCAATTATACCATAAAATTTCCATTCGTGGGAAAATGGCGAGAGCGGCAGAATAAATCATCACAATTTTCGACGAAAATCGTTTTTAGGCGGTTTTTTCCTTATAAACTTTATAAGGAATGTTATTAGAATGTTTAAAAAAATTAGTGGTGTAGCCCAATCTGATACCTATTGGGTGAGTGTTTAAAAACGCTCATAACATACACGGGGCTCACTCCAGAAATTCTTGAATTTCAACTACCGCCGTTTCGCTTACTACAAGTTCTAACAGTTTTTACCCAATAACTCTGCAAAAGTAATTACTATCAGTCTTCAAAAATTATCGTTTGTAGCCTCATCAATTCTCTGTGTACCGATTGCTCAATAATGGTCTTGGGATGAGTACGAGAAGCACAATAAATTCCGGAACTGTAAGCGCTACCGCTTCCTGTTGCCGTGAAGTGTTGTTTGACCAAGTTCAAATGAACTGAGTGATAAATGAATTGAGTAAGTAGAAAAAGCAATATAGAAAGTGAATTAATATAGTGCTAAGGAAAGTTGTGTGTTGCAGTGCACTAGATATTTTTATGTGTCGCGCGTGTCAGGGGTTCAATTTTAGAGAGAACGGCAGAACCGATGACGACTTTTTTTGGGTTCGTTTTTGAGTTATTGAAGACTCAAAGATAAGGTTATGATGGCGGTAGGGGTGGGGGTGGGGGGCAAATGTTTAAAAAATTTAGAGTTTTTCGTCTTCTCTTTTCGAAAACTGCTTCCACAACTTTCAATTAAACTCCAATTTATCTTCTACTCACCAGTACCCAACCTTTCTTCTCAATAAATATCTCGGTGAAAATTAAAGGTTTTTTACCCCCCACTTATTTGCCAAAAGGCGAAGTTTCACCTAACTCCTTCAAAAATTCAACCTTACAATTGTGAATGATGGCAATTCGCCACGATCGAGCAGGCTCTTGTTTAAACTCAAACTCCTGTTTTAAAGTTGAAAGCACGAAACGTTTTATGCCAACTTAACGCAGTAATTAACAGGAAATTAGGAATGAGCAGGAGCCTGCTCTACCGTGGCAGACTATCTGTCTTAAAATAGCCAGACGTGGTTACAGATCAGGATTGTGGGTTCGCGTAACCGAATACATTTAAGGCGCCGGCCTGCGAATCATAAAGGGTTGCCTGTAGGAATAGTGTTCAGTAAGTTACCTGCATGTTGGTGGGAATTGAGTTAATTTGGTTATGTATTCTATCGCTCAAAATTCCGTACAGAGTCCTCACACGGGTCTGCAGGACTGAGGGAGGGTTAATGAACCTCAATTGATCACAGCTTATGCAGAATGAAGAGGCGTGATAGTGAGTTGAACCGGATGTTTCATTGTGCAATTTGTGTATCCTTTTCTCGGGGAATACAGAATATCCAATTTCTTAATAGCAAAATTGTCTCGGATGCGGTCATTACTGTCCTAGATAGAGCTTGTTAGCCAATTTAATTTTCCCAATGACGCGGCACCTTTGTTAATTTTTTTAAAATTTAGTTTCGGTGAACTTGGTAAGTATTATATACCTTGTTAACCCCCTATAGCTTATTTACTTCATTTAATTAATTCGGTTTGCAGATTGCTGACTGAACCCAAGCCCGTACTAAGTCATCATCCACCGGTAGGGGCCACTCGGCCCCCACAATTCTCCAATAACTGATCATGTAATTCGCTCCGGGATTAATATCCCTTACTTTTTGAAGATTCATTTGACTTCGCGGAAATTACCATTGGGGATTGGCTGGTAATCCAGAATCAAATGTATCCAGGCTGATCCCAAAATTACTTCCCCACCTCGCCAATTCCACCCTGCGCTCTAACCCTAGTCAATGGCACTGGCGCAAAAAATCCTTTGCCACCCTAAAATCCGAACGCTTCACTTGACACGGAGTTTTTGACATTCCCATTTTGCCCAATTTACACCCACAAGTATCATCTATCATGACGAACGCTAATTATCATTCCCGCATTTTTCTTGAGCTTGGGTTATGGCCCATTGTCCTGTCATCGGGACGAACCTAACTCTTCGATTTAGGGAAGGCTCTTCTGGGGCGTTTGCTCTGACTAGGCACCTCAAATACCCTGGTTCACTCGAAACTTCAGTGTGGTGAGTCGTGACTGAGTGGTTGTCTCATCGAGGCGTCCCCCTGCCGCTTGCGTTCACATTTGCTCCCACCCAGTTCCCAGTTGGTGGTGGTACCACTCCTCCGAGGGCAATTGAGAATAAACTCCTTGTTCCAATCGCTGCACTCGGTTGATATTGAACACGTTAATTACACATTTTGAGTCTTCACCCGCGCTATATCCAAACACAGGCCTTTCATGGAAACAGGTGGTACCTCTGTCAAAAAGTGCTCCATCCCCCACCTCCTCCTTGGTGCGTAGAAGCTGCATAGAAGTTGGGAGTAAGTTGAGCCGGGATTACGTAAGGGCTACCTGAAGAAATGTCTTCCTAGTCTTGCATTCGCCAGTGTTCAGGTGTAGGGACTGACAAGTTACTTGTTGATTTATTGCTAACGCTACTGAGGTCAGTGTCATTGATTCGGTATCAACTCTTGAATGGTCAACCGAATATTCCGCCCAAATCCCAGTCAATCTCTATGCCAGCAGTTTCCAATGGACTTGAAATTCGAAGAAGCTGAGCTTCCTGACAATAATCACTCCTGTTTCACCGGAGTTGGGTGAAATACAGATACGACGTTTCTCCGTTTATGTATCTGAATAGAGGATTTTTGTATTCTTCTTCTTCTTCTTCGACAGTTAGATTGATAGTTCTGATTAATAGTGCATTCAAAAACATGTTCTCCTTTATCATACACGAAACCTCCGCCAATGCTGTTACGGCTTCGAAAAATTCAATACGTGATTGCTACACCCCTGTGATAGTTGACCACGTAGATGCTTTGCTAGCAATGATTTTAAGCAATTTGTGAAATTATCTCCATCACGCCGCTACTGGTGCACCCTGTAGAAAGATTTGTGTGGTTGGACCAACTGCTACTGAGCCTTAGCGAGAGCTCGTGGCAAGATGCATTCCCTGATATTCAATTGGCCATTAATTGCGCAGTCGATCGTGCGACTCGTTCTTTTCCGTTAGAAGTGACGGTTGGAAAAGCTCCCACCGAGTCACGAAAGCGTTGATTTAGATGCACTTCGTGTCATCGCTGCTCATAACGCGGTAAATCCAAAGCTAAACTGGAACTAACGTCGTAGTCAGACTAAGTTGAATATGAGTCGTAAATGTCAAGAATTGGCGTATTGAACATGACAAGATACCTTCATCAATCTCTGACAACCGATCGTACATGCAAGCATCCGCCTGTCTCCGATCCTTCTGCGCAAGGAGGTGGTTAATGAAAAGGAAAGGCTAATGAAACAATTGCCCCTAATGGTTCAAAAGTCTCACGGATGTCAGTAATGAGAAAGCCATTCTTGTTTGTAGTTTCACTCAATGAGCACTCGATGATTATAACCTTTTCAATGAAAATGAGTTTCATCATCACGATAGTTATGTTGTGCAAGTCACCTTCTTGTTTCCTTGATCTCCTATCGCCGGACCTACCTGGCTGGTGCATCGGCAGGTCATTTGCTCCTGGGTAGCACATCACATCAATGCTTTGTACTATGTTGGGGTTATGAATACCATCATTCACGATCGTTTCGTGCTTTCTTCATTCGAACGCGTATTGGCGTTACGCTGGTATTTGCCGTGCCGTTGGTTGCTTGCTCTTGACGGACATTGCGTGATTCGGATATATTAGAAAAAAATAGCGGCGAATAAAATCGTATTAATAAAATGTAGAAACTATAAAATTAACGTCAAAATGCAAATAAATAAGTCAAATGAGCCCTTAAACATCACAACAAATTCAATAAAGCGGCTGCGCACTAATAAGTTATGGAGAACTGTAGATAGTTGAGTAAGTTAGGTGGTCCTTGCATTCAAACGGCTGCATAGTATGAGATAACTCAGTAAGAACTAAGAAAGGGAATCGGGGCTCTGGAAGCTGAGTTGAATTCTATATAATAGTTAACGAAAGTTGAAGGTATATTCGGTCGACCTTAGGAATTATTTGAACTGAGGGCTACTTGCGGATTTAGACACCATAGGGAGTTGAGTTGCTCAATTGCTATAAGTATGGGATACCTTGTGGCTGTAGAACTGCACAAGGCTCGCAAAAGAATGGGAATTCGCGAGAAACAGGCAATAACTAATTGCAGCAACAAGTCTCAGGTTCATAGTTGACCGTCTGGACCCTTCCCTAACATCTTTGAGCGTCAACAGCCATGTTATTTTTGTGGCTTAGCGCTTAACTGCACTTTATCCGCCATTTGTCACTTCCCTGGAGAGACTGCCAACTCTCATCCAGGCGTGTCATCCCGAGGCTGTCAAATCTGTCTGGCCTGAGGTTCTCTCTCCTCTAATAACAGTTGCTGCTTCTTCTTCTTCTTTCCGTGTCCAGATCCACAGTTTAAACTTTGTATTTCCAGTATTCAGCCGCTTGGATCGCTTTGTCATTACATGCTAAAATATCTTCATATGTGCAGGGTGATGTTAGAAAGTCACATCGTAGAAGATGATCGTAATCTTGCTCTAGCCCACAGTCTCAGGTTGTATATTCTTGAGTGTATTCAAAGATTAGTTTTGCACCCGGTTACTTTTGTACGAAGTCGGTTTAGTGATTTCCAGGTGGTAAGGGAAGTTCAAAACCACCGCTTGTCCAGCATTGGAGTCTGTAATTTCTCTTGCCACAAGTTTAGCCTTCTTAAAGGTTCTGTCGATTTAATAAAACCTTCGAAGCAAAGCGTCGAAGTGGTCTGAGTCTTTGACCTCGGACTTCCCCGCATCATTGTCTCAGACTGCCTAATTGTCTCCAACCATTTCAATACCTGACCCTCACCTGCGGGAATCCCTTAGCTGCGGGCCCACAGCCCCCCCTTTCTTTATTTCTTTCTCCCAATTTCATTTTCCTATCAATGACAGAGCTCTTCCAAAATCATTCTGCTTCTAACTACTGCCCCAGTAACTTCTTACTCTCTCTATCGGTTGCCCACGCCAGTTCACGCGTTCCGAGTACTGCCCTTGTGTCGCCCATTTGTACCTCAATTTTAATTCTACTCAATTCCGCACACACGCATAGTACAGTCCTCCTCACGCTTACCGAGTTTCAGTTTTATTGCGATCCTCAGCTCCCCCATTCTTGCACCCAACATTTGGTCCTCCGGGCCGGATTTCGTTAACTTTCGAGCATCCAGGACCGAACGTTAACGCAACGATGTCCACTACGCGTTTCAACCTGCGAAAAGAAGCACAAAACGATAATCGTGTCTGCGCCTTCTCGTCTTCCAGCGCCAGCCGCAACTTCTCTGTCGCTTCCACACGCATCAACATCGAAACTCACAACCAGCCTCTCGCCACCATCCGTTGTCACACCCGCTCTAACATCGCCTCCCTGCAGTAAACACCACCGCCGCTGTCGTTCGCTGCTCCCCTAACGATCTCTTCGCTGGGCTCATCACTAAATCGCCCCGCCACTCAAGCGCCAATTCGCTGCTTGCAACGGCCTCGTCTTTGCGAACTTCCTACCACCTTTATCCAAGTGAAGCCTCACAACACTCGAAATGGTCGCATCGACGCCGGTCAACTGCCTACGTCTGCTTCTTCCAACTTCAGATCACCGCCGACCAATGTAACACAAGGTAAGTCTCGGAATAGCGTGAACTGGCTTCCCATAGTAGATTACCGGAGCGAGTCTTCAGCTCCTCCTCTTCAGAGCCAGCCCTCAGCTCCTCTTGGTTCCCGCCTTTATTTATGCAACCCGCAACCATTTTCTCCCAAGTCGCTAACCCACATTAAAAGTGCCACACAGCCCGAGCTCAAATCGTTTCTACAAGGCCCTCACAACAAACCCTTCCTCTCAGCTCCTTGTGCCTCCACCCCCCTTTGTCTCTTCCTGCTAGCTGTTTCTCTGCTCCTGCAACTCTATTCAGCTCTCATTACCAGCACCCTATCCCCCAATGGTCTTTATATCTGTCACGCCTCAGCTCCACTCATATCCTCATTCGAATCACACAACCCACAGCCATTTTCCTACATGTTCATTCACGCCTCCACACAGAACAGAAGCATTATATTGGTGTTTCGAGTCTCTCAACACAAACATTTGCTCTCAGAACCTCGTGCCCACATACCAAAGTTTAGTGCTGTCACCAAGCCCCCTTTGATCACCTCACTAAATTCACGTAGATCATCTACACCTCCTTTTGTCTCATCCTTCTACCTGGTTTTCTGCCCCTACGACTCAACTCAGCCCTCATCTATAGTACCCCATGCCCCAACGCCTTTTGGGTCTTCACATCCTACCTTATCTAAACCCCAACTGCTGTACCCTACCACAGCCCACACCATCTTACCCTAACATTGATTTCCTTCAATGCTACACCAGCACAGCTTCCCTTCTACCCTTTCTACCTTCCACGCCTGATCACCCCAAAATTCAAGTGCCATCGCCAAGGCCCCTTTGACCACCTTACTACATTCGCATAGTTTACTTACACCTCCTTTCGTCTCATCCTCCTTCTTGTTTTTCTGCTCCCTACGCGTCGATGTGATCACTAGATCTCCATGCCCCAACGCCATTTATGTCTTTATACCCCAATTCTCCAAACCCTAACTGTAGTTTTCCTACACCCTTTTCCGTTTCTTCCTCCTAACCGTTTCTCTCCGGTACAATTTCACTCAGCTCGCATCCTTACTTAATAGTACAAACCTCACAATGCCTTATGCCCTCAGATCCTGTTTCTCTTGCACCCTGTCATCTTGCCTCACCCTCCCACCTTACTCACTGCTCTATCCTAGCAGCATTTCTTACCCTCTCGACCTCAGAATTGTAATCATCCCTCGTATCATTGAGCATTCACCCAGGACAGCACTAGGTCTCGCCTCTTAATCCTATGCCCTAAATCATACCCTTTACTCACTGCACATGCCCGTGTTGCACCGCTCCCATACGCTTTCTCCTTCTCACTGTCCCAGTGTGCTAGCCCCATTTGCACCACCTCAGTGAGCTCCTTTTACTTTCACCCCCTCACTGCAATTGCCCCTATCGCCCCTTTCAATGTGCTTTCCCCTACTTACCCCACTGCTGTGTGCATTCTCATACATGCACTAGCGCCACCTGCACCACCCAAGCATGGCTTCCTCCCTCTCACACTACCCCAGCGTGCCTTCCTCCCTCTTGCACCACCCCAGCGTGCCTTCCTCACTAACTGCACCACCCCAGTGTGCCTTCCTCCCTACTTGCACCACTCCAGCGTGCCTTCCTCACTAATTGCACCACCCCAGCGTGCCTTCCTTCCTCTTGCACCACTCCAGCGTGCCTTTCTCCCTCTTGCACCACCCCAGCGTGCCATTCTCACTACTTGTACCACCCCAGCGTGCCTTTCCCCCTATTTGCACCACCCAAGTGTGCCTTTCCTACTCACCTCCCCCTAGTATGCATTCCGCCATCTCCCACCTTAGTAACCCACACCTTAAACCTCGTTATGCCAGTGCTGTCCTACTCTCCTTTCGTTCTCCTTGCACCACCTCCTGTGCTTCCTCATGAGATCATGAGGATCCTGTGATCCTCATTCATCCTCATTTTCGCACCTCCAGGTCTCTGTTGTCCTGCTCAATTCACTACCACATCATTGTCTCACACTCATCACCTCATCTCTCTGTGCTCTGGCTCATCAGGTCGCCCAGCCTTGCCGTGTTCTCCAGCTCAGCCCTCTTGAGTGCTAGCCTCCTCACTCACGTTCATTACCACACACCACTGTAACCCCTCTTCTAGGGTTATCCTGCTGCCGCAGTGCGAGGGAGTATGTTCGATGCAAAGCGTCGAAGTGGTCCGAGTCTTTGACTTCGGACTTCCCCGCGTCACTGTCTCCAACCGCCTAATTGTCTCCAACCATTTCAATACCTGACCCTCACCTGCGGGAATCCCTTAGCTGTGGGCCCACAGCCCCCCCTTTCTAGGTTTTCCCCTTTCTTTATTTCTTTCTCCCAATTTCATTTTCCTATCGATGACAGAGCTCTTCCAAAATCATTCTGCTTCTAACTACCGCCCCAGTAACTTCTTACTCTCTTTATCGGTTGCCCACGCCAGTTCACCCGTTCCATGTACTGCCCTTGTGTCGCCCATTTGTACCTCAATTTTAATTCTACTCAATTCCGCACACACGTATAATACAGTCCTCCTCACGCTTACCGAGTTTCAGTTTTATTGCGATCCTCAGCTCCCCCATTCTTGCGCCCAACAGAGGATGTCTTGGATGACTGGATTGTTGTTTTCCGCTCTATTCCAGATGCAACTGTTCGTCGAATAGGTGGGGGAGCTATACCTACAATTGGCTAAATTTTTTCGATAGGTGTTGATCTAAGGCATCCTGTAATGATTCTCTCTGTTTCATAAACCGCTGTCGACTTGTTTTGATATCGGGCGTCCCCTGGAAACGACTATGTCGGCGAACCCTTCAACAACCAGAACACCAAAAACAGTTGCTGCTACGAATGCGTCAACCCGTCGAGCCTTTTGATATCCAACGAACGTAAACTCAGGTTCGACTATGTCAGGTTCATCCTAGTCCAACGTGGCACCCAGTAACTTGATCCTTATTGTTGCATGTTTGTTGTCAGTGTGCTCAAGTGTTACAGGGAACTCTCTCCGGTTCTGTCTGTTTCTTCTGCAGACACGGCATCGGGAATGGTTGCCAAATGAGGTTAGCCGTGTCGTGGAACTCGAATGATAAATTAGTTGTATTTTCTAAGAAAGAGGTACATGATTCGTCATCTTTGCCTTCCGATTAGGTATTGTCTCACACTATTAATTCTTAAAAAATGTCGAGAACCTTCGTGTACTAAGGATGCCCAGTTAAACTGGACAAATCATGTCTCCCAAATAGTCAAGAAGTTTATGGATAACACCTTGAGAAGGCTCCGTAATTTCACTCCCCCCCCCGCCCCACATTTTTATTATTGTTGCAAAATATCTTTTACAAACCTCTCCAGAACTGCTTGACATAGCTTAGAAGTCTGATTGAATTCAATAGCTCGCGGTAGCACGTTACGACCACATTTCTCAATTATCCAATTCATTACTCAATTGTTCAAAGAACCACTTTTTCAAAATTAGAAACCTGTTATCCATTTTTGGACTGTTTAACGGGAGGGGGCCTGCCCTAAGTACCTTAAGCACTTGTTTTCATTTGGGCGGTCACAGCGGTTTCGCGTCCTTAATGCGGCTGACCTGACTGTTTCTCTGAGGAAGTCCCTCAGGATTGCTGGGGAAAAGCTTTGGAACCCCTTCCTCCTAATTACCGATCTTGCATCTAGCGTTCCACCTTCCTTGCCCTCATGGGGGAGCACTTTGGGCTACTCCGTGCGTTAATACGTATGTGAGTGGATCTGTATATGTACATACGAGGAGTTCGTGTTTCTTACGACAATGTCCCTACCACCCATACCTTTTTTATGTTTTTTGTTCATTTTTATTTTACTACTTTTTTTACTTTCCGCGACCCGAAGGGAAAGGAAAGTATTGTAATCGTGTCACAAAAAAGTATAATTGTGTATCTTTACGTTTTGAGGCCTACTGAATCCATAAAAGATGATTTTGGCATGTCTGTCTGTCTGTAGTTCGATTTGCGGTTTATAATTCATTATCAATAATACACCTATGTTTTCGGTCAGGAAACATTTTTTACAACCCCTTCTCCCCCCTCAAAATTTGATCCTTTACGTTTCAATGAATCGGGATTCCAAATTTACCAAGTCCGTCCGCCGTCGTCCGCTGTCGGCCGTCCGGGACATTGCCCTTAACGTGAATTGAAAAATACGTTCTTTCGCACAAAATCGCCGAAACGTTTGGTATCTAGTTGTTCCCGTCTGCTCGGCAATCCTATCGGATGAAACCCACGGTTGTTATGGACAAAAAATGGACGAAAGCGCAATTTTGGCAGTTTTATCGCAATTACGCCGTGTTTGGTATCATTTTCAAGGTATTTTTAGATACTTTGTCGAATGGATCGGATGCGTGCGACTGCGTCTATACTGCAAAAAGTGAAATAGTAATAATTCAATAATTATTGTGAGCCAAAGTCTAATAATTGAAAGAACAACACAAAATTGCTAATCGTTTCATCTTTTCCGCTCGACACAACGTGCCGATTGCCTACAGGCGCCTGGAATATGATATTTTAGTCGTTCCGTTGTAGCCTGGTCATGTTTCGTTTGGTTTACTGGTATTTTTCGATGCTGAAACGAACCTGATGAGTCTCGGAGGTGTGAGACTACGTCAAGCTGTACAAGAGAATCATAACCCGTTCTGTAATAATTTTCAGCGATTTTTCGTAGACGCGAAAATGAGGCTGTTGGCGATTCCTGTCGATGAAAAAGGGGAGTAGGAGACGAAAATGAACCATAAATGAGGGGTTTTTGCTTTTTTTAAATTAAAAATAGCTGTAACGATTTTGATGAAACTTTCAAATTATCTTTAATAAGTTAGCACCTAACTTTTCTTCTCCATAAATATCTCCATGAAAATACCATGTATAAAAATGTAGGCCTATAAACCATTTTTTTATGCTTTTTGGTAAAACAGCTACAAGCATTTTCATCAAACTTACAGAATCGTTTCAAACAGTTAATACCTATATATTGTTCCGAATAAATGTTCTTCTGACAGTCCATTGAACAGAGATGAAAATTAAAGTGTGTCGAAAATAACGTTTTTTGAGCATTTTTGTGATTTCTCGAGTAACTCCGTCACTGGGTTTCATCAATCTTATAGAGTGTCTTTAAGTAACCTTTACCCAGATTTTGTACTTCTTGATTATTTCTGTACCTATCAGTTGAACGTAGATATACGCTATGTTAGCTCTGCAAACGAGATTTGTCAAATATTAATATTGTTTTTCCAATTTTCTCGAAAACGGCTGAAACGATTTGTATAAAAATTACCAAGGACTCTCAACTAACTGGTTCCTATATTTTGTTCTCCGTAAATGTTCCTGTACAAATGCGTTGAACGAAGATTTAGCGGAAAGTTGTGTGTTGCTACGCTATGTTGATTCTTTCTTAATTTTTGTTCATCAAATCTTACGTTGTATAAGAGCAGAATTAATTTCTTATAGATTTGCCAATGAAGTTCATTTCATCAAATATTATCTCGTTCGAAGTAACGGAGTGTTTTATAGGTCGCTTTTCTGAAGTATCATCGGGTTTTTGTTGAATTATTTCATTGACGTGAATTGCCTTTTTTTCGACGTTGAAACGTTGAATTGATTTCAGGAACGAAGTGGAAAGAGTTATTTGAGAAACTCCTGTAATTGGGAAAGTCCGATAATGAAATATTCTTCTCTTCGTTCGGATATTTGTCATCGCATTTGTAACGGAAAGATAATAAGTTGCTTGGTGTTGATTGACAGCACAGGGATGGTAGAAAGAGGGTGGGAGGGGGGAGGGGATTATCGATTCTTCCGGCAAATGCCAAGTTGAAGGCTCAAGTGGACGTTAGGAACCCATTGTTTTCTCCACTTCGTTCTCAGTTTGAAAGGGAAGCTCGACGTCTACAAGTTTCCTTGTATAAACTGAAACAAGCCGCTAAGTGACGATGTCCGTGAGCCCTAAAAACGGAGGTTATTTCGCCGAAGAGAAGCGCTCGACTTGTTTGCAATATTTGTTCAAATTGTCCCGCGTTTACGGGCTCCTACCTTTCGACTCGACGAGGAACTTGATTTCGAGAAGTTGGTACATTTACTCCTTGTTCCCGGTCGTCCTTATGATGATCGGAAGCTCGAGCTTTTGCATATACTCGTTGTATTTCACGGATTATTTGACCAAAAACCCTTCGGTTTTCACTATGAGGCTTTTGTATTTGACTCAACAAGGGATGCAAGTTCTTTGCCTCTTTTGCCACTCGCTCTCCATCGCTCTTTACCGCCGCGATTTCGACTCCATCCTTAAACCCGTTCACGAATGGGCGTCTACCGAAGAAAGATCGAAATTCGCCGGGCAATGGACCCTTTTCGGGATCCTCTTCCTTCTTTGCTATTACGTCTTGACTCCGGTTCTGGCTGAAACCTCTTGGACCAACTACTGTTGGTATTTTTTTCTGTTCAACAACGAAATTTGCGTTTACCTCATACTCATTCAATTCTGCGCCGTCCTCGAAATCATCGAAACTCAATTGAAAAATTTGACGTTCCTCCTCAACCGTAACCGCAAGTTGATTCCATTGACAGAGACTCACTACACTCTAGTGACGACAGCCGCCACAGTGAATTCGGTCTACGCTTGGCAAATTCTCATCATCTGCACGCTCATTTTCATCAACTTCGTCTCATGGCTGTTCAACGCGATGCAAGACGTTATGACAAACAGCGGCTCCAACCCCGTCATCATCATCTTGAAAATTCTCTACTGTTTTTGGCAAATCGTTAACATTTATTTTATTGCAGGGGCTTGCGAAGGAGTCGTCGAGAAGGTAAGATTTGATTTCCAGGGGTCTTTCCGGATTTGAACGAGATTTAGGTAAGTTGCGTTTTATCAAGTAATCAACAATGTCGAACGAACGAAGTCTCAGATATCACTTAGGTCTCAGCCGATTGAACTGCGTGGACGGTATTCCAAGATGAACTTACTTAAAAGAAGCTGAGTTCAGTGACGGAGAGAAATGTCCGTTTATACTGCAACAGTTGGCTCTTCGATGGGCTCACGACGACTCACTCGATTCTAAAGCTTCTGAGTTCGAAAAACTTAATTTGAAATTAGCTGGGTGTCAGAACACCATCGCGAGAGAATGGCGAAATCAAATGAGCTGCCATTTTGTACGTAGCCTGCACATTAAAATGGGCATGAGCGAAATCGGTTCTAAATGAACTATAGTTATCATAGTGACAAAAAACACCTTTTTTCTCAAAAACGGCTCCAAACGGTTATGATTAAACGTTTTGTGTTGACACGGGCAAATAACACAACTATACATTAAATGCTCACCTTAGGACAAATTGCGAGGGCAAATTATCCGAAAATACGACGAAAAGTCATTTTAGTGCAGTATTGTTTGTATAGATCTCGCTAATAGGATACTAGCATTCCTAAAAAAGTTAAGAGCGAAAGAGAGAGAACTGACATTTACAAGTGTGCGCTGGGCATATGCCCGTGGCGTTGGAGAGGTTACCTAGGTTGGTAGCCTACACCCCTCTCCTGTCAGCACCAGACAACTCTCTAGGGGGGATTTCCAATGGAACCATTGGCTTCCCAGCTGGCAGCGTCACGCCCAAAGGGCTCCACGCCGCCGACTGTGGGCAGAAGCCCCTGTGGTGCCCATTCAATATGGCTGCACCTTGGGCAGCCTACCAACCTGAATGGGTGGCAGGCCCCGGTGCCAGAATTGCCAAGAGGCGTTCTACCGGTACCTACGCTTCATCTCCGCAGGGGGTTCCAGGGATTGGACTTGCTCCCGTACATCCCATGGAGAAGGGTGTCAGGCCGTCTTTAGTCCCAGCCTGAAATGCAATTCCAATCTGAGCTGAGGGCGGACTACTTGAGATTCGACTGCCCTCGACCGCAACTCTCCCATCTCACTCTAACCTACCACTCCTAATCTACATACACACTCACGCAATAAATACATTCAACCCTTAAATACACTCACACATTTTCTTGAAGGTCCAGGGGCGGACTACTCGATATTCATCCCCTCTGGATCCCTCGCTACACTACCTATTCCTACAAAACAGGTCTGTTTCCTTATTTTATGACTGTACCTAAACCCTCGACGAGGGTTATATCAGTCATGGAAGTTGCGGTTTCGCTAATATGCAAGAGGCTGGCCCGTGCAGCATCCACCAAACTCAGACCTGTGGAGGTACGGCAGGTATTTGGTCGTTAGCCAGTCTCCCGGTAGAGAGCTGTTGCCCGTGTGTGACCGTATTCCTACAAAACACTAACACACAAACGTACACATACGTTCACAACACACTCACTCATATATACATTCAACCCTTAAATACATTCACACCGGCGGTGCAGAGATGGGCTACTTGATATTCGACCATCCCTGGCACCGCCCACTCAAGACCACACACTCACATAAAACAGAACTGACAGACGATTGAAACTTGGAAGAGCTGCTTGTTGTGGAGATGAAATAAATTGAGGGGTGGGAAAGGGGAAGAGGATATTTTGGAAAGGCCAGAAAGGGCCGTTGTCGCTTGGGAATAGCTGAAGAGGAGGAAGCGGACTTTCCTGCATCTACGAACAAAGGGCTCCACGTTTAGAAATATCACGACCCGATGTTCGAGGAAGGCATGAAACAGAGCTTGTAGTTAAGGGCTAGTGTGAAAATTCTGAGCTCAAACCCCAACTAATTCGGCCTGGGCCGAACAAGTATTGAATTAAAAATATAAAGTTGATCGAAAAATAAACACGCACTTATCTTTGGCATACACTTCTTCAGTGGATCGTACGTCTTAGTTCCACACAGCTGCGACATCGAGCGTTCAGAGAATCAGTTCATCTCTTGGCGAAAGACGATTCTCTGAGTAAGGAGAGTCGGAGCTTCCCTCATCCTCAGAGGGTAACAGCCCTCAGGTGATCCAGAATGGTTAGTTCAGTGCGAAGCTGCAGTAACATCGTGCACTGATCGGTTGCACTCTTGGAAACAACTGTGGAGAAGCGTGTGATGCCTGTGTTCACAATATTCACACTTGTACGTTGAGGGGCAGGTTTGGAAGCGTGTAAAGTTGTCGGGCGCGTGGACACTTTCTTACCCCATGATGTCTGCCACAGATAGGGCAGGGATGTGTCTTGCGGTCGAGTACCGTCATAGGTCTTATCAAAGGTCTAGTCTTTTCGAAACCACGTGATTTCCCCAGCCTCGTTTTTTGTGAGGTCGTTCAGGGGCAGTTTTCGCGAGGGAAAATGTAGACCTGAGGAAGGTTGTCGAATCGAATCGTCACTGGAGTTACGCTAAGAAGGGAGCCGGGTGATACGCTGCTGCGATGCAGAGAAAGCATTGATCTCTTCTTTGTAGGTATGAGCGAAATTCTGGCAGACGTGAACCTTCTCAACATCTGTCCTGTTTTCCTCAAAACAACCGTCGATTGAGCACAAAGCTATGTTCAACTGTTCGTCAAGAACTGGGTGAGAGCAACCGCAGGACGACGCGTCGATGAGACGAGAGCCCCATTTTGACTGCTGGCACCGAAGTTTTGAGTGAAAAGGCGTTGGAGTTGCTAAGGCATCACAAATGTCCCAGAGCCTTTGCTAAATACGTAGAAAGTTAGGTTTTAACGTGTTAGCGTGGATTGTGCCAAAAACCGATTGGATTAGTAGCTTGGGAAATGACATTTGCAATCGTACGTAGGACTGAGGAACGTTTTGTGATGCATTGCACTGGAGAGGTTAAGATTTATTCCAAAAAGCGGCTCTTGATAATTTGTTTGTATATAAGTTAAATGGCAACAAAAAGCATTTTACTGAATTCTAGGTCCCATACAAGATGAACGTTCAATGTGCAATTACATTTACCAATCGATGAGCAATCCATTAAAGACCGCATCTCAAGTTCACTCTCCATTTAATGCGAATAAACAGCGCTGTTCAATTAGAACTGACAATGCAACTAGCAGAGCTGCCAATAATTGCTTGCGGTTGTCACTGGCAAAGCTACCAACCAAAGGAATATATCAACAATGTGGGATGTGACAGGGAATATATAGTTTTGAGGGCTTAGGGCGCGATTATTATCATCTAGGGACGTCGCAGTAAAACTGGAAACTCATAGGTGAGGAAGTAGAGATTCTTTTCGTGACAGTTTGGCGACACTGGGAGTGAAACGCCTTCAGCCGCAATTCAGTAGAAACGCCTTGGTTTTGGCAAAACGCCTTCAGTTTTAATTTATCATGCGGTCGCTAGGGTCGTGAAAGTATCAGGCGAAGGCTTTGCAACTGAAATAGCTGATAGTTGCACGAATGACTCAGGCATAACGCCAGTGATCAATATGCCACGCGTATTGTATTACTCAAAATGTCAGTCGATCCACTTCTTCAATAACAGCCACTTTATTGTTTCAGGCGGAATTGTTCAGCTCCGAACTGTTTAGAATCATGCGGGAGAGCAAAAATCTGTGCAATAACGTAGGTATCCTGATATCTTTTAAATTATCGCTTTATTCCACAAAAGCTCGTACTTTATTACGTATTTCCACCACCCAAAGTAAGGTTTACACATTTAAGTTGCGTTATGAACGAAATCACCACAGTACTTTACGTGTATGCTGCAACACATGTTTAAGCTTTCGACGCTTGAGCAGGCTCCTGAACACTTTCAACTCCCTACTTCTTCGGCCTGTTTTTAATTTGGTACCCTTGGTAGAACGAAACTGGTATTTAAGGTTGCAGAACGTGAATAAACAGGAGCCTATTTCCTGCTTTATCGCGGCGGGATGCCCACCTGTAAACAGCTCTGTTTCCTTACAAAAAGACCGTGTGGGTAATTTAGATCTACTTAACCCTGAATAACTCAGTATTGGCGTAAAATAACTGAACTGAACTCCAACAGTCAACGATATTGTACTGAAAGCCGGACCTGTCGGCTACTCCGAGTGGTTGTATGATGAGTTGTCGGTTCAGCAGCTGGTGAGCTGGTCTGAGGGATTGAGGAGCTGGTTCCAGATCTGCAGACTCAGCTAGCATGAAAGCTGGTTTGACTCTGTCTACAGAAACATTCTGTTCTCCACGAGGCGTATCTGCGTAGGCTAATAACTTTGTCTGTGTGGGACAGTACACAGTAAGGGCGATCCACAGATCTCCTCATAGCATCTTGACGTACAACAACTTGTGAAGAACCGGGTAATTCTGGATAGACATACGGTGTTTTGGCAGTGTGATGCTTTAAAGGAACTGGACGGAGGTTACGGACATGGTCAAGTAGTTTTGAAAATAAATTTGGAAGGTCTGCAGGTGGAATCGAAAAATTGACTCTTTTATTTGCGTAAAAGAACTGAACTGAATTATTGTCCAAAAATCGTCTATGACTCCGGTCATGTGGTTGCGGTTTCGCTAATATGCAAGAGGCCAGGCCTTGTAGCATCTACCTAACTCAGATCTGCGGCAGGTATTTGGTAGTTTGCCAGTCTCCCGCTAGAGAGCAATTGCCTGTGTGTTGCCACGCTGAGGAGACCACCTGATGAATCCTTTAAATCCCATACCATCTGGGAGTTCTTAGTCTGGATTCAAAGTTCAAAGTTTCAAAGGGACAGAGCAACTGTGACCACGTTTCTTAGTGAACTCGTCGAAACGGTTATGGGCTTGCTTTGTAGAATCAATGCTAATAGCCCACATTCAAGCAGTCAAGATCCACAGGTAAGAGTCGCGGTTTTGTATAACCAAATGCTCTTAAGGCAACTGTGAAGCACTGCAAGTTGCCTACCTTCACACATGAAGGCTTGTCGTGGGCTTGTATGTACAAGTGAAGCCCTTCCTTATTTGATTATGCAAACCGCCAACTCATGTCAGTAGTGCGCCATTTTGTTTGAAGGTAGGCAACCCACCAAAACGGCTGCCCCTGTTCCTCCATGATCCCTTGTAACCCTAAGTAGGCAGTTTCATTAAAACCCGACCTA
Organism: Pachypeltis micranthus; assembly: GCA_020466155.1. Lineage (NCBI taxonomy): Eukaryota > Metazoa > Arthropoda > Insecta > Hemiptera > Miridae > Pachypeltis > Pachypeltis micranthus. The sequence continues at coordinate 33,908,954 of CM035773.1, forward strand.
AGTAACAGGAGCCTGATTGAATGTGGCAGATGATCAAAATTCCGAATGGCAGGCGCTGTACCAAAACGCATTCTACAAAACCAAATAAACTTAGGCTGTCCAGCTTGAGCGTTGCACGTTTCTTGCCTTCACAGTTGAAGGCTCGCTGTAGAAATTGACATACAAGCACAGGATAAGTATTGATTGTAATCGGACTGTCTCTTTTCCACTGCTGGAAGAGCACACCTTACTGGTCCCTGGTGTACGTGCCCAGAATGGATTGATTTCAGAAAGTACATGACCCAATACTGGGGATTCAGTCAATGCAGCGTTGATATCTTCAAATACGTATGCTTTTGCTGCTCAATGAGCGAAATTAGAAACAAGCACAACCCTAAAAACGTGTCGAACTCCTTGAGGCCATCGAAGCTGAGGCCAGTCTTTAACCTTTTTTAGGGCCTACCCTGATACCAACCCGGCTAGTGACCTAACCAAGATACTTCCAGCGTTGATTGACTCAATCAAACCTAGAATGAGTACCACAATAGTTTTTTGTTGTTGGAATAAGTTATTGTCCTCTTTGCTGATGGCTTAGCATAGCGAAGGTAACCCCTTCCATGTCCTGATTTGACAGACAGCCATTACCACTCTTCGGTACAACTTCTCCTAGGGTAAACGTCGAAGAAGGGATCCTTTGGCTTTCCTCATGATGTTTGGTATGCTCCAGTAGGATACTAGCTCTTGAAGCCAGGGTGGTTATCCGTATAGTAACAGCCAGAGTTCAATAATTATTGTTTTGGCCACGGTAGACTTGAACGAACCGCGACGCTGGGTGTTACTGTAGCGCAAACTTGTAATTTGGAGAGTGGGGGGATCACAACAAAACTCATGCACGTACAGATACAAAGAAGAAGTTACTAGAATAGTATACGAATCGGAGTGCACAAGCGCGAATAAGTAGGCTCTGAGGGCGTGAAACTGGTTGTACAGGGAAGGAGAGAGGAATCCAAATTAGATGTCGAAGAAAGGTGAGCGTCTGTGATAACTGGGAGACGAATGTCTGTCGGGAGAGCTTGTAGATGACTGAGTTTTGGGTGGAGCTGTCTGTGTGAATGTAAATTGAGGGGAGGGAAAAGGATATTTTGGAAAGTCCAGAAGAAGGGGAAATTCGTTGTCACACGGAAATAACTGATGAGGTGGACTTTCCACAGGTACAAAAAAAACAGCTTGAGATCAGAAAGGTGTTCGAGAAAACAATGACTTTTTGTTAGGCCTGTGAGTGCGGACGTTCCAAGGTCAACAAACCCCAACTAATTCGGCCTGCGCCGAACAATTATAATAAATGTATTATGTTCTACTCCAATAACTCTAACGATACTAAAAATAATTATGTTGGTTCAGACCTGGCTTGTGTCCTTGGCACAACTTTTTACGTCAGCCTCATTCCTATCCCACATGCACGACATCATTTACAGATGGCCCTTCAGCTGCCACGTACAAAATAAAATACGATTTCTCGTACCTGACACCGTTTTTCATGTCTCGTCTTTTTTTCCTTGCAGGAAAAGCTGAACTTGTACGTGAGCATGAAGCAAACAGTTAATTTCACGGCCTGCGGCTTCTTTTCCCTCGGCTACCCTCTCGTCACATCGGTGAGTACCATCAGACCCATCTAGCAATTTTCGACATTTCTTCTGTATTCAGCTCTACAGCGGAAGACGTGAGAAAATCGGGGCAAACTCTATTTGATATCAAAGGAATTCTGACCTTTGTGGAGAGGGAGGAACTGATCAGTTTGGGAATATAACGTTCATATCCAAACTGTTGTATATGCGATGCGACATGGGCAATAACCACGAACCACAGTGGCCACGAACCACGAACCACCATTTAATTGCCGCCAGATTCATGGTGTCTGCTGATTCTACCACGAATCTGTTAACTATTCAATCGACTGGCTGATGTGGGAATACGGTCATCTCCAGTTTTTTCTGCTGTTGAAATACTGTACCACCCAATGACCGGCGCTGTGGAGAGGAAGGACATCAGCAACTGCATTCCCCCCTGGTGAGAAAGCTTTTGTACAGTTTCTCCTCTTTGCCATTACCCTTTCCACAGCCATCGTCATCATCCTACTCGGAGGCAGCTGAAAACGCGGGAACAGTGGCAGAGGCTGTGACCACAAGTTGGGCCCATTTCCCATCTCCCCTACAAGGGCCTGCTAGGGAGCTCTGCACAGTGTCCTCAGCTGTATAGCTGGTACCCATTGCCTCACCCCCCCCCCAGGGTTTGGCGCGAGGCAGATGCCTAGTCAGGGATCGTACCATAGTCCGTTGATTTTATCTATGCCTGGCACAGACAGCAACGCACCCCAATGCGCTTGGCCTCCACACCTTTCCACAGCCACGAGAAGCGATAGTTAAGATATGGTACTGACTCGGAAACCAAATTCGAGGTGGCAAGTGCCTCGAATATAGAGTAAGCTGGATCGTTCTCTCTCCATTTCCATCCCTCCAGGAAGCAGGTTGATTCTTGATGACCTGTAATACAGGTAGTGTTCCTAGTCTCCAAAGTTCTCATTTCTCGTCTTCTAACATCATTCCTTCCTATTCACCAACACCTATCTCCTTGTCGTCTCCCCTAGTTTCATATGTCTCATATTATCCATCCAGCCGCTCCGTTTCAGCCATCCAGATCAGAGCGTTACAGAAGAAGACTACCGAAGAATTTCATTTCAGTTCACGCTTTCCAGACATTTTCCTTCCTCTACACTCTGTCTCTTGCTTCCCCATCAGTTCGAGCCATGTCGTCTGCCATGTTCACTACAGTGACAACCCCGTACCAATAACGTGTCTAGGGCAGCTGGCTGGTCCGTACCAATATCGACCGTTTCAGAGTTCAGCACTGATTTTCAAGGTCTTAACGACGAAGCCCCCCGTGTTTCAATGACATGAATAGATTTCGACTCGCATGACGGCTTGTATTACAACGCGTCTGGAGCAAACGTTTCAAGAGCAGAAATGAGTGCAGTGGATACACGAGTGCTTGCAAAGGTGATGTTGCCACGTCACTGTGTTCCAAAGCGAGCCTTTGCGCACACAACATCCCAGTTTGGTTAGCTAGATACCTGCAAAGCAAGATGACGCTCACAGAGCAATGAAGATGGAACCCCTACAAAGCTTAGTAGGGCCTGAGTTCCCTTCCAACAACCAAACTTTCAGCCGTGAACCCATCAAACTGATCGAGTTTTGGAACAGATGGTTCCCCAACCCATGGCCATCTGTAAAGCGTGCAACGCCTCAGCCTCAGCGAGCATATAGGTGCTTACAGTTCAAGAACAGAAGAGTGGCACGGAGAAACAGAACACCCACTCCATGAATGATGCTGGTTCAGTGGATCATCGGAAGCTTTCCTCAGATTATAGCAACACTCTCTCACAACTCACACAAGAATATTTATTACGTTTACTCAGGAAACATCAAAATTTGATTCAAACCCAACTTATTTCATTGGCGGTTGCTGCACTTTTAGTTGTAAAAATAAAAAAACCTTTCAACCCTTAGGAGCACATTTCAACGGTAATCACTCGAGCTAGTAACAAAATGCCCGCTTTCCTGTCTGTTGCAGATCATCGCCGCTGCGACCACTTATTTGGTCATTTTGGTGCAGTTCAGTCTCAGCTCTGCCTCTTAAATTCACCGCGCACTCGCAAAAAAAATTGTCAAATAGTTTTGTTTCCGGTGTTTCCAAGTGTGGACAAATTTACGTACAAGATGAGTTGAAGTGTGAGTTGAAATCACGTGACAATCCCACTAATGTCATGGCGTCGTGTTGCTTCGACGCTCCATCCGTTTTTGTCTTGGTCGTGAATAAAGTGTTATGAACAATCTACTACTAACTATGAAGTTAGTTGGGCTAGCCATAAATTGGTCGTCTTACGGTTCACCTTATTTTGAAAGTCGGAACTTCCGCTTTTGACCACTGTAGTAATTTTTGACTCGGGGGGACGCCATAGTTGAGCGGCACCATTATTCGATGATTATAAAAAGTGGCGGTGATGATACAGGGAGTTCTGTGGCCCAATATATGTTTTCATTGCGAGTTTAGTGTTTTCTCGGCTGTTCTTCACATATCTTATGATTGCTGTAGTAAGTTTTGAACTTATTTAGTTCATACTCTCACTTTGGCGAGGAAACTAAATAATTTGAGCCGGTTTGGTTCAACCGCGTACACAACACGAGAATATTTTACGGACTCAAAACCCCTTCAGAGGTTACGATCTGGATAAAACTCAGAAGGCGTAACTTTCTTTCTACTAAACCAGTAAGTTTCAAGTCTGGGCCTTTGCTCCAGAAGGCTGACCGAACGCCACAAAAAAACCTCGGGGCAGCGTCGTAGAGTCCGAACTTACGGGTCTCAACTTCCTCATGGCTGAGGGGTGAGGGAGGGGGGATGTAAGTGGCTAAAGCTGCGGAGGAACGAACGGGCTATCTATTCAAACGGAGAAGAGAAGCAGCTCAACTTCGGAACATCCCTTTGGACAACAATAGGGCGCGAGGGAGAGGCGAGTCTTGTCGGGCTTCTCCTCTCAACGGAACATAAATACGGCCCTTCCCCCCTGGGGGGAACCCGTGCGAAGGAAATAGATTGGATGATCGGGCAAAGGGGTTTAACACGTTCCAACCGGCGGCCCTCAAACGAGTTTGAGTGATTGGGAAATTGACTCAAAGACTGAAATAACAGTCTATAGCGCCACTAACGCGACTCGCCTCATCAAAATGAGCTCAGTCCACACCGCTGAAAATTCAGTTGAGAGATACACGATTAAGGGTGCTACTATTGGAACTGAGGTCCTCTCTTTCGTGAACTAACTGCACCCCAGGGCTTTTTTGTGGCATCTTGTAAGCAAACAACAGCCTTCTGCTCGACAGGCGTTGTTCACTGCTCAAAACATTTCAAAATTCTTCCTTTATTGCTGTTGGAGTTGGCTCAGTTTGAGCCAAACTGGTACGGTAAAGGTCGCTGTCCACAACCCAAAAGGAGTTCTGAGCTACTTCGACCGCTGGGGTCGTTTGATCTTACAGCTAATGTACTTTCTACTTTTGTGAACCCCAGGGGTTTTCATTCGCACTTTGTAAGCAAAGATAGCCTTCAGGAGAATAGGCCTAGCCCAACTCTGGTCAAAACCATTCAAAATCTTCCTTTATTGTTGTTTGGGTCAGCTCAGTTTGAGCCAAACTGGTACGGAAAGGTCGCTACCCACAATTCAAACTAGTTCCTAATGTCGAGCTGTTACGACCGCTGGGGCCGTTTGATCTTACATCCATCGGAAAACTACCAACCAACGCTATCAATCTTCCAGTCAGAGTTACACATGATGAAGAATGAGAATATACAAATATTGAACCATAGACAGATAACAATCAACAAGGCATTTAAAAATTGTGTAGGATATATGACAAAGTATAATACTCAGTGTATACCGCTGAAAATGGAGTAGCAAAATATACAATTAAGGGCGGTTCTGTACTTTTTGAAGTAATTTACTCTCCATTGTGGATTTACTAAACCTCAGGGGGTTTTAGTGGCACCTTGTAAGCGAAGGCAGCCGAGGGACCTGCTTAATCGTTCGTGAAAACGTTTATTTATTATTATAGGAACGAACAAAATAAACAGAAGTGGCAACAAGTAACCAATAGCAGAAGTAGACCTCCGTCATTCGTGGTCTGAAGAGGTTCATGTCAACGAGACGAAACGATGACTTAATGAATTCACCACACATTGGGCAGTGATAAAGATAGTTTCAGGAGCCCGAGAATGGGTGTTTTCCCCAACAGCCATGAACGTCTTAGGATAAAGTGGGTTGAGCCAGACCACTGGACGAGCCAGTTCCTTACATCACATGGCGACTTCAATGCGTGACTCCACTTCTTTTCTATCAAAGACTCTACATCATGCACGTCTTGCGCCTCCAATGCCCCAAGAAACGACGTGTTGCTCCACTGTAGATCTTACGACAGTGTGTTGGAAGAGCAGACAAACCTACCAGCTTCGACTGCTATTAAGCAAGCCTATAACCGTTTCGCCCAGTTTGGGAAGAAGGTTGTGGCAAAAAAAAAGTGTTTACAGTTAATCTGTCCCTTTGAAACTTGTCACCCATGTAAATAGTTAGATCAGGGGAGAAACCAGATTAAGAACTTCCAAATGGCAAGAGATTCCCCAGGGGCCTTGCCTCTGTGCAACAAACGACAGCTCCTGGAGAGTGACACAATGACCTAACTGTATAGGTCTGGGTTCGGTAGATGCTAAACTAGTGGCCAGGCTCTTGCATGATAGCGAAACCGCCACCTACATGAAAGCCGACTGACACAACCTTCTCCGAGTGTTCAGCAACAGCCATATTCACGAGGACTGTGTGTCTGTGAAAGTGATTGAACCAAATCATCCAGGTTACACTGGGACGCCAAAATGTATGCGCAAAATCCACCAAAAACTAACTATAGTTATCATAGAGATCAAAACTCCAAATTTTTTTTCTCAAAAACGGCTTTAACGATTTCGATTACATTTTGCGTATAGACCGCTCCAAATAATGCGAGAATACCATAAAATTCCCATTTGTGGGAAAATGTCGAGAACAGCACAATAAAATAGCGAACATTTCGACGAAACGCTCGCGATTTTAGCGCAGTTTTTTCCTTATAAAATTAGTTCAAATTTGTAGAGAGATCTTGAGAAAAATCCAGTTGGTAGTCCGATTAAGTACCTATACGATGATAGTTCGATAACGTTCATAAGATATATAGGGGCTACTCTGGAAATTACGGAATTTTGGACACCGCCGTTTCCACTTACTACCATTTCTAAAAGCGTTTACCCCATAACTTTCGAAAAACGATTATTATCCTTCTCAATAGTGTCCGCAGCCTCATCAATTTTCTGCGTAATTGTCAGGGCACGAGTACGAGCAGCACAATCAATTCCAGAACTGTAAGTTCTACAGATTTCAAATGAACTCACTGAAAATACGTTGAAATAGTAGCCAAAGTCACGAAGACCAGTGATTTTAGCGTGAAAGTTTAGGAAAATGGTGTGATGCAGCGCAACTAATATTTAAGTGTGGAAATTCTCGAAATTTAGTCATATTCAATCGTCTCACGTAAATGAAAGCCAATTGCAGTTGAGCACGAGCAGACGCTCGACTGTCGTCATGAAGTCCAGTTCCGCTTTTCCCATAGCAGGGCCGTTTTTTTAATTTTTTTTCTCGAACGACTCCAACTCTAGAGGACGTAGCTTTCTTAGCCGGCACAATTAAAGTGACAAGTAACAGGAAATTATTATTAGGGACTTCGGATGAGCGGAGGAAGAAGCGAGTCGGGATAATGAGCCGAGAGCGCGTTGGCGGCGAAACGACCTCGCAAAAACGACTCTTCCAGTCGTGCCCGAGTGGGTTCCGTTGAATGGAAAAACTTTCTTTTTTTTCACGAAGCTTATAACTTTTTACAATGTCAACTCCGGGAGACGTTCCGAGAGGAAAACTCCGAGAAAGATAAACACAATTCTACGGCCGATAGTTCAGACTGTTAACTTTCCTTAATCGACGGCTGCTGCTAAAAGCTCCAGAACGGAGCAACTTTACCACTCTCCCCTCCCCCCAAACATCGCCCCTCGCACGAACCGCAACTAGCAACTCTCTTTCTTCCCGGTTGAACGAAAGTATGTTAATTCTGCGAAATTTATTCGTTAATACGATATTCGAGACAACGCACTCGTTATTCTCGTTTCCGTTATTGCCCCGTTTGTTTTGCTTTGTTGGAGTTTGTAAGGTCTTTCTTTTATATTTATTATTTTAGGGGAGGGGGAGGTCCCCGATGCTCGAAATTTCGAGGGAAAAAGTTGGTCGGGGGACAACCAGAAACACCATACCGCCTTCACGATCAACAACATGTTGAAAATCTAGTCGGGATGCTTACTGAATAAATGCCTCGAAGCTGAGCAAGTTTTCGAAGAAATTAAGCTGATAAACTTCAAAAACCAGATCGAAATCAACCCCACAAAATACGTGGCAAAGTCTTGCGGAACGGTCTATCATTCTCTTGCACAGCTTGACACAGTCTCACACCTTCATCGCCCATACCATTCGATTCAGAATGGAAAAATACCGGTAACGATACAAAACATGACCTGGCTACTACGGAACGAGGCGCCTGCCGGTGCCAATAGGCAATTGGCTTGACGTGACAAGTTGAGCTGACAGATGTTTGGAAGGAGGCCTGATGGAGTACAAACGATGAAACGATGAAACGAAGTTCTTTCTATTAATAGACTTTGGCTCACTATAATCGCATTTAACTGTTTTCGGTCTAGACGCAGTCGTCCATCTGAGACTCGTTGTATTCGACTCAACATGGGAAAATACCATTAAAACGATACCAAGCACGACGTATTTGCTATAAAACTGTCAAAATTGCTAACCCTAATCATTTTTCGCCCATGGGTTTCGTCAACTTGAATTGTCGAGCAGGCGGGCACAACTAAATACCAAATGGGAAAGAAGAGGTTTTTTTAAGAAAATGGGGAGGGCGCCCTGCCCAAACACCATACGCCAGCTCTAGAGACAGAAGGATTGAGACTAGGACGGAGAGAAGGATTAGAAGATGTTACACTACACAATGACCACCAATTCAGTCATACCTCGAAGAACGCCGGCTGATTCAACACTTTTTTTGCACCACACAATGCTACAACCCTGATACATCCCTAAAGCAATTGGGTTATATCCGCCAGTAGGCAAATTACTAAAGTTAACGTACCTGTGAGGTGAGTCCGTCTCCTCTGGCTGGTGAGATACTGTCAGTACTCTTAACGGCCAGACGATGATGTCTTTACATCGAAAGCGCTCGCCCACAGTATCTCACCAGCCAAAGGAGACGGACTCGCCTAACAGGTACGTTAACTTACAACCCTGATGTTACCTGCCTCCACCACAGGATCTTCCAAACTGGCCATACCGTCCTGCGACATCTGCTGACAATATCCCATGATCCTGGCAGTCAGATACGACCTGAACGTCCAGGTTCACTGCAACCTGGTCTGGGCCAACGTCTACAATGTCAGGGCTTCCCATCCCCAAACCTGAGATGACAACGCGTCAGCAACCTGCCGGGATACCTCAAAGAACACCAGACACACCGAGACGACGCATTTGCTCAACACGTTTCTTGCACCACACACCACGCCAGGGCACAGTCAACCCTGATGTTACCTGCCTCCACCTGCCAGATACTACCAGGACCTAGGCTGGTCGGAACCAACAGCGACGATGTCTGGCCGCAGTCCTCTCTCCAGAGACAACCCAGTAGTGCCGCTCTCCCTCCGCTACCTTTCCCTCAGATGACAATGCACCAACAACCTGCTTGCAGACCGCACCATGATGCTTGACATGGCTTCCATGAGTACGCGGGCACACCTGCATGACATGACTCACCGACTCAAACTTTTCACTGCAGCCATGGCTGCAAACGTTCACACAGTTACGATCCTGGCCTCTTGTACACCACAATTCCTCTTGTACAACTGAACAGCGGGAAAGTACTGGTAATCCCTTCCATGGGTGACATCTAAAGCCGACCCACCCTCTCAGAAGAGCAGGGAGAGTCAGGACACTCCTTGAGAGCTCCCCCCCCCCCTCATCGAGCATTAGACGCAGAACTGGGCTAGTTCCTGTTGGACATCGACTTGAGAAGAATAAACTTTTTCTTCGCTCCACTTTCGTTAGGTCTACAAATTCGACAAGTCGCTCCGCGCGTTCGACACCGATTCTCATGTCGACCAAATTTCTTTCACAACGATTTATAAAGCGGTGGAAGGGTCGAGCGGAAAATCCGACGCGTCCCGACGAATATTAAAGCGAAATATCCGCGTTTATTAAAGTACGTAAATTAAGCTTCGAAATTGGTTCCGAAGAAGTTCGCTTCGCCTCGGAGGCGGTAGATAAGCTAACTGAAATTCAGGAGACGCCAATAAGCGCCAGCGGATCGTTAAGGTCTTTTTGTAATTGAAATTGGAAATAGGAGGCTTCTTTTTTTTCCCTCGCATTTTCTTTCTTTTCGTTACGGAAAAAGTCGACACGGGCCCGACAACAAAATATCAAAATGGCTACGGTTTAGGTTTGAAGGTGGTGCGGTAGTGGAGGGGGTCGGGGAACTCCTCTGATTAAAAGAACATCTGAGGGTGAGTAGGGAAAAGAAACGTTTTTCCGTCGAATATCACGTTCGAGCCGTACAACTTCCGGAATAATTCATTCGGGAAGACTCGTTAGAATTCAGTTTCTTTTTTGCGAGGATATTCGAAAAATTCGTCGTCGTAACTCGGGGAATTTTTTTAATTCGATTCAACTTACGACGGAGCGTAATTCAATTTGCGAACCGAGATATCGTACGAAAATATTAACGCTCCGTTGGAAAGGGGAGTCTTTGGAGGATTCCCGTTTAAAACGAAGCTACTTCAATTGTGTCGCATAAGTTTCCAATTTGATGAAAAAGGTCTTCGTTTTTTACTTTCGGCTACTCAAAAAAACGTTGTGCTTCGTACATCGAACTAGTGAAAGCATTAAATTCCATTCGTGAAGGTCAAAAAACATCCATTACCCACTTTCAGCGTTTTTGAGAATGCGACTAAGTAGTTTTTGTCCTTAAACGTTCCCGTACCAACCCAGGTGAAGATGAAATGCGGATAAAATCTACACGGAGCCTTTTCAATTCCAGATTGTCATCATTCAGCCTTACGCAATGCTCCTCAACAATTTCCGACAATTGCACGTACATTTCCGTAGTTTCGTTACGTAAATATGCGAGAACAACGGGTATGTGAAACCCATTTTTTGCCACGTTAATTGCGCACAATTTTTTGAGTGAAGTGTTCTGAGCAAACGGTCAATCTTTCGATTATGGATATGTAGATAATGTCAGCTCAGTAGAAGCGTCGCGTAGATAATAATAAACGCTGAACGTCCTCAATAACAATCGACGTCTTCCCACAGCGGGTTCCTCCTGCGTACTCCCACCGCCGCAAAGTTAGCATGACTTTGATGTGACGCGGGTTTGCCGCGTTATTCATCAATTAGGAGTTAATAACTCGAAGGAAAAAGGTCGTACATTCACGGACTCAGGCGATTTTGTTTAACCTTTTTGTTTTACCTCACTGAACGAATATTGTTGAGCGTAGAATTTCAAAAGGTAGGGCGCGTACCACTTGGTTTGGTATCACGAACTCTTCTCCTTCAAACGTGTGTGGGCACTGGCGGTTTGTGTCTGCCCTTGGACGTACCGAAAAACCGTTAGAACTACCGTTCACCCTATTCCAGGGTGACTGGAGCTTAGGACATTTTGTTAGTGCAATCCGCGGCCAAAAATGGTTCCAGACTTTTAAATTTTGGTTGCGTAGCGTAGTTCAATTTTGCTCCGATTTTCGGATTGATTTTTTGTTGAAAATGATTTTGATCAAACTTTGAAATTATCTTTTGCTAGTTAGTTTCCAACTTTTCTTCTATATAAATATCGCCTAGAAATACGGCAAACGGAGAGGCCTTGAAAGCAACAATAGGTGTTTTACGCTTTTGGTAAAACGGCTTCAACGATTTTCACCAACTCACAGAATGTTGAGTTGATATTGTTCTGGATAAATGTGCCTCTTGACAGTCCGTTGAACCGAGATAAAAATCAAAATGTGTGTGTTCCCGTAGGACAATATTGCAAAAGTTATCGTCTCTCCCTAGCCTGCTCTAATTTACCTCCTGTCACACTTCAATCACCCATCAGTTTGACTCGTTACGACGTGACAATTGCCTAGCGTCGCCTAGAAAAGGTCAATGTTCGTTGTTCTGTTGTAATCAGGTCGTGTTTCGTATATTTTTTACTTTCCTTGCTCTACGAAGTAGAAAGAAAAGTTATGTAATCGGCTGAAAAAAAAATTTTGAGTTCTCTTCAGATCTTTACGTTCCAGACCCCCCTGAGTCCGAAAAACGCTATTTGGGAAAATGGTATGTGTGTCTGTGTGTCTGTGAACGATTTTTAGAGAAAACCACCGTACCAAATCCAGTCAAACTTGATATCTCGCCCGCAGGTTACTATGGGATGCCAACATGAAGGTTTGGACAAAATCCTTCGAAAGTTAACTATAGTTATCATAGTGATCAAACACCAAATATTTTTTTTCTCAAAAATGGCTCTGAGAATATTGATTATACTTTTTATATTGATAGCTCTCAATAAGGTAATGATAGAACAAAATTTCCATCTGTGGGAACATGACGAGAGAAGCACAATAAATTACCAAAACTTTCGACGAAATCGATTTTAGCGCAGTTTTCAGAGAAAACCACCGTAACAAATCAGCTGAAACTTGATGTCTAGCCTACAGGTTACCATGGGACGCAATAATGAGGGTATGGGCAAAATCCACCGAAAGTTAACTATAGTCATCATAGTGATCAAAACACCAAATTTTTTTCTCAAAAACGGCTCTAACGATTTTAATTACATTTTTTATATTGATAGCTCTCAATAAGGCAATGATACTATAAAATTCTCATTCGTGGGAAAATGACGAGAGCGGCACAATAAATTATCAAAATTTTCGACCAGAAGCGTTTTTCGCGCAGTTTTTTTTTTTTTTTCCTTATAAACTCCGCTGGAATTTTTGTAGAATGTTTAAAAAAATTGGTATTGTAGTCCAATCCAATACCTAAAGGGTGAGTGTTTAAAAACGCTCATGAGATACATGGGGCTCACTCCAGAAATTCCTGAATTTCAACTACTGCCGTTTCGCTTACCACCAGTTCTAACAGTTATTTTCCGATAACTCTGCAAAAGTGATTACTATCCTTTTTTTATAAATCGTGTTTACAGCCTCATTAATTATCTGTGTACCAATTGCTCAATAATGGTCCTGCAATGAGTACGAGCAGCACAATAAATTCCGGAACTGTAAGCGCTACCGCTTTCTGCTGCCGTAAAGCGTTGTTTGACCAAGTTCAAATTAACTGAGTGATAAATGAATTGATTAAATTTAGCCATGTACAAAGTGAATTGACGTAGAGCTAAGGAAAGTTGTGTGTTGCAACGCACCAGATATTTCTAGTATTTTTCGATGCTGAATCGAATGGTAATGGTCTGAGTTGTGAGCCTGCGTCAAACTGGATAACTACGCTGCGCTAGAAAATGACGTACCGTTGGGTAATAATTTGCACGTTGGTTTGTGTTACGGATCTAGTGAGGGTTGGTCATCATCATCTCTGCGGATGATAGCGATGATGGAATATACAGTCTTGCTCCTTACGCAGTGTTAATCACGAAGCCTCACAACACCACGCCATGGAGCCGCCTCAGTGAAGCCCTGGCTGAGGGACTAGAGCAGCATCTACAGAGTATCCGTCGCGGAGCCGATCTACGATTGCAGGACCTAGCCCACACGTTAGATAGTGAAAGGACTGAAGGCAAGTCAGGGCAGATGGAGGATCGAACGATAAGTCTGCTGTGTGTGAGGGTTTCTCCACGAGTGCAGACGTCCACAGACAATGATTTGGCCATCCTCCGCTACATCGTCCTTCCTAGATGTGTCTGTGGAGATTTCAGGTTTGAAAGAGAGCACAAATGCCCCTAACGGCGATGATTCTGTCTTCTTTTTTGTTGTCGTTGTTGTCATTTGAAAACTATAATAACATAGCTGTAGCTTGCTTAGCCCAACGGAGAAGAAGGAAATTTATGTAGTCAGCTGTTTTTGTTTTTTTTTAGTTTTTAACATCGTATTTGTTTGTGTGAACGCGATTGAGTGAAAACGGCTGAACCGAGTTGGAGCTATGGATGAGGACACTCATTAGAGGATCCGCTCCCAAAACGCCACAAACTCCTGAAGAGTAGACACAACTTTCCCATACACACACAGACACAAACAGCATTTTCTAAAATAGATTTTTCGGAGTCGGAAGGATCTAAAGAAAACTGAAGAAAATTGTTTTGTCGGCCACATAATCGGCGCAGGCCAAAGTAGTAGGGATTCTGAGCTCGGGCTTTCCCCAGGTGCGTTTGGCCTGTTTCGAACCCGTTTTTCATGTTTGCCACGGGGAAGTTTTAGAACTGCTCGTTCAGTCGGCTTCTCCTTCAGACAAATGAATTGAGTTCGTTTTAACTTTCAAGCACAACGATTTTCCCGTTTTGGACTTTTAAAAATACCCTCCCCTTGATTTACCTCCGTTCTCTTACAGACGTTCTCTTCCCAGACACTCGTTTCCCAGTGCTTAGTGCAGACTCCCCTTCTGTTCGTTTTTATATACTCAACCTCCTACCGTTATTCTGTTAATGCTTAATACTGTACGGCAACGTTACGTGTACAGAGCGACTAGTGTTAATTTGTACAAAGTTGTTGTTGTGTTGTTGAGTTGAGACACAAAAGAAGTTGGTTATACATTTGCTAAACAAAACTGAATTCTTGTTATTCTCACATTTGGGGCCCGTCCGGGACAGACCACACTGCTTTGGATTGGCTTACGACAATCAGAAACCCAGAGGGCCAATTAGCCAGATGGTTGGAGACCCTCCAAGCATATGACTTCAAGATAATCCATCGGCAAGGGAAATTGCGTGGGAATGCTGACGCGCTCTCAAGACGTCCGTGTGCTACAGAATGTCAATACTGCGACAAAAGAGAGGAGAAGGAGAGAAGTGCAATTATCAATACATTGCAGTTCCTGCCGCCGTGCGATCAAACAGAACGAAAGGTTGATCCGGTTATTGTTGAGCTATTGCAGTTGGAAAAAATAGGACAGAAACCAAAACCATACGAGACTGTTGATAGGAACCCAAGAGCAAGACAATTACTGAATCGATGGGATTCACTCAAAATTCAAAATGATCAGCTCTATTACGAATGGAAAGCAAAATATCTGGTGCGTTGCAACACACAACTTTCCTTAGCTCTACGTCAATTCACTTTGTACATGGCTAATTCTATTTAATCAATTCATTTATCACTCAGTTAATTTGAACTTGGTCAAACAACGCTTTACGGCAGCAGAAAGCGGTAGCGCTTACAGTTCCGGAATTTATTGTGCTGCTCGCACTCATTGCAGGACCATTATTGAGCAATTGGTACACAGATAATTAATGAGGCTGTAAACATGATTTTTTTAAAAAAGGATAGTAATCACTTTTGCAGAGTTATTGGAAAATAACCGTTAGAACTGGTAGTAAGCGA
The DNA here is from genome assembly GCA_020466155.1 of Pachypeltis micranthus. NCBI lineage: Eukaryota > Metazoa > Arthropoda > Insecta > Hemiptera > Miridae > Pachypeltis > Pachypeltis micranthus. The sequence goes on from CM035773.1 coordinate 33,924,185, forward strand.
AACGGCAGTAGTTGAAATTCAGGAATTTCTGGAGTGAGCCCCATGTATCTCATGATCGTTTTTAAACATTCACCCTTTAGGTATTGGATTGGACTACAATACCAATTTTTTTAACATTCTACAAGAATTCCAGCGGAGTTTATAAGGAAAAAACTGCGCGAAAAACGCTTTTGATCGAAAATTTTGATAATTTATTGTGCTGCTCTCGTCATTTTCCCACGAATGAGAATTTTATAGTATCATTGCCTTATTGAGAGCTATCAATATAAAAAATTTAATCAAAATCGTTAGAGCCGTTTTTGAGAAAAGAAATATTTGGTGTTTTGATCACTATGATGACTATAGTTAACTTTCGGTGGATTTTGCCCATACACTCATTATTGCGTCCCATGGTAACCTGTAGGTTAGACATCAAGTTTGAGCTGATTTGGTACGGTCGTTTTCTCTAAAAACTGCGCTAAAATCGATTTCGTCGAAAGTTTTGATAATTTATTGTGCTGCTCTAGTCATTTTCCCACAAATGGGAATTTTATGGTATCATTGCTTTATTGAGAGCTATCAATATAAAAAATTTAATCAAAATCGTTAGAGCCGTTTTTGAGAAAAGAAATATTTGGTGTTTTGATTACTATGATAACTATAGTTAAATTTCGGTGGATTTTGTTCAAACCCTTATTTTGGCGTCCCATAGTAATTTGCGGGCGAGATATGAAGTTTGAGGTGATTTGGTACGGTGGTTTTCTCTAAAAATCGTTCACAGACACACAGACCCACAGACCATTTTCCCAAATAGTGTTTTTCGGACTCGGGAGGGTCTGAAACGTAAAGATCTGAAGAAAACTCAAAAAAAAATTTTCAGCCGATTACATAACTTTCCTTTCTACTTCGTAGAGGCAAGGAAAGTAAAAATGGGCAAATTTGGTTACAATGGGTTGTCCCACGAAATGAAGTCGCAAATGTTCTACTCCAGGCTCACGATAGCCCGACAGGGGGCCATTTTGGGTTATGGAAAACTCTGAAGAAACTACCGCAACATCACTTCTGGGTTAGTATGACTAACGATGTCAGATCCTGGTGCCGCACCTGTCGAGAATGTCGTTTAGTGAAGGGACCCGGCCCAATCAAACCAGCTCCACTTCAACAGATAACAATGGGTGCACCCTTTGATGGAATCGGATTGGGCATTCCTATCACAAAGTGAGGCAAGTATGAGCTGGTAGCTGTCAATTATTTTTCAAAGTGACCAGAAGCCATACCTCTGTCCAACCAGAACGCATACACAGTAGCCGTTGCATTAGTTGAACAAGTATTTTGTCGCACTGGGGTTCCCTTCGAAATTCACACTTTGAATCTAAACTTCTGTACGAAAATGCCGAACTGCTGGGAACAACCCGCACACGATCAACGGCCCTCCATCCACAATCAGCAGGATTAGTGGAGCGCCTAAATCGGACTCTCACCAAACACTTAGCCATTTTTGTTTCGAAGCACAGAACAGAATTGGGATAAAAACGTACCGCAGTTTTTGTTGGCTTACCGATCTACACCACTTCCCTGTCACCTGCACAATTCGTGTATGGCCGCGATTTGAATTTACCAGGCATCTTAGTACTACCAATTCTACAACCCCCCACTCAGAAAACTGAATATGCCATCAAACTCCGCGCCCATTTGGAAACGGTGAGAGAATTCGCTCTGCAGAACACCAAGTTGCAGATGAAAGCGCACAAGGAAAGGTTCGATCGGCATGCGAAGATTCCAACGTTACAGGAAGGAGACTTGGTATGGGTATTCAATCCGAAGAGATTTCGACGAAGATGTCCCAAGCTTCAAGCTTCCTGGACTGGACCGCACAAGTTTCTTCGTACGAAGAATGAAGTGCTTTTTGAAGTGCAGTTTGGACGGTGGACGCGTCTCCTTCATTCGAATAGATTGTCAAAAGTTGAGACGAGTCCCGAGGGAGGGTAATGTAAGGCAACGTTACAAATCCAACAACAACTAGTGTTAATTTGTAAAAAGTTGTTGTTATGTTGTTGACTTGAGACACAAAAGAAGTTGGTTATACATTTGCTAAACAAAACTGAATTCTTGTTATTCATACAATACTGCCCCACTCACGCTCGCCGAGTTCCCTTTTATTTATCAACTCCCCCTCTCTTGCGCCCAACACATAGCCCAAGGTTGTGTGATGCGTACCGCAGATATTTTTTTAATTTATTTCCCTCGTGCACCAGCCACAATTAATTAATACGTTTACGCAATAAACGAATCCGCGCGAGCTCCAGTTTTTCCGTTTTCCTCGAACGGCGACGAAGTAACGTCCTGTTGTACATTTCTGTATTGTTCCGCACGTTGAATATTTTTACTGTCTCGACGGAAAACTGGGACCCGGACGGCGGCCCTGAGCATTTCGACGACTCGAACGACAACAATAAACGCCCAACGAACAAGTACAACCCCCGTGGCATTCGGCCAAATGTGTATATATTTACGGGAGCGGGGAAAGCCGAGTTTTATTAAATTAGGCGGGGCAAATTGCAAACACCGGTTGTTCCAGTTATTAAGCGCGACAAACGCGAAAAAGCGCCGCTTTAAATGATGACGATTATTTACGAACTGCGCCGTTCCAATGGAAGGCGACAGTAAACAACGTTAAGTTACGACCTCAGCTCCTCTATCTCTGTCCCCATCCCCCGACCTCGCGACCTTCTCTCGTCTGTTTCCGTTCCTTTTTTCTTTTTTTTTATTTATATTTTGTTGTTGGACGCGTCTTTTCGTATGTAAAACGAACCGGTTTTGCTTTGAAGGAAACGATCAACGTCAGCGTGGCACACACTCGTTAAAACCCGCTGAGCTTTAGCTCCTGCGAGCGTCAAAGGAAAACCGTTCGCGGAATTTCAGGTTGAGCGGGCCGCGTAGCTTCTCCAACTGTACAATAATTAACACGAGGGACTTCGTCGATGAAAACGCCGAATTCCCCAAGTTCGTCGATCGAATTGACGACAATCAGAAAATATCTGACGCCACGCATCGCACAAGTTTCGCCGATTTATGTCGCACCAGCAAAGGATCGAATCTGTTTTTGATTCAGTTGATACGAATTTGAAACGAACTGGTAAACCAGTCAATGTGACTATTTGGGTGAGACTCATATTGACAAAATACCAGACGCATCACGCAATTTTCCTTAGCTCCACATAAATTCATTGGTTTTGATGGCTCTCGCTAATTCAATGTATTTTTCACTCAGTTCACTTAAACTCGATAAAAACACCACTTCGCAGTGGCATCCATCGCTTACAGTTCCGGAATTTATTGTGCAGCCCGCAGACCACTATTGAGCAATTGGTGCACAAAGGATCGATCACTTTTACAGAATTATCTGATAAAAACATTTAGAAATGGTTGTAAGTGAATTCCCTATACACCTTATGAGCGTTATTAAAAACTCGTCGTACGGGTACTTAATTGGACTACCTCCTGAATTTTTTGAATATTCCAATAACATTTGAGCGGAAAATATTGCGCTCAAATCGATTTTGGTCGAAAAGTTTGATAATTTATAGTTCTGCTCTCGTCATTTCCCCACGGATGAATATTTTATGATATTGCCACGTTATTCGGAGCTGTCAACATAAGAAATTTAACCAAAATCGTTAAAGCAGTTTTGGGTGGGGGGAGGGGGATTTTGATCACCATGATCACTATAGTGTTTAGCGATCTGGCGCCTACCCTTATGTTGGCGTTCCATGTTGACCTGCAGGTTAGATCAAGTTTGAGCTGATTTGATCTCTCAATTACGTTCACACAGACGCACACAGATCATTTTCCCAAATTGTGTTCGTCGTACTCAGTAGAGAACTCTAAAAAAAATTTCAGGCGATTACGTATCTTTCCTTTTTATTTCGTGGAGCCAAGGAAAGTAAAACGTTAGTCAACAAAAAGAAGTACGTTTGAATTCCACAATTTTTATGTTGCTCCTAATTGTAAAATGGCAATTACTAAACTCTCGGCGTATAGGTAGTTTATTAGACTACCACCGCAACTTTTCTGAGCGTGCCAACGTTACGTTAGCGTGATTTATAACGAAAATTGCTCTAAAATCGATTTTCGTCGAAAGTTTTGATAATTTATTGAGCTGCCTTCATCATTTTCTCACAAATGAGAATTTTTGCGTACGTTCGAGTTGTTTGGTGCTGTCCATACGAAAAATGTAATCAAAATCGTCCAAGCCGTTTTTGAGGAAAAAGAGATTTCGTGTTTCGACCACTGTGATAATTATAGTTATTTTTTCAATGATTTCGCTCGTGCTTTCTTTTCGGGAAGAGCGTGATTCAGTGTAGCCGTTTTCTCTCAATAGCGTTCAGAAATCCTTGAAACTCAAAACACTTTCTTTCAGCCTCAACTTCACACAACTTCCCTTTTTACCTCGCAGGACTAAGGAAAGTAAAAAACAAAACTAAAATCAGTGGGAAAATTGTAAGGCGCGCATGATAGTAAGTTTACGTGTGGTGGGCGAAAAATCAGATGCGCGAACATGTCGAGAGCTGACACTGGCTCCCCTTCCTCGGACAACTGGCACCAAGACAGCAAGCCTCACGATTTAGCCAGTACGGGGGTCAAGACAACCTCACCTCCACGAGGTGCCTGATGAAGACATGGCGAACAAATTTTATCTACTCCTCGATTTCCATGTCACTGACAGCCTGTCGGCGAGGCAAACTGGTGTTCATAAGGAAGTCCTAGGACTCTGAGGGGACGGCTGAGGTCGCGTGAACTCCTTACCACTGTACAAATGTTCCTGGCTTGAAGGGATATCACAAGTCTCATGCAACTTGACTCCTTTTCCCATGCGAATGACGCTCCTGCTCTCTTGTGAAAGAAGTTAGGTACTTACCTACTCTGTTGGGCAAAGGAAAATAAAACGGAGTGTTGAACCAAGTCGATGAGCGTTCAGCCACCACGAGATGCCCCTTTCAAACGAGGCCACTAGAAATGTTAATATTAGAACTTAAACTGCGCTTTTAGTCCTCTCCAATATTTCCCTTCAATAGTTTCAGTGCTCTCTCTTCAAGTGGTTTCTGTTGTCCGCAAAACGTAAAAACAACGAGTTCTCAAAAGCGGCTCTAACGAATAGTCAGGCTTTAAAATTATCTTCTACTAATCAGAACCTAACTCCTTCTCTATAAAAGAGAAAATTGGGCGAACTGAGATACAGACCTATACCGACCGTGCTGTTTTAAACAGATTCAGAATTTTCAGGGTTACCGCACAACTGAATTAGATCAACCGGTTAAACAGTGTGCTTTATATGAACCTGTTCACACGTTTTGTTTTTCTAAAACTATTTCTGTGGTTCTCCTTTGGACGTCGACATCGTATATACATAGCAGCTCTTCGTATATTTTCTTACAATGTCGCAATACTTTCCTTAAATGCGAAAATGCGCTCGAAAACGCTCCATAGATTGGCAGGTTGGGGAAGTAGAGTGATTGTTCTCACGTACTAACGTTTGAAACCCTCGCATTTCAGTATAATAGAGGAGGCTGCAGTCTTATTGACCCGACCCTGACGTCCTCAATTGAAATGGAGGCCGACTCCATCAAATCGTTCTGACGACCTCCAACGTCTCTGAACGTTAACTTTTGAGGACGATGGCATCCAAATCGAAGGACGGACCGGTCCCATCGTGCCCCCCCCCCCCTCTCACCCTTCAACATCCATCAACACCTTTCGAGGAAAAACCCTGCGAAAAATTGCACCAAGGAATGATTGGAACGTTGGAACGTTGAATGAAATACAAGACCTGGCGTTACAATCAATATTTTCGATAACTTCACACCTCCGAGAAAACTCACCAGCATCGAAAATAGTTGTGAACGGTACGAAACATGACCTGACTACAAAAGTACGATGAAAATGGACTTTTCTAGGTGACACTTGGCGAGAGGGAGGTCGTGACGAGTCGAATTGGTTGTTGAAGTGAGGTAAACGAGCGCTGGCATGGGAGAAACGATTACATTCGTTGTAGTTTCATCTAGTAGTTTAATTTGTTAATTGTGATTTCACGTCTGTTTCCTTTTAGGTTACTGTTCCTAAACCTTCGACTAGGGATATATCAGTCATGGAACTTGCGGTTTCGATAATATGCAAGAGGCTGGCCCTTGTAACATCCAGCGAGCTCAAACCTGCTTAAGTACGGCAGGTATTTGGTAATTTAGCCAGTTTCCTGGTAGAGAGCTGTTGTGTGTGTATTACCACACAGGGATTACCACCTTAGGAATCCCGTATCATCTGAGAGGAGTTCTCAATCTGGTTTCACACCTGATCTAACTATTTACTTGGTTGGCAAGTTTCAAAGGGACAGATAAACTGTGACCACGTTTCTTAGACATCCCTTCTTCGCGCACTCAGTGAAGTGGTTATAGGCTTGCTTTGTAGCAGTCAATAATGCTAAGTTCGTCTCCCTCCATACAACCATCATTTACTGTCGTAGAAACTACAGTAGAGCAAGAGGCTCTAGATGTGCAGGATGGAGAGTCTTTGAGAGAAAAGAAGTGGAGGTGGGCATTGAAGTGGCCATGTCCCATGAGAAACTGGCTCGTCCAGTAGTCTGACTCAACCCATTTTCTTGAAAGACGGATGTTGGGAAAGTATTCATACGTGTCACGACCCTTTGATGAGGATTCCCATCTCACTTGCTGTTTCTCCAACGCCCATTCGTCGATAGTGACAAGTTTTCGTTCTGTGGTGAAATCCGCAAGTTCAGCCCAAAGCGGGGGAAGCTCCCTTTTCACTCTCGACTTGTCCACTATGCACTCAACAGCCAAGTCAATCGGTAACTGACCAGTGATCGCTTGGAGTGCTTCTGCTGATACATTCTTATAGCCCTTGAGCACAGCTCTCTGGGATTGGGTCGATACACTCTTTTGATTTACTGATGGACCACCCTAGGCCACAGTAGCCAATCATGCCTAGATATTTGGCCTTGTACATGGCAATAGTGTTATGATAACAAACACCCCAAGTGGCCTTATTGATTGTATACAGTGAGCCAAACCTTGCAATGGTGGAGCCTTTAAGGGACTGGAGGTGTTGGTTGATGCCCCACCTCTCACCTATATTCACTCCTAAATAGGTGGCTTTTCAAGAAGGGACCTGGGGAAGCCAAAGCATTTTGAGAGTTGGCTATTTCGTTTTCCTTTCAAGATGATTTAGCGGGGTTTTTTCCTCAGCCACCTACACCTAGACATGCTCCCAACATTGGATGACGATGAGGAGCATGCGGTGGGTTTTAGCGTCGATTTGGCGGACTGACTTTGAAATAGTAAGCACAGTCATGTCATCCTTCGAAGAAGATGTTCCACAGTGCTGGACCAAGGACCGAGCTCTCTGTGCACATCTTCTCAATCTCCCTCCAGGCGGAGACATGCCTGCATTTGATAACAGCAGTTCTGTCTATCAGGTGACTTCTGACAAGCAAGGTTCCAAAGGATTTACTGTGATTTCACTATTTTCCATCTATCCATACTATTCGGCTCAGTAGCTAGTGCAGTAGTGCAATAAAAATCAGAAAATTTCGTTTTTGACTAATTTTATTTGTTGGATATGTTCAAATATGTTTATTATAGGTTGTAAATATATTCTGTTTATTAATTCATGTAGTGTGCTAAGGTTAAGTGAGTCAATGTGAAGGAGAGGAATATCAGAGTTTATTGTTTAGTCATGTTGAGAATTAAGCAAATAAAATGAATTGAAATAACACAAACGAGGAGGGCAGTGCACTGCTCATCTTGGGGTAATGTAAGAGAAGATTAGCAAAGCAATGTAAGCAAATAAAATCAGCATCATACCTCTCTCTTTCTCTCTCCAGAACCATTTAGAAATAAAAGGGGCACAAAACTAAAGGTGCTGTATTTTGTATCAGTCATGTTCATTATTGTATTCTATTTTAATTATTAGTTTTATGTACCAGCTGTGTTCAACATTTTGGGATAATCACTGGGAAGGTATACCCTATCACTCTCCATACCCATGTTTGAGCACGTATATAGTAGTTAGTGTTTGAGTGTGTCATAGTGAAAGTATACGAAGTATGTAAGCAAAACAGGATGAGAACCAGTGGGTTGAATGGAGTATGTCTGTGGTTTGTCGCCACTGCCCCATCGTCTGGGTTAGCAACCTTACAATCAAAGGAGAGTACTGGCCCAATCTCAGAGAGCTCGGCTCCTGTGGATCACCAAGACCTACGAGACAGCATCTCACTGGCCACTTGCTCGTTGCCTTGGCTGTCGAGAGCATGGTGAATAAGTGGAGAGTGAAAGCTTCCCCCACTCTTGACCAAACTCCGTACAAACCTCTCTACTGTCCATGCTAGATGAATGGTCATTAGCTAAATGGCAAGCGTCAGGGGGACGTGACGCGTACGAATTTTTTTCCCCACCACCTGCAAATGTCTTAAGAAGAAGTGGGCTGAGACAAGGTCCTTCCAATCGGACATGGCGACTTCAATGTGCAGCTCCACTTCTTTTCTCGCGGGGAGAAAACAAAAAAACAACGAGCTGCTCCACAGTAGATCCTACAACAGTGTGCAATGGTGGTTAGAAGAGTAGCCAAACCTTCCAGCTTTGACATCTTCTAAACGAGCTTTTAATAACAGTTTCGCCCAGTTTGCAATAAAGGTTAGGACACAAAAACGGGGTCAGTTGATCTCTCCCTCTGAAACCTACCACCTAAGCAAATAGTTAGATCAGGTGGGAAAGCAAATTAAGAACTCCTCCCAGATAATCCTGTTTCCCTAGGGTCATACCTTCATAACGTCACATACAGGCAACAGCTCTCTACTGGGAGACTGGCTAGATGAAAACCTTCCTTACTTCCACAGGTTTGTATTGGGAGAATGCTAATCGAGCGCCTCTGCTCTCGCATCCTCCATGACTTTCGACTGAGATAACTGGTATGAGTGTTGCGGAACAGCCATTTCATAAGGAAACAGATCAAAACGGTAGGGGAGATGGAGTAACCACCAGGCTTTGGAAGTTGAGTTAGTTCTTCATTGATTGGGCTATGATTATTATGACTTTATTCAGTTAATTCACTGGGGTCTCGAGACTGATTGGAGTTTTGAGACTTGAAAATTGACTAACAACTTTATTTAAAGTTTTCCCTCAAATATTCTAAACATTTAAAATATATATTCGTTAAAAGGAGGTTCTACAAGCATTCATCCTAAAAAGTAACCTAGCATTATTTGAAAAACGCTAGTTTTCGCTTGTTTCGTCATTTTCAGTTAACCTTTGGACTCAAAATTGTTCACGATGATCTGAGCGCGTCATTAAATAACCGGGGAGACGGATGAAATTCCGAAAAAATTTAAATTACCTTCTATTAATCAGTCCCAGTAATCAGTCTATTTCACAAATATCTCCAACAATTCGTAGAACCGAAATGTAGGTCTTGATGACTCGAAAAATGAGATTTGTCGAGCATGAAATGATCGTTTTTCCGAATAACTCAGTTATAACAACTTCAATCGAACTTACGAGGTACTTTCACCTAACTAGTTGCTACATTTCGCTCTCGATAAATGGTTGTGTGTAAACGTTGAAAAAAGATATAGCGCCCGCATATGCAGTGGATCGTTGAACATATATATACTTTTTTTAAGCTATAATTAAACAACCCTCCGAGAAACTAGCACTTATTTTCGAATGCACAGTTTACACAGTGAATGTACATGTCAATACCCAAGCCACGTCAGCCCACGTATTGTGACTTACGAGTCATGAAATGAGCAGATGGCTAACTGTGTTATGTTTTGGATTGTGAGGTTGTCCCTGGAACGAAAAGTGTTGAATTCGCCCGCTTGGAACTTTCAAATCAAACAAAACTCGTTAAAACTAAAAAAGATTTATTAAGTAGCTCGTTAAAAAAAGATCACAATTTCGAGGCGGCGTATTGTAATTCACTACTGACTTAAAAAGCGTTGTCGATCAGTTCAGCTCATTTTTGGTGAAATCGAGGATCGACGAATGGTTTTGAAACTGGTGCAAGTTTTGTAAATTGTCCCACCAGGTGGTCAAGTAGCTGTGAGCGATGAGAGAAAACCAGGGAGTGACTGGCTCCCGAAGGTTTGCCAAGTAGTTGTCGAACTCTTCCCGGGGAAGGTATTTGACTTCGCTCACTTCCTCGAGGTTGGGCCTGAGCGGCAGGTCTTTGCCGACTATGAAAAGAATGTAGTCGACTTCGTGCTCTCCCCAAGTTCCATCACCGGAATCTTTGTAGAGAACCCGAGTGAGGTACATGATGTCCTTAGGGTCCAACAGGCTCTTGGGGATTCCCAATTCGTGTTCGAGCCGACGGCGGGCCGCCAGTTTAACGCCGAGGGCGTCATTTTCTTCGGTCTCTTCGGCCAAATCGTACAGCGGATGGGAGCAACAGGAATTCGTCACGTGACTCGGAAATGTGATTTTCGTCGAGGAGCGTTTTTGAAGGAGGAGATCTCGACGGGAATTGAAAATGAAGACGCTGAAAGCTCGATGGAGCGGGATTCCACCGTCGGGGCCGACGCGGTGGCAATGACGTTTGCTGGCGCGGCCGACGACTTTGTCGTTGCCGTCGACGAGGATGCAGGTCTCGCTGAGAGAGGCTTCTTGTACGGCATTGCAAGCGAGTCTGGAGTAGCTCCTGACAGCTGTCATCACGAGGCTCCTGAGAGGGCAGGCGCTGAGTGACATGGCGAGCGCGTTATGAACTGTCGGCACCACACGTTATGAACCACTTGTACGAAACTTCCACGAAGCACGGCCACGACGCAACTGAGTGAGACGCGAAGGCGAACGGGACCTGTTTAGAAAGCGCGAACTTCACCGGAAACATTTGAATATAAAGGAAGACGAGCGAGGACGACCTCACTTCTGCATTCCACACTTATCTTATCAGCCACGAAGAAGTTATTCCATCGACTACGCAAAAGACGAAAGAGAAGAAGCAACGACTTTAGCGCTGCTGTAGCCAAACACTGCAACCACCATAAACATGGCGGCGGTATAATATATATACATATTCCTCGTTGGAATACCCCATTTTGACGTAACTTTCCATTAACACGCACGGTACCGAATTTGTTGGTCGTACGAATGAAGCATGCTAGTGTACTGACTGACTCCTATTAAAGGCACCGGGTAATCGTGGTCTAGTGGCTTAGACATTGGTTCATAATTCTCGACGATAGTCGGGAATCGTGAATCAGAGCTCCGCGCGATTTGCCATAATTTCAGTCAGCAGCTCTTCAAAAGCATCTCCAAGCTACCTCAGTACAATTGGCACCCAACTAGTGGTTGAACTTCTTCATTCCAAGAAACCCTGCAAATTATTACACAACGGTTTATTATTCGGATAATCAGCTTGACCGAGACCCATCCTGTTCCTGTTCCCAATGAAACCCAAAAAAGGTCGAAAAGAACTGAATCGTAATATTAAAATAAACAAAAAAAACGAACTATCTAGAAAAAACTGAATTTTAATATGAAAACATGCACGCTAAATACTAATATCATAATTTAAACAAAAATCTATGAAAAAAACCAAAATGAGAATGAAACGAAAGAATTAAAAAAAATTGAATCGTATTGAAATCAAAACGTCGGGGAAATTGGAACGGGGGCGCTCGAAGCGAAAGGCGAAAGGGGAGTTGAGCGGCTAGCAGGAGGCGGAGTCGTTGGGAGGCAAGCGAGCCTCGAGCGCGGTTGCTTTTTTAATGAGACGGGTGGGAGGGAGTTCAAACGACGAAAAACTGTATCTCCCGCGTTGTACTGCGTTTCGTTAATTTTTTTAACCATTTTTTGCCCATTACAACCACGGGCTTCGTCCAATCGGATTGCCGAGATGGCGGGCACAACTAGATACCAAATCGGATTTTTGGGGGAAAGAACGAATTTTTTAGACCACGTTAAAGGCACAAAACGGCCCGGACGGCGGACGGGGGACGGTGGATGGACATTGCAAATTTGGAATCTCCATGTCTTGAAACGTAAAGTATCAAATTTTGAGCGGGGGTTGTAAAAAATGTTTCGTGACCGAAAACATAGGGTTATTATTCAGAATGAATAATAAACCAAAAAAGAAGAGCCCCAGATAGAAAAATTGAAAAATTAAGAGATAAATAATGAGACGAATTCTCAGGTCTGAGATTCACTGATGCTGTGAAAGTTCCAGCACGGAGGAAAATGAAATGGGTATGCGCCTACTACAATGTAAAAAAAAGACTTTCCTTGTAGCCCCCTTGTTTCTCGAATCAAAGATCGAATTTTCCAGGGATTCGCTCAACTCTCATAAATTTGTTCCTTAAAAGAGTCCGCTCCAGGAGCAGCGGGTAAAGACGAGGGGGGAGATGTACTAACGGACTCCTATTAAAGGCACCCAAGTGATCGTGGGCTAGTAGTTGACATTGGTTCATAATTCTCGATTCGCCATAATTTTTGCCTGTCAGCAGCTTCCCCGAAGCAGGATGATGGAGCGTCAGGGAAGGGGGCGGGGGGAGGAGGTCATGTACCTCAGGGGGAAACCCCCTAGAGGTGAAGGAACGTCTTGAATCCTCCCCCACCCCTTTCCCAAAGCTCCTTCATCCCGTTTACCTTTCTCTTCGTATATAAAGACCACGACCAACTGACTGACTCCAGTACTGACTTGACTTGCAGATGATGATGTCTTTAAATCGAAAGCGCTTGCCCATAGTAACTCACCAGCCAGAGGAGACGGACTCACCTAACAGGGACGTTAACTTTAGTAACTTACCTACTGGCCGACATAACCCAATTGCTGTAATTTCTGAAAACCATTGTAACTTTTGAGTGGAGATTATAAGGACAACACTGCAATAAAATCAGTATTTGTCAAAATGTGTGGTAATTTATTGTGCTGCTCTCGTCATTTTCCCACAGATAAGAACATCATGGTATTCTCAAGTCATTTAGAGTTGTCCGTACAATAAATTTAATTTAATCAAAACCTTTTAACCCGCTTTTGAGGAAAAAAAATTTACTGTTTAGACCATTATGCAAACTATAGTTTGGTGGAATTTGATTGTACCCTTATTTTGGTGAACCTGCAAGCCAGATATTAAGTTTGAGCTCATCAACAGTTTTGTCTCAATCGCGATCACAAACACCCAGACCATTTTCCGAAAGAGAATTTTCCGTTGTACGTTTTAAGGCATAAAGATTCCAAAACTGCAATATTTAACCTTAACCTGTAGCTGGGTGTAAAAAATTCTTTGTTTTGCACAATTCCATTTTGGATCTAGTTGTGCCTGCCTTCTCTGCAATCCAATTGGATCTTGTTATTGGAGGATTTAAAAAAATCAGCCAACATTTAAAATTAGGTTCCTAGGTATTTTTTGGATTGCAGACAAATACGTTGGGTCTCAGATGTGCAGGACAGTTTGGATAGAAAACAGTGAAATCGCTGTAAATATAAAAACGCAAATTCTACTACTCAAAGGAACTCTTGGGACAACAGCAAAAGTTATCATTTCTCCCTGGCCTACTAATTATTTCCTAAGCTGCCTCCCATCCCACCCCCACCACCCTTCAGTTCAGTTCGTCACAACGTGCGAAGTGCCTAGCGCCGCCTAGAAAACGTCATTTGTTGTTGTAGTGATATCATGTTTTGTGTCTTTTACTAGGATTTTTGATGCTGAGTCATATGGGAATATGGGAGGTGAGAGACTGCCCCAAGCTGTGCGTGAGAATAATAATTTGAAGTGTTTTCTGAGATCCATACTGCTATATGGTCCCTGGTTATGTTTTGTAGAGGTTTTTGTAGTTGTATATAAGTAGTACAATGTATGTAGTTGTAGTGTTTGTACATAACCCTTCTCATAGATCGCTAGATTCATTTATTTCAGTCAAGGTATAGTGACTATGAAACAACACAAACACGTGTTGCGTTCTTCAAAATTTGTTTGGCTTTTTTACCGGGATATGGTGACGTTTAATATATCCCTCTTTATGAATCTCAAGATCATCGGGAGATGGTTCAGCAATGGCTACTATCCAAGAAAGCAGAACTGTCTTGTACGTTAATAGTATTGCAGTTTTTTTTGTAGTTGTTTGTAAACTCATCAGACCCAAGCGCCCAGTCTCATTGAAAATGCCTAAAACTGGTTCTGTCTCCAAAGGGTTTATTACATCCGCTGCCAGTCTTGGAAAAATCCGTCTTTCGCGAGGCAGTGCCTGAGACATTCTTAGGAGCTCCCTCCCGTGATATGCACCTCACTCCCCTCCCGTGATATGCACCTCACTCAATATCCTCCTCTCCGACACTTAACACGCTACTGATCTGTACAAGAAATTATTGGGTAATGCGAAGAAATTGCAGGCGGTGGACGATCAGCTGACGAACTCTCTCTCTCTGATTTGTTCCGAACTTGGTTCGTTCCAGTTGGCACCGAATGTAACGGGAACATGTCGGTGTGAGCGATTTCGGGCGCACAACCTGATAACTCAAACAGAGATAACGCTATTTTGTTTATCTCCGATTCGGCGCTCAACTTTTTTTTTTTTTTGGTCGGGAAAACGTCAATCGAGTCGCCGATATCTTTTTAAAGTTGCCCATTTGACACGATCCAAACAAATGTAGAGTCATTCTAATTTATAGTAATCGCGCGTATATTCGCTACTTATCGGCAGCAAAGCGATTAGGAATGAGTCACTGAGCACACACACACACACACACGCGCGCGAAACCTGTGATTTTCTATGTCGCTGGTGGAAAACTCCTTTGACAAATCGTCATGAGCGACTTGAACGCTTCTGTCGACATGTTTGAAGACTCGTCTAACTCCGAAGGTAAAATATCGCAGTTGTAACAGCAAATATTTCGTGTGTTGTCCATCGATAGGTCGAAGGAAACGTCGAAATTACCGCTATACCGTCGGGACATAATTAGTGTTCATTCATTTACTGTAAGTGTGCGTGGAGAAGTTGAATACGTCAAATATTATTTGTTTTCTTTTATAAATTATTTCGCAACTGGTGAAATATGACAATTTCTTCCCTTTCTAACTGACTGAAACTTTGTTTCCTTGAAAGTAAGTAAATAGAGTGGAGTGGGTTGTTGCCGCGATCAGTTGAGTGAGTTCTGGAGTCCATCCCAAATTACTCTCGTGTGGGGATTTCCGAGGAGGACTGCTATGTGCAAGCTAAGATCACTGGGTGTCTTATTAGTGGCGAATACAAACTCAGTATCAGCTCAAATGAACTGCACACAAAGCTCGAGAATATGAGCACTCCAGAGGAGTTCTCAAGAAAGAATTGGAACCTCATGGCATTTAAAATGCCTTTTTACTCCTCCAGGCTTACAACTTGTTAGACATTTAATTGTTGACTTAAATGTACTACAATTCTAGTATATAGAACAAAGGGTAACTACACAGTATCTGGGCTGTGATGTCAGGAGGATTTGATAAGAGTTCACGATTACAGTTGAGTTGACAATAGAGGTAATAGTTAAGGCCAGTGGACCAGTTGTAAACAATGACTGCTCGTGAAAGTAACTTAAGGAATATAACCGAAACTTTTCCATTCAAACCCATCCTGTGAACCACCTCCCTCCTCTGAGCCATTCACCTCATCCAGGTTATAAATACTTGTTAGGGTTCAAACCATGCATACACTAATTCAGAACAACTCAGTTTCTTTTTCCTTATATTCATAAGAGCGTTATATCAGTAGTAAGTCGTGGAAGTTGCAGTTTCGCTGACATGGGAGAGCACCAGTACCTACCAAACCCAGGCCTGTCGAGGCATGGCAGGTTATTTTGCTAGTCTCCCAGTACAGAGCTGGGTAAAAGCAAAGAATAGGGACTGCTCCCATGATAAGGCAATATACCGATATATCACGACCGAGGTCAGGTTATCATATGCCTGACATTGTAGGCTCTGGCGCCATTTTTGAAATTAGAAATAACGACAGCTGTACGATTACGCCAATTATTAATTACGTAATACCCCATTATATAATTATTTTAAATGTACAAAGACTATGAAAAGGAGTGAATTCAATGAAATTAAGAATGGGTATATGAAATAAATATGAGATAACTAACGGATTGATATCGATACATGCAGTCGTAGTGTTATCAAGCGACCTATCGATACATGCAGTCATAGCGTTATCAAGCGGTCAGTCCATATTCTTTGTTTCACCCGAGAGCTGTTTCCCGTGTATAACCACATGAAGGTTTGACCCTAGGTAGTCTGTACCATCTGGGAGGAGTTCTTAATCTGGTTTACTACTATTTTTTTTTTTTTTTTTTTTCCCAAGGGCATCGGAACAAGTCCCTTTGTCACTGCGGCCACGTGTGGGCCTATTGTGACTCTAGCCCTTCCTTAGTAAAAGGCGTCGTACATACCCGCCCCCTTTATGAAGCCGAGTATGTCCTTCACCGCAGCTTCTGCTATGATGTGGGGCTCAATAATCCCCTCGGCAAAGAATCCAAAGCGTTTCGCTGCTAAGGCAGGGCACTCACATAGGATGTGCTCCGCCGTCTCGTCCTCCTCACCACAGAGTCTGCATTCCACCGCCTCTGAGATGCCCATCTTGTTGAGGTGATACCTGAGTGGGCAGTGTCCGGTGAGGAAGCTAATCAAGACCCTCAAGTCCCTCCTAGAGAGTGTCAGCATCGCCTTTGCCCTTTGACCAGAAGGTGTAACAAGCCTTTTTGATTGTCTAAGTCGTGGCTGGCGATGCCAATGGGCGCTATTTTCCTGTGTCTCCCATTGAGCCACCAAACGGTTCAGGTGACTTTTGGTCATACCTACGTGAGGTTCAGGCCCAATGGGTAGGGCTTCTGTGCCCTTCTTCGCAAGGTGGTCAGCCTTTTCATTGCCCTCATGCCCCTTGTGAGCCGGCACCCAGATAAGGGAAAGCCTATTGTGGGCGCCGAGCTGCTTGAGTTTACTACTATTTACTTGGGTGGCAGGTATCGAACATAAGCTGAATCAAATCAGCTAATGTGTGCTTGTCCATGGCTTGTCAAAATCACAAAAAAAATTGAGAAGAGGACAGTGGAGAAGGCAGTAAAGAGAGGCGGCCAAATAGATTCCATATAACAATCAAACAGAGCGGACTATTGTCAGCAAGAGCTTCCAGTAGTGAGCACTACTCCCCTCACACCCCAAAGATATGTTTGAAAGCCTTGAAGCACAAACACCAAGAATATTTATTTCTATCCTTCATATACTCGTTGGCTCAGTGTTATATTTATTTAGATTTTTTATTTTGGTCGTTTTCTTTCACAGGGCTGAGCTGGAGAGGTATCCCTCTGGACAACGTGCGACCAAAGCACATCTGCACATACCCCGCTGTTAGATCAACTCCAAATCACACTGTGTTATTCAAGGTAAGGTAATCTACGCGCACAAATTATATCATTGGAATCACTTCTGAAGCAATGAACTAGTGTAAAGATCAAATGTAGACTTGAGGCTTTAATCAAATAAAACCAACGCGTAGCGGTCGTAAAATTCTTTAGCTGTACGAAGTAGAAAGGAATGTTACGCGATCGACCAGAAAAGAAAATGTCTTATCAGATTCTCGTTTGAGGGGCTACTGAGACCAAAAACAGGGACGCAGAAATAAGGGTGAGCAAAATTAACTATAGGTAAAATAGTGATCAAAACTCCCAAATATATTTTTTTCTCAAACACCACTCCGACGATGTTGACTAAATTTTATATATGGACAGCCCCAAATAACGTGACAGTACTGTAAAATTCTCATCCCTCAGAAAAAGACGAGTACAACACAAAATGATCGAACAGTTCTACGAAAAGCGGAGTTAGAGCGAATTTTCTTTATAAATGAGGGATTCTAAATCTGCAATGTCCGACCGCCGTCCGGGGCCGTTTTGTGTCTTTAACGTGGTGTAAAAAGTTCGTTCTTTTGCAGAAAAATCCCATTTGGTATCTAGTTGTGCCCGCCTGCTCGGCAATCCGATCGGACGAAGCCTATGGTTGTTATGGGCAAAAAACCGTTAAAGAAATGAACAAAAACGCAATTTTGGCAAATTTTATCGCAAATACGCCGTGTTTGGTATCGTCTTCAATTTATCTTAAGATCCAGGATCGAATGGAATGAGTATCAGACATGTACAACTGCGTATAGTGAAATTATAGTAATTATAGTGAGCCAAAGTCTGCAGTTTTAATTTTTGTGGGATTTATCTAACTGATCATTGTTGGAACGCCAAATTTGATGACCCTGGTGGAGTTTCCTATTGCAATCTATACCCACATTTTGTTCCTGATAACTAATTCTGCGGCTATACATTGTACAAATATATAAACTGTGACAAATTTTAAAATGAGGTTTGCGAAATGTTAAATGATCGATTTATTTCAAAAACGGCTTTTAACATTTTGAATCGAACTTACCATGGGATTTCAGCCAACTAGTGCGTTTAATTTTGTTGTGTACGCAGAAATACTCTGAACGAAGATGCAGCATATAGCGAAGCGTTGGGCTGTGGAAAGTCGTGTGCTGCTACGTATTAGATATTTTCTCGGTGCTTCCCCTGTAATGTCAAAACTACGATCATGAACGTGTCTTTAAAAGAATGATTTTAACAATCTCATATAACTATGCAATGGTCTCTCAACAGAGGACCTCAAGTACTACCAGTTTTTACTTTCCACTACCCAAAGGGTAAGGCAAGGGTAAGACCTTGGTCAGCAAAAAAATTGGGTTTTCTTCAAATCTTCAAGTTTTAAGGCCTGCATAATCTAAAAAAACCTAATTTCGGATCCTGGTCCGTGTGTGTGAGTGTGTGGGTGTGATGGCTCTGCCTCTTTTACTGTCAATCTTGTGATTGATACAGAACTGGAAGTAGGGTTTATCTCGCCCCCAGGTGTGCAGATGGCTCATTACCCTTTGCGGATGACATTGTCATCTTTGTAGGTATCAGGCATGGCTCACAGATTGCCCAAGACAAATTTGTATAGCAGCTAGGTATGTATGGATTGGAGCTAAATCCTGAGAAGTTGGGGATGCTGTCCAATCGAGGCTACAGCGTGAAGGTCGTAGATGCGGGTTGAAGAATCCTGGGTCCTCGAGGTGTAGCAGTACTTTGGGATCGAGTTTCTTGGTGCAGCCTCCTTGGCTTGAAAGCCGCACAGTGATTATCCCTTGGTGATTATCTTCAAAGAGTTGCCCAGACAACCACATAAGTCACTGGCATTGAAGCTGAGGGGTGTTGATCTGCAGTCATGTTGCTGGGATTTCACGCACACTGTGGTGGGTCTTGAATTCGTTTAGGATCAGCTGCTCTGCATGTTTCAGTTGATGGTCAGGAACTCAGGCTATTTCCCAATTCTCCCTACACTTCAGTGTGGGTGGAGTGGGCATCAAAGGGCATCCATGGAAGGTATTGCCAACACTTTCACACTGCTCATGTCACTCCGCCTACTGTCATGCGTGAGTTGCTGAATCGTGTAGTGCAGGTTTGTCCATACTATCAGGTAGGATGTGTCAAGTGGCGTGACATGGTCTGCTAGCAGATTACTGGTGTATTGTCATCTGGGGACTCTGAAGTGGAAAGGGAGCAGCACTGTCAGGTTGATCGTGGCGAAGGACTGAGGTCTGTTGTCGTCGCCATAGGTCCCCAACCAGCCTGCAGTGATCCTAGATGTCCAGGTAGTATCTGGGCAGCCAAGAGGCGCAAATATGACAGGAGGGTGCTTCGTATGCCACCCTCGGAAGCTCAAGGAGTCAAGGTTGGTAACATCAAGGTTATAGCTTTGGCCTTCTCCTTGCACAGGGTGTGGTGCAAGAACAGTGCTGAGGAGGTATGCCAGCAGGCGTTCTCCGAGGTATTGCTTACCTATGTGCTGCTGAGGTCGTATCTGAACTGGTGTGGTCGTTTTACTGTAAAACATCCTCTAATCTAGTACGTGTTAATCGATCGAACTGGTTATTTTTGTTTGTGATTTTTTTACGATGTGAAAATGAGTATGAGCGATTTCCATCGCTGTTGAAGGGGAGTGGGGGTGCTATATGTACGAAAAACTAGGTTTGCACTTTTATCAAAAACGACTCTAACGATTTTAATCGAACTTGAGAAGTACCTGTGTATATGTTTCCGTAGAAATGAGTTAAACGAAGATACAGAACATATATATAGCAGGTTGTCGAATTTACGGGGGTTGCCTAAATTTG
Source organism: Pachypeltis micranthus (assembly GCA_020466155.1). Lineage (NCBI taxonomy): Eukaryota > Metazoa > Arthropoda > Insecta > Hemiptera > Miridae > Pachypeltis > Pachypeltis micranthus. The sequence goes on from CM035773.1 coordinate 33,944,401, forward strand.
TGTGAATATGTGGGTCAAGTAAAAACGCACTGGATATTTGGGCTAAGTGAAAGTCAGATCGTATTAGTTGCTGGAGTCTTGGAAATCGTTGAAGTCGCGTGGGGCTGAGGCTGAGTTTTGCGATGAGTCGACGATGTTTCATCTTGTGTCGACATAAAAACGTCTTCACCCAAATGGCCTGAAGCTGAAGCGAGAGTCGTCTTAACTCGAAAAACGAAGAAGTTGCCTGTGGCTTATCCTCTTGCAAATTGAAGTTCTCCTGTTTTGCCAGTCACAAAGACCTTGAGAAACCATCTTCTCTCGCGACTCAGTCAAAAGTTTCCGCCAACTTGTATATTCTGACGTATTACAGTCATTCGATAAGCCTAATTGAAAATTGTACGGCAAACGCCGTTATCCTCTTACTTCTTGCCTGAATATCTAAGGTATTTCGAGGCGGGCTTTGTAGATTGAGTAATAGAGTTTGGGCGCTACAATCCGAACAGTCTAATGGACTGAATAATACATGTACTGGCGAGTGGTCCTTTCGGGCGGGAATCTCCGATTGCTTTCTACTAATCGTATTTTGGTAATCTTTTCCGTAATGATGCCGAGACTCTGACGTATGAACATAGATAATGCTAAAAGCTGCTACGTTATTACTCCCATTCCAGAAGCTGGTTAATATATCTGGTGCTTAGCAACACCCAACTTTCTACCACCCCTGTATGTTCGAACACCAACTACATATGCGTACGCTATCTTCGTTCAACGCATTTCTACAGGAACATTTATAGAGAACAAAACGTAGGGACTAGTTAGCTGAGAGTTCTTCGTAAGTTTGATCGAAATCATTAGAGCCGTTTTTGGGAAAATTGAAATATCGATAAATTAATATTCGACAAATCTCCTTTTCTGAGTTGACTTGGGTTATATCTCCGTTCAACATATATATATACAGAAATAATTAGAGAGAACGAAATGTGGGTATGGGTGGCTAAAAGACACTCTGTAAGATTGGTCACATCTGGTGAAGCAGTTACTCTGGAATTTACGGAAATGTTCTAAAAAACGTTATTTCCGATACATTTTGATTTTTATCTCTGTTCAATGGACTGTCAGAGGTGTGAACATCCTGTGAATTTGGCAAAAATCGTTGAAGCCGTTTTGCCAAAAAGCGTTAAAAAACAATTTTTGATTCATAAGCCTATATCTTCATTCACTGTATTTTCGTGGAGATATGTATGGAGAAGAAAAGTTTTGTACTAACTATTAGAAGATAATTTAAAAGTTTAATCAAAATCGTTACAGCCGTTTTCGAGAAAAAGGCGAAAAACCTTAGTTTTTGGTACATTTTTGTCCCCCACCGCCCTTTTCCATCGACCGAAATCACCCATGACCTTATTTTGGTGTCTACAAAAAATAACGAACAAAACAAAACAAAATGGGAATTTTATTGTATAATTCCCTTATTGAGAGCTATCAATATAAACAATTTAATCAAAATCTTTATAGCCGTTTTTGAGAAAAAAATTTGGTGTTTTGATCACTATGATAACTATAGTTAACTTTCGGTGGATTTTGCCCATGTCCTTATTTTTGCGTCCCATGGTAACCTGTAGGCTACACATCAAGTTTCAGCTGATTTGGTACGGTTGTTTTGTCTAAAAACCGCGCTAAAATCGATTTCGTCGAAAGTTTCAATAATTTATTGTGCTGCTCTCGTCATTTTCCCATTAATGGGAATTTTATAGTTCAGTTGCCATATTGGGAGCTACCAATATAAAAAATTTAATCAAAATCGTTAGAGCCGTTTTTGAGAAAAAAATATTTGGTGTTTTGATCACTATGATAGCTATAGGTACTTTCGGTGGATTTTGTTCAAACCCTTATTTTGGCGTTCCAAGGTAACCTGCGGGCTAGATATCAAATTTGAGCGGATTTGATACGGTCGTTTTCTCTAAAAATCGTTCACAAACACACCGACCATTTTCCCAAATAGTGTTTTTCGGACTCAGGGAGGCCTGAAACGTAAAGATCTGAAGAAAACTCAAAAAAAAAAATTTTAGCCGATTACATAACTTTCCTTTCTACTTCGTAGAGCCAAGGAAAGTAAAAAAGAACCTGCTCAATCGGTTCTGCCGTTCTCCCGCAAATCGAGCTAACTAAGCCATCGAGCCGTAACTACAGACACACACACACGGACCGAAATTAGGTTTTTTAGTCTCAGTAGGCCTCAAAACGTAAAGATCTGAAGAAAACCCAAATTTTTTTTTGGCACGATTACTATACTTTCCTTTCCCTTCGGGGTAGCGGGAAGTAAAAATGGTAGGACGCTCTCTCTCTCTCTCTCACCTCGCCCACCTTAAAAAAGTGTTGACAATTTTGAGTGAATGATTCAGAAAATATTTATAGTTTGTAAACTGCTCCCTAGTCACTGGTACGTTGGAAAATTAAGTTAACGTCGAGAAATTTTCGCCTCTGTAACTTGTTTTATAGGGCTGCTGCTAGTTGTCGCGCCCTTAATAGGTAATTGACGAGACTGCTAACAATTTGAGGGGGCAGATCGTGTTAACAGTGCTGGAATCATAAGGGAGTCACTGCAAAAAAACGCATTTAAAGTCGTTCGTTAAAGTTTGAATGACCGAACATATAAAGGCTGTTGCTGATTATTTTATGGGCTTTGTAGTATAGATATCGTATTGGATGTAGCATCCTGATTTTAGTTTTATAACGGTGGTGCCATACGAGCGTGATTTATAAGAAAAAAATTCGACGACCTGCTGTATGTAACATTTACAGATAACTAAATGTAGGTACTAGTTATTTGAGAGTAATAGTGTTTTTCATTTTAGGGAATTAAAAAATTTTTCTCCGCCCCGGTGCGTGTCAAAATTTACCAAAAGTTGTGGTCTTGTTGCCTGCTTCCTGCTCACAAAAATTGGAATATTCTTCGATTTAGTCTTCTCCGATAAAGTAGGGAGTATACACCCCTCCCCCTCCCCCCGTAACCGTTATTTGAAGGGCGGTGGTATGTAGGGGAGTATACACCCCTATTTGGAATGTCGAGCGTGCTTCGTTAGGAAAATTGAGAAATAATCGTAGGACCATTTTTATTTGCCCGTAGGTCGTCAACCGTGTGTGAGAACGATTTTTTAAATGTTTGGAAAGTTGAGTGAGAGTTGTGATTAAATTGTCTCTTCTGAAATTTGAAAGAACATGGTTAAACAATTGAACACGTCACTTTTAGTGGTTACTAGGAAATCGAGGAAGAGAAGTTGAACTTCGTTTGATCGCCTTTGGCCAATCCGTCATTTATTGACAAATTTTCGTTCCTCTTCGCCATAACATGGAAATATCTGGTGCGTAGCAACACACTACTTTCCGCCACCCCTTTAAGTTCGAACACCACCTACACATGCGGGCGCTATATCTTCGTTCAACGCATTTTTACAGGAACATTTATACGGAACAAAATGTAGGGACTAGTTAGCTGAGAGCACTCCGAAAGTTTTATCGAAATCGTTGGAGCCGTTTTTGAGAAAATACGAATACCGATAAATTAATATTCGACAAATCTCCTTTTCTGAGTTAACGTGGCTTATATCTCCGTGCAACATATATATACAGAAATAGTTATGGAGAACAAAATGTTGGTATGGGTGACTAAAAGACACTTCATTAGGATTTATCACATCTGGTGAAAAAATTACCCTGGAACTTTCGGAAATGTTCGAAAAAACGTTATTTTCAACACATTTTCATTTTTATCTCTGCTCAATGGACTTTCAGAGGAACATTTATTGAGAACAATATGTAGGTATTAACTATTCGAAAATATCCTGAGAGTTTGATGATAATCGTTGAAGTCATTTTGCCAAAAAGCTTAAAAAACCTATTTTTGCTTCATAGGTCATTATCTCCGTTCACCGTATTTTCATGGAGATATGTATAGAGAAGAAAAGTTAGGTATTGATTAGGAGAAGATAATTTGAAAGTTTAATCAAAATCGTTAGAGCCGTTTTCGAGAAAAATGCGAAAAACCCTAGTTTTTGGTACATTTTCGTCTTCCACCCCCCCTTCCCATCGGCCGAAATCGTCCATAACCTTATTTTGGTGTCTACAAAAAATAACGAACAAAACAAAAAAAGAACCAGCTCAATCGGATCAGCCGTTCTCCCGCAAATCGAACTACAGACACACACACACACACACATACACACACACATACACACACACACACACATACACACGGACCACGCGACGAAATTAGGTTTTTTAGACTCAGTAGGGTCTGAAACGTAAAGATCTGAAGAAAACTCAAATTTTTTTTTTGGGCCGATTACTATACTTTCCTTCCCTTCGGGTAGCGGAAAGTAAAAATGAGTCTCAATATTCGAACAACTGTTGGGTAATTAAAATTTTGTTCCCTTACATTACGTCGGACACGCTTATGGAGAATGTAGCTACTGAAAGCACCCCGTGATTGATGAAAATTGTGTCAGCTGTTTTTGAGAAAATGTGAGAAACGAACTTTGACGTTAGGCGTTATTTTCTGATGTACAAGATCTGCTCAAAAAGTATCGCGAATTATGAATGTTTATTTTGTTTTTGACAGCTATTTTGGTTGGATCGAAGAATTTGTATTACACTGGCCAATTATAAGGATTTTCGTGTTAGTGCCAAAGCCTTTCTAGACGTAGCTCTGGGCAAATGGATTTCAGTATCGCGTTCAAAACTTGGTTTTGTTGCAATTTCAGCTGCCCATCCCCGATGACGGCCCCTTGGAACCTCATCCGAGTCGTCCGGCTGACAAATGGGACGCGGACCACATTCGAATGCCTCATTCTCCCGAAAGTCTTTTCCCCGTCTCTGAGGTAAACTTGACCGGCTGATTTTCGTTAGTTTTTATCCCGTGATGTGTAACTCATTCACAACTGTCAACTTCTAACGTCTCAGAATGTGTTGAAGCCGAGATGGAATTTGATAAAGAAGGCGTTCGCCAAACCGATCAGAACAAGCGAGGAGCTGGAGCAGGCGATTTTATCTTACAACATCCCATCAGCCAACGATTCGTCCTTCGAAGCCCTCCATAAATTTTTTAATGAGGTACGGTGCTCGATAGAGAGTCTGAGAGTGAATTGTGTGCCTCCTGAGGCTCTGAAGCTTATTTGCTCTTCCACTCCACACTCATCTTTTCAGACGCTGTTAGAAGAAGAGACGTCATTCTTCTTCGACAACCTCATGCCGAATATCGCCAAATTGGCGTTGGAGATCGAGGACAAGTTTCGAGGAGGGTTGCCGATATTGAAAAAAGGGGCGAACAAAAGCATTTCCATGTCGCAAGTTCAAGCTGCCATCCTCCTCGCCAACGCTTTTCTCTGCACTTTTCCCAGGAGAAATTCACCGTCGCCGCAGTCCAATTTGCCGTCGATTAATTTTAATGGGTAAGCAGTTTTGTGCAGTTACTTGTTGCAATTAGAATTACACAGCGTGTTCTCACGAGGTATCGGGTAGTTTGTTCCAACAGGGATCCTTGGCCTCCGTTCAACAAAAATTGAAGTGTTTCACGAATTACTTCAGGCGCGTTCTCAAAAAGAGTAAGAACCTCAAAATTTCGGCTTGTCGAAATTTGATAAAGAGTGAAAATAATTGTATCCCTTTCTCTCGCAGGGCCGACGGGCGTTGTCACGTACTCCCGTCGATGTCTAAAGCCTAGCGAACTACCGAATTGGTCCGAATCGGAGGCAAAGTTGTCACCGTTGTACATAGATTCCTCTGGGACGATTGAAGGCAACGAGGGCGGCATGATGGAAATGGATTTTGCCCATAAGTAAGTCTCAGTGGTGCGGGTTGTGAAGGTACATAGTGCGTCATTTCTTACTAAAACAATGTTGTTTCGGTTGCAGATTGGTGGGAGGGGGAGTTCTAGGTCGTGGCTGTGTACAAGAAGAAATTAGGTTCCTAATCTGTCCAGAACTTATTGTGGCTCGATTGTTTAGTGAGAAGTTAGCGGATACCGAAGCCTTGATTATTACTGGTGAGAATTAAATTGTAACTACTAATTATCTATACTTCGAGAGTATTCTTATAACATTCATTTACGGCTTTACTGTCCCTGGCTTAATTGCCACCCTTGCTACCAGTCATGTACGTCTATCATTAATAGTTTTATTGAAAGGGTAGTTGTACAATTAGTTTAAAGTAGAGAGGCTGAAACCAATCGAAATGCTGCAGTGCTGTTTTGGCGCCCAGCCAATAGCTGTTTAGGCATATACAAAGCGCACGTTTTTTATTTATACACACAGGCACGGGACCGATTACGTAAGAAAAAACGACGAACGAAGATCAACAATTACAAAACGAGGATTAAAACGAACATCTAAATTCCACTATCAGCCAGGAAAGCAATAAGGAAGGCGGAACAACAAATAGAGGTCAGCGATGGGACGTACCAGTCCTTAATACTGATCAGTAATCAGACAGAAAGTCGAAGAGTTCGATGCCGGACAAAATGCCTCCCCTCATTACAGGACGCATATTGCAGATCGTTCGGTGGTATAAATAATTTGTAGAGTTGAAATCAACGTAGAACAGTGTGGCAACCAGAGTGAAAGAGGGACCAGTGGACCCTAGAGAGAATGGTCAGGCAGTCATCTCCACCATTGAGGGTGTGGCGTGAGCTGTGCAGATCTTGTTAAATTCTTGTGTTACTCCAGTTAATAAAAGAAAGAGAGAGAGAGAGAAAAAACAAGAAAATGAGAATGTTAGAAATGGCGTGAGAAAAATAAACGACAAATTTAAAGGTGAAGTCTCATGTTTTCATGTGCGCAGTGGTATCATGGACAGTAAACAGAAAGAAAAATAAATTCGACTAAAAGCTATGTGCAGTAGAAAATATCTGGTGCGTTACAACACACAACTTTCCTTAGCTCAGCGTCAATTCACTTTCTACATGGCTTTTTCTTCTTACTCAATTCATTGATCACTCAGTTCATTTAAACTTGGTCAAACAACACTTCACGGCAGCAGGTAGTGGTAGCGCTTACAGTTCCGGAATGTATTGTGCTGCTCGTACTCATTCCTGCACCATTATTGATAAATTGATACACGGAGCATTAATGAGGCGTTAACACGATTTTTTATAAGAGGATAGTAATCACTTTTGCAGTTATTGGAAAATAACTGTTAGAACCGGTAGTAAGCGAAACGGCAGTAGTTGAAATTCAGGAATTTCTGGAGTAAGTATGTCATGAGCGTTTTTAAACACTCACCCTTTAGGTATTGGATTGGACTACAATACCAATTTTTTTTTAACATTCTACAAGAATCCCAGCGGAGTTTATAAGGAAAAACCGCGGTAAAACCGAATTAGTCGAAAATATTGATAATTTATTGTGCTGCTCTCGTAATTTTCCCACGAATGGGAATTCTATTGTATAATTGCCTTATTGAGAGCTATTAATATGAAAAATTTAATCATAATCGTTTTGAGCCGTTTTTGAGAAAAAAAAATTTGGTGTTTGATCATTATGAAAACTATAGTTAACTTTCGGTGGATTTTGCTCATACCCTTATTTTGGCGTCCCATAGTAACCTGCGAGCTGTATATCAAGTTAGAGCTGATTTGGTACGGTCGTTTTCTCTAAAAACGAGACACGTACACACCTACACACACAAACCATTTTCCCAAATAGTTTTTTTCGGTCTGAGACGTTAAGATCAGAAGAAAACCCATATGATTACATAACTTTCCTTTCTACTCTGTACAGCCGAGGAAAGTAAAAACTTAAAAAGAATTAATGCCCTCGTTTAAATACTAAAGTTGGGGTAAAGTAAATACTCTGAGAATAATAACATAGTAAAGCACGAATGATCGGGCAAGTAGTTGGAGCTTTCCAATAGGAGACGACTGAAGCAGAAGGAAATCCTCGTTTTTGGCTGTTCCTGGGGGAATACGACCGAATTATTTAATAGGATTCAAGCCCCACATGGCGAGCGATCTACAGAATGTTAGGGCTGAATGGCGCTTTACTTTGTCCAGAAATTTCCTGATGGAAACACTGTCTAGAGAAGTATGTGGTTCCAGAGACTGTTGAAATCGAATAGAACTGGAGGAGCATTGAGGCACAGATCACGTTGCCGATTGTAGGCACTGTAAATACAGCAAATGTTAGTGTGAGTGGCAAGTTGTTCGGGTTGGAGACATTCAGGGGTTTTGTTGGGGTCACCAAACGGTCCAAAAACTCTTGACACCGAGGGCGAGATTCCGTCAAGTTACTTATGGTAAAACGTGAGATCAGCCAGGAGGCGCTGAACCTCAAGCGAGCTCAGGGGCACTGTCCAAAATGGGCTCGTGATTCATACAGTTTGACGAGTTGTGAAGCTTGAAGGCGATGTAACTCAAAAACCTCCTCTGTACTCTCCAATTGGTCCATGTGAACACAGTGAAATACGATTACATTGGTGATGCATTCGAGAATCTTGTAAAGGAGGGTTGTACAACGCACTCTTCAGTATTTCTCTTGAAGAAGCCAAGTGCCAAGCAATGAGGTTGATGTACTCTACAAAGGACATTGCTACATCAAACCAGATCCTAAGATCTGGACACTTCCAATGAGGCTATTGAAAGTTTGAATGCTCTTAAACTTCAATTGTGGATGCCTCGGGCAGTTGTTGGCAACAGCTGATACTAAAACAGTACAAAACTGCACACCATGCTGAGGCCTCATTGTTGCTGCTCAGCAATAGAAAAAGGAATGATTTTCTGGCAAAGAAATTAGTCGTGAATGTTAGACGACAAAATTGGCTGTTGTATTTTATCAAGGTACTGGTCAACATGACATTCATAATAAGATAGGAACAAGAGAGTCAACGTTCAGAACCAAGTGCAATACTTAGAGGTTTGTTTCCGAGACTCAATGTGTGAACTAAAAAATCGAGCTGGAAGAAAGCAAACTGTAATGAATGAGAATATGGACTGAGAGAGGGTCACAATTAATTTAGGAGCTAATAACGACAAAGTGAGCGAGTGTGTTGTGGGAAAATTTTCTAGATAGTGAGCGTATCCAAGATCCAAACGAACTGGTGAAGGAGAGCAGGAAAGCAATTTCCCATTCCAATTTTATTCTTCGTAGTATAAGAGAAAAATCCAATCTTGTTGGGTGCAAATGAAGATTTTGGGAAACCCCTGGCTTCGGAAAAATCTGATATTGTACTGTCAAACAACCGCTTCCACTGTTAGAACCCTATTTCATACAGCAGTACAGTGGGACTTCCTAAAATCCTGCTCTGATCATTAAATATGTCATTTATTTCTCTAGCTACTGCAATTGTTCTCACTGCCTCTGGGTTTTGTGGGGTGTTTCGCTGCCTATGTACTACCCGACTCCCATCGTAGGCACCTCCAGTGATCGTGGTCTAGTGGCCATAGACGAAGAATCATAGTCCTACAAAATTTGGGCATTGGATCGGAGCTCGGAGTCGCTGTAGTTTTTGCCTGAGAATCTCCAAATATTTCCGAACCCCTTATCACACAAACTCTTAATATATCTCATTCTCTTTAGACCCTGCACCTTAACCCAACAAAAAGTGCTTAAAAATAAAGAAAAAGTGTCACCCGATGAAAGTTATTGATGTGACAGCAATTTAACTAGTATTTTTAGGGTGTGAATGTTTCAGGTTGTGAAAGGTTCAGCTCCTACGACGGTTATGGGCAGTCGTTTACCTGGTCTGGTAATTTTGATGATTCGACCCGACCCAGAGACAGTTACCGCCGCCTTAACACAATTGTCGTCGCTATTGACGCTCTCTACAACTTCCGTTTCGCGGACCAATTCAAACTAGAAACCGTTACTCGTGAAATTAACAAGGTTGGTGCGAATAACGTTATATAGTTTACTGTCATTTGTTCAGTGTAACTTCCAAGTGGGCAAAAATGCGTCCTCATAAGTGGGGGAAAGCTTTCACGTTTTGAAGGCTCTTGGGCCAGTATGGTTGTCAGTCAGAATGGATATCACTAGACATCTCCCCCCCCCCGTTCATCATACAAAGGTAGCGGCAATGAAGGTGGTGGTCTCCTTTGTCTTCGATATTTCTTTTAAACCTCCGACGCCCAAGAGATTTTTCCAATTGACGACGTTACAGCATGCGGTTCTTATTGAATGTAGTAAAGTGTGCTACGTGAGTGTTTTGACACTCAATATCAATAAAACTAAATGTTTCTATTTTTAAATTTAATAATTATTTATTTCTGCCTGCTTCCAGGCTTTTCAAATACAAAGTACAGTTAATGTATTACTTATTTTACATTCAACATTCGTTTAACGTATTTCTTGTATACAATCTCTAAAATAAAATACATTAAATAAATTATAATGAGTATGGGTTCCAGTGATCTTTACCAATAATAAAGCTATTTTCTCAATAAAATGTGATCTAATTCCACTCAAAGTCTGTTTAGTTTAGTCTGATACCCTCTAATGATCCTGATCACCAGCCTGGGATTGGAGTGACTTCCATCTTTAACTTTTGAAGTGCCGTCGATTAGACGTTTTGAAGAGCTAATTCTCGTTCCACTCCTTTGTCATTGGCCATTACAAAATCAAAGAAGCTGTATGTCTATGGAGTTGCAAGAATATAATTAGTCCTGTTGGTGGTCCTTTATTAAGTCCATCGTCGTTATTGGTCACATCTGACTTTCAAGACGACCACGCTGCTGCTCAAATATCTCAAATTAAACAGCAGGCGTTCCCAACGACAGGCCTAACGAATCGCTCCTGAGGTTAAATTGGTTGAAGCACTCCCAAAGTTTTCCGTATGCAGTTAGTAGGAGAGTCAGTCTCCAAGACAAGAACAGATCTAGTTGAAGTCAATCCTGGATTATGGGAAAGAATGCAACCATCTGCACATACTATCGCACATACTACCCCACTATTGTATGCTACGAGCTTTACATATCCGCTGTTTTTTTTTAAATTACAAACTTAATCAATACGGAGTTGAAGTTCGCATCATGGCGCCTTCACACCCACCAACCAACTCCATTCATTACCCATACTTCAACCACTTCAAGCCAACCTAATGGGTGAAATGGCGTTGGCCGGGTGGTGGCCGGTTCGCTCATTGGTCCGGGGTTTGTGCTACTGGCTGTCAGGAGGGGGGGCGCCTAGGCTAGGCCTTGGCCCAGCCCTTGCGGCTCCCACGCCTCCAGGTCCTTCCTCCAGTTTGCCCATGCCTGCACGAAACGGGCAAACCGGCGGGCTGCGATCCGACTAGAGAGGAAGCCTCGCACCGAGTTTTGCTGAGGTATTTCGGCACGGGCCCGCGCATCCCCGTACAGACCGCAATCAAAGAGGACATGGGCGGTATCCTTTGTCACCCCCACGCCACAGGGGGGCATTCACTTCGCCGTCAAAAGAATTGAAGTCGCACGTTGAATGCCCCGTGCCCTGACAGCAGTTGTGTGACTGTGAAAGAGGGGCGCCACCACCTCACTGCTAGCCAATCCTGCACAGAGAGCATTAGCTCGTGTAGGTGGTGGGTGACTCCTTGGCCAGAGCAATCCTGCAATCAATGGAGTCCTCGCACATCATGTCCCAGACCAACCCCTCCAGCGGACCTCTGACTTCAAGCCAACCATGCTCCGAACATTTACATTATCAGATTAGCAGAATGAATTGATAGCAGTGTTTACAGCTGGACGAACCTCACTTCTGCCAACCTAACCAGCCTCCTCTGTCAAGACATCCCTCCTCAATGAGATTGAGAGAAGGTTCCCTTTTTTTGCCTTTTGTTTTTGTTGCTTCTAGCGGCCGTTCCATTAATTATTTACGAACGTTGCTTTCTCTCAGCCCGGGAAATAATACAGTGATTCTCTCAGACCTTTTCATTGCTACCTTTTTTTTTTTTTTTGAGTCGTGTTCGTGTTTGCATCTTCCCTATCATGTTGCCACTAACGGAAGAAAGTGCCACAGCGGTCAACAGGGTCCTGCCGCTGTTTCAGGTGCTGCCACTGCATTGTCAACTTCACAGACGCCAGCGGTCGCTGTGTCGAATATAATTGCCTGCGCCGGCTACTCCCAACAACACTCTTGACTTTAATTGGCACTGGCGGCCGATAGTTCAAGTAGGAGCGAACTTGGCACACAGTAGAACTAGGGCACAGTGGAAGGCAATAGCTGTTGCGTTTGTTCCAATAAGCCTGCCCTCATCACGCCAACATCCGCTTTATACAACTGGAAGTTCTTCGCTTGCAGCTGCCCCAATCTCACAAGAACCAGCCTCTTCTTTTCGTTCAATTCCAACATGCACCTGAGTGTATCTCAATCTTACATCCCAAACCTTTGCGACCCGAAGCAATGAGACGTGCCTTCTGATGAGCTCCACAGTCCGGAGATGATTCTTTGGGTTTGCTATCGTATCTGAGTGTACCTGCCTGTCCGTATACGCAATCAACCTGTGCTCTGACACTTGCTGTAAGAGCTATTCTGATGCCTTCATAATTGCAAAAGCCCCTAGTGCTCAGCATAAAGCTAAATATATCCAAGCTCGATAAATCCAACAAACCACCTCAGAAAAATCCTGTTGGCAGTTTCATCATTCACCTGTGCACTGATGCCTCAATAATTATCGTTGTATACGCGTCAATGAATCTCGATACCTTTAACGCCAACATTGCGCTAAGTTCTACAGAGTGAAAAACAGTTTATTCGCCCTTGCATAGTGTTCCCAAATAGTAGACAAAGATGAGTTGGTTAAATTGCAGATAGTTAGTTTCAATTTTTAGTTTATTCGGAGTTTTGTGCATCTTGAAGTTGCAGCTTGCAAGCATGTCACAAATTGGTAGCTGAGCTTGGTAATGTGTTGTAACAGAGATGACATACGGTAATTATTGAGCATAATTATTCTTATTTGACTGTTTCAGGCCTACGCTGGGTTTTCTTTCGGTGCAGAGGGTGGTATAGCCACTGGCAACTGGGGGTGTGGCGTCTACAAAGGAGATCCCCTTTTCAAATTTTTACTGCAACTGATGGCAGCGTCAGTTAGCGCCAAAGCGATGGCCTATTTCACGTTTGGAGACGATGAGCTCAGAGACAGTTTATTCAAAATGCATCAATTTTTGGTTGAGAAACGCGTCCATGTGGGTGAGTGAAGTAATGGTTGCTTGAACGTTTGGGAGGTAACCTGTGCCAACAGGTATACCCAACTTGTGATCAGGCTCGCATTACCAAAGTCCCATTCTAGTACCATCACCAACTTCGGATTATGAGCAAGTTAGGTCTAATGCCTATCGGCGTTCCAGCCTGATTTGTGCGTTCTTCCTCTTCACCCCTCACATGGGGGGTTCACGAGTGTTGTCTCAAGACTTATTCTCACAGTCTTTTTATTCTTCACCATTGACCCCCTTCTTTGACTATTATAAAGGGTCCCCTCGTTTTGAGTGAGTATGAGCCGACATTGTGATGGATCCACCATCCTATTCCTCTGAACCACTTATTCTCTTGTTTCCTGATCAGGGATCTTCATCTTAGGTTAGCACAGCAATATACAGTGACGAATTTCCAACATCATCCCTGGCCCTCTCCTATATTCTGGTAGTAACTGAGAAAACTCCTCTAATAGGCCTATCACGTGGGCATGGATGAGTTGCCTCATGTCCTCTCAGTTCCACCCCCAGTTCCCATGGAGCTGATATTCCGTGATGCAATGTCCAGATTACATCCCCACCATTCTAGCACAAAATGCAAGAAAGTCTTATGGTCCGTCCCTGCAACCAGCCTCTCACAAGCTCTACCTTGCAGAATCTGCAACTCTGTACCTCTGATTTAGAAATCTTGCCAGGTGGTACCTTAGTGAACAGTGTCCTATGGATGAGCCACATACCATCCGTACACTTACTCGCTCCAGTCTGAGGACCTCTTTTGTTCAATCCCTGCAGGGTCTAATAAATAACCTTGAATGCCTTTGGCCTGACACATCCTGCCACTAAACTTCTCTCACTTGCTCTTGATGTTCACTATAAATGGCTAAGGTCCCCCTTGGAAAAGTGCGGATCCGCCTCTCGCCAGTTTGTTGGCCTCTTCATTCCCTTCTATCCCCGTATGACGTGGCGCCTAACACAGTGTTATGATGTTTTTCTTTGCCAAGGTTCTTCAGACTAGTCAGGCATTCTCGAATCAGCCTAGACAGAGTAGTATAAGAAGCCTGGGCCTTAAGTGCCAACATCCTAATTTTCCATCACCATTTTCTCGAAGAGGGAGCTACTCCTTTTGGGATAGCTCAAATAAGAACTGTGGGAGATTCCCTCTACTTCTTCCCACATTACCACTGATTTCAGACGAGGGTCGTTGCTTGAATAAGAGCAGTGGTGTGTCATCCATTCTCTTTATACTCAACCTACACCGTTTCCCTGCCCCGAAATATTTTATTCCTCACTGTCTGATGAGTCAGGATTGCCCAGTCCTAAAGAGTACAAATTTCTATGGAACGTCTTCATCCCAAATCCAGTTCCTAGAAGCAACTAAGCACCATGTGACCGTAGACTAAATTTCATTCACTTCAAAAATGTTTTCAACGTGGAACCACAAAATGTTTGAGCCCCTGGTTATTCCTGTTGGTGCCTTGCGTTGGCAATAAATAACTATTACAATTATGCATTTGATTTTGGATGTCGCTTGACTCAACTGAGAACTATTTGTCTATCACGAGGCATGGCGTCAAAATCCAATCATATTTTTGCAACCCGAGTTGTTTAGTGGTGTATCACATTCGTTCTTACGCATAGTTTCGTATTACAGGTGCTTTATGGCAACTTATTACAACTTATTTGGAGTCAACTGCAAAAGGGAAGTCAGGACACCGCCTGTACGAATTTATTTACAACCAGCTGAACTCTGGCGAAGGTTAGTCGATGTTTGAATTAAGACTTCGTTACTCAGTCGTTGCAAGTTGTGGGAGGTAGGGGCAAAAGTTGTTTATTGAGCTAAAGCTATGAACTAAATCAGGTCCCTTCAGCTGAAGCAGTACAGTTATAGTTATTGTAACTTATTTATAGGCCGTTTGGACGATTTATGTTACAGAAAACTCAAACGCGATGGAAGTTGATGGAGAGGACACAGTCGATTTCAGTTCACATAAAAGAAAATGCACTCCCGATTCAAATTGCAACACGAACAAATCAAATGAAGCCGCCTCTGGAACGCAATCCAAAACAAAAGGATCCCCGAAAGCAGGAACCTCCGGCATGTTCGCAAAATTGAGCGTCGATTCTCCAACTCGTACGAACAGTTTAAAAAATTCCAAATCCAAATCTTCAAAAACTGTCGACGGTTCCGTACTTTCGCGCGAATTGAACGATGAGAAACGGGCGACGACTAAAAAGTCTTCGTCGACGCCTGAAAAGCTCAGCGAAGCGTCTCACTCGTTGGATGATTCTGTAGACGACGCCTTCGTCGCAAATATCTCTGACCAACCGGTAAGCGCGAATTGTGAGCCCGTCAACGCGGAAACGTGTTCCCTTCAAACGGCAGAAGGCCGAAAAAAGTGCCTGGACAGCGACCAAGAGCGCTGGGGGGCGTATCAGGCAGCCATGTCCAAATTCAGCAATGAAACCAAAATCGATCAAAGGTCGCCCGAATCCCCTAAGTCGCCGTCGTCCAAAACTAAACGAGGGTCCATGAAGCGCAAAATTTCCGATTATTTCCCGAAGTCGACGCCTTGATTGGGGCTCTTTGAGTTTATTTTAGTCGGCGATTATTTTGTTATGTGTAATAAACTTGCTCTGTTGTTGTTGATTGAGCTATTTGAGTGAAAACCATCATTCCTGCGTCAAAGTGAACAGAGCGCCAGCTCAAATAATTCCTAACTGCATGATTTCCTCTCACCTACTTCACATTCCATCTCCAGCTACACAGGGCTCTGCTTCTGCATTAGCATGAGTCTCCTTCCTCCTTTATCCTTTGTAGCAGCGGTTTAAGTTATTCAAGGAAAATCCCTCTTTTTTATTTTCTAGTACTGTATCTCAATTAGACCGAAATAGTCCAATTTCTCTTGTAATTGAGAAAATACGACCAACGCTTTTCTTAAAAACCACAGTTGGTCGTGATATTAGTTGCAGGCACTGCCGGAACTACCACGGAAGGTTTTACGTAAAAAACACTAGAGCATTTTTACTCTCAAAAACGTGAGAGAAGGAAAGCAATTAAGAAATTTCAGGTGTGGCGCGTCCTTAGGTCTATAGCAAATTTACTGGTTTTCATGGCTTTTGCTACTAATTCAGGTGGAAACTAGTAGTGCTTACAGTTCCGCAATTGATTGTGCTGCTCCTACTCATGGCCCAGCCATAGATTGGGCGATTAGTACACAGAGAATTAATGAGGCTGTAGACACGATTTCTTTTTACTTTCCTTGCTCTACGAAGTAGAAAGGAAAGTTATGTAATCGCCTGAAAAAAAATTTTGAATTTGCTTCAGATCTTTACGTTTTAGACCCTCCTGAGTCCGAAAAACACTATTTGGGAAAATGGTCTGTGTGTCTGTGAACGATTTTTAGAGAAAACCACCGTACCATTTCGTCTCAAACTTCATATCTCGCCCGCAGGTTACCATGGGACGCCAAAATAAGGGTATGAACAAAATCCATCGAAATTTAACTATAGTTATCATAGTGATCAAAACACCAAATATTTTTTTTCTCAAAAACGGCTCTAACGATTTTGATTAAATTTTTTATATTGATAGCTCTCAATAAGGTAATGATACCATAAAATTCCCATTTGTGGGAAAAAACCGAGAGCAGCACAATAAATTACCAAAACTTTCGACGAAATCGATTTTAGCGCAGTTTTCAGAGAAAACCACCGTAACAAATCAGCTGAAACTTGATGTCTAGCCTACAGGTTACCATGGGACGCAATAATGAGGGTATGGGCAAAATCCACCGAAAGTTAACTATAGTCATCATAGTGATCAAAACACCAAATTTTTTTCTCAAAAACGGCTCTAACGATATTAATCACATTTTTTATATTGATAGCTCTCAATCAGGCAGTGATTCTATAAAACTCTCATTCGTGGGAAAATGACGAGAGCAGCACAATAAATTATCAAAATTTTCGTCCAAAAGCGTTTTTAGGGCAGTTTTTTCCTTATAAACTCCGCTGGAATTCTCGTAGAATGTTAAAAAAATTGGTGTTGTAGTCCAATCCAATACCTAAAGGGTGAGCGTTTAAAAACGCTCATGAGATACATGGGGCTCACTCCAGAAATTCCTGAATTTCAACTACTGCCGTTGCGCTTACTACCAGTTCTAACAGTTATTTTCCAATAACTCTGCAAAAGTGATTACTATCCTTTTTTTTAAAAATCGCGTTTACAGCCTCATTAATTATTTATTGTCCTGCAATGAGTACGAGCAGCACAATAAATTCCGGAACGGTAAGCGCTACCGCTTTCTGCTGCCGTAAAGCGTTGTTTGACCAAGTTCAAATTAACTGAGTGATATATGAATTGATTAAATAGAATTAGCCATGTACAAAGAGAATTGACGTAGAGCTAAGGAAAGTTGTGTGTTGCAACGCACCAGATATTTTTAAAAAGGATCTCGGTCATCATTTTTGGAAAAATCGGGTAAAACTGTGAGAAATGTAGGTGAAACGATGGGAGTTCAATTTCTGGAGCGTTGTCATCGTATAAGTACTTGATTGGCGGCCAATTTTTCTGAAGATCTTCGTAACATTTAAGCTGAGTTTATAAGGAAAAAACTGTTCTAAAATCTATTTTCGTCGAAATATTTGGTAATTTATTGTGCTGCTATCGTCATTTACAAATGAGAAGCCTATACCAAACATTGAATCAAAATCGTTAAGGCTGTTTTTGAGCGGAAAAAATATATTGTTTTGATCGTTGTGATAACTATAGTTGATGGATTTTGCTCATGCCCTTATTTTGGCGTTCCATGATGATCTGTGGGCTAGTTATCAAGTAGATTTGGTTCAGCCGTTTTGACTCAATCGTGCTCACCGACCATTTTCCTAGATAGAATTTTGTGGACTCAATAGGCGGAATATGAACATCTGAAGGAAACAAGCTTTTTTTCACTAAATTACATAACTTTCCTTTCTACTTCGTAAAGTCAAAGAAATTTTAAAAAACACTACCAACTGGAAAAGAAAAATTTATTTAATTAGACTCCTGAGTGAACGCAAGAAATGATCGAACGGGTAAAATTGTTCAGGATCGATGGATGAAAGTGCCTAAGAGTCCCAACGATCCACGATTGATAAATAAACGCTTTCCATTGACTTCTGGGATAGACGGTTCACCTAATTAACCTAGTTCATTAGTGCTCCTGAATTTTTGGAAGCAAATGGTATTGAAAGCAAACACCTTCGATGGAAAATATAAAGGGGACAGCAGCAGCGTGTACCAAAGAACAAGAGTAGTTTTCACGTCGTTCTGAAGAGCGACTCCAACGAGTTTGTTTGAAATTATCTTCCAGTAATTAACACCGGACGTTGGTCTCCATAAATCTTTCTGTCAAAAGAGCTTTCGAATTTACTTTTTGGGGAAATGGCTCCAGCGATTTATGTAACACCAAAAATGTCTATGGTCGGCCATCAACTAGTCAATATCTGAAAATTTACTCCATACGTGTTCCTCTGACAGTGTGTTGAACCGGGATAATCAAGATGTGCAAAAAACGTGCATTGTAACATTTTCGAATTTTCTGCGGTAAATGCTAGTATCAACTCGATAAACACACCTATATACTTCATATCACTCTGAGTGTCCCTTATTTCGGATGAGCGCCGCAGCCTGAAGTCATAATGTCTCACAGATGGATACCCAACTTCCTAAGGACTGCCAGGTAGTTCTAGCAAGAGTCTTCTTTGATGTCCACCCTTGGAGAGGTTGTTCCACAAATCACTCCCATTCAAGTCTCTGACATTGGGTCTTGACATTTGAAGTTGGACATATATGCCACACCCCCTGGACTGAGGGGTGTCGACTATGCCCATAATACACACGTGTTTGTTCGTTTTACTGTGTTCTGTGATGATTGTCCGCACAGAGGGATGAACCCCATGGCTTACAGCGATATCACGCCAGTCTTAATGTCTCGCAGTTCCATCCCTAGCTTCCTAAGGAATGCCCAGTATTTCCAGCTAGTCTTCTTTGATGTCCACATTTGGAGAAGGTACAAAAATCTCACCCTTTCAAGTCCCTGGCATTAGGCTAGGACATGATTGGGAATTTTCTCATGTATACTACACCACCTGCACGAAGGGCCGTCTACACCCGTAACATATTTGTGTTTGTTCGTTTCGATGATTCTCACCACCTGCCTCAAGTCCTTCCTATCCATCATGAAAAGGCTACGCCTTTTATTAAGCGTTTAGAGTGCCCCATTCATGCAGCATTCCAGACAGCCTGATGCATTCTCCTTGGATATTCTCTGACAGTCCTCTTAACTAGTGACGAAGATGCCCCACAGTGGGGCAATTACCCTCTAGGTACAGTAAATGAACTGAGGCCAGCCGTATGGTCTTCCTTTCCTTTCCAGTGATCCCTATATGCCTTGGAATCCAATAAACGTTAACTCTATTCGAGTTTGCTTAAGAGTCGAGCCTCATCGTGCACTCCCTCGCCAGTTTTAACTTGCAATAGTTCTTCTGTGTTTTACAAGATGCTTGCTGTACTCACTACGGTCTTATCCATCTGTGTAGATTTTAACACCATTTGAAGGCCGAAATTGATGCCTTTCGCTTTCCACAGGCTTCGTTTAGGTTTCAGTAAGTATTTCTTGTCAAACTCATACCTGAGCACTATCGAGTCAGTAAGCATGCTGAGTTATAAACACATCCATCTATCTATTCTATTCATTTTTGGTTCGATCGCAGCAGCTTCATGTTTGACGAAATTTGACTAAAAACCTCGAGCCATAAATCAAATTCATCTTTGTGAAACACGTAAATAAATGCGTAAATCATTCACATAATCATTAAAACCTTCGCTTATACCACTTATACAAAACTGACTGGTTCGATTTCATGATTTGAATGTGCTATGCCGCTCAAGTAGAACTCGGAGGTGGCTCACGCAGCGAAACCTGTTTCAACCTTATTAACAAACTAATTCCACAATTTGTCACCAAATAAACACGACTGCGTCAATACCTTAGTCGGCTGAATCTCCTATTTGACAGAGTTCCAAATCCATTGATCCCCTTATCGGAATTATCTCTTTCTCCGGTCCAAAGAAAAATCGCACTCTTCGAAACTTCGCCCTTCCTCTTGGATAAACGATGAGCCGGCAGTATGTAACCAGCAGGCTTAGAGTTCAGTTTAAAGGACATGCGAGTTTGACTGCTCGAACTATGTGAGTATCTACCTACTTCGTTCCCACGGAAGATATGACACTGATACAGTGGACAACCCTAGAATTACTTTGATATCCGCACACTCGCTTCCTCGAAACCTAGAATTTAGCAAAAAATATCTGGTGCGTAGCAACACACAACTTTCCGCCACCCCTTTAAGTTCGAACACCACCTACATAGGCGCGCGCTATATCTTCTTTCAACGCATTTTTACAGGAACATTTATGGAGAACAAAATGTAGGGACTAGTTAGCTGAGAGTACTCCGAAAGTTTGATCGAAATCGTTAGAGCCGTTTTTGAGAAAATTGGAATACCGATAAATTAACATTCGACAAATCTCTTTTTCTGAGTTAACTTGGCTTATATCTCCGTTCAACATATATATACAGAAATGATTATGGGGAACGAAATGTGGGTATGGGTGACTTAAAGACACTACATTAGGATTTATCACATCTGGTGAAAAAGTTACCCTGGAATTTACGGAAATGTTAGAAAAAACGTTATTTTCGACACATTTTGATTTTTATCTCTGTTCAATGGACCGTCACAGGAACATTTATTGAAAAGAATATGTAGGTATTAACTATTTGAAAACATCCTATGAGTTTGGTGAAAATCACTGAAGCCGTTTTGCCAAAAAGCGTAAAAAACCTATTTTTGCTTCAGGGGCCCATATCTCCGTGCACCGTATTTTCATGGAGACATGTATAGAGAAGAAAAGTTGGGTTTCAATTAGTAGAAGATAATGTGAAAGTTTAATCAAAATCGTTAGAGCCGTTTTCGAGAAAAATGCGAAAAACCCTAGTTTTTGGTACATTTTCGTCCCCCACCCCCCTTTCCATCGGCCAAAATCGTCCATAACCTTATTTTGGTGTCTACAAAAAATAATGAACAAAATAAAAAAAGAACCAGCTCAATCGGATCAGCCGTTCTCCCGCAAATCGAACTACAGACACACACACACACGGACCACGCGCCGAAATTAGGTTTTTTAGACTCGGTAGGGTCTGAAACGTAAAGATCTGAAGAAAACCCAAATTTTTTTTTGGGCCGATTACTATACTTTCCTTCCCTTCGGGTAGCGGAAAGTAATAACGTATTTTATTATACTGACTTTCGACAATCACCGCTTACTTTTACTTCTCTTGCCACAAAAAAAACTCGGACGACTAACTGCTTCTATCTGTGTTCAATGCATTTCTACTGAAAAGCTTGTGAGGAGTAAAATGTCAGCAGCTGCTTGTGAAAACAGTTAAAGCCATTTCTGACAAAATAAGAATAAACATTTGACATAAAACACCACTTTTTGCAATTACCTACTATATAAACGGGTACTGTATCTTCGTTTAACGCATAGTGAATGTAATGTAGGTAGTTGTTTGAGAGTACTCCGTAAGTTTGATCGACATCGTTGTATCCGTTTTTGAAGAAATTGGGAAAAACGATAAATTAATGTTCGATAAATCTCGTTTTCCGTGCTATCACGGCTTATAACTTCCGTTCAAAATATACATACAGAAATAATGTCTCTGAACAAGATGTGGAAATAGGTTTCTCAAATACTGCATTAGATTGATCAAATACAGTGAAGCAGTTTCTCTGGAAATTATGAAAATGTAAAACAAAAGCACTATTACTTTCCGCTACCCCAAAGGGAAAGGAAAGTATAGTAATCGTGTCTAAAAACGAGCGGTGCATAGCAATACACAGCTTTCCGCAATCCCTTGAAGTTCGAACACCGCCTACACATGCGGGCGCCATATCTTCGCTCAACGCATTTCTACAGGAACATTTATGGAGCACAAAATGTAGGGACTAGTTAGCTGAGAGTCATTTGTAACTTTGATCGAAATCGTTAGAGCCGTTTTTGAGAAAATTGGAATACCGGTAAATTAATATTCGACAAATCTCCATTTCTGAATTAACTCGGCTTATATCTCCGTTCAACATCTATACACAGAAGTAATTATGGAGAACGAAATGTGGGGATGGGCGACTAAAAGACACTATGAACGATTGATCGAATTTGGTGGAGCAGTTACTCCAGAACTTACGGAAATGTTAGAAAAAACGTTATTTTCGACACATTTTCATTTTTATCTCTGCTCAATGGACTGTCAGAGGAACACTTATTGATAACAATACGTAGGTATTAACTATTCGAACACATCCTGAGAGTTTGGTGAAAATCGTGTAAGTCATTTTGCCAAAAAGCGTAAAAAACCTATTTTTGCTTCATAGGCCTATTTCTCCGTTCACCGTATTTTCATGGAGATATGTATTGAGAAGAAAAGTTAGGTATTGATCAGTAGAAGATAATTTGAAAGTTTAATCAAAATCGTTAGAGCCGTTTTCGAGAAAAATGCGAAAAACCCTAGTTTTTGGTACATTTTCGTCCCCCACCCCCCTTCCCATCGATCGAAATCGTCCATAACCTTATTTTGGGGTCTAAAAAAAAGAATCAGCTCAATCGGATCAGCCGTTATCCTGCAAATCGAAGACACATACACATACATACACACGGCTCTAACGATTTTGATTAAACTTTCAAATTATCTTCTACTCTCCTATTGAACGCACCCCGGAGTGGCCTAGTGGTTAAAGACTGTGGTGGCTGGCCACCCTTTTACTACAAAACGTGGCTCACCACGAAACCTGGTGACATAAGGAAGACTTTGGGTTTTCCCACGGCTCATTCCGGCAGAGAGCGTTGGCCATGAGCCACAGCCTACTCCTGGAGGGGATAATGATTTGCCACACCTCCACAGATCTGGGTTCAGTGGATGCTGAGCGAGTGCCCAGGTTCTAGCGTGATAACAAAACTGTAACTTTTGCGACTTTTGACTGATACGACTCTTTTATGAGAGCTAAGAAACGGCTACTTTGATAAGGAAACAGACCCATAAGTACAGTTAGATGAAGACTGCCATAATTTAGAGGTCTACTCAAATAGGGTTTCAAACTCACGTATTGTTTTTCAAAAACCTTCATATCGTGCTCCATAAATGTTCCTCTGAGAGTCAGATGAAGGGTGATCACATATACCATACATCTCATAAGGTTCCTGTAAGGGTACTTTGAGGAGCAGTCAATCTATGTTGATTTAAGTCAGTTTTGCCAGCAGAGGTCGAAACACTGACTGAAATTGAAATGAACCGATTGTACTAAATTCGTTCAAATTGGTAATTGAACAAAATGTGAGAGGTTTTTTTATTGAAATCGGAGCTCATTAGTTGTTCATCTCTACTAAATGAAACAATACTTTTGGAAGCAAAATAGAGAACACGTAGAAGAAGAAGACGTAATCTATGTGGCGGTTGCTCTGGAGATCTAATCTGATAGGCCTAATCACATTCTTGTTTTCATTCATTTATTATTTTTTATTATATTTTATGAACTCTTGACAGTTTAATCCATGACGCGTTTACAACCAGATCTGACGGCTTCACAGTAATATTACTATAAATCACAATTATCTCGTTCGGCTTTTCTTACGTTACGTTAGTTCTTCCCGACCATCGTGAATCTCAATATCGACTCAACATATCATTTAACTAATAGTCCTTTGAAATGTCGGCGACAGTTGCGTGCGCCCGCTTATAAATGTCTTCAAACACAATACTCGTCAATGTTCCCCTTTTGTTTTCGTTTGTTGAAAAACAGGTAAGATATCGCTTTGTTTTTAGTTATAATTACGCTTCGCTTAGTACGGTACTTGTGGAGTACTTAAATTAATTTGGCCAATGTTCGCAATTCGATGGGGTGCATCCTGGTAAAGACCATAGGGCAGGTGGGATGACACAGTCTCTGTTTATAACCATCCCCGCAGAATGGGCTTCATTTGACACTAGGGGATGAAGTTGTCAGGAGCGCATTAGGGCGTGAAGTTGTCAGGAGGGAATTAGACCAGAGGATTCTGGTTAGATCACCAACCAGGCATCCTTCCTCCTTCAGAGGGTCTTTGGCTGACTCTCTGTGCTCTCTCTCATGTAGTTTCAGGGGTTTCACAGGTAGATGAGGTTTGGTTAGGGTCTCTGCTTCCTATCAAAGTCTGATGTCACAGCCTAGGAACTTTATTTTTACCATATATCGGAATTTAATAGGAAATGTGCACAATGGCGGCACCTCAAATTGAGCTACTGAATGTGTGTGCGTGCAAAGAGAAAGTGAATTTGAACCCTGCGAAATTGAACGAGATTTCATTTTAAATTGAATTAGGCAAATTGCAAATATCACTCACTTTCGAAGTTTACGTGCGAAAATTCACCAATCCACTGAAACATCTTCCTGAACTTCTCTAAGCCTTCTACATCCAATGGATGAACCAAAGCAACATTAATTCGCCTGCAGAAAAATTAAATAAAAAAATAAGCGAAGAGGGCAGTGTGGAAAGGGCTGCAAATAGGGATTGGGGGGGGGGGGGATTTGAAGGTGGGCGAAGTGAATGAACCAACTGTAGTCTTTTCTTTGACTACCTTTTTTTCGCAGTGTTTACAGAACAGTAAAGTGAACGGGAAAGGCACCAGAGGTCCCAGTGTGTTGGGAGGGTTGAAGACATCAATCAGAAAATGACGCATACTTCAGTTTCACTAATTATACAGGAAGATGCGAAGCGGTCAGTTAGACAGCTGTCCTTTTGCCGTTAACCTTGAGAATGCGAAACACCCACTTGCCCAAGTTGGAGATATCGTTTGGTGTCTGGCGACTATTTGGGCTTGTTATTGAATAAATAGATCGATTCTAATTTACAGGAATCAAGTGAGAAGATTCGTATGGTTTCTCTTGTGCATCACAATTGTGTACCTAGAGGCGGCAGTTTATTTTATACAAAAACTCAGATGGCCCAGCGCCACCTGCGGACCTCAACCCAGCTATTACCATAAAGTCCTCCTCGTTGCCGACCCTCAAATACTCGGAGAGCAGAGCGAGTCATGGGTGGCCCGCTGGGATTGCGACAGGTACGTTTACATCGTCCACGTCATTATATTATTTGTGACTGAACTGTCCGTTCTAATTTGAAAATACCTCATTTTTACTTTCCACTTTTTGCTTGGTCTGTTAGAGTTACTGAAGAAAAGCTGGAGGATACGGAATCAAAATAAGGTTGTTAGCTAGTTCCATCGACGGAAAGGGGAGAAGGTCAAAAAATAATAATAAAATGAGGAGTTTTCGCATTTTCTCGAAAACGGTTCCAACAATTTTGGTTATATTACCAACTTACCTTCTACTCATCAATACCTTACTTATGTTCTCAATATGTATCTATGTAAAAATTCAGTGAGTGGATATATAGGCCTATGAAGCTAAAGGTGGTATTAATAATTTTGAAACAACAGTTCTAACAATATACCTCAAACTAGTCTCTGTAAATTTGTCTCTGTCAGTCTGCTGAAAACATGTAACAACCCTCGGGGTGTACCCATTTCTCTTGTTCAATACTGACATTTAACCTCCCTACTGCTGCTTATCACAGACCCATTGTTCGTTGGCCTACACTCTCCACTGATACGTCTTCACAGACGCCGAACTACTGCTGCCTTAGCCAGCACCTATTGTGGCCAAATTGCACGATTACTAGCTCTAATCACTCAATTATCTGTCACAAAACGACCGCTTGTCGTTTACCCGTGCAGCTGCCAAACCATATCCTTCATTGAAATTCCCCGAAGCCTTGTGATCATGAGGTCACGATATTTCTACAAGGGAAATGATGTTACAGAACCTGCAGTGACAATAGAATGTAACGAGATCAAGTTCTGAAGGAACTGAACGCTGAAGTTGAAGGTATAGTAGGAGGGGCATGGTACAGTCGTAGCAATTCTGTACGAGATCTGGATCTTGTACAGGCTATTGGATTGAACATACCTTGTGGAATTCAATCACTGTTTATTAAGGAACTGACCTTATTAGTGATAATAGGCCCAGGACATTTACAACAGCATGTCACACGTTTGCAGCAGTTTCGTACACCTGACATAAATAAATAAAAGGTTTGGGGAATCATATCGATTTTCGTAGGATTCACATCCAACTGGATCATGTTTGAGTGGTTAAAGGCTTTCACCTACAATTGCATTGTATTGTCTGTAAAAGTATATAACAGCCATCTTAACTGAACGCAGCAACTATCTTTTCCAACGATCGTAGCTTGTCAATGCACGTTGTGTTTGTACAGATATCTGTCGCGGACGTTCAAACTGGCTGTGGAACATGTGCAACCATCTTTGGTTATATTCCTCGGAGATTTGATGGACGAAGGAAGTATAGCTACTTCCGCGGAGTACAGTCGTTATTATGAACGTTTTAAACGCATTTTTCGTACGGAGTCTGTGTTAGTGGACAAGGTATTTGTACAATGTTCTTTGTAGTGGGTACTTTACGTTGTTTACTTGCCTCTTTATTGGTTTTAGTACTTTTTGTCACGTTTTGCTCCCGACTTTTTGCATAATTTTTACTGTGCCTTCTTTTACTTCATTTTTTAAACCCTTTTTCCTTTATTTACACCTCCAACGTTTGTTGTAATATTTCGTTTTTTTTCTGATTGCAGACAATCTATTTGCCTGGAGATAATGACATTGGCGGCGAGGATGAAGAGATAACTCCTCAAACGCTCATTCGTTTTAATAAACATTTCGGTTCTCGCCCGGAAGTTGTCCCTTTTCATAACGTCAAATTTGTCAAAGTAAGCGTTCAGTTCGTACTATCTCTCATTTCAGGCCTTTTACTCTAAATAAACAACAACCGTTCAAATAATTTTCGTTCATATCCACTCACGTCCGATGTTGACAGGTTGGGGGGAATGAAAAATGTGTTCTTTAAGGGCGTGTTTGTAATTAAGTATTGCGACGACTTAGTCCGGGCGTAGTATTCGGCTTATGAACCCTTCAGTCTCAGATAGAAGATCTACTCTTGAGATCCACAACTTTGTCAACTTGTGGCTTGTCACGGTGCTTCCGATGTTTATGGTGGTATATTTTTTGTCTGCAAATGCTACAGGTGATGTTTACCTGAGATGTTCGGATCTGCTTATTGTGTAACTGCTTTATGTCTGGTTGTACCCTGCCACTGTCCTGGTGTGATACAATAAGCCTCTCCTTGCTTGATTTGTGACGACGTTTCCTGTAATACGTCAGTGTTTTGCGAGTTTTTCATATTTTTTGTGTTGTTTATAATTAACATCATCATTTCAAACAGCCGAAATATATTTTAACGGGAAATTATTTTGTTTCAGGTAAATTTTATGCTGAAGACGGTTCCCCGTTTTGTGCCCCCTGAGTCTGATAAAAATATTACGATTGCTCTAAGCCATATGTCCTTGCTTGGTGCTTCTAGCTTTTTTACTGAAAAGGTGAGAGCATTTATTAGTGTTTTCGGCGCTAGACGAATATGGAAAGAGAGGGAGAGGGAGATTGAAACGTTTATTTATCTATATGCTTACTGTGAGCACCCTAGAAAAGTTTACCCAGTATGAGCACTCCCAGGTTTTTTGCTACAGTTACAACCTCAAGCTCCACGCCCTCTAGCACCAGGTTTGGCATTGTGTGCAGGCCTTTGCCAATTCTCAAAATGTCCCAGTAACACCACTTTCGTTTTTGGTGTTATTCACTTAGACTGTGACCACCTGCTGAGCTCCTTGAGGTCCCTAATCAACGCTGCTTTTGTATCTGAAATATCGTCAACTGCACATGATCCATTGGCAAATCATCAGCATATACAGCTCATAACCCAGGTGAAGATCACAAATATAGCGTGAAAAAGACTGGCACAGGATCCCTGAGAAGCGGGAGAGAGAGACAAAAATAATAGTAGGAACTTTGAATTGTTCTCAATAATCGGAAACCCAATCAAAATTTCGAAATCATGAAATGAACTTCATCGACGAAACAACTCAAATGGAATTTTGAACGAAAGGATTTTGTAGACCACGTTAATAGCAAAATACGATCTGGACAGCAGATGGGCACTGGAGATTTGGAATCCATACGCCTGGAAACGTTTGAAAAAGAATGCGAAAAATTCTTTCTTTATTGTTGTTTGGCTCAACTCAGTTTGAGCTAAATTGGTAAGGAAGAGGTCCATAGCCCTAACGGAGTTCCCAAGGTCGAGCTGTTCTGACTGCCGGATTTTTACTGGTCCTTTTATCTCACGGCCACTGAAAAATTATTCACCAACCCTGTCAACCTTCCAGTTAGACTTACGCCTGATGAGAAATCAGATAGAATACACTGCAAACTCCAGATCTAGACAAATGATCATCAACAAGGCTTTCAAAATTGCGAGGAATACGGGACGATTTTTTTATACTAGGTTACACTCAAAATATGGCTTGGATAGGGAAAAGGCGTCAACATGAAAACATTGTTGTATTATTCAGAATGAATCACAAACCCAAAAGTAGAGCTTCAGCTTGATACTATCATCATCATCTCGAGACTGACTGGGGCCACCCACTCAAACACAGACATTTACACGCATTGACAATAACACTTAACCTACCGCAAAAATTTGAGAAGAGTGAGCAGTTAGGTAGTTATTCCCTTTCTCGGCAGTGATTTTCCTAACCTCAATGCTTTATACACACTTGAGTAATTTTGGCAAGTAAACAAACTTTAGCTGGGATACTGTACACGTAACTATTGATGAATACAGACAACTAAATGGCAAAGTGGAATCTATGAGTTATTTATAATGTTCAAGCATTATTAAGAGTGATGATGAATAAATGAACAAATAATGTTCTTTATGTGGTTTTGACGGCTAGTTAAAATCAAAGGCAGTTTTAATAACTATCACTTAATTATTCTTGTCGTTTTGCTAGAAACCCTTTACTTTGTCAAGCTCTTGACTGAGATTTATAAGTTCATTTTTCTCCCTTGAACGGTTGGCAACATATTCACTTGCTCCAGAGAACCCCGGTCGAAAGCGTTCAAAGTGCCAACACTGGGGGGTCTACAGTGTTTGAAAGCTTGAAGATTGGAATGGCAATCTTTAGGGCAATATTATGCGATCAATAAGTTATAGTTTGTGGTCGTAATTAAAGAAGGGCCAAATTGGACCTTGTTTTGTTTCATTCTGATTTTTTTTTCTCTCGCAGATAATAAAACAAGTGAAACCTAGTCTTATAATTAGCGCTCACGATCACAAGGCCGTCCATTTTGTTGGAGATTTGTTGACGGGAGAGAGAACTTTTATCGAAGCGATGCTGTCGAAGCCGGAGCCCAAGTGGCGTTTTCAAACAAGCAAAATGCACACGAACGAAATTTTAGTGCCCACGTGCTCGTACCGCATGGGAGTTAGAGAAATGGGCTACGGAGTTTTGCTCATTGGTAAGTTTATTCTGTATTAATTCGGAGTGTTAATTGACGTACACTTTCAATTTTTCTTTGTTGAAAATTCTGTCCTGAATCCAATTGTCTAGTGCTACATTTTCTTCCATTTAGCCTGTATAAGGTGAGCCGCTGAAGACATTTATTTGGTTGACTGTTAATTGTTTGAGTTCCAATCCCCATCTTTGTTTTCATTACAATTCTTTTTTTTTTTTTAATTTTTTATGAACAAAGAGCCATCTTGATTCTTTCTTTCATTAAACGCAAATGGGTTTGTAATTTCGTATAATTTCATTATTTACTTTCCGGGGTGTATTTTCACACTTTGTTCACCTTATGTTGTTTGTATTATATTTTCACACGCAATTCTACCCACGCTGATTTCGATTTACGTCGAACTGCTTAGTTTTCCAACTGTTTATAAATAATAAAACGTTTTGTGTTGATAGATAGCGAAGGGGACAACGTTTGCTACAGCATCCTCTGGCTACCTGATCGGCTTCTCCACCTCGGCATATACTTCTATTTTTACTTGCCTTTAGTCGCTGTGTTTCTCTGTATCAAATGTAAAAAGAAATGGAATCTCTAATGAATCTTTAATTTGAATCTCTAATTGAAATTTATCTACGATTGTTCTTATAAACTTTGTTGCAATTTTTTAAGCTTGTGACACACGGTTGTGGTTTTGCAAGTTTTTATGTGATAAGTCTCAGCTTGTTATTCTGCTCAACTACACGGTTTGTGTAATGTTTAATTACCATTTTAATCGCACTTTGAATTAAATTATTCTCACTACATTTCCGTTGCTTTTTCTACACTGTCAGGCAGTTGGGTGGAGGTGTTAATTTCAAAGCTCCTGTTCAGGCCTGTCCGTGCACGCACAAACTGTGTGTTTGGACCAACTCCTGACAAACGGCGAAAAACCGAAATGAACGAAGTGAACTGTGTAGCTCGAGTCCACAACTAACTGAGTCCAATCAACGTGAGAGCGAACGTGATACGGAGTTTTGGTCGAGACAATTGTTAGGTGGCTAGAATGGGTGCTTCAAATAAAGTGGGCATTGATGTTCTATGCCACGGGGCTTTCCCTTTTGTAAATGGCAGGCAACGACAGCAATTTTGCATGAAAGGGTATTGTGTTTTGTTTTATTATTATTGCTTTGATCATTTATATCTGTGGCACAACCAAAAGCAAACACCAATTGGCGGAGAAAAGGACTTCCTCCTATGGGGAAAGGAAAAAGGGTTAAATGAACAAATATAATGCACAGTCAGAAGAGATAAAAGTGCCTAGCTCATCCCTCGACTGATATAACCCCCTTCATGGTGCCTAAGGTTCCTTATCTGTCACAATGAGAAATAAAAGACCTGCCCATGCATCACCAACTAGCATACACAACCAATCACAAATAGTGAAGGGATGAATTTCGAATTCGCCTTAAACGATCAGTGAAGCCACAGAACGAACTAAATCACTCGCGATGAAGTTGTGGAACCCCATTTCATAAAATAACACGGATAAAAATATATAACGATTGTCTGTTTCCACTAAATTTGAGTTACAGTATTAGATCGATTTCGACGGTCAAGTCATCATCAGTAACAAAAAAGGTAACTGAAAGGGGAACAGTAGAGAGGTTCTCTTATACACAGAACGTTGGGTCGGGTTTTCCCAGTGGCTGGTATATCGTAGCGGGAAAGAGGAAATTAATGAGGGGTTATTGACTAAGGTCAAACAAGGTCTCATAAAAATGAAGCCATCAATGGAGGAATGCTTTGAGGGATCACCTCATTTAAACATCTATCTAACCCGTTACTTTTGATGATTTCTAATTTCTCAAGTACATCCAACATACGTATTCACTGTATTGCCTATCTGTTAGATCAAATGAGAAGTAGTGGCTGGATTCAGTCAGTTGATTTGCAAAAGCTGAACCACCTTTGTTATCCCTTTAATCCTTGTGTTCCCTAATTCTTTCCATGAATTTCCGTCCTGTTTGTCAACAATGCTCTAGCCCACAAGAACATTTCAATTTATACACCCCACTTTTCTCCTGAATTTTTATTTTATCTTTAAGCGAGCCTAATGAAGATTTAAGACTGCTTTGATTTTTAAACCCAACCTTATACCCTCTAGATGATAGAATTTTGGATATTTTGTCGGAAACAGGCCTATAGTATGGTATACTAATCCAATTCCTACTAGCTTTGAAATCCCGGCTCTATTATTTTTCTCAAGGACCCTATTCCAGATAGAATTGATGAGCTCTTCATTATAACCATTGCTCGCCGCTATATTCTTAATTACTGATTTTTCATTGAATAAATTTTCCTTACTCATTGGTATAGATAATGCTCGATTTATCATACTATGGAAAGCGGCATGCTTGTGAACTCGTGGATGGTTTGATGAGTTATGAATAGTGATATCGCTACACGTCTCTTTTCGGAAAATAGCTAATTCGCACCATTTGTTATTCACGGAGACAGAAAGATCGAGGAAGTTAAGAGAATTACCGCCTAACTCAAGAGTGAATTTAAAATGTGCATCTAGTTGATTTATGCTTTCGTGAAAAGAATTTAACTGTTTCTGTTCCTGTCCACAGTATGATAATATCATCTACGTACCTATACCAATACAAGAGGTTACTAGGTATGTATTTGTTAAGAATCTGTTTTTCGATATGGTCCATATAAATGTCTGCGAGCCATGGTGACAAGGGAGAACCCATGGCAACCCCCGGCTGTGTGTAGTTTGAAGGAAGTTACTACACACAGCCAGTGGTTGCCATGGGACAGTTCAATAAACTATCTTTACTGCGAGAGTTGAGTAACGCGCTTAAGATAACAACGAGGAACACGAGAAATTCCTGAATTCGAACAACTGCCACTTCGCTTTACCCTATTTCTCACAGTCTTTTCCCAATAATTCCAAAACAACTAACCTACTCAAAAAAATCTTGTTAACAGTTTCATGAAACGCATATACGCTGATCACTCAATAATCCTCATGACATTAATAAGAGCGACTCAATAAATTCCAGAACCCTGAGCGCTACCAGTTTTTAATGTAGAAGGTTGAGATGCCGAGTTATTATAAACTGAATAAACAAAATTGGTTAGTTGGTAGACTAATCAAAATCACTTAATGCACAAGGGGCTGAGAAAAATTGTTTGATGCATCACACCAGATATTTTCTTTGCGTTTCCCCCATAATTATATAGTTCTAATCCCGAACATTCCAACCAAAAGAATCGCGTTGATCGTCACATTCGTTGATCACGCAGTAAATGCCGCGGAATAAGTAGCAGCAGCCCAACAGATTCTGGAATTTAAGCGCTACCAGTTTCAAAGTGAAATAACTTTTGATGTTCAAATAGTTGAGCGAAAAATAGATTAGATTAGTAGCTAAAGTCATAAAAATCGCCCAATGTAGGTGGGGCTGAGGGAAGTTAGCGCTAGATACTTTTCGACGTTTTCCAATTTTCTGCAATAAACGCCTGTCTGAATTTTGTCAAACTGACGGAATGTTCTTTTAGCATCTCATACCCCCATCTCGCCCCCAGCCAGCCCGTTGATTGGACTGGAATGGCCTTCCATGGATGGGTGAGTCATACTAAACGTAAAATAACCGTTGTTTTTTGGTATTCTTTTCAATTTTCTCAAAAACATCTTCAACGATTTTGATCAAATTCTCAGGGAACTTTCGGCTAACCAGTATCTACATTTTGTTCCCCCACAGGCTTTTCCATAGGCACTTGTCGAACGAAGATACAGCAAGAGGAGTCAGTTACAGATATTCAAGTTAATAGGCTGCTCTCATTTCCCAACGATGTTTAGTGCAGCTCCCAACGAACTTGCTTCGTTGTAAAATTGACAGTGAGGTTCCTGTGTGTACACCCCTAGAAGTTTCCACCTGAGGAGAGCCACATTATTTACGTTACAGAAGTTACTTGGAAACTAAATAATTGGGATGTCGTTAGAGTTACCATCGGACTCTAAAACTACGTTGCTTTTCGCGTTTTGACAAGTAATTGTTACTTAGTTTTAGTCGAAATTGCCGTTTGGGTGGGCGAACGTTTTGACTAACGAACTGCGCTCGTCGGTTGTTTAGATCGGGAACAAGAGCCTGTTCTGGTCGACGTGAGCACATCGGTTTATCTGAGGTCGGAGGCCTTGGAATCTCCTTTCGGACCCTGCCGCATGAATTGACTACGTTCTGAACCCCTCAGTCGCTCCTCGACCTCCGTCCGGAGCCTGAGAAGGTGAGTTCGCCGCCTGTTTTGTCGTGACGCTCTCGTCACATCCCGTTTATCATTAATTTCAGTATTTTTAGGTAGTTCTTCTGTCACCCTTTTGTTAAGTCTTCCTCTATTAGAGAGACGCCCTTTTAGGAGTCATCCAGGGGGGGGACAATCAAAAGCAGAGATAGCTAACGAAATTGTCAAACCATTCATGAAACTAATCCACAATAAAACCTCGTAGATGTACATTTGTTTGTATTTGGGTGTGTGTGAGTGTACGCGATGCTTAGGCCGCATGTTCAACCATTTTTTTTCTCCTTCGATTCACTTTTCACTCTAAGTGTGCTACAAAAGCTCAAGAATATCAAAATTCGTCACTACAGAGTGAATGAACGGAGTAAGTATAGTAAAATCATCCTTAGAACCGTCGATCGACTTTCATGATTCTAGTTGTAATCTATTCAGCTATGGAAGTGGGTCACGTTGAAACTCAGCACGAAAGGGGGCAAATAAGTTATGATACATTCGTTTCTTCATTTTGATGATTTTTTTCAGTTTTTCTTGATAAATTCCTCTTGGGTGTTGGTGTTCTTGCTAAAAATCACGCCTGTACTCCAATGTGCACGATGCAACTTTAGCTATGATCGTAAGATAATTAAGAGCAACCCAATAAATTTTGAAATTTAAACTACTGTAGTTCATTCCCTTTTTTACTTCACTTGGCTCTACGAAGTTGATTTTATGTAATCGGCTGTGTGTGTGGGTCTATGAACGCGGTGGAGCGGAAACGGCTGAACCAAATCAGCTGAAACTTGATATCTAGTCCAAAGGTTACCATAGAATGGCAAAATCAGCTTGAAACAAACTATAGTTATCGTAGTAATCGAAACTCTCAAAAACGGCTCTAACGAATTTTACACAAGTTTTCGAGGAGACAGGTCCAAATGATCTGAAAATACTGTAACATTCTCGTTTGTGAGAAAATGTCGAGAGCAGACCAATAAATTACCAAGCATTTCGACGAATATCGATTTTAGCGCAGTTTTTCCTTATAAACTCCGCTCAACGGTTACAATGATCTTCGGAAAAATTGACGTGGTAGTCAAACCAAGTACTTCTACCATGAGCGTTTAATAACGCTCACAAACTATGTAGGAGCGACTCCAGAAATGACGGCATTTCAACCACCACCGTTTCACTAGCTACCCTCTCCGCATAGTTATTGCCCCAAAATTCTAGGAAAAAGATAATAAAAATAAATAAATAAAAAGGATAATACTTTTTTTTTAAATCGCGTTTACAGTCTCATTCATTCTCGTTGGACTGATTGCTCGGCAACCACAATAAGGGCTATCACTTTCAGCCACCGTGAAGCGACGAAATAAATCGAGAAAAAAATAAATTGAATGAGTTGCGAAAGCCATCAAAACCAGCGACTTTGCCGTAGTGCTAAGAAAAGTTGTGTGATGCGTCGCACCTGATATTTGCACAATGTGTTTCCCATGACTCGAGAACGGTAAACACGGACCTTCCCACAAAAATCATGTTGACAGTCCGATAAATCGCTTACACACCGATTACTCCATTAAGATCGTGACGTAATAGGAACAACGCAATAAATTCTGGAACATTAAGCAGCTCCAGTCTCTCGCTATAGAACGTCGAATTTTATTACGTTTGTTACTGAGTGAACAGTTTGGGTTAGTTTTCAGAAAAACCCGCTGGATGTACGTAAGGCTGAGGAAAATTGTTTGGCGCGTCACGCCATTTTTGTATTACGTTAAATTGTTTGAGGCACTTAAAATGGAACTTGTACCTATTGGTTGGAGTGAATCCTTGATACCCCCCAACAAGTTAATTTCAATCGAAGGATGCTAATAGTCGTTGTCGTTATTAGTTTCAGCGTGTACAACGAGATGGCCCTACAACAGGCCCTGGCTTGTTTGCTGTTGGCGTCTGCCATCGTCTTCAGCGGTGTCTCATCAGATGTCAAAGTTCAAAGAATATCCAAGAGAAGGTGTTTGGCCTCTTCTCACAACAACACCATTTACGACTTCAAATTGAAAGACCTTTGGGGAAATGGAACCATCGATTTCTCCAAATATCGAGATAAGGTGAGCGCTTAAAGTCGTATTCTAGGTTTTAAAATACTGAGTGTTGCTTGCACTTACCACACTCCTCACTAAGACACGATCTGTTATCTGGTGCCCCAAGGCTACATGAGCATTTAACTTTACGGATAGATTGACTGAAAGAATGGAAACCACTTTTGGTCTTGCTGCCAACACACAATAGCATTGGCCTTTTAGATGGCGTCAGGAAGGATCCTCACTGCAGATAACATCGTCATGGTTGAGTTGAAGAAGACTTGGCAGGTGGTCGAGCTCCTCTATTGAGCTGCCACAGGCGTCGTGAGTGTCCATGCTTGTTGTGCCAGTCCATCACAGAACCCTTACTACAAAGGGCGTACAGTATCATATCCCTGGGCCTTGCACTACATGAATGGATCATTGAGAAGAGGCCTTGTGGTTCCAGTTCTACAATTTCGTAGGATGCCTATCCATACGTACGTTCGTCAGAAAAAATAAATGAAAACCAGGGTTAAAAGAGGAGGGTCTCGGTTAAGAAGGTACAAAGGGCCTGTTCAAACATCAGTGAGCGCAAAAAAATCAGGCGGGGAAAGCTGTTTGTTAATTAACTGTCAAATGATGGCCATGGGCATGTTACTGCAGACATGAGGCATTTCTTAATTTATGTTTCATAATAAAATGGACTTCCGCTATTTCTCCTCGCATATTTCAAGTTTTTAGTAGATGTCATCATTCCTAGGATCTAGGCTGCGCTACTTCTTAAGTAATATCCGTCAGCTCACTAGCCATCATTTGCCGCCAGAAATGGTTCCTTGTATAAGTCAATTGTGGGCAACAGAACTGCCCTGCCATTTTCCTATGTCCTCGAGATGTGGCAGACCTTGGGATTGATTTTCTCTGTGCAATTCCTCGAATGGGAGCCCATGGAACCTGGTGGATTATCTTTGGAAAGTAACAAGTTACCAAGGCCCCTCTAAAGCCACAGCAGAAGCTGCGCCTCCTTCGGAAGTACTTTCTCCCAAAGCTGACCTGAAGACTGATTTTTGGGAGGCTGATAAGTCTGGTCTCTACGCAGTGTGTGATGGTTAGGCCTCCCACATAGCGTCCGATGTCTGAACATTCACATACGAGTTCGATCTCAGGGGCACAGTCTCCCGACCACTATTCCGTTCTTGCGCCTTAAGCGCCTGCTTGCTTTGCAGGCATCTGACTGGGATGTTGCACCCATTATGGATTCGTTCAGGATCAGCTGGGGTGGTGTGGCTTGAGAACTCCATATGCCGCTAAGCCCAGTAAACCTTCAGAGTAAGTGGCTGCTCGGCCGCAAAAGTTCAGTTGGCAGACAAGAATTCAGACAGTGTCCATATCCTCTTCGGCGAAAAATAAAAACTGGTCGAAACGTTGCGAACAAGTTGCCGCCAGAAATGGATCCTTGCATAAGTCAATCGTGGGCAAAAGAGCTGCCCTGCCATTTTCCTATGTCCTCGGTATCTTATGATTGAGTTTCTCGGTGCAAATGGTAAATGGTGCCTGATAGTGATTTCCTCATTTGAAATTGTGTTCAGCGTAACTCAAAACCCGAAAAAGGGAGTTGCAGTTGAAAGTTTATTTTGAACTAGAACGGTAGATGTTCTGTACGAGCCTTTTTGTCCCACTGAAGGAATTGGTCAGTTTTCGGAATTCGGGACGAACGATTCATTCGACACAAAATGCGATTGAATAGTTTAACACCACGAACCTTCTCTTTCTGTTGGACTTGGAGTGTTGCCAAGTTCCTCATATTTCTTCGCCTCACTTCGCGTTTGCAAACTGGTTGACCTTAAAGCGGCAACCTTATGGAGGAAG
This sequence comes from Pachypeltis micranthus, assembly GCA_020466155.1. Lineage (NCBI taxonomy): Eukaryota > Metazoa > Arthropoda > Insecta > Hemiptera > Miridae > Pachypeltis > Pachypeltis micranthus. The sequence continues at coordinate 33,982,269 of CM035773.1, forward strand.
GTCCAGTTACGTCATCCAACTCGCCAGGAATACTAGTTGTTTGTGGAGTATCTGAGGAAGAGAGCAAAAACAAAATGTCTTGAGTCATCTCAAATGAGAAGTTATTTTTGTTCATCATGAAACTTGAGGTAGTTCATCTGTGTCATTGAGGCTTCAAGATTGATACGTTAGAATCCATTAAAATGGATCCATTTGAGTAAATAAATCATTCAAACGCACTGATTGTCTCTCCACTTTCCACAGAAGATAACAAATAATTTCCTGTGTCGTTCCTCCTCGTTAATTGATCAATATCTTCAATAATGGGTTCCTTCCTTTTCTGTTTCACAATAACAATACCCTTATCCGGATTTCCAAGGCATTATTCTATCGATAGCTGCGATAATAGATCCGCTCCCATTCATTCACAGCTCAACCACCAAATCTCCCAATCCGTTCTCTGTTAACCCGTTTTAATACTTCTTCTCCCCACTTTTGACTTTTCATAGCGTACAGAGCAGGCTATATATAATATAATCGGCTGAACTTTTTATTCATTATAATCAACCCGCACACACGGAAAATCAATATTTGGGAAAATGGTCTGTGTGTATGTGAACCGAATTGAGCGAAAACGGCTAAACCAAACCAGCCCAAACTTGATATCTAGCCCGCAGATCACCATGGGACGCCAAAATAAGGGTATGAGCAAAATCCATCGAAAGTTAACTATTGTCATCATAGTGATCAAAACACCACATTTTGTTTCTCAAAAACGGCTGTAAGGATTTTGACTTTTTTTTAATGGACAGCACTAAATGAAAAAATAATACCATGAAATTCTGTAGCTGTTGGGAAATTACTAGAGCAGCACAATAAATTGCCAAACATTTCGAATAAAATCAATTTTAGCGCAGTTTTTTCCTTATAAACTCCGCTCAAATGTTACTAGAAACTTCAGATAAATTGACGTGATAGTCCAATAAAGTACTTATACGATGAGCGTTTGATAACGTTCAAAAGATATATTGGAGTTACTACAGAAATTCTAGGATGCCGGCCCCCATTATTTCATCCACTGCCATTTTTTACATTCTTTACCGGATTAGTTCAAAACGGTGAACGTGATCCTTGTAAAAAAATCGAGTAAACAGTCTCTCAAGTCAACCGTGAACTGATTGCTCAATAATGATCGTGGCACAAGTTCCAGAACCATAAGCGCCTCCCTCTAGCATGTAAAATATTGTTATATTCACAATGAAAAACTTATTTGATTTGTTGCTAGAATCGCTGGATGGACGTAAGGCCAACGAAAGTTGTGTGATGCGTCGCGCCAGATATTTTTTCAAGCTTGCCCTTACAATTCCATAACTAAATGCGAACCTTTCCAGAGTAAATCACTTTGACAGTCCCATCGGTTGCCTATACTTGGGATTTTTAACTCCTCATCAAAAGTGACAGCAGCTCAAAGAACTCCGTCACGTTGAGCGCTGCCAGTTTCCCGCTATAGAATGTTAAGTTTTAACGGGTTCATACAAACTCAATTGGGTTAGTTTTTGAGATGTAACAATCGTGAAATGAGCGTGGGGCTGAGGGACGCGTTCCTTCAAATATTCCATTATTTCTTCATTTCCATTAATTAAATTGCAAAAATAAAATCAAAGAAAACGTTTACTTTACCTTCCTATCCTGCAAAATAGGTCAACACACACGGGAAATATAATTCTCCGAGTTGGCAAGGCCCGCAGCGGAGATTGAGCGTTTAACCTCAAGTAGGTACGAGAAAATATTAAGAAGAAAAACGGTTCACTATAGTCTGAAAGTAGAAATGTGGAAAGTGAACTAATCAGAAGTGACTTGGGTGACAATGTGGGACGATCTTATTTTTATTTTTCAAGAAATTTGACTTTTCTTAAGTCGCTACAACACCCTCAATGCCGTTAGGAGAGTATTATAAGTTCTAAAATCCCTTGTTATGAGAAACAATTCTGTGCTTACGTCGCTGTAAGTGATGGAAGCTCCCAAGAACTTCCGATCGTGAAACTGATGCAAAGCGGCCTGGAAGCAATTTCGTTGATCTTTGAACAAAATTGGCTCGAAAGAAAGTATTTACAATATGTTCTGTGCTATAATAAGTTGTTCTAACGTCGATTTTATTGGTTTCAGTTAATTTTGGTCACCAACGTAGCGTCTTACTGATCCTTCACTCATCATTACTTCGGCCTGAATGCACTACAAGCCAAGTATGAACAGGATCTCCAAATCGTCGCTTTTCCCTGCAACCAATTCGGCTTGGTGAGTTTCGTACCTTCCTTCTCCGTCGTCGCAAACAAGCGATTTTACTGAAGCCGTTTTTATGAGCGAACAATGATTACTTCGTAGCGGTGGCCGTTAAGTGTTTGACGGAAATCGTTATCTGAAGGGAGTAATAAAGTGAAGATAAACTTTCAGCTTTAGAGATCAGAAAGTTGTTACTATTAGGGAATTGAATATAATGAGTCGAGACATCAAGTAAAACTCGTAGCAAAATCCAGTAGCGTTCGTTGAAAAATTGTCGAGAAATTATGAACAAATCGTTTCAAAATTGAGTAAAATTCGTTAGGAAAGAGCGATAAGAACGAGTTTTGGTGCCATTAATCACACAACTTACGTAGACGTCGGTAGCACTTAAAGTTACGGAATTTATTGTCAAGACTCTTCATTGAGTGACTTTTCTGGGAGTTACAGTTATGGAATTACCGGGGACACAGCGAAAAAAACGTAGACAAAAACACAACGTTAGCTTGAGTTTGGGAGCTTCTGCGGTTTCTCCTTATTGTCTAATGACCATGAATACAACAGTTTTATCGTGCGAGTGTGCTCTTAGGTAGCCCATAAAACGTCCACTCTGATTTTTCCGCGAACTCTATAGTGTCACATGAACGATATTTATAGGGAAATAAACAGCACTAAAATCGCATTTGGTCAACATTCTTTATAATTTATTGTGCTCTTCAGATTTCCCCAAGGATGATAATACTCTAGCAACTAACCTAATCTTCACATTTGGTAAGCTAATTTGGTAGGAGTTAGCTGGACGTTCTACAGCAAAAAACTGGCAGTGCTTTAGGTTCTGCAATTTATTGTGTTGCTCCTAGTTTTGTCATGACATTCATTAAGTGACCATTGCATAGTAATTAACGAGACCGCGAAGACGAATTTTTGGAAACGTTCGTGTGTTCTTGAATTATACGGAAAACACCGTGGAAAATATCTGGTACGTTGCAGATTTTTTTGAAGAAGATAGTAATTACTTTTGCAGAGTTATTGGGTAAAAACTTTTAGAACTGGTAATAAGCGAAACGGCGGTAGTAGAAATTCCGGAATTTCTGGAGTAACCCCCTTACATCTTATGAGCGTTTTTAAACCGCGCCTGTAGGTATTGAATTGAACTTCCCCACCAATTTTTTTAAATATTCTAGTGACATTTCGGCGGAGTTAATAGGAAAAAAATCGCGCTATAGTCGATTTTCGTCGGAAAAATATTTGGTGATTTGATCAACTATAGTTAACTTTCGGTGGACTTTGCTCACTCTAATTTTTGCATCCCATGGTAACCTGCGGGCTAGATATCAAGTTTGGGCTGATTTGGGACGGTCGTTTTTTCTACAAATCGTTCAGAGACGCACATACGCACACACAAACCATTTTCCCAAATAGTGTTTTTCGGACTGAAACGTAAAGATCTGAAGAAATCCCAAAAAAAATTTTCAGCCGATTACGTAACTTTTATTTCTACTTTGTAGAGCCAAGGAAAGTAAAAAGTCGTAGAAACGGCGATTAGGGATAGTTAGGGCTGTTTTCTACGACCGTTTTAAACTACCATTGCGTCATCATGATTTTTATGAGCAAGGTAAAGTCATAAAAGTAGAATTTATTAGGCACAACCCACGAGAATCAAATGTGGTTTTGATGTGGTTGGTCGAAGGTTTTAATAACTTATCGCGTTGCTCTCGTTATTTTTCCAGAAATGGAATGCCGTTAGATCATTTGGAACTGTTCTTTCAAAACATTTGATCATAATCAGTTCCATTCAGCAGCGTCAAGCGTTGACTATCTGCAACTTGCAAGGACGTAACTACTTCTACTCAAAATTCCATCAATTTTTACTCGATTTCGTAATATTTTTTAATCGATTTCTTTACAGTTTTAAAACTTTTTTAAAGACCCTTGTCCACTTTTCTTTACAACCTTCTCAACTTTTCCGTCGCTCTACTCTCAATTTCTGCTGAATGCAGTCCGCACTCATTCCCTATTGACCATCTATCAGAGTCACAATTCGTATCGTTCCTGTTGTTCACCTCAACTTGTTTTTTTACGCTATTAAATAATTATTGATTTCAAACAGATGGGTTTACCAGGCACCCCAATTGAACAATTTCCTCAATCAACTTGTACTAGAGTTCCCTACGATTTGTACTTGATTTTAATAGGGTTTTCAGTAAATTCCTCAACTGTTTCATCTAGTGTGTAATCAATTTTTCAACTAGCTTTTACTCGTTTACTCAACTTCGACTGAACTGAAATGTTATCTTTATTTTACTGTCACTTCTTTTAAAATAGAAAGTACGAGTTTACAATTTTTTGAGTGGAGTCTTATTTTCAATTTGAATTTTGTCTAGTTGTGACGATTCGAAACAATCGCGTGTTATAACGTTTGCTTCTTTGCACACAGCAAGAGCCAGGCGCCAATTACTCTGAAATCATGAACTCCATCAAATACGTGAGGCCGGGCGACGGTTTCGTCCCTAATTTCATCATGGGAATGAAACTCGAAGTCAACGGGGAAAAAGAACATCCGCTGTTTTCTTATTTGAAGGTAAGGGTTTCCCGTCTTAATCGAACACACCGCTTTTTAATTGGTTTAATTGCCGGCGATAATGGGGAAATTCACGAACGTGACTACACAGAGAATCGTTCATTACTGTTTTGTTACGTGTGATTCAGGAACGTTTCACCGAAAACATTGACAGGGAAATAATATGTTTTGCTCGATCAGCAGTGATCAAGAGATAACGCCTAAAGATTAATATTTAAACAAAATCTGGTGCAAAGTTTTTGTCAATCCTTTACATTCAGAGCAAAGGTTGAGTAATATAGTTGAAGACAACTTGAAAAGTTTAATCAAAACTGAAGGAGCCGTTTTCGAGACAAATGTGAAAACCTCTCGTTTTAGCTACATTTTACGCCCGCCCCCACCCTTTTCATTGATGAAAATTGCTCATAACCTTATTTTTGAGTCTTCAGAAAATTGTAAACAAAAAAAAGTATCGGATCAATCGGTCCAATCATTTTTCCGCAAATGCAGCTAACGACACATAAAAATGTAAAAAGACAAAAAAGAAGAAAATATCTGGTAAGACTTATTTCACAACTTCCCTTAATTCCACGTGTATTCAGTGATTTTAATCTTTCTAAACACTAATAACATTTTTCATTCAGTTCAACATTCTACAAAAAAATTGGTGGCGCTTAACGCTCAGGAATTTATTGAGTTGCTCATACTCATGCCAGAACTGTTATTGAGTTGCTCATATTCATGCCAGAACCTTGAGTTATCAGTGCAAAGGTAATTCATAAGACTGACGATAAGATTTTTCTGTGAAAAGTAGTCATAGTAAGTAAAGAGAAGAGGAGTTTGTGGCCCCTAAGGACTTTCGGAATTGTGATGCATGGAACGGTGAATGCATCACAAATGAATGCCCACTCGTCCATAATAGTACAATTATCCTCACCAACTTTTCATCATCACCACGTTTTACTAACGAAGTTTCTATTACTGTTTTCAGAAACAGTGCCCCGCGACCAGAGATGGTTTCGCCAACAAAGCAGATTTATTCTACCACCCCTTCAAAAACTGGGATATTAGGTGGAACTGGGAAAAATTTCTAATCGACCGCTCAGGGCGCCCATACATGAGATACGACGCGAGCACGGAGCCCCTTGCTGGGATCATGCAGGACATCGAACAACTTACCCGCAGCGAGCTCTAACTCTTTTTGGCGAATTTGAGTTTAACCGAGTTACCACATCACCAAGAAACGAATTTAGAGTATAGGGGGTTAGGGTTAGGAAATGTGTGGCCATTCATGTTTTATGTATCGACTGTTTACGCTATTATTCACCACATTTTAAACTTTCACAAGTAATTTTGTCGAGACGAACTCGTTGCTTCGCTGCAAGTGGTATCAGGACTTAGTCGTTGAGATCAGAAATAATTCGAAGGATGAGTTGCTGTCGTAAGTTTCAAATATGAAGAGATTCGTCACAGTCTTCAGAGAGACAACAATGACAGAACAGCTAAAAATCACTATTCGTGAGGAGCTGCTCTCGATGAGGCTGTTACTTCTTGGGTTCTTGTGCATTCGACCGAAGACAGTTTCTCCTGCTCTTTTCCGAAGGCTGTGGTTGTTTTAAACATAACTGGTGCAACTCTGTATTGGTAGGCCGATATTCACTTGGTGCGAAGTTACTGAAGTATCTCAACTTTTGATGTTTTGGAGATCTTATGATTGTGTAATTAATATTTAATTGACTTAACAAATAAAACATTTATAACCTTCTGTTTTTTTCTGTACTGAAACACCATTGACCAGAACTACTCATTCAACATCGAGCTATCAACTGTTTTTATTCTCATTTACTTATTATTAATTGTTAAAATGGAACAGTACACTGGACAACACGAAATACATGGGAAAAAACCGAATCATTTATCGCAACTCCTCCACCACCCGCTGTTGCCATTGGCTGTCTCACTCTTCTGGCAGTCCCAGTCCACTCACTGAGTCACCATTAATCTCTGATCCCTCTCACACTTCACTTCTTTCATCTAGTGTAATTCTTCCAATTGGGGACAAAGCCACTAAGTTTGTGTCTGTTCATTGACCCTAATTTTCTCTCTCTCTCTCTCTCTCTCTCTCTCTCTCTCTCTCTCTCTCTCTCTCTCTCTCTCTCTCTCTCTCTTTCTCTCTCTCTCGCAAACAATTAGTGCAAAGCCTAATAATGCCACACTTTGATTACGCTACCTCTGCGCTATGTGATCTCAAGAGCTGCGAAATCAGTCGTCTGCAGAAAGCACAAAATGCGGCACTCCGACTCGCTTTGAGACTGCGTCCCGATGAGCATGTAACTCCACACTACCGACGCCTTGGATGGTTAAAAATTAAGGAGAGGAAATTGCTTCAGATAGCTGCAACACTATTTAAAATCTTAAAAACTAAAAAACCACTGTACGTCTATAACAAATTTCAGTTTTTCAACCAAAGAGACACTCGATCAAAAAACAAACTTTTAAAAATTCCCACGCACCGTTCCTCGACATATTCTAGATCCTTTGTGGTACAGGCATCCAAATTGTATAATGATCACATCCATATGTTTGACTTAAGTAAAAAGGTAGACTCTTTCAAAGAAAAATTTAAAGAAATGTTAATTGAGGAATATTGAAGAATTTATATGTATTGTAAAGTTATGTGTAGAAGAAAATTATTTTAATTTAATTTGTTAATGAACGCAACTGATTAATATTTGTGAAATTGTTCAGGGATGATGGAAGAGAGGGCCTAATGGCCCTAATCATCCCTGATTGTTAAATAAAAGATTTCAATCTCTCTCTCTCTCTCTCTCTCTCTCTCTCTCTCTCTCTCTCTCTCTCTCTCTCGAGTATGCTTTCCTGGAATGCTCACATTACGCATGTGTGCAACTCTGTTTTCAGGTCCATTTACCAGCTCAGACGTATGGCTGGAGACTTCCCCGTGCAGGTGCGCCAAAGGCTTGTGCAGGCTCTCATTTTCCCGTTTTGGTTTATTATTCATTCTGAATAATAACCCTATGTTTTCGGTCACGAAAAATTTTTTACAACCCCCCCTCAAAATTTGATACTTTACGTTTCAAGACATGGAGATTCCAAATTTGCAATGTCCGTCCACCGTCCGCCGTCCCCCGTCCGCCGTCCGGGCCGCTTTGTGCCTTTAACGTGGTCTAAAAAATTCGTTCTTTCGCCCAAAAATCCGATTTGGTATCTAGTTGTGCCCGCCATCTTGGCAATCGGATCGGACGAAGCCCGTGGTTGTAATGGGCAAAAAACGGTTTAAAAAATTAACGAAACGCAGTACAATGGGGGAGCTACAGCGTTTCGTCGTTTGAACTCCCCCCGCCCCGCCCGTCTCTTTAAAAAACTCGAGGCGAGCGAGCAGCCCCCACGACTCGCTTCCCTCCCAACGACTCCGCCTCCGGCTCACCACTCAACTCCCCTTTCGCTTCGAGCGCCCCCGTTCCAATTTCCCCGACGTTTTGGTTTTAATACGATTCAATTTTTTTAGATTCTTTCGTTTCATTCTCATTTTGTTTTTTTCATAGATTTTTGGTTAAATTTTGATATTAGTATTTAGCGTGCATGTTTTCATATTACAATTCAGTTTTTTCTAGATACTTTCGTTTTTTTTTTTTATTTTAATAAACAAATCTCAAACAAAAAACAAAAAAATCTCTCTCTCTCACCTCTAAATCTCTTGGTTGTATCAACCCAACAAGTGTTTTCAATAGAATACAGTCCCCTCCTTGCACATTTACTCATTTCTTCATCCGTCATTTAATTTCTTTCTTCCTACATCCTAGGTTTAGCTGTGTGTCTAGTACGCTGGGAGTCAAATGGGACGTCCTCTCACGTTTTATACCCATCATCATCAGCCCTGTTCTGCTTCTGGTTGGCACAGCACACAAACAATGTCGGCTACTTTTAAATAAGAAGTTATTAACCCAAAGGCAGAAAGAGACTATGGTTGTGGAAGTCTTGCCAGAGTTACTAGTTGCACATCAATCACACCACTCCATTCAAAAGTTTAGAATTTGAATTCGGTTGCCAGGTTTGTAGATCAACAACATTGTGTTCATCTTTCCCTCATAGTTAACCCGTAGGCAGTTGACCAAAAGATCGTGGTTTGCTTTAAATAGTGTAGTCCAAATTGCCTAACTGAATTATTAACGACTTGAGCCTGTTTAGTGGTAAGTATTGGTTTTGCATTTCGTGGGCCTTCACGCTTTAAAGTAATGAAGGCCTGATGAAAAATAAAAACTATTAGGTACTGTTCTCAGAAGACGTTTGATTGTAGGAAGATGAATGATAGGGTTCGTCAAAGCTTCAGTCTTAAGATTTCTTAATCTCCCGTCAGTGTTGTTGAAACGAAATTGTCCCTAAGAACGAAGCTTTGCTTACATTTATTGAATGCCTCTTCAACAACCTTCTTTGATTTCAGGATGTAGCTCGGGGGTACAACGACCCTAATCGATATTATTTTTAGAACGTTTACATCGAAGACTCAATGACGACGTTTCTGGACGGAGGGGCGGATGTGTTCGAGCCATTTCACGAGTCCAATGGCGTCCCTCTAGTTAGAAAAAGGAGTCATGGGAGACTCAAATCCGTACACTCGGCGACGGACCTTCGAAGCTGGTGCAACGATGATAAAAGGATGAGACGATACATCCTCGACTCCATGAATAAAGCGGTATTCTAATCAGAGCCACTAGTTATCGCGTACAGTACTACTATGACATTGAAGCGACCATGCATTGCAATCATGTAAAAGAACCTTGTGCGAAGCATCACACAATTTGTCCACCACTGTAAATTCTGTGGTATGCTACATATATAGATGCTGTATGTTTGTTTAATGCCAGAAAACTGAATACAGAAAATTTTTTTAGTAGTAGTCAGGTGAACGTAGCTTTCCTTTGCTCTACGTCAATTCACTTGTGTACAAGGCTTTTTCCACTAAATGAATTTATTTTTCACTCAGTTCATCTGAACTTGGTAAAAGACCACTTGACAGCAACAGAAAGCGGTAGCGCTTACAATTCCAGAGTTTATTGTGCTGTTCCTACTCATGCCCTGACTATTATTGAGCATTTGGTGCACAGTGAATTAACGAGGCTGTAGACGCGCTTTTATAACGAAAAACAGTAAAACTATTCCAGACTTACCAGGTAAAAACTTTCAGAAATGTTAAACGACGATGGTTGAAATTCTGGAATTTCTGGAGCGGCCCCTATATATCTTATAAGCGTTATTAAAGACTCTTCGTATAGGTACTTAATTTGACTACCACCTGAATTTTTCTGAAAATCCTAGTAACATTTGAGCGGAGTTGATGAAGACCAAACTGCACTAACAACGATTTTCGTCGACATGTTTGGTAATTTATTTTGCTGCTCTCGTCATTTTTCCACAATCGGGAATATTATGGTATTTTTTTCTTATTAGGAGCTGTTAATATACAAAATTAAATCAAAATCGTCAGCCGTTTTTGAGAAAAAAAATTTGGTGTTTCGATCACTATGATAACTATAGTTAGTTTTCAGCGGATTTTACTCATACCCTTATTTTGGCGTTCCATGGTGACTGGGGGGCTTCATGTTTGAGGCGATTCCAAAAAACCAAATCGATGCACCCAAGCTGATCGACATATCTTCCCGCCGTGAACCATCCACAGGAAACCCTACGGCCTGACCCTTCAGACACTTATCTTAACCATGGCCTGAGGAGGGAGCTGTGTCACTTTCAAGTAGAGCGTGTTGTCCGGATTCTGTGAGTAAATAATGAAATGGGAGAAATAAAACTCGTTTCTACATGAATAAATACTTGTGCATAGTACTTAAAACCACCCTTGTTGATTCAAATGGTGCAATGTAAGTCATGAGGCAAAAGTAAATACATTTGACTATGACTTCCCGCCAGTTTCACTATGTCAGTTCAGGTAGAATAACTAAGCCTAGTGTCCACGTCAAACAAAATGAAACTGTGTCTACTATCATCTCTGCTGTGTATTTTGACAACTTTTAACATTTATTTTCAGGAAACAACATATGGAAACTACCTCCCACACGAACCGCTGTTCGACCTGATTAGAGGTCAAGTAAGTGAATAAGTGGGGAGTATTCTTGAAGTTGTGTTTGGGCCTGCGTGCATGATCAAAGAACTATCGTAGTGCACTAATATGCGGCAACTGCACCTATCCAATAAATCTTTTTCCATTTTTTCACACATTCGAACCAGACGTAGAAAAACCGTTGAAATCCTCTCCTCAGTATTTTGCAGTGTCAAATAAGTGACAAAAGAATTCTAATGTGACAAACGACAGTCCAAATCTGTTTAATTTCTCATCCTTCAATAGATTGTTTTCATTACGCAGAAGGAGGCAGGTGGAGAGGGAGCTACCACAATAATAAGAGCTCACGAAAAGTTGTTGAGCCACGATTCAGAAGCAGAGCTATCAGAAACATTTTCGGATTTTGAGATGAAGCGACGGATGTACCCTCATGTAAGTACGTGTTTTTGTGGTCTCAGCTTACACCGCTGGTTGAAGGTTATTTCTTATTCCAAGTCAAGGGACTTACCCTTCCACTGTACACATTTTCTGTTTTGAGGATTCTACATAGTTGTTGGCGAGTATAATATAATCAGCTAGACAAATTTTATGCAATTGGGCTTGCAAACCCTCCAGAAATATACTTAATTTTTCACTTTACATCATCTGAATTAACGTTTAATTAATAATACCCAGGATGTTAGAGTAGGCTCAACTTTAAACACATCTTGGAACTATATCTCAAAGCTGGAAATAGTTTTATTGTGCAGTGTTTGGTTTTTAGAGGCGAACTGGTTAACAAACAGAAAAGGAACAGAAGATACGTCTTTGATGAATTCAAAGCACATCTCAAGGTGTTGGCAGGAGGGGAATAATAACAACAAAGTTTGTACCTGCAAAAATTCTGAGCACGTCCCTATATGGAGGCAACAAAATCGCTTTTGGCCACTAAAGAAGTTGTCGACAGTTTACCACGCATGGACAAACTTCGAGAGGCTAGAGGCATGGGTTCCTCCCTTCTAGTGGTTGGACTGACTGCATGCTCCTCACACCTCTTGGGCAGGGGATGAGGGGATGTTTCATGGAGACCTGCTAGCACAAAGCAGGGGGCGTGTCTCTCTTCCTTTTCTTCAACTTAGCCAGTTGATCACTAACTGCCTTGCTTGTTTCATCCATTAAGCAGAAGACCTGGGTCTGATTATCTCGAACAAGGTCATAGTTGAGGACATGGAGCCTAAGCACAAGGTGGATAGAATGCGTTCAAGGTTCACAGGTGTACTTTTGAGCGTATTGCAGGGTAGATGGGCACCACAATGGCTCTACGAGCCATTTAAGGTTATGGTTTGCAAAGAGTGAGTAGACACAAGCGAGAAAATGGAACAAAATCAAATCTGCCTATAAAGAAAATCAAGTAACTAATATCTTTTGGAATGCCGAGTGATTACCATACAACAACGTACTTAACCACTTCATTTTTATGAGTGGCAAAATAAATTACTGCCTGTTTGTAAAATTTAAAACAAGTGATGGGGTAGTGATCGGGTAGCTCTGAAGTCAGCGAAGGTCGCAGCGGTTGACACAAAACATATTTAGAATCAGGAGAGGAATATCTACCTGGGTCTTCTTTTAGTTTTTCTAAATTTGACCTAGTTCAAAATTGGCCACCTAATGAAAGTTTTGACCGTTTGCCCTGAAGTCATGGATGGTCCCAAAATATGAATATGAAACATATTCCGAATCAGGAGAGAAATGTCTAAATGGGTCTCCTTTTCAGATTTTCGAGACTTGGCCAAGTTCAAAATTGTTCGCTGACTTCAGGGCAAATGGTCCAAGTTTCGATGTAACTCTAGATATATGTAGCTAACTTCAGCGCAGTGTTTTTTTAACAATTCAAGGCCAAAAACTCGTGCTGACAGTTACATAAATCGCCCATGCAAGTCGTAAACGCAATAAATTACCACTACCACTTTCCGTGTTGTGCGTTCAAGCAGCGAGAAAGCAAGTTCTCAAGAATCTCAGAGTGTACCATGGGGTGATCGAAGTTAGATATGTGTGCAGAACACAACATAACGTCACTAGTAGGACTATGATCCAAGCTAATAATTTTGAGTTTCCAGGAGGACTATGACCCGATTAAACACAACGAAGAAGTTAGAAATTTGAGGAAACTGGTCGCCGAACTAGTCGGTCAAAGAGAAGCGTTTAACGAATATTTGACGTCTCAGCAGACGATGCAAGAGCTACCACGGGTTGATGACGAATTGAGCCAATTGAAAACTGAAAACGACGGTTTGAAAAGAAAGTAATGTTTCAATATCATTTCATATTTTAATAGAACTCTTAAATTCAACACCATTCGAAATTGGTCACCTAACTAAGAGAAGAGTTGTGGCATTTATTGTCATAACCTCCTTCGCAAACTGAGTAAAATAGGTATAAGCTTCCTCCGTAGCAGTCAAATCTGGAAGGCTTGCTGCTCTTCCAACAACCACTGCAGCACATGCTTTCTTGTTTCTTCCACACTCGAGGTGCAAGACATGCGGGATGGAGGGTTTATGAAATAAAACAAGAGGAGCCGTGCACTTTCTCCTAAGGCGTTCATGGATGTTGGGGGAAATTTTGTCTACTTCCTTTGACTAGGATTCACATCTCGCTTGCCATTTATTTAGCACGGCTTTCATTGAGTGGAGAGGTCTATACAGAGTTCAGTCCAGAATAGGGAAAGCTCCCGTTTATCTTTCCTCACTGGGATCCGGTCTGTACTCTCCTTGGATTGACTGTGAAGTTGCTAGCCCAGACAACGGAGCAGTCGCCAATCACACCTAACTAAATGAGGATAGTCATGGTCCTCAGGTGGCAATTTTGAATGGGGCTCAATTTTGAAAATCTCAAAATGTCTAAACTAGATATTGTTCCTCAGAATTCAACTTTGTTTTACATTCATGTCTATGATCAATCCAGCCTTGTGGACAAACGATTAAACTTTTGATTATATGCATCTAACTTCAGCCCACCGCTCGTGCCAGTAACAAAATTATCGCAATACATTCACTAATCACCTGTTACGTCGATTCGGGTGACTGAAAAACTGAATTAATTTGGGCGATGTTCCACACCACATTGTTCTTGGGACATTTGGTCCTTTTAAATACTGGATTGAATATATAACTGACATTACATCTCATTTTTGCAATAACAGGTTGAAAATTCACGAAGCGATGGAGCAACAACTGGACAAAATGATGACAAAATATGACAAGGTTCTGTGGGAAAACCAAAGGTTGAGAGCGGACAACGCCAAGTTGAAAGATGTTAGTTGAATAAAACTTTCTGTAACTAAAAAAACACTGTGAATTCTCACCATGTACATGTACGCTTGTGTGTGTGGGCTGGAGAAATTCTTCGCGTTTTTTGTCTATATTTACGTTTATTTATACGCACACATGTTTGAGTTGGGAAGGGTAAAAAGACTCAGGACAAATAGGGGAAATAGCGACAAAATAAAAATTTTCGTAAATGTTTCGAGAAACTTCTTTTGCGTTTCCCTCCTTATTTGTCTTTACTTATTTGAATTATGACGTTCATAACGAAACGATCTCATATTTTTTCTTATTTATATATTAGCATGAAACACGCACGCTTTAGACTTCTTCTAACTGCCAAAAAGCGTCATGCTGGGAGGGAATGAATTCATGTAACAAAATAAGTATAGCTGGTGGGTATAACTAGTTATGGGTAATGACCATTGTATTGGAGCTAGATCCCGATAACTTGGAAATAACTCATCCAATAAATTCGGCACTTGGTGAACGATGAGTTCAAGATTGGATTTGATTTGTTATTTATTCAAGTATAATTTTTATTGTGAGTGGTGTTCAAAGTGTCCATTTGTCTTTGAACTTCTTCTAACATTCATTGAGCGATGCAAGTTTAAGCATGAAAAAGTCAGTCCTTCTTTCTCTCTGCCTTTTTGCAACCCTTTGAGATGTATAACGTCAGACAAAAAAAACTTTAGTTTCAAGCTGACGAGGGCCCAGTCTACATCGTCGGTATTACACATTTACGTACAAATAAACACAATACAAAGAAATGAGAGAAGGGAAAACGCTTAGAACATAAATTTTTACGCCATAATAAGGCACAAAGCACGCGTTTTGACTAACTTTTGTCCTCCAGTTGGAATGGGAATTGGACGAAGCTCAAAGCGAATTAGCGAAAATGGAACATTTGAAGAACGAGTTAAAGCGTTTAAGGCTGATGGAACATGAATTTAGGTTAGGCGAATCTGAACGGAAAGCGATGGAAAAAGAAATGGAGGAGCTCAAAGCAGACATCGACGAGGCGGACAACGAGGTCGAAAACATGAAGAAAGAACTGGAGCGTGTGAAGCTGCAGAAAGAAAAGGAAGTGGTTAGAGGATCGATTTTAATACTTAGAAATGTGTTTTGCAAATTGTTAAGATCTGGTTTATCAGCAAATTTTGGTTCCTGCTGTGTGGCACAACCGTTTCCGCCCTGGTCTTTGAGGTCTGCCTTTAGGCTTTTTAATCCAGACTCTCCAGAGTGCATTCACTGAAGTTTGACGAGGCAAAAACACACGCATCCACACTCTCACGAAGTCTTCCGGAACTGGACGGTGCTTCTCGTTTCCAGTCCATTAGCTCCTCATGATTCTTTGACTCGAGGTACGAGCGAAGTATGGCAAAACTAGAATAGAACAACCTAGGAACCCTGAGCAACCCATTCCACATTCTTACTCATTGGTGAGTAGCGAAATAAGACAGATTAAAGGCAGCAAAGGCCGTTTATCCAACAAGAGAGATCCTCAGTCTGTAAATAGAAAGTATATGGATGGTATGTGGTCTGTTTACGGCCACACCTAGCCATGTTTGGTAAGTCAGAGGTACAGAATTGCAGATTCAGCGAGGTGAAGCAGGAGTCAAAAGAGCATGTACTGTGTACGTGTGAGGGCCTGGCTGTGGTGTGCCTCGGAGGTTGTCTTGCATTTTGTGCGACAATGGTGAGCACATATTGCGGGTGTCTCATCTGGAAATACCAGCTGGGGGGGTCCCAGTTGCATCAGGTTAGGGGGAAAAAAGAAAAAAAAAGAAGAAAAGTAAGATGGAGTGAGTCGCTTGGATAACAGGTAAGACTAGGGAACCATTCTATATTCTGGCTTCCCCTCTGGGAGCAAGGAGCTTAATAGCAGACCTCAAAGAGCACGTGAAAGTGAGAGCAAGGCTAAAGCGGTTGTACCAAAAAGGGGGGGAGAAAAATTTGCAAAAAATACTGAGCATTGTGTGAGTCAGAGTGCTACACTGCAGGTGGAAGTGTCGAGTGGGTCTTGTGTGAGCTGGATTTTATATCAAAATTATTCACCTTCCTCTACATGCGTTTGGCCCCCAACACGACGATTTGGCCATCCTTAGCAGCAACGCTGACGAGAAAACATATCCTCTCCGATCTCCAGTTTCACGGCTGTCCTAGAATGGGTACTATAAATGGTGAGCAACAGTCAATGTGGGCAAATCATCTAAAACAGTTTTTTTGTACCTGTCAACAGTTTGCCAACCTATCAGCCTCAACTCCACTCTTGTCGCAGAAACAGATCATGTGCACTACCTGGTGGCATACCTCGGCAGTACGATGACTTAGTCCATATTGGTGAGCCTGTGCAATGCAACAGGTTACGGGTGCACAAACTCAACCCCCTGCAGGGTTCCCAGTCTTCTAACCCAGTTATTTCTAGCTGAATTAGACCTCTGCAGGCGAACCTCCCCCATCAGAACTCTCGTTTGGACTTCCTTTTTAGTTCCCTCAATACATGTAAATTGGCTGTTATGTAGATCAGTGGTGAAATTGAACTCACTGTTGCCCCAGTGCAGATAACAGTTTTACTATTTTTGATTAGAGTTTTCAAAAATATTTTCTCATATTTCATTTGAAGTGTTACGTTAGCCCGTTCTTCTTCACTTAAATAAATATTGTTTGGTGCTGTCAGGAGGACTGGAAGCACCAACTGTCTCAGTGCAGAGCTCAACTGACACAAACGCTCGACGATCTTGAAAAATACCACGCTGAGCTTCAAGAAGCTAATCGAGTGTTGGCAGATTTGGAGGGCGTTAAAAGAGAAATGAAATCCATATCAGAGGAGTTAGAGAGTGTTCACGAGCAACTGAAAACTGTCGATTCGAAAGCTAGTCAGACATCACCTGCCAGAGGTGGAAGTAGCCCTCGAGAGTAAGTTAAGTCATTGGTACATCGAAGTTGATTAGGTATAATTTTTGAGACAGAACATGAAGGGTACAAGACTTCCTGGCCAGGCAGAACCAGCAGGTGCCTCCGTTGTGTAAAGGTGTTTCTAGAAGCCTCCACGGGTGGTGAAAAGATAAAGCAGTGTGTCACCACTGATGACACTGAAACTCACTGACTACACACAATTTCAGAACTACGTCTTTCAAACTGGTCTGGAGAGGCCCACACACCAACGAATAAGTTCCTTGGGCTTATTGAAATCATTATTACCTGCAACGAATGCTCTCTCTGAGGTTACAGCAGTCAGAAGGGAAAAGGGGTGGTATGTGGCACAAAAAGATACACAGCCCTTGCCCTTATTAGCTTCCCAGCCCTTCAATAATGCTCTCCTCTACTTTAAAAATTTTGGCACTACAGGGTGAAGAGTGCCATAGAGACGCAAAGCTGTCCAGTGTTCTCTGAAGGTGAAGAGAAGCGCCCCCCTCCCCACCACAACCACCACCACCAAGGATATAGGAAGGGGAGAGAGATGACTTAATGACTGGACGGGAAGGAAGTGGAAGGAGAGGGAGAGGCAGGTAATATTAGTAGAAGGGGTGGGAGAGGTGGAAGAGTGGGGTGGAAAGGGTGGGAGGGCCCGATGCCCAATGCAATGGGCCTAATGTGCCCAGTTTCTTATCTACTCAATTTATGACACGATTTCGTTCCCTCCCGGCAGTTAGGTGAAGGTTAAAACGTATTCCATGCAAAAATTGAAACCATGCTCACAGTCTTCTTCGGTGTTCTCCTACAGTGTTCTCCTGTTTCTTGTAATTTTTTTGTTGTGGATGTCATTCTAGATTGCATGTTCAAGTAGTTCTGCTCGTTCTTCTCATTGTTCAACTGAGCTAGTACCCATTCCCCATCAAATAAACAACTCGTTCCACAAGTTGTCTTTGCATTTACAGGAGAGCACTACATCCCCCTCCGTCACCTGTGAAGAAGAGCCCGCCACCCATCCTAACGACCTCATTGGATGACTCAAACCTCAATTGCGAAGAAGAACTCAAAAAACTCAAAAACGACTACATCAACACAATCAACGACTTGGCCAAAGCCCAAGCAGAAAATGATCGACTCACCGTCGAAGCCAAAGAGGCGCTGGACAAAGCGCGCAACGCCGTCGACGAAATGTCCAAACTTGCCGACCTTTTAGGCGATGCTCGCGGGCGAATCGCTTCCCTCGAAGGGGAAAATCGAGCGAAAGATCAAGAGCTTCTCGCTCTCAAAGAGACAGGTCAGGACGTCCTCCAAGCAGCACGAAATTTGGAGGCAAAAGATGCCCAACTCGCTTCTGCCAACGCCGAAATTGAAAGACTCGCCAGAGAACTCGAAAACGCCAAAAATGAGTTGAGACAAGCAGAAGCGAATCGAGACTCTTCTCGACGCCTGTCGACGCTCGACAAAGAAAAAGCAGAACTCGCCAAGAGCGAAATGGAAAAAATGGCTGAAGCTGCTAGGGCCCAGAGGGAAGAAATGGCGGAGCTTCAAAAGCGCCTCAAAGAAATGGCCGACGAGCTTAAAAAAGGTGAAGAGCTCCGCAGAGAGCTTGACGCCGCCAAAACTGAAATCGCTGGCCTCAGCAACCAAAAAAAGATGGCTGAAGATGACATCGTCCAGCGAAACGACACCATCGCCAAATTGAGAAAAGAATTGGAAAATTGTCAAAAAGCAGCAGCAGAGGCGGCGGAAAAATTGGCAGCCAAAGACGGAAAAGTGGAAATTTTGCAACGGAGTTCGACTGACGACAAACTCAAAATGGCGGCACTGGCTGAAGAGCAGAAAGCGGCCAATGAACAAGTAGCTCTAATTACCAAACAATTGGAGGAGATGAAAAACCAAAATGCGAAGTTGAAAGAAGAACTGAACGCGTTGAAGGACCAGTTAAGCAAAGAGAAGAATACGAACGATTTGTTGAGCACAGAAAAGCAAGGTTTGATCCAACAATTACAATCTGCAAAGGAATCTTGGGACAAACTCAATGCCGAGAAACAAATGCTCGACGCGACACTTCAAAACGAAAGACGCGCCAACGATGGGCTCAAAGAGGAAATCGCACAGCTTAAAGAGAAACTCGCCAGCGGAGAAGCGAAAATCGCTCAATTGACAGACGCGAACGAGAAGGCGAAAGCAGAAATGGTAAAAGCTCAAGAAGCTGTTGACGCGTTGAAGCATAAAGACGGCTCTAACGTCGGCAAAATTAAAGACCTCGAAGACGCGTTGAGGGCTCAAACTGAAGAAAAAGCTAAACTGAATCAAGAGCTAGAGCTCACGAAACGTGCCAAAGGCGAAATCGACGACAAATTGAACAGCACCACAGCCGCCCTCGCTGCAGCCAAACGCGACCTCGATCTCGTCACAGGAGACAAAGCAAAATGCGAAGCCATAGCCGCCAATTTGCAAAACGAGCTCACTGCCGCCAAAATGGACGCCGAACGCCTCAACGCCGAATTGGGCAAACTCCGTCAAGAAAACGACGCGTTGAACAAAACCCGAGTTCAACTCGAAGGCAATGCGTTGAAGATGGAAGACGAGCGCAAACAACTCCAAGACTCGTTGAAATCCGTTCAAAATGACTTGGCCGGTCGGAAAAAATCCTTGGAAGACATCACCGGCCAATTGAAAGGAGCCCAAGCTGAAAATGCCGGGCTTAAAGACGAATTGGCTCAACTCAAAAACAAATTGGCGGATCAAGAGAGTGCGTTGAAGGGTACAGAAACGACCCTGGGGGCGTTGAACGCCGACAACAAAAAGTTGAAAGCAGAATTGAACCAACTCATCGGCGAAAAAAGTTCCAAAGACGCGGAATTGTTGGCCATTGAAAAGCGCGTAGTCGAACTCCAAGAGCAAAATCAACGGCTCAAAGCAGATTTGGACAAAGCCCTGCAAAACGCGGCTGAGCTCGAGAAACTTTTGGCTGGTTGCCGAAGCCAGTTGGAACGAGCACAAACGGAAAACGATCGCTTCAAAGCTGACGTCGACAAAGCCAAAAACGACATTGCCGCGCTCAACGCCAAAAATGCGGACTTGACGAAAAATTTGGAGGCTGCAGAAATGATGGTGAACAACGCGAGAAAAAAATTGAGCGCGCAACTTCAAGAATTAGAAGGTTTGAAAAAGACCAAAGACGCTTTAGAAAGCTCCATGGCGGCTTTAGTTAACGAAAAGAAGGCAGAAACGTCTCGAAAGAACGACCTAGAAAAACTTTTGAAAGAAGCCGAAGGTCAAAAAGCAGCCGCCATGGAAATGAAAGAGAACTATGAAAAATCTCTAAAGGAACTGGAGGCCTACAAACAGCAATTGGCCGATTTACAAAGTCAAAAAGATATGGTGGATGCAGCCAAAAAATTGTTGGAACAAGAAAAAAGAGAACTGGAAAACAAATTAGCGGCCCTTAATGACAAATACGAAGAAGAAAAGAAGAAATTGGAAATGTTAAAAGACAACGAGTTGACCACAGGCGAGCAATTGGCAGCAGGCAGAAGGCTTTCCACTGACCAAACGAAAGAAATCGAAAAACTCAAAGACGAAAAGGCGGATCTTGAAAGAGAATTGAATTCGCAAAAAGCGCGAATGGCGGACATTGAGTGCGAATTGCTCAAACTCAAACCGGCCTACAATTTGTTGAAAGCCGCCCACGACAAGTTGCAAAAGGATTTCGACAGAGCCAAATCCGAGCTCGACAATCAGAAAAAAACCGCCCAAGGGAAGTTGGGCGAATTGCAAAATTTGGTCGGGAAATTGCAAAGCGAAATCGACAGAATCAAAAGCGACAACGCGGATTTAAAAGGGGATTTTAATCGAGCTCGCGAAGAATTGAATCGAATGACGAAAGCCAAAAACGATTTGAGCGGAAGCCTCGACAAAGCCCGAAACGATTTATACTCCAAACAAACGGAAATCGACAATTTGCAAAAAGTGGCAGACGATTTGCAAAGAATCGTCGCCGCTTTAAAATTGGAATTGGAAAGCGAGAAAGAAGCGTCGAAACTCGCGATGATCAGAGAGCGCGATTTGATGTCGAAATTCGACCTGATGAACGCTGCCAGCGAACGGGATTTGAGGGACAAGGACGAATTGTCCAAAAAATTTGAGGACGCGAAGAGCCAAATTAGTCGACTCAAAGCTCAAATTGAAGGGCTCAACCGCGTCGCTCAAGGGCTCCAAGAAGAAGTGAGCAAATTAAAAGGGGAATTGGACAAAAAAGGGGACGAAGAATTGAGCCGACGGAACGAATTGGATGAAGCCGCTTTGGAAAACGAAGAATTGAAAGACCAAATTGACCATCTGTCCCAAGAAAACGACGATCTTCGGCAAAAATTGGTTCAAGCCAAAGACGAAATCAAAGGCCTCAACGCGTTGAAAGCAGCCCAAGAAAAACAGCTGAACGAGTTGAACCGCCAGTTGAAAGGAACCAAAATTGAAAACGACAAACTAAAAAGCGACTTAACCAACACGAAAACTCAAATGAACGGCCTTCAAACCCAATTAGAATCGCTCTCTAAAGAAAACGAAAACCTAAAAGCAGATTTGAATAAAGCGAAAAAAGACATTCGCGAAGGAGACGTGAAGATGAAAGAAACAACCGAACGTTGTAAACAACTCAACGAAGAAGTTTCCCAACTCGAAAAAACCATTGACGCCCTTTCGATGAAAATTCAAAATTTAGAAGAGAAATTGAAAGCTCACTCCGCGGCCAACGAGGAGCTCAAAAAACGCGCTGCCGACGCCGAAAAGGCGCTCAATCACGAAAAACTAACGAAAAGCCTTCTAGAAAAAGAAGTGAATTCATTAAAAGACAATTTGAGAGCTGCGCGAGCAGATATGAAACGAATGAGCGGTATGAAAGATTTAGAAATCGACCCTTCGCAAGGGCGTCTCGGGGCAGAAATGGAAACAGAAAACGAAAAGTTGTTGGAAGAACTAGAGCAGCTCAAAGAAGAAATCGACAGTCTTAAGTATGAAATCTCGACTAGAGACGACAAAGTGAAGATACTAGAGATGGAAGTGGAGCGTAAAGAGCAAAGTTTAAACGACGCCCGTGGTGTTTACAAAGAGGCAGTGGAAGCAAATAAAAAGGTCCGGGACGAGTTGAAAGAGGCTAAAGCGACAATCGGGACGTTGAAGAAGGAGATTAAAGATGAAGCGAAAGAAATGGAGTATTTGAAGAGACGTTTGAACGAAGCTGAAGAGACGTCCAAGGAATTGAGGGCAGAAATCGCCGCTCACAAAAGTCGTATCGCGGATTTGGAGTCGCAATTGGCGGAGGCGAAGGCGGATTGGGAGGTGGCCCGTGAGGGTGGACGAGTGTGCGGCGAAGAGAGAGCCAAGTTCTCGAAGCAGCTTCGAGCAGCGCAAAAAGAGAAGCAAAAGTTGGAGACTGGGCTTGACAAGTTGAAAGAGAAGTACGAAGAATTGGCGAAGGAGCTGGCAACTTGCAAAGCTGATGCGGCGGCCGTTTGCAAGAATAAAGATGAGCTCGAAAGAATTGGCAAAGAAAAGGACGCTTCTCTGGAGGGTGAGCCAGGAAATAGTGCATTTATTAGCTCAGCCAAAGGTGTTGTTGGTCCTCGAGGCCTGTTCCTGGCCTTCATGTGTAGCCACCAATCCTGGAATCCCAGAGCTGACATTTCACTTTCTGACATTAGGTATGACCGAAATTGGCAACTTACTTCCCTTCTTATGGCTTCCCCAGTCAGTGTTTCCTCTCCCTTACTCGCTTCTCTTCTCCTGTCAAATCTTGCCCCAGCATTCCTGCTCCAACGCTCAAGTCAGTTGTGTTTGCTCTCAGCTCTCGTTCCCACTCACACCAGTTCTCAAACCCAGAGATTCCCATGTATTGTGTGAACTCTGTCATAATATGTTATATTCTACTCACAATTCTTTATCTATTGTGTCTCAACCAGTTTAACAGTACATAATGAGCAACATAACTTACTGACGTGTATCAATCAACTAACTGCACCTATAAATATTTTAAAGCTTTAAAATATGCTCCATCAGTAGCGAAAAGGAACCCAGAGCGAGAGCTGTGACAAGTTTCTACCAACTCTGCCATATCCCGAAAACTAATCTTCTATAAACTTTCTGCAGCACTGAACGAAGATGTGAAGCTGCTGAAAGATCAAATCAACGGGCTAGAGCAGATGAAAGGCCTTTTGGAGCATCAACTCGGAACGAGCACTGAGCAGATCGAAGCTCTAAAAGTTGACATTAACCGTTTGAAGGGAACGATCCACGACCTCAGAAATCAACGCTCCGCTCAGGAGAGGCAGATGCAGGATTACAGAAATACCGCTCGGTAATTGAATGGAGAATTTGATACACTTTCGCAGTTTGTATTGAAAAACTCCTTTGTCCCAATTTGTGGATGGAGGTGACAATGTTGTGAGGAAATAGCAATGCTTTGGATCTGCTGACTCCGGCAAATATTTCTTGTCTTTAACCGCTAAACTAGTGGAACTTCAACACGGCTAGAGTTGGCTTTCGTCAAAATTGTTTACAATTTATCAACCTACTCTCGTTATTTTTCCACTTACCCATAAAATTTGTTAGAGACCATTTTTCTCAGTCGCGACCATAGACAAAGAAAAAGTGGTGCTTTTTTTTACCTCTGAAGCGATCTCAACGAGAAAAAAAACGAAAAGATCTGAAGAAAATTCACAACTTTTTTTTTCAGCCGATTACATAACTTTTCTGCTTACTTGGTAGGGCTGAAGAAGTAACATGGACCACACTCTCGGGCGTCTCTACGCCAAGCAGCCGGTGGTACGAGGCGTTCCATAAGGTTACATTATCATGAGGGCAAATCTTTGAGGCATGGGCTAAGACTGTGGCTTTAGTTATCAGGTTACACATACTGATTGGTGATATGCGAAGTTCCATGTAGTACATCTTCTGGTGCTTTGTAAGCATAGTGATACGTTGTAACAAATAGCACCCACGCTACTTGTCTTTTTCCTCTACCAGAATCTTGATTTCTCTTTTTCACCAGGGAAAGCATCAATGAGATTGAGAAGTTGAACGACCAACTTCGTGATAGTCGCCAGGAGGTCAAAACTATGATCAACAAAGTCTACTACTTCGAGAAAGAAGGCGAATTGTACAGAGCTCAACTGTGCAAGCTCAAACAACTTATTGAATCAACGAAAGGTGAGTCCGCTGGGTTGTCTACGAACACAGTTTAGCGATTAAATGTAAAACTGGTTCAAGTATAACTTGGTGATTGCAAGAGATTAGAGGATTTTCAGAAGTTCGACGGTTTAGATGGATTGAACTGAGTTCAACAGGGATGACATAATTTGTGGATTTTGTTGCAGCTATGGAGCCACCAGACACGAAGACGAACCGGGTCTTGAAGAAGATAATGCAAATAGGATTCCAGGTGAGTGTCCAGCTCTTGATTTAAAGTGATGCTAAGTACCGCTCAAATTCTGGAAGTGTGTACGTACCTTGGGTAAACCTTGGGTAAATCGAACAAAATTTCTCCTAGCAAGTTTTGCTCTGTGCAACGTTTTCAGTAATCGACTAACGAATGGATTATTAACCAAAATACATCAGAAAACGAGAATTTCGAAGAATATAAAGTTCGTTTTTCACGCTTCTTCAAAAAATTGCTCGGCATCAGACATTTTTACATTTTTCACACCATTCAGTAAATCGAAAAATGTTCGCATCTTGATTCATGCCCATTACCGCCTAAACCTTAAAAAATGCGTAACATTAAAAGGTCTAGCATATAGTTGTAATATGATCCAGAAAAATACCTGTGGACCCATCCCTAGGAGGACCGCCTTTCTTTATTCACTTTTCTTCATCTTGATCACCTTACTTAGGAAAAGGGTTACAACCCGATGATAGCATTATTAACCGCATAATATTAACATAAATGGTTATAAACGCGAGCTTCGTTAACCGATAAAACCGGAGGAGGACTGAAGGAGGAACCTACGAAAAAAGAAACAGCGCACCCGGACAGTGTGAAGTGGAGGAAGTTAGTCAATGAGTAGGAATAGCGAGTGAACCCTTATTAGTGATTTAGCCACGAACGTTCCATAAATGGAAGAATGTTATTGTTATTATATTACCTGATGAAACTCCTGTGGACACATCTTTAGGTACAAAGTATTTTCAACCGCGAGACAAGTTTCCTTTAACTTATTCACTCAACCGTGAAAAATGAATTATCAGACTTCAATGGAAGGAAATCAGGTAGGAAGCATACAACTTTCCGAATCAATTGTAAATTACGTCATTTATAGCTTTCCTTATGTTATACACTGAATCTCCTATTAACATATTTCTACGAAAAGATTTATGGGGTTCAAAATGTAAGATACTAGGCTGATAGTAACCTGAGTGTGATCAAAATTGTTACGTTAGCTTTCAAGAAAATTGTAATTATCTGATGCGACGCATTCAGTCAGCGATTTTTATCACCATAGCAATTGAAAAAATCTGTTTTTCTTTCAGTAAAAACTTGGTAGAACGTAGCTCAACGTACACATGGAAATTGGGTTTCAGAATTTATTCAGTTACTCCTACATATACCATTACTGTTATTGAGTGAGTAGATGGTTTGTGAGACTGTCAACTTGATTTTTCTGAAAGCAGTGTTCACCATTTTGAAGTTATTGGGCAAAAACTGTGGGAAATGCTAGTTAAATGATCAGGAGCAGCCTCCGAAATTCCGCAATTCAAACTAACGTCGATTCTTCGGCCAACTTTTTTCCACAGGATTCTGAATTCCAGAAAATTTCCATAATTCCAGAACTGTAACGTAATACCGCTGTTACCGTTTGTCCAGGGGTTGAATCTCAACGAGCTCGCCGAACTTCACCAAGGCGTTTCCTTCGCTACGGACGAACTCGTTCGTAAATCCTCTTGCCCTTGCCCTAAACCTGGTGAGCGGGCAAGAACAGAAAGGGCCAACCCAGCTGACGGCAGTGACATTAAGTTACTGGGAATGAGAGAAGCTACAACCAAAGCCAAAGGTGAGAAATCTATTACGTAATTATACCTTTCGAGTACGTGAAGTTTGTAATGGATGGAGTCAAGTTGGAAATAATATGGTCGCCTCAACTATATACTTTCTGGGTTTGCCGGGACTCTATGCTCATGCTCAGTATTTTGGTGGTGGCCTTTTTTTTTTCGTTAAAATCAACCACGAAATATGTGAAAGTTATGCGACAATAACTATTTTTGTGTTGCAGCCTGCGACATAGTTGCAAGACTGGAAGAACTTGGCGTAACGTTTGAACCTGGGGAGCCCCTGGGACTTATAAAACCCTGTTCTGACGGCGATGGGCCACCGAGTAACTCGAAAGTCGGGAAGAGCGCTGGACACAAACAAAAACGTCACAAAGGAGTTTGCGAGTTGGAGGCGGAAAAAGAAGCTGCAGCAGTAAGTATTCTCTTTCTCATCCGTTTCCTAAGTTTTTTCCATAATATCAAAAACGGCTGTAAACTTCAGACAAAATTTTGTGTATTAAAGCAATTGGGTTAGGTCCGCGAGTAGGCAAATTACTCCAAAAAGCCTCCAGATTAACACCTGACGCCAAAATAAGGGTATGAGCGAGATCGCTCTAAAAATAACTATAGTTATCATAGTGATCAAACGCATTTTTTTTCTCAAAACCTGTTCCACCGATTTTATTAAATTTTTTGTGTGAATAGATCTTAACACCACGATAATACAATCTAATCATTCGTGGAAGTGCAATTTTTAAAATAAATCTCGCTCATTCGACAGCAGCGTTCTAAAAAAAGGGTGGTACTCCAATAAGCTACGTACACGATGTTGATTTCTTCTATTGGCGATGGCGATAGTAGAACAAAGAGATGTAAAGCCACGTTGACGAAACAGAGCTGAATAATGAAATATGTTTCCAAAGAACTGAACCTCCTGTTATACAACAGGAACTTGATTCGTCATCGCTTTAGAACACGCTTCATGCCTCAAACAAGGAGCAGCCTTCGTCAACATATCTGCAGGCATGTTTTCTGGGGCATATCTGGTCTTGTTTCTAAGCAAAGTAAGAGTAGAATAAGGAGCTCATCAATAACTTACAAAGCAGTGACTTTAAGTAATAACTTTCTTGTTCAGTAGTTCCGACATCACTAAATTTCGTATTCATTTTCAGTGGTGTGGAAATAGGTTTGCAATCTTCCATCCACACACTTCTCTAATATTTCTAGAATATATCTTTTCTATGACAAATTCGTGTCTCTCCATTTTTACAATCGAATTTTATCCCTAAATTATAATGAATTCCTATCAAATTTTATCTTTCACTTCTTTCAATTTAATGGGGCTCTTCGATGCCGATGTGAGATCAAGAACTGCCAAAATCACAGCGTCATCTTCATCATCACCTTACAAGTACAGGGTTCAGTATCAGTAGGCCTCATGCCTATACTTTGAGAGAGACTCTCGTCTAATCTCTTGAACAATCGACGGCCTGATTGCTTTAATCCATACGATGCCTTTTTCAGGTGGCGAACTGTTTTGCTAGTCTCCTAGTCTTTCAACATACATTTAGCAATCTCTTGAACCTTTCCAGCTTCATTTGTTACTAAATATCCCAACGTTTCTTCAAAGTATTCATAAATATGCTCTCGTATAAGTCACATTTAGATAAGCTGTAACCTCATAAATTCCGGAATTCAAACTAACATCGTTTTTCTAACAAATGTTTTTCGCAATTCATATAAACCGAGTGAGAAACAAATTTGAACTAGCTGGAATCAAATGAGGCTGAGGAAAGTCGTGTGATGCGCTGTTGATCCACAAATGATTCTGGCGATCGGATGTGTTGAGTATTTATTACTCATTCCTTATCGTTTTTATAGGCTCAACGAAAACAAGTGAAGCAAACTGCAGCCAGTCAATGTACCGACAGCTATTTGTTGAAGGCTTCAAGATCTACTCATCGCTGACTCAATTGGTTGGTACTTGAGGGGACCTGCAGTACAGTCTACCGATTTCAAATAAACGAGTACGGTCATCCTCTTTTCTATTTCATACAGCTGCGCGTAATACAAAGTAAACGCTGTACAGAGTACACAGAAAGGAGGAGGGTAGGATAAATGAGAGGAATAACTACCCAATTCATCAAATAATGAACAAAATAAAAAATATTTGGTGCTTAGCAACACAGAACTTTCTGCAACCCCCCGCATTTTAACGATGTTCTGCATGTACGGGCGCTGTATCTTCGTTCAACACATTTCTATGGAATCATTTATAGAGAACAAAATGTGGGTATCAGTTAGTTGAGAGTATTCCGCAAGTTTTATTAAAATCCTTACAGCCGTTTACGAGAAAATTGAAGAAACGTTAAATTAAAGTTTGACAAATCTCGTTTTCCGAGCGATCATGGCATATATCCCCGTTCAACAGTCTGATACAAAAATAATTACGGAGAAAAACATGTGGGTATGAGTCGCTCAATGACACGCTGTATATAGGTATTAATTATATTAAGACATCCTGTGAGTTCGGTGAATGTCGTTGAAGTCGTTTTGCCAAAAAATGAAGACAAAAAGTTTGCTAAGTAGGCCTCTATCGCCGTTCATGTAATTTTCATGGAGATATTTGTGGAGGAGACGGCTACAAGACGATTTTGGAAGTTTAATCAGAATCGAATGAGCTATTTTCGAGAAAAATGCGAAAACCCCTAGTTTTTGGTACATTTGATACTCCACCCCCCTTTCCAATCAATGGGAATCGCTCGTAACCTTATTTTCGCGTCACCAAAAAATAACAAAGAGAACTAAAAAGGAACTAGCTCAATTGGGTCAGCCTTTCCTGACAAATCGAACTACACACACACACACACACACACACACACACACACACACACACACACACACACACACACACACACACACCATTCCAATAAATATTCCTATTCATCTGCTTAGGCAGAGACTTGAGCATTTGAAATACTTAAGGATGATGTTCCAACAAGACCTTCGATGGACCAGCCATATTGAGTACGTTTGTGGGAAGGTTGCTCAGCTCATTAACATTCTTTCACGGGCAGCAAAAATGTACAGTGAAATGGGCAGCGATATGGACCCAGGGTGAGTTGGCTGTGCCCCAGAGATCCCCTTTATCTGCTTTAGAGTCCTGCTGGAATAACCAACCGGGGGCGCTAGCAATTATGAAGGCTCTGGAGTGGCTTTCCCAGCAGATGATGCATCGGTCCACCCACTATCCTTCGATTGAGAGGACAAGAGAACTTCTCGTGGAATGGTTGGAGGATAGGGGTGGAGCACACCTATGCGTACGTTGAGACAAGTGGGAATGAAGTGACTGATCGATGTGCTATGGAGACGGCTTTAAGCGATTTTCCGGTACAGCTTTGCCTGATGCCGAAGTCAGAAGTGAAGAGTTCCCGAGTTTTTTGTGCCGTTTCAAACTTTCCAACGATTCAGCATGTCCGTCTTCGGGGAAGGTTCCTACTTTGACGAGCAGAAGATGCGATAGGAGCGTAAATGTGTTCTCGAAGGTGGGGTCTGGCCAATGAGAATGAAGCAGCTGATCCCCGAACATTTAGAAGACATTATTGTTTTTCTCAACTCCATAGATATAAAGTTGCTTTAAACTATGTTGTGGTTCTGCAGTAACGAGGAACAAAAGAGCGGGCAAAAAAAACAACTTAATACAACATTGAGGAAGGAGCATCTAGAGGATACCATGTGTACATGTATGTAGTGTTATAACTAGTTAAACATTGTGAAGTATACTAAGCGAAGCTTGTAATCATGAGTTGGGAGAAAACACAAAGACCACGCGCCAAAACTAGGTTTTTTTGGATTCAGTAGGCCTCAAAACGCAAAAATCTGAAGAAGTCTTAGACAGAAGGAAGTGTATGTGGGCTTCTTTACTTCACGAAGCCAAGTGTGCTTCAACGGTTGCAAAAATTGTGCGTTTATTACGTAGGATATCGTGTATTTTAGCCCGAACGGGAAACTTAAGAAGCGAATTGAATCGATCAGCTGAGGTGGATGGGTCGTTTATCTGTCTCAAGGCAACCAGTTCAACGCATCGTCTTCCGAGCGCGTTCCATGTAAGACATGAAAGGAAATTAACAGTTTTAAAACGATATTTTAAAGCGTGGCGGTGGCGTCGGAGCGAGACAAGCGCGTGAGACTCAACAAAATTTAGAAGAATATGACAAAAACGGAGTCTCCTCGGAGGGAACCTATGCCGCCAATACAGTCGATTTCCCTGGGCAAAACTCCGATCGACGATGAGGAGGAGGAAGTGGAAAGTGAGCAGCAGAACATTTTTTATATTTTAACTTTAGCGTCCCGTCAAGAGGGAGGGCTTTTCCAGAACTGCGCATAATGCAGTGCATAATGGGGGTGCAATTCACGCACAACTCTCTTCAGCCCTTTCAGCGTACACCTTTTCGTCGCATAAGCACCAATGATCCGTTCAATATTTCATTCAGAACATTGATGGCTTAACTCGCCGGAATTTATTGCGTAGCTCCTACTTATGCCACGGCCTTTACTGAATCGAGAACTTATACGCAATTAACGAGATTGTCGAAGCGTTTTTTTTTGTCGGTAAGGTTCGTGCTCTTCTTGAACTACGCTAAAACCGTCATTTGTCGAAATGTTCGATAACTTAAAATACTGCGAATAGCTAAATAACCAAAATAAGGGTATGACTAAAATCGATTCAAAATTATCATATTGAGCGAAACACCAAATGCTTTTTTCCCCTCACGAACGGTTCTAACGGTTTTGTTTTTTTGAATTTGCTATTGTGTGAACCCGTATTCATGCGTGGAAAAATGACGAGAGCAGCGCAATAGCTTAGTCCAGTAATGGTCGTATATATAATGTTAAGTTCCACCTGGTTCATATAAATTGAGTACAGATTGGATTGACTAGACTTAGGGTTAAGGAAAGTTGATTGATGCGACGTTTCCATTTCCTCGCGCGTGAACACTTTAACATTTTAAAAAACCGGCTAAAGGGTATCAAATTAAAGTTAAGAGTGCGTTTTGTCCTTGAGCAACATACTGTTTTCTGAAACATAATTCAAAATTCTCAACTAAGTTTTTCAGTGTATTCACTTATTCCATACAACCGTGTAATTTAATATAACATGAGGGGATGGCTTCCCAAAGTACAATCAATGTATGTTTGTTAGGGGCAATACAGGCCTTTGAGAGGACAGTAAAATAAAAGAAGCCTCCAAACCTGCTTTGCTCCTAACTATACATAACATTTAATAAATGGAAAATAAATTCGCTTTCTAATAAAATAAAATTGCAAATAAAAATGAAAGAAAATAAATCAAATCTTACGACCTTTTGTAGGAGGAATTGTGGAAGTCCGCAGGTGTATATAGGTAGAGCCCACCTTGCGTTAGCAAAAAGATGCGTAGGTCTTGTAGTATTTTAACAGCTTTATTCTTCGGACTTTGCTTCGCTTGTGAGCTCCAGCAAGGAATGTATAGTTGATATTGTATAGGTTGGTATGGAGGAATATCGAGGAATGCGGCTGCGGTAGACCTCTGGTCGCGGTTCTTTGCCATATTTTACTTTTTACGTTTTAATACAAAAAAATAAAATATATTTGAACAAAATAAATAAATATCGCTCGTTTATGTAGGCAGGAGCAGGCCCTTTAATTGTGGAGGCCCTGTCCTACCATGAGTGCCTAAACAATATATATTATTCGCAGAATTATTCAGAATTACGCCCACATTTTTATATTTATCACGCACTACTCGCTCTTTGATTGGCATTGCGTTTCCCTTGCAGTTCGAATAAGTCCTACCGGCTCGGTTCTGGCTCCATCCGCCAACCCGTACGACAAAATACAGAAACTGAGGCAGGCAAATGCTCAACTGATGGCGTCTCGACTTCCTCCTCGACCTCCGGGAAGAGTTAGGTTCAACGAAGCCGTCATTCCAGAAGAGACGACTACGTCCTCGAGGGGTGAGCACCGAACATTATTTGCCAAACCTTTGACTTCATGGTATTGGTAAGATTTTATTCTAGAATGTCCCAAAAAACCCACAGGTCAGAGAGGTTCTTTGTAATAATTGATGAGTCGTCTTTCACTTACTAACTCTCCCATCACATTTATCCAATTTCTAAATGCGGCACAATCAATTCATTTATTATCTATTTTTTATTTTTTTAAATATTCTACAGTTTTCATTTGAACTTCGAATAAAATTATTGTTTAAATAACTAAGTAATTTTTTTGTCATTTATGTTTATTTGTAGTTTTTAAACATTTATGTTTACTTTAAATACATTTTTATTTTTTTAAAAAAAGGAATCTCTTAAGTTTCGATTTATTTTTTTATTTTTTATTTTTTTAATAGTTTTTCATTACTTTCAGCTACCCAAATGATAAGAAAAGTATCGCAATCGCGTCGCCAAAAAAATTTCTTTTTGAAAATAAATCTTTTACGTTTGTATTTAATTATTTATTATTTTTAAAACAATTTTTATTAACCTTAATCTAATTTAATTTTGTATTTTAATTAATTATTATTTGTTAAAGTTACTTACATTTCTTTAATTTAGCATAAATTCATTTAATATGGCCTTTTTTGATTTTTTAAAAATCAGTATTTTATTATTTTTAGGCTGATTATTTTCTAAGTAGTCACCAGAGCTACCAAAGCATACAACAATAAGTGTACCAGCTCACTTTCAATGTCTGGAATGGGTTAACTGAAGTGTTTAAAAAAATAAACATAACCTACGTTTGTTCGAGGTGTGGTTCTTTCCAATCAGGACTTCCCAATGTCCATTATGTCATTATGCCACTCAGGTTTGAATGAAAATTTTTGTTTCTTTGACTGGGAAGGTAACAAGTTTTTGAATTTGTGATATTGTATTAAATTTGTAACTAACGTCCTAGTATCCAGAAAACACACGATGCTACCATCTTTCACCCGTAAAGAGGTAGCCAGTCTAGTGACGGGTTTCCCTCTAAAAAAAAGTTGGTTTTGTTTAAGTCATCTCAGAGGGCTACTTCCTGGCTTTTTAGCCCTGTTCCCTTACTGACTGATCAAACGATGGACTGTGCTTTAAAGCGTAATTTGGCTGTTGGGCAACTCTTAAAATAATCGTAGTTGGTGTCAGTAAACATTTTATCGTTGGTATCAATAGAAAATGCCGAAACTGTTCTTTTGCAGAGAGTTCACCAAATAGCTCGACTGCGGAGCCATTAAAATCCGCTCCAACCAAAATCCTCCTTGTCACAGTTCCATCCGGTTTCAGTGACGATCTTGAGGTAGTTAATTCAGACGAGGAAATTATTGATGAGACTGATTTCAGAGATAACGAGATCGAAAAAGCCGAAGACCTCAGTGACGCTTCCCCCAAGTTTAAAAAAGCGCTGAGATTTCAGGATTATTCCGTCGACATGAAATCCGTTGACGAGGATTACGAAGAGACAGTTGAGGATTTGACCACAACTCTTGTGTCCTTGTGCCGGATGACGAGTGAGTGCGAAGACACTGATTTGGAGAACAACATAACTCGGTTGAAGAGAGTGGAAGTGGAGCCGATAGTCGAGGAAATGGAAGACGAAACTGGTGAAGGTAAAGTGGAGGAAGATGAGGGCCAGTTGTCAGATGAAGACGATTCTACGGAAGAAGGGCCTCATATAAACACCAATGGTAAAACGGTTGAGACAGATCACGCTGATAATTTCGAATTGTCACCCTGTCTTGTCAAGCGAGCAGCGTCTACTCTGCCCATAATCCAGAACTGTAAAGATCAAGATGTTCCTTCTAATCTCATTAGACCTTCCACAACTCCAGCCAAAAGGGTCTGTTTCAAAAACCAATGGGCCTACACTAAGCTTCCAAATTACAATGGACTGAAATCAGAATATGGACTAAGCGCCGAACAGTTGGAAGAAAGAAAAAAGTAAGTTCGTCTTTTCAAAAATAGTTAATTGTGTTGGGGGGAGGGGGGGGACATAGCAGGAAGGGTTTGCTTCTAGTGGCCTCACATACTCCTGCGTATTGAGCACCAACCAAGGACAGTTTACCACATTGTTTCAGTCACGCATCTCTGCAATGGCACCCCTTTTTTCCTACCTTCTTCACCTGCAAGAGAATTTTGCAGCGTGCCACTGCTCAGGAGTGATCTTATCTCCGTGTCTTCATTCTTTATTTCTGTGATATAGTGGCCCTGGATGATCGAGCTCCATCCTCTTCCATCTAAGCACTGCTCGTTTGAATTGAGCAGTGCATCTCCAGCTTCCATCGTAATTCAACATGGTGCAGACCCCTGGTGTGAGCTGGCTGACTTGTGTCTTCACCGTACACCACCAGCCTGCCTACTTCTGGCCCGAGAAGATGGTGCCGTGTAGACAATTTGGGCTTCTCGCAGGTACGCCCTAAATGTTCCATGACTTGTGAGGAGCTTGGTAAAATAGAAGTCCACCTCACTGTGGCGCCACTCTAGCCATGGATCAAGTACTGTGCTCCACTGGTCTTGTTACCTCCCAAGGGCCCCCCTCACAGCCTTTCTTCTTCTGGTAGCTGTACTCGAGTTGCCTCTTTCATGGATACATCCCTTTCTGCTCAGCTGCTAGAAGGTGGAATGAGATGAGACCCACAACCTCCAACACTGTCTTCTGAGAAGCTGTACACCATGAGCAAGCAGTGCACTGGGTGACCTGCAATGCTGCCATACGCTTCCTATGGTAGGCGACGCTCCTTGTAACAGCACTGAGCACTCCCTCATATAAGAGGATGGAGTATACAATGCTCATAAGCTCCCGCCTCGTGCTTGCCCATTGCCATCTCGTGCTATCGTTGTTACTGTGGAAGCTTTATCTGTTGCTTGCTGGATGTAGAAAAAAAACGACAACTTGGTATCCACCATCACGCCCGAATATCGAACTGCCTCCTTTGTGTGTAGCACAGTGGTCTCCACATGAATGGGGAAGAGCGTCTATTCGTGCTGCAATTGGTATGTGTGCGTGCAATTTCTCACTTCCCTTCGCTCTACGTTGGCTGGAAGGAAAGTAATACTTTGAATTTCCATCAAATGCTTCAGAGCATCCTGAGTTCACAGAACCCTCAAGAAGCTTATGTAAAGCTTCCTATACATTATTGTTATTATTGAACTCTGTTCTTTTTGGGACTTTAATTTTAGCTGGCCTCGATGTTGAGCATTAGCTACTGGCTCTTTTCCTAATCGATCACTGACGCTCTGCTTTATCAGTTGTAATAAGAACAAGTGAAGAGCCGTTTTGTGTTAAAAAGAAAAAACTTTTAAAAATATAGTAACACTTGCTGGGTTGTCTCACGATCCTTACAGCATGATTAGGACGGATGAGTTAGCGATGATTTCTTGCAGTTACTGAACACTTTACTCATCGGAAAATGTCTCAGAACGGTTGTGAGCATGCAAAATAACATCCCCGTAACGCGTTTAGAAACAAACATTGTTCGAAAGTGATAATAAATCACTTACCGTTCACTAAAGCTGATGTTTGAGCTCAGAAATTGACCCGACGTTCATTGATATCTGTAATTACCACAACTAAAACATAATTAAAAATTGTCCTTTGAAATCTGAGTTTGGAATTCATTTCATCAGTCTTTCTTCATTTTGGTTTAGTATTCATTCTAAATAATGTACCTGTTTTTGGTCAGGAATTTGACACTTAACGTTTGAAGGCATGGGGGTACCAAATTTGTAATCCGTCATCCTGGCTATACTTGGCTTGGATCTAAAAAAGTCCGTTAATCCACATAAAAACTCCATTTGGCCAAAAAATGCCTTTAAAAAATTAGCCAAACGCGAAAGTTTGACAGTTTTATTTTAACCAAGTCGTGTCTGGTATCGTTTCATAAGTATTTTTTGATGCAGAGTCGAATAGGGCTGGTCGTAGGGATGCAGGACTGCTTCTAGATGGACAACAGTGAAATCAAAGTAAACGTAATGAGATGAATTCTAGCACTTGAAGGAACTCGCGGGGCAATGTCTTTTCTCCTCTGCCTCCGCTCATTTCCTCTGATTGCCTCCCGTCTCGCTCCCACTACCGGTTCTACCGATTGCCAAGGGTCGCCTATAAAAGGTCAATTTTCATTTCCGTCAGGGCATGTTTGGCAGCGTAAACTAGTCTTTTTCGATGCTGAATCGAATGAGGTGGGTCTCGGGAGTGCTCTACAAACATTTTCGTTCGCATACGATTGTCGTTTTCCGGATTGGTTTTATGCCCACGTTACATTTTTAGTATTTTTCGACGTGGGATTGGATAAGATAGGCCACAGTCATACAGTGCAAGTGAATAATAAACCATTGTATAATAATATGCAGCATGTTTTGCGACGATGAAGCGAATTTTCGATTATTGGAACAAATAATAATTAGCAAATCAGCCGAAGTCTCCCCCCTCTTAAACTATACTTGAAAAGTTCATAGTAAAACTCTTTGTCTTTTAAGTACATCACGATTGAACACTTTTAGGAGGAGAGTTGACGCTGCAAAACGCCAGCGTCAGCACAAAGAGGACTTGTACAAAGAAGAAAGGCGAAAACAAAAAGAAAATGAATTGATGTTCGCGACTTGGTTGGTCAAGAAGAAAAAAGAAGCGGCTTTGAAAGCTGCGAGGAGAAAACAACTGCCTCCGGCGTTCCACTTCAAAACGTTGCCAGCGCCAACGAGCCATTTGTAAGTGACATTCATGAAATAAACAGTGGGCCAAAAATATGAAACTAACTATTTACCGGGGAGTAAACCGACAATTGGTAATGAGAAAAATGTTACTGTCGACGTAAAAATAATTTTATTAAAACTTTAATTCCGAATCCCAGGGGAATGGCTCAAACAACAACGATAAACCTAAAACGACGACGCTGAATTCCGAAAAATATATGAACAAATAAAAAGAAATTCTCTTTATGTGAGTAAACGAAAGACAATTTTGAGATGGAGTCAGTTCGTTCGCGTCGGAAGGCTTTTTCAACTTAAGGAGGGCTTAGATATGCGAGTGTTTTCCATTCGAGAGCCGGAAGTTACCTCGGCGGGTGTAAAGTCCGCCGAGAGTTCCCTCGGAGAGCGAAGGGAAAGTTCTCAAATTGCGATGTCCATCTCTCTCACTGGAGAGCCTTTGCTCTCCTCGTGTTCTCGCGGGAAGGCTCAAAAGTTACGTATTATTCGACGTTGAATTGAATATGATATGCCACAATGCTGTGTAAGAGAATAATATACGAAATTTGCGGCGTTTTAACAATTTTTGTAAGCCCCACTAAGTTGGAACGAAAACAAATTCGTTGAAGGCTCCGCAGATTAAAAAGAAACGCGTAAATGAAGATATCCGCTACTAACCATGGTTATCATAGTGATCAAAAAGCCAAACATCGTTTTTACTTTCCTTGCTCTACGAAGTAGAAAGGAAAGTTATGTAATCGGCTGAAAAAAAAATTTTGAGTTTTCTTCAGATCTTTACGTTTCAGACCCTCCTGAGTCCGAAAAACACTATTTGGGAAAATGGTCTGTGTGTCTGTGTGTGTGTATGTGTGTCTGTGAACGATTTTTAGAGAAACCCACCGTACCAAATCAGCTCAAACTTGATATCTCGCCCGCAGGTTACCATGGGACGCCAAATTAAGTGTATGGGCAAAATCCACTGAAAGTTAACTATAGTTAGCATAGTGATCAAAACACCAAATTTTATTTCTCAAAAATGGCTCTAGCGATTTTGATTAAATTTTTTATATTGATAGCTCTCAATAAGGCAATTATACCATAAAATTCCCATTTGTGGGAAAATGACTAGAGCAGCACAATAAATTATCCAAATTTTCGACCAAAAGCGTTTTTAGCGCAGTTTTTCCTTATAAAGTCTGCTGGAATGTTAGTAGAATGCTGAAAAAAAATTGGTATTGTAGTCCAATCCAATACCTAAAGGGTGAGTGTTTAAAAACGCTCATGAGATACATGGGGCTCACTCCAGAAATTCCTGAATTTCAACTACGCCCGTTTCGCTTACTACCAGTTCTAAAAGTGTTTACCCAATAACTCTGCAAAAGTAATTACTATCCTTCTTCAAAAAATCTGTGTTTACAGCCTCATTAATTATCTGTGTACCAATTGCTCAATAATGGTCCTGCGATGAGTACGAGCAGCACAATAAATTCGGAACTGTAAGCGCTACCGCTTCCTGCTGTCGTAAAGCGTTGTTTGACCAAGTTCAAATTAACTGAGTGATAAATGAATTGATTAAATCGCTTTGGCCATGTACAAAGTGAATTGACGTAGAGCTAAGGAAAGTTGTGTGTTGCGACGCACCAGATATTTGTCAATAGCGGCTCGAACGATTTTAATTACTTTTTATCCATAGATATCGTTTTACAATTCGACAGTACCATAAAATTCGTGGGGAAATGACAAGAGCAATCATTCAAACATATCGAAGAAAATCGATCAGGACCATTTTTTTACAACCACCCCACCCCCACCACTCCTCAAAATTTGATATTTTACGTTTCAAGACATCGGGTTTCCAAATCTGCAATGCCCATCCAACGTCCGGGCCGTTTTTGGTTTAGTGTTCATTCTGAATAATAACCCTATGTTTAGTCTCACGAACAATTTTTTACAACCCCCCTCAAAATTTGATATTTTACGTTTCAAGACATGGAGATTCCAAATTTGCAATGTCCGTCCGCTGTCTGCCGTTCCCCGTCCGGGCCATTTTGTGCTTTTAACGTGGTCCAAAAAATTCGTTCTTTCGCACAAAAATCCAATTTGGTATCTAGTTGTGCCCACCATCTCGGCAATCCAATCGGACGAAGCCCATGATTGTTATGGGCAAAAAACGGTTAAAAAAATTAACGAAATGCAGTACAATGCGGGAACTACAGCGGAAGTCAACGTTTCGTCTGGACTGGCAACGCCGCCCGCTCGCCTCCCCCCCTTTCGACTCGACTCACAACGTTTACGGGCGCCGGTTTTTTTTTTTTTTTTTGCTTCCTCTAGGAAGCGCTCGTGTTTTGTATATAACCTTTGGCACTACGATTTGTCTCTTTATCGTCCAATTGCCTTGTTCTCGTCTTCACCTCCAGGAATGACTGTTTCGCTCCGTCTCAACTATTTCCGTTAGCAAAATATCTGTTACCTTTGATTGAGCTTTTCATTATTCGCTTATTTTTCTAGATACTTTCGTTTTTTTTGTTTATTTCAATATTACGATTCAGTTCTTTTCGACCTTTTTTTGGGTTTCATTTTGATATTTTTCGATGCTGAATCGAACAGGATGGGTCTCGGAGCATTAATGCTAGGTCAAACTATTTATCCGAATAATAAACCGTTGTGTAATAATTTGCAGGATTTTTGCCTTTAACGTTGTGTAAAAAATCCATTCTTTCGGACAAAAATCCCATTTGGTATCTAGTTTTGCTCGCCTGAATAAACGGTTATGATAAATGTGCTTGTGTAATAATTTGCAGGGTTTTACTAATAAATTTCGTTCGTACGAGACCTTAGTTTTCCGTGAAAGTGGTTGTGCAATATGCTACACATACGAGGGAAATTTGATGAGAAGCAACTTCATAAAATCGAGAATTTAAACTAACACGGTTTTTTTAAACAACTTTGGCAGTGTTTTAAGAACTGCACAACATCGTGTTGACAGTCACATGGTTACCGTTGGTTTTTAATTTAATAGCAGTCCGATAAATATGTGGAACTTTGGGCGCTACCAGTTCCTACGTATGTTTGACAAGTTCATATGATCTGTGTGAAAAGTATGTTGGATGGGTGTCTAGAATGTACGTGGAGCTGAAGAAAGTTGTGTGATGCGTCGCACCAGATATCACTCTGTGTACTTGACTTTCCATTTAAAAACAGGTTGTGCAACGCGTTCCAGAATTTATAATGTAGTGTGAGGAGGTTATGAGTAGACAAGATACAAACCGGCATCAATGACCCCACCGCACAGCGCCAGCCTGGGACTGTTTCTCACATTGCGTCAGGCTAGCCTGGAGATCCTACCGGCATTTCTGCTCGATCATTACGCCTTTTCTTTATGACCCCCGCTTGGGAGGTTCAGGAGCGTTATCGTTTTTGTACGGGCAGCGCGGAGACTATATTACAACTTGGGGTGCTCTCACATGCGGTTTGGAGTACCTGCTCAATGAATACGGAAATCCCGCTCCAACTGAGCAGGACCAGCAACCATCGTGTCAGAACCCATCTCCCAAACAGTCTATACGATAATTCATCATGTTGCAGCTATTATTGAGCAACCAATCCATAGGCAATTTATACAACTGGTAACTCGATTTTTTCCAGAATGTTGAAGAATTAAATGGAATAATCTGTGAAAAAGTCGATGTTAGTCAATAGTTTGAATTCTGGTATTTCTCAGGTTCAACGAAGCATTAGTCGTTTAAAGGTACTTCTTCTCTACACACACGGTATCTTTCTTAGTCAAAATTTATTTGTTGCAGAGAGAAAATGGGGCTGTTGAGGAAGAAAGTGTTAGCAAGACGAGAGCACACTTGCTATTCCCTCCAAGAGTTCTTCAAAAACGCCAAACCTCACGAGCAAAAGACTTACAAAATATACTTGGGAGTTTGCGTAGAATGAGTACTGGGACAACTTTTTTTCACTCATTTTTACAATTTAGCGGAGTAGTCTTTTGTAATTCGTACCAATAGGACTTCTGGTTTCAATGACTTAAGTACGCCTAACACCTATCAAAAACCCCTTTTCCCCCTTCACTTCTGCAAAGACCACATAGATTGTAATGACCATTTGACAGCCGAACACGAGCCTTCTATTAAAATAGCGCAGAAAACCGCTTTCAGTTCGGGCAGTTACAGAAATGTGTCAGAATGCAAAATTAAATATCGTTGAACCTTATAACTTGAGTCTTCATTGTAACCCCGAGCAACGTCAATTGCACGCAGAGTCGTCTTTGAGAAGTCAATAGGGCCTCACGACTAGACTTAGACTCAGCTTTGGACTGATCAACATCGAAGATATCCTCCCACAAAGGAATGCTCAAGGTGAGTTCTCGACCAACAGTGAACGGCAGAGGTCAGTTAGCAGTCAGAAACTGCAGTGTTCCAGAAAACAGGCATTTCAAGAAGGGCGGAAACCTCCGAGTTTTATAAAATAATTTTATTGTGGCATATTATAAATGAAATGGAACGAAGGCGGAGGAATTTAGATTT
This sequence comes from Pachypeltis micranthus, assembly GCA_020466155.1. Classification (NCBI taxonomy): domain Eukaryota; kingdom Metazoa; phylum Arthropoda; class Insecta; order Hemiptera; family Miridae; genus Pachypeltis; species Pachypeltis micranthus. The sequence goes on from CM035773.1 coordinate 34,023,644, forward strand.
TGTTGAATGCGGCGATATCGACGGACTGTACGAAGTCTTCGAATTCTTGAATCGTGTCAACGAGTTCATCAATAGAAACCTTGTCGTCTTCAACGACGCACATGATTTGGAGTTTCTTGATTCCGTAACCCACAGGTACCAATTTGGCTGAAAAAGAACGTTTATACGTTATTTGAAGTTACTGAGACGTTTATATGACTATAATTACTGAACTGCGACGATTAAACATAATAATAATAATACGATTACGTGCATCTTTTATGTTTACACTGGAAGTTATTGTTGACATCTGAACCGAATGAGAAATAAGTCGTAGCAGTCTTGATTGACATCAGAGAAGCTTTGAACAACACGTGGGAGGATCTACTCACTACTCGACATTCAGAAAAATTTTAACTGATAGACCAAACCTAGTAGAATGCAGACAGCACATCCCAAACAACTATCAAGAAGGAAGTCGGGAGAAGTTCCAAAATTTATTGAGGTGCTGTTACTTACTAGGGTCATAATTCAAAAACCAACCAAGTAATTGATGGGATTGTCACGATTTCTTATCTACGCCTTAAATCAGGGTCCAAGAAGCATGGCTTGTTTGATAACAAGGCGAGAAATGTTTTGTTTCATGCACAAGCCACCTCAATGACCAATGGTCTGACCCTAGCAAAGTTACCTCAAACGCAAAATGCGCAAACGGCTTGATGCTATTTTTCTGACCCAGCAAGATGAACCAACAAGGAACGTTTATGCAACAAGCATGTGGCTCTTCAGTAAGGTTGTCTGACACTATCTGGTGAAACTATACAATGGTCGACATTATAAAGCGACACACAAACCAAACTGTCGCAACGGAGGTTCCACATCAAGAGATTGCCTGCATGTGCTGTCACTCAAACGTTACCTTCACAGCAACCACGTGTAATCTTCAATGTCCCCCACACACCTTTAACACCAATGGTGCCCAGGCGGTGCAAGAGAAGCAACCCTACTAACCCTACTCTAGACCATACAGGTGAACGAATAATGCATCCTCAACTGACATGACGAGCTCCTTGTTTGCTGGATGACTTTGTGCAAGAGTGAGAGTCCCCCCTCCCCTCATACTGATCAAGTTCCTTTTTCCCAAGGAGGTCCATTTAGTTACATGTTGTTGGCAGCTTTGGTGCAAGAATGAGCTTTAATTTTATCATCGCCTTCATTCCTTTTCTCTCTGTCATCATTGTCACCTATTGTCTCTGTCTCTACGAATTAAAAAACCCCCTAACCAGCCATAATGTTCCTCCTCATTATTTAACGACCATTCAACAGCATATTGGACTACCAACACGACCCCCCCCCCCCCATACGAACTCTAGTGTCATATGAGCAGGATTTATAAGAAAACATCTTTTGATAATTTATTGCGCTGCTCTCGCTAATTTGTCAACTGATAAAAAGTTTACAACGCGATCATGTCATTGACTTCTGTTCACACAACAAAATTAATCAAAATCGTTTCGGCCGTTTTTGAAAGAAAACAATTTTGATGTTTTACTCCTCATGACAAAACTGTTAATTTTGGACCAATTTTACGCATAAGCTCATTTGAATATCGAATTTGATCATGCTGTTGCCTCACAATCGGTTCAAAATTTCTAAAATGGCGGTTTTGCACAAACAAACATCTTAAGAAAACGTTAAAACAAATCTAGCCAGTTACATCAAATATCAAGTAAAATAGTCAAGTCAAAAAAAAATCAAGTAAAAATAAAACATCAACACTTATTTCATGCCACAGATCCAGAAGAGCACACCAAAATCGAAGAAAGAGAGTAAATTGGTGAATAAGAGAGATCAATAACCTGATCAGAAAAATATAATAATTGAGCGTGAACTTACAAGCTCCCCAAATAAGGCCGTCCCTTACGATGGTTCTGACGTGTTTTTCCATTTCTGCCATGTCTGTCTCGTCATCCCAAGGTTTGACGTCTAAGACGACGCTGGATTTAGCGATGAGGACAGGCTTTTTGGATTTCTTTTCGGCGTAAGCCTTCAACCGCTCTTCCCTGACTCGTGCGGCTTCTGCGTCCTGTAACCCAGAATAAATTGTGTTGTAAGTGAGGGCTTTTAACGTAAATGAACGGTAGTACTGTTATATAAGTGAGTAAAAATACACTGGAAATATTAATGAATATTTCCATACCTCCAACAATTCTGTGACAGTGCTCAAGACGGGTAACAAAATTTAAACCTCGAACTTCGCGCCCACGCTACAGTTTACAGTTAGCGTTTGAACAAAATAGTGGTGTTCAAGTTGATAACTCAGACAATCTAGGCAAACACCTTTGATTTGTTTCAGCTTCAAAATTGAATGTTTTTGGGGTATGTTCTGTTTGAAGCGGTACCGCTAATAATTTCGGGATTTACTGTGGCGTTCCTACTTGACCCAAGACTAGAGTTTTACTGACAATTACCTCTTCCTCGTCAGAGCCGAAAAGATCAACGTCGTCATCATCAGCTGCTGGAGGTTGGCTAGCGCCCAGATTGAAGCCAGCTGGTGCTTTCTTCTGCCCGGGAAGTTTCTTCTTGTCCGCTTCTGAAATTGACTTGATGTGATTGTACCACCTTTTTGCGTGCGGCGTAGAATCACTGGGAACACCTCCGAATGCTTCCAAAACAGCGATGTCTGCTTGCGAGGCCAAGTACCTGAGTTTTAAAGAGTGATTAACACAAGTTATTGCGATTTTCATCTCACACTGCTACGCATTATAAATGTAAAAGGGTGATCTACAATGTATTGCAAAATTTACTAATTTTCCAATTTGGTGAAGGGAGAACGCCTAAATATATACATTTTGAAGCTGACCTCATGGATTAGCACTTCTCGAGTATACTGTTTTCATTCCGATAACGTCCAATTTATAAGATAAACATAAAATATAAGGGAGACCCTCCCAGCAATCTTCTTCCTTTCATTCAATATATTTCACTACAGTTCTCAATTTTAACAAAATTCCCCATTCCACCCAATTTCTATGGAATCCCCAACAATTTTGAAACCGTTTTCGTTTTAGCTTGACTTAGAAGCGCTTTTGGAAGCGTCGACTTTATGATTGTATGACACAAATTTTGGGGTAGGTTTGGTCTCAGTTCATCGGCTTGTCAATTCATCAATTCTGTCGTATCTGGGCGCTCTCAATCACACTCATGAGTTTTGATTACATCAACTTTAATCATCATACATCGCCTCAACAGATACCTCTTCTGTAAACATGACTTTCATACGACCAGACATATATGGAACAAATCAGGGCCCATAACTGGGGTGAACTAAAGAACATGGACCGACCGCTTGATAACGCTACGACTGCATGTATCGATAGTTCGCTTGAACGCTACAACTGCAAGTATCAATATGCGTCACCGGCGCAGTTGGTGGGGGAGAGCCTATGAGCGATGTCTGGCATATCGATAACCTTACCTCGGTCGTGATATATCAATATATTGCCTTACCAGAGGGAGCGGTCCATATTCTTTGCTTTTACCCATAACTGGACAACCTTGTTAGGGCTTTTTATAAAATTGACAAAACTCGACTAAACTCATCGATTCATGGTAGTTATTGCTGAGTACTGTACCCTGTGAGGGGTGACAAGCACAATGTAGCACAGATTGATGAAGGAAAGGATCGTGAACCATAAATTCCACTCTCACCGAGCGCCGTACAACCGGTTTTCAACCACGTAACCCCACAACATCCACGTCTCCTGCTGGGGTAAAATTGCTGTCCGTCAGCAAAGGAGTAAAAAATTCGGAACGTGGTGCACTGGACATTCCGCGTCATGTGAGTCCGTTAAACCTACTTACAATACAACACTGGCGACCAATTTGCCGTGTGTGCTTGTTCAACAGTTGGTCGTTACGTGGAACCGTCACTGACCCCTCAGCGAACGAGTTACAACTTGTCAGTGAATCACATGCTACCAAAACACAGATTAATTAGTGCTATTGACTAAAAATCGTGTCGATAGCAACTAAAACCTTGACCAAGTAGAATGATACGACACGTGGCCAGTCAACTTGTGGGCATTCGCTCCTGAGTAAATAACTCACCCTTCGACGTAGCTTTTGTCGGCGATGAACGCGTCAAACTCCTTCACCCCCTTGGCGGATTTCAATTCGGTAATCATTTTTCACTTTAGAGTTGCGACTTGGCAATGTAGAAGTTAAATGAAACCGGACAGACGTTGAGACTTGGCCACACAGCAGCCTAGAAGGGAGGTTTCGGAGCGGCAAGTCAGGTTGAGTGGTACTCCATATATCTTCTCTATGTTCGCAGAGTTAACGTGAATTGCCGTAGGAAACAGCGAAGAAGAATACGCGATGAAGATTTTACGCTGCTTGGTGTGAAAATTGTTGTTGAAAGAACTAGTGGTAAAGAATTGAACATTAATCTAATATTATTGGTGTAAAATCAAGCATCACAACAAAACACGGGATACGAAAGTCTGCTCCTGATGTGCAAGCCTGATATAGGAAAACTAGTTTCTAACTTCACTATTACACAATTATAATAAATTACGTTAATTCAACTATTGGTGATACGATAAGTATTTTCGTATTGTATTTAGAATATTTTGGTGTTAACCTCGTTCAATAGGCAGTCCAAAACAGCGTCGGGGGTTTTCTCAGTAATAGTGTCACTTAAAGGTTCCCTCCACCACCAGCTTAATAGAAACACCATCAGATGTGGGAAACCATTCTCATTCTTACCCAAATATGTGACATAATTTTTGCTAATATTCTATAACATCACTAAAACGTTTTAGGGTGAAAACGTAATTTTTATTTGTAGGCAAAAGGGGGACATCAAAAAATTGAACGGCATTGGTAGATTTGGCACTTTTCTCTTAAGTAGTGTTTTTATAACTTCCAGGTCATTGGCATGTAGATCCTCCCTGCCCAGATTCCTGGAGCTTACACATATTTCAATAAAATGATTGTAACTGAATTTCATGAATACCAAATGAGAATACTAAATTACTCCCAGTAACTTCGTGCAGTTGTTGAACACTTTTTATTTTATATTAATACTATAGGGACCACTATCACGAGTCCTGTGTTTTGCATATTGGTCTTTGAGTGTTTGAGTTCCTTTTACTATTCAGTAATCTGAATTAAATATCCAGAGAATTCTAATTAGATATTGTATAGAATCATTTTGAATGAGTGAATATTTTATATTTCTATACATTAGTATATATTTGTTTTCCTCATAATCGGGTTATATGTTTACAACAAGGAATCACTAAATTTTCTTCATGTCCTTAAAGTGTCTATGTCTACTAAGATTTAGAGTAACAAGTCCCAACAAAAAGGACAGTTTTTTCTGGGTTTGAAAAGGCGTGAAATAAAATTCGATTACTAGTGAAATTACATTTTTGGGAAGAAAAACGATTAAATGAGAAAAAGCCGTAACTGAATAGTATAAGATAGAGCTAAAGGAAGAGTGCTCAAGTTTCTTCTCATTTATTTAATGCCTTTCAGGCGTATCTGTATAAAAAACGCCTGCATATAAATTGGAACTAGCTGAAGGAAGTGGGTGTTAAGGGAATGCAGCATGACAATGGCAAAGCAGCTCTTGTTCTGACCTGCTCAGGCAATTCTCAAGAATACATTTCTCTTTTTCAGTTTTTCTAGTGCCTATTGCATATTAATCAACACGGTTTACTGCTAGCTAATCAATAAATGACAAGCACCAAATCATGTCAATTTCACTTCTACTAGAAGAGGACTTGTGAGTTAAGTAAAGAGTTTTTCGACATAATTACGAACGTTTTATTTTGGAAAATATTGAGATCATGCACTTGCGTTTATGATTTTTGTAGAATGCAACTGCTGCACACACACACACATGCAATACGACATGCACTGTTACACTCTAGTAGGTAACTACTGTATGTGCTCTCCTGCACACAGCTGGTTCAAGAGTGCTACAGCTGAGCGTAATAATCGATAGGAGAGATCTCTTCATAACGCGATTGATCGAGTTCACGTTAACGCGAAGTAAGTCAACACGACGTTTAGCAATTACTAAAAAGTAGAGTGTGGAAAATTAAAACTAAACTTCTCGAAACCGTTCTTCATTTCATAATAGTGTCTAAGTTTGGAATTATGATTGGTCTGAAACCCAGCGGTGGAAGTGCGAGCTTCTGAAAATCGAATCTTTCGATTGTTGGTAGTTTTCAAAGTGGCAGGTTTTATATAATTTTCAATTTTCAGAATTTCGTAAAGAAATTTTATATTGGGTGAGTGTTTTATGTCCTCAGCTATACGTTTGTTTCTGGTTTGTCTGGATTTACTTGGAGTTTGTTATTTGTCATAAAACTTGTTGGCGGCTTGTCGAAAAGAAAATTAAGACTGATACAGCGAAACTTCGCGAACGTCGAAAGTATTTATTGAAAGCCAACAGAATCAACCCGTATTTATGATAACGTCTACTGGAGCGTTTGCGTTGCATTGATAGGGAACTCCTGCGGTGGCTGAACTTAGTTATGTGTAGTTCATGTCTTAAAACCTATTTTCCCGATATTATCAGCAAGTTCTGTTAGGTGCCCATTGTTTAGAAAAATTGACTGGCCACTGCCCTAATAGGCGACCGAACGAACTGAATTTCGGCTTCGGCAGTAAAAATTAGTTGAAGTAACACCTAGAGCTCAAGCAACTAGAGCGCTTTATGTATTCCTGTGTATTCGTTCAGCACGATTCTATTAAAATCGTTAAACTCTACCTCTAACGCCTCTCCATCACTCCAAAAAACGTGAGGTTTATTTGTTTCTACTCTTAAAAGGTTTTGAGGGGTTTCTAATCGGTCGAGGGACGCGTCTTCAAAAGCCAGTAACTAGACTTCTTTTTCGAATCGTTTGCTCAACTTTCCCTCTGAGAGGAGATTGTCGAAGTAGCAACTTTTTGGTGAATACGGATGTACACTGTTCTATTCGTGAAAAATGGACTAGAAATACAGCAAATGAATTGGGTCTCTAATTTTGTGCTGCTCGAACTCAATATAGCGAGGCAGTAGTACACTAATCTGGCGACCGATAGCCTTTTAATTTGTCGTCGCCCGGTTTGCAAACGAAATTAACCAGTTGCAACCTCTAGTCTTCCAGTATCATGAAACGATTACTGCAATAGTTTACAGGTTTCACTCAAATAGGAATCAGAAAAGGTGTTTGTCGAAGCTACGAATGTGTGGGAGGACAGTCAGAAATAAGTTCTTCTCAATGGAAATTGTTTTTCGTTTATTATTTTTATGTTTGACATGTCAGGATAACCTTCTTAATTATCACGTTTCAGGTCATTCTAATCTGCTTAAGATGCTGAGAGCCCCTCTCGCCAGGGTCACCCCAGCGGTGGCCAAGGTGATTTTCAACACCTCACGGGGGACAGCGACTAAAGCTCCAGAAAAAATCGAAGTTTTCGTCGATGACAAATCAGTTCTCGTTGACCCGGGGACAACAGTTCTCCAGGTACTCGTAGACTGTGCATGGTTAAAATGGTATTGTTTTGTATTGTATGTTGTTGCTGTGTTTGATATGTAGTCCATTGGTCAGTAGACGCGTAACTAGTTGTTACAAAGGATGAAAGCATCATTCAGGGCCATTAGTATGGAAACTACAGAGCTGAAAATGAGGGAAGCGATTCAATATTTGACCATGATGGTGGATACCATGGGCCATGGTGCACCCTCTGTATTGCACGGTTTCTCAAGCGATAGTGTTGGTAGTACTGGATGGCATCCCAATCTATCTTCTGATAGCCGAGTAGAAAGAGCTGCCATCAAGGGAGCCACCGAAGTGTGGCTATCAGAAGAAAAGAAGGAGAGCTGTGACCTTTAAGAGGTGGCAAGACGAGTGGGGCACATCCCAGTAGGTGGACCAAGCAGCTGATTCCAGCACTTGGTCCAAAGCTCGGGCAGCGCCACCATGAGATGAATTTCTACCTTACTCAGTCCCTCACGAGGCGTGGAGCTTTCAGGGTGTACCTGTACTCAATTGGTAAAGCTGTAAGCCCAAACTGCTTGCACTGCAGGAAAATGGGGGTGAAACCTTCCATGCCATTTTCAAAGGTGAGCAGGTTGATGGTCCAGAATTTATCTCATCATTACCTGCTTTATGTGATAAATATAAAATAAATATAAATATTTTTCAGAGAGCTGACGGGTCAGACTCGCTCAACTCAAAAAGTCAAATTATTCGTAGGTTCGTGTGTGGATTGTTGGTAATTTATTCATTAGAACTATGAGTTCATCTTTAAAATATTTTTGCAGGCTGCTGCTATGGTGGGCGTGGAAATTCCACGGTTTTGCTATCACGAGCGACTGGCAGTTGCAGGAAATTGCCGTATGTGTTTAGTAGAAGTGGAAAAGTCTCCCAAGGTACGATTTCCGCTTTATTTCCCTCTGTAAAATTGAATTTCGATAAAACTTGTTTGAAAAATAATTCTCATTTTTCCTTTCTACAGCCAGTAGCTGCTTGTGCCATGCCTGTAATGAAAGGTTGGAGGATCAAGACCAACTCGGACATGACGAGAAAGGCGAGGGAAGGAGTCATGGAATTCCTCCTCGTGAATCACCCGTTGGACTGCCCTATTTGCGATCAAGGTGGAGAATGCGATCTTCAGGACCAAAGCATGGCTTTTGGCTCGGACAGGTCCAGATTTGTCGATATCGACTACAGTGGCAAAAGGTGAGTTTTTCGTTGCGATAAATTTCGTATCCAATGCATTTATTAATTTATTATACAAGCGTTGCGTAGAACGAGGACCCTAGGCGGCGTTTTCTGTGCACCCATCCTCTTCTAGAACCTTTGTGGGGTACATGTCGGTGTATCCTGTAAGTGAACCGAGTAGTTGTATTTACTTAAAATGTGGACCTCTTGTTTTCTTATTCATCGCTCCTCCTTGATTTGACCTACGAACTTGTTCACATTCCCTTCATGGGAGTGGGTCTTGAGTAAAGTCATCACATTCATCTGCTTGTCACATAATTAACAACACAACGGCCATTGCTGAAGTTGTTTTCTTGTATGATTAACTATGGCAGTTATTGCCATTTTATAATAAATCGTATTTTTATATGAAAAATTGAATGAGACTGCCCTCTTTCAGTAATTTGAGTTATTATAGAGATATCGTTAGGTAAACTGAGTATTTTAATCCGTAAGAAATGAAAGAAAGTTGTGTTTATATCAGATCTTCACATTATGGGTCCTTCTGAATTGAAAAACCTAGTAGTTGAATCGGATGAACTTGTTATTTTTCTGTCGGGTCCTTTTTTTTATGGCGAAAATAAAGTTGAGAGCTTCCATTGATTGAGGAGGAGAGGCCCGGGAGGGGGGGGGGGTGTAGCACAAAAATGTTTCGTATTTTTCCCGAAAGTGGTTTTTTAAAAATTACACCTATCATCTTATACCAATTAGTGCATAAATTTTGTTCTCCGAAAACCTCTCTGTAAAAAATACAGGCCTGTGAATTAAAAACTCGTTATTTTGTTTTATTGTTTTTTGGAAATTGATTTTAATGATTCAAATGATACTCACAGGGTGCCTTTAATTGCTTAATTCCTGTACATTGTACCCAATAAATGTTCCTCTGAGGGCGTGTTTGGTCCCAGATAACACCCGAAATGCACACAAAAAAACGTGTTTTTGAACATTTTCGAAGTTTGCGTTGTAAAAGTCAGACTGAGTATGTTAAATTTGACGAAATATCTTTTTGCAACAAGCGTTCACGGTTGATCCCTCGCAAGTATTTCTGTAACCACCTGTTGATCAGAAATATAAGCATAATAGATCAGCAAGTGAGACTCGTTGAATGTTTAAAGGTTATCGTTCATAATTTCTCGTAATCCACTCCAATAGCGTTGTTCAAACCCACAGAGTACTTTTAGCCAACCAGTATCTGTATTTTGTTTTTGTGGTAATGCGTTGTACAAATGAATTGCACGAATCGAATTTTCAAGTCTTAATGGAAGTGACATGCTTTGCAACGGATATTTAAAAATATTTTTCATCGTCTGTGAAAAGGAATAGAAAAGAATTAGGTTTGAAGCGTAGCGAAGGTATTTGAAAATCACACTTTACAAAACCGGATTGAGGGATAAAGGTTTTTTCATTCACAATATAATAATGAACGGGTGAAATTAAAAATAGTCTATTTACATTGAAGGCGTATGGATTTCAATCTTAATAATCTTGATTTTAAATGGCAAATATTTATATAAAATAAATCAAATCAAATGAATAAAAATAAAATTGTTGGAGTCGAGGCAAAAGATAAAGAAGAAAATAAATCGGAACGAAGTCCTGGGTTCTGAAGTGTGACGATCGATTAAATTCCTGGTTGAAGGTAAGTTTAACCTATGATAGTGAAATATCCTGAAAATAATGCTTCCAACGCAAAGGAATGGAGCGGGTGAACAATATGAGTCAGCATAGACGAACGAAGAGACGAGCTGGTGATGCCTGGTCATGGCTGGACGTTATAAAGCGAAGAATGCGCCAAACATTACTGACCATTCGACTTACTGACCCAGTGCCTCATAAACAAAAATGTTAGGGACTATCCACACTGCTCTATCAATTGTGCTCTGTTCAAGGCTCTTCGAGTCTCGCGTGAATTAAACTTTGGGAAGGAGAGAGCGGAATTCCCCATGGCTCCTTCTTGGTACCCTCATCCCCTCAAACGAAATCAGATTGATTAGCACCGTTTATTTCAACTATTTTAAAACGCTCAAGCAATTGTGATCAGATCAGAGTCTGAAGACGAGCATAGGAGGCATCATGAAATAAGTGTGGTAGTTGACGGTGGAAGTCTACATTCGTTCATAGTCTGGTGCTGTGCTTACAAGTAATCAGCCACACACACAATCTTTGAAGAAGCAAATGGTGGCAATATCTTTGAAGCCAAAATATACCACTAAAGCCCTAGCTGTGATCAAAATCTGCCCCTAGCCTTTGTTTCCTTCAGACAGAAATCTTTCTGATAATAACTCTTGGAAGCGTGGTCTTGTCGATTTTCTTTTAGGTAGCGATTTGTTCACCGACGTTTCACTTGCACAATTTCTCTGTGTCCCCAAACTTACCCAAAATATTTTGGTGACATCACAATAGAAAAATGTTCCACTCAACCTAAAACTAGATCTTTCCTATTCTTTTTCATGTTCGTCCATGGATACCTATATTACACACCACTCCCACTGTATTTCATTCGTTATGGTCAGGAGAGTTGCACACCTGGAACATTTTTATTGACTAAAGTTAACGTACCTGTTAGGTGATTCCGTCTCCTTTGGCTGGCGAGATACCGTGGGCGAGTAATTTACCTACTGGCGGATCTAACCCAATTATTTTTATTGACTTTACGCGCCAATAAGCGTTATATTTTTGTTGAACAGGGCTGTCGAAGATAAGGATGTGGGGCCTCTCATCAAAACTATCATGACGAGATGCATTCATTGCACTCGTTGCATTCGGTTTGCGTCCGAAGTGTGCGGCATCGACGATCTTGGCACCACCGGTCGTGGGTCCGACATGCAGGTGAGTTTATCATTAGAAATCATTTGTCAATAACCTTTCCGAAGTCGTACCGTAATGCTATCGTACCGTACCATTAGACGTTCCTTCCATGCTTTTGTCGTTACTGGTCCCAATTGTGTTTGTAACAGTAACAATACGCACTCAATCTTTGGTTCCTTCACGTCCAGTTACTGGAGTACGTAGCTTTGAAATGGCTTACAGTAAATTCTCCATTACGAAAACGGTTTGACTGAAAGTTTGAGTTCTCTCCACTTCAGTCATCTTGTCCATTTGGGGGACTCTGTATTCGTTCGAACTTGAACTTGTTAGAATTTGCAGGTCCTGGTGCCTCTCATAATCACTTGCTAATTTCTTTTAACGTTCCTAACGTTGATAGTTTCTTTATGCACTAGTAATCAAGTTTTGGTTTTACATGGCTACCACTGCTAATAATATGTTCTATCTGCCTAAAATATACGGGACTACCTATTTACCCAAAATTCAACGAATCCAGAAGGCTTGAGATCTAAACATCAACACAAATCGTGTTCCTGACTCGTTATCAATCCTCCACTCTCGCCGTACTCTGCCATTTTTACTTTTCCCAGAAAATTGTGTTTATGAACGCGATTGAAAGAAAACGGCTGAACCAAATCGGCTCAAATTTTGTGTTCAGTCGGCAAATCACCAATGAGCATCAAAACACCGGTATGAGAGAAATTGGTCCCACACTAACTATAGTTATCATAGCCAACAAAACACCATATACATTTTTTTCTCAAAAACGGACCGAAAGATTTGATTATATTTTTTACGTCGTCAAATCTTTATAACACAACGACGATATAAAATTTACCTATGCGCAAAAAATACGAGAGCAGCATAATAAATTGCCTAACATTTTGACGACAATGTATTTTCATGTGGCTTTTTTCTTATAAATCTCCCACATATGACTAACGACGTAAAAGAAAGCAGTTATGACCGATAACGATAATCCTGGAATTTTAGCTAATGTCGTTTTGTTGACTAACATTTTTTCAGTGTTCACCTTTTAATTCCAAAACATTAAACACGAACCTGCCCTTTAAAAAAATCACATTGGTAGTCCCAGTAATTACCTATGCGTCAGTTTTTAAATGAAGATCGTGGCATAAATATCAGTAGCCGGATAAATTCAATATGGTGGTCACAACACCAAATTTTGTTCTCAAAAATGGCTCTGTAAGGAACTTGTGTTCGTAACTAAATCTTTGAAGGAGAGGTTGTTTGGAAGAAACCAGACGGCACCTAACTCTTCAGTTAGCCCACGTACTAGTTTCTGAGGCGGGAAACTCTTTGATGGCCCCTAGCCACATTGGCTAGCCCACGTTCTAAGAGTATAAGGAAAAATATCAGACTGCCCCTAGCTTTTCAGCTAGCCCATGTACTGATATTAGGTAAGTGAAAAGGAGGGTGTAAAAAGTCTAAACGTACCTCGACTACGATTTTTTTCAATGGTGAGAAGAGTAAAAGGCTATAGATGTTGTTGACTTGAGGTTTACCCTCACCAGACTGCATCTGAGAGGGCTTGAAGGGCCTTTTATATAAGGGTCCCTCTCTCCCTCTCGCCTGTGAAGGGTCGCCATTCCTTCCCACCTCCGTCTGGTGAGGGCTAGCTCTTGTATTTCAATTATAGGCCTATGTACATGTGATGGTGGGTCGCCATAGGCTCTAACAGTTTTGATTGGATTTTTTTTTGTAAAGCAATAAAACGACAATACCATAAACTTTTTATGTGTGGGAAAATAACTTGAGCAGCACAAGAAGTTGTCAAGCACCTTGAAGAATATTTAAAATATAAATTTTTTTTACACAAAGTGTTTTCCTCATAAATTCCGCTCGTATGATATAACGTCCAATAAACTACCTATAGCGTTCCCAGACATTCCTGGATCCGAACCAGCTCGGTTTAATTATTAGCATTTCTCATAGTTTTTACTGGATAATTCCAAAGCAGCAAACGCGAACCTTCTCAGAAAAATTGCTAACATTTCAACGTAGAATGTTGACCAGTTCAGGTGCTTACGTGCAACAGTGGTTTTTGGAGGTCTCAATCCTCGCTCTCAATTCCACTACTAAACCTCAGGTTCTTTTTCCTTGCAGTAGGGTTTCGCTTTGTGGTAGAAAACTAATTTGATTGTCCGGTTCTGTGGCTCCTTTTCGCGTAATCTGCTATTGGTTCCCCTCCCACATTGGAAATGCCAGAAGCTAATTAAGCCTGATTCTGAGTCTTACGGTAACTCAGTGTGTTGGTAAAAACAGATCGTTTTAGGCATTGTCGTTTCATCTAATCTTACCAATAACGCCTTTGTCTTTTCTCCAACAGATTGGAACATACGTTGAAAAATTTTTCCTATCAGAGCTGTCAGGAAATGTCATTGACTTGTGCCCGGTTGGAGCGTTGACTTCCAAACCTTATGCCTTCACTGCACGCCCTTGGGAAAACAGAAAAACCGAGTCAATCGATGTTTTGGACGCCGTTGGATCCAACATTATCGTCAGTACGCGCACTGGGGAGGTCATGAGAGTCATGCCAAGGTTAAATGAGGTAACCAGATACTAGCCAGCTAATATTGAATTCATACTCTTCTTTTTTTCGGAGTTAATGGATGACGTTTCGTCTAGGAAATCAACGAAGAATGGATTTCAGACAAAGCTCGTTTTTCGTACGACGGACTGAAACGCCAAAGGTTGGTTACTCCAATGATCAAAGGTCCTCAAGGAGATCTCCTTTCCGTTGAATGGGAAGACGCTCTTATTGCTGCTGCTAAAGTAATTCCTATTTTCACTCATCCTTGAATGTTTAGTGTTGATACAACAAAGTATAAAATTCAACGTCATCCAACAAGTAACTCATTTACAAGTACGTTTTTAGGCTCTGAGAAATGCGAATGGAGAAGTTGGAGCTATCGCTGGCGGTCTGTGCGACGCCGAATCCTTGATCGCTCTCAAAGACCTCGTTAATCGTCTTGGAAGTGAAAGAGTCTGCACTGAATACACTTTCCCTACCGATGGATCTGGAACAGATTTGAGGTCTAATTACCTTCTCAACAATAAAATTGTGGGTAAGTCGATAAATGATCGTAATTTATTTCAGTCTGCTAAGATAAGACGCAGCAAAGGAGAGAGTGCAACAAAACGCTCGCTCCTACTGTCGGGGAAGTAAAACATGTAAGAAGAATGTTAGCAGTTGTGTGGACAGTAAAAATAAATTTATTTGGAATTTAATTGCTTTTATCGGAGAAAGAAACGGGGAAGGAGGATAGGTATGGGGACTAATGTGGTTGCGCGCCGTACTTTTTTTCCATGAATCAGTGCAAATACCTGTGGGGCTCGAAGCCCGGAGCAGCACACGTTGTTTCACTGTCAGAGAGCCAGAGAAAATGACGAAAGTGAAGGAAATGAACAATAAATTGAAATGGTTAAAATAACTCGTTTGTGTACATAAAAGGGAATAACTTTAGGGGGGAAACTCCGTGAAAATGGTAAACAAGTTAGGAGAGTTGAAGGCGGCAATTACGCACTTACGGATCAAACATGCGAAAAAAGGTATTAAAAATAGGTAGATCAGGTTAGAAAAACCTAGGATACTGGTGACCCAGTTTATCTACTGGCTTCAGAATGTGATGTAAGAGCCAAGCGTCCGAGTGAAGAGCTTGCGGAGACAAGTGCGAGATTATTATGCAGCCAATTCAAAGAGCTGAAAATCGCAGGAACGAGCCAGCGATGAAGCGGGGGGGGGACCAACCGTTCAAATAACGACACTCGCGCACTGGTGCGCTTCGATCGATGTAAAAAATTAATACTTGTTGTTTAGAGTTCTAAACCAAAAGATCTGTGTGAACCGAAGACGATGGAGCGTAGAATTCATTGGCAATTGGTAGTGATTGGCTCCAGGTAGGTACTTTCATTCAAGCAGCGTCTCTATTCTATCGTTAATCTATCTTGAAAGGAATGAATTCGAGGCTCTGGAAACGATAGAAATTGGAAATTGAAATGATTTGTGATTAAAATCAATATGGGATAACCTTGTAGCTGTGGAGCTGAATGAGGTCACACAGATAGCGAGGAAATTTTGTTTTTGTGTAATTTTGTGTTGACGTTTGTAATGACATGTGCCCGGTTGGAAGCAGTGTCGAGTATGGTTGACTGGTCAGATCCTTCCTTCACAACAATTTCTGAGCCACAACACCATTGTTGAGAAACCGTCATCAATTTTGGAAAAATCTATAATTTCCTTCCAGGAGTGGAAGAAGCTGACTTGGTGTTATTGATTGGAACGAACCCCAGATTCGAAGCTCCCCTCTTCAACTCTCGAATCAGGAAGAGCTGGGTTCACAATGAATTAGACGTCGCTCTCATTGGGCCGTCGGTGAATTTGACCTACGACTACGAGGTAATAAATGATATTATTTGTTACATGTGTGCATAAAAAACATACGTATTCAGACTAAAATTACACTAAAATGCTATCTAGTTGTGTTCGCACGCTTGAATTTGGTGAAAAAAGATAAACATGCACATCCTATCACACTTTCAATAGTTTGGAGGTAACTTGAGGCCGACGTTAATTAATGTTGTCGTTTTCAGCACTTGGGAGACTCATCTGGGATCGTTAAGGAGCTTCTAAATGGATCCCATCCTTTCAGCGCCAGGCTAAAGGCAGCGAAGAAGCCTATGATTGTTCTCGGCTCTCAACAGTTAGAGCGGGCCGACGGGGCTGCTCTACTCAGCCAAGTTCAACAGCTAGCTCTGAAACTGGCGACAACGGCTACAGCTGAGGTTAGGATTGATTAGCTGCTATTTGTTTTGTGTGGTTTAAGCTTGCATTCGTTCTATTTCTCTCTATTTGTGTCAGTTCTTCATTCATCACCCCGTTATTTTTCACTTCTGTCAATGTTGGAATCTGTTTCATTTTTCTTACTTTTCAAGTTTGGTCATTGTTACATTTGTGTTATCTCTTTCTCCCCCCCCCCCTTTTGAGTGCTTCGCGACCTTACAATTTCTTGCTCGGGGTAGGTACGCCCACATCTGTCAGGAAGGATCCTTAAACCACCGAAGAAGAAAAAGGGAGGGCCCACATGACGTGAAGGACTGTAGGGGCATTTCATTTCTGGTGCGAAGGGACATTTTGGTTGCGGTGTTGAAATCCCAGTCATGTCTGGTGATATGGAGAGGTGACGCAAACGCTGCTGCCTAGAGACTTGGGTCCTAGACAGCCAGAGTGGGAGGCTGAAACTAGAAGCAGCAGTGGAACAAGTTGGGTAGGCACTCACTGCCAATGGTTCACGTTCTGTGTGCAAGAATGCTCGTATGTTTGGCACAAAATGACAGGTAGACTTAACCTCTTGCACATAATGAGCCAATGGGCCGTTTGTTTAGCCTGAGTCGTAACATTTTGACGATGCGTTTTAGAAGTTTTGTTTTTCCTCAGGATGGCTCCAAATGGAAAGTATTGAACATCCTGCAAAACGTTGCTGCACAAGTAGCAGCTCTAGATCTTGGATACAAAGCTGGCGCCGCATCCATCAAGAAAAACCCTCCTAAAGTTCTGTTTCTTCTGGGCGCTGATGAAAACAGAATTTCTCAAAGCGACCTCCCCTCTGACGCCACAATCATCTACCAAGGTAGGTCATTATATCTTTCTATCACGCACATCCATTTTGATGTCCAGAAGTTGGGAATGAACTAAAATTAATAATGCTTGAAAGTAGTTTGAGAGAATTTTGAATTGTCACTAAGAAAACCAAATGCTCTGTAATTTGACATGCCATAATATAGCTGTGATCTTGTACGAATATAGGGGAGAATAAACAATAACGGTAATTACCGAATGTAATTGGACAGGGAGTTTTATTCGCAATTATTACCGCGACGAACAGAGGAACTGGGTGGGAGCTAACATAAGCACAGGGGACATACACCACACGACAGCTCCACGGCACACTTTGGTTGTTGCCTTCATTCAGCGGATTGTCAGAAATATATTTATGGAAGTTATATTACTAGCCTAGGTACTAGTTTGATGTAAATCGTTAGAACCGCCTTTTCAAAAAAAAAAGAAAAAACCTCCTTTTGCACGTATTTTTCGAATTTTCACACGTATCTTCATAGAGACTGAAGATGCATAATTAGAATTTACCTTGAAAACAGAACAGAGCAGTTTTCGAAATAACCTCTCTTTTGGTACATCCTCAACAACTCTTCACGAAAATTGCCCATTACCTTATTTTGTACGCTTCCAACACGTAACGAACTAAATACAAAATAACGAGCTCAACCGATTCAGCCGTTCTCTCGCAAAGCTGACTACAGACCAAGATTCTCTCAAAACGTAAATGTCCATGAAAACTCGAAGTTTTTCGCGTGGGAGTACAACATTTTGCTTGCCCGCTGGGCAGCGGCATGTAATATCCAAACAGTAATCTCGGCTATAAGTCTAATGATAATCGTTTCAGGGCACCACGGTGACGCTGGAGCCGCGATGGCTGATATTATTTTACCCGGAGCTGCGTACACAGAAAAACAAGCCACCTACGTCAACACTGAGGGCCGCTCCCAGCAGACGCTAACTGCAGTTTCACCTCCTGGTATGGCCAGAGAAGACTGGAAAATCATCAGAGCTTTGTCCGAAGTACGTTCTTCATATTTATACTACTCTGAAGTGGATGATTTCGGGCGTTGAAAGAGAAATGAGAAAATAAGGGAGATGAGAGAAGAATTGGTGTGATAAAACTGTGCTGTGTGCGCTCACTGAAAAACAATTATTATTAATTAGAAGTTTGCGCTTCTGTTTACAACTGAGCCAACAACCTCTACTTGCTGAATGAATCAAATCTTTATTCCGTTGCAGCGACACACACAAAAAAATAGGTTACGCCCCACAATAATTAAATTTATATGGTCCTCGACTGACTCGTGGAGGAGGAGTGGGCCTCAAAGGAAATAAAAATGGAAACATGATGTTTTTGTCAGAAATTTCCATCCCCTCAAACGAAGTATCTTTCCCTAAATCACAAACAAAAAACAAGCGTACAGTAAGATCAGAGTGGAGACCCTTAACAAAAGAAATGAATACATTTGTACGTATCATAAATTTGAATTGAAAAAAATTGATAGTAAATTTGGTAATTGAGTTTTTAAAGGGTTGTGCTTACCTCGGAGCCGACAATGAAATTAATGCAATTAAGTATTTTAACGTTTTCGGCTGCTTTGATGAAGAACAAACAAACAATCACTACAATGCGAAAACTAAGACCGCCACCGTTTTCATTCACCTGAGCAGTGGCGGGAAAGGAGGGTGCTTGAGGGCGAGCGATGAAGAGCATCCTTTGAAGTTCACTACACTATTAATAGATGCCTAGGAAATCGATAATACTCTTGATGATGGGCGCAGACACGTCTGTTTTCTCATCAAAATAACTGTTCCTTAACACCCATAAGAGAGTTGTATCAATCGAAAGTCATGGAGGTTACGTTATCATGCAAGACCCAGGGCACTCACTCAGCATTCACCGAACCTGTGGAAGTTCAGCAGGTTGTCATTTAGCCAGTTTCCACGTGGATGTGTTACCCTAGAAAATCCGTACCATCTGGAAGGAGTTCTTAATCTGGTTCCACTCTGTACTTAGATGGCAATTTTCTAAGGGAAAGATCAACTGTGGCTACTTTTTTATTGTCATTAACTTCTTTACAAGCTAGCAGTTGAAGCTGGCAGGTTTGACTGCTCTTTCAACAATCCTTGCTCTGTGTAGTGAGAACCACAGTTGAGCATCACATGGTTCCTTGTTCCCTCCACTCTAGAGTTGCAATATGTACAGAGTGGAAAGATAGAAGAAGCGGAGCTGGTCATTGAAGTCGCTATGTTTCATAAGAAACTGGCTCGTCCTGCGATCTGGTTCTACCCACATTCTCCTAAAATTTTCACAGATGTTGAGAATAAAATCGTATGTCTCATGTCTTTTTGATGAAGATTATTTATCTAATGCCCAGTCATTTAACGTGACAAGTTTTGGTTCAATGGAGAGGACTATGCTGATTTTGAGCCACTTTGCAATCATACACTCAACGTTGAAGTCAACTGTTAACTGAAAAGTGATCACTTGGAGAGCTTGGATGCTGACTTGCTGCTTGCCTTGGTGATCCGCAGGCCTTATCTCGTGAGTTGGTCCTGAAATAAGATGTTTGGAGTTCTTCACTCCTGCAGCATTTCCGATCACTAAGGGACACGCTGAACAATGAAGTGACCCTACAACCCCCCCCCCCCCTCCACCACGGATGATGAATCTAGTCTGTGCAAGATGCTGTCTCATTTCTAGTGATTCCTTTACACTCCCTCACCAGTTTTGACGTTGTTCTGTAGTTCGTCAGCCCCTTGCAGGACACTTGACGATCAGTCATTATTTTGATAGTTTTATTGATATATCCTTTTTCATGAACTATAGCATGATACGAGCATTCAAAACCCCGTTGGAATGGGACTCCTTATCGACACTCCAGAGCTTGTACCCTTCAGGGGTTTTAGATCCATCTGTGCAGTTGTTGACACCATTTGAAGGCCCAAACCGACTACTTTCATTGCTCCACAGGCATTCATTGCTCGGACTACGCTTCACACTTTCTGTCAAGACACTACCTACATCCACATTCTTTTTTTTTTTTTTTGGTCAAATTCTTTTTATTTTTTTGAAATTAGATTACATTGCCTCTTGAAATTGAGTTTTTGCTTGTTGACAGATTCTGGGTACTAAGCTGCCTTACGACAACTTGAATGAGATTCGATGTCGCCTCGATGAGGTCTCTCCCAATCTGACGAGATACGGTGAATCAGAAGAGTCCAACTACTTCGCTCAAAGCGCGGAATTAGCACAGGTGAGCGATTAGAAAATTGGCCGAATTTTGATGTTTACTTTTAGAAACGAAACGTTTTCATGGATTGTAGCGTGAACATCTGTAGGCTTTCTAGTGTGGCCCTGTGCGAGTTTCAATCGCGTTCCAGTTTACAACTGTTGACACTCTTTTTTTTGAGGTGGAAGTGAATGAGGGATGGGCAGTGTGCCGTGTTTAGATGGCCATAGGATAGATTATCAACCCTTCCAGGAAATAAGCCAATAACTCTTCACTGCTCTCCAACGTGATATTTCAAGCTGCTTGACTTTTCTTTAGCTGCCAACCAACGATGGCGCTCGTGCAATGTGTACCTACCACCATTCAGCGGGTCATTTCTATTACAATGGTCATGGCATTGAGCTAAAGTTATAACGGCATCATGTTAGCCCTTTTTACCTCCATATTCCTCCCTTCATCCCTTCATTCCTCCCTTTCTCTTTGATACAGTGTTGATCCTCTTCTTTTTTGATGGTGGTACAGCTGCTCTTTATATATTCCACTGACGGCGTCTAAACTCTTTCTTGGGACTATTTACCCTGTTTTATTTGTACTTCGCCCCTTCTTGCACACACCCCTACATCTATGAGCGGGATCTACAAGAGAGAAAACTATACGCTGCTCTAGTCATTTCCGAGTATGAGATTTTTATGTTACTGTCGAATCGTTGGAAACTGTTCATATTGAAAACTTCATCAAAATAAGTCATTTTTTAGCTAGGAAATATTTTGTGTTTTGATCACTACGATAACTATAGTAAGGTTGGCACCACTCGAAAGCTATTTTTGCGTTCCGTGTTTACTTTGTAGGTCAAACATCAAGTTTGAGCTGGTTTGATTCTACTGTTCTCTTCTAATTTCGTTCATGTGCAGATGGTTTTCTCAAATCTTGCTTTTCAGTCTCGTAAATACCATTAGTACATATCTGAAGAAGACTGAAATAGATGTTCATTAAAACTTCTACTGATTAAATAGTTTTCCTTCCTACTTCGTGGGGCTAAGGAAAGTTAAATATCTGGTGCTAGTTTATGGTTAGGGTGGAACGTAGCTCAACATTCTACGTAGAAAGTGGTTACGTTTAAAGTTCCGGAATTTATTAAGTTGCTCCTGTTGGTGTGGGTCGCAACTTCCACGGTTTTATTAGCTGTATGAACAAGGAGACAAAGTATTAACAGGGGATAAGATTCACAAAAAGGGCGTCAGCAGTTAGCGAAGTCAGAGAGGCAAAATAAAACTGGTGAAGGTATAGGAAAGGTGAGTAGGCTTCAAACGCCGAGCTGCAACTTCGTTCCTAACACTCCCACTTATCTGAAGAAAGCTCAAATTTTGTTCGAGGTATTTACATCACTTTCTTTTTCTTTTTTCATCTTTCTTTCTTTTTCTATGTATCAATTTTCAGTGAGCTGCTCCCAAGTTTTCTGGTGAAATTCTTTGCTGGCCCCAATGTACGTATTCATAGATTTTCGTCCGGTGCAGTAGATGAGTTGATTTTACAGTGTCTCAAGATTCAATACTTGAAATCGACCCTCGAGGGTGCTGCTTCCTAAGTTATCACACATTTCACTATCAATGATAACTAACAGCGAGCTTGGGTGGAAGGTAGCCTCTTCTATAGCCTTTGCACACTATAGAACAAAAAGTTTACAAGGTGAACTTGTACTCCTGCGTCATTTGCCATATAAAAAGTTCCGCCTCTCAAACATGAGCGAAGGAGGCGAAATTCTGTTTTAACACTTAGCCCGTCGTTAATTTTTTGTGCTGATGTTTAAATCGTTTCTTGTTTTGTATTTTGTTTAGAGTGTTTCCGGAAATTTGAGCTCGGAGCCCCTCGACGTCAAACACAAAGAGCTTAAAGATTTCTACATGACTGATCCAATCAGCAGAGCTTCAACGACGATGGCCAAGTGCGTGCAAGCAGCTATGAAACAGAAGGAATCCAAGTATTACGAAGAGTGTCGAGCGTAAAAAAAATCCATTCCTCATTAGCTATTTGATGTACCATCGTATTTAATTACAAATTATTTGAAAAGTTCTCTTCGTAGTCGATGTACACTTTGCGCAGTCTGATTGATTTTCCTACGATCCGTCGCTTCTACTGTTGGATTACATTTATGAACTCTTTGTAATTTTTGTTGAAATCTTGTCCTCAAATACAAGAAAAATTTGTTTTTAAGTGATTTCGATTTGTGTATTTCAAACCTCACGAATCAATTCGAGGCTGTAAAGCTCTAAGTATGAAGCATTAATTTAAGCCTCTTGTGCTAAGCTCATCTACTGTAAATAGACAAAACGATATAGTTTTTTTTCAGTTTTATTTGTGAAGGCTCTAGGCTCGCTCCTTTTTTAAGCGATGGAAGGTCTTAACAACCGATTACCAGAAACAGGCAGTCTCTAAATGAATTACATTTTTTAACATTAGGGCTCCCCCTCATTTAGTAGGTAGTGGTTTGGCAGTTCTCAAACGAGAGGCAGTAGGAGTAAATAGGACCTACCAAACTTTAAATTTTCTGCCTTGCCGGCTTCTGGGGCTTGTTGAGTAGTTAGGCACAGTGAAAAGTTATGGTCATGGTTAGCTATGGATGGTGGCATCGCCCCTTTCCAGCAGAGCAGCTGTTTCGGAGTACAGGGCCTGTAATAAGTAGCTCTATTTTTGTCAGGTGCGGCAAGTTGAACGACTGCCGGTGTGCTGAGAAGTCATGGAGGACGCATCTCATGTCCTCTTTGCCTGCCCCCTCTACACGGACGTGTGGGTGAGGGTGTGGTTACCTCCCATGGAGGGGGGGGGGACTGTCACTCTTATCGCTGACAGAGTGGCTATCGAAGACCTTCACTCAAGCGTTGTGCAGCAAACACGCAACACTCCTTCCTGTGTGCCTCCCATGCCAGAGAGTGGAGCAGTCCCTGCTTCATACCCACGAGCCAGCAGGCCCAATCGGACCTGACTTGTTTCCCCGGTTTGGTGAAAGGATATAGATCTAGTAACAGTTGGTCCAGCGATTATTAATGGTGAGGTGTAAAGGACAACATGCTCTTCGAGAGTTGGTAAGTATTAGTGGTGATAATTGAAAGAAAACGGATGGACACAATCTTTTCCAATCTCATATGTAGGCACGCCCAAATAACTGTACGAAAAAATTCAGTCGAAAACGGTTGTAATTATATAAGAAGTCAAAACACCAAGTTTCTGTTTTTTCAAAAACTCCGTTAACTTTTGAATAAATGTTTTTGTATGGACAGTTCCAAATGACACGATAGTGATATTAATTTTTCCAGGGAAGCACAACTACGGAACTACCGTGGTTTACATAACGTTCAACAGAGAGCGCTAACACCTCGAAAACAGAAATTTCCACATCGTAGTTTTCAAAACCGGAATTCATAAAATCCGTTCCTCACGCGCAATGAATGTAACCTTCTTTCGAGAGCACTAAACAACAACAACATCACAGCTGCCTCCGTGGGGGGCTGATTCGCTGCCGTTGCGCTCGTTCTCAAGTTTTTTGGTGGGGCCGTCGTGATGTTAAACGTAAAAGTGAGGTGATAGTTGTTGTGACAAGGAGCATGAACTTTTTCGTACGGGCGTTCCAAATCGCGACAATCGAATAATCCTTGTCAACAAACCTTGGCCGAATAATGTAGTCATTCGTCTTACCTGGACAGTTCTCAACGCTTGACCATGAATTCGTATGACATAACTAATTTGATCCAGTGGAAAGTAAACCCGAGCGACAATGTCGTCACTGTATCCTTTATTTCGTTGTAATTGTTGTGCCAACTCGTAATAATTCTTAGAAACGTTTCACCTGCGTCGAGTGCCTTTGTTTGAATGCGTAAATGACGTCATCAGTACGCTACATTTACAGTTCAATTAATGATGTTCTGCGTTTCGCCAATTGTTATTTTGTGCTCGTTCTCGTAATATTCGTTTTGTTCTCCTGCTTGTGTAATTGTGCGCTTGAAAGTGTGCGCGGAAAATGAACCGAAGAGCCTGTTGAGTTGCTAGCTGTACAATGTACTGTTCTACTGTCACATCGGCACTTTTCATTCTAACAGGGCACCAAGACTGCGTAAGTATCGCAAAGGCAGAACGCTAAGAAATAACAGGTTCGTAATAACGCGTTTAAAGGTTGTTGGTAACAAACAGCCCCAAGGTGCACATACTAACATTACCGCCGGCAGACCCAACCTTATCAGTGTTTGTGTGAATAGTCTGAAAGTGGCGACAGGGTGCAGTGACGTTTAAGGCAACGATGAATGCATCAATGAAGTCATGTTAGACCATGTTTTTCGTAGATAGTGCTGAAATGAACTCTGATTGCGACCCGAAAGTTGACGAACTGACGAGCTCTGACCCTCATTTCACGCTCTCCTTCTACAAGCTTGTTCTTATCTTGAGGCATCTTAATATTTTACGGCATAAAAATGAGGAAATATGCGTGATCTCTCCCACTTACATTCTGTAGAATTCATGTGATGACTAACCATTCATTTGATGAACTCGGCATTCAAAATACCATTCCTTAACGTTATTTTTTGTAGTGTGTCACAACCAGCTTGATGCAAGGATGGATGCGCTCTACGCGATACCTTGCAATCGTTACCAATGGCTGCGCGTCCGCGCTTTTTGTTTTCACTTCATTGAGAAGCCCACCCTCCACCTTCCAGGAGCTAGACGTGGAAAGGATTGTCCCTTTTGACCTGAATTTCAAGTGCGACTTAGGTGAGTTTCGACTTGAAATAGTTTCGTGTATATTATTAATTTAAGTTTGAGCATAAACCTTTTATTGAGCAATAACTCCGTGAAGTTATCCCCCATTAAGTGCAGATACATATTGTCAGGACAGTGACCTCTTAAGTTAGCTGGAGATTGTCTGGCTTGTGAGGAACCTGTACCCCCTGGAAGCTATAAAACAGTAATATTTTTACTTTCCTCAGTCCTACAAAGCAACATGGAAAGTTGCGTTTTTAAAACGAGAACGATTTGAGAAAATGGTCAGTGGCTGAACACCATGGGAGGCCCAAGTAGGTGGACAGAAAAATCAGCCCAAAATGAACTATAGCTATCATGGTGATCATAACACAAACTTTTTTTTCCTAAAAAAATGGGGTGTATAGTTTGGGTGCAAGAGAGGGGGAGCTTGCAATGGAGTATGAAAAATGAAAGGATGAATGGAGGACTGTAACTTTGATATAACATAGCGAACAAGAGAAATGAGTGTGAGTGAGAATTTATGGGTGCCACAAAGAGGTGTCTGAATAGGGAAACTGGGTTGTGTGGACGAGACGAGTGAAAAGCGCGAGAGCTGAAAGACGAATGTTTTTGGGTTGGGTCTGGGACGGGCGGTGAGTTGGAATTTAAGAAGAAGAGGATAACTGAGTGGTGAGAAATGAATGTTCTGGAAAATCCCCGAAAGCGTTGTCGCCACACTAAGCTGCTTGTGGGTAGGAGAAGCCGACTGAATGAGCAGTTCGGACTTTCCCATGGGTACCATCACAAGGACTTCAGGTTAGAAACAGCTGGACTGAATGCAGCGTGGTAGGGCTGGAACTCAAGATGTCAACTAATTCAGCCTGCTTCGAGCACTGATTACATTTTTTGTATGAGTAGTTCCAAACAACGTGCCAGTGCCATAAGTTTTTCCACGTTTGGAGGTAAAGTTCTACAATACGTCGTCTCAGCTGTTACGATTCACCATTTACCACTTGGCTTTGACTTTTGTTTGGTTTCGAGTCAAACGAGTATATTTTGTGTTCAGTCAGCGGACTCTGCAACCACCTTTTTCCGTAATCTCGAACGTGCCTCATGGCTGTTCCACGGGCATTCCAGGTGTGTTTCAGCTCAGTGTTTCTATGTGGAACTATACCAAAATCAGTTAGTAATACAATTCACTCTCCGATTTATAGAGTTCAATCGCAGTTCCCTCTACGTTCGAATTTCTGAACGCGTCCCTTTTCATAAAATTCATGCGGACATTTTAATGCATCAACTACGCCATAATAAAAAATGGCAGTGGCATAAATCGCAGAAACCCAATAAATTCTGCAACTGAGCGCTACCAGTTTTTGTGTAGAACGTGGAGCGACCTTTAAGTTCATAGAAAGTGTACAACGTGAGTGATAAAAATCGCCGAACAACAACGCAATGAAAGTTGTTTTCGTGTGTTTTACTGCAGCGCTGTAAAATACATTTTCTTCGAATTTTGGTTAAATCGTACTGCTTGAAAGAACGCCCCCCCCCCTTGTTTATGTCTGTTGGCTTTGTTTGGGAGGGATTTTATGTCCCGACTTTTGCCCCAGGTCGTGGCACAGCGTTTTTGATTTAACGTGTGTTAGCAACTGTCCTTCGGACATTGTTTCGAGGAATGATCCCTCAAAGAATGGTTTATAAATTGTCCTGTAGTATTGTATGCTCAATTCGTTACTTTATGCGACAGTTGTTTCTCTTTCCAAGTCCCCTTCGTCTTGACTGTTCCACCCCCACTCCCTTAATCAATCCAATTAAAGGCCACCCTTCTGAGCTCCGTAATTCTTTGCTCTTGACCTCCTCGTCCACGTTTTACACCCCTTCTTTCAAATCTTCCCGAGTATTGTCACGCATTTGTCTTTTGAACGTCGTCTGTCATTGTGTCGCAGAATCGGAGACACGAGACGAGGGACCCGACCTCTTTTTGGCCATCACGCACGAACAACTCAAACTTCTGTTCGTTCTGGATTTGGGAGAAAAATCCAACATGTTCGTTTCGGAGTTGTACAAAGCTACAGAAAGTGAGTTCTGATGTTATAATGCATCTTTTAGATGTTATGTGTCAATAGTTGTGAAATTCAATCACATCTTTGCTGGTTATTTACAACATTGTGGCCTGGTTCCTTTTTTTTTATTTTTAAATTTCTTAGTCCTACGAACTAGGGAGAAATATTATGTGATCGGATGAAAACCGATAATCATTGAGTTTCGAGGACTTCTCCCGAAAACCACCGTTTGACCAAAATTGTGTTTCAGTTTGTGATTACGATTGGGATGAAAGAGTTGGATCGAAGTTGATATTTAGCTTACAGCTCACTAATGTGATGTCAAAATAAGGGTGTGAGCAAAATCGGTTCAAAACTAACTATCAAAACGACTATCATAGTAATCAAAACACCAAATCTTTATTTTCCCAAAAGTACGACCTTGATTTACATTTTTGTATGAACTGCTCCAGATAACGCGACACTACCATATATTCTCATATGTGGAAAAACGACGAGAGTAGCACAATAAATCATCGAAAATTTCGAAGAAAATTCAGTTGTTTTTCCGTTTTAGCTCCGCTCAAATGCTACAAAAATTAGCGTGGTAGTCCAAATAGCTATAAGGTAGAAGTTTAATAATAAGGAGCAACCTCGTAAATGCTTGAATTGAAATAGTAGTTTTCTTGTTTTAATAATTTTTTGTAGTAATTCTCCCATAATTTCAGACAAATCATTTTGACAGTCCATTGGTTTCTGAGTTAAAGCCATGTTTAAGTATGAGTGGCACAATACATTCTGGAACTTCATGAACCACTACTGTGCATTGATCACTCGTGTTACTCTCTAGAAGTGCACAACCTGTAGCCCTCTGACATAACCCCATTTTTATCATGAATAGACTTTTATGGGTTTTCCATAATGTCAAAAGCAGCTGCTACTAATGCTGCTATGAGGTGGCCGTCACAAATGTGATTCCCTCATCCAATTCTGGTATTTCGTGGGAGGATTTCCATGTAGAGAAGACACTGCAGCTGGTTGATTTAAACCCCCATGAGTATATTATAAAAATTGGTCGGTGGTTATATAGGCTGTCCACTTATGTGCATCGATTTTTATGAACCACCATGCTATGCTAATCTGCAGCAGACCTGTACTGCCTCTGGCCCTACGAATTATTTACTCCATTCTCCTCCGAATCGCTGCCAATATGAATGGAATCGTCTCAAGCTCAACATTATACCTCTTCTGCGCGCTTGAAAAGATTTTCTGCGTAAGCTTGACATTGTTGTGCTGTTGCGACTTGCAAGACAGAAGGGCTGACAAGGATGGAGATAGTTGTTTTAGTGGACGATAAAAAAGGCGTCCTTTTGACTACTATTCTGAACGATACTTCTAGCCTTAACAGTTAGTTAGGTGCACAATGGGAAACATTCTGAGCATAAGGGACTTATAGTTCACGCCAAGGCCGTGAATGTGAATGAAATGCCTTATTTTATATTTCGGTTAGGCCGAGGACATTTAAATAATTCGTTTTATTTAAACAAAATAAAACCAATTTTCAATTTCATTCAAACGTTTTTCGTCGTGCGAAAGAAGAAGGAGGTCCTCGACAATTTCACTGGTTTATGTTTTAAAATTTTTCTTTGCAGAGGTAAATCTCGGAAATGGATTCCTAGAATTTGGGTGGCTTCAGAAATACAATCCTTCGTGCAAGTTGGAGCAAACGGAAGAGGAAGCAGAGGAGGAACAGACGGAAGTGAGTGTCTTTAGTTTGAACATTCGCAGTTTGTGTTGACGATATAGGGAAACGCAGCATTTCATGGGTTGATTGAAATGTGTGTGTGTACGGGAGGGGGGGGGATAAAAGGAGGTTTTGGGACAGGTACACCTGGACATAAGATCAACAGCGATGATGCCAAGCTATGCTTATTCTGGAGGGACAACCTAGCAGTGTTGCTCCCCCCCCCCCTTACCCACATTGGCCAGCCATCATGAACATGGTGTGACCCTCGGGAGCACACATCTGTAACACATGATTATCAATTATAATTTTTCATCAGTCTAACTAAATACTCAATATGAGAAGCGCTCGAGGTGGAGGAGGTGGCACATTCCATAAAAATTCTGCCTGAGATCGTTATCCCTGAATCTGGTGTGACTTCAGCAAAGCTGGTGTGCTGTGTGCCACTTTGTTTTCCTGGGGAGGTGTTTAAGGATGCATAGTCCATCATTGACGCACCGTGTTTAGGACAGCGTTCAGAATTCGTCCCATTCCCCAACAAGGAGAACACTAGGTCATTTACCATCAACTCATGTGCTTGGGGGAACATCAAACACAGGCTAAAACTTGGTCTATTTTTTCCTTCTCACAGCTCAATCGTGAATGCCTCACGACCTAAAATTTTTTATTAGGCTTTCATTCTCCTCTTAAATCTCATCACTTCCTTTTTTCTCCAGTTATACACTCTGAGTAATTTCCTTGCCAGTGAAGAAAAAGATAAAAGGGAACGAGCAAACGCCGAGGGAACAGTGACTGAAGTGTCTTATTGTGGCCCATTGCCCATCTTCCCATGGTGGGTAGTCTACTCAGAATGAGTGCTGGAATCTTCCAGTCCCCCGTGCGTATTGGAAGATCATTCTCCATTCCATTTCTCTCAGTGGTGTGCCTTGCACAATCCTTTGGCCTAGCCTGTCCGGTTTGTTTCCAAGCTACAATGAACACTCCAACAGGAAGTGTTCCATCGTTTCCATTTCACCTCATGGACGTTGCGTGAAAAAAGGGGATTGATTCTGTGTGGAATCTTTCCCTTTGAATAGCTTCCACAGTTCTTCTCAATTGAATCTTGTTTAGGTTCAGCACCCAGTTAGTCCATTTTGGTTTATTATTCATTCTGAATAATAACCCTATGTTTCGGTCACGAAAAATTTTTTACACCCCTCAAAATTTGATACTTTACGTTTCAAGACATGGAGATTCCAAATTTGCAATGTCCGTCCGCCGTCCGGGCCGCTTTGTGCCTTTAACGTGGTCTAAAAAATTCGTTCTTTCGCCCAAAAATCCGATTTGGTATCTAGTTGTGCCCGCCATCTCGGCAATCTGATCGGACGAAGCCCTTGGTTGTAATGGGCAAAAAACGGTTAAAAAAATTAACGAAACGCAGTACAACGCGGGAGCTACAGCATTTCGTGGTTTGAACTCCCCTGCCCCGCCCGTCACATTAAAAAACTCGAGGCGAGCGAGCAGCGCGCCTCCCGCTCGCTTCCCTCCCAACACTCAACTCCCCTTTCGCCTTTCGCTTCGAGCGCCCCCGTTCCAATTTCCCCGACGTTTTGGTTTTAATACGATTCAATTTTTTTAGATTCTTTTGTTTCATTCTCATTTTGTTTTTTTTCATAGATTTTTGGTTAAATTTTGATATTAGTATTTAGCGTGCATGTTTTCATATTAAAATTCAGTTTTTTCTAGATACTTTCGTTTTTTTTTGTTTATTTTAATATTACGATTCAGTTCTTTTCGACCTTTTTTTGGGTTTAATTATGATATTTTTCGATGCTGAAGCGAACAGGATGGGTCTCGGAGCATTAATGCTAGGTCAAGCTGATTATCCGAATAATAAACCGTTGTGTAATAATTTGCAGGGTTTTCATTGGGTTTGGTGGTACCTTCTGTTTTTGGCGAATATGGGCGCCCTAATGGTTGGCGATTTCTTCAAGCACTTTGTCTTACATTTCCCTGTTTATGATTTTTTTAAATTTATTTGCTGCATTGTTGTGGATGAGAACTCTGGCGCCCAGAAGTGTTCCATGGAACTTGCTTTGGTCATACGCTCATTTCCCTGCCTAGCCCTTCTAGGCATGCACCCAGCTATCCATTTTAATATTGAGTTCCATCGTTGTTTAAGTTGCCTTTTGGAAGTTTTTTTTTGGATTAATTCTGCTCATCGCTCATGTTGCCTCGGTTCAACCAATTCTTGTTGAACAGACTGCTTATTGCCATTTATTCTTTATAACGTTCTAATTAAGTGTGTTTTTGTCTCTAGCCAAGCGAGGTGCGCAAGGTAAGATTTGTTAGCGTACATTATTTCTCATTGTACTGTAAGTCTTCAGATCCAGTTTCCAAATTACTATGAGCTCATAGTTAGGTTGACGTTTTTTTTTTGCTATTTGTAGTTGTGTTGAAGAGCGGATGCAAAAAACAGGGCGATGAAGGGATAAATTCCATAACTTCAAGTTCTACCAGTTTTTACGTAGAATGTTAGTTTTTCTTTTTAGATGATTGCAACCGAAAAAAATCCTCACTGCCAGTTTAAATAGGCTGAGTATGTGGCGTCCATGAGCCGCCTCATGTCCTTCTGGTCCACTTCCAGTCTGTCATTGCTAGTCACTGATGCAACCTTCATGTGTACCTCTGGCCGCAGGAAAGGTACTTGGAACACTCCAAAGTGTATCAGAGCCAGACTCTCCCAAGGACACAGTGTGGGCTTTGTTGACTCCAACCCATCCTCGCAGAATCGACAGCTCTGTACCTCTGGCTTGCCAAGAGTGGACAGTGCACCTTAAACAGGCTACATAGCATCTGTTTACTTTCTCTCTCCTGACATTCAGAGCAGGTTGCTCTCCACTCCTCAAGCCTGTGCAGTATCGTGCAGTGAGGGGCTTACTTAACCCGTCTGGCAAGGCCCAGGTCCGACGTGTGTATCACCAGCTAGTATGTGGAGAGTAGCTAGGCCGCGCAAGACTTCCAACTCAGCTGTAGGGGTCGTATGCACACCCTGTTACAGCTAAAAAGGTGTTTGGCGGCAGCTGCACTGTCTTCTTTCCATTAGAACAGGGCACATTAGTAGGGCACTTTGCAATATTGCCTTTTCAGTAAATAGGACTAGGGCTAATTTTGTCTGGATTGACATACAATCTCTGGTCATTACGCCATCTTTGTACGGTGTTCATGGTGAATCACATTTACCAACCACGTTTACTAATTTTCAGTTTGCAGCCCTCCCACCCCAGTAACTCCAGGAGGCAACCAGAGCGGGGGGCATACGCTCATTGGCCTGACAGACAGTCCCCCTGTCTAACAAGCAGCATGGAGCATTTCCCCCCATCTCAGACCATTAAGTTATGTTTTACCAGGCATACGAACCGAACGAAAAATATATTGCATCATTAGCTAGATTGTACGCAGGCCTAAGGAAGTTCATTTGATGCATTGCACCAGATAGTTTGAGAAAGGACGGTTGTGGACTTGCTGAACATCTGAGGACGAGCAATTGGAACAGAAACCATCAGTGCTGTCAACAACAACAATGATAGAGGATAGGTGCAGTGTAGAACGGCCCTAGAGATAATTCTAACATTCGTGGCTGAATGAAATTTAATGAATCCAACTCGAGGCGTTAGAGAAGATGAATTCAATTTTGAGCCCTCGTTTCTTTTTCAGCTGATGGAGAGCCCCGACCTGTCGATAAATCGAGAGAGCATAGCTAAAGGAGCGAGCCTTATCGCGGCGAGGGAAGCTGTCATCAAATACCAGATGTCGAAGAAAGAATTGGAGTACACGTACACACATTCCTTCAGGTACTTGTTTCTTGGAGTATTTTTGGTACAATCTGTCGTGAGTGTCTAGATGTATATATTACCACAGTGGGACCTGGACATCTTCCAGGTAGGAAGTGCTCGGGTTTTTGGTGTACAATCTTGGTATTGTGGGTGTCTGGTTTATCCAGTGGCCAGTTCTAACCCGCTTTCTTTTGAAGCAGTCGTGGGTGAGAAGGATGTGTGCTTGATCGTAGTTGAATATCGTAATTTCACTTGTCTGTTGCTGAGCATTAAGTGTTGTCAATTAGCATTTGCCATAAACAGGATTTCTCACAAGTTAACTCACAATGTGGAAACGTTTTTTTTTAAACTCAATTTTTACTTTCCTGTACCCCAAAGGGGAAGGAAAGTATAGTAATCGTGTCAAAAAAATTGGGTTTTATGGACGCTCAGTCAATTATTAATAAATGTTTTGTATCCTTGAGATATGCTAGTGAGATCCCGATTTCCTTGAAAGTGCTAGTGTCGTATGAGCGAAAAACATCTGGTGTGATGGATCGTACAACTTTCCTTTGTTCTACGTGCATTGGGCCATGATTATCACTATAACAGTTAATAAATTTGCTTTTCGGGAAAGTATAGTAATCGTGTCAAAAAAAAATTGGATTTTCTTACTTTCTTTACGTCGTTTTTGAGGCCTACTGAGTCTGAAAAACCTGATTTCGGCGCGTGTGTGTCTGTAGTTCGATTTGCGGGAGAACGGCTGATCCGATTGAGCTGGTTCATTTTTTTTTTTTTTTCGTTATTTTTTGTAGACACCAAAATAAGGTTATGTGCGATTGCGGTCTTGGGATGTGGGCACGAAAATGTACCAAAAACTAGGGGTTTTCGCATTTTTCTCGAAAACTGCTGTAACGATTTTGATTAGACTCTCAAATTATCTTCTACTAATCAATACCTAACTTTTCCTCTGCATACATATCTCCATGAAAGTACGGTGAATATAACCCTATGAAGCAAAAATAGGTTTTTTACGCTTTTTACGACAACGGCTTCAGCGATTTTCACCAAACTCACAGGATGTTTTCGAATAGTTAATACCTAGATATTGTTTTCAATAAATGTTCCCCTGACAATCCACTGAATACAGATAAACATGAAAATGTATCGAAACTTACGTTTTTTCGAACATTTCCGTAAATTCCAGGGTAACTGCTTCACGAGATGTGATAGATCTTAGAGATTGTCTCTTAGTCACCCGTACCCACATTTCGTTCTCTATAATCATTCCTGTATATGTATTTTGAACGGAGATATAAGCCAAGTTAACTCATAAAAGGAAATTAGTCGAATATTATTTTATTGGTATTCCAATTTTCTCGAAAATGGGTCAGACGATTTCGATCAAACTCACGAATGACTCTCAACTAACTTGTCCCTACATTTTGTTTTCTATAAATGTTGCTATAGAAATGCGTTGAACGAAGATATGGAGCCCGCATATGTAGGTGGTGTTCGAACTTAAGGGGATGGCAGGAAGTTGTGTGTACGCACCGCTTGTTACTTTCCTTAGCCCTCCGTTTTCCAAATCTTAACGTTTAAAATGCTTCAAAGTCCGAAAAATAGTGCTTGAGTATAGATGGGCTATGTGTGTTAGTTCGTTATCATGATATAGAGAAAATGCCATAACGACATCGATTCCAATTTGGTTTCCAACCTGCAATACGCCAAAATACGAGTGAGGGTTCTACCAAAAACGGCTTACAACTAATTGTAGTTATCATAGCGATTGAAACCTCGGATATTGTTTTTTCTCAAAAACGGATCTAACGACTTTGATTACATTTATGTTGACAGTTCCAAATGGTGTCTCAGTAATATAAAATTCTCATTCACGGGAAAAAAGGCGGCACAATAAATTATCGAAAGCGCCGACGAAAATCGATTTACGTGTACTTCTTCCTTATAAACCAAAAATATGCCGTTTCAGTGGCAGTTAGGAACGGTTATATAATAATCTGGGACATCCCACGAAGTTATTATCGGGTAATTGTAACTACAGCCCAAAACTGGCGACTTTTGTGTTTGTGTTGAAAACACTCGCTCCTGGTGGTTTAAACAAAATCAACCCTAACAATACCGATGATGATGGGCTGTATACAGACAAACAAGCAGTACCCACTGATACGGACGTTCAAGGACTGGATCCTGCAGGAGCTGTGGAGCACAGTAATTTCACCGCTATATTTGTAAATCTGAACACAGCCTATGAATCATAGTGTATGATAAACTGAACGACTAAAATGTGACTTCTACGTCAAAAAGGGTTAACAATGTGGAGGTACACGTGGGGAAACAAAGCGGGTCAGATTAGGATAAAATGCTAACTAAAGCAATAATTGTCGTTACTGGCTAGACTGCTCAGGTTGCTTGGAGCCTGCTAGTTCATTTGAGTCAAACTGTAAACAAATGAAGTAGCATTGTTCCTATCAGCCTCAGCTATAACTTGTTTCTGTAACACACTCAATTCGAACCTAATTTGACCTGTTCTAGTTTTTTTCGCATGTGTGGTTTAAAAAATCGCCCCACCTCCCTCATTGAACATAATTTTGTATTCTTTCTGTGCTCGTTCAGGGTGTTTATCGGTACGTGGAACGTCAATGGGCAGCCTCCAACTGTCAGTTTGCTGGACTGGCTTGCCTGCGACGTTGATCCTCCTGACATCTACGCAGTTGGGTTTCAAGAACTCGATCTCTCGAAGGAGGCTTTTCTCTTCAACGACACTCGAAGAGAAGACGAATGGAGGTATTTGAAGTTGCATAGTCTTTTATCTTTAGTTCTGTTAGTTTTGTTTGGGGCAGTGTGAAAAAAAGGAAGGCTCCTTGGACTTAAAGTCATCTCCAAAAGGGCTTATGCTTATGGACTTACAAGTGAAAGTCAAAATTCAGAGTTATATTGTTAAAAAAGTACCACCCTATTATTAGTTGGGTACTTAATTTTCCTCGGACTCCTCAACAAGCTTTACAGGATTCTGTCTCAATTGGAAGCAGCATCGTACCCAGCGTTCTTTCGACTGTTTTAGCTGGGAACATGCTTAAGACTTCACCTGCCTGCCGAAAAGCGTCATGCTGGGAGGGAACGAAATTATTTCATGAATAACCATATAATTCAACTCGGTTCTTCAGGTCTCACGCCCCTACCCCTTCCCTTCACTATCCACCCTGCTCCTCCCTCTATTCATCCCCTCCCTCCCATTCCCTTCTTCAACCTGAAGGGAAACTTGAAAGAGCGTTGCAGTAACTGAACAACTTGAACTGAGTTCGTGTATGCACGAACAAAAGTAAGAAATTAATATAACTAGCTACCGAATTTGAAGCTGAAGCAACAACAGCTGGTAGAGTGGCGCCCTAAGGCCTCTTTCACACCTTCATGTCTCTCTATCTTTCTCTCTCTCTCTCTCTCCCTGGTAACAAAAGTAATCCAAAATACTACACTGATTACGATTTTAACTAAGTGCTAGGACACTGTGTTGACTTTTTAGCACAGTCGTGCGTAATTAAAAAAAAGCGAGTGTCATAGTTTTTTTCTTACCTTGTAATAATACTTTTGGCGGTAAAACTCATTCATCCATACGGGAGCGTTTATTGCTACTCCCCGATTATTCACTCCCCCACACGCGGAGAGCTCAGTCACAGTTGTCACAACCTTCCCTACTGTCAATACAAACTTGAACGTCAGAAAGGCCAATGGTCACGAACAGTTTGGGTGCAGCCGATCCACCTGTTGTTCCTTGGCAAATCGAAAACATCCTAGTATAGTGCGTTAATTTGACAGTACATTTACTAAGTAATACATTTTTCTTACATGTGTGGACATGGTCCCCTATCAATTACATCCAGTGCAAATTTCTGAAAGTTTGATTGGAATCTCCAGAAAATAGTTGTTAAACCCTTGACATAAACGTAACATGAAAACCTAAAGTGGATAAAATTACAAAGTATACTGTAGGGTGCTATTTCTTTTTGCCTACACCTTGTAAGAAAAACAACTCTCAGGGAGTGCGGACCTGCCTTCCTTGGCTAAAAAAAAAAACGGTCATTTAATGAGGGGCAATGAAATTTATATTGTTCCGCACCTGCCTTCTGGATCCAATAAGATGCCCAGAATTGGACAATAAGTCCCCTGTGGTTTTTTTCTTGCTTGGAAAAGGTTGAAGCAGAGATTCGCTTTGCAGCTTCTCGGCAACGACTCAGCGATTCTCCAGGGCCTAGCCTTCGACAGCCCCTCCTGCGTTTTTCGGACGTTGAGGTGGCATTCCCCATTCCCTCGCCATTCCAGCACATTCACGCACAAATTTTGGACTCCACGATACGCCTTGAAGACTTCCATCTAACTTTTAACTGCGTCATTTCAGCCCTTGTATATGTCAAGCTTTATATGCCACAGAATGGTTTGATTGCATACAGCATTGATTAATAACTATACATAATAATATGCCATGTTTCAAGCAGTAACTGGAGAACCGTTTTTAGCCCTCGACAGCCTTCCTTTTGCATTTCGAGGTAGCGGCACGGCTCCTCGAATTGATGTGCAGGAGCCCCTGCCCTTCACACGTTTTTATGTTGAGAGCCTTCTTCTCTCTTAGGAGTGAGATACGTCAACCTCCTCACACAGAAGAGGCCTGATGGTCGCTACTCTTGAAATCGTCCATTCAAATTTGTCCTGAACCCGCTTTGGGATTTATTATTGCAGGATTCAAGTTGAAAAAGGGCTTCATCAAGGGGCAAAGTACCACCAAGTAGCGTTGATCCGACTCGTTGGGATGCTGCTGATGGTTTTCGTTCAATCGAAGCATAAAAAACACGTCAAAAAAGTCGTCGTTGACTCAGTCGGAACCGGAATTATGGGAAAAATGGTGAGAAAATAGGTTATTTTTATTTCCTTCGTTCTTAACTCGTAAATATTTAGTGCGACGTGTCACACAACTTTCCTCATCCCCACGTGTATTCTGCTATTTTTACCGTTCTAATGTGTATTCTGCTCAGTTCATGAAAATTGGAAGCTTTTAACATTCTAGAATTTATTGCATTGCTCCTACTTACGTCACGTTCTTTAGGAACCGTTGGGTAGGTAATTTAAGATACTTGCGAGATGATTTGTTTTTTTCGTGGAAACTTTCAGGTTTATAATTCTGGTATTGTGCGGAAACACAACGAAAAAAGTCCAAAAAACGACCGTAGTTAAAATTCCGGAATTTTTTGGGGGGTCCCTGATTATTTTATGACCGTTATCAAACTACTTTGGTGCAGATAACTCATTGGACTACCAAATAGTTTATTTTTAGAACTGTAGTAATAAATATGTGGAATTTATAAGGAAAACCTCGCACAAAAATTGATTTTCGTGTAAATGCTTGGTAATTCATTGTGCTGCTCACTGATGAAAATGTTTATTACCGTAGTGTTATTTTGATGGGTCTACATACATAATTTGATCAACATCGTTAGAGCCATTTTGAGACAACAACAAAAAAAGTTGGCGTTTTGATTACTATAATTATAGGTTGCTCATAATATTATTTGGGCGTCCCATGTCCGTTTGCAGGTTACATATTCATAGCAGATTCGTTAGCTTACTTCGCTCCCATTGGTGTGATTTTTGTGTATTAGTTGAATCTCCTTTAGAATCAAGTGGAAGCCTAAACGAATGCGATTGTTCCAGGGTAACAAAGGGGGTGTATCAGTGCGCATGGAGATCCACAACTCTTCGTTATGCTTCGTCAACTCTCATTTGGCGGCTCACGTTGAGGAGTTTGAGAGGAGGAATCAAGACTACAAGGATATATGCACTCGGACGTTTTTCCCGGGTTTCTCCCCACCTTTAGCAATCAAGGATCACGAGTAAGAGCGTTATTCATTTATTGCGACTTTGTTGTGTTTTTGTTTGTTCGCCGGGGTGCTGAAAAAATACTTTTTCGACGGAGAGGTTTTTGAAATGAATAGTTAATGTGGTTTTAGAAATCGTGACTCACTGTTATATATATATATATAATCTTCTGACTGTACTCCCCATGGGGGTGTGCACCGCGGCCATATGACCTATTGTGCCAGTCCTAGTGTCTTACAGGTCTATGCCTAGCTTCCTATGGAAAGCCAGGTAGTTCCTGAAGGAGTCCTCGTTGGTATCCATCCTGGGAGAAGTGGTGCCAAAGACCAAAAATCGCTCCCTCTCAAGTCTCCGGCACTGGGCCAGAACATGGTAGGGAGTTTCTTCATCCGTGCCACACCACCTGCATAGAGGGGACTCGGCTATACCCATAACATACATGTGTTTGTTCATTCTGCAGTGTCCTGTTATGATACCAACAACCTGCCTTAAGTCCTTGTGACTCACTGTTGGCCACAGTGGTATGAGTTGTTGTCCAGGCGTCTCCACGACACACGGACAATTATATCCTTCTACCTTTGGACCTTTTCTCACCTAAATCCAACTTGACGCCCATTCAACACATCACGAAAAAGTAGGTTCCCATCGGGTTGTCTATTGCTGCATTAAGGTGGCAGTTAGCAACGTCTGAGCGAAGACTGAGACAAGAGATAGGAGACCATGAGTGTCTCATATCATTGGAGTTTGTATTGTGGCCATTTTGTGCATGCGAGAGAGACAGGAGACAGATACACCAGACCAGTAGTGTCTCCTGTCAGGCTTGAAACGTTTGAGTGTTTATTACTAAAAAGTGACTGTGTTTGCTAATGAAGACTGTGAGAAGCTCCCTATGATGAAGAATGTACTCCAGTTCAATATAATTCGTTCGTAGGCCATATTTTTTTATAGATTTTTAATAATCCCACATCACCATCTTCATCTTTCTCCATCAGTCACTCCCCTCAGGTCTGTTTCCCTATCAAAATGACTCCTTGTCATTTAGCCAGTCTCCCGGTGGAGCGCTGTTGCCCACGTTTTTTGTCATGACCTTTGCAAACTGGTTATTAGTGCTTGCTTAGTAGCGGTCGCTCAGTGTTGTAGAAATTACGGTGGAGAAGCATCTGGCCTCTTACTTCTTCGGTACTGGTCTTTCAGCCGCGCATTGATGTTTCCATGTCCTTTAAGAATTGGCATCCCTGGGTAAATTGAAAATTAAAAGATGGGGAGAGAAGTGTGTAACTGCTGGAGCCATAACCCAAAAATTATATTATATACAAAATATGAACGAAAAGGAAAGATCTGACTGGACTGTTTCTGGCGGGAGGCATCAGCTGGAAGTGAGGAACATCCTTCTGCATCTTCCGAATTGTCCAAATTATCGTTCCTTCCCCAGAAATGGCCTGGTGGTGATTTACGGGGCTAGGTTATTCTGAATAGCCTTTTTTCCAGGATAAAGGGCACAGAGGTACAGATACCTTGTGAGAAAAAATGGGACGGATGATAAACCTCGCAGAGTTTGTTGCCGCAAGATATATGAATGACTTGGTTGGATCGAATTGAGAAAGTTTAGAGAAAGCAGAGGGAAGGCATGATGAACCTGGTTTTCTTGTAGAACTGGGGATTTGGTTGATGTGAAGAGTGGATGTGAGGTTTAGGAGATTGAGCCATTTTGTTCAACGGCAACACTGTTTTTGAGTCGCTAGAACATTAATTTCCGATCATATGAGTTTCGTCCTTAGTGAAAATCACAGTGTTCTTCATTTCTGGCCCTTTACGATTTAAATTATTTTCACGGTCTCAGAAATGGCGTTTCAACATTCAGTTCCTTCGAAATAATAATAATTTCCTGTCACCAAGTCGAACAACAGTCGCTCGCTCCGTTTATGTCAAATGGTTTCGATCGATCTAACCTTCATTTTCTCGTTCTAGTCAAGTATTCTGGCTTGGAGATCTCAACTACCGAATCACGGGGCTCGACGTGCGAGCGGTGAAGGAATACATTTCGCACAGAAACTACAAACCCATTTTAGAATACGATCAACTGAACAGGCAGAGGAGGATTGAAAACGTTTTCAAGGACTTCAAAGAAGGCCCCATTGACTTCATGCCCACCTACAAGTACGACACAGGAACTGACAATTGGGACTCGAGGTAATTGTGGCATTTTTTCTCTGTATTATAACGCGGCTAAAGAAATTATGTGTTAGATCTATATAATGGATCTGTTCCGCCGGTAAGAGCGGGATGAATGAATAAATTCACTGATAAGCGGGCATAACAGTTTATTGAAATAAAGGAACTAAAAAAGGAAATATCACCAGAGTCTTAAGACAAAATAATGCAGTAATCGGAATCATCTGACCAGAGAGCGTTGAAAATGTGTGGACAGTGTGCTGGGTTCTACTGCGTCGAGATGTCGAGGACTTCCAGAGAGGATCAATTCCCAGACGTGGGGAAATTAGATTAGCCAGTCCTAACACACACTACAACCGTTATTGTACCTATTGGACCACGATTGTGGGGCATCTTCGTCTCTCGTCAAGAAGACAGTGAGAGAATGTGCCAGGAAAATGCATCAGTTTGGAAGTTCTGCGGGAGTGGAGCCTGTGGATCACCAAGGCCTCAACTGAAGTTTACCTGTTGACCCCAGGTGAAAGATAAGACACCCCTCGGTGCTGGTAGTGTGGTACAGACGAGGAGACCCCCCACTGTGTCCTGACCCTGTGCCATAAACTCGAAAGGGAGCAATTTTCGGGTTTTGATACGATTTCCCCAAGGGTAAACATCAAAGAGGCCGCTTGCAGGAAATACCTTGCATTCCTTAGGAAGCTAGGCATGCACCTCTGAGACACAACAGGACTTTAGGATAGTCAGAAATAGTCTTTGAGTCTTCTTATCTGGAGTTTTTTAATAACCACGAAGCTGTAGTCAATTTTCATTTTGTCTAAAACCTCGTTGGAGCGTCACCCATCCACACAATGGTCAAATTAACCATTAGAACTAATTTCATTATTTTGTTCTGATATGCGCTTATTTATTGATTTCAGTGAGAAAGGAAGGGCGCCTGCCTGGTGTGATAGAATTTTATGGAGAGGCGAGTCGATAGAGCAACTTGAATACCGAAGTCATCAAACGTACAGGATTAGCGATCATAAACCTGTCAGCGCTATATTCA
Source organism: Pachypeltis micranthus (assembly GCA_020466155.1). NCBI lineage: Eukaryota > Metazoa > Arthropoda > Insecta > Hemiptera > Miridae > Pachypeltis > Pachypeltis micranthus. The sequence continues at coordinate 34,065,490 of CM035773.1, forward strand.
CGTCTGAGGTTAGTGTCGTTTGTTCGCCCTTGACGTATTTTTTGACCTCCCGAGACGCCAAAGCGTGGAATACGCAGGAACCTCTTTCGCACGTTATGATTTAGTCGTTTGATAATCTTCCAAGGTATTCTTTTTTGAACGAGCTTCAGTCGTCAATTAGCCTCAATCATGATTCCGTTCTGTCCAGGTGCGAATTATCGATCACAAGAAGTATCGAAAAATTCACGAAGAGGTGATGAAGAAGTTGGACAAGTTGGAAAACGAGTTTCTTCCTCAAGTGACAGTCGATACCACCGAAATAAAATACAGCACCATCCACTTCCTCGAGTGTCAGTCGCGGGTGCTGACCATCGCTAACAACGGGCAGGTGAACTATTTCAACTCCTTCTTGCTGTTTACTTACTTATTTAGTAGCTATTCGTCCCAAAGTGGGATTTGGCTTTCATTACAATACGTCTGCAATCAGTTCTATCCTCGTCCAATTTCATAGCTTCCTCAGGTCGTCAACATCCTGTTGCCAATGCGTCCTTCATCTTCCCATCTCACGAGCTTCTACAACTTTAACATATTTCGTGGCATACAGTCAATAAAAAATAAAAGTTCTTTTTAAGCCTGCTACAAAGTGCAACTTATTGATAGTAAGTTTAAATAGAACAATGAACACTACGAGGGTGGTCGCATAAGTACTTAGCTCACGAAAGACAAACAAAATTCATGAACAGTGGCGGTTCATATTTCAATATAATCTCCTTTTTAGTTCGATACACTTGACTCCAACTTCTTTAACCCGCCTGAAAAATACGTTATCCAGAGCTCTGTAAAGTAGGCCGCTGACCACATTCGACCCAATTTGTGCCCAGCAAGTGACTTTTTGAAGTTTGGTAACCGAAAGAAGTCCGAAATCTGGTGGATGTGGTGGGGCAGCAGTTTTGTAGCCTAATTCGACCACGGTGAGCCAGAGCGTTGTCACCGTGAATGAGCACATCTGGTTCGTAGACCAAACGGAGCCTGTTTTTTCTGAAATTCGACGTTGGATGGGCCCAATAATTTGACTTAGTTCATTCCTGTATTCGTTTTCCCCTTCTTCAGGTAGATCACACCTTGTGAATCCCAGAAAACAGCAGCCATCACCTTTCACCTTTTTGGCCAATAAGACAGTCTTCGCCTTTTTTGGAGCACGTTCAACGGGTGAAATCCACTGTTTCGACTGTTCCTTAGTCTCTGGTGTGTACCAGTCGATCCACGTTTCGTCATTGGTTGCTCTGAAGTGAACAAACGCGGCTTTCTCATGCCCAAAATTTCATGAAGAATGAGTAGGAGATGCCTACTGTCTCACCTATCTCGTGCACCTTCTATCGGCGATCTGCTGAAACAAGATCGTAGTTTTTCATCACCCTACCCTCCGCGATACCTGAGCGTGATTTATTTTTAAAAAATTAAAAAATCATGACGTGCGACCACGCTTAAACTCGTTAAACCAATTATTGACGGTCGCCATCGAAGGACAAGAGTCAACGTACACAGCATCCAACCGCTCTTTGCAATCTCAACTGTGCAATTTCCCTTCGAAAAACAATAATCGAGTCTCCGACCGATATGGTTATTTTCCCGTTTTTCTTAAATCCGCTTCTCCACATGGTTAAAACAAAACTGTGAGTTCGGTTTGAAATTTCGACAGGAGCCTTCTACTAGAACGCACCATAAGTAGGGATTACTATGGAACCTAAAAAAAGGAGTTAGAGCGTAATCGTTTCAAATATAACTATATTTATGGCGATCAAAGCAACTAATATTTTAACCATAAAAAAATGGGTCGAAGGATTTCAATCAAATTTTTTTGTGTTGACAGCTCCAAATGGGTTAACCAATATAAAATTGTCATCCTTGCGAAAATTACAAGAGCAGCACAACAAATGAACTACGATTTCGGCCCAGATCGGTTTTAGTCTTTTTTCCCACAAGGCCTGTAGGAGAAAAAAGGATTTTTTTGTGCGATCGCCATTTTTACCTTACCTTTTGTGATGAGCGAATGAAGACTCATTTCAACTTTGAAAAATCCGATTTTTTTGGCTTCGAAGGAAGCTTGTATACTAAGAATAAGAAGATTGAAACTGTTCGACTATCAGAAACATTTTGCACTGAGAATGTTGGTCGTTACAACGTCCTTCGTGTTCTGTTTTCAGGTTCCTGTCAAGTTTGAGTTCATAAAAAAACTTGAAGACGTGAGCTACTGCAAAGACTGGCTGACGATCGATCCCTACACCAGCGATGTCAATCCGGGTAAGAGCCATTTCGAATTTTTCGCGCTACTCAACTTGTCAATTAAAGTTGTTAGTTGTTCGTATTTGCAAGGCCAATTGTGGGAAGGGGGGGGGGGTTGTGATCGCTTATTGTCAGCTGAATGAAAGTCAATACTCTTGTTTGGTGCTGGAGTATCAAAATGACCAAAATAAAAGAACGAGTTCAAAACACTCACGGATGCTTTGAAGTTGGGGGATTTAGTCATTCAGGAATTCAGGAGGCTTCAAGACATGAAGAACTCTTTTTTTATACTGATTACCATGCTTTCCTTTCTATTTGAGATGCGTAGTGAGTCAAAAGAGTTTGAAGAAAGAAAAGAAAGGTTTTGGGATTGTACAGGAAAGGAAAGTGAACATCACCATAACTATTCGTTATTTGGCTCATTCGTGCGACATATATTCCCTAATTGTAATTTTCAGGCGAAACTTGTTCCATCAGACTCGAAGTGCTCGTAGACAAGAAAAGCGCTTTCAAGCTGAATTCGGGGCAAGATAAACTGTACGACATTCTCGTTCTCCACTTGGTCGGCGGGAAGGACATTTTCATAACTGTCACAGGTTTGTACGAATAATTAGAAATAATTGTTCTTGCTCCAACGCGAACAAAACGTGAATTGTCTTAATTAGAATCAGCGCATTGTCTCCTCGTGTAATCCGACAAAACACTATTTAAAGAGTAAGACCCTGTGCAAATGAATACTTGGGTGTCTACTCAGTTACAGACTGAATGGTGACTTGGCTCATACACGAGGCTACTCATGAGCAAGAGGAATCTCTAGTTCGTGCAGTGTTGTCATGGATATGTATCGTGCAATGTCGATAGAGTCTGGTTATGAGTGTAATGCTGCATTATTACCTCAAGAGAAGAAGACTAATTGCTAGAAGGTTTTGGGTACACCCATACCTGGAAATACATTTTCACGCTAGGTTGTCTGTTGGTGCCCACCAATATCTGATGACCCTTGAATTGAACATACTTTTGAGATGGCTTGCAAGAAGTTTGCTGTTGTGAACGGTCGAATTTGCATCCATTATCCTGAAATTGTGAGAGCGGTCATGAAGGTTTCTTGCGTTCGTCATAATTTTGTGCATAAACGAGGACTGCAGCACCCGTCAAATGCCCCATCCTGTCGTCCTCTCCTCGCCTGACTTCGCTTTGAGAGCGGTTTTTGTACCTCGAGTCGAAGGATTGCGGAGGCTCAACGAGCTGGAAATGAATAGCCTAGTTTCTCTGCGTTCTGAATTGACCGGGCAAACATGCTCTGTGTCTCTCTGCCTCGCTCTACTTTGGCAGTTAGTAGTAGTAGTTTGGGGTAAGTAACAACTCACAAGGATCTCAGAAGGTATTTAGCCAACTATTTTCTTACAAGCTTCTCTGCCGTGGAAGTAAAAATATACGACATCTTCTGCATGCCACAGACAACGATCATACGAGTACAGGGGTGCGAAGCTCTTCAACGCCTTTTTTTCTTTTTTGAAATGGTGGATGCAGGCGATACCCTCACTGCGGCCACAAACAGGCTTATTGTAAGGGCGTTCATGATCCTCAGATCATGGCCCCCCTGTACCACCCCCAGGCCCCACGGCACTCGTCTCACTTTGTGTGACATCACCTATGGGCCCCCACCACCCTTGCACAAAGCGGAGGACATCCGCAAGTTCTGTATTTGCCACCTCGTCTGGCTGAAGAAAGGACCTCCCAAACACACGATGACGCGGCATCTCATACGCACAACATATGCTCTGCCATCTCTCTGTACCCTGTACCTCGCCAATATTCGCAAGGTGGCACCTGAACAGGCCACGTATGATCCTCATATCCTTCCTCCCCAGTACAAGCACCTCCTTGGCCCTCCCTTTGGAGAGTCAGATGAAGAGTTCTTACTGTTGACTTCAACGCCTTACTACTGGACATCTGCTCGAAACACCTCTTTCTTGAAATAGCGGCGACATGGCTGGCGGTGTTCAGTTTGGGAGGGAAGTGGGAATCGTTCAATTGATTTGCCAAACTCAGTTATTGGCTCCTCCCTGCAGCACAGATACATTGCCATTTCTGTTGCTCTGTAGTAACTAATTCTTTTCACCGTAGTTGATTTATTTTTCGTTGTTTCAGGCGAATACGAGAGAAGTTGTTTTGGAACGTCGCTTGAAACGTTGGCACACATTCCTGGCCCGATAAAGGAGGTTCCTCTTGGTAAACTAGTCGATCTTGTGAGTATTCGCCCTCTTCACTGCTCTCACTGTTTATGTTGATTATATTATCTTACTCGTCAAAATATTTCATAAACCTGTTTGATCTAGTTGTTACACCGACACGGCGCTTGCTGTAGATAACATTAGTGAGTCTTATTAGTGGGTTCACCTTAAAATAAGAAACAAAAAGTTGTAAACTTGAATATATCGTGACACGCTGAAAGTCGGCTCATAAAATCGTGTGCCCGTGCCTCATCATATTCATATTCATATTTACTATGTCAAAAATCGTTTTTTACTATTGTTTGAAGAATTGCCAGAGGTGGGCTTCAAACTCTTGAACAAAGAATAACTAAACTGGACTATATTTTTGATTAAAAAAAGAAAAAAACTTCTTTTCAAGATAATTAAAAATAGATTAAAGGACTGAAATTAAACTTCTTCACAGACTGTGAAGAAACGTGTCTTTGACTGGTTTTAATGCGAAATTTCGTACTGCTGGACGTTGTTGAAAAGTGAATTCGAATTCTTGGTAAAATTGGCTTCCTTTTGGATGCTGATGACCGTAGGAAACAAAAGTCGGAGATAGAAGAAATTTCAGTGGATACTGATGACCACTGTTGCGTTAAAAAAAAAGAGAAGTTGAGCCGAGGCGAGAATGAGAATGATGGCGGAGATGGAAAACGAAAAACGGTGGAGGCGGTTCAGGTGATGGAGGGAGGCAACAACAATAATTGTGTAACATCTGAGGGGAAGTTCGTAGCCCACCAGTAACCAAAGAAAGTAAACAAAAAATAAAAAACTGCTCTTAAGCGTAAACAACTATTTCCTTGAAAAATACATCAGTCTCAGTTGGTGCTGCAGAGGATTTGTCCCAAATGGATACACATTAAAACGGCCCTATTATATGAGCACTCTTGCCCAGGAATAATCTTTACAGTAATGTAAATACTTAAAGAACTAGTTTTTCCAATTAAATATACTTGAATTCTACTCAACAATTTTTATAGCCCGAATAGATTGGTTTTGTTAAACAAATATATGTTTAATGAACAGAAAATATAACTAAACATGATTTATAATTTAGCAATTAATGCAAATTATTTATAACCATATGTAGGAGCGTGAACTAGTTTGAATGTAAAACGAAGTTCGAAATTCACTCACTCCAATATTTGTCGAACGTACTCGTATTATGAACTAATGAGAGACTTGTAGCTGACGCAAGAAATAAAGTAAACGCATGTAGCTCCAAAAAGAGAAAACTAGCAAATTCTTAACTGGATAAAAGGAGAACTCTGGGCACATCAATGTCAGCCGTTCAATGGGTTCGTTGAAAACTGGAGAAATCACGAGAGAGGCTCGCAGAACATGAATCACATTGAGTAGTCTTTTATTTTCTGTCTCACTCCGCTGTGAAGAGGCAGAAATTATTACTTTTGGGAATACCAATGAATGTGGTTGAATGCTGCGAAGAGTCCTCTCAAATTTGAATATCTGCAAGACCCAAAGGCATTTGCAATTCGATCTGCGTGACTTTCTAAACCGCATGAAAGAAAACTTGGGATGTATTTATTTTCGAGAAAAAACAAAGAACACTTTGGTTGTTATTAGGCGTATCTCAGGCACACGTTGTTGGGGGTGGCCCATGTCGTTCATGTTTGGTCTCTTGAGGAAGTTGAGTTGATGCGTATAATTATTACTTCAAGTTATCCTGTGCTAAATACTCATCGCGTGATTGTCGATTGTTTTTTGCAGGAGAAAAGCCTCAAGGAAGGAAATTTAGGAGTGGACACCGTCGGAAGTTACCCAATTCCCAAGGAAGTGTGGTTCCTTGTCGACCACTTGCATCGTCACGGCCTCAAAACATCACAATTATTCATTCAATCGGGCCTTCAGTCGGAAATAGAGGCCATTAGAATGTGGTTGGACTACTGGTCCCTCGACCCTATGCGTATCCTTTTACTACGGTTTAAACCCCCCCCCCCCTTCTGAGTTACAACTTATCTAGAGACCATCAGAAATTTTAAGAATTTGGTACATATGAATTTTTATTGTACCAGCTGGGATTCTGGGCTTCATTCCTACTAACCAGTGAACTCATTTAGCCTGCTGATGGCCAATGAGGTGGGGCAAAGGGAGAGGACAGGTGTGTCGCTCTATGAAACAGTACGAGGAAATCTCCCAAAGTAGTGCTGCACAGCATAATGGAGCTCGTAGTGCTGGCAGGTTGGTACGGAGGCGCTCAAAACGAATGTCAACATGAATTGGGCCCCACCTGGGAACTTATACACGATGTGAATAGCAATTTAACTAATCCAAAAATGTCGCGATGGAAACACTAGTTTTGAAAGATCTTGGCAGATCCAGGGACAGAGACTGTTAAGTAGAAAAATGGTGTTGAAGCATAGATCTCAATGCTGACTGTAGAAGCAAGATGGTGTCAGTGGATACAACAGGTCAGTGCAAAAGGAGAGTTGTCAGGGTTGGAGGCTTTGAGGAGTTTTGTTATTGTCCAACGAGAATCTTTGGCATCAATGTCCGCCGCTTGGGCAAGAGTGTTAAGAATTCGTCAGAGCGTTCTGACGAGCGTGTTTGGATTCTAACAGCACTTTCCTCTTCAGCCAGGAGTGCTTTCCAGTTTCTCCATGCTCTTGGATTTCGTGCCCTTGCAGAAAGCCATCAAAGTTTTTTGGCAGTATCTTCTTTGCATGGAGTGTGTTGCTCTCCCTATTCAGTCAAGGTCATCTGGGCAATCGACTTCCTTCAAGTACTAAACTCCACTGGCACCCGTCCAGTACTCTGATCAATTCCTCGACAGCCCACCATCCTGGCACCTACCAGAAGCTATCACAATCTTGGTGTTCTCCAGCACACCAACCACCATGATTGAACACACCCAATGAAATCAACTAAACCCAAACATGATAAAAGTTTCCTTAATAAAATAATCAGCCGGCAGCGTGTATTCAGTGGCTGAGGCCCTTGTTCTTCTCCTCGAGTCCACCGCTGAACCCATCATTTCATACGAAATTTACTCTAAATGTCTGGAAGTGGCCAATAATTACCAGGCTTGTAAAAAGGTCAGTGGAAAATTCAATTAATGAAGACTAATCACATCCTTTGATTGTACCGATAAAGACAATCTGTCCTGTCTGTTTCAGATTATTCAAGAGTTACCTTTCCATAGGAAAAACGTATTCATTTATTTGTGTCTCTTTTTGAGAGAACTTTTGTCACATTCCGACGACAATGGTCTAGATGTCAACACGTTGGGTGAGTACTGTTGGATATTACAGTTGTAATGGTTTCCGCATAAACAGTTGTAATCTAGTTACCAGGGTAGTCGATGAGGGAAATGTTTGAATGGCTTTGCTCGCCAGGGGTTAGTGGGTAAGTCATTCGTGCCAGCTATTGCGTCTTCGTTCCCAGAAACTAAATCGGCTATTACGCCAGGAAAAGAACAAATACAATACTTGTACTGATCGTTCATTTGTTCAACATGAACATCACTCTCCCAATCCAAGGAGGCAAGATTGTATGTGCTGCCTACAGTCGAGAGCTTCCCGCCTATGGAATCAAAATTGGTCTGACCAACTACCCCACTGCCTACTGCACTTCCTACTCGTCGGTTGCTCAACCTATGAAATTAACCACCCTGGTCCCTTCCACCAACTGATTCCCTAGTTTCGTTGCAATTTTGAATCCTATCTACGAGATTGGGGATCGAACGTTTGATGACTGCTCTGTTTCATCTAGAATCGAATGAGGAAGTGGAGAGCTGAGAAATTCAAGGGATCCTTGACAAAAGGCGTTATACGAAGGCACTGCGAAAAAAAGAGACGCTGACCACACACACTCACATCGCACAACACAAAGTTTGGAAGGCAAGTCACCTGCAGAATGGCTTCACTACGTACAGCCCCGGATAACAGTAAAAAAGCTAGGAGCTAATCCGTCGAAATTTTAAATTGAAGAAGAAGGAAGACTAAGTGAAATTCCTCGCAGGACTACCTCGGATTAAAGGAATCACCAAGAGTTGCATGAGGTTGACATGAGGATTGGTCAGGAGAAATTAAAACCAACTGCAATCAGCCAACTCCAGCAGAGGGGTACTCACAAGACGAGAACTACGTCAATCGCCATCATCTCGAGGGGCAAGCCAAAATGAGAGTGGACCAGACCAGCCTGAAGAGAAAAGAGTTTTGGAGTTGGATACCGCAATTTTAATGGTGGCCCCAAAAAATTGCTGCGAAATAACTTTTTTTGACGGAGGCTTAATTGCACAAAAAAATATATTGCTTTGAAAATATGTGTTCGAGTTATCATTATTATTGCGAAATTAAGTTTCCCACGAAAGAGGTTTTCAAACGTTTAATAAATTCCTGAAAATTTAACTCGTTTTTTTTTAGTCATCAAATTTACTTTTTTGTTTTTTGATATTATGTTGGTGCAACTGCAAAAAAATGTTCAGGGCAATAGATAAAACATAGTCATTAAAATTACGATTGCCTAGAAAATTATATCGATTAATGAAGGCGTGGAAATAGAAACCCTAGCAATGATTACGTCGTGATCTTCGTTACTTTTTACTTTCCTTAGCTCTACAAAGTAGAAAGGAAAGTTATGTAATCGGCTGAAAAAAAAATTTTGAGTTTTCTTCAGATCTTTACGTTTCAGACCCTACTGAGTACGATTTTTAGAAAAAACCACCGTACCATTTCGTCTCAAACTTCGTATCTCGCCCGCAGGTTACCATGAAACGCCAAAATAAGGGCGTCCATCCATCGTAAGTTAACTATAGTTATCATCAGTGATCGAAACACCCAATATTTTATTTCTCAAAAACGGCTCTAACGATTTTGATTAAATTTGTTATATTGATAGTTCTCAATACGGCAACTAGTTTGTAAAATTCCCATTTGTGGGAAAAGGACGAGAGCAGCACAATAAATTATCAAAATTTTTGACGAATCGGTTTTAGCGCGGTTTTGTTCTTATAAACTCCGCCGAAATGTTACTAGAATGATTAAAAAAAATTGGTGTAGTATTCCAATCCAATACCTATGAGGTCAGCTTTTGAAAACGCTCATAAGATATATGGGGATCACTCTAGAAATTCCTGAATTTCATTTACTGCCGTTTCGTTCTTTACTATCAGTTCTAAAGATGTTTACCCAATAATCTGCAAAAGTATAATTACTATCTGATATGTTCATATTAAACTGCATTAATGTGCATTAAAGCTCTACGTCGCAAGAACTGATCAGCCATTCAAGCTGAGCGCAACATATGTTTTTATTCTCAGTTGTCAGTAAAGTATGATGTTCGAACGTTTCAACAATTATTCTAAATTGCTCACCAGAATAAAAATAACAATAATTATAATAAACAACACAACACTATCCTTCTTCAAAAAATCATGTTTACAGTTACTGATCTGCGTTCGGGGGTATCTGTGGGAGTACCAACCTGGTGGCCTCTACCTCCCTCAGATCCCGCAGTTAAGAAACGAAAGAAGGGGATGGGATTTCTACTCTCCAGCGACCCCCTGACCACCAGGATGTCCGTAGAGCAAGCGCATATTCCAGCATTGTCAGGCCTTGCCCTGGGTAGGAGTTGGTTCTACCTACCTTCCCCTGCGGAGGCAGCCCCTTGACATGGCCCTAACCTATAATGCAGCAACGCAAGGCCGCGGGTCGTGCATTCCTGTGGTACCATTTTGGGTCAAACAACCCTTAAGGCCTGAATGGTCACTGGCCCGCACTTTTGTGATAGTGCTTACGGCTTTTCCTTATCCCAGGGTGGGACAGTTTGAGCACGCTGACCTCCCTGGGGTTAAGAAGGACCCCAGTAAGCTGCGACCGGCACCCACTACTAGGGGGCCCATCCGCTGCGCAACCGGTTTACAGCCTCATTTTCCGTGTACCAATTGCTCAATAATGGCCCGGGAATGAGTACGAGCAGCACAATTAATTCCGGAACTGCAAGAGCCAGCGCTTCGTGCTGCTGTGAAGTGTTGTTTGACTAAGTTCAAATGAATTGAGTGATAAATGAATTGATTAAGTAGAAAAAACCACGTAAAAAGTGAATTGACGTAGAGCTAAGGAAAAATGTACAGTCATTTGTTATGAAAAACTCGTAACTAGGATTGATTGTAACCGAATAGAATTAATAGCATGGAAAATGTCAGGTGCATCACACAATTTTCCTACATAAATTTGCCGATTTTCGTGTTTTTTTGCTACTTATTCAATCTACAATGTCGCCGCATTTAAAAAAATATTTTATAAGTTTTTCGTAACGTTTTCTCTAAGTTTGGAATTCTCTAAAAAATAAGTGGCGAACTCGGCAGAAAAAAATCTCAAATTTGATATTTAATATTCAGACGGCCATGGGACGCCAAAATGAGCAGCATAGTTCCAAAACTATCATAATTATCATAGTGATCAAAACAACTTTTTTTTCTCTCGAAAGCCGCCTCGACGATTACAGTTAAATTTTTTTATGGTTAGCTTCTTTTAACAACGACAATACCAGAAAATTCTCATTAGCGTGAAGATGACGGGAGCAGCACAATAAATTATCAAACCCCAAATTTTTGAACCTGTTTTTTTTTCGTATAAATTTCGCTTGCGTGATAATAGCATTCTCAATAAAATTCTGGGAGTTAGTCCAATGAACTACCTAGAAGGTGATGGCATAATAACATTCGTCAGACAATTAGGAGCAACGCCAAAAATTCAGTTAGATCATCCACTGTATAATTTAATATAATTTCTCACAGTTTTTACCTGGCGATTCCACAACCACAAACACGAACCTTATCAGAAGAATCATGTTGATAGTTTCATAAATGACCTGTTCATTAAGGGCATAAGTAGGAGCAATGCAATAAATTCTTGAGCTGATGCAAATCGATGAATGCACGTTGTGTGTAGTGTTTTTGGTGTAGAATGTACTGGCACAACTTGTCACACGTTCTGTGATTTACCATTTCTGTGATTCATTTACGTTACTTCTATTGTGGGTAGGTTTCAATGTATCAGATTTAGAGCTGGCTGGACAGAATGCCGTCGAAGCCATGTTTCTGCGTTATTGAAGTTGTACCTTGTTGATAAACTCAGTGGCTGTGCTTGTTAGAGTAGTCGGTTTTCCAAGCTGCTTCATTTCCCCTGTTCTGTATTACGTGACTGTAACATATTTCATTTCCTTCACCTTTGAGTCTGATCTCGAACTCTTCATTTTGCAGCAACTTTGTTCGGAGGAATATTCATTCGGGATCCGCCGTGGTTGAAGACGAAGGGCGTCTCGGCCAGCAAATACTGGATGTTGAACCAACAGAATAGCTCGGTGAGGAAAAAAACCGCCTTTGTCGCCCATTTTCTCACGACGGAAGACCCACATTTGTATCAAATCGTGTCTACCACTGGACTCTAAACACACCACAGCAAAGTCATTAGTTCGTACTTTATTCTTTAGCGCCTCGGTCGTTTTCACTGTGACGACGGGGGTCGCCATTTTATTTTTTGTTCTTTTCGCCTCGTTGTAAATACGCGTGAAAATGTACAGTGTTCTGCGCTCGCGGCTCAACAGTTTTTTCCCCCTTCTGAGTGTGCTCCTCATTATTTTTCGTCACCCGGTTTGTGCGAAACTGCAAGGTCTCTCTCGTGTGAGCTTCAAATAGACTATTCTCGCACTTTGGTTTGTATTTAGTATTTTCAGCAGCTGAATAAGTTACGTTAGACTTCTCAGGTTTCATGTACCTCCTTTTCGTTGAATTATTTCCAATTCCTTCATTTTACAACCATTATGCAATTAAACGTACGAATTGAACTGTTGAATTGGTCCCCCACTCCTCGCTCCTAACCACCTGTCGTTCTTCTTGTGATTCTGTACCGGGACAGACCAAACTCTTCGATTTAGCGAAGACTCAGGGCATTTATGCTGACTGGGCACATCAAACTTCTCGATTTAGTCGAAACTTTGGTATCGGCAGTCTGAACGGAGCTGTTGTCTAGTCGAGGTCTTCTGCATGAAATGGGCCAGATCGCCCCTGTAGTTTCTAAGAGTGCAACTGATTAGAGGGCAGTTGTCGAAGAATCTTGACATACAACCAACAATTCTGGATTACTTGAGAGCGAGTGAAGAGAAAGTTCGACTCCCAGTACTGAGAAAATTGTGTTTGACTGAAAGATGAACAGATTATCTGAACCCTGGATGCCACAGCTGTGTGGAATGAAGACATACGATCCCCAGGAGATGTGTATATCATGAAATGTTTGTTTATTTTTCAATCAATTCTATATTGGCTTCCACCATAAACAGCCTCTTTGGAACTTCAATCGAAATTCTCTCTCTCCCTCTCACTGCTCAAAATTAGGTTCTGCTTTGTTGGCAGCTCTCTGTTTGCAGTACAACGAAGAAAACTGCTATGTTCACGAGTACATGCACCTCACCGATGTAGCAAAGGCTCGTCCGGAGCATTTGTAGTGACCTCTAACTTCCCGATTTACTCGGAACGTCGGTATCGGCAGTATGATGTCTCGTGGAGATCTCTTCTATCGCTCGCATTCGCTTCCCTCCAGTTCCCTCTTCGTGGCTGTAAATCTCCGAACTGTAATTGAGAATGAAGTTCCCCGTTAAAATTACGTTCGTTCGTTATCGTACATACTCTCCCACGCTTTTGTAACAGTTCGATCTTCTTTCAGAGACAGCTGCTACCACGATGAAGTGACTTCGTCCGCCTAAAGCTACTGTGAGATAATTGTGTCGGAAGTGCATAATGGCGCGCACGAATTTCGCCCTTTGAAGTAGGAACGGAAGTTACTCGTTTTTAATTGGCTGACAAAATATCTGGTGAGGAGCAACACACTTTCTGCTACCTCTAGCAAGGCCGCCAAACATGTAGTCATTCACTTAAGAAGAATGTAGGTAAGGTTAAAGGTTATTTAAAGGTTCTTCTGTTTGAAATTCGAAAGAAGAAAAATAGTCGACAATTTCACGTTCACTGGTTATTAGAAAATCCAGGAAGAGACGTTGACCTTAGTTTAATCAACTGATCAATTTCGTTCCTCTAAGGCGTAATATGGAAGTTCGCGTCACAAAATGTGTGTGTAGGTTGGTAGAAGACACTATCAGGTTGATTTCAGCTGTGCGGTTACTTGGGAGAAATTCAAAACATGTTAAAACACGATTTTCGACACATTTTGGTTATCTCTGTTTTTTTTTTTTGGCTCACTAGGCCTTACAACACCTGAAGAGCACTGTGTAGGTAATTGATATGTGTTTTTGAAGGTTCGAGTGAAGAGTTGCGGACAGCACTGCGAAAAAGTTAGTCACAAAATATCAGGTGCGCCGCATCATACACCTTTTTTGGCTCTACGTCAATTAATGTGTTCACGGCTTTTTCTACTAATTTATTTTAAACTCATTTCATACTAAACATCACTTCACGGCGGCAGAAAGCGGTGACGCTTACAGATCCGGAATTTATTGTGCTGCTCGTACTCATGCAGCCCATTATTGAGCAATCGGTGCACAGAGAATTAATGAGAGGGTAAACCCAATTTTTACTTTCCTTGGCTCTACGAAGTAGAAAGGAAAGTTATGTAATCGGCTGAAAATTTTTTTTTCAGTTTTCTTCAGATCTTTACGTTTCAGACCCTCCTGAGTCCGAAAAACACTATTTGGGAAAATGGGTCTGCGTGTGTGTCTGTGAGCGATTTTTAGAAAAAACCACCGTACCATTTCGTCTCAAACTTCATATCTCGCCCGCAGGTTACCATGGGACGCCAAAATAAGGGTATGAACAAAATCCATCGAAATTTAACTATAGTTATCATAGTGATCAAAACACCAAATTTTTTTTTTCCCAAAAACAGCTCTAACGATTTAGATTAAATTTTTGATATTGGAAGCTCTCAATAAGGTAATTATACCATAAAATTCCCATTCGTGGAAAAATGACGAGAGCAGCACAATAAATTATCAACATTTTCGACGAAAAGCGTTTTTAGCGCGGTTTTTTCCTTATAAACTCCGCTCGAGTTTTTGTAGAATGTTAAAAAAAAATTGGTATTGTAGTCCAATCCAATACCTAAAGGGTGAGTGTTTAAAAACGCTCATGAGATACATGGGGCTCACTCCAGAAATTCCTGAATTTCAACTATTGCTGTTTCGCTTACTACCAGTTCTAAAAGTGTTTACCCAATAACTCTGCAAAAGTAATTACTATCCTTCTTCAAAAAATTTGTGTTTACAGCCTCATTAATTATCTGTGTACTAATAGCTCAATAATGGTCCTGCAATGAGTATGAGCAGCACAACAAATTCTGGAACTGTAAGCGCTACCGCTTCCTGCTGCTGTGACGTCTTGTTTGACCAAGTTCAAATTAACTGAGTGATAAATGATTTGATTAAATAGAATTAGCCATGTGCAAAGTGAATTGACGTAGAGCTAAGGAAAGTTGTGTGTTGCAACGCACCAGATATTTTTAAATCGCTTTTCCAGAGTTATCGGGTAAAAACGTTCAGAAATGGTAGTAAGTGAAGCGGTGAAGGTTCCAATTCTGGAATTTCTGGTATCCCCTATACATTTTAAAAACGTTATTAAAGATTCATTGTACTCATATAGGTACCATCTGTCATTTTCTGAAGAGCGCGTAACATTTGATTTGAGCGGACCTTACTAAGAAAAACCTGCGCCAAAATCTTTCAAGTCGAAATGAATGTTTGGTAACTTATTGTACTGCTCTCGTCATTTTCCCACGGATGGGAGTTTTATGGTATTGTCGTATCACCAGGAGCTGTCGATATAAAAAATTTAATCGAAATCATTACAGCCGTTTTTGAGAAAAAAATATTTAGTATTTTGATCACTATGATAATGTTTGATTTCAATTGCGGGGATGGGAGCCGTTTTCCGCCGGCAAGGTTCTGGCGCTACGGCGCAAACATGAAATGTATGTCCCTTCTCCTGTACCTCCTTCCATCGCTCTTGAACAGTTCAGTTGCGTTTTTGCATGTTCCCCGCGTTGTGCGAATTTCCTTTGATTTCCTTCCTTTTTCTCACTAACTAATAAGGGGGTTATTCTTCGAGTCTTCGTTCTTCCGGACCAACGTTCATTCTCTCAGCTGAAGGGAAGCTCGAGGATTTGCCCCGTCGACGGGAGGCCGCTCCGATCTTTCAAACCCAAGGTGAGTCCTTCCACACGTTTTCCTCACTCATTTTGTGTTTGCGTTGGGGGCTGTTCTTTGTGCAGCGGGAATTGACTCTTATTCTCCGGATCATACTTCTCATGTTCTACCTTTTCCCCGTAAAGAGGCGTACGTACAGATAACTATAGTTAGTATTGGGTGGATTTTGCTCATACCCTTATTTTGGCGTCTGTTAGTGATCTGCGGGCTAGATATCAAGTTGAAGCTGATTTGGTTTAGCCAATTTTCTCAATTGTGTTCATAGACACACAGACCATTTTCCCAAATAGGGGTTTCCAGACTCAGTAGGGTTGGAAACGTAAAGATCTGAAGAGAAAGAAGTTAAACTTCGTAGAGCCAAAGAAAGTAAAAAAGTACATTAGATTCCGGACGTTTTGGGATTTCTCTCGAGTCTTCTGTCCCTTATTGAACTGTTGACCTATAGACACTTCCCGATTATTATCATTTCTTTTTACTAATCTCAACTTACCACGATCAAGCAGCTGTTTGTTATCAATCTCCAGATAACTATGCAACTTTACTTACCAGTTTTCGTGTAAGGATGCTATTTCTACGACCTGTGTTTTTGATAATGCAATCCCACAAGTTTTATCTGTAGAACGCGCTGCTGCCATAATAGAGCAGGCTCCTGTTGATTGATGACGTTCTGTTGACTAATTGTGCAACCTTAAATACTACTAGTTTCTGCATAAAACGTTATACCGTGCTTAGTTAAACCGAGACCGAAGTAACAGGAGATTGAAAACTGAACAAGAGAACCTTGAAGGCGCCGCGTAGAAATGTGTTGTAGATTAGCATAACAAATACTTTCGAAGGCGTTTGATGATTTCACGTAGAATATGGCAGCGCCTAATGCTCCAGAACTTGTCGAGCTGCTCCTATTTACTTCTCTACAATTATTGAGCAATCATGCCATAGGGAATTCATGGGACTGTCAATGTCGCTTCACTATTCTTGAATTATCCATTAAAAACTGCGAGAAGTGGAAGCGAGTGAAACGGCGATGGCGTGGATTCCGGAATTTCTGAAATTGCGTTAATCTGAACGTTATTAAGCTCTCGTCGTATAGGCAATTCCGATTTTACCACATGAGCGACATGGAAACGCACCCGGGGGGGGGGGGGATAATTTTTGGAGGTTTGTTTTTATATTGGAAACTTAAACCACGACAAGTTGACATTGAGGAATCACCTATTGTAATTGAATGCATTCACTTTAAAGGTTTGCTGGGCCAAGCGAAGTTTGATGAGGCTTTGCCATTGTCCAGACTGTCCAATTTGGGTTTATTATTCATTCTGGACCCTATGTTTTCGGCCACGAAACATTTTTTACAACCCACCCTCAAAATTTGATACTTTACGTTTCAAGACATGCAGATTCCAAATTTGCAATGTCCGTCCGCTGTCCGGGCCGTTTTGTGCCTTTAACGTGGTCTAAAAAATTCGTTCTTTCGCTCAAAAATCCCATTTGGTATCTAGTTGTGCCCGCCATCTCGGCAATCCGATCGGACGAAGCCCGTGGTTGTTATGGGCAAAAAATGGTTAAAAAAATAAACGAAACGCAGTATAACGCGGGAACTGCAGCGGAAGTCAACATTTCGTCGTTAGTACTCCCTCCCTCCCGTCATATCAAACTCAATCACCCGCCTGCTCGACTCGCAACGGGGCGCCAAGGCCACTTCCTCCGCACACCCCTCCATCGGATCATAAACGCCTACAGACGTTTACGGGCGCCTGGCGCTGGGGGAATATTTAGTTTCCGTAGTTCCATTGTAGCCAGGTCATGTTTCGTGTGGTTTACTAGTATTCGATGCTGAATTGAATGGGATGGGTTTAATCAAATGTTTAATCATGTGTTTTTCGCATTTTTCCCGAAAACGGCTCTAACGATTTTGATTAAACTGTCAAATTATCTTCCACTAGTTAATACAAAACTTTTCTTCTCTATGCATATCTCCATGAAAATACGGTGAACGGAGATATAGGCCTATGCAGCAAGAATAGGTTTTTTACGCTTTTTGGCACAACAGCTTCAGCGATTTTCACCAAACTCACAGGATGTTTTACAAGGGTTGTATTGGGAGGCTTATTTTGAACTAGGCCAAATATCCAAATTCTGAAAAACACCCATCTAGACATTTCTGTCCTGATTCTAAATGTGTTTCATATTCACGTTTTGAACCTTCTATGGCTTCAGGGCAAACGGTCAAAGGTTATATTAGGAGGCCAAATATGAACTAGCCCAAATATCGAACATCTGAAAAACATCTAGACATTCCTGTCCTGATTCTTAATAGTTTTCATATTTCTGTTTTGGACCATCCATGACTTCAGGGCAAACGGTCAAAGGTTATATTAGGCGAATTTTGAACTAGGCCGAATTTTGAAAAACTAAAAAAAGACCCAGGTAGATATTCCTCTCCTGATTCAAATAGGTTTTGTGTCAATCGCTGCGACCATCCCTGACTTCAGGACTAATGGTCAATGTTTCGATTGTGAATATGTAGCTAACATCGGCCCATAATAGTCAGGTCATGTTTCGTACGCTTTACTGGTGTTTTTCGATGCTGAATCGAATGGTTTTTTTCGGGACTGAAAATGCTTCTCGTACAAATTCGTAGTGGGGGTGAAGGAGTGTGATTGCCGTCGGTGGAGGGGGGCGAGGACTCGAGGTCGGAGTTCGTCAGTGGCGGGCGGGCAACCGGCGAGTGAAGTCGGGGCTTTTCGAAATGTGAGTGTCGGCCCCGAAACTCAAACCAAGAGACGACACGCGTAAATACGAGTCGACGTCGCTAAATAAAATTATCGGTCTGCTCGGAAATGTTCCGCTCGGCTGTGTACGGCGTGTGCGAAGAGCAAATGTCGTATCGCAACGACTCGCCGTACATTTGTGAATTTCTCGTGCCGTTCATCAGGTTCTGGGGAGTCTTCACGGCAGTAGGCGAGTACCTTATGTATTTACGAATGAATTAATGAGTTGAGAAATGACGTGTCCTCAGGGCAAAATGACGCGTCTTGACATTGTGGGTTCTCTCAGAAACTCCTCAAAATAAGAGTTTGCCATCCTGTCTGTACAAAGTGCTGTTTTCACTGATGACCATTTCGTTTGCGCTGGCAGTAGTTCTGCGATGAATGGAGAGCTATCCGTTACAGGAGTAATGCAGTTTGTACTGATGGCCATCCACCTTCTATTGACTAATGCTGTGTTGTACTGATGGTCATTCAGCTTCCATTGACAGTAATGCTGTTTGTACTGATGCCCATTCAGTTTCTGTTGATAGTAATGCTGTTTTTTTACTGTGTGGGCAGTCGACCTTTGCGTTTGGTACTGAAGGTTTCAGTTTGCAGTGACAGAAATTCTGTTTGTAGTGTTTAGACTGAGGAGATTACAGTTATTCGATAATCCTGGCTGTGATGGCGTTTGTCATTTTATCTGTTGTAGCAGTCTTACCTTTGTGATGACTGTAAGCAACAGCAGCAGCAATTCTGACTAAGTGGGCGGTCATTCGTTTTGGGCTGCCAGCCATTGTGTTTGGCCTGAAGGAATCAATTTGTAGTGAGAGCAATTTTGCTCGCAGGAAGGCTGTCTGTTTTTCTGGCATCGATTCGGTTCTCGCTGTCAGTAATTGTGTACTGATCGTGGCCTGTACGTACTGACAGCAACAGTTTATGAGGTGATGGCGGCAATTTGTTTAGTTTTTATCCAAATCAATCTCACAGTAATTTAGTTTGCACTGAGGAATACTTTATTTTAAAGTGAGTCCTCAGTTGTAGGTGCTAATGGGAGCAATTTGGTGGTACACACAGCTGAGGTCTAGTTTTGGAGTCAGTATTTCTATTTGTACCGACGTTAATACGGTAGTACTGACATCGTGTTCTCTTCATAACCTCCCGAACGGCTGAGTAGGGGCCTCTTTTGCAAGACTAGTGATTGTGAAGAGAACAGGGAAGATGGATGGCGATCCCGGCAAATAAATTGCGTTGTTCTAGTCCCAATCGTAATTTGTTTTGTAAGGGCTTATGTAATCGTAATTGCGAAAATAAGCGTTATTTTGTGCGTGCGTGTAATGACATAAATTAGCTCGGCAGTGATTGCATATGTCAACGTAGTTATAATGGTATTAAGAGCTGACGAGTTCCGAGTGAATAGATTTATGGGCCAGTCACAAATGTTTTTCCTCCTCTCGATTGTCTCCGGTTATCGGATCTTACATTATGTAATGATAATGGCCAATATCGACATTTGCGTTGTAGTAGAAACTTGACGATCGTATTGTTTGTCTCCAATTGTCGATTGGCATTTGACCTTCGCTTCGAATTGCTGTCGAAAGCCGAGTCGTCTTCCAATGAGGCACTTCACACTATATTGAATGATGATGTGAGGTTGCATGGAGCAACAGCGTTTTGGTAGGGTTTAAACGCGCCACTTCACATTCAGATATCGTTTGGGGTTTATGGGACATCGAAAAACATATTGAGCTATTCATAATATTAAGCTCTAGAAAATCAAGGAGAACGTCCCCACTGCATTGACGAGCTTTCTACGGAAAAATTTATTATTTACAAGATGATGGTACTTTTTAGCAGAGAATATCACACACTCATACTGGTAGAACGCCTGCCAAGTTGAAGGTAGGCAACCCGCCACGGTCTATGAGGCTCCTGTCCAGTTTTACTCTCTTGTTACTTCACCGTTTTGTAGACGTTAGTTTTGCTCGAACGAAACGCTTTACACAGAAACTACGTACTGAAGGGTACAGGAGATCATGAACTAACAAGAGTCTGCTCGATGTGGGTGGATTGTTACTTTCAAACAGCCAGGCACGCTGCTGATACGTGTTTTGGGTTTGTATAACCAAATGATATTAAGGGCCTCGCTCGCACAACCTGTACCTTCATTGCATTGGTACAACCCGTGCCAACAAGTAGGTAATTTACAGGATGCAATTTCTACACTTAGACTTCATTTGTGAAAGTAGGCAACCCGCAGCTGTCTGTGATGTCGGGGGCATAATGAGCCAGGCCATTGATGGCCTACTGGATTTAACGGGGGGGGAGTAAGGCACCCCAGGTCCGTGGCTGTGTTATTCTGCGGGTTCAGCCTGCGCCAAGAATGCTTTGCGCCAATATGCGCCTATTTGGTGCCACACAACCAAAAGAAATTGAACACTATGGCTTCGGCCCTCGCATGCTTCTGTTTCTACAGAGCTATCTCGAGGGTTGGTCCCAGATTGTTTCTTTCAATGGGACTATCTCTAGTGAGGTTGCAATGTGGTGTTAAACAGGAGAGTATCCTCAGCCCTTGCCTCTTCCTCTTGTATATCAATGACCTACCAAGCCAGTTCGAGGATTCAAACAACATTTTCCTGTTTGCTGACGACTTCACTTGCTTAGCGTTAGGCCGTTCCCGTGAAGAAATGCAGTTCAATCTGCAATATAAGTCTGAGATAGTGGAAAAGTGGTGTCAGGCAAATGCTTTGGTGACCCTTGTAGTGGGTCTCAACAGAAATTTAGACCAGGCAGTTAATTTCCTGGGTGTGACAGTGGATAACCGACTTTCCTGGAAGGCCCATGTTGAGGCGTTGTCCCCTAAATTATCATCATCTTCTATTTTCATGCTTAGAAGATTGAAGAGCGTCGTTTCTGATGAAGTCCTGCGTTCTGTTTACCATGCTTGCTTTGCCACCAGATCAATTTATTGTATTGTTGCATGGGGAAACAGTAGTCGTGCAATTGACATATTTAAATAACAAAAACGTGCCATCAGAATCTTGACTAATCTCTCATAGAATGAGAGTTGTAGGGGTTCGTTTGCTCGCCTTGGCGTTCTTACATTGCCTAGCGCATACGTCTTGGCAGTTTTAAATCTGATTAAAGTTAACATATCGCTCCTTGCCGTGGCTTCTTTGTTCACCGGCATGACACCCGATCCTGTGGAAACCTGGTGATTCCTTTTACTCGCCTAAGTATAGCTCAGAAAAATGACCCAATCCAAGTAGGCTCTCGTCTCTATAATGCCCTACTCCAAAATATTCAACAGCTGCCTATTAAGTCTTTCAATAAAGTCATAACAGTTCATCTCATTAGGGCAGAGCTGTACTCGCTTGGCGAGTTTTTTGGGATTGTGTGGGATGTTTAGTGTCGCGGTTTCATTATGTGATGTGTTTCTTTTTTGCTAATTGTGGTGCCGTGTCTCCACCATCTGTTCATATTACTTGCCTATGGGGTGTAATTATTGGCCGTTTCCCGACGTTTGTATTGTCTATTCTTAGGCCACTGCAAATATAAAATTCTTGATTCTATAACCTTCGGAAATCGTGGTCAGACGCCGGACCGACAGCCTTTTGGACTGGAGGGACGCAGGGATGTTGGCGTATAGGTGGCAGGTGAATGGGATATGAGGGGTGTCCTCCATGTATCCCTGTGCGGGCAACCATCAAACGTACAGTGCCTGAAAAATACCGCCGCATATTTAACGCCCCATGCCCAGAGAGGAGCTGAGTAAATAGGAAGGTGGGGTGGCACCATTTGGCCTGAAGATGACGCGCCATTGCTGCACTCCCTCAGCGTGCATGCCAGAGGGTTACGGCCAGTCACACGCTGCCCTAAGCCTGAGCTCAGCCGTGTTGTCGCAGAGAAGTCCAGGAACGAGAGCTTGAAGAGATCCTCCATAGTGTTGAAACAAGTCCCCCATAATGTGTGACCACCAAGCTGCCTGCCACCAAGCCAGTTTCTGTATAAAACGTTACCGAGTTGAAAAGAGGCGAAGTAACAGGAGGTTGAGACTGAACAAGAGCTTGGTCCAGCGTGGCGGGTTGCCTAGCTCGGGATTGAAAGCGTCTCGTAAAAATGTGTTGTAGAGTTACATAACCAAGTTCACTGAAAGGACTGCGGTGATTTCGTTAATAACGCAACTTAAAAGCTTAGTTTACCATCTAGTTGTATTTTTGAAGTAGACCAGCATCTCGAATTGATTGTCGGGGTACCTAATTCATGTTCAATTAAATACAGACAACCCAGAAGAATGATGTATTTGGTGTCACAATTAAAGCGGCAAAGAGAAAGTGCCAACTGTTGAGTTGATCTAGTCAAAATAAGCCCAGAGGATGGTGGGTACTTTGCGAATTGAAGGCGCTTGGCAAGGACGAACCTAAAAGCAATTAAGCCTCACAGGAATAAATGTACAGCAATTAACTGTCGTGCCTTCAGAGCTGCAACGCTATCACGTCACGTTCTCCCTTCCCATCTTTTTGAAACCCATCACCGCTCGATTTTTTTTTTTTGTCCTCGTGCCGCTCAGAGAACAGTTTTCACTTCGTCGGTTTCCATTTCAACAGCATCCACCCTCGTAGTTTCCTGTTTTTCGTGGCTTCTCGTCGCGGCTTCAAGTCTACAAAAAAAAAGAACAAAAAGGACGAGAGTGATTAGTCCGTTCTCTCGGCCATTTTCATCTTCCTCCACTCCGTTTTATTGCTCGGCTCGATACGTCGCGTCTTCTCTCGACGCCTTACGAAGGGCAATTAAATCAAACCCAAGTGACCTCGACGAACGACGACGACGTCGTCAACTTCGTCGATAGTCAATAGACTTACACCGTTAAGTGAAGCTGGGATCGCAGGATGTAAAACGTCAGTGTTGTTTCGTTGACCAGCTGCCATCGTAATTGTCACAGACACATTCATCGCACAACCGCTGTTGCACTTTTGGATATTTCGATTAAGACGGTTAAATAAAAATGATTATAACTGTTTGGTGTGTGCGTCTTCTCTAGCTGGTAGAAGGCTATGAGCGAGTGCTTTCAGTGTATATGAAATACTCAGAATCGACAATCAATAGATTATTTAAGCCATTCAAACTGCCCTTACACTCCTTTCCTTTCACTTCCAACGTATTTTCCAGGAGGCTAATGACCAGACATCGTTCTCCCCCCCCCCCCTACAACATTCTACCAGCGAGCACCCCTTTCTGGGACGTGTGTTCTTGTTATATCGAGGCCTGTGGCCGTCCATTGGAGACTTTTTTTTTTGCTTTTGAATTCGTGTTCAGCGTAATCCAACACATTTTTAGCAGAATGGAGGATTTCGATCTGAAGAGGGACAATCAACAGGTAGCTACTACTCTACCGATCGTTTTCTAGCCGAAATATCCTCCAAAACTGGGCCTTTGTTTTTTATTCATCTCCGTGTCGAGAAGAGGTCGAATATGGAGGGCAGGGACGGTTTATTTTCATGAATGGCCGGAGGGAAGAACGCAACGAAGCCTCCGTTGGACGGAATCCAAAACGGATCTCCTGCCGGCGCTTTTAAAACGGAACGGACGACGACGAACGAGGTATTTTGAGAGACGACGAGCGAGAAATGAAAACGATAAGACGAGCCGGATTTTACGTGGCGAAAATTTCGCTAATTAATGAGTTGAGAGCTTCGTAACGAGTTGCTTCGTCGAAGTTGGACTTGGGATTTTCGTGCCGCTGGCTCTTATCGGCCCTCGAGTCGAGAACTTGTTGATCTATTTATGATGTAAATTCTCAACTGAAACCCCCTGGACGCATTATCTCAGCTCTTTAGAACGAATTAGGAGTGTGTTGGTGGTTTTTGGGTGGGGGTATCAAAATTGAGTATTTTACTTTCCGAATTAATGTCTCTTGAGTAAATCATTCCTGCCAATAGTGCTATAACTTAGTAGCTTAAAGGGTAAGACAAGTATTTTAACCGGCCGAGGAAATATACTTTGCGACGCATCACACAATTTTCTAGGCTTTAGCTCGTGTCCATCATGTTCTGATCTGTGTCATATTCTTACGCAAAAATTGGCGGCGCTCGAAGCTTCGAAATTTATTTGGTGGCCCTTAGACTAGGGTAAGCATTTCGAATTTGATATTCTATTTGGTTCAGCTCAAGCCTAATTGGTCCTGGAGCTCCAAACTACCTCTGCCAATCATTCTCTTTCTTTTAGTATTCTGAGCCCTGCAGACAACCTACTTTCCTATATTTAAGCTTTCAGTGGAATTTTTGCATTACCTCACCCCTACACTTTGCCATCTCCTTGTGGCACTCCTTAGAACTCAAAGAGTTGAACCCTCCCGCTCAGCTCTCATCCCTGCTCACATTAGTTCAATTATACAGAACGCGTCACATGAATTTTGTCTCCCAGTTGCTCTATTCTGAACTATATCTCAGCTAAAAAACATGCCCTTACTGGGAGTATAGCGCTAGAAGGCACATTAAAATTGGTCTGCACTTAACGGCTTATTTCAGAATAACGGAATACTCTGTGTTAATACTGCTGGGACGAAGATAGCATGTATAAATGTGTTGACAAGCTGTATTGATAATAAAGTTCGCTCGGGCCTTTGAACTTGAAACTGAATGACCCTTGCCAGTCACCTCGCTTCTTATAACATTCTCAGCGCTGCTTAACGCAAAATCTTCCCACAGCCGACGACTTGCATACTCATTGGATGAAGTTTTTACAGTGATTTTCCTTTATCTCATTTCTCACCCCTTTCTTTTGCCTCCTAGTGACGGCAATCTGCCCCAGGATTTATGGAGTTGAACCCTGTATCTCAGCTCACGTTCGTGCTGAGGTATCATTAGAAATATGTCTCCCAGTTACTCATCTGGGAACTATAGCTCTATCGTGTATCTCAACTGAACGTATTGGCCATATTAATACAGTCCTTTCTAACTCGTCTCATTCATCAGTTATTACTCATACTCATTCATCTTTCCCAAAGAAAAGAGGCAGTAACATCGTGGAAAACGACTTCAACCCGCAACAAATCATTCTACCTAAATTATTGTGTTTTTTTTAAATCGAATATCACAGTTTGGTACAAGAGATAGGGCAAAATGAAATCGAATGTAGGCGAACAATAACTGGCAAAGGAGATGAGAGAGAACTGGGTTGACTGGCCATAGTGAGGTGGCTACGTGAGGGGTGAGAAGTGAAACCAGGGAAGAGGGCTACAGGAAACTCCACTGAACATGTAGGAAAGTAGCTTGTCAGCTCTGGAACTACCGATCCTTGTGTTCGACAGAGCTATGAATATTGGATAGGAGTAGAGGAGCTTCTTCCCTAAGCTCCAAGTTTGACCTCGACAAGTTCGATCGTGTTGACCTTTCGTACCAATTTGGCTTGAGCTTCCAGCCACCCCTTCTAAATCAGAACATTGAATGAAAGTTTAAACACATCTCCTTGGACATTTAAAGAGCTCTTGAAAAGTGTGATAATTAGGGGTGATTTCGGTTTGCCGCATTCGAAACGAATTAGAATTTTACCGGTCCGATGTTCAATTCATCTTCTTACGAACTGCCTCTTTAAATCCACTCGACTAATCCGAAATTAAACCCTGAATTTACCATCTCTGAGAAAAGGTCCAGCGTTTACATGGGGGTGGAGGTAATTGAAGCGGAGGTGAGAGGCGATTTCGAGCTGTGGAGCAGAAAAATTAACTGCTCGGTTAATTCGACCCCCTTTGGCCACACGGCAGCTGTTTACTGATGGGATCTGCGAGGGAGAGAGCGGAGGAACATAATCCCCAGGCATTTCATTACTAGAAGCTGCGGCGTAATGGCGTTTTGAGAGGAAGCTAGTGGTCCAACCACTTTATATAATGTTATTGAAGGTGATCACTAGTATGGCCTTTCGTTCCATTATATTATTCGTGGAATTATTCATAATACGAGGAATTATCATTGCTTGCCGGAGTTTTAAAAAGAGAAATTCAGTAGGTAATTGTACGAGCTATTATTGTTTAATGGCTTAAACCACGAATGAACTCCTTAATTGTTAGGAATAAGAAATACACTTGAATAAGTTGATGAATGAGACGAGCAAGAGAAAACTGTATTGATACACTGGTTAGTTAAACGTTCATTTGAGATACACGATAAAGGTAGAGTACAGAGTAAAGCAGATGTGGGCACTGATGAGATCTGAAAGGGTTCAACTCTACGAGTTCTAGGGCCACAGTTCTCAATCGGTGGTACACGTACCCCTAGGGGTACAGCAAAGACTACGCAGGGGTGCGCATATCAACGACAAATAATTATTGTTTTAAAGCGTTGGTAGTAGTTCAGTTTTAAACAGGTTGAAGAAGATTGATACGTCACTGTGTGACTGAGTAATAGTCTGGGGACAACCTGTCAGTTGCCTTCCCAGTAGGCTGGTAGCTTCTATGATAATACAACCTCTTCAGTGCAAGAAAGGAGTCAACGGTGGTTGTTGGGTGCACGAAAAAGAGAGAGAAATAAACATACGAATTGAACGAGGTATAGGGCTGAATTGATTCACTTGTTTACCACGAGAGAGCTTTGATTGCATAGTCAACTGGTTCTCTGAATACGTGAACTGGTGGTGAGAGTCAGAAGCGCTGGGAATAACACGATAGTTGGTAGATGAGTGACGATTGCGAGACCCGAGAGATGACTGTCAATCGTGAGACCTGAGAGATGAGAGTCGATCGTGAGACTAGGAGGTTAGTGTTTGTTGGGAGAACTGGTAAACGACAGACGTTTGTGAGAGTTGATAGATCACTGTGTATTGGGAGAACTGTGTACTGTGTTCACGTGAGGAATGCAAGTTGATGGAAGGGAAAAGGAGGTTTTGGAAAGTCCAGAAAAAGGGGACATCCGTTGTCACTTGGAAATAACTGAAGAGCTGGACTTTCCACAGGTACAAACAAAAAGGATTGAGATCAGAAAGGTTTTTGGGGAAACAATGACTTTCTGTTAGGGCCGGTGATCTCCATTAGGGCAAGTGTGGACGTTCCAAGGTCAAAAACCCGACTAATTCACCCTGCGCTAATCAGTGGTCATATCGTTAGTGGTTGAGTAGTTACCTAAGGAATCCCATACTATCTGAGAGTTCTTTATCTGGGTTCCCACCTTATCTAACTATTTACTTGGGTGGCAAGTTTCAAAGCGACGGATTAACTGTGATCGCGTTTGTTAGCCATCGCCTGCTCGGTGAAATGGTTATAGGCTTGCTTCGTAGCACTCAATGCTGCTAAGTTCGTCTGCCCTCCAAACAGCCATTGCTCACTGTTGTAGAAATTACAGAGGAACAGAACATGGTTTCCAGTATCCTCCGCACAGATGGAACTAGGTTTTTTCCCAGTCAACTGCATCGTGACATGGTCTGGGTGATGGTGTGGAGCACCAGACTTAAGAACTTAAGATTCATGCATACCACTATAATCAGTGCCCTATGCTTACGTTTTCCGCATTATCAAAACTGCAACATTATTTATAGTCCAGGAAGCAATACGTTGACATTTCCTGGAGGCACACAACTGAGTGTATACACCTCCCTACATGTTCCACGTGATTGTTTACGATAGAAATGAGCAAAAATGTTCATATACAGTCAGACGCACTACGATATGCAACTCACATTTCCACTTTCACTACTCGACGCAAATCAATAAACGCTCACCAATTTGGTAATTGCTTCTGCCTTTCAATTCGGCGGCAAGTTATTTAAAATGCTTCCCCCCTCCCCGCCCCTCAACAACCACCCCCTTCAATGCACCACCAACGAAATGCAAATGAAAGGCTTTCTTTTGAATGATTCATGCGGGACGGGAGAACCGTTGCGTAAAGCCTTGGTCTGGAAGGGGGGGGGGAAGAGGAAAACCAAAAACTCTCATGTTTCGTAAATATTTGCAGACGAAGCTATTGCTTTTGCCTTTGAACTCGTTCGAAAGGTCAATAAACCGCCCTGAGGGAGGAAAGAAAATTTTTCAAGCAATTCTTATTGCTGATCTTCAGGCGTCTGGCGGATAGACTCGTTATCTGTGGAAAAGCGTTTCTTTTTTTTTGTCGTTTATTTAACCCTTATCTCAATAAAAACTCGGGTTATTTCCATTCGTACGACTCCTTTTATGCCAAGAGAGCCCGAAATTGAAGCGTCTTTACTTGTTAGAGTAACGTGTTGATTCGGCGAGCTCCTGCTTCACGTATTTGCTTGAACTCAGTGTTGCCGTCGCGTACGTTTCATAAATTGCCTTCCCGAAGAGGATTCAATTTTATTCGGTTATTACTCTCCTTAGTTTTACGAAGGTGGAAGGAAAGTTATGTAATCGGCTGAAAAAACGTTTCTTCGAATCTCCACGTTTCAACGGCTGCTGACCCCGAAAAATGCCGTTTGTGAAAACGATCTGTGTGTGACCACGAGTGAGTGAAAATGACAAAAACCAAATCGACTAAGCTATTTAGCCTGCGGAGCACAATGGGACGCCAAAATAAGCTTATGAACTAAATCGATTCACAACCACCTGCAGTTATAGCGATCCAAACATTTTTTTTTCTCAAAAATGGCTTCAACGATCGTGATTACATTTTGTGAGCAGCAACTAACAACACGACTGGAACAGCGCATAAAGATGTCGAACCCCTGACCATTCCATTTGGACCTGCTCAGTTTTTACGTCTTCTTGAATGTTGTTGTGGGCCGTGTCTTCAATCCAGCCCTCGACTAGGTCGATCCATGTCGTCAAGCGTCCTCCAGTTCCTCAATAGCGAAGGGTGGTTTGAGTCGATCGATGAGTCTTCTCAGTGCACTGGCTGCTAAGGTTTACCAGTGGCATCGTGTCGAATGAGAAGATCTGGGTGGACGTCGATTTTGCTCTTTAGGAACAGGTTTCAGGTGGTGCGTTCGGTCCGATAGAGTTGATGATTTGTAAAAACTAATCTGACGGGAGATGGTTAAATCACAGGCGATTGGAAGTTTGTCTGTCATGTGCACTTTTAACGACGATTTCAAAACTCTGCGCCACCTTTCAATCATTCCCGTTAAACGCCTGGGGATGAAAGCTGTCACGCGGTGTTTGAATTCTAAGACTCTCGATAACTCTCTGACTAAGTAACTATCGAATTGTCGTCCTTCGACAGCTAATAAAGCAAAGTTCTGACGACTGTTTCTTCTAAAATACCGGGCAGTGGAACGGCTTGGGGCCATCTCGAGAATCGATCGATTCGCCTTCTTACCTTGGGACGGTCAAATCGAGATTGATGCGAGAAAACTTGGATTCAGTTTTATGATATGATGCTAACAGATGAAACTGCGTCACCAGGTTTTGACTCGTTGTCTGGGCACAGAAATTTGAACGTCACTTTTGAAGGACGGCCAGACGTAGCCTTTTCGAACCGAATTTATCGTTCCTTTAATCCAGCGATTCTCGAACTTATTTGACCTGTCGCTCCCTTTCCATAAAAAATATTACCCAGCGCCCCCCCGGAAAACCGAAATGTTTTTAATTAGCCGCACAATGACTCTTCAACATCTTGTACCAATTCATCAATTCTTCTTTGCGCTGTATTATTGCTCAAAGAAATTTTCTTGATAATATCAAATGATGGCTTGTGTAACACAGTACGTATTACTTCACTTATATCCGGTATTATTAGTTCTTCACCAATAGTATGAGGTTGTTGGCTAAATTTTTCTTTTAGTGTACGAAAATAACTTAAATCCTTATTTTGTTTATCACCATGAATTTTAGTCAAATGTTCTTGTAGTCTAGAAGGTCTAGAAGTCTTGTTATTTTTTGTAGACACCAAAATAAGGTTATGGACGATTTTGGCCGAAGGGAAGGGGGCGGGTGGGGGTGGGGGACGAAAATGTACCAAAAACTTGGGTTTTCGCATTTTTCTCAAAAATGGCTCTAACGATTTTGATTAAACTTTCAAATTATCTTCTCCTAATCAATACCTAACTTTTCTTCTGCAATAAATGTTCCTCTGAAAGTCCATTGAGCAGAGATAAAAATGAAAATGTGTCGAAAATAACATTTTTTCAACATTTCCGTAAATTCTGGAGTAACTGCTGCACTAAATTCGATTAATCGTTCAGAGCGTCTTTTAGTCACCCATACCCACATTTCGATCTCCATAATTATTTCTGTATATATATGTTGAACGGAGATATAAGCCAAGTTAACTTACAAAAGGAGATTTGTCGAATATTAATTT
The DNA here is from genome assembly GCA_020466155.1 of Pachypeltis micranthus. Lineage (NCBI taxonomy): Eukaryota > Metazoa > Arthropoda > Insecta > Hemiptera > Miridae > Pachypeltis > Pachypeltis micranthus. The sequence goes on from CM035773.1 coordinate 34,096,177, forward strand.
ATCGGTAATCCAATTTTCTCAAAAACGGCTCTAACGATTTCGATCAAACTTACGGAGTACTCTCAACTAACTAGTACCCACGTTTTGTTCCCTATAAATGCTCCTGCAGAAATGCGTAGAACGAAAAAAGCGCCCGCATATGTAGGTGGTGTTCGAACTTATAGGGATTGCGGAAAGTTGTGTGTTGCTACGCACTGCTCGTTTCTTTGGTTCAGCCATTATTATCTGTAGAAAAAATAAAACGTTTAAAGAGGTATTTAACGAAATATAAATAAACACGAAACAATTAATTGTGGACCATATATAATTACAACAAAAAATAAGAATACTACCAATTAGTCACACTATTTATTACTTATCTTTGACAAATATCAATCACACTGACTTAGGTGACAGCAACAGTAAGAATTTGAGGTTATGTTGCATTCTTCTTCTTCTAGTTTATCGAAATTGGTTGGTTAAACTACTTCTTCATCTCGATTCAAAGTTGTGATATCTTCATATGAAATAATATTTATATTATAATTTTACATGTTATAATTTAGTCATCTAAGCTTCAAATGCAACAGGTATTTTTTAGCGTTACCATTCCTCTAATTATTTTCTTTTTTCTTTTATGCTTTCACCGCCCCCTGGTTTCCTGCAGCGCCCGCTGAAGATGATTCTCAAAATGGCCCGAAGCCATTTTAATTCCATAACTTCACGAACGTTCTAAAAAAAGAATAGTACCGATAGCCTCGTAAATCGCCTATGCATCGATCGATCAATTAGGGTCGTGGTATAAGTAGGAGCAACTCAATAAATTCCAGAACCTCGAGCTCTCCCAGTTTCAAGTTCGCATAAACCGAATGAAAAACATATTTGACTTATCGTGACTAGGAATGAAAATCGACGAACGCGCGTGGGGCTAAGGAACGTAGTTAGTTGCGTCGCACCGAATATTTATTGCTGCTGTAGCCGTCCCAATACAAGGCCAGGTCTGTTATCCCGACGACTAACTGCTGAATGTTTTCCGTTTTCGAATAAACCGCAACGAAATTACGAAGTGGCTCCGATCTTCACAATTTCCGAATTAGATTCTCCTGGCTGGTCTCCAGGCTGCAGATATCCCGCTCCACAAATCCATCACGCTCTTTCGAACTGTTTGACCTCCTTTTTTTTGCAGAGTGCAGTTTAATTTGGAGTGGAGCCGGCGGGAAAACAATGGCGGGATTCCGTTCTTCAGGTTGGGGCTCGGATGTGGAAAGGGCCTTTCGTGTCAATTACAAGGCCTTTCTCGTGTTGCTCGGCTCATTCACGGCTCTCCTTAAAGAAGTACTCGGCTGAGAGCGAATTACCCGCTTCATCTCGCGCGCTTTTTTCTTTTCATGTCTCTCTCTCTCTCTCTCTCTCCTTCCTTAGCATCCGCTACTTGAAGGAAGAACAAACCCCACAAAACCGAGCGTTGAGAGTTATTACGGGTCAAGAACTCAGGTTTACACTCTGACCTCAGCTATAAGCAATAAACTGTGAAACGCTCCACTCCATACTGCCGACTTACCCCAATTCCCTCATGCGCCAGTTGGCCGAAAGTACGGAGACGTCACGCAATAAACATTTTGCGGTATAATATTTTAATCGTTCAATATGAACACAAAACTTTGAAAGAACTTCGGGGACAGTTTTTTTTTTAAATCTAGGAACTTTATTGTGGCTATAAATTCAAATATAAAACAAAATCACAAGTAACATTATTTCCCACCCATTGAAGGGCTAATAATGCTTCGAAGAACAATATGAAGTTGAAAATTAACAGAAGTTGAAGAATTACAAACGAGTAATAATAAAACGCTCTTTTCAATCCATTATCGAGTTATTTCGACTCAATTTTCCAATTATATTTATCAGACTCCAAATCAAAATAAAAGTGAATGAAATTGCCTTTAAAACGCAAGTGCGAAACGTTAAGCTCTCTATAAAGCTAGGCATTCTCGCACGACTATCTACTTTTAAACGAGCGGTGCGTAGCAACACACAACTTTCTGCAATCCCTTTAAGTTCGAACACCACCTACATATGCGGGCGCTATATCTTCGTTCAACGCATTTCTACAGGAGCATTTATGGAGGAAAAAATGTAGGGACTAGTTAGCTGAGAGTACTCCGTAAGTTTGATCGAAATCGTCGGAGCCGTTTTTGAGAAAATTGGAATACTGATAAATTAATATTCGACAAATCTCCTTTTCTGAGTTAACTTGGCTTATATCTCCGTTCAAAAAATATATACAGATATAATTATAGAGAACGAAATGTGGGTATGAATGACTAAAAGACACTTTGAAAGATTGATCGAATTTGGTGAAGCAGTTACTCCAGGATTTACGGAAATGTTCGAAAAAACGTTATTTTCGACACATTTTGATTTTTATCTCTGCTCAATGGACTTTTAGAGGAACATTTATTGAGAACAATATGTAGGTATTAACTATTTGAAAACACCCTGTGAGTTTGGTGAAAATCGCTGAAGCTGTTTTGCCAAAAAACGTAAAAAACCTATTTTTGCTTCATAGGTATAATTTGAAAGTTGAATCAAAATCGTTAAAGGCGTTTTCGGGAAAAAGGCGAAAACCCCTAGTTTTTGGTACATTTTCGTTCCTCACCCCCCCTTTCCAGCCGAAATCGCCCATAACCTTATTTTGGCATCTACAAAAAGTAACGAACAAAACAAAAAAAAAAGAATCAACTTAATCGGATCAGCCGTTCTCCCGCAAATCGAACTACAGACACACATACACGCAAACGTAAAGATCTGAAGAAAACCCAAATTTTTTTTGACACAATTACTATAAAAATAATAATAAAAATTTAATCAAGAATTAGTATCGTGATGCGCACAAAAAAACATTTTCATTAGATACATCTGACGCGTCGCACTCTATAAACTTCCATGGCCTCACGTTCACTTAACGGTTTTTATAGCTGCGCCTACTAATCGAATCTGTTTAGTATTCAGCTTCCATGAACTAGGTAAAAACTCGCTCAACACTATAGATTGATGTGTGTGAAATTCAGAGGATTGCCCAGATTGGCAGTGGATACCTTAAACATAGGTGTATTATTCATGATAGTATCAACAGTCATAAATCAATAGTGATAATTTTCGACACCAACTTATCTAAGATACTTCCTTGTCACGATGGGTGGGACCATTATCGTAGTGCCCGTATATCTAAGCTGCAATTTCTAATCCATCTTCATCGCCCGAGTATATTTAATAAATCTTTCATGCAAACAGTATCTAGTTGTATAACGAGTACCCCACATTTTTCAATACCACTATTTCAGTTAAAATGTTTAACACCAATTTCAAAGATCTAAAAGTTGAACGTGTAAATCCTTAACGCCTTGATGGTTGAAAGTTGAACGTGTAAATCAGTGAGTGCATAACGATTAGTGCGGTTGATTTAATCTTTAGATGGTCGGAGTGGGATCGAAAAACCCTAAATTTGGTAAATTTTCGTCCCCTCCCCCCTTACCATAACCTTATTTTGGTGTCTACAAAAAATAACGAACAAAACAAAAAAGAATACAGATCTAAAGAATAATCCAACTTTTTTTTGGTAGCGTAGAGTAAAAATCCAAGTTGATAAGTGAAGGAGTAAAGTCGAAGTCAAATTTGTCAAAAAGTACCCACTGGCCCGATTTTTCCTTCACACAGTAAAATTGCCGTATGAAGAGGGTTGAAGGTAAATCATGAGTTCTCCTGGAAGCATCTTCCCGTCGGCAGTTGGCCCCCAATTCCAGTTGTTTACAGCCCGCAGAGCGCATTAAGGCGGACTCCTTCAGTCTTTATGGGCTCACATGGCGAAGGATTCCTTTTCTTTAGCTGACCCTTCCCCGTTTCTCCCTTTGAAACCTTCCACAATTCAATCGGGCTCCGAAGAAGTTAGGAAAAAGACCTTTAAGGTCTTTATGCAAAAAGGGACGAGTGAGGGAGAGAAAAAAAAAGTCGAACGGCCGTTTTTGCTATTTCCACGTTAAAACATTACGTATTCAAGAACTTTAGCTTCTCCACTTCTACTGCGGGATTTTTCAGTCGAGTCCTTACAGCATCGCCAGTCGGAGAAGGTGCTTGGGGGTTTTCTTCGGCTTTTCCTTTTCACCCGCTAGTTAATGTCGGCTCCTTTTCTCCTTTGGAGCCACCCTTTACTTCTGCTGGCCCCTCCACCCAGCTAACCATCGCAACTCTCCATTCCAAAACCGTTCTCCACCCAATACCCCTCTCCACTCAGGCCTCTTACCACCCTAAAACCACTCTCCTCTCCATTACCATTCTCCATCCAATACTCCTCTCTATCAAACAACCCCCTCACTACCCTAAAACCACTCTGCCCTCAGCTCTACTCTCCGCCTAAATACCTATCTCCATCCAATACCCCTCTCCACCAAAAAACCTGTCTCTACTTCGAACCCTATCTCCACTCAGTTCTCCTCCCCACCAAAGAACCCCTCTCCACCCAGTTCTTCTCCCCACTTAAGAACCCCTCTCTACCCAAAAACCACTCTGCCCTCAGCACCACTCTCCACCCAAATCTCAAAAAAACTCTTCCCCGTCTAATGCCCACTCCCTCTACCCAATACCACTGTCCACCCATCCAACAACCCTTTCTACCCAAAAACCAGTCTCTACCCAGAACCTCTCTCCACCCAGCACTCCTCTCCACACAACAACTCCTCTCCACCCAGCAACTCCTCTCCAGTCATAACCACTGCCCACCCACGCAACTCCTTTCCACCCCACATCCCCTCTCTACCAAGTAGCCCACGGAAACAGGAATGGGCATCCTGCGGCACCATTTCCTCAACTTAAATAACCCTCACACATTGTCCCTTTTTTAACCCACAGTCATCGTAATTTTGGAATTTATCAGTTTGGAATCTATCTTCTGCCCAGTATTACAATAGTACAGCGTAGCTACTGATACTGCCATTTTCCCAACGAGGAGTATTTTAAGTTATTGTTACATCATTCGGAACTGTTCAAACGAAAAATGTAATTCAAATCTTAGGAGTAGTTTTTGAGAGAAAAAAACCCTGCAAATTATTACACAATGGTTTATTATTCTCATGAACAGCTTGACCTAGTATTACTGCTCCGAGACCCATCCTATTCGATTAAGCATTGAATACTAGTAAACCATAAGAAACACCACCTGACTACAATGGAACTACGGAAACTAAATATTCCCCCAGCACCAGGCGCCCGTAATGTCTGTAGGCATTTATGATCCGATGGAGGGGTATGCGGAGGAAGTGGCCTTAACCTTCCTCTGCCCTGTCGGGCAAAAAGAGTTGGGGAAATTGGGACAGGGGCTTCCAGCAAACCCTCGCTCGGCAATTGGCAGGACGTTGCGAGTCCAAAGGGTGTTGCGAGTCGAGCGGGCCTTGAAAACGATACGAAACACGGCTTATTTGCGATTATAATGCGTTTCATTAATTTTTTTAACCATTTTTTGCCCATAACAACCATGAGGTTCGTCCGATCAGATTGCCGAGATGGCGGGCACAGCTAGATACCAAATGGGATTTTTGTGCGAAAGAACGAATTTTTCAGACCATGTTAAAGGCACAAAACGGCCCAGGCGGCGGACGGCAGACAGTGGACGGGGGATGGCGGACGGACATTGCCTAATTTGGAATCTCCATGTCTTGAAACGTAAAGTATCAAATTTTGAGGGGGGGTTGTAAAAAATGTTTCGTGACCGAAAAGATAGCGTTATTATTCAGAATGAATAATAAACCAAAATGTAGTTCGACGCACCACTCAATTTTTGTCCCCCTTGCTAACATTCTTGTTACTAATCCCATCCACTTTTACTTAATTCATGTGAAGTTGTTAGACATAACGCAGCTCTTCAAGTTCCTGAATTTATTGGGCTGCTGCTACTAATGCCACGACCTTCATTGGGCAACCAACTTACAGATAATCGATTTTTGGGGCTGTCGATATTTTTTGACGTGGTTCGTGTTAACAGTTCTAGCTAAAAAGGTTAGCTAGAAAGCCTTACCCTTAGTTGTACGCAGGGCTGCGCGCCTGATAACCCCCCCACCCCCACCCCCTACCACCAATCCATCACAATATCCTTTAAACGTACTCATGTTTCCACACGCTGCTGTGGGCTTTTCACGTAGATACTTATTGAGGTCTCATCTTGTGCTCTATTTAGTAGTTTATTCCAAGACTGATGACACAACGCGTAAGAGAAGTTTATATACAAAATGAGATCAATAGACTCTGGGGTTTTGCGAAATGTCGTAATAAACAGCACCAGGGCACAGCATGCCACCGCATGGACATTTTATGTGGAGAAATGCGTGACAGGAGGAAATCATTATTGACAATATATTTCGCGTGATGGCGGAATAATACTCCCCTGCACAGCTCGATGATTTGATGTTTATTATATTGCGCTCGATATGAAGCATGAGGATAAGAGGGATCCGGCGCGCGCCCTTGAGCGCGGCTGAGTCATAAGTACCTTCAGAAAAAACGGCCTTAGCTCGAGTTCTGGAATTTCTAAGGTTACTCCTGATTATTTTATGACCACGATTAAGATCCTACCGCGTATGTACGCATTTTTTTGTAGAACGCCGTCATTCGAACGAAATTCGTAAGTAAATTACCGGGCTAAAATCGCTTATTGTCAAAATGCTCGTTATTTTATTGTGCTGCTCTCGTCTTTTTTTCACAAACGCAAATTTTATATTACCGTCGTGTTATTAGGATCTGTTCACGCCTCGACCTATAAAACGTTTATATTATCGTTACGTTATTTCGACGCGTCGACACAAGAAACATGATCAAATAGCTCTAACTGTATTTGAGCCGTCAGTCACTATGATAACTATAATTAGTTTTCAGCCGATTCCGCTCATACCTTTTAGTCCCCGTCGCACGTTCATGTGCTAGCTGAATATCAAATGTGTTGATTTGATTTGGCCGTTCTCTCTAAATCATTTTCACAGTTACCGAAAACGCTTAAATGGACTGTGAAGCCTTCAAATCATAAATAGTTATGAAAAGTAAAATATGGGCGGTAGAAATGTAGAATGTTTTCGTTTTCATGATAAAATTTCAAATGGCGGCACTGGAGGCCTGGCTGAGTGTTATAGTCTCAGGTTTCGGGAAGTAGCGCGGAAATGAGCTATTAAACAGCAACAGGGCGGTAATTTATGTGAAGCCAAATCAACGAGCGGTTAAATTCGAATTATTACCGCCCCCGTTCTTCGACTGGGGAACGGCGAAAGTAAGTTCAGGAGGCCGGAAGAGAGCGAGGAAAATCCCGTCTTATTTGGAGATTTCGAGCTCCCTTAATGCCTCAGGAGTTTCCTCTTTGGGATTTATTAAGGAGTTTTCAGAGGACAAACGGAGGGGTTTCTCGCGGAGCTGACGAGTTGATGCGCTGCAGGGGAGCCTTCCTTCGGAGCAGCTGGTTGGTCGTCTTGGTTGAGAAAGAAGACGCCTTCAACGACATATTGACGACTTCTTGTTTATTTTTACTGTCGACGTACGCTGTCATTTATCTGACAAATGTCGAGGGAATAGCGGACGAGAACAGCAATAATAGAAGAGGTTTCCCTTAAGGAAAGTGGCGGGGACGCATGAGAGAAGAAACCCAGTCTAAGTGGTTATAACTCATAGTTCATCGTGTATCTCAACTATAATCATTTCACTTACACCAATTAATACACAAATTTGAACATCAGGGTGAGACTCATCTGTGATCCACTGACACTTCGCGAATATGATTGATTTTGGTCGAATAATAACGAGGCACGAAGCTGTGAGGATCTCGTAACCCAAACCAAGCCAAATAATTTGGAAATAAAACTAGGAACTGTTCGGACTCAATTCACACTTCCGCTTTCGAAACAACCTAGTGACTATCACAGTGCTCCCCTCCCCAAGCTGTTCGTCTAATAAAAAGGCGAATCAAAAAGCGAGCAGAAACGTGAGACTGAACAAAGCTTAGAGTAATGCCTCACGACGGTTTTAAGTGAAGTTTGAGTCTGGAACTTCCCGCACTAGCCCGTAACGGCATGTCCTTGTTCAGGGCCTTCCCTAAACATCGAGTCCAGCTCTTTCTGACCTGAAGTCTTTTCTCTGTGGGTGCAGGAAAGTCCGTCCTGCTCGTTCAGTTATTTCCTAAGCTGACAACGGCTTTTCCCTTTCTGGACTTTCCAAAATATCTACTTCCCACCGCTCAACTTACTCTCAGCTCTTCCCAGGCCCAACTAAAAAACATCACTCGTCTCTCAGCTCTCACGCTACTCATCTCACGTTTCCTACCACCAGATCACTATCCAGAGACCCTGTTGGGTCGCGAAAGCACTCTCTTTCACTCACCACGTTCATCCTCATTTATTTCTTTTGCTCGAACTCAAGCTCCCCCATTCATGCCAACATTATTATTCATAATGAGTGCGCCTCCAAGTGTCAAACCAGTGAAGTTACTTTTAATAGGGCTCCAGCAGTGCATTAATACATCCCCTCATTCCCGCATCCATTTCACCTCTGCTGCTTTCGGAGACTAAGCTTTTTTGGATTATTTATAAATTGTATTCGGGAAACATTGGTATCAATGAGATTTATCAGACCAGTTGTAGAAAGAAAGGCAAAGAAAGATGGATTATTTTGGCTCCAGTCTTCCCTCAAAAATAGGAGACCCTCACGTCAGAAGAAATAATCATTTTTGTACCTTCTATACAGATTCATTACCTCATCTTTTTCCCAGGATGTCGTATGACGTCACTACTTACCGCCATGAGGTGCAGAAGACGTCAGGATATTGCCGATTCTCACTGCCACTCTTGTAGGAACAGGAACCTGCCCTCAGCCCAAATCATGTGGTGCCACTGTGGCGGTTTGCTGGTGCATTGTCATTGGAGCGCTGAGATTTGGAGAAAGACAGGCTCTACTGGAAAAGAAATCGGTGTGGGCGTTATCCTTGTCGGTTTGGTAACAGTTTGCAGCGATCATGAAACCTGAAGGAGCTCTGGAAGCAACCGAATAAGACAGGATGGATCTTCGTGTGGAAGTGATTGTAGAGCGGTGGCAAACAACGTTAGGGTTACAGCACTGACCGGACTCAGTCTTGACGTGGCGGGCTGAGGAGATGCGTCGGGTGTGGCGCCCATGGTATCACCACTCACAAACTTTTTCTTATCCTCCTTTACTGTCCTCTTAAATCCTGCTCCCCAGAGATGGTCTAGGGAAGTCAGGGTGCCCTCCCCATTTTTCGTTAGCTTGGTCAATACTTGTTGAGTCTGTCCTGTGACTAATCCCGCCTTTGCATTCTCAAATGTCTTTTATCTGCACTCTGTTCTCTGTATCCCCCACCTCCACCAGGACACCTAGTGCCTTTATGCACAACGTCACGATTGAGTTCTGAGCGCGTTGTGGTCTTGTTAACGTTGCTTGTAAATAAATAAGATGATTAAGTAAGTTTCGTGTCGAATTGTGCTACAAACCTCGGGGATTTCTCTGATTTTTGGAAAAGGAACCTGAGTGCACAAAGTCATGCTGTTCCAACTCTCCGTATCTAGTCTAGCTGCACCATAAGCTTCGAACATTTAAAATGTTCAGAGTGTTTGTCTCTAATACTGTTGACTAGGGTATTGGCGTTGTTGGGCGAATAAGTGGGGGAGCTTGAGTTGGAATAAGATATATACAAGTGATCACCAGGACTTCATCGGCCCCGACCTAGGCTATATCTTCGATTACACAACCTGTAGCAAGCCTTCCTTCCATTGGAGCAGTGCCGCCGCAGATACGAACCTGCTGACACCGCACTCATCTCGTCGGAATCACCTCAGATGCGCAGCCTTTTCTCACAACAAAGCCGCCACATTCGACGCTCTGCGAACGCTGCACTTCCTCGTATCTACTCTCATAACAATCGCTTATAAAAGTCCCCCAAAACTTTGAGCAACTGCTCATTCTCTGCATAGTCCCCGTTCAGTCTTATTCAAATCTTTGATTCATACTCCTTGTGTAACTTGATCATTTCATGTAAACGAAATTAAAAACTTTGTAAAAAACGTTATCTTCGGAACCACGCACGTAACTTACATGAACGAACGGGAGCGAGGACTGTATTAACACTTTGGATACGAGTTTGAATGAGTATTTAAGCGCGAACAGGGGGCTCTGAATAGATGAACTGGTTGCGGGGAAAGAGTGTCTAGACCAGTGAGTAGCTGGAGAGCTGAGAGGTTTCGAAAGATCTGTGGGTCGGAGAGAAGGTAAACTGAGTAGTGGGAAGTGGATAATGTGGAAAGTCCAATAGGGAAAATCAGGGCTCGAAACAAGGACTTTTCAACTAATTTCAACTAATTCGGCCTGCATCGAACAGGTATGTTGTGTAGCGGTCTTTATCTTGTTACAAGTTGCACACGTTGCTCGTTGATGTTTCACTACACTTTTTTTTTTTTTGGCCTATTGGTTGCCGGGTCGGAAATATTATGCGAAAATCGCGCAAAGAAGTCTCGCGAATGTTCTACCGCATTGATTTCACGCTGCTCTGAATAACTTTCCTCCGGGGTTTCTCCCTTCTAAAACCTTCGTATTTCCCCACATCGAATCCCATTGTGGGTTTTTGGTGCGGGGCGTCTTCCATCGGCCTTTTTACAACGGAACGGAGCATCGTCGAGAGATTCCTTCCCAACCCCAGCTCTTCTTCGGCTCTTCAGTTCCCCGATACTGTACAGCTTCGAGGATCAACAAATTGCGAATAGCAAATCGAGGTATTTCTCCGCTCGGCCGCTCCTCTTCCAGAAATATGGCTCTCTCTCTCTCCCTCTCTCTCCATCCTCCCCCCTCCCCACAGCCAGCAATTGTACCACTGCTTGTAAAACTTCCTTCTCGTTTGGTATTCGTCTCGCGACTTCGCGATGGAAAGCGCAAATGTTTCCTTCCGTTGAGATTTTCATTCAATGACGAAATAAAATCGAATAGCAATTGACTATTGAAGTGTGAAGCGGGTGTGGGATGTCGAGATGTTTTCCTCTAAAGTTTCTAGAAAAGAGGTTTTGCAACGAGGGCTGATAGGCCTCTGACCTATTCAGCCTCTGTTGAAGAGGCCTCTCTTCTTTTAACAACTTTTCGTGGAAAGTGAAGCTGTCGTAAAAGTTTTAAAAACATCAGGTACGACGCATCGCGCAACTTTCCGTGGCCCCACGTGCATCCAGCAATTTTCTTGATTCTAGCAACTAGTCAAATGTGTTCATAACAACGTTCTAAATGGAAATTGGTAGCATTTAAGGTACCAGAATGGCTATTATTCCTCAATCAGTGCACAGGAGATTCATGAGACCGTCTGTATGATTTCTACTTTCCTTGGCTCTACAAAGTAGAAAGGAAAGTTATGAAATCGGCTGAAAAAAAAAAAAAAAAAAAAAAAAAAAAATTTTGAGTTTTCTTCAGATCTTTACGTTTCAGACCCTCCTGAGTCCGAAAAACACTATTTGGGAAAATGGTCTGTGTGTGTGTGTGTCAGTCAGTCTGTGTGTGAGTATGTGTGTTCACCCTGCAGTCGGGGGTCCAGAATTCCGCTGACGTATTCCCTGCGTGTCGTATGAGCCGACTAAAAGGGACAGCCGGGTGGGCCCAGCTTGAAAGACAACCTCACCTCTATGAGGTCCCCGCAGGATTACATCCAACGAGGCTTAACTGTGGCTGGGCGTCACAGTGTACTCTGTCGCCACACTGTGCTCACCCTGCAGTAGGGGGTCCAGAATTCCACTGCCGTACTCCCTGCGTGTTCGTATAAGCCGGACTAAAAGGGACACAACTTACACTTCATTCACATACATGACACACTGGGAACCCCCTACCTTTAGCTGGGATCGCAGAACACACCCCCCGCAGGAAGGGGTACAGAATTCTCCTGCCGTATCCTCTGCGTGGTCGTTAAAACCGGCCTTAAAGGGGCTTAAAGCTCACGACACTGACATACACAACATATTCCAGATACTAAATACACTGCAACGGCTTGCGTGGCAGAACACACTCACTTGAAACACTCATAATGAGCGAAAGACAGTCCTGGAAGTAGCTCACTAACACCTTTGAGCGATCCCCTATATAGGTGCGGCCTTCGGAATGAGGAGGGGGAAAACCAGGTTTGAGCGTTCCTGGGGCGGCTGATAGCGTGTGTCCCGCTCACCACATCACTAGTGGCCGAGGGCTGACTCTGAGCAGCAGCCGAAAAATCCCTCATGCGTCTTAGTCCCGGTGGGTGGCCGGACTGGCAGCTGCGGCGCATGTGGGGGCCTCCTTTGACCCTCAACGGACCAGCGAAAGGGGCTAGAATCAATATGCCTGAGGGGAGCTTCCAGGACACTGCCTCGAGCACCTCTCGCTCATACCACGAACACACACAACAAATGAACTCACAAGGATACACTACACCAGTCCGCTTCTTTAATCACCCCCAAATAAGTAAAAAACATGACAAAGTCAACTAAAACTTCAGCAGGTAATAAAAACGCCACCTGCGCCTCTTCCTCGGGCTCGCCAAGCTCGACCCCTCCCTCTTCGGACGATGAGCAACCTACTCGTCGTCCAAACAAACAAGGGCGGAAAGAACCGAAGAACCGGGCAAACCGCGTTCATCTCCCCCTTCTCCCCCTAGTAGCCCGGGCAACCCGGCTACTACAAGCACACGACACAGCGTGGACCCTAAACTGTCGGACATGGAGCAAATTTGCGCATACGTCCAAATCATCCACGGCCAGCTGGCACGGATGAGGGCCAACGCGACAGGACCTATGCGGGACCTCGTAACTAGTTGCCTCTTCGAAATTTCGAAGCTGGCTATAAAAGCTAATGCCCCCAACGACATCGCCCCTGCCACTCCCCTGCGGGAAACTGTGGCGGCTGTCGTGAGGAAGAGCTGCGTAGGGCAATTGCCCAGCAGCCAGTGCCACCAGCCCCCCAAACTCGAGGAGCAACAACGAGCCAGGGTAGTACCCCAGGCCCCTCATATGCGGCAGTAGCCGCTACTGCGCCTTCCTCCCCCCCTCATGGAGCTGAGGCGGAATGGCAGCCTGCCAGGGCCAGGAAGCGCAGAGGGAAGCAGAAACAGGCCCCAACAAAGCAGGAAGTGCAGGCCGAGGGCAGCGCCGCGACTATGCCTCCGCCCAAAAACAAGGGCAAAAATAAAAATAAAAACCAAAATAAAAGCCTCCACCGCTTGCCAAACTCCCCTAAAAACCCACGACAAAACGTGGTAGTGGTTAGGCGGACATGTGAGGAAGGAGAGGCTGGTCCTCCCACCCTGACGCAATGGAAGCGCTTATGCGGGGTGTCCCTGCTACGGACCTCCAAGCTCTGAGTGTCCGAGTGCTAGACATCCGCACCGCAGTAGGAGGTGGCGCCGTCATTGTGACGGAAACGCCAGAAATGGCCAAGGCGCTCACGAGCCACATTTCCACAAAAAGGAGTTGAAGCTCCAAGCGTCAGCCCCTGGGTCGTTTCCCACGCCTGCTGCTGTGCGACGTGCGGACCGACCTTCAAAGAGGACTTGGCCCAACAAGTTGTTGAGCACAACCCTGCGTTAGGCTTGCAGCCGCAGGATGTCAGGCCTCTCTTCACCAAAAAGCGTGGCAGACAGAAGGATTGGGTGATTGAGGTATCACCCAGCCTGTACAAAAAACTAGAGGGGCAAGGCACCTCCAAATAGCCTGGCAGCGGTGCGCCATACGAAAGTACCAAGCCCCCACTCAGTGCTACAAATGCCAGCGCTATGGCCACCTGGCAGTGGCCTGTACAAGACCTGTTGTGTGCGCCTGGTGCGCCTTGCCACATCTGAGTAAGGAATGCAAGCGTGATGCTCCCTCAAGTGTGCCAATTGCGTCGAACGCAAAATCCAACAGGTCGCACACTCTACACGAGACGCACGCTGTACCATTCGTCAGCGAGCGATTGCCCTCCAGGAGTCACGAGTGGATTATGAATAGGTCAAAAACAGTTCGAATCCTTCAGCACAACACAAATAAGAGTTGCCCAGTTATGGCTGAGTTGCTGCAAAATGCACTCAAGAAACGCTGCAGTGTCCTCGCCATACAGGAACCGTACATAGGATCCAAAACTCTTGGTCTCGGATCGCAGGCACGAGTGGTGGCTGGAGCAAGAACGGGAGCCAAGGCAGCAGTAGCCTGCATCGACCCGTCCATTGACATGCTCGCACTCACTCACCTGAACAGCCAGCACTTGGGCCGCTGTGCTCATCCGAGCCGGTGGCTTTGAGCTGGTTGTAATATCATTTACAGGCAATTTGGCGCACCAGTTGCCAACAGCCTTGAACCACTCGAGCGGGCTCTAGCAGGCCTATCAGGACGACCCTGCGTAGTCTGTGCTGATGCAAACGCCAGATCACCATTGTGGGGATCCCCAACCCTGGATGGGGCGGGCGAGGCGTATATAGAGCTGCTCACCAGGTACAACTTGGTTGTTGCCAACGACCCCATGACTGAGGCGACCTATGATGGCCCGGGAGGAAGGTCGTGTATAGACGTCACAGCCGTGTCCCACACCCTGCTACTCAAATTGAAGGGTTGGCGAGTCGTACCAGGTGCAACGCAGAGCGATCACATGGTTATTGACTTTGCCATTACGGATGATAACATCCTCTGCAAAGACACGCGTGAAAAGCGATTCCGCACAAAAAATGCTGACTGGCCGCAATTCTTTAGGGTACTGGAAGGTGAACTGCGTGCCGCAGACACCGACCTAATAGTGCAAGCATCCACACCTGAAGAGGTGGACAGCAAAGTGGACACATTTACCACAGCACTGCACTCTGCTGGGCTCTCTGTACTTGGCCAACAGAAGCACAGGGCGATCAAAGTCCCATGGTGGACTGAGGAACTTAATCCCCTCAAGCAAAGTGCAAATAGAGCCAGAAGGATGTACCAAAACACTCGTGACCCTGATGCCAGAGCAACACTCCGAACTGCCTTCATCCAAGAGAAGAAGGCCTTCCACCGCGCCATCAAACGAGCCAAACGGCAAGGCTGGCGAAATTTTGTGGAAGCGGAGAGCTCTGAGAACCCCTGGGGCAGACACTACAAGTCCTCCATAGGAAAAGCAAATGTAGAGCAGGTCTTAGCTGCGATGCAAAATGAGTCAGGCTGGGCCTGCAGTATCGAACGTTCACTGGAAACCCTCCTTGAGAAGGCGTTCCCAGATGACCAACTAGCTCGAGACACTGAAGCCCAGAGGGCAGCAAGGGAGCTGATCATGGACCCTCCGAACGAGCCCGACATCCCATTGTGGACAACAGGCGACCTCGGCAGGGCTCTTGCGACCTTAAAGCCCAACAAATCTCCTGGGCCAGATAAAATAGAAAGCAATATGCTAAGGAAGGCTGAGCGGACAATCTCCAGCGGTCTCCTTAATTTATTTAATGACTGTCTGCAGGTCGGACAGTTCCCCACTCAGTGGAAGTCTGCGCGCGTTGTCACTCTTCAAAGGGAGGCGACCGCAATCAGTCGGACCGCGATCATGGAGACCACTCAGCCTTCTTTCCATATTAGGCAAAACACTAGAAATCTTGATGTTGCAGTCCCTCGAAGGAGTCTTTGGCCGCAACCTCACAGGCAGGCAATACGGGTGTACCAAAGGAAGGTCCACGCAGGATGTCATTGTCGAGATTCGGCGTGTTTCCCTGCTGGCACCGGCTAAGTACGTCGTAGCAGTTCTGATTGACATCAGAGGAGCGTTTGACAACCTTTGGTGGCCAGCGCTCCTTAATGAACTCAAAGGTAGGGAATCCCCGCAACCTGTACTCGCTCGTCAGAAGTTACCTGACAGACAGAACTGCTACGATCGAAAGTAGGCATGTCTCCGTCCGGAGAAAGATTGAGAAGGGGTGCCCACAGGGCTCGGTCCTAGGACCAGCACTCTGGAATGCCTTCTTCGAAGGTCTTCTCAGGAAACTCATGGAGACTGACTGCGAGCCGTACGCCTATGTGGATGACTTGACTGTGCTGATCTTTGCAGAGTCAGTCCGCCAAATTGAAGAAAAAACCACGTGCTCCGCACTGTCAACCAATGGTGCGAGCACGTCAAGATGCAGGTGGCTGAGGAAAAAACCCAGCTAATCCTCTTGAAGGGGAAAGTGAATAATCCACCCACAATACGCTTTGGCGGCCACAGGCTCCTTCTTGAAAAGCACGTCAAGTATTTAGGAGTGAATATAGGTGAGAGGTGGGGTTTCAACCAACACCTCCAGTCCCTTAAAGGCACTACCATTGCAAGGTTTGCCTCACTGCGTGCCATTACTAAGGCCACTTGGGGTGTGTGTTACCACGACACCATCCTCATGTATAAGGCCATCTATTTAGGTGTGATTGGCTACTGCCCTGTTGTCTGGGGTAGCAAACTAACAGTCAATCAAAAGAGAGTATTGGCCCAATCCCAGAGAGCCGCGCTCCTGTGGATCACCAAGGCCTACAAGATCTGTATCAACGGAAGCACTCCAGGTGATCACTGGTCAGTTACCAGTTGATTTGGCTGTTGAGTGCATGATTGACAAGTGGAGAGTGAAACGGAGCTTCCCCGCTTTGGGCTGAACTCCGTGCGGATCTCACCACAGAACAGAAACTTGCCGCCATCGATGAATGGGCTCTAGAGAAATGGCAAGCGAGATGGGAATCCTCGTCAAAGGGACGTGATACGTATGAGTTCTTCCCCAACATCCGTGAACGTCTTTCTAGAAAATGGGTTGAGCCAGACCACTGGACGAGCCAGTTCCTCACGGGACATGGTGACTTCAATGCGCGGCTCCACTTCTTTCGTCTGAAAGACTCTCCATTATGCACGTCTTGTGCCTCCAGTGCGGAGGAAACAAGAAACCATGTGCTGCTCCACTGTAGTTTCTACAACAGTGAGCGACGGTTGTTGAGAGGGCAAACGAACTTAGCAGCTTTGACTGCTACAAAGGAAGCCTATAACCATTTTGCAAAGTTCGCAAAGAAGGTAATGGCTAAGAAACGTGGTTATAGTTGATCAGTCTTTTTGAAACTTGCCACCCAAGTAAACAGTAAGATCAGGTAGGGAACCAGATTAAGAACTACTCCCAGATGGTACGGGATTCCTCAGGTGGTCACCTCCGCGCGGTAACACACGGGCAACAGCTCTCTACGGTGAGACTGGCTAACGACCACATACCTGCCGTACCTCCACAGGTCTGAGTTCGGTGGATGCTGCAGGGGCCGGCCTCTTGCATATTAGCGAAACCGCAACTTCTATGACTGATATAACCCTCGTCGAGGGTTTAGGTACAGTCATGAAATAAAGGAACAGATCTGTGAGTATGTGTGTCTGTTAACAATTTTTAGAGAAAACCACCGTACCAAATCAGCTCAAACTTGATATCTCGCTCGCAGGTTACGATGGGACGCCAAAATAAGGGTATGAACAAAATCCACCGAAAGTTAACTATAGTTATCATAGTGATCAAAACACCACATTTTTTTAATCAAAAAACGGCTGTAACGATTTTGATTAAATTTTTTATATTGATAGCTCTCAATAAGGCAATGGTACCATAAAATTCCTATTCGTGGGAAAATGACGAGAGCAGCACAATAAATTATCGAACGTTTCGACCAAAAGCGTTTTTGCCGCGGTTTTTTCCTTTTAAACTCCGCTGGAATGTTACTAGAATGTTTTAAAAATGTCGTGTTGTAGTCCAATCTAATACCTATAGGGTGAGTGTTTAAAAACGCGCATGAGATACATGGGGCTCACTCCAGAAATTCCTGAGTTCCAACTACTGCCGTTTCGCTTACTACCAGTTTTAAAAGTTTTTACCCAATAACTCTGCAAAAGTAATTACTATCCTTCTTCAAAAAATGTATGTTTAGAGCCTCATCAATTACCTGTGTACCAATTGCTCAATAATGGTCTTGGAATGAGTACGAGCAGCACAATAAAATCTGGAACTGTAAGCGCTACCGCTTCCTGCTGCCGTAAAGCGTTATTTGACCAAGTTCAAATTAACTGAGTGATTAATGAATTGATTAAATCGAATCGGCCATGTACAAAGTGAATTGTTGTAGAGCTAAGGAAAGTTGTGTGTTGCAACGCACCAGATATTTTGAAATCAGAAACATCATGAACAATAAAACAAAATTAATGGCTTAACAACGCGTTGCAATCTCAGTTAAATTACGGAATTGTAGCGCGGGGTAATGCATACTCTAATAAAATAAAGAGTGTACAGATCACACAAAAATTATTAATAAAACTTTTATTTAATAAACCTCAAAGGTATCCATCAAAAGATTTATTTAAGGAAACTAAAATATTAACGTTTAAAAAACTGTTAGAAGAATCTACAATAGCTATTATTTATAAACAATTGCTAGCAGGAAAAATTAAAAGAAATAAAAGACAAAAGACGAGTCGAGATTCCTAGAAGGACGACAACAGCAGGTCTTAGAAGTTTCGACTATTGGGACAAAACTATTTTTAATGATCAAACGTTTGTAGACCAGGAAATTAGTTAGTTAAAGGTAATAAATAAAAACTTAAGGACTTTTCTGATTGAGGTATGGGAACTTTGTTTACATTAAGAAAGCGATCTTATATTTAGTTTTTTTTTTTGGTTTTCTTTAGGGTTTTTATATGGTTTTTTAAAAATAATTCTACTCCAACCCCTACACAAGTTCTCTTAGAGGGGTTGTAGCATTTAGGTATAATTTATAAACGAATTTAAGTGTATAATTTTTCTCAACAAATGCCTTTAAAAAAAAAACACCCTCTCATGCTCTAAGGGCACTCTAGTTCCCCGCACAACCAGTTCACATATATACTCACACCCAACTCTCCCATGCTTCAGTCTTGTACTTGGAGAACTATCGTTCTACATCAAGTGACTGTGTAACCAATGCTCTACCGCGTTAAGCAAGTGTATCAATGTAGTCCTACATCTCGTTCAATTCGTGCGTCTCTCTCTCTCTTTTTTGTGCACCCAACACCACTTACAAAGATGGGTGTCAACTATGTCCCTAATATATATATGCAGTGCCTCGTGATGATCCCCTCAATCTGCCTAAGGCCCTTCCTCTCCATCTTCAGAAGGCTCCGTTTTATGTCGATTATGTGCCTTCAGAGTGCCTCACTTCCGCAGCATCCTAGGCTTTACGATGCATTCCTCTGGTATATTCTCGCACCTTTTCATTCACTACCAAAGTTTATAGTTTTTTGCTGACGTTCACGTCTTCCCAATAACAGTTTCCGCAAATTGAGGAACGTGCAACAGCCCAGAACAGAGTCCTGCGACTGTTTACAGATTCTGCCGTATCATCGTCGACCTCACAGACGCCAGGGACCGCTGCGCCCATCATAACTACCCGATAACATTTATTGAACTTTAACCAGCATTAGTGGCCGATAGCCCACGTAGGAACGAGCCTTATATACACTATAAACTGGAAACTTGGTGGAAGGCAATAGCAGTTTGTTTGATAAGCCTCCCTCTGACGAAAACTCGAAAAAAATGCCAGCCGAATAGGTAATTTTCCTTTTTGTTTTGTTGTTGTGGAACGTTTGGTCAATCTCTACTCAGTGGTCCGTCTTCGGCGATATTTAATTTAGTGGGACGACTTCCCTAAGGGGCTACTTCGGCGGTTATAAAGGATCGCTGAAGTCACCTACGGCCCTCTCCGTAATATTGGGTTTTACTGTGAGTTATGTTATCCCACCCTGGGAAACTAGTTCGTTCTCCCCTTCCTACGGGATTACCCTCCTTAAACCCTCCTTCGTCGTGGCTCAGGTCCTCAGAAGGTGCCTTTCACCGGGTTGCATTACGTTGTTGAAACGACGGAGACTATTTCGTTTCCAAATAAAAACCATATCGCATGAATATTTTCCGAATATGAAGGCGGGGAGACGAGGGACGTTACGAAGGCTCATCTTCTCCAAACACAGCTTCAGACTCGTGTTGATGAATATTGCAGTCAAAAACCTCCCCTCAGTTGGTCTTTCCCTTTCCGTTCGACGTCAAATATTCACAACCCCCTCTCACCACGCGCGCACACACACACACACACCGTCCTTTTTTGAAGCTTTACATTTTCTCACCGTTTGAATAATAAACGCTTTTTTTCGACTCTCGTATCGTGACGATATTTCCAATACACATTCTGAGCTTTGTACGAGTCTCAGGTAGACTTTTACAACTCGTTGATAGAATTTAGAAAAGCTGGGAAACTCGAGAACGACCCCAACCAGCTCATGAGAAACTAGGTTAAGGTAATGCTCGTACGTGCCCAGTCTAATCGGCTGACGAAGAAGTATGGATTGAGCTGCAGTATGTTGCACGCACCGCAGCGATTCCCTCTATTTCCTACTCCCCCGTGAGTGAAATGAGGTAGGCTATGTAACGTTTTAAAGAAGTGCAGGAACACGTTGAAGGCCACATGGCTAGATACGACTTGTGTTGAGGCAAAGGACGGCCACCACCAATCCATTCTCACTCAGCGTCCCATGGGCGAGTTGCTGCTGTGTAGAGTCTTCCTGCTGAAGCGACGTAATTAGGGGTTTCAGCGCTCCTCGATACTCATCCAAGGATCGCTGCCAGATGTGCGCCTGCAGGGCCGTGGGATCCAGCACAAGTTCCGGGGGTGAGCCGGGGGGGAGTGCCTGCAAGTACTTGTAGAGTGAGATGCGTGGTAGTGCTGGTAAGCAGGACAGCCAAGAGTATGAGCCCCCCCCCCCCCCAATGTTGGACGCAGAAGAGATAGAACCTTGGGCACATTTGATCCGCAGTAGCTAGCCCTACTACCCCTTCAACAGAAGAATGCCCAGGTACTTGGCCTTAGCACTCGATACCACCCTAAAATCTGGAACTTATTCCACTGGGTCGGGGGTAAGGGACACTGCAGCGCGTAGGACCACAATTTGTGTCTTCATAGGCGCTTGCAATGACAGAAGTCGTTGAGAAGCCTTGTGGCCCGCTGTAGGTGGGCAATCCTCAATTGGAATCATTGAAGGCCCCATGGTCAGAGAGCAGCTGCACTTCTTCGCAACCTGAGTAAGAGGGCCAGCTGCCGGCTAACGAACGAAAACATAATGGCTCGTTCAGCTCACCTTTTCTACCTAGTTGAGGGGGGACCTTCCTGCATCCTGCTTGGTCTTGATCTATCTTCCTGCTCACTGTCTTCACAGGAATCCTTCAGGGTGCCCTTCCCCCATTC
Organism: Pachypeltis micranthus; assembly: GCA_020466155.1. NCBI lineage: Eukaryota > Metazoa > Arthropoda > Insecta > Hemiptera > Miridae > Pachypeltis > Pachypeltis micranthus. The sequence goes on from CM035773.1 coordinate 34,117,425, forward strand.
CAACTATAATAAGCAATATCTTGGGTGTCTGTACCGCCCTTCAGTATTGGCTCGATGCAGCAGTTGATTGGTGTTCTTAATGCAGCTTTGCTCTTAGCGTGGCAAATGTCTTGTGTCGACTCATTACAGCTCATTGTCTCTTTACCTTCGCGCATCCTCTGTCCAGGACCTCGGGGTTACTCTGGATCTGAGCCGACATTCAATGATTACATTGCGAAGCTTGAGACATGCTCAGTTGCAGGGGTTTCTCAAACTTCAACTTTCCATCTATTAAAGTATGAGTAGTGTAAAAAAAGTTGCCAGTGGGTATCAATGTTGAGCTATAGATTGGGTTTTCATTGCACTGGCGCCACTAGGAATTCCAGAGCTCATTTAGAGTTGAGTGATCGAACGAGAAGAGGCTTATTCGCCTCAGTCCTGGCGGATTGTTCAACTCTGATTGTTATCAATTGAGTCGGTGGTGTTAATTGAGTTTATTCTCTTGGTGTAATAATTTATGTGTGTAAAAAGGACACACGAGAACCCTCTATTGGTTGGTGAATGTGAAGCCTTTTAAGCATAAAGAGACGAAGAAAATCAACAAATACATTTTCTGCTATCACATAACTTTCGTTCCTTTGTTTTAGGGCTGAAGGAGGATTGAAGTACGTTGGGGGAAGTACGATCCCTCAAATCTCGCTGTTAAATCTAGTTAATTGTTATTTCTCTCTCTCTCTCTCTCTCTCTCTCTCTCTCTCTCTCTCTCTCTCTCTCCCAGCGCAATCTCTTCATTTATTGCAAGCGTTGCCTGTGCCCCGTAAATGTCCAAACCTCCACGCGTCAGTGTCACGCTCTGCTCCGCGTTCGCAAATATTTGGACGAACGACCAAAGTGACCTCGACTCGCGACGAGACACAATTTCCACCGAACGACCCCCCCCCCCCTTTCCTTTCCCTCGTGGCCCGAGAATTTTGATAGATAACAGAAACGGAAGAGCCATCAGGACGATATTACGTTACCTGACCGAACCCTTTCCGCAATTTCCTGCAGAGACAGAAGACCTCCCTTGCGACTGGGCGACCCGACCCACGTTGCCGTCTCTCCAGGCTCCTTCCAAATTAAATCTGAAAACCCCTCCCTCACGTCAGAGAATTCAAAGGAAGCAGTCTGAACAGAAGCAACTATCAACGGCAGCGTTGCCGTCTCGTGACGTTTCTACTGACGCCTGCTCATCACCGCGTTACGTTGAATGACACGAACATCACATCAAAGAAACTCAACCTTATACGTGCCTCGGGGGAGGGGTTAAATTCATTATTACCGGCACAGATCCTTTGTACCCCACCCTTTCGTAATGATTGAACTGAGCTCTTGAAAGTCAATGAAAAAACATCTCACACAATTGAGTGATGCGAGATTTAATGAACTAGGAACATTTTGACTGAATTTAAGAGGAAAGACCTCTCGTAACTATATCAACAGTGTTGGGAATACGAGGCTCAATCGCCAATACCAGTTATGAATATCTGACGCGACGCTTTGCACAACTTTCCTCAGCTTCACGTACACTCGGGGTTGAGAAGGCATTGGCTAAGGCTGTACATTTAATTTCTACGTAGATAGTGCTTTTTGAACGCTTAAAGTTCCGAAATTAATTAAGGGGCCACTACTTTTTTCTTTGTTTGCCGAGGGCCTACGGGACAAAGTCCCTTTGTGACTGCTGCCACCCATGGGCCCATTGCGACACTATCCCTTTCTTAATAGATGTATGTCCTTCGCCGCAGACTACGATTTGAGGTTCGATGAACCCCCTGAGAAAAGTACTCAAAGCGTTTGACTGCCATGGCAGTGCATTCACATAGGATGTGTTCAGCCATCTCGTTCTCCACCGCAAAGTCTGCATTCCATCGCCTCTGAGATGCCCATCTGGTTGAGGTGATACCTGAGTGGGCAGTGTCCAGTGAGGTAGCTAGTTAGGAGTTAAGATCCTGTCTGAAGAGTGTTAGTATCGCTTTCGCCCTTGAAAAAGATCGCATAATGAGCATGTTCGCCTGTCTAAGTCGTGGCTGGCGATGCCAATGGGTGCTGCTTTCCTGTGTCTTCCATCGAGCCACCAGACGATTCAGGTGACTTTTTGTCATACCTACGCAGGGTTCAGGCCTGATGGGTAGGGATTCCAGCAGTCAGCCTTTTCTTTGCCCTCATGCCCCCTATGAGCCTGAACCCGGATAGGGGAGAGCCTATAATGGGCACCGAGCCGCTTGAGCGCTTGAAGACATTCCCATGCTATCCTGGACCTGAAGCTGTAGGCTGCAATAGCCTTTAAGGAATATGTAGATCCGCTTGCCCTAAGTCCTTTGGTCAGGATCTCTTCTGGGCAGATCTTTATAACTAGGTTATCCGCTTGAAATATCGTGGCAGTAGTTAGGGCTATGGCACACCTGGGATGAGTGACGTAATCCCTTCCCAATGTGACGTGACGTTCCCCACCACTATGAATCCCCTCGTGTGACATCTATACCGATCTAAATAAATTATTTAATAAATTTATTTTGCGATAATAACGATGCACGATATTTTTATTATCCATTTCGTAATTTGGGTAATGTTTGCTAGGAGCGTAGGGTGACCATTTTTTTGTGTAATTATGTTTCAGTAAAAATACATAGCGATTTATTTTAGGGCTCCACGTGTGCTCAGGATTTATTTAGCGTGAACACATGTGCTGTGTGGGGGGAAATTGGGGTAGGAGGTAATTAGGCGTTAGCGCAATAATTGGTAGGGGTATGACGTAGATCCACTCAGAAGTGGCGGCAATTGTGGGGGGAGGGGGGGGGCATGACGTCACACGTGGGGATTCATAGTGGTGGGGGACGTGGCATCACATTGTGGGGGGAGGGTTGACGTCATACATTGGCTGGCAGGAGGGGAGGGAGTGACGTCATACATCAAATGGTGAATGGGGAGGGGGAGAATTACTTCACTCATCCCAGGTGTGTCATAGCCCTAACTACTCGTGGCATACCCTCCCAGCGGCTTAGCAAGACTGTAGTTGGGCCCTACAATGCCCAGTCCAGCTCTCAGTAAACCACTGCAGGGACGCCCACCTCAGTCCGGAACGTCTCTTTCTCCCATCGTCGGGCCGCTACTTCTCATTACCTCCCTTGACTTCGGAATTAACGAGACTTTATAGTAGCGAGTATTATAGAACTTGCGAAACGACGTTACTTCGCTTTTCTGAATTTCTGTTGTACTCGGCCGTATAAGGACTAAAATTATACTTTTATCTTGTAGGTAACTTATTGAAATAACGTGAACCGCATCACACAACTTTCCTTAGCTCTACATCCATTCACTCGAGTTCAGGGATTTTTCAATTTATTTATCACTCAGTTCATTTGAACTTCACGGTGGCATTTACAGTTCCGAAATGTATTCTGCCGCTCGTAGTCATACCCGGACCATTATTAAGCAATTGGTATTAATTAGGTTGTGAATACGATTTTTTTGAAGAGGATAATAATGTTCTAGAGTTATTGGGTGAAAACGTTTGGAAATGGTAGTAAGTGGAACGGCAGTAATTGAAATTCCTGAATTTCTGGCGTTGCTACCATATATCTTAGGAGCGTTATTAAACGCTCATCGTATAGGTATTTAATTAGAATGCCATACCAATTTTTTTTGAACATTATAATAACGTTTCAGCGGAGTTTATGAGGAAAAAACTGAGTTAAAATCGATTTTCGTCGAGCAGTTCAGTAATTTATAGTGCTGCTGTCGTTATTTTCATACGGACGGGAATTTTACGGTACTGTCATGTTATTTGAAGCAGTCCGCACAAGAAGTTTAATCAAAATTGTTTAGGGTGTGTTTGAGGAAAAAAAGTGGGTGCTTTGGTCACTATGATAGCTATAACTAGTTTTGATCCGATTTTGCTAATACCTTTATTTTGGCGTTCCGCAGCGACCTGCAGAGCCAATATCAAATTTGAGCCGATTTGATACGGCTGTTTTCTCTCAAACAAACATAGTCGTCACTAATTTAATCAAATGCCGATTCAAAATTTGTGACAAATGTCAATCTTTTCGCACACGAGCGAACACTTTTGTTCTTTAACAGGAAGCTTAAGCATGATCAGGCCCGTACTTAGATAACTTGAAATTGATACAACGGTGTGTTTGATTACAGGAAACTTGTCAAGAATCTCGTTATGCTAATGGAGCGGTTTTGGATCGATTTATGAGGTCTCTTCATTTGTTTTCCAAAGCTTCTTTTCTTTTATAAATTTGATTTTATCTTGTAAATAGAAACGCTTCGATAACGAGATGACAAATAACGACATCCGACACGCAAGGGGAACTGTCAGCTCTCGAAAACCCGTTCAATTCTTCAACCGTCTGATTGCAAAGCAAATTCTGACCACTTTCCCTCAAGTGCACCCCTTCCCCTTCTCCTCCTCAAATAAAAAAAACCGCCTCAATTCTTGCGCGAATGTTCGAAAATTTCCCTCGAGGATTCGGTAGCCCGATTTATTTATATTTTCCCCGGTCGAGAGGGGCCCTCCAGGGGATTCCGATTGGGGCGAGGGTATGTCAACTTTCAAAGGCCAATCGCTACATTTTCCGCGCTCCCGTCGGATTATTTGGTACAAAAACCGCTTCGACAGGTCGCTATTGTCAACAATCGTTTTTCGGTTCGACCTCTCCAATTATAATTGGGGCGACATCTTTTGTGGGCATGTTGTTCGTATTTTATGTTGATTCAATGGCGGTGAGAAGGGAGAATTGTTCAACCGGTAGTTACTCAGGCTGAAACGGCGTTGCTTGAGATGACAGGTTGACTTTGGAGAGGTCATCGCTTCGCTTGAATTTTCGCTGAAAGTGGAACTATTGTGATCTATTTGCCACAATCAACAGAAATCAGGGCTATTCAAACAAGAACGCACCTAAGCAAACAAGAACGTCTCAGAAACCCATTTTTGGACCAATTACTTGACAAGAGGAAGAACAGAAAGGTCTGCTACTAATTTCTAACGCGATTGATGATCGCTGATTCACGATTCTCAATTTGCAATATGACGCACAAAATTCGAAACGTTCAAAGAACTTACCAAAAAATTGGTAGAATCTGGGAATATTACAATACAGCTTTGTGGAATGGTTGAGCGTACGAGTGTCGAAGGTCATGACGAAGGTGATCATTGTTTTCTGCATCGAGAATCGTTCATAAAGTAGTCGCTAAGGCAGGCTTCCAGGGTCCAACCGTGCAGATTGCATATACAGTCTCTTATGATCAGAAAGCTGAACTCAATGTCACAGTGGGTGCTCTGAGCCGTCCTCATAGGCACTCCTACTTGACTAAAGTTAACGTCCCTGTTAGGTGAGTCCGTCTCCTCTGGCTTGTGAGTTACTGTGGGCAAGCGCTTTCGATGTAAAGACATCATCGTCTGGCCGTTAAGTCAGTACTGGAGTCAGTCAGTTAGTCGTGGTCTTTATATACAAAGAGAAAGGTGAAAGGGGTGATGGCCTACTGGCGGACATAACCCAATTTCTTTAATACTCCTACTTGACCTTCACCAAACTAATGGATTCGCCTCAGTCGCGTTTGTCGACGTCATTCTTGGATTGGTCAAACCTTTGGTACAGCTGGCCGCCCGACTCATCATGGGTTGGAGTAGCCACAGGCAGCTTCACCTTGCACTGGAAAATGCCCAGCTCGTTGTGATGAATTCGGGTATATCGTTGCCCTATCGTACTTTAGAGATAGCGCCAGGTTTGAGGGTGATGTCCCTGGGCAGTGCCATGTGCCTGTGAGGCCACCCTTAAGAGCACTTGAGCCTCCTTAGCGACATGTGTTTAGCCCGTGTGGCCCACATGTGGGGGGGGGGGTATCTTTATCACCAGGCCATTTTCTTGCACATTGTATAGTACGCTGCATCTACTTGATGGATTACTTCCTCAAAGTGTGATAGACCGCACACATGCATGCTACAGAGGGACATCCTCTTGGTAATCCTGCCAGTGTACCGCACCACCTCCTACTTAAACCTGCAACTCGACTTGGCATGGAGTTGCAAATTCAGGACTGGACACTGGTGGAGTATGACAGAGTCATGCAGTCTCCACTCTCCGAACTCCTGCTGTAGGGTACACCTGAGATTAAACTCACTTGATTGGGTTGTGGCCTGGTGGTAGGCGAGGTCTGGACATATGGCAAACCACCTGTTTGCCCTCTTGCTCTCGTTGTGTGATGGCCTACCTTTGAGTTGGTAGCATTTCACCTTCCTGCTATACAGTCCCTTTCAGGTCATGGGGCATGGTGTGGTGAGGGACGAAATGAGAATGCCCCCACGTGCAGTCCTCGCCCATTCTGACCATCTCCGCCTGGGTGGACTGGCGACGTAAGCTTGAGGCCCGGGCACGTCTCGCTTCGACCCCCTAAGTGCTTTAGGCCAGTCAGAGTCTCCTAGAGCGCTTTGATCGCCATCTTTCACTCATCCCCAGAACCAATGAGCCTGGCACATTTCGCTCACAAGGGACATACTTCTTAGGAATTACCCACCGGGAGTGCTACATACGATCGACCCAGCCATGGAAGCTCTAGATAGACACTTTCTGCTGGTTTCAATTTATACTGGTCAATTGCCGAAACCCAGCACCTGCCGGTGCCATTAAACAGGCTCCACGTTGACAGGAGCTTGCTCTTCATAACCGCCTCTCGGAAACAGATCTGTCCCATCGCCCCTCCCATCCAACACAGACGGTTATTGCGTAAACAGCCGAAGCGATAAATCCCCTTTTATTGAATATCAGATTTGTTCGCCCGTAAAACTCAACTCTTCTTTCATGCACTCTCTCTCTCTCTCTCTCTCTCTCTCTCTCTCTCTCTCTCTCTCTCTCTCTCTCTCTTTTACCAACTTCCAATTGGGTTCCACAATCAACGAAAAGCAACTTCCGAGGAAGCGATTGAAAAAGCTAATTTCTGGATGGTATTTTTTACCCGTCCTCGCCATAAATTTCCCGTTCGAACACCTCGCCCATTTTATTGAGGCGATGGACCTTTTTATTTACCAGTTGATTCCAGGCGTTGAAACTTTGGCGGTGCGTTGAATTTTCACCCTTCGACGTTGGATGAGGAGGAGGGAGGTTATTTATCGGGAAATTGAATAGAATGGAAAACGAAGGGACGAAGGGAGGAGGAGTAGCGACGATGAAGGGGTGCGTGGGAGGGTCGAAATAGAATTTCGGGAGGAAGGGTTTTGTGAAGGAACTAGTTATGTACAAATCGGAAGTTATCGCGTGGTGGTGGTAGGGGTGAGGAAGTCGGGTGAGAAGGCGAGGGTGTTTACTAGGCTCCCAGAGAGGGAAACAATGCGCCATACGACAAGACCCTGGTGACGCCTGGTTTTCCCCGTTGAAAACTTAGTGAAAACTTAGTGCTTCGGAAAAGGTGCTCGAAAGACTCAATGCGATCAATAATTGATTCCCTTTCGAATCGTAAAGTTTATTGAAGATAATTCATACCTCCTCCCACCTCCCTTCGCCACCCACGATGAAGAAAACCCCTTGGCAAGTTGGAGCCGTTCTTACGTTGTTTGGACTGCCCTCAATACCGATCTCAGGTTACAAGTAATTGCCCTTTTTACATAATCGGTGATTTATTTATTTATTCATTTTTTAACTCCTGAAAAAGGAGTTTGAAAACCTCATTGTCAGCGAGCGAATTCTGAGTTTCCTCAGGACGTTGAGAGTGGAATAGCGTGCAAAACAGTTGAAACAAATTGAACCTTTTGGCACCTTGTGTGTGATGAATGAAAAACTAAGTAACTTCATGTTTTTAAACTAAAAAAAAAAAATGCTCAGTTTGAAATTATTGCAAACGAAGAGAAGTAATGGTGTGCAGGCAGGTACAGGCAATCAAATAAATACCTTCGAGCTCACCTTATTACTTTTATAACCTAAAGGATAAGTTATTGTTCGTGCAACTAAAACGAAGTTTGTGTTCTCTTCAGAGCGATCTGAAAACCTATGATTGTGAAAGGAGCAGCCATGGGGCTCTGAAGAGACCATTTTATCAAGACTTGGTCGGTGCCGCTTAACTGAAGTATTGTGGTTTATCACCAAACATCTTCCACGGGATGGAGCTGATCAGAAAGTCGACAACATTCCTATCAATGTGCTGAAGAGTGGTGATTTCGAACACTGGCGGTTGAGTTAAGTTCAAGAGCTTAAGGTACTTGGATTGTATACTAGACACTTGCCGAGGAGCTTAGGCTTGTAGAAATGTGCCTATTTGCACCATTTAAAGACGGAATTTATACAGTTTAGGATTGCTATTTTCTGAGGTTTGACGATATTTCGTTAGATGGAGCAAACCATCCCCCTGGCACATGATTGTTTGTTATTGGTAGTCCAAATTGACGCATGAATGAACGCAACTGCCTTAGTAATGAGTGGGAACGCTTAAAACTGAAGTAGCTACACAGGAGGGTTGCTATTTTTGAATGTTGGACGGTATCCCGCTAGATAGTGCACTCTGGCCTCACTTCAATACGTATAAATCTTTTGCCTTTTACTTAATATTTCTGTGAAGAGCCTTATAATGAGTATTAATTTCTTCATAGACCCCTGCAAATTATTACACAACGGTTTATTATTCTCATGAACCGCTTGACCTAGTATTACTGCTCTGAGACCCATCCCATTCGATTCAGCATCGAAACACACTAGTAAACCATACGAAACATGACCTGACTACAATGGAACTACGGAAACTAAATATTCCCCCGGCGCCAGGCGTCCGTAAGCGTCTGCAGACATTTATGATCCGATGTAGGGGTGTGCGGAGGGAGTAGCCCTCACCTTCCTCCACCAGTCAGCAAAAAGAGTCGGGGAAATCGGGATGGGGAACTTCGAACCGAGCGAACCCTCGGCAATTGGCTCGTTGCGAGTCGAGCGGGCGGGTGGTTTTGATGAGACGGGAGGGAGTACTAACGACGAAACGTTTACTTCCGCTGTAGTTCCCGCGAGTTCTTTCAATTAGTAGACTCTAACAATTACTGTAATTTCCTTATACGCAGTTGTACACGTCTGATACTCATTCCATTCGACCCAGGATGTAAAAATACCTTGAAAACGATACGAAACATGGCGTATTTGCGATTATACTGCGTTTTGTTAATTTTTTAACCATTTTTTTGCCCATAACAACCATGCGCTTCGTCCGATTGGAATGCCGAGATGGCGGGCACAACTAGATACCAAATGGGATTTTTGTGCGAAAGAACGGATTTTTGGACCACGTAAAAGGCACAAAACGGTGGTCGGTGGGTGGGGGACAGCGGATCGTGGACAGACATTGCAGATTTGGAATCCCCATGTCTTGAAACGTAAAGTATCAAATTTTGAGGGGGGGTTGTAAAAAATGTTTCCTGATCGAAAACATAGGGTTATTATTCAGAATGAATAATAAACCAAAAAGGAGGGGCGCTGGCCAAGCGCTGGGGCGTGAGGCTTTCCGAGCCAGGCCCATCCATAGAACCATCGGACTCTGCTCTTCTCCTCTTCCAGATGGAGCCAACCAACAACCCCCTGTCACATGATTGTAAGTTGCTGTAGTCCAAATTGTCGCTATTGAATGATTAACTGGTGGTGTATTCTAAGGTTTAAATATCATTATACTTAATGTTTTATTAAGTATTAAGTATGATATTAATATTATTTTGTCAAATGTTTGCCGGGGGAGATGAATGGGAGTACCAAAGGGTTTCTAACCTCTCCCTGGTTGTTTAAATAAAACCCTCAATCGTCATTTGAAGGACTTGCAGTCATATTGATGAACACTTGGAGTCAGCTGATGCTGCTTTGGCCAGAACAGGCCCGTTTAATATCTCTCCTGGAGCAGACCTGTTGGCAGGCTCTCCCCATCCGCTGTATTGTTGGCACCCATTTCCTCACCCCCCTGAGCATGGAAGAGGGAGAAGCCAGGTTGGGGATTGAACCAAAGTATGCTGGTCCGATCCCCGCCTGGCCAGAACAGCCTCACAGCCCCCCCCCCCTCACCATAGCCATAACGCCTGAACTTTGATTGAACCCTGGCAATTAGGAGTACTATACGTTCATCAAACATTGGGTTGGAGAGCGACACCTATTCGATCAGAGACGTACTCAGGTCATCTGATAATCTGTGCGAATTTCTCAAAATGGTGGCATCCAAGCGACGGCCAGATGGATTTAACTCAGAAACCTGTCGAATACCCGCAACTACAAGCTTAAAAAATGTTATCAAGGTTGCTTGCCGCCGTCGGCAACGCTCCTCCGCTCAGATCATCAACTGCCACAACTAAATCACGACGTTTGCAGTTACACCGCTAGCATTCGTGCAATTAAACGCCGTGGGAATGAACGGACAGCGGATGAGGCTTTGACAGTTACTGTCAGTTCTCCGAAGATAATTAGATTTAACGGCGGCGAAGCGTAATACGACGACGGAGGCGTTCCTGCCGTGACCGGCAAGTACGTCTCCTACTTCAAAGAGACCACTCGCCGAAGGGACGTCGAACATCAACTTTTCACTACTTCGTCGAGAGGTTCCCTTTTAGACGCGCGAAAGGCTGATCTGGGCGGAGTAACGTCAAACGAAGCCTCAACTTGGAACGCCCGCGGGTCACTGGAGAGATGCCCGCACATGGAATCAATGTGGAACCCTGGTTTGCCGGATTAATGATGTACCGGTCAGTGAGCCGGTCGATTCTAAGTCATTTTTGTATAGGGTGGTCTGTCGTATTTACACCACTCAAGACACTACATAAACGAAAACAACCAACTGACGTTTTTACAGACCACCCATTACAAAAAAGACTTAGAATCGACAATCAACAGACTATTTAAGACATACCTTACATACGTTCTTCTGCCTTCACCTATAGCGGGTTTCCCTAGAGGTGCATGACCTCCTTCCTTCGCCCACTTCCCATTTACCTTTCTCTTTGTATATAAAGACCATGACCAACTTACTGACTTAACGGCCAGACGATGATGTCTTAAATCGAAAGCGCTCACCCACAGTATCTCACCAGCAAGAGGAGACGGACTCACCAAACTGATAGGGTAAAGAAATCAATAAATTAAAACTGTCCTGACATAATAAATGACTAGGACCGTGGTCGTATGCGCAGGGTGATGTCTTCAAATGATTCTGAGACTCAGAGGAGGCAAGCAATCGCACGGTGCAAAGAACTTGGATAGGGGAAATGGAAAAAATTGACGTTACACCTGAAAATACTCCTTTTTATTCTTGAATAGCCTAATCTTCGAACAACCCTGTCAATCACAGACTGCCACTGCGTCAATCCAATCGTAGAGTTTCGTTTAAAAATAAAATAAAATCTAAGCTCTGATTACGTATTCTTCTCGCAACTCGAACAGCCGAACTGTATTTTTCTTATTGTCGAGGTAACAATTTGTTTCCATCTTCCAGCACTTCTCTCTCTCCCTCTCTAACAATTCCAACTTGAACCTGTTCTCGCGATTCTTTCTCACCCCTCCCACTCCCCGAAAAACGAGAATAAAACGACTCCCTCTCCCACGGCGTCAAGTGAAATGAAACTAAAGGGGGAATTTTAGGACGACGAATCTGTCAGGGCTGAAGAGTTGAAATGTAGTTGCGACAAGAGAAGTTTTGTTCATTTCTCCTCAGCTTTCGCAACTTAATTCTGTCAAGTACATTCACCTCGAAGGTTCGCTGCTTTACATTCGAAACTGCGGAGTTAATCCGAGAATTTACCGTTTACGCCAATCTTATTCTCCCTCGTAGGCCGAGCAGTTAGTTAATTAGTCACATGCAATCCTATGCGATGTTCAACGTACTAAAACTAAATTTTATAGAAAAATAAGTTATTTGTTGCGACAAATCACATAACTTTTCTCAGCCCCACGTACGTTTAAATAAGTACGTAAAATTAACTTATTAAGAACTGAGAAAAGGAATCATATTTGCCGTCACAACCTTCCTCGGATGACCTGGCGTTAAGGGCTTTTTTATACCACTGGCTGGCCTTGATCAATGAGTCTTATGGGTACTACAGTATTAGGCACAAGTGGCAAGGAAATGACATATTCACATATACCTTACAGGCTTCTCAATCCCCATTTCCTCCCTACCAACCACCTCTCCTCCATTCACCACTTCCTTTCCTAAGTCGATGACGTCATGAACATTTGTATAACCCTGGCTGGCTTTGTTCAATACTCCTCTGGATTCGCAGGCTGGAGCACTGGCCACTGTGCTATGCAGTGGGTTGTAAGTTGTGCGTATAGAAGAGGTACAACTAGACTACGAGGGACAAGTGGCAAGGGAGGGAATAATACACACACCACACAACCCTCGCCCATTTTACAACAATTCGTCATGCGCTCTGGCGCCTGAAATTCATCCCCCACCCCTCCGTTCACTCATCATGGTCTTTATAATTGAGTAAATGAACGTCACTTATCTTTTGAGATGTGTGTCTGAAGCAAATCCCGTGAAGGATCGATTACCACTAGCCTTATTCCCTCTACTACTTTGTCGTTAATTTGTTCTTTGTGACAGGTGTGCTTAATTGTGGCTGTATACGAACGAGTTGAACAATTATCCGTTAGACACTTGGTGCATTGCTCAATTGATGAGAAAGAAAATAATAAATTAATCAGCTTGCTGATACAGAGCCAGTACCCCGCAGGGGAGCAGAATGACCGCTCCTAAACTTCCCGAACTGCTAGGCAGTGTGAGAGGCTGCGGGAGACTGGGGACATGCTGCAACATTGTCGTGAAGATGACGAGAACAGAAAAACTGCCATCGCAGGAAACGCAATGAGCAAAACGGCTCGGCGTTTGCACCTCAACGTAAATTCACGTAGCCCGTAACGCGTTACACAGATTACCCAGAGTAGGCTGAGAAAAGTCGAAAGATGCTTCCCCTCTGATTTTCATTTCCTTAACTGGCAGTTACTTAGCGGCCAGAATGTAAGCGAGTCAGGAAACCTCGTCTTTGCTTCGGTAATTTTTTACAAAAATATTAGCTAAGTATCGGAGCCGCGGAGGACGAGCACTTTATGGCTCCCCTTTAACCGCTCACAGCTACCAAACTAATCTTCTCCTGCGGAGATTTCTGTTTGCCGAAGCTAAATTAAGAAAAACAAGGAGAAACGACGGGAAGCCGGTTTTGAAGAAGTTTCCCCGACCTCCAGGAGATCAAGAGATTAATTTACTTGGTCGGACCGAACCTCCCTCTCCTTCCTATTTTCCTTGACGTTTTTCTCCGTTTAAAACGCAATTTGTAATAAAAAAACACAAAAACGGAGGAAAACGCTCAATTTTTCCTCTTCGTTCTTCGTTTACGTCGGAAAAGCGGCCTCTCCGGTAATTTGCCTTTCAAGGGGACAGATGGAATTAACTTGTCGTCCAAGAAGAGCCCAAAAAACGGCGAGGGGGCGGGAGATATTTTAATTTTGGGTAAATCCCTGCGGATTCGTTGATTCGCCAAAGCGATGACTCAACTCGTAATATTTTCTTTCGTTCTTAATGCCGTTTCGCCGCCGAAAGAAATTATTTACCCGACTCAGCATTTCTAAATTCGTCAACTAATGGGAATTTTCGTCAAATTAAAAACGCTGCAAATTATTACACGTCAGTTTGACGTCGTCCCGCACCTTCAAGACCCGTCCCATTTGATTCAGCATCGAAGAATACCAGTAAACGATACCGAACATGATTAGACAATTATCACGACGAGGAGTAGAGCTGACTGGTGGTTGGAGTGAGGCGAAATGATGAAATGATTACTTTCGCGGTATTGTCCCGCGAGTTCTTTCAATTTTTGCGCTATAAGACGCAGTCGTACATCTTTGAGACTCCTGAATCGAAGGATACCTAGAAAACGAGACCATGCACGACGTATTTGCGATAAAACTGCCTAAATTGTGCTTTGTAGTTATCGATTGGATTGCCGACCAGGTGGGACCAACCAGATGGAAGATTCACACAGAAAGCGCACACTTTAAATGGTTGAAGATGAAAAGGCCTGAGGTTACTATTGTGACAATCCGGCGAATGTACGCGCTTTTAGCGAACTTACCTCACCTCATCGTTACTCGTTAACGAGCGGATTGTGAATAATGCGCTAGTAAAGTTGAAAGGCCTTTCAGACGCTACTCGCTGGGGATTGCTGCTACACTTCCTGACGATTCTGAACAAACTGAAACCGACGTGATATAGTCACGTTGCAGGATTTTGTCCTTCGAGCTTTAGAGCGTGGCGACTGTAGATACCGTCACTGATTGTTCCTAGGCTTTCGATAACCTACCACACTCCGAATATTGGGGGAATTCAATTTTTGACAGATTTGTCGGGTCTTAGGAACCACCTCGGCTCCAGTCACACCTTGGTTCCCTTATTTTCATAACTATTATTAATAGCGTCTACTACGTGCTTAAAGGCGTGTCATTGTGTATGTAGATGACCGCATTGCTAACTCCATGATCTTGTCCTTAACCCGTCCATGTGCTATGTCGTCACTCATCACCGCTCCCTTGCTCTGTGTTTCCATGCTTGCTGTGTTGGCGGCATCCCACTCACTCGATTTTCCCCACTTTGCGACTTCGGCATCAGATAGCAGCTTGTCGTCAATGACAACGTAGCTCAGTTGCCCGGCTGAGCTATGCAGTCTCTCAGATTCCTGAAGCGGCATACTCAAGAGCTTCAGCTATTATTCTGTTTTAACGTAATCTCGTTCAACCCGTTCTTGAATACGCGTATGTGGTGTGCAGCTCCTTTTACGACTGTCACATCGACTCATTGGACTGCATCTGCCTGGTTACCTCGCCTACATGGTTGGGATCCCTCGCAACCAAGATGACTACCACGCCATATGTTCTTGGCACCGCCTCCCTCGTCCCACTGCTCATCGTCTCACTTGTGACGTGGTGTTCCTCCATGTAATTCTGTCTAGTCGCATAGACGCTCCCAACCTCTTGGCCATGCCTGGGCCACGTCTGGGCGTATGCCGTCCCCTTCTCGCCACGAATTATCTCCTGCACCAGCCCTTCTGCCGAATCTCACTGCTCACTGCTAACCGCAATATTGTTACGGCCACAATCATGCAGGGACAACAAGCGGAACGAGGATTCAGCTCATCAGAGTCGTTCAGGCAGTTAACAAACCCTTCAAGAGTAAAGACGCAGTCTATGGTGAAATGAGGGGGTGGGGGAGCCTCATTCTATTCTCTGGTTTCTAGGCTATTCTATAATACTATGAGGCTTATTGTGTAATATAGCCTATACCAAAGGAAGTGACCTAGTTACTGCTCTAAACCCGATTCACATAGTTACAACATTGCTTTTGGTTTATTATTCATTCTGAATAATAACCCTATGTTTTTGGTCACGAAAAATTTTTTACAACCCCCCCTCAAAATTTGATACTTTACGTTTCAAGACATGGGGATTCCAAATTTGCAATGTCCGTCCGCCGTCCGCCGTCCCCCGTCCGGGCCATTTTGTGCCTGTCTAAAAAATTCGTTCTTTCGCCCAAAAATCTGATTTGGTATCTAGTTGTGCCCGCCATCTCGGCAATCTGATCGGACGATGCCCGGGCAAAAAACGGTTAAAAAAATTAACGAAACGCAGTAGAACGCAGGAGCTACAGCGTTTCGTCGTTTGAACTCCCTCCCACCCCGCCCGTCTCATTAAAAAACCAGCGCGCCTCCCGCTCACTTCCCTCCCAACACTCAACTCCCCTTTCGCTTCGAGCGCCCCCGTTCCAATTTCCCCGACGTTTTGGTTTTAATACGATTCAATTTTTTTAGATTCTTTCGTTTCATTCTCATTTTGTTTTTTTTTCATAGATTTTTGGTTAAATTTTGATATTAGTATTTAGCGTGCATGTTTTCATATTACATTTCAGTTTTTTCTAGATATTTTCGTTTTTTATTGTTTATTTTAATATTACGATTCAGTTCTTTTCGACCTTTTTTTGGGTTTCATTATGATATTTTTCGATGCTGAATCGAACAGAATGGGTCTCGGAGCATTAATGCTAGGTCAAGCTGATTATCCGAATAATAAACCGTTGTGTAATAATTTGCAGGGTTTTTAAAATATTTCAGTCTCGTCGTCACTCACGACCTTCTCCTGAACTATCAATTATCGCAAAGCTACATAACTGGTTTATATTCCTCTCCTACGAATACTTTTTGTACGTGTTCAATCGCTTTTGACGTTGGGTCTTTGTATAAATAAATATATACTCGCACACAACTAGGCAGTTTCACTTCCGGTTTCACTTCTTGTAATTAATGTCTTAAGTTAATTTCAATTTACTCGAGATTTAAGGTTGTTCATTCGTTGTGTACAACAAAACTTTCCCACCTCTCTCCTTTTACTCCCTGGCAAATGCCTCATTTGTGACGCTCTCTGAGCTTACTTCCTCTTTAGTACAATACCCAATAATTAAATTTGCAATCTTGATTGTGTTCAAATCTGCTCAACTCTTTTCTAATACGAATACAGAATACTGTGTAGCTTCAGATACGAAAAAGCGTTGTACTGCACCTTATCTGAGTTTTTTTCTTTAATTTTCATTTCACTTCAGAAGTTGACTTAGTCCCAAAAGGAGATCACAACGAATGTTCAAAGATTAACTCAATTACTTCGAGTGAAAAAAAAAACGCTTTTAACGACAATTAAAAAAATCGCACTCCTTAATTAAGATATAATGCAGTTTAAGAGTTTCAGCTCTTCACAGAAAGGGGTTGAGGGAAGTGCCCGATCCTCAATTTTTTCCTCCTCCAAGAAAAATTATGCCCCTCCGCCGGAGCCCCCCCCCCCCATCACTGCCTTTTGGTTATTAGTTCGCTTGGAGCTCCCGTGGAGATTTTCCCTCTAATGAGATCGTTAAATCCGTTTGTCCCCCTCCTCAAAGTTTTTTTCTCGTTCTGTTTAAGGTGGCGATGTTTTTTATTCTTTGGCAACTCGCCCGGTGGCCAGAAAAAAAAAAAAATACCGCGCCACTCAACTTTCCTCGGTACCGCGTCGAGTGGTACAACTTCCTCAATTATTGTGCGAAATTAGAGAATTAACTCGCGAAAAAGTTATAATTTGTAGCGCGTAAAAATATCTATAATTCTTCCTGAAATTACTGCTCAGTTGCTTTCAGCGTTTTAGAGGCCTTTCTCCCGCGTCCATGGATCTGCCCGTATAGTTTGCTGTAGCGGATCACCGATGGGCAGTTCCATTTATTCGTCCCTTGGCCACCACATTGTCAACATTGGAGGTTGTTTCTAGCGGAGTCCAATTCGAATACGATGCCATTTGGAAGGGCGCTTGAGATGGAGTCTCGAGTAGAAAAGCGGGAAGAACGCCGAACGCCGGTTTTTTTTCCTCAGCCTTGTTAGTTTAATTCGACCGTTTCGCTGACGTCAAAAATCGGTTTGTGAAACCGCTTCTCTTCCAATCGAGTTTTTTTTTCTTCTCGTGTTATTAAGGAAAAAACGTTGTTTTTTTTGTACTCCTCGTCATTGTCCAGAAATAATGAGACAACGGCTGGTTGTCGTTTGAAGCAGAAGTTTTAACTTTTGACGCACGCTCTTTGAATCGGACCAAAAGCTCTAAAATGTTGTTTCCCGTACGAATAAAGAGGGTGCGACGCATCACACACCTTTCCTCGGGCCTACAAACGAAAATGGCCTAAGAAAAAAAGTTTTGATCAGAGATAAACAAACGTAGTTATCATTGCATAAAGTCCTAAGGGAGAGAGGGAGAAGTTTGTCGAAGAATGGTTGATCTTGGTGCATTTTATACTAAAACCCTCATCCAAACATTTTGTATTTTTCTTTAAAATGTCAAAATTTAAAATCACTAACACAAACGGTGGGTACAGCTTTCGTACAAGTACGCAACCACGAGGGACATTTTATGTCTTTTTCTTTTAATATAATTTTGTTTATTTTAAATAAAGAAATATACAATTACAACACAAAAAATATTTTTCATTTTTGTAACAGACGTTACCATGCACTTAACCCAACATAAAAATTTAGTGACACTTCTCCATTACATTTTCGAGTTTATGTAGCAAAGTAAAGACATAATATGTCAACAAAAAAAATTGTAACCCTGGTGCCTCGATACATTGGGCCACAGGAACTTCGGTTGCAACTTGGGTTAAAACGTTGCCTTGTCCGATCGGCCTCAAAGGTTAATTTTCGTGACGCTTGGCCGTTACACTTTTCGAGTTTATGTAGCAAAGTAAAGACATAAAATGCCAAAATGAAAATGTGTCGAAAATAATGTATTTTTGAACATTTGTGTAATTTCTTTAGTAACTGCGTCACTGAATTTGATCAATCTTACGTAATGCTTTCAAGCAACCTACACCCACACCTTGTTCTCCGTAATTATTTGTGTATCTATATGTTGAACGGATGTATACGCCATGAGTTTTGTCGAATTTTAATTTACCGGTTTTTCCAATTTTCTCAAAAACGGCTCCAACGATTTTGAGAAAACTTCCGAAGTACTCTCAACTACCTAGTACCTACATTTTGTTCTCCGTAAATGTTCCTGTAGAAATGCGTTGAACGAAAATATAGCGTCCATATATGTAGCAGGTCGTCGTGGTTTAGGGGGGTTGCGGAAAGTTGTGTGTTGCTACGCGCTATTTGTTTAGGGCGCTAGTGTCATACGAGTGAGATTCGTTAGGAGAAAACTGCACTAAAATAAATTATCGTTGAAACGATATTGTGCTGCCCTCGTAATTTTTCCACGAACGAAAATGTTATTTTATCGTTGCGACATTTAGATCTGCACGTACAAAAATTTTCCGGCCGTTTTTGAGGAAAAAAATTTTGGTGTTGTGATCGCTATGATAATTACAGTTAGTTTTCAACTGATTTCGCTCAAACCCTCGTTTTGACGTATCATTTACTGACTAAATGTCAAATTTGTGTCGGTTTGGTTCTGAGTTAGCAAAAATATTCCTTCCTCTACTGGTGTTGTGTGCACGTAACAAGTCTTGAAGTGCGGGGTTACGAATGTAAGGTGCTCATGGGAGGGATGAGAAACGGATCATTTCCAGAGAGAGTTCTTATTTTGGCTCAGCAACACAATCGACAAATTAGGTGAAGGAATGCTGCATAACACAAGTTTGAGAGGAACGGAGTGGAGGAAGATTTTAGAATGTGTGGAAGGAATTCGACTGTAGATTCGACTATCCCCCCTATGTAGCCAAGCCAGTTTTATTTAACTTTGGAGAGATGGGAAACGGGCCTCAAGTAGCCACGTCTTTGATCATTGTTCTTTCAGCCATGGCTGGCGCCATGTTATCTTCTTCTCTGGGTCTTTTAACCCATCCTTTTGGAGCCCATGTTTCCTTGCTCAATTTTCACTTTCCTTGGCTCTACGAAGTAGAAAGTAAAGTTACATGATTGGCTGAAAAATAGGAATCAACTGCGTCAATTGGCTTGTTATGAGGGAGCATTAAAACCTCGTCAAGAATCCTGAAAGTATAAGTACTCCCCTAACTAGATGCTGATGACTCTAATATGCTGTGTGCTGAAGACTCCCATATGCTAGTCTTGACATGCTGATACAATGTGATGCTTACATGTAGTGTGTGTTGAAACGGCAACAGTAGGCTTCCATTTGAATTCCCCCTTCAAATGTGGTAATCGTTAGACTCACATGCAAGGAGGCTGGTCTCTCCCAAACATTTGCCATGGAGGCATTGTTTTAGTCGCCTTAGCCATGGGGTGGTTGGTAATAACCAAAGTGTACTTGGTGTGCCTCGCCTGCCTCATGTCTCGACGCTGTGGGGGCTGGAGCATTGTGACAGAAACACAAATACCAGGAGATTGAAACTGGCCAGGAGCCTGCTCTAATGAGGAGGATGGTCTACCTTCAAAATGTCAGGCCCTCTACCAATGTATGCTAAAAAGTCGACTCATAACCTTAAAACACTCACCAGGGTCTGAAGTCTGTTGAAGACTCGCTGTAAACATTTACTCTGATTACTATTCCCAAATAAAGATATTGCTAGTACTGAGATTTCGACAAAAACCCCTGTCAAATATTTTTTATTGCAGTAAACCGTGATAACAGGCAACCCACAATGCTCAAGTTGTCGTGTGTCCTTAGTCTTGAAGGTAGGCAACCCACTGCGACTGAGCAAGCTCTGAATAAAACGTTTTGTTCTACCTAGTTCACTACGTTAAAAAGCGGCTGAAGTAACAGGAGATTGAAGCGGGGAAGGTGCTCTTGCTCGAACATGGCGTTTGGCCTACCTTAAAATAGTCAGGAGCACTGCTGATTCGTGTTGCGGGTTCACATAACCAAATAAATTGGATGCTCCCACTCCTACAAGCCCCTTCTTTTATTGAGTCACTAATATGTCTACAGGACACAATTTCTGCGATGGGCTTTGATTATTGAAGGTAGGCCACCTGCAATGATTTATGCGCCTTAATTGTATTGGTTATGCAATCCCACGACTCTTATCTGTAGCGCGTCTGATTGTTTTAGGGTAGGCAAACACGCCGCGTCAAAGCAAGCTCCTGTTTATTCATCATCTCCTGTTTATTCATCATCTCCTGTTAATCCTGTGCAACCTTAAATATATAAAACGTTTCGTTCTAGCAAGTGCCTAAGTAACAGTAGATTGATTCTGATCAGGAGCCTGCTCGGGTGTGACGGGTTGCCTACATTAACAATGCGTCTCATAGAAATGTGTTTTAAATTGTTTAAATTGTGTTTAAAATTTAGTTTCGTTCATAACGCTACTTAGAATTTTACCATTCAGTGAGAGGCTGGATCGGATGTTCATAACAGATTCGCTTCATATTATAACAACCGTTCCTGAACCTCCTGCGTACTAGGAAACAAAATGTGAGTATAGGATGCCAGAAGACACTCCAATCATCCTTTTAGTATCAACTACACATCTCCCATGAAGCTGTCCACATTGGATGGCCCAAACATCCGAAGTACGCTCTTGCCAAGCTTCTTTCCAGCGTTCGGTTGGTGAACCTCTCGTGCTGTATTTGTTCTTCAAGTCAAATTTGGTCGCTCGGTCATCTCTGAGGCTTTCTAGCGGACTTCATGGCACGGTGTTCTGGAAGAAGCGAAAACGAGGCGACGTTTCTCCGATTCATTGCGCAAAACCGAAGAGAGCTTCTGGCAACGTTTGCCGTTAGCAGTCCCGCACATTGCGGTGCTCTCGTGAGACGTGTGATATTCACGTGCCGGGGCCAACTCTTCAAACCTCTCTCTCTCTCTCTCTCTCTCTCTGAGCTAATCGCCGTGCGTTATAAATAAATCCAAGTGTTGGCACGACTGCAGGGATTCGTAGTTTTCGTTCTGCCGCCTGGCGAGTGGGCGATGGTTGTGACGAACGAACAAGCTGAAGCTTGGAACTGAAGAAAGGCTAAGAAACAGGCTAATAAGAGGGAGAGAGAGACGGACTGGCTGACTTATTTATTTAACGACCAGGGGAAGACTAGGGCCATAGGACCCTCTCTTCCATCATTCCTGGAACAATTAACAATCAATCCTCTTCAATATAATGACAGTAGTTACATACTAACCCAAACGCCAATGAAAATAACGTCATATAGCAAAAACTTCACTCCACGCCATATTTCGCCTTTAAATACTTCTTAAAATTCTCCTTAAATTTCTCTGGCTTCAACTTCAAGTCGAACAACTTCGCATTTTGGTTGTACAGCTTTGTCGCCTGCACAAGGATGGACCCTTCGAATGACGACTGATTTTCAACGTCGTCTGGGCGTTTCTAGTACCTCTAACGCTCACTGCGGACATAAACACGAAATTCCTGTATATATTGAACTTGAGCACTTTGAAAAGCATTGTAGCCATTGCCAACTTTCTCCTCTCGGCGATCTTCTGCCACTCCAATCTTTTGTAGCTCGGCGCTACGTATCCGCAGCACGAATCTCAAAGCTGCGTTCTGCGTTCTTTGCAACCTGTCCGATTCCATTCCCGTCGTATCACAATACCCGGCAGTTGCGGAGTCCAACGACGACGGGATAATTAGAGACAGGGTCAGCCGTTGTTGCGCTTAAGCAGGGAAATCATTCGCAACACTGCAGACGCAGGTCACTTGAGACCCCCAAGACGACAACACCCCAAGGCTCTTCCGTTAGTCAAACGAACCCATCTATTAAATCTAGGGTTATGTCCGCCAGAAGGCAAATTATTAAAGTTTACGTATCTGTTAGGTGAGTCCGTCTCCTCTGGCTGGTGTGTTGCTGGTGGCAAGCGCTTTCGATGTAAAGACATCATCGTCTGGCCGTTAGGTCTGGCCAGACGATGATGTCTTTACATCGAAAGCGCTTGCCACCAGCAACACACCAGCCAGAGGAGACGGACTCACCTAACAGATACGTGAACCCATCTATCACAAGCCTTAGCATTGTTCACACGTCAATCCCCTCCAATAAGATCCCATGCCCTAGCAATATCTCCTGTGTTTTGGTCTAGAGAGCTGGTCCAGAGAACATTGATTAATTGGCTTATTTAATCAACCAGGGACAGTTAGGGCCATAGGGCCCTTTCTTCCACTGTGCCTGGAAACATAGAACGATTTACGCTCTTCTGGCCGTTACGCACACATAATGTTTGAAAAATTGTATTTAATAATAAAACAAAAAGGCCACAGGTAACGTAAAAATAAAAACTATGAAAAGAGAAAGAAAGTGAGAGGCGTTTATTTACAAAAAGCACAATGAGATTAGCACCATGAGGTTCTCTCCTACATCAATTCTGTAGTTATTAGTAAAATAATTTCCACGTGGACTATTAACTAATCATATAAAAATTAAAAAGCAACTACTGCAAGCGGTTTCTTTTAAAACATAAAAGTAACATTCAGAACTGTACAAAAAACTCTTAAACGGAACAATTTCTTTTGTTACAAGGGAAACAGTATAAATAAATATTATCTGGAGGTGTTTGGACCTCGCCCGTTTTAAGAAGATCATTTTTATCGCTGTTTCGGAAAGTTTTGGTAGAAATTGAGAGATTAAGTCGGTCGGCGTTGTTGTTAATGATCTGCTGGTAGTGCTGCGGCATTGTGATAAACAGTAATTTGAGAAAGATAGAGAGAGAATAAAATAAAATAAAATAAAATAGAAGAGGCCTCCCTCAGACACCAGAAAGTAAAGCAGATATGAAAGCTGTGAATTTCACAGGCACATTCACACGTAATAATGGCAACTGTTCTGAGCAGGGTCAACTTGAATGAATCTCAGAGTTGGGCTTTAGTGTAGCACGAACTTGTAATTTGAAGAGTTGTGATATTGAGGACAACAAGAATTGAGGATTTGAATGTAGAAAGAAGTATTGACTGGAACAAGATATGATTTGAGTATATAATGGGGGGAGGGGGACTGAAGCCGTGAAGCTGGCTGAATTGGGAAGGAAGGAGAAATCCGAATTAGATGTTGATGAGGGGGGAAACATGTGTCAGTTGGGAGGCGACTGTATTCTGTGCATTGGGAGAACTGAGAGACAATCGACTTTTGCGAGAACTCGTCGGTGAATGAGTTTGGGAGGAGCTGTCTGTTGTGGAGAGGAAAGTATATTGAGGGGATAGGAAAACGAAATTTTGGAAAGTTCCGAAGAAGGGGGACCAAAAGGCTTGAGAACAGAACGTGTTGGGGAAACCAATGACTTCGCCGTTAAGGCAAATGCGGACATTTTGGAGGTCAAAGACCCAGCTAATTTAGCGTGGGCCAAACAGCAACATCAACAACATTAATTATAGCCAATTCTCAGTCTGTTTTCGACAACTGTTCCTAGCCTTTTTACTTTCCTTGGCTCCGTGAAGCAGAAAAGTAAGTTATGTAATCGGTTGAAAATAAATTGTTGAGCTCTTTTCTCATCTTTTCGTTCCTAGGGCTACTGTGTATTCATAAAGTATTGTTCCAAACGACAGTACAAACAAACACTCACCCGTGCGAAAATGACTAGAGCAGCACGATAAATTATCAACAGTTTCAAAGAAAATTCTTTTAGCGTCGAGTTTGTTGTAGATTCTGTTTAAATGATACTAGCATACTCAACAAAATCAGGGTGATAGTCTGGTAAACGACCTACACGGTTCTAAAATAGATAGGAGCAACTCAATAAATTCGTGACGTTGAGTTTTAATTAGTTCGAATGAACCGACTGAAAAAGCCATGAAAATGGTCTGTGTGGCCAAGGAAAGTTGTGCGATGCGTCCCACCAGATATTCTTGTACACCCAGATCTTTTTTTTGGTTTATTATTCATTCTGAATAATAACCCTGTTTTCGGTCTCGACAAATTTTTTACAACCCCCCCTCAAAATTTGATACTTTGCGTTTCAAGGCATGGGGATTCCAAATCTGCAATGTCCGTCCGCCGTCCCCCGTCCCCGTCCCCGTCCACTGTCCCCCATCCGCCGTCCGGGCTGTTTTGTGCCTTTAAGGTAGTCTAAAAAATTCGTACTTTCACACAGAAATCCCATCAGAACTCATCAGCCTAATCAATTATCAAACATATCGAAGAAAATCGATCAGGAACATTTTTTTACAACCACCCCTCAAAATTTGATACTTTACGTTTCAAGACATGGGGATTCCAAATCTGCAATGCCTGTCCGCCGTCCCCCCTTCGCCGTTTTGTGCCTTTAACGTGGTCTAAAAAATTCGTTCTTTCGCACAAAAGTCCTATTTGGTATCTAGTTGTCCATGGTTGTTATGGGCAAAAAATGGTTTAAAAAATTAACGAAACGCAGTATAATCGCAAATAAGCCGTGTTTCGTATCGTTTTCAAGGCCCGCTCGACTCGCAACGCCCTTTGGACTCGCAACGTCCTGCCAATTGCTGAGCCCCCCCCCCCCCCGGGCCCAATTTCCCCGACTCTTTTTACGACGGGGCGGAGGAAGGTTAAGGCCACTTCCTCTGCACACCCCTCCATTGGATCATAAATGCCTACAGACGTTTACAGGCGCCTGGCGCTGGGGGAATATTTAGTTTCCGTAGTTCTATTGTAGTCAGGTCATGTTTCGTATGGTTTACTAGTATTCGATGCTGAATCGAATGGGATGGGTCTCGGAGCAGTAATATTAGGTCAAGCTGTTCATGAGAATAATAAACCATTGTGTAATAATTTACAGGGTTTTGTTTCTTCTGTGAGTTCAGGCTAAGGGGTAAGTCTCGCTTTGGAGTGTTGGAAGTTACTCTACCACACCCCGGACTCAAATTAGATTAGACGACCAATTTGTTACATTCTCGTTTGCCGTTTGTTCTAAAACGTTACCCCAGAAGCGACCCGCATAGAGATTTGTCGAGGTCCGCCTTTGGAACCCTACGGTAAATTCTGTTTGTGGACAACCAGCGTGTCTCAACGATGAGGATGTGTCGATTGCAGCGTGAGCTAGAAGTACAATATGACGTCCAATGGGTTCCAAGATCTTTTCAGTCGCGAACGGTGAGAGAGGGCGGCAAATCGGCGGAAAATGTCGACGACGGCCCCTCGGGAGATTTCTTATTGTATCTGGCGGCTTATGTACAGAAAATCTCATATTATCTTCCTATTGCGGAGCTTAATATTGGTTTTGGCCGGTCCCGAACAACTGTTGGGATTCGGGCCAACTTCCGAGAGTACGAACAATAAACCGGCCTTCTCTTCTTCGTCTTCTTCTTCATCCTGGGGAGAAAAACTTGGCTTTGGTCCCTTCGAGGGATTAGAGACTCCGCTCCTGAGACCTAGCGATGCCCCGCAGCGGATTTGAGAGCCTCGACGGAGTCGACTATTTGAAAACACGGAAACATAATTATGGGAGAGAGAATTCACTTTCTGACGTGGGCAGGAGACACTTCGAGGCGGTACGACGCATCCCTCGAACAAAACTTGAGGAATATCACCCAATTGATGCAACCTGCACGTGCCTGTGTTGCTATTAGACGAGCTAGCCAATTAGGTTTTTTTACTTTCCTTCGCTCTAGTAGAAAGGAAAGTTATGTAATTCGGCCGAACGCAAAACAAAACCATTTTATTCAAATCACTACGTTTTAAGGGTTTCTGGGTATTTGTGTAAAATGGTCCGTGTATCTGTAAACATGGTTGTAAAAAAACGGCTCAACAAAATCAGCTCAAATTTGATATCTAGCCCAAATAAAAGCATGACCGAAATCCGCGCAAAACGAATCATAGTAATAGTGATCAAAACGCTACACTATTTTCTCTCAAAAATGAATGACTATGGCTATTTTTACTCTATTTTTTATGTAGACAGCTCCGAATGACACAACAACGCCATAATGCTCTCATTAGTGGGGAAATGATGAGAGTATTGCAATCAATTATCGAAAATTTAGACAAAAATTGATTTCAGCTCAGTTTTTACTTTCCTTGGCTGTACAAAGTAGAAAGGAAAGTTATGTAATCGGCTAAAAAAAAAAAATTTTGAGTTTTCTTCCGATCTTTACGTTTCAGACCCTACTGAGTACGAAAAACGCTATTAGAGAAAATGGTATGTGTGTGTGTGTCTGTGAACGATTTTTAGAGAAAACGACCGTACCAAATCAGCTCAAACTTGATATCTAGCCCGCAGGTTACCATGGAACGCCAAAATAAGGGTATGGGCAAAATCCACCGAAAGTGAACTATAGTTATCATAGTGATCAAAACACCAATTTTTTTTTCTCAAAAAGGCTCGTATTTATATTGATAGCTCGTAATAAGAAAATTATACCATAAAATCCCCATTCGTGGGAAAGTGACGAGAGCAGCACAATAAATTACCAAAATTTTCGACGAAATCGATTTTAGCGCGATTTTTAGAGAAAACGACCTTACCAAATCAGTTCAAACTTGATATCTATCCCGCAGGTTACCATGGGACGCCAAAATAAGGGTATGAACAAAATCCATCGTAAGTTAACTATAGTTATCATAGTGATCGCAACACCCAATATTTTATTTCTCAAAAAGGCTCGTTTTTATATTGATAGCTCTCAATACGGCAACTATATAAAAAAATTTTTGAGTTCTCTTCACGTTTCAGGCCCTCCTGAGTCCGAAAAACACTATTTGGGAAAATCGTCTGTGTGTGTATGTGTGTCTGTGAACGATGTTTAGAGAGAACCATCGTACCAAATTCATTCAAATTTGATATCTCACCTGCAGGTTACTATGGGACGCCAAAATAAGGGTATGAGCAAAATCCACCGATAGTTAACTATAGTTACCATAGTGATCAAAACACCAAATATTTTTGTTCTCAAAAACGGCTCTAACGATTTTGATCAAATTTTTTATACTGATAACTCCCAATAAGGCAACTATACCATAAAATTCTCATCCGTGAGAAAATGGCGAGAGCAGCACAATAAATTACCAAACCTTTCGACGAATTCGATTTTAGCGCGGTTGTTAGAGAAAACAACCGTACCAAATCAGCTAAAACTTGATGTCTAGCCTACAAGTTACCATGGGACGCAAAAATAAGGGTATGGGCAAAATCCACCGAAAGTTAACTATAGTTATCATAGTGATCAAAACACCAAATATTTTTTTTCTCAGAAACGGCTCTAACGATTTTGATTAAATTTTTTATATAGATAGCTCTCAATAAGGCAATGGTACCATAAAATTCCTATTCGTGGGAAAATGACGAGAGCAGCACAATAAATTATCAAAATTTTTGACGAAAAGCGTTTTTAGCGCAGTTTTTTCCTTATAAAGTCCGCTGGAATGTTAGTAGAATGCTAAAAAAAATTGGTATTGTAGTCCAATCCAATACCTAAAGGGTGGGTGTTTAAAAACACTCATGAGATACATGGGGCTCACTCCAGAAATTCCTGAATTTCAACTACCGCCGTTTCGCTTACAACCAGTTCTAACAGTTATTACCCAATAACTCTGCAAAAGTAATTACTCTCCTCTTCAAAAAAATCGTGTTTACAGCCTCATTAATTATATGTGAACCAATTGCTCAATAATGGTCCTGTAATGAGTAGGAGCAGCACTATAAATTACAGAACTGTAGGCGCTACAGCTTCCTGCTGCTGTGACGTGTTGTTTGACCAAGTTCAAAGGAACTGAGTGATAAATGAATTGATTAAATAGAATTAGCCATGTACAAAGAGACTTGTTGTAGAGCTAAGGAAAGTTGTGTGTTGTAACGCACGAGATATTTTCTAATAATCTCCGCTCAAATGTTACTAAAATTTTGCGAAAAATTGAGGTAGTAGTTCAGTCAAGTACCTATACGATGAAAGTTGAATAACGCTCGTAAGATATGGATTAAAATGAGCGGGTGCTTTCAGGTAGCAAAATTTTGTTTCCCGCGAGAGTTTTGGTGAAAAGCGTGTCGTTTAATATACGGGGGGTTGTGAGGTAAGTTGTGCGATGCTTCGCCCCCGATATTTTCCCTTTAACTCCCGCGATCGCCTTCCGAATAAACCGCGAGGAGCTTCGAGTCATTTTCTCCGTTGTTGTTTCACTGACTACCATTTTTAAAAGTTCGTACTGGATTATTCAAAAACGGTGAAGACGATCCTTCTCAAAAAAGTCGCGTTGGCAGCCTCATGGCGAAGGTAGGAGCAGCACGATAAATTCCAAACCCTTTAACGCCGCCAGTTTTCATGTAGAACGTGGTGATAAAGAAAATGAAAACAGATTTGATAGGTGCTAGAGTCAAGAAAATCGCTGAATTCACGTGGGGCCAAGGAAAGTTGTGTGGCGCGCCGCACGTTGACGTTAAGATCCAGAGAAAGTTAAGATTTCAGTGTCCCATGTCGTCTCACTTCACAGGTCGAAAACCCATCTAAGGAATACATGGTGACATACATTTTGTGGTATGCCGTTTTTGATCAGCTCATCGCCGTTCCATTTATCACGGTTATTTTGTTACTTACAATTATGTATTACTATTAAAATCACCAATTCCCTTAGACCCCATACGCCTCAGGAATTCCATAAACATAAATTCGATACCGAAGACGATTTGTTACTTGTACGGAATTTAACGTTCCAAAGCTGATAATGCACTGGCGTATTTATTTTATATTATACCGTGATCCTCCTTATATATGTACCTCAGAGAGACTGTTAACAAATTGTGCTAAGAAGTGTTTTTTTTTTAATTTGCGAAATTTCGACGCTAAATGGCTAACTGAATTTGATTGATCTGCCGGACTGTTCTCTGACTGCTATACTCATCTTTTGTTTTACTTATACCTACAAAATAAAATATACAAATTTTCGATTAGGCAACTAATTTGATGAGCAAGTGCTTTCAGGTAGCAAAATTTTGTTTCTCGCGAGAGTTTTGGTGAAAAGCGTGTCGTTTAATTCACGAGGGGTTGTGAGGCAAGTTGCGCGATGCTTCGCCTCCGATATTTTCCCTTCAACTCCTGCAATCGCCTTCCGAATAAACCGCGAGGAGCTTCGAGTCATTTTCTCCGGTTTGTTCAGAGTTTGTTTTGTCCTCCGCCGCCGCAGCCTCTCGTTAATTAATTGGCGGGTCGGAACGTCGAGACTCCTCATCCAGAACTCGGTTCGAACTGCGGCGTAATGTCGGTTTCCTCCCCAACGAAGTTGAAGTCTGTTCCAGTTGACGCTCGCCGCCTGATTAACAGAATAGTCTGACAGTAGAGTGTGGTGGTGGTGGTGAGTGTGGATGGGGTGGGGTTTGCTTATCTTGTCGCCGCCCAACCAGAGCCCACTTCACCACCCAGGCTGGAAATCGTGAGGTCCGCTCTTCTATCACATACGAGTCCTCAAGAGTCATCCTGCAGCTTCAATTGATTTAGTCCTGCGAATCCTTTCGAGTGCACGGCGCGCTTCTCTACCCAAACTGACATGCAGAATTATGTATCCAGAAACCCAACTACCATTTTTCCAAATGCACAAATGTTGATGTTGAAACACAGTCTGTTTCACGTTAACACGTTTGGCAGGCCGAATTAGCGGATCTTTGATCTCTAAAATGTCCGCACTAGCCCTAACGGAAAGTCATTGTATCCCCAACATATGGAAAGTCCAGCTCCTCAGTTATTTCCAATCGACAATAGATTTCCCTTGTCCTGGACTTTCACATCGATCTTTTCCCACCCCTCAATTTTAGATTTCTCTTCACAACAGACGGCTCCTCTCAAACACATTCCCTATGACATCTCACGAAGGTCAGTCGTCTCCCGTTTCTCCCAGTAGTCAGTCATCCTTCAGCACTCGCGATACAGTTGTCTTCCAGCTCCCCCACCAATTCGTCTCTCAAGTCTCGCGCTACTCCCAACCCAACTCTATCTCGCTCTTCCACTAAGTATCTCACAACCAGTTTCACATCTAGTTTCACATCTCATACTGAACCGGATATCGCTGTTCTGCCCAGCGTAATACAGTCCTGACTCATGCTCAGCACGCTAATTTATTTCTCAGTTTCAAGCTCCCCATTCGTACGCCCAACTGACACTGATATCAGTAAAATAACTTATATCAGCTATTATATAGCTGTTTTATAGTCACAGCCCTATCTCAGTGTCAACAGCATCAAGTCCTATGACGGTACAGCAGGTTTTTGTATATTTTGCTAGTCTCTCTGTAGAGCTTGCTACTGTGTGTCCCCACGTAGAGGAACGACTCCTGGGGACCTTCCGGTATCCTCCGACACCCCTCAACACGTACGTTGACTAACAGCGTACTCCTACTGGAGGGCATAACCGAATATCTTTAATGCTCTTCACAGCCGCTCCAGTTAAGATTGATGAACCCGACTCTACAGCTACACAAGACGATAACTAGCTTACGTTACAACAGACAATGTCTCCCTCACACCATTCCAAAAGTCAAATCAACAAACAAACGTTCTCAGCCCACAAAACTAAGCACCCATCTCCAAAACTTTGATTTAAGAAGTACTTTACACACAACAAAAGGAAAAATTAATTTGGGAACTGCACAAACTACATTCAGACTGCAAACTGCATTCCATCGCCTGACAAGTTCAGTGGCCGTATAATGACAGGTCGCACATTAGTAAAACAATCTACAATAAAGCAGAACGTGATATCTTTTGTCCTCCAGTCTGGAAGTAATAGATCTGCTTTACGAGAAAATAAGAGAATACACGCATTGAAGTTGCTGGGTCCAGTGGGGAAGTGGCCTGTCCTATGGTCAGGCTCGACAGGTTCGATAGATCTCAGCCCTGCAGTTGAAGTAACAGAGCAATTTATGAACATTTACTCGTATAAAAACTCAACTGAACTCATCTTTGGCCGAGACGTGGAAGTGATTAGTGAACTAACCCCTGAAAGTACCTATTTCATTTCCGTTCGTTGCAAGTACAGAAGAGGGATAACAAGAATGAAATTAGTCTTCCCATTATATCGTCAGTCTAACGAGAGCTGTCTACCCTTTGCCATAAGAACAAGAAGGATGATAAATGAGATCGTCTAAAACTGAACAGTTTGATGCTTCGAGATTTACTTTCCTCCGCGTCTCGCTAATTGTGATCCTCAAGTTTCACCGCCCATTTTCTTGAAACTAGCTCTCAGCTTTCAACCAACGACCGCCAACGATCAATTAACTTCATCCTTTGCCCCTTTGTTGCATTTGACGCCGCCTACTGTCGGGAAAACTCCCTCTACACGGGAAAATTCTCATCATTTATTGTCAGCTGGAGAAATATGAGAGAGAGAACAAGAGAAAGAAGAAAGAAATGCGCAACACCAAAAAGGAAGACGACAGCGGCAGAAAAAGGAGAATAAAGAGGAGGACTAATTGAATTATAATAATTTTACCTCCACAACTTGAGAACTCGTTGCAGGAAACATACAAAAAATAAACGTTACTAATAATAAATAGTAACAATAATTTACAAAAATAACTGATTAACAAATAAATAATAGTCAAATAACGAGCAGATGATTAACGATAAAACAATACCAACGAATATTACAATTCCTCCACGTAACCGGAAATTGAACCTGGACAGGAGCCTGCTCTAATGTGGAGGGTGATCTACCTTCAAAATGTCGGGAACTCTACCAGTATGATTGCTAAAAACCAAACAAACTGTGGACAGGTCTGTTTCTTTATCAAATCACTGAGCTATCCAACTGATGAGTTTCTCTCTGGAGAGGACTGTCTCTAACTGAGTGATACGCACAGAATAACAGCTCCTTCGTGGAAGACTCCCAGCTTCACCCCATCTACCAAGCAGTTGAAGGAGGCTGGTGGGACCTTGCGAGACCCTCAGGGGAGCGCCTTACCCTCTGGGATCCTTCCAGCCGAGAGAGGCTCTGTTTTCTGTCCCCCTCCCGCCTTCAATCCTGGCCTCCTCCCGCCTTCCATCCAGGCCTCGTCCCGCCTTCCATCCTGGTCTCCTCCAGGCTCTTCCCCCTGGCCAGGAGCTGAGATGGTGGTAGTCACAGCCTGTATCCATGACCTTTGCTTCCACAGGGTTCCACATAAGCCTCTACCCCTCAGTGAGGGATAGGTTTCGTGTGTTATAGACATTTGGGTTCATTTGGTTCCCACCAGCAGCTAAGGAATTTAAAACAGTCCATCATGGCATGATAAGACTGCTTACTCAGAGCAGCCTGGTATCCCGGAGGCTCACACAGAGAGATTGCGGGCTTATTATAGCATTTGCAGCTTTTAGGTTCGCAGTATTTAGCGTTGAGTCAACCATTTTTTTACTGCAATAAACTGTCATGGTAGGAAACCCACAATGCTCGAGGTGTTGGGTGTCCTCAGTTTATTTGTCTATTGTAACACATATTGGTAGAGCGCCTGAAGCTTTAAAGGTAGGCAACTAGCTGCCACTAAGTAAAACGTTCTGTTCTACCTAGTGCTCTACGAAAAGAGGCTGACGTATCGGAGATTGAAGTGAGACCGGTGCTTGATCGATCGTTGCAGGTGGCATTCCTTCAAGCAGTCAGGAGTGCTACAGATTCGTGTTGTGGGTTCGCATAACCAAACGAACCTAATGCCCTTACTCCTACTAGCCCTTTCCTTTATTGAGTGACCAACATTTTTACAGGAAGCAATTTCTTCGAAGGGAGACCAAACCATTGCAGAATGTTCGAGGTGATGAAGGGCAAGTGATTTGTAGAGTTTTACAACCTTGAATGGAGGACTCCTTAGTATTGAGACGTAGAAAAAAAAACATCAGTCAAATTTTTTTACTGCAGTTTTTACATTTTCTTCATGAAGATGAAAAAAAAGAAATTTTTGAAATTTTTTTTCACGAAAAGATGTCAATTTTGTAATTTTAAACAACCTTATCACACTAAGATGACGAGAGGTCCATCAGAATATGGACGACAAAATTTACTCGAGATAGAAGTGAAGATGAACAAAATAACTTCAATCAGAAAATTATCTATTTAAGTCGCAGAAGTCGCTGAACTGTAGCTCAGATAATGTGATGGTTGCGAACCACACCCCGAGTTTAGAACCTGGTCGATTAGACAGTTGTAACTAGCATCTGTTGATTACATTATAACGTAATGTAATATGTTCCCGTTGCATCACTGTATCGCTCCGCTGTCTCTCCCGACGTTATTAATCCCCTTCACTCCTCACCCACGACGTTCAAATCTGCTGTCTGAAACGCACTCGGAGCCGTGTCATCCCAATCAAATCGAACGTCGTCGGGCTTTGCATTCAAATTGTCTTCGGTTTTGGGACTACTCGTAGACGACAGGGGTTTTAAGTTAGCCCCGATGCGTCGATTGAGTGAAGGTGAGCAGGATCGTTTGTTTAACGATCGCGTCCCATTAAAGTTGATCGTCCGCGTCTCCTAATTAGTCGGCGATATTCGAAAATAGTTTATGGTCTTCAGGAAGGATTTCTTCTTCCCCGGGGCCAGTGTCAGTGAATGACGTCGTTTGAGCAAAAAACACTCACCCGCATCAAAATCTACCCAACTGAACCCAAATCTCCAATTTATGCCAAATTAACGTGGTTACGTTCCTTGGGAATGCGCAGTAAGGAAGAAAGTTACGTAATCGGCTGAAACACTTTTTTTTAACTTTCAGAGGCACTTGACCGCGATTTAGGGAAAAGGGCCGAGCCAAATTGACTCAAATTTGATTTTTACTATGCAAGTCATGCAACTAGAAAGTGAGAGTATGAGCTAAATAGGTCAAAAATGAAGTATAGTTATGATAGTAATCACTAAATATAGTTTTTCTCAAAAACTGCAATAACGAATTTGATTAAATTATATGTATCGATAGCTCCCAATATCACAACCATACTGAAAAATTATCCTTGGGAAAGTGATGGGAGCAGCACAATAAATTACCACAAATTTCGACGAAAAGCGATTTTAGTGCAGCTTTTTCATCCTAAATCTTCCTGACGTGACAAAGCTTGAATGTTAGTCCAATAAGCACCTGTACGATGAACGTTGAACAGCAGTGATAACACAATCTCCGAAATTCTGTGATTCAAACTCAAGGTCGTTTTTGGTTAACATTTGACATTTTATGTCTTTACTTTGCTACATAAACTCGAAAATGTAACGGCCAAGCGTCACGAAATTTAACCTTGAGGCCGAGTGGACAAGGCAACGTTTTAATCCGAGTTGCAAGCACATCCCCTGTGGCGTTATACATAAGGCATCGGTCTCCTAAACCAGAGGTTGTGGGTTCGAGTCCCACCAGGCATGAAAATGGCATTAAAAAAAAAAAAAAAAAAAAAAGAGAGAGAGAGAGATAAAATGTTCCTAGTGGTTGCGTACTTGTACAAAAGCTGTACCCACCGTTTGTGTAAAGGTTTCTTTCGCGCCCGCCAGCCTCAACGTTTCCAATCACTCATAAGTTTTACTTGTAGATTGCGCCCAAAATTTACTAGGTTCGTCAATTTTATTTTTATTTTAAAATTTAAATGGCACTTTCTATAACTGCTCAAGACACATTTTACGCGAACAACAGCTTGTAGTTGCAAGTAATTACAATCGTAATTTTCGCCGTTTTTTCCTCATACAATTGCGGAATCGTAAAACTAATAATATCCCAAATAACAAAAATTATGTTGATAGTTTCAACAATTATCAGTAGGTTGGTGCTCCAAGGAAAATCCTGGCCTATGTAGGAGAAGCTCAATAAATTCCGAAACAGGTGTTCAGGTGTTTCTGGCGGTGGAAATTTCTAGTTGGCCACAAAACAAAATTCTTCCTCGTGAATTTAAAGCTCTCGTTTGAAAACAGAATGTTAAATGAGAAAAATGGTAAATCATTGAAACTTGAAAATACCGTGTCCTCAGATGTCGATAAAAATAGGAAAAAAAGGAATTGGCCAGTGAAAATGTAAAAAAAAAAATCTTTGGCGCCACATTGTCCTTGACAAGCCTTCGAGAGTCTCCTTTTCTCGTCACCTGAACGATTCTATATAGTCTCTAATTGTCCCAAAATTGGGATGAGCATCGTGGCCTAACGAACTATTGTGTCAGTCCTAATGTGTCACAGATCCATGCCGAGCCTCCTAAGGAATTTATTTCCTGCGAGGTCTGTTTTCCTGTCCACCCTTGGAGAAGTAGCGCCAAAGACCAAAAATTGTTCTCTCTCAAGTCTCTAGCGTTGGCCAGGGAGTGGTGGGGAGTCTTCTCGCATGTGCCACGCCACACTAGCACTGAGGGGTGCTGACTATGCCCATGTTCATTTTGCAGCGCCCTGGGATCTGCCTTTGGCTCTTCGTCTCCGTTTTGCCTCGTGTGTTGGCCCTGAGATGAAGCGATTGAATTTCATTCTACTGGCATAATCTCCCACTGTCCTCTTGACTAGTGACAGAGAAGTCCTGCAGTAGGGAGGTAGGCCCTATAGGTACAGCGGACCAGATGGTCCACCCTCTGATTTTCAATGATCTCTTTATAGACTGGAATCTAATACCCGTTTACTCTATAAGACGTTAAGCCGCATCCTGCACTCCAGTTTTGACGTTGTGCAGTAATTCTTCGGCGCCTTGACGCTTGACTATCAGTCATTAAATTATAGTCGAACGATCCTGTAAACAGCACGCACTGTACGAACGTGGAATGAAACATTATTGTAGCGTTATATTGTAATTCGCTGAACGCATAATTAATTAACTTTTGTATTGTTTCAGTAATTTGTGGAGTGGGAGTCGACATCGCAGTTCACAACCACGACATTGGCATTTTTTACGTGTAAGTTTTAAAATCCGTCACCTCTTTTTACTTTCCCTAGCTCTAAGAAGATTTTTA
Source organism: Pachypeltis micranthus (assembly GCA_020466155.1). Classification (NCBI taxonomy): domain Eukaryota; kingdom Metazoa; phylum Arthropoda; class Insecta; order Hemiptera; family Miridae; genus Pachypeltis; species Pachypeltis micranthus. Next base: position 34,153,660 of record CM035773.1, read on the forward strand.
TGTTTTAATAGCTACAACTCTTCAGAAAAACCATCTGTGTGTATCGGTAAGTGGGGTTAGTTGAAATATTGAGCCCCTAATGGGAAGTTTTTGTTCAGGCCTTCCCGAAAACATCGAGTCCGTCCCTTTCTGACCTAAACCCTGTTGTCCATAGTTGCAGTGAAGTCTGGACTGCCTATTCAGTTATTTCCTAAACTGACAACAGACAGAAGGGGGGAAGTCCTTCCCTAGTTCCCTTTTTAACTTTCCCAATTATCCACTTCCTACCGCTCCAAGAGCTCTCAGCTCTTCCCAGACCCAACCCAAAACGTCAATCGTCTCTCAGCTCTCATTCCGCACAAACAGTTCCCTTATTTAGAGACTCGCGTGCGTCGCAAAAGTACTCTCTCACACTCATATGGCTATTCTGTTAATACTGCCATCTCTCACGTTCACCACGTCATTTATTCCTCTTACTCCAACTCAAGCTCTCCCACTTGAGCGCCCAACAACCAGGATACGAAAAAACGGGTAACTCCGATCGGCTCAAGTGTTGTTATACGCCAATGACCAAAATCGGCGCAAAACTAACCATAGTTACCGCAGTGATCAAAACACTAAATATTGGTATCCTCAAAAACGACTGTACCGATTTTGATAGGGTATGAACATCACCAAATAACATGACAGTACCATGAAATTCTCATTGGAAAATGAAGACGGCTGCCTAGTACATTATAAAATATCTGGTGCGTTGCAACACACAACTTTCCTTAGCTCTAAGTCAATTCACTTTGTACATGGCCAATTCGATTTAATCAATTCATTTATCACTCAGTTAATTTGCACTTGTTCAAATGACGCTTTACGGCAGCAGGAAGGGGTAGCGCTTACAGTTCCAGATTTTATTGTGCTGCTCGTACTCATTTCAGGACCTATATTGAGCAATCGGTACACACATAATTAATGAGGCTGTAAACACGAATTTTTTGACGTTGATAGTAATCACTTTTGTGGAGTTATTGGGTAATAACTGTTAGAACTGGTAGTAAGCGAAACGGGCGTAGTTGAAATTCAGGAATTTCTGGAGTGAGCCCCATGTATCTCATGAGCGTTTTTAAACACCCACCCTTTAGGTATTGGATTGGACTACAATACCAATTTTTTTTAGCATTCTACTAACATTCCAGCGGACTTTATAAGGAAAAAACTGCGCTAAAAACGCTTTTCGTCAACAATTTTGATAATTTATTGTGCTGCTCTCGTCATTTTCCCACAAATGGGAATTTTATGGTATGATTATCTTATCAAGAGCTATCTATATAAAAAATTTAATCAAAATCGTTAGAGCCGTTTTTGAGAAAAAAAAATTTGGTGTTTTGATCACTATGATAACTATAGTTAACTTTCGGTGGATTTTGCCCATACCCTTATTTTTGCGTCCCATGGTAACTTGTAGGCTAGAAATCAAGTTTCAGCTGATTTGGTACGGTTGTTTTATCTATAAACCGCGCTAAAATCGATTTCGTCGAAAATTTTGGTAATTTATTGTGCTGCTCTCGTCATTTTCCGACAAATGGACATTTTATGGTATAGTTGCCTTATTGAGAGCTATAAATATAAAATATTTAATCAAAGCCGTTTTTGAGAAAAAAAATATTTGGTGTTTTGATCACTATGATAACTATAGTTAAATTTCGATGGATTTTGTTCATACCCTTATTTTGGCGTCCCATGGTGACCTGCTGGCGAGATATGAAGTTTGAGGTGATTCGGTACGATGGTTCTCTCTAAAAATCGTTCACAGACACACATACACACAGACCATTTTCCCAAATAGTGTTTTCGGACTCAGGAGGATCTGAAACGTAAATATCTGAAGAAAACTCAAAATTTTTTTTTCAGCCGATTACATAACTTTCCTTTCTACTTCGTAGAGCAAGGAAAGTAAAAATGATTAAAAATCGATATTGGGGCAGTTTGTCCCGTAATTTTGGAGCCAATTGGAACACTTTTAGACCATTTCTGCTCGAAAGGGTACTCGAAAAGAGGAAAGCAGACATGTTCCTTCCTGAAGTGCTTCACGTCACCTATTCGTAACATAAATTTCAAGTTAGAACTTCATAAGTCAATTTTTGACCAAAATGTCATCAAATTAGGTTTTTGTTTGCAAATCGGTAATAAAACGTTTGTGGGTGAATCGGTTTTTACGACTTAGTTGCTTAACGCAAATCCTCCACACAAACTTCCCGTCTGAACTAACAAGTCGAAAGTTGGTTCAAAATTTGACAAATTGTATTAGCTCGGCTGACCGATACCAGATAGTTGGGCCAAATGTGGCAAGTAGCAGATTCACGTTTGTTGTCGTAATTTCAACGAATTTTGATCGACTCTGCAGCTCAATGCCCAAAGATGGGGGGGGGGGGAGTATGTAGGTGAACTCTGAAAGTACTTGCCGACTACTCCGTCGTGATGCACGTTGCAACCATCACCTGATAAGTCAAATTTTGACATTTTTGTCTAGCCGCCATTTTCTTAGTTATTTGGCAGAGCTGACTTTTCGCCCTACATCGAAGGAACCTAATGGATCTTTTGTGCCAGCAGTTCGTGGATTATTCGTAGCAACCCCAGAAATTCCAGCATTGTAACCGCTGTCGTTTCACCTATTAGCATTTCTTGTAATTCTAACCCGACAATTCCGTAGCATTAAACGCGATAATTTTCAGAAAAGTCAAGTTGACACTCACGATTCACCTGTGCGCTGATTGATCGATGAGTAGGAGCAACTCAGTAAATTCCTGTACCTCTACCGCTTTCCACGCGAAACTCGAAGTTTTGTTATACCGAGTTCAAATGAACGAAATGATAAATAAATTGGACTACTACACAGAAACACGAAAATCGCTGAATGCTGATGAGGCTGAAGATAGTTTCGTGATGCGTCACACGAGATATTTTCTCGGAACGAGCCTCCCATGATTAAATTTGCTTTTGATTACTCGTATCATCGACTAAATCCCGTAATTACGCGTAGCCGGAGGAGTTTCCGCGTTAATTACTCATCTTGATTGTTTACACCTCCGCTCTTCGTTACAAGTAATCACACCCCTGGAGGCAACTGATCTCAACGTTTTAACGCTAATTGCAAACATAACGATCGTGTAAAGAAGGCGTCGTTGACAACTGAGGGTGACATGCACCTTTGACGTTGTTGCATAGATCACTCCACTGTACGCGCTTGAAATAACGAGTATAATTTGCAATTCATAGTGCGTCACTCGTCAACGCGGTTATAGCGTATCTAATCGACTTTATGAATCTAACTGAACTATAAAGAACGAAATAGAATTTTTCCAAATGGAAGCCACTCTGAGAAGCGCCGAAGTTTATTTTGTCAAATGGAACGGTACTGGCAAAAATGTTGAGCTCTTCCTGCTTCTTTATAGAAATACTAACAAACACTCGTACCACGCTGGTTGTCGTTCCAACGTTTCTATTATAAAATGGTGGCGTATTGTAGGCAAGGTAGATTTTACAAAAGAGCTGCAACGTATATTTATCCGTTAAGTTATATATATAAGTTAAGCTCGCCTTAGGGACGAAGACGTTTTTAAAAAGGACGGATTTATTTTATACATTAAATTTGAGATATACATTGATTTAATAGGGACAGGTACAGGCAGTGATACAGCTAAACGAGAACATACCGAGCTGAGCTACGGTAGGGGCTTGTATAGGCTCACATAGCCAACGCAGGGGCTTTCCCAGATACGTCTGATACCGTATCCATTTTTAACTCATTTCGTATTTCAATTAACAGAAGATGACAGTTTCGGAGCTTATTGCTCTGCCTCTACTTATCGTAGACCTTATTTAACCATTTGGATTACACCTGATATTTTGGCCCATTGCCCCCACTAATGCCAATTCGGGTGTTTTAATAGTCTAAAATGTAATATTATTAACGTTAAAATGTGCAGCTCAGTATAGGGGTAGTAAAAGGACATTTTTACCAGTTTTTCTTCAACGTTTGTATTGAGAACACGTTTCATTATTATTTTTAAAATTTTGTTACTTTTTTGCATAATTGGAGAAAAACAAGCCTTATTTATTGAGTGTAAAAGTCCTTATTTCAACAAAATTAAGTTGAGTCGGGAAATAGTACGATAGAAGAGTACTGCAATTCGAACAGAGTTTTATTCTCAATTACATTCGAGGAAGTTTACTGGGCTGAAGTTAGCTACATATTTACAATCGAAACTTTGACCATTTGCCCTGAAGTCATGGATGATCGCAGCGATTGACACCTAACATATTTAGAATCAGGAGAGTAATATCTACCTGGGTCTTTGTTTAGTTTTTCAAAATTTGGACTAGTTCGAAATTGGCCACATATGACTTTGAACTAGGCCAAATATCAAAAATCTGAAGAACACCCATCTAGAGATTCCTGTCCTGATTCTAAATGTGTTTCATATTCATGTTTTGGATCATCCATGACTTCAGGGCAAACGGTCAAAGGCTATAATAGTTGGCCAATTTTGAACTGGTCCAAGTTTTGAAAAACTAAACAAAGACCCAGGTAGATATTACTCTTCTGATTCTAAATATGTTAGGTGTCAATCGCTGTGGTCATCCATGACTTCAGGGCAAATGGTCAAAGTTTCGATTGTAAATACGTAGCTAACTTCAGCCCAGTGGAAGTTTTACCACCACAAACGGGGAATTGGGTGGGAGCGAACGTGAGCGGGAACGACACAGCGACGAGGGAATCGGCTCGGTTACAACTGACAGCAGCGAAGTCTCGAACGAATCAGGGCATTTGAGGTGCGCAGTCCGCACAAATGCCCTGGACGAGCCTCCGCAGAATCGAAGGTTTGAGTTCGTCCCGTTACACCACTCCGCCCTTGTTGAAGTGAATGTCCTCAGGTACTCATGAACCCTGCAGTTTCTTGCCATGAACTGCAATTAGGGCGTTGCTGTCCACCTAACAAAGGGGAACCTAATCTTGAGCAAAGAGAGAGAATTTCTAGTAGAGTTCAAAAAGGGTGCTATAACGGCCTATCATCCTGTTAGCAATGGGCGATGCGAAATCGTGCACAAGTCCCTTGCTAGAATTTTGAGGCATTCTGTTAAAGATTCACAAAATGATTGGGATGATGAGCTCCCAATAGCAGAGCTCGTCCTCAACTCCCAATCAAACGGCTCCACCTCATTTCCTCCCAACACAGTCGTCTTCGGCAGACCAATGCCGACGCCTGCCAGCGATGAATTCTCCCTCACCCCAATACAGAGCCCTTAGCTGTGCATATCGAGGACTTAAGGGAGACACTCTGCCATATGTGGGAGGCTGTAGCTTGGATGCAGGGCCAGACTACGGAATAGGTGAGACGACAAACTGACGCAATGAAAGCAGACGATGAAGGAGAGAAAACTTCAAGGTGTTTCGTCGAAGATTTCGGACCTATCCAGTTCTAATTGAAGGGAACTGTGTGACTGGAGTTTTTGTGTCATTAGTAATTGGAAATTGCTCATTATGGAGTAATTATAATCTACTACTGATAATTTTAACGATTTGCTTTTTTTCAGAATTTGCTCAGCGATTGTGTTCTTCTTCGAAACAACGTGGATAGTAACATTATTCATTCAAGTTTGTTCTGGGTGAGTAGTTTTCAATATCGCGAAACGCGTTTATGACTTGAAACAGATACCGTTGGAAGGTTGTCTGAGGTTAATTCCTGATGTGAATGTGATTTATTAAGAATGCATGTAATTTATTGTGAGTGGATGTCAACGTTCATATGTGTGTTAAATTTTTTTTCTTGGCAGCATGGGCTTTACAAAACCCGCATGAGTTGGGCTATAATGAGAAAACTCCAGAAAGATGGAGCAGAGTACCTAGCTGGAGGATCAAAAATAGTTTAGGCAATGATGGAAAAACTCCGAAATGCAAGGAGCACAGTACCTAGCCCGAAGAGCTGTGTGCCTTACCATGCCCCTGCCCTAGTAAAGAAAAAAAAAGAAGGAATTAGAAACCCTGTCTCAGCCAACCAAAACCTGGTTCTGCCGAAAGGTCCAGCCTCAACATACCTAGAGATGTGACTGATGTCAGGAGGGCCTGCTGTTATCAAGCACGCCAGAAGTCGAAACTGTCAAGACAGATCACTGTCTTTGTGGTCAGTAGATAAATACGAGGGGTGGCCGGAATATAATGAATGGTAAGGTAATTGAAATGCTGATGGTCTAGGTGCAATTGTCACCCTACCAGAATGGCAGGTTGGTTCTCATTGTCACTGAGGGGTGGGGGTGGGGGTCAATATATTTGTCAGCAGTGAATGCGTTGATTTGGTCTTGTCGCAAAAGAGCCATTGATCTGTGATTCAGCATTGGTCAATAGTACAACTCCTCAATAATTTCAATTTCTTAGTCAGTGGTGTTTATTGAGGTTGTTTCTCGATTCCCAACTGTCCCATTAAGGGTAAGTTGCAAACTCACTACGTAGACTGTTTAGCGTCTGTTATAGGGTGTTTCAAAAAGAATAACAAGGTTTGGGAGTTCTATAGGTGTACCGATTATAGAGGAATTTATCTAGTTTCATTTTGTAGGTTATGTTATTTACCTAAGCAATTTTATCACCTTTTTAATGCTAGTTTCATTTGCAGTTGTCGTTAGTCATGGCTAGCAAGTAACCAAAAGCTTTTTGTGTGCTCCGGTTCAGTTGCACTCAATAAGTAATCACAATGGAGTTAATCCTCCGAGTGACAACCACGTTCAGCGATGGTTTCGCAAGTTTCGTGACACCGGATGTCTCTGCAAAGTTAAGAGGACTGGCTGACCTCGCATGGCGTCCTCAGCTGAAAACGTTGCCGCAGTTCACGCAGCGTTCACTCGTAGTCCCCCTGAATATGTTGGGGGAGCGAGTAGCGTGTGACGAATGTCATCTGAAAATGTGTGGAGGGTGCTCAGACTATGGTCAGCAGCAAAATCATATCGATTGCATTTACACACGTCGACTGGTCGTGTTCATGCCTAGGACGCGGATGAACACGTCTGTTCGAGAATAGCGACATAGGAACTTTCAACTTGAGGGGGGAATTCGGGGGTTAGAGAACCCACAGGCAACGCTTGAACATGAGTGTGACTCTCCAAAAGTCGAGGAGGAATCTTTACGGACCATCCTTTTTTGAAGGAAACACAGTGACTGAGGCTTCCTAAAGTCTTGCAGGTTGCTGAAGACTTCAGTAGAAGACGTCATTTTTCAACAAGATCACTGGTCCCTGGCTGTGCGGCATTTTCTGAATGAGTCTCTCCCTCTAAGGAGGACCGGCCAGTCAGGAGATGGAGGGTCTCTCACTTTTCCACTAGGCCCCCTGGTCACCAGGGCAATTTTTTTGCCTGTGGCTAAGTGAAAGGGTGCGTCCTCACTCCGCCAACGCCTCAAAATGAGGTAAAACTCAAAAAAAGGATTACTGCTGCATTTCAAACTCACTCGTGATATGTTAGAGAGAATTTGGGAAGAATTTAAATATCCATTGTTTTTGTGAGAGCTACTGGGTTTGCATTTATATTCTTATTAATACAGCCCTTTGAAGCACTCTGTACATTAATTCAACTTAATACGAAAATTAAATATGATATTATGTTTGAAGGAACGAACGCTTTGAAACAACAAACAGGGAAAGTGTATAATCAAATTTACAGGGGTTGAGGAAAGTGTGATGCTGCCCACAAAATATTTAATAGAGAGGAAGAGGCAACAGATGAAACGCGACCTATTATGTAAACATGGCGGCTCAATCCACTTTCTGCTGTACTTTCTCACAGATGTTGTCAGTCGATGCGACGGGGTAGAAGCCACAGGTGCCGGCGACCTCGCTGTTGAACTTTTCCCATCTCGTTCCCCACTTGTTTCTCATCCGTTTCCATTAATGCCACTCTTGTCTGTTTATGAAAAGTGTGAGCGCGGGTAGGGGAGAATAACGCCATTTGCTTTGCGGTCTTCTTTATAGCTCCTTCGTGCGTTCATTTTACAAACTAAAATTAATTGTTCGGAATCTTCCATATACCACCCTTAACTCGAGTACGAGATGCGCCTTTTCTTGTTTATTGCTCGATCCTGCCTTTTCTTACTAGCCGCTTAGGTTTAAGTGCGATCCACCACACACAACTTTCCACAGCTCCCAGTAAATTTGACGATCAATCTTTGTTCGCAAAATGTTTTGAGGAATGTAGGCATTACTTAGTCAAGTCCGCTCTCAAGGCTTATAGGTTGGGTTGCTTCCCTTAGCTCACTTCATAGGCGATGATGGGATCCACAAAGGTCACCAGGGTCAATCTCATACTCACAAACGATAGAGCGAGAGTTCAGAGCTTCGCGCAACACTTCTTTCCATATTGGATACTGCGAACTCGCTAAGGAAGCTTATCAAAACGACCAGCAACAAACAAGAGAATGGACTGGTGGAGACAAGAGTGATCTCAAAGCAAAGACATGAAATAGTGGGGAGTACAGGGAATCCTAATGACTGACAGAGGATTCGGCCGTTCTGAGCACATACAACTTGGGGAACCCTGTCTTCGTCGTTATCACCCTGCACATCCCTCGTACTGATTTTAGGCTTGTGCCAAACCGAAGGGCTGGAAATTAGGTGGAAAGGAGGGATTTACAGCATATCTTAAGCTGCTGCCACACTATCAAGGGAATGATGGAATATACGTTCGCCACCTCGATTTTCGTATTTTGTAATACTCCTCACAATTTTTACTTCCTGCTATTCAAAGTACAAACGAGAAGCAGCAGAGTAATGATACAGAACACCAAAAACGGAAGCGTAAAGAGACCATGCAAGATTCGAGCAGAAGGAGGGATTGAAGCTGTATCTGGAGTTTGAACAGGATGGTCATCAGGTGGTTCTCGTCACGACTGTCTTCTCCAAGGCGTTCAATAGGCCACAGTACAATTCTTGATGCGCTCTCATCGCTTGACGTTTTTTGCCCACTTTAGGCATGGTTTGCCCGCTACCTTAGTGCTAGCCAGCTTTCAGTGCACATCAAGGCGCGTTTCTTGCTCGTTCTCCGCCACATCTGGTATACCTCAAGGGTCGCACTTGGCCCCCTTCTTTTCAGTCTAGTGGAGTCAGTTCCTTTCTTTATCAGTAGAAGCGAACGTCCTTAAGCTTTTCATCTCCACCTTCAGACTGCCTTCTCCTTCAGCAGGACCTTAATGCTCTCTCTCAGTGATGTGATTTCAATGGTCTGGCCCGCAACCCGTCAAAACGTGCGGTCACCTCTTTCTGTCGAGTTCGCTCTCCAGTACTCAGCACCTACTCGATCAACACTTCTTCGCAAAGGCCTGCATAGTGGATCTTGGCGTTAATCTTGACTCCCAGAACTCTCAGACCACGTATCACCGATTGCAACCTGTGGATTGTGCATGCTTGGCTTCATAACAGGAATACTAGAGAGTTCTCACATGCCCCTGCCTTAGCGCCTCACAACGAGACTCTCATGTAGCCAATCCTGGAGTACGCATCAGTAATCTGGAGCCTGCATTACGAGTGTCGTATTGAACAGCTCGAGCGTGCTTATGGGGCATTTCTCCATTACCTCGCCACAAGCTCTCAACTCCCCATGAAAACCTGTCCTTCGATGAGCTCTTTCGCCGCTTCTGTGTGCTGCATGCCCATGACTGTCGCTTGTATGCACACTGAAAACCAGAAACAGTATCAACTGAAGTACGGTGGTTGGTGCCCTTCGATTACTTAATTCTGAATTCGGTTTCGCGAGTGTGGCTCAAAGTTAAGGGATAACAGTTCGTTTCGCTCACCCCGCGGAAAACTTCTGTACTTTGAATCTTCCGTTGAACAAAGAGAAAGGCACAATACAGTGCGGAGTTTAATAGGATTGTAGGGTCGTAAGCCCATCCAGATGTGAAAGTTTGAACCCCACACGAGGTTTGGGTACCAGTATTTAGTTACTTTCGTTAAATATTTAAGTCGCGAGCTTGCACCGAGTTGAGAAACCTTCGCTCCGAATTTTCCCTCCTCTAATCCCATTCGACCTCGTTATTTTTTCAATGTCCGCCATTTCGATCTCAAAGGAGCGCTTTTAGTTTCACAATTTCTCTAACCCTGCGATCCACGAATTTAATTCCCAAGCTATTACCTGACATTTGAGCTCGTCCCTCGCTTTAATAGATTTTTTTCTTAGTTTTTTTTTCTAAGGGGTTGGACCGGTGAGAGATTCTTCAAAACAACTGAACAACCAGGTACAGTGTTTCACGATGACACGCGACACTCGTTGCGAAAGCTGACAAATTGTGCGAGTCTTCATTTTTAAAAGGCGCTACTAGTGACTTTAATCGCATTTTCAAAAAATCCTTTAGAGCTGTGTGCACTTTTATGAGTTACTACGAAAAGACTCAAGACTGGCACTACTGAAGCATGTTAGAACTGCAGGTCTGCCAGATCCGCAACGGGACTGCGTCTTGTTCATGTAGAGGACATTACTCTTTTGAACAGCCGACAAACTTCCCTTTAAATGGTCTCCAAGGCTTCCCATTCTAACCAAGAGGGTTAGCAATCAACCTCCCCCTTCTATCCATTGACTGTGAAACCAAAATTGTTAGCCTTACTTACGTTCAAACAGTGTGCGCCCTACACCGAAGCCCCTTTGCCTACTAGCATCGAATCCAGAGCTAACAACCTCAGTTAATATCCTCGCTCTTGAATGTCGGAAAAAGACGTAGAAATCGAGCAGAAATACCGGTAGGATCTCCAGCCAAGCCTAAGGCCCTGAGTTTGGGCCTGGTCTAGGCTGCGTATCATGCTGACTCATTCAACCCCCCCCCCCCCCAACACAGTGGAAGTGGTGCATGTGATTCTGAACTCTTGCTCTCTCATACGTGTAAATCAGGTTTAATCAATACACGCTACTACACTCGCTTCGCTTCACCACCACCAATTGAATTATGGTGGTGGTGGCCTGATGTCTCAGATATCCCTGGTGCACCTTGGTTGAACAGGTCAGTGAAAATACTTAATCGGGCGTGTCAGCCTCAAGCCCAGTCGTCGTGTTGCCTCCGCCCACTGTAAGAATGGTAAGAGTCCGCCAAATTGAAGAAAAAACCCACCACGTGCTCCGCACTGTCAACCAATGGTGCGAGCATGTCAAGATGCAGGTGGCTGAGGAAAAAACCCAGCTAATCCTCTTGAAAGGGAAAGTGAATAATACACCCACAATACGCTTTGGCGGCCAGAGGCTCCTTCTTGAAAAGCACGTCAAGTATTTAGGAGTGAATATAGGTGAGAGGTGGGGTTTCAACCAACACCTCCGGTCCCTTAAAGGCACTACCATTGCAAGGTTTGCCTCACTGCGTGCCACTACTAAGGCCACTTGGGGTGTGTGTTACCACGACACCATCCTCATGTATAAAACCATATATCTAGGTGTGATTGGCTACTGCCCCGTTGTCTGGGGTAGCAAACTAATAGTCAATCAAAAGAGAGTATTGGCCCAATCCCAGAGAGCTGCGCTCACCAAGGCCTACAAGACTGTATCAACAGAAGCACTCCAGGTGATCACTGGTCAGTTACCAATTGATTTGGCTGTTGAGTGCATGGTTGACAAGTGGAGAGTGAAACGGGAGCTTCCCCCGCTTTGGGCTGAACTCCGTGCGGACCTCACCACAGAACAGAAACTTGCCGCCATCGATGAATGGGCTCTAGAGAAATGGCAAGCGAGATGGGAATCCTCGTCAAAGGAACGTGATACGTATGAGCTCTTCCCCAACATCCCTGAACGTCTTTCAAGAAAATGGGTTGAGCCAGACAACTGGTCGAGCCAGTTCCTCACGGGACATGGTGATTTCAATGCGCGGCTCCAATTCTTTTCTCTGAAAGACTCTCCATTATGCACGTCTTGTTCTCCAGTGCGGAGGAAACAAGAAACCATGTGCTGCTCCACTGTAGTTTGTACAACAGTGAGCGACGGTTGTTGGGAGGGCAAACGAACTTAGCAGCATTGACTGCTTCAAAGCAAGCCTATAACCATTTTGCAAAGTTCGTGAAGAAGGTGATGGCTAAGAAACGTGTTCATAGTTGATCTGTCCTTTTGAAACTTGCCACCCTAGTAAATAGTTAGATCAGGTAGGAAACCAGATTAAGAACTCCTCCCAGATGGTATGGGATTCCTCAGGTGGTCACCTCGGCGCGGTCACACACGGGCGATAGCTCTCTAGCGGGAGACTGGCTAACGACCAAATACCTGCCGTACCTCCACAGGTCTGAGTTCGGTGGATGCTGCAGAGGCCGGCCTCTTGCATATTAGCGAAACCGCAACTCCATGACTGATATAACCCTCGTCGAGGGTTTAGGTATAGTCATCAAAGAAGGAAACAGACTTGTAAGAATGGAGCCTTATCTGCTTCGTATTCTGCCTTTGCTCTCGAAGTTTAAGATATCAAGTTGAACTAAAATAACTTGGTAAAATTAGGGCGCCTCTACTGTTGGCAGTGTCAAGTATCTGGACAGGAATAAGAGAGTTACTACTCTTGCAGAACTCAATCGCGAATGCTGGTTGTCTGATGAGTCCGGGTGTAGAAACCAACCTGTGCTGCTTCGTAGGCAGCTACTAGGCGCCTGTGTAGGCTTGGCTTTCCATGTCAGTAAGTGCCTGATTATCTATAGCTCCCACGCTCAGTCACCAACTTTCAATGGCCGGCGCAATTGGGTGATACCCCCTACATCTGTGGACCCTTGAAAAGTTACCACCAGTCCTGCTCTGCTTTCAATCTTCTCCCACAGTGGCTCACAGTTCCTAAACCTTCCAGGTAATTTTACGAACCCTTTACCCAGACTTGGCGGTTGAAATCCCTTCCCTTCTCCACAAACCTGTCTTGACTTTATCTGGTCGCTTTTCCCATTCCCGGAACTTCCATTCTTCAACTCTGTGTCATCGCACCTTCCGACTCTCCCGCATTCTGACGTTTACTCCCGCTCTCACGCTTTCAGTAGAAACATTCCCACGTATCTGTTATTACACTAATTATACGTACACGTTTAGAAACGTTAGGTTGGTAGCCCTGCTGACTTGAAGTCTGCCCGGGCGGGACTGGCGTCGATTATGTCGTTGTGTCACTAGATAAATGTGTCGAGAAGTGGGAGTTTAGAGCTAACATAAGCCTTAAAAGTTGAACACAAGTGCGAAATAGCCAAGTGTGATGAGAGTGATTCTAACGAAGTGGAAACAGAAACCAAGGGTAAAGCAACTCAGTATACAGGATCCTTCAAGTACAAAGCAAGGTGTCAAAATGAATGGACCATTCGTAAAAACGCTTTAAAACTTTTTTTCGGGATTAAATTTGCAAACGCTTTGATATGGGAACGTCCCCAGACCTCCCTTGCTACTGGAGGGCCACTGCCGCCTGAAATACCTTTCAGATTGACAGTTCTGGTGTCATTCTAGTTCACGGTGGCAGGATGGAGCGTGATGTTTTTACAGCTGCTCTACTTCTCTCCACTAGCACATCACGAGCAATACCTTCGTCTTCTCTCATTTGCATTACATTCCACAGCCTAGTAGCCACTAATCTTTCTTTTTCCCTTCTTTCCTCTCGCATCTAGTTTTCCTTCGTTGTTTTATCATTTTTCTGTTGCTTTTCAGAAGTGTTTACTACTCAAGTCTTGTTCTAAGATCGTAATTCTTCTAGTTTTGTTGTGAATCTGTAACCACAAGACATAAAGCATTATTGAACTGAATTTTATAGTTGTCACGAGTTTCTCTGCGATGTCTTGGGCAATGCCTCCCCTCAACAGGAGATCATCGAAACTCATTAGGTCCCCTGAGCTTCAAAGTTTTTCAATGTCACCCGGGGAGAAATAAATAGGTGGGCCAGGTCGGCATCCGGTAGTGTGGTCAACGTGACTTATGAACATTTAACGATCGTCCTACCGCGCGTCGAGTCGCCAGGTTTTGGAGGCGGAGCGACGGCGGCATGAATAAGTTCATCTCTGAGGAGCTTAATGTCGCTATCCCAGCGACGACGGGTAATTTCTTCCTAATATATGAACTCCGTATCAGCCGCGGGATACGAGCTAATGTCCCGAGGGAATAAATTTCTCCCTTCCATTTTCCTTATTTTTCCGAGATATCGCTTACGCTACGTGCTCAACTCGCTGGTCCGGAGCCGAAATATTAATGTCGAGACCTTTTCACTTTCTTCGCTTCCCACCTACTCGACTTTGAGAGGAAGACATTAGTCGAGAAGGTTCGCTCTCCTCCGGAGTTTCCCGTTCAATAGGGAGGCGTTCGGGAATTCAGTGAAGCGCAGATTGAATCAGCAAATGTTTAACCGAAACGTTACAAGTGCTCCACCTTCGAAGCTTCTCCAATTTCCGATTTTACACGAACCACTTCGATAGATAGGCTGATTTGTTTCTATTTTACGAAGTTCGTTCAAAGTGTTATTAACGCAAAGTCTTTTTCCCGACTAATGTGAATAGAGCCTTAAAATAATTGTGACGAAGATGGGTGTGGGGTGGGGGGGGCATAGGTAGCTATACCAACAGTTGGATGAAAGTATAAAATTCGGAAACGTCAAAAAACCGCTGTCAATCCAGATGCGTGGCAGACGTTCCCTTGAGTAGTAGGTGGAAGCTTGAGGGACCTCTGCCGCAGCTTAGTGGGGTCCTTCCAAACCCCAGGGAAGCCAGTAAGTCCAAACTGTCTCATCCTGGGATGAGAAAAAGCTGTAAGTGCCATCGAAAGATTGGGCGAGCCAGCTACCATTCTGGCCTTAAGAGTCGTTTGATCTAATTATGGTACCATGAGCCCGCAGCCTTGCGCCGGTGCATTATGGGTTAGGGCCACGACAGGTGGGCTGCCTCTGCAGGGCAAGGTAGGTAGAACGGAGCAATCCAACTCCTACCCAGGGCAAGACCTCACCACGCTGGAAAATGCGCTTACGCTGCGGACATGGTGGCCATGGAGTCGCTGAAGGGTTATCATCCCATCCCACACTTCGTTTTTAAACTGCGGGTCAGAGGGAGATGTACGCCATCCAGTCGAATTTCTCACAGACATCCCCAAATGCCGAATTGTAACTGTAAATTATTATACAACGGTTACTATTCTCAAATTCACAAATCAAATTATTCTCTTGCACAGCTTGGCGTAGTGTCACTCCTCCAAGACCCATCTCATTCGATTCAGCATCGAAAAATACTAATAAACGATACGAAACATGACCTGACTACGATGGAACGACAAAAATGACATATTTCTGGCACCTACTGGCAATTGGCACGACGTGACGAGTCGAGCTGAGTGGTTGTTGGAGTGAGATGGGAACGCAAATGGTGAAACGATAACTTTCGCTGTATTGTCCCCCACGAGTTCTTCAATGAGTAGACTTTAGCTCCCGATAATTACTGTGATTTCACTGTTTTCGATCTAGATGCAGTCGTACACCTCTGAGACTCGTTCCATTCGACCCAGCATCAATTGCCTAGAAAACGATACTCGACACCAAAATTAATTATAAGCCCTTGAAACGAAAAAATCTAAAAGAAACGTTCAGTCGATTACATAACCTTACTTCTTGCTCCACAAGGCTAAGGAAAGTAAAAAGTAAGTTGATGAAATTACAGAGGTTTGAATTCCGGAATTTCCTGAAAAGTCTCCAATTAGTTTATACCCGGCACCAAACTACTGAGGCAACTTAAGCGACATCTTACGATAACCACGCAAGTATTGTGAGAACCGAACGACCGTTTGTGCGAGTTGCATAAGAAAATGATTGCCCTACAATTGATAATCGTCGACATTTTCGATAATTAAATGAGCGGCTCATTTTCTCACGAGAATCTCGCGTTATCAGTTTTTAACTTGGATCTGTCCTCGCAGAAAATTTAATCAAATTCTTTAACGTTGATGAGAAGGAAAAACATTCGGTGTTTTGATCACCACGATAACTGTAGTCCGCTTTGAAGTGATTTAGCGCATTACGTCATTTCGGCGTTTCATGTTAAGACGTCAAAATACACTATTTTTAGGTAACTTTTTTTTAGTCAAATTTAACTATGAAATAATAGTTGGGAAGTAGAGTGGACGTGAAAAGGAGTTGTCATTAAATCCTGTAAAGTTGAATACAAATCGTGGAGAAATTCGGTAAAAGGCGTTGGACATTTATATGAAACTGATGGGAAATCAGCATCTGAATATTCTTGAACGAATTCAGTTAACTTTTGAATCGTGTTCTTACATGCACCCAGAAAACTGAAACGTCAAGAACTTGAGACAACTCAAACTTCGTAGGGAATAACAAAAATAGTATTGGGTAAATTCAAAGGGTCAAGGTGACCTTACAGTTACTCTCATGAGCCGTGCAATACACAACTAACAATTTGAAAAAGATATCCGAGATAAATTTAGTAAAGCGGTAATGTAAAGATTCAATTACGCGCATAACCCTTGCGGTTGCAATAATGAACCTTCCCTTCGGTCACCCGACGCATAAGCGTATTCCGCTGCATAATGTATCATCCATAATTACGTGCAATTTAATATGAAACCGACCGGCACGTGGTTTGTGTTTCTGATCTCATTCATGCCCGTACAAACATCAACGGTTGATTTATAATTCCAGCTTCGCCGAATGAGCGCTCCTTTTGTCGTTCGACGAATCGTCATTTTCATCTACTTGACTCCAGTTAGATTCAGTTTCCGAGACAAGGGGTAAGGGGTGCTTTATATTCATCGCTTTCGAAGATCCGAACCACTCATCCCTCCCACCCCTCACCAACAACCATCGTCGGGTAATTACAGACGCCACGTAATTTATTTTGTATTCATAACCCTTTGGAGTTGAGAAAGCGAATCGTCGCTCGCGAGCTTCCTGGGAAAACACATTTGCCGCCGAGTCAAAACGGAAATACTTTTGAAAGTCCGTGCCCTCCTGGACTGATGATATTTCGGGAAAATTCTCGTTGGGGGATGGTTTTCAAAAGGGTGATATCAAAACAGCGACCTAGGGGCTGTTTAACACTGAACCGTAGGGTGTTTTCAGCGCGAAAAAGTATTTAAAAATTTGGAGAAATATGTTGTGTGACGCGTTACACCTCTTTCTTCAGCCCCACGTACACTCAGCGATTTTGGTGGCTTTACCGACACAATTTTATGATCCAAGCCGACAACGCGTTTTCCCTCTAATGGTTTCCTCAACAGGTTTTTCCTCAGCCCCTTCTCTCATCTCACATCTCAGCCCTTACTTCCCAACTTATTGCAAAGACTCTCAGCTCACCTGCAGGTCTGTTTCCTTATTTGATGACTGTACCTAAACCCTCGACGAGGGTTATATCAGTCATGGAAGTTGCCGTTTCGCTAATATGCAAGAGGCCGGCCTCTGCAGCATCCACCGAACTCAGACCTGCGGAGGTACAGCAGGTATTTGGTCGTTAGCCAGTCTCCTGGTAGAGAGCTGTTGCCCGTGTGTTACCACGCGGAGGTGACCACCTAAGGAATCCCATACCATCCGGGAGGAGTTCTTAATCTGGTTTCCCACCTGTTCTAACTATGGACTTGAGTGGCAAGTTCCGAAAGGACAGATCAACTATGACCACGTTTCTTAGCCATCACCTTCTTCGCAAACTCGGCAAAATGGTTATAGGCTTGCTTTGAAGCAGTCAATGCTGCTAAGTTCGTCTGCCTTCCCAACAGCCTTCTCTCAGTGTTGTAAAAACTACAATGGAGCAGCACGTGGTTTCTCGAGGCACAACACGTGCATGAGGGAGAATCTTAGAGAGAAAAGAATTGGAGCCGCGCATTGAAGTCACCATGTCCCGTGAGGAACTGGATCGTCCTGTGGTCTGGCTTAACCCATTTTCTTGAAAGACGATCACGGATGTTGGGGAAGAACTCACACGTGTCACGACCCTTTGATGAGGCTTCCCATCTCGCCTGCCATTTCTCTAGCGCCCATTCGTCAATGGCGGCAAGTTTTTGTTCTGTTCACAGCTCACCTGCAGTGTCTACTACTAATACAACTATTCACTTGCTCTCTGCTCTCGCCCCTCCCTCAGGAGTCGCGTTAACTCTGTACTCTCATACTTATCTTTACCCTGTCCCAAGTGTATCAATATAATTCTCGTTCTCACTCGTTTCATTCGTCAGTTTCTCTTCGCCTGCCCTAAATTTCCCAACTCTTCCTCTCTTGCTCCCAACATCCACTTTCAAATGGCAGAGGGTTGGCTGGCTCAGTCTGGTAGGATATCGTCCAACTTCCAAAACCAGACAAGTCGTAAATTGTGAAATGAGAATTGATCCCAGCTCATCAGCTGCTTCCAAAATACAGTAATCTTAATGGATGCAGGCAGAAACAAAAGACTTGAAAAAACATCGTTTTCTCGACTGTTATCTTCTATATTCAGAAGCCATTGAAACATGGAGATATGAAGAGGCTCACTTGTCAGGACTTAGAACCTAAAGATTTGAAGAAAAATGCTCGGATCTTAACGTTTCAGGGTCTACTGAGTCCGAAAAACACTATTTGGGAAAATGATCTGCGTGTCTGATTGTGTGTGTGTCGACTCCCCCTTCTTTCATGGATTACAGGCACTGTGTGCGAATAGATGGTGTGCTCTAACAGTGACCAATTACAGGTCACTGTACATAAAATGAAACTTAATAAAATAAATTAGGTGTCGTGACCAGTTCGGGGTATCTCATTAAGCCAATTGAATCAGTCACTTACTTTAAGCTACCTCTTAAGTCTCCGGCACTGGGCTTGGACATGGTAGGGAGTCTCCTCATCCGTGCCACACCACCTGCATCGAGGGGTGACGACTATACCCATAACATACATGTGTTTGTTCATTCTGCAGTGCCCGGTTATGATCCCAACAATCTGCCTTAAGTCCTTCCTCTCCGTCCTCAGAAGGGTGTGTCGTATCTCACTTGACTGCTCTGAGACAAAGTGTTCGGGGTGTCTTACTCCAGCATCGTTCCAGATTGTCTGATGCAGTCTTCTGGCGTGTTCTCTCACAGTCCTTTTTACTAGTGGCAGAGAAATCCCACAATGGGGCGGTGGCCCAATAGGTACCATAGACGAACCGCCCAATGGTCCGCCCTCTCATTTCCAATGATCCCCTTGTGTCCTGGAATCCAATACACATTAACTCTATTCGCACTTGCTAGGGAGTTGAGCCACATCCTGCACTCTCGGACCAGTTTTGACGTAGTGCAGTAGCTCATTAGCGCCTTGCACGACGTTTGACTATTGATCAATATATTGATAGTTCTGTTGCCAGAGCCCAGGATGGGGTTGAAAGTGAAGGTAAATTGAAATATTAAGGCTCTTTCCAAAATGTAAATGAAATAATAAAAGGCAATTCAAAGTTCACAACTTGCGGAAAATATGGTTCAGCGGCGTCTCGTAGGTGAAGATGGTGGTTCTTGGTGGTCGTTAGGAAGTTCTCCGATTGCAGGAGGAATGGAATTATCCCCAAAATGGCTATGAGAAAATGGATTCACCTAGAATGTACGTGGTGAAAAAATTCAGAAAGAGAGAAGGTTGCATTCTGGGTGAAAGAGGCGAATGAAGTGGTAATAGAGTTGAGGCGAGAAAAGACGGGAACTGTGTATGAGTAAAAAGATTGGAGGTGTTTATAATGATGAACTGCTTCTCTTAGGCGCGCGAACAGACACTTTCACGCCGTTATTGTGGCGTCACTGCCTTGAGCCATGAGGTGTACAAGAGGCCAGGATCGTAACGTTCTGAATGCTCGCTGTCGTGCTTGTAGTAACTATTTTGAATAGCTGAATCACGTGGCGAAGGTGTGTCCGCGTACTCATGGGGGCCGTGTCAAGCATCATGGCCCAGTGTGCAAGCAGGTTGCTCTCATTTAAGTGTAGAGAGAGTGGCACAATCGGGTTGTCTCTGGGGAAGGCCTGAGGCTCAATATCGTTGCCGTTGGTCCCAACCAGTCTGCAGAGATCCAGGATGCCTAGGTATATCTGACAGCTGGTATATCGCGCTAACATATCAAGCCAAGAGGTGCAAATATGACAGGATGTATCTTCGTATGGCGGTGTGAGAAGCTCGTGGAGTGGAGGCAGGTAACCTCAGGTTTGGAGGATTGACCGTGCTCTGGCGCAGTGTACGGTACTAGAAAATTGCTGAAGAGATACGTCGGCCGGGTGTGTCGTCAGGTGTTCTCCGAGGTATCACCCCTCATGTGTTGCTTGGGTATCTAAACTGGAGGTCGTTCTATCGGGAACATCCTCTTATCCTTCTTTTCTTCCCCGTTTCTCGAATTTTCCGAATCTCCTCCCTGCAAGTGTTCAGAAGCTATGGAGAAGGCATCCGGGTAGAATCGGGGTTGAATTGCTGGAAGGTGTAGGACATGGGAACGTTGAGCACCAGTCCTCGAGACGAGACACATAAGTGCCTTGTCAGCAACTCCACTTCAACTGGACCTGATGGTATTTGACTGCTAATTTTCAACATTCTCCACACGGGAATACCTTCTGCTGGATTATCCTGTACCTAAACTGTGTTTGTCCTTACGAAAAGTGGTGATGGGCAGTATGCTACAGAGCTATTTCAGCGTCTGTGGTCTTTTGGCACTTCCAAAAAGTGGCTGGTGTCATTGGCGTCGTCAGGAGGGAATTCCAGTTCACTCTACAGCCAGTGTTCGGTGCTGCTAAGAATCTTACTACTCTGCAGACAGTGCCCCTGGCTCAATAGAAAAAGGAGCAATTACGTACGGTGGCCCTGGACGTTGCTAAAGCTTTTGACATGGCAAACCACCACGCCTAGGTCTGCGTCGCACCTCCACAACCACAAAGTCAATATTTTGGCAAATTTCACGAATTTTCAAAATGAAATACGTATTACAAACTGCGTAACTGGCTAATGAACTAAGCCTAAGAAATTACTATCACTACGGGGGAATTACGAGGATGCGGCGAACGTTGCCAATAAATCGACTCAACCGGAATCAATAAACGTTCCCCCTTTGTTTGCCAGCTGTTCAAGAGAATATTGAACTCATTCTTGGGCTACTTTGCATGATTGCCTTTACATAACCCTCGATTTCCCTTGCGGCAGAGGGAGTGCCGTAGTTTCGTCGAGATGGGAAACTTCATCGATAGTTTCTCGTTAGACGCTCTGGTTTACTAACGTAGCTGTACTGAAGAGCCGAAAAGAAATCGTTAACAGTTCGCAGGGCGCAAAAATTGCTTGACGTGTTGACGATGCTGGTCAACTTAGAATGTAACGAGTGAATGAAGGCGCAATACAGCTTGGCGTTGCTTTGTGCCACTAGACGTTCTTGGGAGCATCTACGGAATCGCTGTAGTCCTCTTTGCACGTACTGATGGAAGACGTACTGCTCCCACAAGGCCTGTTATGAAGTGCCAGACGCGGGTTCACTTTATTTGTATGAACAGTCAACTTATGAGCTGTTAGTAAGTGCTCGCAAACTTTGGTCTCCTCTGCTGTGAGATGGCACACGTTGATGAGTTCAGCAGGGGTAACTATACCATCGCGAACGCTTGAAAATTGTACACCTTATATGATGTCATTACGAGATGTTTATTTCTCATTTGGAATTTTTGTTAATTTTTGTTCGATTTCATTTGCTTCGTTTTTGTTTTAGGAACGAGTTTGGTTCTTGCATGCGCTGCTGGTCGTCAGTCCTTTGGTTCCGCCAATGGAAAAAGTCGGCTCTTTACGTGATATTCGCTATCGTCCTGTTTCTGAAGCCTCATCGCCTGTGGTTGTCCGCAGTCGCAGGTAATTTGGCGCTTAAACGCTATGTGTTCGCTTAGGGACTTCGAAAGAAGAAGAATTTAAAAAACGCGGATTTAATTGCCGATTGATTTTTTCAAATGTATGTGTTAATAACTAGTAATTTCGGGCAGAAGTCACGTGTTGGTACTTCAAACTGAGAATCCGTGTTACCCTCGTTGAGAGGGATATCTGGTCCTCATACTGCAGCCCTGGAAGTAGAAGAAATCGGTCATGACAGTTGAACGTTGTCCCTACAGCCCCAACCTTGCGATTTGATTTGGTAGGGTGAAGATTCGACATGGTTGAGGCCTTCATGCGCAATTTCCTGAAGAGACGCGACCTACTTCATTCTACGAGCGGGGAATTTCCAAATTAAGAGATTGCGTAGAAAAATGAGCAGTTATGTTCAAGTTCAAAAACAACAAAAGTCATTTCGTGGAGTTGTGTGAAGTAAAGCTCAGTGTTCTAACTCCATACAGTAGGGGGGAAATGGGGGAGCGAAACCGGAAATGGGGCTTTTGGTTCACTTGGAGTGGGGGAAGAAAACCACGCTTCGAACTACAGTACGAGGTTTTTGGCCACGCCCCTCGACCATTCACGTTGTAGTACGTCATTTTGTATCCCCTCCACCCCGGCCCCTTACCCCCTCCACCATAATTACTAACCAATTGTACTGTAGTACACCCTTTTTTAACCCCCCCCCCTCCTTACAGTCTCGTCCCACTAACGAATTTACTATAGTAGGCGTACTCCCCCACACTACAAAAGAATCCGTGTGTTTGGATGACATCACTTTGGATGACATCACTTTGATTATAACACGTCATTTTTACACCCCCTCCTCCCTCCATCCAGCCTTCTCCCACGAGCCTCCTGTACTATAGTAGGAGTATCCCCCCCTCCCTCCTAAAATTCCAGAGTGTTTGGATGACGTCATTTTTTAAAAAAGTTCCTTCCCTGGGATCGAACGCAGCACCTCACGTTCTATAGTTGAGCTCTGTATCTCTGGTTAGTGGGAGGGGCAAACCGAAGGAGAGGTTGACAACTTCCGGAAATTCGGTCAGGAGGGGGGGGGGGGTAAAAAAGGTTGTACTACAGTACGATTATAATGGTGGAGGGGGTAAGGGGGTGGGGTGGAAGGGATAAAAAATGATAACTACAACGTGATTGGTCGAGAACATGGCCAAAAAACCACATACTATAGTACGAGGCATGGTTTTCTTCCCCCACTCGGAGCCAAAACCCCCATTTCTGGTTTCGCTTCCCCATTTCTCACTTACTCTATACGGATGTGGTTAGCTTCCACCTCCTCAAGCCTTGCTTGTGCAAAAACAATATCGCAAAGGTTCGGAGGTGTGTCCCCACCTATTCTGTGCTTAGTTCCACATGAACCACCCTTACGCCAAGGTATAATGCCGCGCTGTCATCAATTACGACGCGCTTCGTTCATTACAAACTGTCTCGGAGGCGTAACTTGATACTCGCATCACGAGATGATCCCCTTGGAAAGGCAACCATTTTTGCTGCCCGCTATCCTGTCTATGGTGGCTAGTGGTTCTCACACAGAAGGGCAACTGCGATCCCCGGGATAATGGCACACGAAAGGCCCGATTGAGATTCCACCCAGCTTCTCCAGTTAAGTAGAATCCGGAGCTCGCTAACTGAACTTCTGGAGGGAGGAGATGAACAAATCAAAACCTAACTTTAAGTGACACTGGTGCAGAGAGCTAAATAGCTCTTATTTGTTCCTAGCTGAACAGGAACTCCGAATTCTTTCTGCTGTGGCGGTTTTATGGGGTTCATTTTGACCCCCTCCAGTTCTAGGAGGGAGCGGGGGTTTGTGAGCCCTTCGCTCCACCCTTGGCTTCAGGGGTGAAGGAAAGTTCTCTAACCCCTCCTCGAGCTTCCTACTTCTGTGCAATGAGTGTACGCTAATTGTAAATTGATTAAGAAAGTCGTGCGGGGGCACTGCACTCATAGTACAGATTCCACACTGGCCCTGGAAGCCGCCCAAGTAAAGTCGACTCTTCTCAAAACCTCTCACGACGCCTCTAAAAGATGCATCCAGAAGCTGGGAGTCTCTACTCACCACTGGGAGTTTCCAAAAGGCCACCAGTAACTCCGTTTTACCTGCCTCAAAAGAAGCGCCTCATAATCTGTTTAAGTCTGAAGAGTACTTATTGAAACCTTGTAATCACATGAATGGAGTTCCTTAACGGAGGATGACGTTATCAGCTTTCGCTCAGGCTATCAACAAATTTTATCCAATTTTAATTAAATTCATTTCAATTTCAGGTTTGATGTTGTTGGTTCTCGCAGGGCTTTACCTCGTCCTCACATACAGATCCATCCAACAACGTAAAATTATTCCATCCCCAAGACTGCTCAACAACAGCAACTCCCCGAGTCAAGAAGATAATTTCGATAAGTGAGTTTCCGTTGTTGTTAATGTACCCAAAAAATATCGTGCAACTTTCATCGAGCTGTGGTCAGAGCTGACTTACGCGGCATTCGCGGGAGTTGTTTTCACTGCAACGTTATTCGACACTGCATTGTTATTCGTTACACAGCAACGCGTGGAAAACATCGAGATCAGAAAGAACGCAAAGTTTGTGAACAAACTGCAGTTGAGATGGTTGATAGATTGAGATAGACCAACTCAATAAATCTTAAAACGTCCCCAACTATTCATTATACACTCTGCATAAAACACCTATGTTTTCAGTCCATGAAATTTGACTAATGTCGTTATATGCCGCTGTCCGGGCCATATTTTGCCTTTAATGTGGTCTAAAAATTCGTTCTTTAGCACCAAAATTCCATTCGGTATCTAGTTATGCCCTCAAACTCGTTTCGTCAATCCGATCGGACGACACCCATGGTTGTAATGGGCACAAAATGGTTTAAAAAACTAACGGCAGTTAATAAGTTAAGTTTTAACTAATGTTGGTAGTTTTATCGCAATTACGTCATGCTTGGTATCGTTTTTTAACGCTGAGTCAAATAGAACGACTGTTAGCAGTACTCTCCCAAGTTTAGAATGGGTGCGAGAAAGTTGTACGTTATTTCAGCCGATGCTTGAAGAAAGAACTGCTCAGTCTGGTTGAAACTCCGTAAAAAAATTCAATTCATTTGTTCAGCATTGAGGAGCTCCATGTCATTCGAGCAAGGATCACGCATCTTAGCTATGACAAAGGGAACTTCACGGAGCTGGCCGGCCAATTGGCCAGTTGCCTCATTCAATTTTCGGGTAGAACAACGGCCAGGCCAATAAGTTGTAATTAGGTGACGTGGTAATATGGAAAAGTCGCATTGAACAATATCTGGTGTGACGCATCATGAAACATTCCTAAAGCCGTGTTTTCTTAGCGATGGGTTTTTCTGTCTCGCGTCGAACGGAGTAAGGGCATGACGTACCACGCAGCGTGTCAATGTTTTCCTATGAGTGTCTTGAATGACAATGTCCCGTGGCGGGACAACCAGTATCTCTTAAGCTTTCTAGTGAATCATGTTGTACCACCTGACTCCCATTAGAGGCACCCTCGCGATCGTAGTCTAGCGGTTAAAGACGATGATTCATAATCCCGACGAAAGTTGGGAAATGGGTAGGAGCTCCTCGCGATCGCTGTATTTTTTTCCCGAGTCAGCGGATCCCCAAACATCTCTTGTCTTCTCCCACGAAAAATGTATTAATAGTTGTTGAACTTCTTTGACGGAAGCCAACAGATGATCTGTTCCTAGAAACTAAAAAATAAGGAGCTCACAACATCCTCATTACTCGACAAGGGAGAGAAATTCAAAGAGTTTTGTCGGTTCACGCCCGATCAATTCTTCTTCCTGTAGTCCCTGGTACAAGAAAAGTTGACAACCACCCCTTACAGTCGAGTAGCGAAACCAATATCACCTGAAGAAAAGCTGGCTCTCACCTAAGTTTATCGAATCGAAAAGTGTAATTTGGTGGTAATACAGTTCACTGGTTGGTACATATCCCTAAGTGCTATATAATTATAGAATTGTCGTATTCAGAGTTAGTCTAATACAAATTGCAGAAGGTCAACCTTCAACTCGAGTCAAATTTTAGCTGTTCTACCACAGAACCAGAAGTAAAAATACTATATCATTACATACATGCGAGGATATATGTAGTAGGACTTGATGTTTTGTATAGACTAACAAAGAACTTAAAAGACTAGCAAATCTAAGTATAAACCTAGAATTGTTAATAATACTCGTACGTACAAGAAATATTGTAAGCTAAGAAGTACACTTTGAAAAAGTACAAATTAGCCTGGTATAAGTTGGGCTGTGTCTGGCTAGCGCTGAGAGTTGGAATAAATAAATAAATAAGTAAAAGATTTTGGAAAGTCCAATGTGGTGATGGTGATGTCCAAGATAGTAATGTAACCAACAAAAAAAGACGAAAACGATCGTTATATTGGAAGCGCTGCTCGTAATCTGATTCCGAATACGGTCAGCGTCGAGGGTTTTGGACACCTCCCGAAGCACGCGAGCTTCTTCACTCTGTTCATTTTCAATCTCCTGTCAATTTATAATTTACTTAGTGCACTTGGCAGGAATATGGTCGTATTAAGGGGGCAGAAGTAACGGGAGATTTGAAATAAATAAGAACCTGATTGAGCGAGCCTGGCCAATCTTTATACTGCCAGGCGCAATGTTGATACGTGTCGTCGGTTTGCATAACCAAATCAACTTAAGGCGCCCGCTCGAAGAGTCGCGATTGAAGGCTCCTCATCTTAACGCGTTCGCATTTTCACAAATGGTATTTTTCGGACTTACAAGTGTAAAGATCCGAAGAAAATACACACAACATTTCAGCTGATTATATAACTTTCCTGTCTACTTCATAGAGCTAACTAGCTGGTAACTCGCCGTTTATGGAAGTAGCGAGTGTCTGAGTCAAAGAAGAGAAATCAATAAAACGCGCTGTTGCCCCTCAGGCAACAATTGACATACATTTATTTATTGAATCGCTAATGGAAATCGATTTTGTCAGGTTCGAAGACATCACCGACGTTTTGGACGACGCTCTACCGACCCCTCTGCTCAACGACAATCTCTCGGAGCTGGACCACGACACGATTCTTGAAATGTAGTGCTACGCTCCTCCGAGCGAGGCCGAACCGAGCGATTTATTCCGTCGCCGAGGGGTTTCGAATCTCAATGCCGTCGCCTCCGACGCTCGGCCATTTTCCCAATGAAGGGAAACCAACTGTACAGTTAACGCGAATTCTCCAAGTCCTGTTACCAAAACGACGAGGAACTTTGACGCTCGAGTCTGAAAAGTTGTAGTCAAATTTTGACTTGGAATTGTTGCCATTTGGATACTCGTAGGTAGAAAATGTTTTGTTTTCTTTTTTGCATATTTGTATACTTAGTTTAACTGAACGTCGACGTTTCGACAAAACTGTGAAGGGAGGGGGGGGCTTGATATTTGAATAAAACTGTATGACTTGTACTGTTGTGTTGAAAGACGACGAAACGTACGAAGCGCTTTTCTTTTCATTCCTCGCAAACCAACGACTGAACTAACAAAAATCCACGGAGAATGGGCAAGTGACAGTTGTGTTACGGACACGATTGGAAAGGGAGAGCAAGCTCCACTCCTAGGAACGTCACTACCACGAAGTTGAAATCGGAACACCGACCCTGGAGGTGAGGCTGAGGTTTGTGTTCACCCAACCTTGCACAGACTATCAAACGGAACGGACCTTAGTGCAAATATATCATCTATTATTCAAAGAAGGCCTTTTCTCGCTGTTGACCTCAGAACTGTAGCATTATGCTCGTTACTACCATAAATATCTGGTACGTATTCCACAACTGTCCTCTGCCTCATGTACATTCGACGATTTCGACTCCTCTAGCGACCACTTTAATGTTTTTCACCCAGTTTACGTAAGACTTGTAAAACCTTAACGTTCTACCGCTAGAAACTGAAATCTGTTTAGTGATCGCTCAATAAATTCCTGAACCTTAAGTTCTACCTGTTTCTAAGTGGAACTTGGAACTGCACGGAAAAACAGATTTGATTAGTTACTTGAGTGAAGAAAATCGCTAAACCTCTACTCGTGGGGCTGAGGAAAGTGTGAGATATTTTTAGAAAGTATTTCTGTGGAGATTCATGGTAAAACAACTGTCTAGAGAAAAAGGCAGTAGCCAACTTACGTCAGTCATCAGAGCCTTGTCCATACTCTAACGAACCAAACGAGAAACAACATTTTCCCATCCCACTTTTCCGTTCTTCAAATGAAAGGTTGAGTGAATCGAAAGACTTTATGGGTTTGACTGTCCCTGTTATCTGTTTTTCAATTCACCAGTCTGAGTGTTAATTTTTATTTAGCAAATAATTATTGTGCTTTTAATAATTACGTTCAAGCGGGAGCACCTTTATTTTCAAGGTACAGTTGTGTTAATTTTTTTCATCAGTTTTTTTGGTATCAGACAATTAACAGTAAACTCAAGGAAACGCCTTTCGATTGACTCGACTTTTCATTTTAAAACCAGCGGTGCGTAGCAACACACAACTTGCCGCAATCCCTTTAAGTTCGAACACTACCTACATGTGCGGGCGCTATATCTTCGTTCAACGCATTTCTACAGGAAAATTTATACAGAACAAAATGTAGGGACAAGTTATAAGTCATTCGTAAGTTTAATCAAAATCGTCTGAGCCGTTTTTGAGAAAATTAGAATACCGATAAATTAATATTCGACAAATCTCCTTTTCTGAGTTAACTTGGTTTATATCTCATATGTACAGAAATAATTATAGAGAACCAAGTGTGGGGGTGGGTGACTAAAAGACACTCTGTAAGATTGATCACATCTGGTGAAGCAGTTACCTTGGAATTTACGGAAATGTTCGAAAAAACGTTATTTCTATACATTTTCATGTTTATCTCTGTTCAGTGGATTGTCAGAGGAACATTCATTGAAAACAATGTCTAGGTATTAACTATTCGAAAACATCCTGTGCGTTTGATGAAAATCGTTGAAGTCGTTTTGCCAAAAAGCATAAAAAAACGATTTTTGCTTCATAGGCCTATATCTCCGTTCACCGTATTTTCATAGAAATATGTATAGAGAAGAAAAGTTAGGTATTGATCAGTAGAAGATAATTTGAAAGTATAATCAAAATGATTACAGCCGTTTTCGAAGAAAAATGCGAAAAAACCCTGGTTTTTGGTAAATTTTCGCGCCCCCCCCTCCCCCTCTCCCAATCGACTGAAATCGCCCATAACCTTATTTTGGTGTCTACAAAAAATAACATACAAAACAGAAAAAGAACCAGCTCACTCGGATCAGCCGTTCTCCCGCAAATCGAACTACAGACACACACACACCACGCGCCGAAATTAGGTTTTTTAGTCTCAGTGGGCCTCAAAAACGTAAAGATCTGAAGAAAACTCAATTTTTTTTTTTTACGCGATTACTATACTTTTCTTTTCCTTTGGGGTAGCGGAAAGTAATAGGAGAGAAAAGACCGGGTGTTGTCATTGACGTCAATTTAAGAGCAAAACTTGGCGACTACTACAACCGTCCCTCTTGTTGTAGTTGGTACAGCCCCGAGTTGGCTCACTAAACAACTGGTAACAATCACAGCACATTTGCTCACGTTGAACACGCCCCTTGACTTGTAGCTGAGTGCGCACAGTTGACTAGTGACTACCAGAGCTGCATACAACACGTTCACCAATGAGGAGAGTGATGGAGGGGTGAGATAAACAAACGATATCGTCGCGGAGGACGATTGTACATGAATCAGCTAATTATTAAGAACCACCGCATTGATGCAAAATGAACAAGCTGACGTGTTAACGTTGATGATGAATAATTTGAATTAACTCACTAGGCAATTGATACGTGAGAAAATTGATGGCGTATAAATCATAAATTAGAAACAAAAAAATAAGTCTAATGAAATAACAAATTCACTCAATTAGTCGCTGTTCGTGTTGGACTCTCTTCTTTGTGATGCGTTCCGTCGGCCTCCTGCAAAAAAAAAAAAAAACTCTTCAATTAGTCAGTAGTTCAGACTTTCATTATACAATTGTTAAGCTATTCCATAGGGAAGTGGTTCAAAACAAAGACCCTCGCTCAACTAATTCTAATTTATGCGTTATCCGCGTCAATCCCTTTCGAAACTTTTGCTCTAATAAATTCACCAAAAATTCGTCCACTCGTCTTGACGTAGTACCGTGTTCCACTTTATTTGCCCTGTACAGTGTTTAGAGGTGAACGTTTAAGGTTTTTTTTGGGGAAATACCCTTCGTGGGTACCCTAATTTTTGAAATTGAGAAAATGCATGAAAGAAAGCAAATTAATACGAACTTGAACGTTGACGTAATGAAACAAAAAAACATAAAACTAAAAACGGAGCGTAAAACCAAATATGAAACGAATGTTAATTGGCTCGTGGTGCTCAAGGCATGGCCGGAATTGTTGCATTATACTCGCATAGCACCACTGGACCTTCCTGATGACAATGTCCCTTCAGAAAAACATTTCCTCGTTGAAAAGAAAGACGAAAAGGATTCCACTGCACAAACAGTAACCTTCCTGGACGAAAAATAGTTAAAAACAAAAAACGACCATTCTTTCAATGATAAATTACTATTGTTGCGTTAACACCCTTACTTCCGAAAATTTCTGGATGCAGTTGAAAATGTTAAGGTGTCTAGTTTGTACAATTTCCTGCTAACCACAATAACACGGAGTACTAATAATTAACGAAGGCTGTTTTGATTAGGCAACTGGTAGTTTTGGCAGTTGTGTTTTCTGTTTCCGCACTGCTGGTGCAAAACGCCGAATCAGTTGGGTTTTTTTACCTCGGCATTCCAGCACCCGCCCTAATGGGACTCCCTGGCCCTTAACGGCAAAGTCATTGCTTCCCCAAAGACCTTTGTCCTTTGTTACCTACAGTCTACCTCTTTCGTTATTTTGAATTTACAACGGATTTCCCCTGAGTCTGTACATTCCAAAATATAATTTCCTCCTCCCTTTTCACATTCCTCTCCACAACAGACAGCTCCTCCCAAACTCATTCTCCTACGGAGTCTCGTAAAAGTCGGTCGTGTCCAGTTCTCCCAGCACAGCCATCTAACACCTTTCGCGATACAGTCATCCCAATTCTTCCCACAGACACATGCTCCACCTCTCATCAACATCTAATTCGGATTTCTCCTTCCTTCCCCGTACAGCCAATGTCACACCTTCAGACTCCTTCTTGTTCCCGCTTACACACTCAAATCATTTCCTGTTCAAGTCTTCAAATCTTGTGATATACCAACTCTTCAATTACAAGTTCGTGTTCAACTAAAAGGTCTTAGTCGCTAAGAGTCATTCAAGTTTATACTGTCGAAACAGGCCCTTTCCAGACTCTCGTGGAGTAGCCAGAGTTAAATGTTGAGGTTCCTCTGCCATCTCTGTTCCTCCTCTCCTCACTCTGTTCGGCTTTGCTATGCACCGAGGAGCGAGAATGTGGAAGGGGTTGCTCTGGGTTCCTCGTTTGTCCTTTCCTTACTGTGCCTGACATAGCTCAAGAGCAGTTTTTGTACCACAAGTCAACAGATAGGAACAGATCCATGGGAATCGCTACACCAGAATATCTCGCGAGCATTAATGCGAGTTTTTACATCGTTCAACTTTGGCGAGTGCGCTCGATGAGGATGCTCTCAGAGAGTGAGGATAAGTTTGCCATTTTTTCTGTTGCTAGCCCACCTTGTGTTTATTATAACTTCATGAGATGAATAAATTGGGCTGGCCAACATCAGTGAGCAGGCAGAAGAACACTGTAACCACATGAGGAGGCGGCAATTGTGTCAGGGAAGGCAAAAAGGCTAATGCGCAGCCAGGAAATGACAAAAGGAGGTCATGAGTTGAGGGAGGGAAGGGAAAATTTATTTGTAAATTTAGGTAAGATATTGATGATCAAGTCATGAGGAGGAAATACACTAAGTTTTGACCTGTGTTCCACTTTTTCAGCAAACCACCGTCCAAGCCATATTTTGCTTTTAACGTGATCTAAAAAGTTCATTTTTCGCACAAAAATTCTGGTTGTGCCCGCCTAACTAATAAAAATAGTAACATGTACGTTAACTTTAGTAATAAAAATTAGTCAAAAACGAAATTTTGCAGTTTTATTGCATTTACATCACGCCTGGTATCGTTTCCTTGGTAGTTGAAGGAACTGGCGGGAGAATGTAGCGAAAGTTATCTTTTCTCCACCGCTTGCGCTCATTTCCTCACCGCCACCCGTCCTCCACCGTCCGTCAATGCCAATTGCCTTGCAGTTTCGTTGTTTCGGTTGCAACCGCCATGTTTCATATCGTTTACTAGCATTTGTTTTAATGCTAAATCGAGTTGGAAGTGATCTCCAAAGTGCTCTACAAGCATTTTATTTTGAATATTAGCAGTCGTTCTCTGAATTGTTGATATACCTATGTTATATTCTTAGTATTTATAAACGTTGGATTGAATATAATGGTCCGACTCATGCTGTGCTGGAGAATAACAAACCTTTGCGTAAAATTTGCAGCGTTTTTTTCTCACTCCACCCAGTGATGAAATCGGGAGCTTAAAAGTGCGCCCTTTAAAGTGGCAAATGTGTTACGATTAAAAAGAAAACATGAGTGCAAGTATTTTACCTCTTCTAATTTGATTAAGGCAGGCCAACATTCGAATCATGAAGGAGGCAGGAACTGTGATGGTGTCTCGCGTTTCTTCGAGCATTATGGCGTTTCGTTTTTCCAACTGTGAAACAATCGCACAAACAATTTAAATCATTTGGGTGGAATTTGTAGGATACCACAGTCAACGCTTCCGGCTAGCTTCCACAGACAATAATAGTTCTTATCTCTTTTAACGATCGTACAGCCTCAAGAATTAACTAGAACAAACCACAATAAGAAAATCACGGCCAGAGACTGGAGGTCTTCAAAGGATCCGTGACACATTTTGAACGTCTCCCAGCAATATCTTCTATCTGCCTTAAGAGAATTGGACTGTGAGCTGTGCTATGTACAGCCTCAATCGCACGAGCTACTGGTTAACTGGCAGAAGGGCCTTCCAAGGCCCAGAAATACGCCCCCTCTAAGATTTTCAGAATTAATAAAAAATATTACACATTGTTACGAAGAGATGCAAACGAAACTAAACAACAATTGTGCTGGCAGGAAGGTATTTCAGTTTAATTGTGATTGATGCATCGTGCTGATTTTCCTCGATGCTCAACTATTCCTAAATTCACTGGTGTTTAGTATGCAAGAAAGACTTCCGGGCAGGCACCTTTTTGATCAAAAATCAGGCGCCACGCATCACACAACTTTCCTTGGACCTAGATCAATCCAATTGCTCTTGCTACTATTTGTGCGTGATTGAGACCGTTAAAACTAAATCAACTGTTGACTGACCTCTTCTGCCATCGAAGAGTCGAATTGAGGCTCTTCGTGAACCGGGGCCCACAATTTGACGTCGTAATCGATTCCGGAGGAAGCGAGAATCGGGAGATGAGGGTGAGGCTGGACGCAGTTGACGACGTGATGGTCGGCCTGAAGGAGCATTTTCAATTTGGCAGTCTCTCGTTCCCACATGAAAATGTGACCGCAGTCAGAGCCTGATATGACGTAGTCGTCGCCCCAGAACGTCGCTTCTTTTATCATTGTTCTGAAAACAGTGGAAGACAATGCATTTTAGTTTACATTTGTTGGGCTTCACAAAGTGAATGTGGCATAATATTTCCTCAACCTGGCGACTCGCTGACAGATTTTCTCTCAGACGTCTGGATAAAACAGCATTGCTTGAAATATCGTTGTGTTATGTTATTTTATTATTCTGATGTACAATTGTATCGGCTGACTCCCATTAAAAGGAACCCCCGCGTTCGTAGTCTAGTAGTTAAAGACGATGGTTCATAATTTGATTCATAATCCCGACGAAAATCGGCCAATGGATAGGAGCTCCTCGTGATCGTTGTAATTTTTACTTGAGCGGCCCTTTAAACATCGCCAAACCCCCCTCGTAGCATAATCACTTCATAGTATAAAACAAAGCTGTCTGTCCCTATGTATGCTTAAATCTTTAAAACTACCCAACGCATTTTAAGCGATTTTTTAAATAGAGCGATTCAAAAGGAAGGTTTATATGTACAATACATGCATAATATTGTAGAGAAACACTGATAAAGTTATAGGTTTTTAATGTGATGTAAATAAACCCATTTTTTTGCGCTTACATTGGCAAAAGGTCAACAAAAAAGTTTAGTTATGTTCTCTTTGGTAATGGCTACCTGTGTTGTTAATATTATTTTTATCCAGTTTTATACTTATTTTTAATTCACATCAGTATATTTCACTCCCCGACTCACTTAGTGGGATATCTTATGCATAACAATTATACTAAGTAAAAAATATCAGACTATACTGATAAGTAAAAAAATGAAACGATGGTTCCATACACAGGTTACTCTACAGAGGTTTTGGCATAAGTAGAAGCAACCTAGTTAAGGTATTAAAGAAATTGGGTTATATCATCCGCCAGTAAGCAAATTACTAAAGTTAACGTACCTGTTAGGTGAGTCCGTCTCCTCTGGCTTGTGAGTTACTGTGGGCAAGCGCTTTCGATGTAAAGACATCATCGTCTGGCCATTAAGTCAGTACTGGAGTCAGTCAGTTGGTCGTGGTCTTTATATACAAGAGAAAGGTGAAAGGGGTGATGGAGCGTCGGGGAAGGGGTGGGGAGAGGAGGTCATGTATCTCAGGGGGAAACCCCCTAGAGATAAATGGAACGTGTTGGATGGTCTGTCAATTGTGGAATTTACGTCTTTTTTGTGTAGGGTGGTCTGTAAATCCGTCAGGTGGTTGTTTTCGTTTGTGTAGTGTTTTGAGTGGTGTGAATATGGTGTCGCATTTTGTGTTGATTTGTTCATTAATGATCTGTCCATTGAAGTTATTTTGTTTATAATTTACCATGTTTTCTAATATGTTCAGTTTTCGTCCTTTGTATTGTTTGAGTAGTAAGCTGGTACAGTCCTGTATTTTGGTAGGTTCATGTCCAGTTGTTTTGAGGTGGTTGGCAAAGTTTGAATCGTCTTTGTTCCTACTAAGAGATTTAATGTGTTCTGAATATCTGGTCCGTATTTTTCGTCCTGTCTGTCCTATGTATGCGTTTTTACAAGTACAAGTTATTTTATACACCCCACTTTGGTCGAGTGGGTCTGTCTTTTCAGTCTTTGCAGTTAGTTTGGTTCTAAGTGTGTTGTTCGTACGTAATGCAATTTGTATACCTTCCTTTCGGAGGATATTAGTTACTCCGTATATTTTTGGTCCTGTGTACGTGAATGTGCAGCGTCTTGTTAAAGTCTGTGTATTTTGTGTTTTTGAGTCGTTTGTTTTGGAGTCATATTGTCTTAATAATTTGTTTATTGTTTTTTTTGGAGTAACCGTTATTTTCTGCGATAGTATTTATAGTATCAAGTTCTTTTTTGTAATTTTGTTCGGATAGTGGGATAGTTTTTAGTCTCCGTATCATGTGTCTGAATGCACTTAGTTTATGTTGTTGTGGGTGGTTTGATGTAAAATGTATGGTCGTGTCGGTAGCGGTAGGTTTTCTAAAAATGTCGTATTGTAGTTCGTTGTCCAACCAATATGACATGGACAAAGAACAAAATAAAACTCTTAATTACTTGGACCTGAAAATCACACGGTGCCTTACTCACGCAGAGTTCCAGACAATCTGGTACTTTCTCTTCGCATATTCTCATGACGGAGATGCCCCACAGTGGGGAAGACGCCCTATAAGTATAGTAGACAAACTGAGTCTGGTCAGATGGTCCACCCACTTATTTCTAGCGATCTCGTTATGCCGGGAAATCAAATAAACAACTAAAGAGCCGAGCTGCATCCTGCACTGTAAACCCGATTTGTTGAGGACGATAATTATCATTGTTCCAGAATTATAGGGTAACAAATAAGAGAAATGGTAGTAAGTGAAACGGCGGGTGTGGGAATTCCGGAATTTCTGAAGTAATATACATCTTATAAGCATTATACAACGCTCATTGATTAAACTACCACGTCAATTTGCCTGATTTCATTGTTTATTCACTCAACTCTTCCTTTCTGACTGTGTCCTGTGAAACCAAACTAAGTTCATACAAAACTACGTCGCCTTCAACACTACCTCCGAATCCATTAAATTTTTTGTTTCATCATCATACAAAACTGATGATAATAGTACGATCTGAAGTAGCACTATCACACATCCTCCTATATAAGGCATTTCAAACAGTTATCTCACATTATTAAACGAATTACCGAGAGTTGCGATGACCCGTAAATTTCTGTTTGTAGTTGACAGCCGTTTTTCGAGTTTGAGGCGATTCGTCTTCGTCAGATTCATACCTCTTCCTTTTGGGCGAGCCCTCTCGAGTTTTACTGGAACATCTCTGCGTCGACGCATCTCCACTAGAACTGCAAGAAAAGCTTTTTTTGTTGAATTGAGCGCGAAAATGATTACAACTATAAAATGAACGTGAAGAATATAAACCAGACTTTGAGGTAATCGAGTGTTATGCGCACTCTAGCGGCTTTAGAAGGAGCTATTCTTCTTGCCATCATTTTTCCCAATGAGCCAACTTGATCAATTGATTCTTGATCCACCACATGTTCTTCACACTCTTCTCATCGCATCCTCAAAATATGTTTAGACTCTGAAGAAATCCTCTGTTTAGCAAAATTCCAATCCTCAACATACTGCTTTCATCATTATTGTTTGCTTTTAATCTACAAGGTGCAGATTCCTATGCAGCGACCTATGTTGGATTTAGATCACTCACGGAAATATTGTGGAAAGTCATTACCGTGAAAGCTGAGAGAAATGGTATTTCCCGAACAGAATTCATTAAAGGTCGACCAGTTTCATCAATCCCCACCAGCACCACTAACAAAATGAATATGTAACACTGTAGACAGTCACCCTTGGGTAGTAAGCCAGGGCTTAGTTGAGTTAATCAATCATGAGCTTTTTACATAAGGAAAAAGAGGGTTTGAGCAGAAGAGGAGTGACTAGAAGGAAAAGTGGTAAATTGGACAATTGAACTACCACGAATAATCCACTATAAGTGAAGGGATTAGCCACAGTTTAAGGTTGTTTTCTCTCAAGTAATGTTTCAAATGGTGTAAATATTGTATAATGTCTTGTATTGTAATGTGTTGTATTGTAAATATGTCATAATCCTTCGAAAGTTGGGCTATTGGATCAGAGCTCGTGATTGCTGTAATTTTTCTTGAGTCAGTGGCTCTCCAAACATCCCCTCTTAATAAGACCAACTGGCTTAATACCTGTCAAAGCTGGTAGCTGGTTGTTCGCGATACGAACAACAGTGAACCAGCACCTTGTTTCTTTCACACTGGAGGCATAAGATGTGCGAGATTGAGAGCCTTTGAGAGAAAGGAAATGGAGCCATGTATTGAAATTGCCATGCTCCGTAAAGAAATGGCTCGTCCATTGGTTTGGCTCAACCCACATTCTCTTAAGACATTCACAAAAGTTGGGGAAAAAACCAACATGCACTCAATGATCAAGTTAACTGGTAACTGACCTGTGATCACTAGGAGTGTTTCAATGTATGCTGTCTTACAAGTGCACCTCACAAGAATTGGGCGAGTACTCTGTTTTGTTATACGCCCTTGCACATCAGGATTGTGTCATGGTAACACACCCCCAAGTGGCCTTTGCAATTGCTCGTAATGAGGCAAACCTTGCAATGGTGGTGTGTTTGAGAGACTGGAGGTGATCAACTGGGGTTTTCTGCAGCCACTTTCATCTTGTCGTGCTTGCACTGTGGGGAGACAGTTTGGAGCACTCGATGACCACTAGTTGGGCGCCAATTGTTACGAAAGGTCGTTTGGAGATGCTTTTGATGAGCTGCTGACTCAGGCAAAAATTACGGCAATCGCGCCGGAGATTCGATCCACAATCCTCAACTTACGTCGAGAATTATGGATCGACTGTCTTAACCACTAGACCACGATCAACCACTTGCCTTCAAAGGGAGTCAGGCGGTACATCTCCCCCCTCACCCTTAGCCGCTGCTCCTGGAGTGGACGACTTTTAATGAACGGATTTTGGAGAGTTGAACGAATCCCTGGAAAATCCGATCAAAGATTCGGGGAACGAGAGGGCGACAAGGAAAGGGCGCTTACTTTTTTTTCATTCACATTGTAGTAGGCGCGTCACCATTTTTCTCTCCACTGAAACTTTCACAGCGTCAGCGAATCTCGGACCCGAGAACTCGTCTCATTATTTTCTCTCTTAATTTTTTCTCTCAGGCTCTCTTCTTTTTCTTGGAATGAAGGGGCGTGGACTTGTTCGCATATCGCTGCCACCAATGTTACGAGGGGGGTTTGGAGACGCTTTTGGGGATCCGCTGACTCAGGCAAAAATTACGGCAATCGCGCCGGAGCTCGATCCACAATCCTCGACTCACGTCGAGAATTATGAACAACTGTCTTATACACTAGACCACGATCAACCGGTTCCTTTCATTGGAGTCAGTCAGCACACTGTCTTACAAGTGCACCTCACAAGAATTGGGCGAGTACTCTGTTTTGTTATACGCCCTTGCACATGAGGATTGTGTCATGGTAACACACACCCCCAAGTGGCCTTCGCAATTGCTCGTAATGTGGCAAACCTTGCAATGGTGGTGTGTTTGAGGGACTGGAGGTGATCAACTGGGGTTTTCTGCAGCCACTTTCATCTTGTCGTGCTTGCACCATGGGGTGACAGTTTGGAGCACTCAATGGGTTTTTGCCTCCACATTCCTATGGCTCACAGTCAGGTCCTCAGGTCTTGCAAAGACCTTTGAAGAAGGCGTTACACAGTGCTGGTCCGAGGACACCCGTTCTCATCAATCGTTCCTTGAGAAAAAACTGTAATTATAAAACTCGTGAAAGAGGAGAAGCTGATTTAACAGGTAATTAGGAGTTTCCCGTGCTTACCATTTTAAAAAGGCCCCAGGTCAGGAAGGGCTTGACTTGAATTCCCGGAAAAATACCGATCTTGGGATTCCCCATCAGGGGCCAGAACAACGAACTAATTTGGCCAGAGCTGAGCCGAACAATGATGTAAATAAGTACTTTATTGTGTAGGGAAGTAGTGGGACTGCGCAGAAGAGACCTTACGCTAGACACGTGGTGCTGTAACCATTGGGGAAACACTCCTAGACACTGGACTAATAGAATATTTGGCATAGTGCCACCTCGAAACGTTCCCAGACACACAGGCTACTTTCCCAAATAGCGTTTTTTAGATTCAGGAGCCCTTAAAACGTAATGATTTGTTAGAAACTAAAAAAAAATCCACCCAATCGCATACTGTCCCTCCCACTTAGTTATTCCTTTCCTTGCACATGTCAATCAGGCAGAGAATCTGACCACTATGAAAAATGGAGACCCTCTAAGCTGTTACTAACTCCATCTGCAACTGTGAATTGTGCAACTTTGCAAACCCTCTCCCATTTACTTCACGTATTTCAACTAACCTGACGCCAAATGAAGAGTTCAACTCTTCCTCGTCGGAGAAACCGTAAACATCTTCTTCCATTTCCTCGTCAGACGAATGAGCTGCAAAACGACACACTTTAAATGAATATACACCTGGGAATCTTTTAACGCGAAAAAAGAAGAAATCGAGCAGAAGCATCGCACTAATTTAGACAGCTATTGTGCACGTGTTTGCAGACACGCATTCGAAAGCCCTTAAAACATGAAGATCTGAAGTCAACATTTTATTTTCAGCGGATTACACGTCCTACTAGGTAGGCCTAAGAAAGAATGCCTATCTTGAAACCCGAAATTGTCTGCCCGACTTACTTTGTTGAGTCTCTGGGGAACTGGCTAAATCTTGAGCGAGCGAAGGTGAAACGACTGAAATCAAAAGGACAGAGTTTAAAGCAGTGAGAGTGAGTTTAGTTTAGAGGCTACGAATTATGGGGAAATCGCTTACCAGGAGGCAACTGTGAAACAGGGGAGTTCTGAGACGTTTGACTAGAGGAGTCTGGCAGTTCAGCAACTTTGGACGCTTCTTCTCCCACGTAAACCGAAATACTTGACGCTGTGGAGCCCACGTCAGAATAGGTAAAGTTCACGAGTGGTTCGACTCCGTTCCTTCAAACATTTAATTTTGAAATAGAATCATCGCTTGATTGAATTGATAACAGTGTACGAGAGCCATTGCAACTGAAAGACAGCAAGCAGAGCAACAAGCCATTGAAATTACAATCCACTTGAAGGAGCCCATTCCGACTTTGCACCACCTTTTATCATTCCCTGGGCTCCCTCACTATTCACCTACTGAAAGCTCCATGGGTTCGTGTCCCTGTCCAACTAAGATGCAAAGTGCCACAAGCCAATCGACCCTTCGAAAGCTCTTCTCCACTCCAGCTCTGCTCTTCTCAGGTTATTATTGTGGCATCTATAGGTCTGCCAATACATTTAATTAACCGGGAGGAAGCGGTTTCTGGGAGGAACTCCTTCAATCCTCAGGATTTACTCAGCCGCACCTCCCTTTCATTCGCTAATTGACTTAACAATTTCTTAAAAATAAAAAAAAGCAAATACAGGAGAATTTTATTTTTTTATTTAAAATAAAAAAAAAACAGGAGAAGAACAGAAAAAAAAAGAAAGTGCCAATATTTCTCCGGCCTGTCAAGTAGCGAGTGATTCGAGAACAGACACGCTCTCCTTTTGTCATCTCAAATGCCTGCCTTTTTTCATCTCGTCGCTGCCGTATGAAGAATTCTAACAAAAAAACTCGCGAAGAACCAGCTTTTGTCGTATCAGTACGTAGTCCATAGATTTCTGTTCTGAGTATGTATGAACAAAGATGAAATAATACGAGGTTCACTTATTTTGCAGTTCGAATTCCCTCGAAGATTTACTGTTTCGTCCCGTTCCGTTCACTACAATTTATTTAGAGAGAAGCGTTTTTCAATGACTATATCAACCACCTCTCTTACGCATCTATGAAGAAAAGAAGAGATTCATTGTTTATTTGCACGATCGCCCTGAGAAGATGGCTAGTCATAAGTGTTTTATTTTTCTGTTAAGGAGTATTATTTTTCGTTTTATTATTTTATTACAAGTTTCCTTTTTGATAGTATTTTTTTTCTCGTGGGATTTGTCCCCACCCTTTTAACTTTTCTCAAAATCGTACACAATAAAAGTCTTCTAGTAATCTAAACAGAGCTGTAAAATCGTGGCAACTGCAGAAAGAAATGAAAGCCTGGGTTCTGGTTGGAATAGCAAAACAAATAAACGTGCAGAAACTGTCTTGAATCTGGAGCCAATTGAAGGTTCGAACCTCCACGGGGGAACTGAGGATCATTACTTCTTTCTTAGGGAACATTGATATTGTTGGAACGGTTCAAGCCAATGGGCAAGCAGAACGTACTACTGAAATTACGCATTGTTTACTAAAAGCCGTGTTGCCCTTCAGTCTCCCTAGTCTTTGTTCAATCCAAGTTGTCCCGAAATTCTTTATGGTACATTACTGATAGTTGTTTGTGAGTTGGTTTACCAAATGTCCCAATTTAAAGGAGTCATCGTTAGTACTAAA
Organism: Pachypeltis micranthus; assembly: GCA_020466155.1. Lineage (NCBI taxonomy): Eukaryota > Metazoa > Arthropoda > Insecta > Hemiptera > Miridae > Pachypeltis > Pachypeltis micranthus. Next base: position 34,195,067 of record CM035773.1, read on the forward strand.
ACGTTTTCATTTGCTCACCTTTGAACAAAACCTTGGTACATATCGGACAACTCGTTCAACTGGCAAGGGCCCCTCTTTTGTGCGGGAGCTTGAAACGACGTGGAAGGAGCGCTGTCGTCGTCATTGCTGCCTGGAGGCTTCTTCACTGCAGCCTGCGACAAAGAAAAACATATCGAGGAGCGACTCCAGTGTGGGTTGACAATGATACACACATTTATTGCATTTCCTTATCAAAGTGACTTTAATTCTTCGCATCAGCAGTGATAGTCTATTAAATCGCTTCTACAATGAGCGCAAAATAACTATCATAAGAAAATGAGGAGCAACGCCAGCCATTCTGGAATTACAACTCCCACTTCTTTACAAAACACTTGACACGATCGTTCACAACAGAATGCACAATAATAGTCGTAACGTGAGTAGGAGCAACTCAATAATTTCCGGAACTTTAGCACTACCATATTCTACATAAAACATAGAGTTATGGTTAACTGAGTTCAAATAATCTGAGTGAAAAAGATTGGAATAGCAGTTGAAGCAATGGAAATCACTGAATGCACGTGGGGCTGAAGAATGTTGCGTGATGCGTCGCACCAGATATTTATTCATAAAAACGGCTTCAGCGTATTTAATCTAATTAGTTGTGTGCACAATTCCAAACAACTGGACTGTAACATAACATTTTTCATTTGTGGGACGTCGAAGAGTACAGCACAAAAATGCTTGCAAACCTGAAGATGTGACCATTGGCTCAGAAAATAACATTTTTCTGTTGATTGAAAGGAAATTAAGGGACTGCGCAGCATCTTGAAAGATTGGCCACTGAGTGATCACATGACTATGATTGATCAAGCAGTGCAGAGCATAAACTATTAAATCAACTTCCTAGGAATAGCTCAAAATGTGACTCACCTTGCTGCTTCCTTCCTCCGCAACTGACTCCATCGAAGCGTCGTCACTCGGGGGTTTGACAAATGATGAATAAGTCGAACTGAAAGACGGTAGAGGGAGATCAAGAGGTTTGTCGTCTTCTTTGTGCCCCGGCGACGGAGGGGAAGAAGGCGCGGGCTCAGTAGGTTCAACCGTTTCAATGTTTTCAGTAGCGGCTACGGGCTCGGTCGGCGTCACGCTCGACTCTCCTTCCTCTGAAATTTGCATGGGGTCCCCTGCAACAAAATGAACACAGTAAAGTGACCACAGTGCCTTTACCACGTTCGTGAATGGCATATTCCACGTTCTTTTGATGATTTGGAGCATTAAAGGTCACTTTTTATCGAGTGGCAACCCAAAAGCGTGGAGCAATGTTACATGATTCATACACTACAGGTTCAGAACTGCTGCTTTTTGAAATTAAACGTGAATAAAGAATAAAGTACGAAATCGAATTTACCCTAGTAGATGACTCCATTTCTGGATGAAGAAACCAAACTAACATAGAAAAAACACCGCACACAACCAAGGAATGCTCGTTTAGAGTGCTCAAGGAAGGTTTGGCAACAGACTGACGTTCAGGTAACAATAAAGCGAACCTTGCAGGGGACAACTCAAAAACGAACTTTGCCATCCAAAGAAGGCGATTTAAAGACAATATGGCCAACCGGCGGTTGTCAGTGCCGTATTCAGAAGAGAGAGAGAAGGATGACTCGAATGTGCGTGTCGTTTGGGCGAGGACACAATGACGCGAATTTGTGTATTGAATGTGTTAAAAGCTGATCAACCTCCTGTCGTCACTCATTTTGCATTTTTTCGCTCTTCTGAATTTTGCCTCGGCTGAAAAGGCCAACAAGAACAACGCCTGTCCCAAGAACTGGCTGATGTACAACTGAAGCCCCCACGTTTGAAAATCACCCAATCGTCATGGTCACTGTAGTTGAGGTATCCTTCGAGTTGGTGGTGAGTCGAGGAACTCTCAGTTGAAAAGTAATTGCCCAGTAAACATCACTCGCGCTGATAGCCGTTAATTATTGCGGGTACTGGACCCCCATCCACATTTCACTACATTCGTACCAAATTCTGGGTAGTGAATGGGGAAAATATTGTAAGGCTTCTTAGTTCAGTGCGTGTAGTGTTTTACAATTAGAATTTTACCATTCAAACCAGACATGGGGCAGCTTCTTGCAGATAGCACTTGGATGAATTCACCTTGCTTGGTCTCAGGAGTTGACTATGAAGTCCCATTTCCATTCAGTACAGCAGGGTTCCAAAAGAATAGAGTTCACCAGTGTTACGTCTCCCTGTTCATTTACTATTTGGCCAATGCCGAAGTAAACCTATCACAGATTAATCTCCCAATAAATGACGAATTGAAGATCAGAGACCTTTTGCAAAATTCCATTTATCAAAAAGCATTGCTTGAAGAGATTGAATCTTGGGGCATAACGTGGAAGTTCATACCACCATCAGCACCCTTCTTTGGTGGCCTCTGAGAAGCCGAAGGGAAGCAGGCAAAATTTCTTCTAAAAATATGTTTGCGACTATCATTGCTATTGCCTCTCGAGTGGAAGCTGTCCTTAACTGTAGATCTCTGACTGCGATGCCCAGCTCTCCCAACAACTTCAAAGTACCCATTGCTTGATAATTCGACCATTGAACACTACTCCCTACATTAGCTGATAATGGGCCACTGAAAGGTATTGCTTCTCCCAACATGTGGTTCGAACCTTTTGGAATAGATGGAAGAAGGAGAATTTCCTTGAGTTACAAAGTTGTTCCATGTGGGATACTAGTACTCAACCCGCTATTTGGTCCTGGTTGTCGATGATAACACTGCTCTCCTCCACCAGAGTATGGAGAAGATAATCAAGGGATATCCAGGTGCAGGTGGAATGACGACAGTCACCAATGTTCTAACTCCGCCTGGAAATCTTTCATGTCTTGTACAAAAAGCTTTGCCCGTTCCATGAAGATGTTTGTGGTTGCGAGACAACCACAGTGGGAAGTGAAGGGGGGGGGGGTCAGGCGTCAGGGGCTCGATTCTTCCACATTAATTCAACCACATGTAACGGCCTCATCTGAGCACCTGATTGAAGAGCGTAGCAAAATGAAGAGGACTCGTATTTTATACCCCCCTCCACACATCTTAAGTGTGGTGGATTGTGATGGCAAGGCCAATTGGGGATACGCGAGAAACTGGAGGTTGTTAAAGTTAACAACTTATCTATCTATTGGGTACGTTTCTCTGGTTGGTGAGAGTATCCACAGTATCTCGCCAAACAGAGAAGACAGACCCACCGAACAGGTACATCAACTTTAATAATCTACCTACTAGCGGAATTGACACAATCACTTTCTCGTTTCCAGCGCATTGGGTCGTGGGGATCCTTTGTCTTGAGACAAAAAAAACCTAGAAATCAGGTGGTGCAAGGAGAGGACGACCAAGGAGCTCTGAGCAACCGCTTCCACATTCTCGCTCCATGGTGGGTTGCAAAGTTGGAGACTAGGATGACAGGGAGGGCCAAGGTACCTCTCCGCAAGAGTCTTATATAAATTTTGCATGCAGCCTTCAATCAACAAACGAAAAACAAAAACGGCTTTCAACCTTGAGCAGAATTAGGGGTATCCTGAGATGCTGATTCAACGTTGACAGGGTAAATATCTTCCCCGCCCTGACTAAGGGCAGCTCGAGTCGCAGGATCGTTTAACATTCGAGAGAGGACGTCCGTCATTCGCTGCATCAAAGTTCCATGTAGAGTCGGCCGCGCTTGAGACGCACCACCTGAAACCATTGGCAAGCCCTCGATGAAACACCACCATTGAAATGCAGTAGCTCAAGCCATTACATCAACTACAAATACACAACCAGAAGTGGAATCATTTTGAGGGCGAGCGTCAGGACCGGTGTCCGACCAGTCACCACGTAGGCGCAATCGCCTCACCGGAGCTACGGAGGTCGAAGGGCTGCCGATGCTTTCCGTTGTGTCGTTTTCAATATCAGTTGTCATAGAAATTGGATCGGGGGTAAACACAGTTGTTTCCGGGCTCTGAAACCACAGCAGAGGTTAGTCTCAGTTGGTAATCACACATCATTAGAAATAACCAACTACAATCCCCCTCCAGGGCACAAATCAAAGTGAAGCCGTATTCAAGCATTGAGGTATTTTCAGCATTGTAAGGGAGCCAGATACTCCCACTCATTCACCTACAATTTCCTTAGTTCAACAGAGTAGGAAGACAAGTTATGAAACCAGTTAAAATATTACATTTAGCCTGCATGTTACGATGGAATGTGAAAGTAAGTGTATGAACAAAGTCGTCTCAAAACCAACTATAGTGATCAAAACATCAAAATGCTTTCCCTACTGCCGATTTTGATTACATATTATGTATGGGCAACTCAAAACAACAGTACTACAAAATTCTCGTCTGTCAGAAAATGACTGGAGGAGAACACTACATTATCTCCCACTTCGAATAAAATCCACTTATTTCTCTTATAAATTTTGCTCAAATTATACTAGAATTACCATAAAAATTAAGGTGGTTGTTAGCGCCTTGTTTGTTCTAGTTAGGGAGTAGCTCAACAGAGGGCCCTTGCAGGCGCATTCGACGCTGCTCACTGCCTGACCTTACAAACCAATCTCTCCGTGATTCATTATGCATTCGGTATCCTTTGAGGTCAGTACGGTTCGGTCTGCAAAATCAAATTTTCTCAACGCCCTTGTGCCAAACTTTTGATTACCATTCCGGATCTTCACACGTTTTCCCCTTATTCTTTTCTAATCCTAGTCCTTCTTTTGAAAGCTTGAGTGCAAAGCGATCGCGTTACTGCCCCTCTGGGTTCATTGTTGCATTTTAGCTCTGTGCATCAACTGTGGTAGTCCATTGACCGTACGATTTCAATTAAATTAGCAAAGCGCACAGTGTCAAAGAACTGGACCAATCCAAATTTAAAAATTTTTCATTTGTGGTATGTTGAATCATAAAAAGGTTCGTGAAACATAATGCGTTGCAATTCTACTCCGAAATAAACTAGGTTCTACAAGAAATTTATTTAAGATATTTGGTTGTTAAACTGTTCATTTGAGGAAATCATTTTTGTGAAAACTGTTTCCGCTCCCCTGCTTGGCATCGTCTCCAAATCCCCACTCGTCTAGTCCACTGTTCCTCTACTACCGCAAGTCTTCTTCTTGGTACGAGGGCGTTGAGAAAATTTGATTTTGTTCAGCCTCTCAATTCGTCTCAACTAAACTGTCACTTCTTTAATTTTTTCCTGAGTCATCGTTATCCCATAACGCCAATCTCCACCAGATGCTGTTCAGGTCTGTTTCCAATCCAAAATGACTGTTCCTTAACACTCATAAGAGAGTTATATCATTCGAAAGTCATGGAGGTTGCAGTTTCGCTCTCTTGCAAGAGCCCAGCACTCACTCAGCATCCACTGAACCCAGAGCTGTGAAGGAATGGCAGGTTGTCATTTAGCCAATCTCTTGGTGGAGAGCTGTGTGTGGAAATGCATCACCATGTGGAGGTATAACCCTGGGAAAGAGATATAAACTGTGGGCACGTTTTTTAGTTGTAACCTTCCTTGCACATTGGTCAAAACAGTTTAAAAACTTGCTCAGGTCGGTAGGTTTGGCTGCTCTTCCAAACAACTGTCCCTGAAGAGGTCTATAGAGAGTTTGGCCCAGACTGGGGGAAGCTCCATTTTCATTCTCCGCTTGTCCAACATGGACTCATCCAAGACAACAGATAATTGGCCACAGACTCTCTGGGCTTGGGCCAGACCCCCCTTTGATTGACTGTGAGTTCCCTATCACAGACAACGGGGCAATTACCAATCACGCTTAAATAAATGGCCTTGTACAGGAAGATTGTGTCACAGCGGCACACATCCCAAATGTCCACACAAAGTGCTCGCGAGTGTAGTGCCTTAGATGGATTGGAGGTGTTGGCTGAAACGCCACCTCTTGCTTACACGAACTCCTAAGTACTTGAGTTGCGTCTCAAGTAGGAGCCTGTGGCTGCCAAAATACATTGACACTTCACTATTTCACTTTCCCTTTAAGTCAACAGGCCTTGGGGATGTGCTTGCATCATGGCAGTTTGGAACACTTGATGGGGTTTTACCTCGATTTGGTGGATCGACCATGCGTAGTTATGACACATGATACTCATTGGAAGACCTTAGAAAAAGTCATTTCAAAGTTCTGGATCGACAACTCAGCCCTGCGGCACCTCTATCTTTCTCCAGACTGAGACATGTCTGCATTCGATCTTAGCAGTCCTATTTGTCAGATAACTTCCAACGAGCATATACAGGTTACGAGGAATTTTAAGCTTACTGAGGGGCTCTGGCCACCATAGGTTGTCAAACGACCCTTCAATGACAATGAGAATGACACACACGACATACTTGACTAGTGCCTTCAGAGAAACATTGAGGACCTCAACAATGACATCCAGCATGGACTTTCCTCTAGTACGCCCATACTGTCTGCCTATGAGGCAAACGTTGTCAGCTCATCACACGACCGATGGTCTGTCCGACTAATGTGATTATTGAATCCCCATTTTGACTTGTAATGAGTATTATGTCTAACATCTGTTTACCATTATGTTATTCACCAAATAGAGGAAATTATGTACATTTATTAGTGTAGTTGTTATGAAGGTGTTGCTTTGATATTTTTGTGAATTGTGTATATTGGGTCAGCAAACCACTTTGTTGTAATAGGCCATAGTTGCCTCAAATCAGCAAATAAAATACTTACTTACTTACTTACTTACTTACTCATCACACGACCACCGCGTCAACAGTCAATACCCCGACTTCTTTAATTTAATTTCAGCCTTTTCATTTCTATCATTCAAGATTTTTGTTGTTGTATCCCTTTACTTTAATGGCAGCTCCTAATTCGCTTTTATAAATATTGAACAAATTATACCGCTTTGTGTATGCCACATAGGTTATTGGTTTTTATTAATGAAAACCTCGCCTCTGTGTAAACAAACACACTGCACAATTTATAACTCCTCCATCAACTCTACTGCACTGAATAACCACGATGACGTTCTTCAGCTGTCTATGAACCCCCTAATTGTTACCTGCCCCCTTGAAGTTAGTCGGAGAAATTACAGAGCTCAAGTGAGAACAATTAGTAAAAGGCGTTCATCTCAATAGACACAGTGCGTTACAAGTTAAATCACAAGTCTCGCGAATCATGTAAATGAGTGAAGACAGGATGCGACTTACATACCAATATAAACTACTTTGAACAATAGGTACTTTGAAAAATTGAGTTGTTTTTGCTGGGAGATTAAAGAGCACGACAATAAATATAAAAATTAATATTCGACAAAACTCACCTTGATTCCAAACAAGTACAAATGTTCAGACGAATAGCTGACTAAAATCTCATTCCCGCTCGGGGAATATCCCAGTGACGTGATTCTGTAGAATTTTCCGTCCATATTGGGCGCTTTGTAAGAATCGTAAGGGCTTTTGCTCAAATCCGCTGCAACAATAAATGAAGAGCGTGAACTTGACGGACGAATGAAAGAATCCTACAGTTCTACGAAGTAGAAAGAAAAAGTACCCATGCGGAGGGCTTTTGTAGACCTTCCCGAACATATCTAAAAATAAAATCAAGTGCGACGCTTCACACAACTTTCCATGGCTTATGCTATGGTGGTAGCAAGTGATAGTGCTCCGGAATTTATTTTGGTGCCCCTACGTGTGCTAAGACCCTCATAGAGCAATCAGTACACACAGAGAATTAATGAAACTGTAAACACAAAGTAGAAAAGAAATTTATGTAATCGGCTGGATCCTATAGAGTCCAGAGACACTATTTGGGAAAATGGTCAGTGTGTGTCTGTGAACACAATTGAGCAAAAACAGCTGAAACAAATAAGCTCAAACTTGATATCTAGCACGCAGGACCAATGGGACGCCCGTATACAGGTACACGGGTAGTTATCATAGAGATCAAAACATCAAATTTTTTCCTCCAACGATTTTGATAACATTTTTTTTGATAGGCAGCTCCTAATCACATCAAAGCACCATAAAATTTGAATTTGAGGAAAAATGACGAGCGCAGCACAATAAATTACCAAACATTTCTACGAAAATTTTAGCGCAGCTTTTTCCTTATAACCTTCGGTCAAATGTTAATAGGAATCTTCAGAAAAATAGGCGGTAGTCTAATCAAACACTTATACGATGAGCATTCAATAACGCTCATAAGATACATAGGGGCCACTCGAGAAATTACGGAATCCCAAACACTGCCAAGTTTGTACCTGATTATTCCTTAACGGTGAACAATATCCATCTCAAAAAAATCACGTGTACGGCCGCATGAATCTCCTAGGCACTAATTGATTAACAACGGTTATGAAATAGCTAGGGGCAGCACAACAAATTCTGGAACCTTAAACCTTAAGTGCCGCCAGTTTTCATGTAGAACAAAATGAAAAACACGATTCAAGAGCGTAAATGCATGAGTGGCCTAGAAAAGTTGTGTGATGCGTCGCATCTGAAGTTTTTCAATAACGTGCCTTGTATCGTATGCGCCAGATTTGTGAGAAAAACTGCTAAAACCGCCCTTGGTCGACATTTTTTTAATAAATGTAGTGCTCTCGTCAATTTCTATAATCGCTATAAACTCATCATAATTTCGACGAATTTGGCTCAAAATTCACACAACATTCGTTAAACGGACGCAACAACAAAAAAGAAAGTCGCTTCACAACTTACTCGATCCGATGCTGAGCATTCTTCGGTCGTAAATCTGAACTGTGCTGTCGGAGCACCCAATTCCCAATTGGTACGGTCGCATCGAATTAATGCTGAGAGCTGTGACGGGTCGCTGGCTCATTATCATCACATCCTGAAAAAAACCCAAAAAACCACGTCGTCAGACGGGCGTCTCGCACTAAACAATATTTATTGGCGACGAAAACGCACCTCGTTGCAACGCAATTTGTTGCACTTCTGTTTAATCCTGAGATCGAAACATCGAACTGTACAGTCCTCTCCGCAGCTCAAAAAACAATTCGGGTCGTCCGGGATCGTGGATATTTCGTAGGTCGTACCGATATGGCAGGTGAAGATGTTATTGTGAGTTTCATCAGTCCGCATGATATCTTGAGCGAATCATTAAAAAAAGATTAATGTGAAATGAGACCGAATACAAGATTGAAATTCAAAGAAAGGTGAAGGAGTTCATGATTGAATATTACTGTTATTATCAGTGCAACGTAACTGTCTCTTTTGGGATAAGCACTGCTTCAAGTCCTATCGTGCCAGTCCTAAATATTACACTGGGCAACGCTTAGCTTCATAAGTCTATGGATCTGGGAAATACTTTGTAGGTCTTTACTCTGGGAGGGGTTGTAAGAAAGAACAGATAACGTGTACAACACTACAGATTTGAAACGCCTGTCTCATTGTATTCATTTGAATCCTGACAAGCATTTTCTTCAAGTTGTTACAAATGGCTTCAGAAGTGAGCGAGTAAAGGATTGAATGGTGGGCGGGTGATGGTGCATCATGCTTCACTTCAAACACTCAAAGAAATGTGGCTCAGCGTTCCAGGTCAAGTACTAACACGGCTGTGGAGGTACGTGTTGTCACAGAAAAATCTTAGCAGGTAGCCCAACTCTGGGCTCACTATTCGATCTGCTTGGTGATTATCTAAAGACCCTTCAAGGCTTTCAAGAAGCAGTCCGAGGAGCGAGAACGTAGAGGTTTCTTGGGCCCTGCATTCGAATTTGCTACGAGACAAGGAACACCCACACTTTGCCTAGCTTCGCTCAAAAGTGGATTTTTTACCACGAGGAACAGATTCATGAGAATCGCTCTGCCGGGATACTTCACAAGAACTTGGTGTACGTGTTTGCACTTCATTCAACTTGGCGAACAGGTCATGCAAGGATACTCCACCACAAATATATTCATCTGAAGCCGACCTTCATCTCCACCGACTCTCATTCTGGCAGGTTGGTGTGACTGGTGGAGAGGGACGCTGAGCAGAACACTGCGAGGGCCCTTCTTTCTTTCCGATTTTCACGAGCCCTGTGTGATGCTCTAATCGAGTTTCTCCCGTTATCAGTCGTCTCGTCCTGTTCGTTTCAGTGCCCCCCCCCTCCCCTCCCACCGTGAATATTGTTGGATAAAGGTGAGAAAATCCCTGGCGTATTAATCCCTTGTCCCCTTATTGTCATTAAACACAATCGGAGTTATTAGGTTACTTTGATTTAATAATGAAAAGGAGTTGGATTCATTCATTTCTATCTTTTCGATTAAATTCAAAGTGGGTATCATTACGTTCTTTTTTCATTTCCTCATTTTCTCCCCAAGAAGTGTTATTTTGGTTTATTTGAGAGCCGGCAAGCTGTTTGCAGCAAAGGGCAAAGGTAGGAACAGCACCAGCTGTCCACATAACACATCTGAAATTTTGAAGAGTTAGAGTTTCGTTTTTATCTTATTTTATTTGTTTGCATTTCAGAATTAAACGAAACGTCATAGGTGTCATTATTTACTGGACACAAGAACGATATACATTTAGCGTGCAACGGTTAAGAGCATCAAACGTTAAATAAATACCTGTATGAAGGATCATTCCATCTCCAGAGCAGGAGACGATTCCACTGTCACCGGTATGAGGTAGAAATTTAGCGCTGAATATATTTGCGCGATGGCTGCTTTTGTAGTTGTGGATTATCTGCGGGAGGAAATTAGGAGGTAAAATACCGTGGATTTTAAAAGCGAAAATGAGTCGAAGAAATTTCGACGGATACTAACCCTTGAAGTGTATGGATGAGTGATGATGAGGTGTTGGTCGTCTGAGCCTGAGAGGAGTTTGTCTCCCACGCTATTCCAACAGATGCAGTTGACGCAACCCGAATGGATGGGGAGAATGTTGAAGGACCCGAGGCGCTGGACCCAGTCATCGCTCCCTATAAATCAGGACAGCAAATGAAAACTCCTAGCAGTGAAAATGGACTCACACCTGAGAGGTGAGTGAAGCATTAAAAGGATGAAGGGTGAATATATTCAGCAGTTTTCATGGCTTTAGGTACTAAACTAATCTATTTTTTACTTGGAATGAGTCAGCGTTGACACTGTCTTGATTGACATGTCTCTCCTAAGGACATGAGAACTTCCCTTTCCATGTAGATCATTTATGAATGAGTATTGGAAAGAGTTGTTCCTTCTGTTATGTTATCGTACGAAGTGTGGGAGAGTATGAACGATAATAACTATGGCATGTAATTGGAATATGGATGTATTCTCAATTACAATTCTGAGAAGATATACCAGTACAAACAAGGAACTAGGTGGAAGCGAATGCGAGAGCAGGTGAGAGGCGACACCTCAACGAGTAAACCAAATAGTTTGAGGTGCTCGACCAGCAGCAAACAAGCCTTCACTAAACCAATGAGTTTGGTTTGTCCCTCTGCACTTCTTTGGACCTATTTGGATGTTGCCCCTGTACTCCAGAGAGAGATTGGTCTGAATCATCATTGGTTGCCCCACTGATGCCTGAATAGTCAACTGATATAAATCTCTTCGAAGGTTCGGGAACAGTCATATTGATAAGGAAAGAGACCTGATGCTTGAATGGCGACTCCCTGTTTTCTCTACGTCGATGAAGATGTTCACGATGCAACTTTCAGTTCAGCAGTGACAATCCAGAGAGCAGCCTGACAGCATCATAATCTATCAGTGTTAGTCCTCAATGCAAATAGGGGGATGTCGAGATAGGCCCAACGACCAGAGTATCTTCTTCCCAGCCTGCAGCAGTGTAACAGTCCTCCGCTGGGTACTGCTGAGTTCCAGGATAGTATGGCCAACTCCTTCAATAAAAAATGATCAGCTCTTCAATAAATTACACGTCCACCCGAAGTCTGGGCGCCTCTAATCTCAATTTTGCCCTAAAGGATTGCTTGATCGCCAAGGAGCACCACCTGCTCGACTTATCCGTCCAGGTACAACTCCATGCCTTAGAATTCCTATCTTTCAGTATAATAGTGTTTTAAATGTTGACAGCTTTTCTGCATTGTTCACGTTACCTAAGCGCACAGCGAACAAAATCAAGTATTATTACTAAATTGAGAAGAAATGATGCGGTTGTTGCACGCGAGTGCACTTCCCGAGCCGAAAATTGGCTCGAAGACCGAAACTGCGGAACAGCAGCGAGTGAAGCTATTTCAAGAGCATCGCCCTGATCCCATCAATAAACTGAAAAAGGTGAACTTTCAGGGACGCAGTGCCACTAATTTTATCCATCGGGAACGAACGCTCGGCGACTCGACGGTCGCTCGACCGTGGCCTGAAATGCGACTCAATTTAGCGTCAACTGACTCGAAACTCGCTTGTCATCTTATTAACCGATTAAATATCTCAAACGTTACCTTTAACGCTCCGAATGAGACGAAATCGAGCCGTTTCGTCGAACTGCTGATCGATGATGGCTCGAAAGACGCTGTGCCTAGGCCGTTTAATTCGTCCCATAGTCGTTCCGGTCGACAAAACGTTGACGATGACAACATAAAACGATTTAAATTGAATTGACGAGACCGCAAAAACCTAAAGCCATTTTACTCTCAATCGATAATTCGGGGGTTTAATGCTCATCTCGACGAGGTGATCAGCGGATAAAAGCGGCACGAGGAAGAGCTCATCGTTTTGGCAGCACGAGCGATGCACTTGACGAAATAAAATGGTTACCGCACAAACGCGCAATATTTGAGTTTCCGAAGCGATAATTAATGCTATCCCGGAACGACGATGCAAAAAAATTCGACTGGCACAAAAGTCAGCTGATTTCTGTTTATGACAACTTCAAACTGAGGCGTAGTTTATGAAACCACCGACAGAATGCGTTCTTATTCTTCCCCTTCTTCATATTATTTGGTTTAACTACACTAAGTAGTGATTGTGATTTCATAAATCCTAAAAAACCGTCTACTTTCAAGTTCAAGCAACAACTTATTGATATATCTAAGATGTACCTATTTAACCAAGGATCCATTCTATATTTCCATTGAATAGTTTTGACGTTTGCACGTGTTGCACGCTTGCAGTTTCATTTCTTGGTTCATCAGGTGTTTAAAATGCCGGGACTCAAATTAACATTACATCACCTGCAGTAGTTGTTTTCTCATCATTCCAAGCTGAACTGTTGTCAACAGATCTAGGGGACATTTTTGAAAAACATAATAAATATAACAGTTTTTAGTAAAACAAAAAACTTTTTGGATAATTGTTTAAAGAAATAGGGTTCAAATAGAAAAAAGTTCGTTAAGATTGTGTTTGTTGTAAAATAAGTAGGGACTACCCATTCCCGAACTTAAGGTCTCTTTTGTCCCTTCAATTGACTTATTTCTCATAATTTCGTATCAGTAAACACCAACCTACATAAAATAAATCATATTGACAGTCGTGTCAAACTAAATAGAAGTTGTGACTCAAGTAAGGTAATCCAATAAATGGTACAACGTTTTTGGGTCAAATTCTTCACTCAAGTTGTGTCAAGCGTTTCACCAGTTATTTTTATTTCGTACAAAATAAATAAGGTGAGTAACACTTGGTTAACGACACGATAATTTGAAGCAACGCATCACAACTTCCCCCAAATCCATGTGCGATTCAGTGATTATGGTTGTTCTGGTAACGAATTTTGCACTCAATTAATATCATGTTAACTATTTGATACTTAACATTCTCCACATTCTAAAACGAACAGAAATTATTCTGGATTGCGATAACACTGCCATCTCTATTGAGTGATTGAAAGGTCTGTCAACATGATTTTTTTTGGAGAGATGTTGGTGATCGGAGTGTGAAATTATTGGGGAAACTGGGCAAAAAAAGCTAGTCGACAAAACGACGTTAGTTTGAGTTCCTGAAGTTGCTACTGATCATCTTACGACCATTAACACACTTCAGTTACATAAGTAGCTTATTCGACTACCACCATGACTTTTAATAATGCTAGTATTTTATAAGCGGTATTTATAAAGAAAAAATGTGCTAAAATCTGTTTGTGCCAAATCGTTTGATAATTTGATGTGCTATCCTCATCTTCACAATGAGCAGTTGGAAAGAGTATACAGTAATGCACCTAGTCACGATGTGAAGTTCATTTTAGCAGACATGAATGCAAAAGTGGGGAACGAACAGGAATTCAGACCAATAATGGGGGGAAAGAGTGCACATGATGAATGCAACGATAACGGCTTCAGACTAGTAGACTTTGCAACCGGGAGGAATATAAAAATTAGTAGTACGTACTTCGAACATAAAAGAATCCATAAGACCACTTGGAAGTCACCTGATGGAGTAACGAACAACCAGATTGATCACGTGCTCATTGACCGGAGACATGGAAGTGATATTCTAAATGTACAAACATGTAGAGGAGCTGATGTAGACTCTGACCATTATTTGGTAATGGTTGAATATCAACAAAGACTGTTTACCCACAACAAGGAGCCACGAGCTCAACCATCACAGAAACTAGCAGCGAATAAACTAATAAATGATGATGAGGTCAGAGCGAACTATCAACATTGGTTGGAGGAAAGTATTAGAAGGATAACTCCCCAGGAGGACATCACACAACACTGGGAGGTAGTCAAAGAGTGTATTAAAAAGACAGCCGAGGAAAAATTGGGATATGAACCAAGAAATAGAAGACAGACATGGTTTGATGAGGAATGTAAAAGATGCACTGGAGAAGAGAAGAATAGCAAGGGAGAAGATGTTGCAACGTGACACTCGGGCTTCAAGAGAAGCATTCAACCGAGAGAGGAGGAATGCAAAACACATTTGCAGAAGAAAGAAAAGGGAAGAAGACAGGGGGAAACTTATTGAGATCGAAAATTGCAATAATCAGCGAGAAGTGAGGAAACTGTATCAAGGGCTAAAAGGGATAAAGAGAGGATTTGTACCTAGTACCACTTTATGCAAGTCAAAGGAAGGAGAGTTACATGGGGACCCGGTACAAATTTTGAACAGATGGGCCGAATACTTTTCTGAACTTCTGAATGAAGAGGCACGAACCTTTTGAGATAAGGGATGATAGTGAGGAAGAGGCGGAACCTACGGTGGCTGAAGTCAAGGTCGCCATTGCAAAGTTGAACAATCATAAGGCTGCAGGAGAGGACTCATTGTCAGGGGAGCTGTTTAAATATGGCGGAGAGCGGCTTGGAGAAGAGATGCACAAACTGGTTTCCAAAATCTGGAAACGAGAGATTATGCCTGAAGAGTGGAAAACAGCAGTTATAGTTCCCATACATAAGAAAGGAGACAAAGTAAGTTGTGCTAACTCTCTATTGAATGTATGATACAAAGTATTGTCTAAAATACTAGCAGAAAGGCTGAAATATAAAGTAGAAGCAGGCCTGGGAGAGTACCAGTGTGGGTTCAGGCAAAATAGATCAACGACTGACCAGATGTTCACGCTAAGGATGATTTTGGAGAAGTGCTATGAGTTTAATGTCACGCTGCACCAATTATTTATTGACTTTAGAGCCGCATATGACCAGATTTTGTGGCATCAATTGTACCGGGTCATGCAGGAGGACTTTCATGTACCTGCAAAGCTCATAAGATTGACGAGAATGACGTTGAGTGCATCGAATAGTAAAGTGTGGATAAGTGGTGAACTATCTAGCAGTTTTACTGTCGCCAGAGGCCTGAGACAAGGGGATTCTTTGTCGACTCTTTCATTCAATATGGCGCTGGAAGCTGTAGTGAGAAAATGTCCGATTAACCCTGGTGGGACTATCTTTAACAGCACATGTCAAAACCTGGCATTTGCGGATGACATAGACGTTGTGGCTACCCAGCAGGATAAACTGAAAGAAAACGTGGGCATTATCAGAGTGGAGGGAGCTAAAATGGGTCTTGAAGTTAGTGCTCCAAAAACGAAATATATGATCAACAGCAGAAGTGCGACTAGATGGAGAAATGTCCAAGAATTCAGTGGATTCGAAAGAGTGCAACAGTTCACGTATCTTGGGGGGATTGTGACCGAGAATAATGAATTAACAACAGAAATCCAGGCAAGAATAGCAAAATGAAACCGCTGTTATTATAGCTTTATAAGTGTCTTGAAATCTTCACTCATCTCAAGACGGTTGAAAATCCTGTTATACCAAACAATTATTCGGCCAACTGTAACTTATGGCTCGGAGACGTGGACCCTTACTGTGAAAAACCAAAATGCGTTGCTTATTTGGGAAAGGAAAATTTTACGGAGAATCTTGCGCCGTGCGTGAAAGATCAGAATGGAGAATAAGGACGAACGCTGAATTAGAAACACTCTATAACAGTCCATCCATTCTGAATGTTACAAAAGCGGGACGTCTAAGATGGTTAGGACATGTGGAGCGGATGGGAGACATAAGAGTGCCGAAAAAGGTCCTGAATACCAAACCTGAGGGATGCCGATCGCTCAGAAGACCGAGGAAGAGGTGGATGGATGACGTCGCAGCCGACCTCCGGAAACTCGGTGCTCGCAACTGGAAGGCAAAAGCGTCAAATCGGGACAGATGGAGATCTGACGTTGTTGTGGCGGCCAAGGTTCACCAAGGACTGTAGAGCCGGTGATGATGATCCTCATCTTCCCACGAATGAAAGTTTTGTATTACTATAGTGTTATCTAGCGACACAAAAAATGTAATCTTAAACGTTAGAGCCATTCTTGGAAAAAAATTGGTGTTTTGGTCACTATAACTACAGTTAGTTATGGGCTAATTTGGCCCGAACCCTTATTTTGGTTTCCTACGTTGATTCGCAGACTAAATATCAAATTGGAGCTGATTTAGCTTACCTGTTTCTTCTCAATCCTATCACAGACTATTTTCGGAATCAGAAAAGCTTTCGAAGTGTGAAAAAACAAAAACAAATTGAGTCAAAATAGTAAAAGTAAATTCGTAGTGAAGGCAGCTTACCTCAGTTGGGCTGGGGGGAAGAAAATGCAATTAATTGATTCAACACTAATCATTAAAAAACATCCACAAACCAGATCATTGAACTAAAACTAAAAACATGTCACTTAGCAACTCTAGAGAAGGACATGGCGACTATTCTATTCTTCAAACCAGCGACTGCACTCCATCTCATTTATCGGTATTTCGATGAAATAAATGATAATTCAAAAAAAGGTAAGACAGAATCAAGAACTATTCAACTAGTTTGCCTCATCGTAGCCTCGCATCGATTACTGGCCCAGCTTTATGATCAGGAATTCGTTTATTCCCTCGTTTAACAACCCCTTAGGTTTACTTCGGCGTTTACGACTATAAAACGCTGCAAATTATTACACAACGGTTTATTATTCTTTCGCACAGCTCGAAGCAGTCTTACATCTCCAGGAACGCTCCCATTCAATTTGGCAAGGCAAATATTAGTAAAAAAACAAAAAAAAAACGTGACTTGGCCACAATGGAACAACGAAAATTGAAATTTCCATGCGATGCTCAGCAATTGAGAGGACATTACGAATCAAACTTCAAGTGATACGGGAGGCACTACAGAAAAAGAAACGATCACGTTCAGCACAATGTCGATTGTACCTCAAATTTCTTCAGGGAATAGAATTTGGTTCTCTAACTCAGCTCTCGCTTGGAGTTCGAATGTCACTTGAAGCTTTCAGCCCACAACTTCCACTCTTGCAGCCCCAAACTGCATCCACTGAATGACACAAATTATTTCATTCTTTTCAAAGTGAGGCGTTCGTCTTCTAACTCGGTTTGATGCTGTGGTATGATAAACACGCAAGAAAAGGTGAAATAGTGACTGAATCGTACATATACAAAAACTTCAGTTTTATGTAACACAAATTTGGTTTAAAAAAAATAATGTACAGTAAAACGGAACACGCTCATTGAGAGTCACTCGAGGAACTACTGCTGGAATCACTCGACATAACTTCAACATCCTCGTTGTCTTTTGTATGGTTCCTTGTATCCATTGGTACCGTTCCTTGACCAACTGCCATATGGATTTCCCCCGACGGATGCCACGCAAATTGATTCTGTTGAGACGCCGGTGGTTCTGTAATTGGGAGACAAGCCGTTGATTAATACGAAGTAGACACTGTACATTGGCGACTTAATAATTACAGATGATATTAAAGTTGTAAAAGATGAATATAGTTGTCAGATGTGGTCAGTAGCCAAAAACCAGTTCCTTGGTTGGTTGTATTGATGAGGCATCCAGACACCTCATGTGAACTACTGATATGATTTATTACAACTATAGTACGGCAAAGATGATACTGTACTCACGCAACACCAGGTTTAAAGGCAGACGGTTGAACTAAAGGGGCATTTGAGGATTTAATTGACAACTTTGAGCATTTGATGTTAGTATCTGGACTCCTCAACATGATCGCCGCGCTTTAGCCAAATGTTGTTTGTTGTTTCCGTATTTGTAAAGTGATCACGTGCAAGTTATGTTGTAGGGGAAAAAACATACGAGTGCTAATTTCGAAACACTCAAAGGGTGCTAGAAGGTTCTTTATGGCAAGTGCCAAAGTATCGTTTTTAGGGCATACACACAGTTCTGGTCAGAAATTGAAGGTTTAAATATTATTCATTCGGAATAATACACATATATTTTCAGTCTGCAACATTTTTTTGCAACCTCCCTCAAAATTTGACACTTCACATTTTCATAGCATGGGGATTTCAAATCTACATCGCCCGGGCCATTTGGGATCAAGTTGTGCGGTGTGTGTCTGATCGGACAAGTCCTATGGTTGTTATAGGCAAAAAATGTTAAAAAATATCTGGTGCGTTGCAACACACAACTTTCCTTAGCTCTACTTCGATTCACTTTGTAGATGGCTAATTCTATTTAATCGATTCATTTATCACTCAGTTCCTTTGGAATTGGTCAAACAACACTTCACAGCAGCAGGAAGCGGTAGCGCCTAATGTTCTGGAATTTATTGTGCTGCTCGTACTCATTCCCGTACCATTATTGAGCAATTGGTACACAGATAATTAATGAGCCTGTAAACACGAATTTTTTGAAAAAGGATAGTAATTACTTTTGCAGAGTTATTGGGTTAGACTGGTAGTAAGCGAAACAGCGGTAGTTGAAATTCAGGAATTTCTGGAGTGAGCCCCATCTATTTCATGAGCGGTTTTAAACACCTCACCCTCTGGGTATTGAATTGGACTACAATAACAATTTTCTTTAACATTCTACCAACATTCCAGCGGAGTTTATAAGAAAAAACCGCGCTAAAAACGCTTTTCGTCGAACATTTTGATAATTTATTGTGCTGCTCTCGTCAGTTTCCTACAAATGGGAATTTTATGGTATAATTGCCTTATCAAAAGATATCAATATAAAAAATTTAATCAAAATCGTTATAGCCGTTTTGGAGAAAAAAATTTGGTGTTTTAATCACTATGCTAACTATAGTTAACTTTCGGTGGATTTTGTTCATACCCTTATTTTTGCGTCCCATAGTAACGTGTAGGCTGGAGATCAAATTTGAGGTGATTTGGCTCGGTCGTTTTCTCTAAAAACCGCTCTAAAATCGATTACGTCGAAAGTTTTGATAATTTATTGTGCTGCTCTCGTCATTTTCCCATAGGTGGGAATTTTATGGTATAGTTGCCTTATTGGAAGCTATCAATATAAAAGATTTAATCAAAATCGTTAGAGCCGTTTTTGAGAAAAAAAATATTTGGTGTTTTGATCACCATGATAACTATAGTTAACTTTCGGTGGATTTTGCTCATACCCTTATTTTGGCGTCCCATGGTGACCAGCGGGCGAGATATGAAGTTTGAGCTGATTTGATGCGGTGGTTTCCTCTTAAAATCGTTCACAGACAAACTTTAGTGACACACACACAGACCATTTTCCCAAATAGTGTTTTTCGGACTCAGGGGGGTCTGAAACGTAAAGATCTGAAGAAAACTCAAAATTTTTTTTCAGCCGATTACATAACTTTCTTTTCTACTTCGTAGAGCCAAGGAAAGTAAAAACCGAGAGGGTTCACGCTACAATAATTATTGTAGTCTCACAAACACTCTGTGTATGGTTGCAATTGGCCAATAGCTCCTATCCATATCAATTTCTAGGCAGCTTAGCGCTTTTGAGTCGAAGGCATCAAGGCCCCATCGTCCAAAAACACTTCCCCACTTCTCTCGTATCGACTTGACGCAAATTTTATTGTGGCATTTCCCTGTCTCTTTTGATTATCTAACCAGTAAACTCCCACCCTCAGATTTTAGTTAGTCACAACTCTATTCTGGTAGTAATGAAGTCCATTTCGCTCCACTCCACATTAAAGTTTCCCTTACCGCATCATACAACTTCTATCTCTCGCAACGAGTATTATGGTCAACTACACGCCTGAAGTAATTTTTAGGATACTTGTGGAGCAACGCTCCTCACTTATGAGGCAACATTCTCTGCAGCAATCCATAACTTACCTTGGTGGTGCCCCGATCTGTGCATATCTCCGAGATGAGAAGCTTGTTGCAACATATGTCCATTGAGTGGCATGTCCCCTGCAGCGTGACTGAGCCGCCCCAAGAAACCCAGTCGCATTTCCAAATCTGAAATTAAAAACTTTCAAAAATAGGCTCTTTTGACAGATTTAAATAAAACTAGTTAATTTGGAATTGAACTGACCAGTTGGATACGGCCTACGGGGATCTCCAGGTTGCCACGTCAGAGGAGCGCAAACCGCGTTAGATGCGCTGATTCGATGGGCGAATTTGATGAGATCTTCAGACGGAACTGGGCGCTTGTTAGCTCGAGTTATGGACTGCAACTTCTGTTTAGCTTGGTAAATGGCGGTTGCCTAAAATGGTACAAAATGGGTACATACGTGAATACAAAACAACGCGTGCATTCTTGTTAAACACGCCCAATTCTACATGAAATCGTGTTTTGTTATGAGAACAGTTCAAGTTGAGTAGCCAAATACTACAAACAGGACAATAAAAAGTGATGTTCAAGATTTTATGACTGACTTGATCCAGGAGCAACATTATGGGATGAGTAGTAACTCGAAGTTTCAATGATTCCTGGACATTTACACTTTGTCAAACCAGTTTAGAAGAGTATGCCATGAGCAAGTGTGAGTTGGCGTTCTTGTGTTGCAGAATAGGAATTAAGGTGAGCATGGGTCCATCGTACTGTGCTAGTAACTCTTTAATGTAGGAGTTCACCACTACTAAGTCCAATGGTAGAGTGCCTGCTATCACTTGGAGGGCCAAGCGCGAAGTTGTCCAATATGCTGGCAGGATGGCTAGTAAAACACCGCTGCATTGTCCTTGCTTTTTGTATGTCACTTGGGGATGACGCAATCCACCACATGACTGCAGCATATTGTACAATTGGCGAAAATACAGCTGTGTCGCGCCCAACGTGATGCTTCACAACAGGGATCTATAACTTGCATATGCGTATAACCTTATTCTAGCATTCCCTGTTTATTGGCTATTGTACTGGTTTGTTTTCTTATTAGATGTTCCTAAACCCTCGACGAGGGTTTTATCAGTCAATCGGCCCATTTGAGACTATAGTCCCTACCTTCTTCAACATTATTGTTACTTAAGCTGAAATCGATCCCTTACTGTGCCTTCCTTTCCAGCTTGCACTCGTGCAACAAAAGTCTGTACTTTTTTCAGGAGAAAAACAGCGAGGAGCTTCACGCTGTGATGGCTACTAAATCGACAAAACCTGTGTGTGGTCTGCATATGTGTAGTTAGGTAAGAGGGACTACTGGGACGAATGAGCTCGTTGTTTTTTTGTAGGTGATTTTTAAAAGGAAAAATAAGGTTATGAGCAACTTAGCTGTTAATAAACCACGATACTACTTCCGTGTGCATCGTTATAAAGTTTTTTGTTCATTGATATGCACGTTCATGTTATGCAAACAAATCGTTTTCATTCCCTTCGAGAAATTTTTCCTTTTTTTTCCTTTTGTACTACTGCTTTGTAGCATATCCAACTATGTAATAAGCGAAGATTTTTTTACAAGTTTGTGGAAAACGGCTCTAACGATTTTGATTATACTTTCAAAGTATTTTCTAATGATCAGCACTTCACTTTAGTTCTGTTTAAATAACTCTGTGCACCTTCTGACACTCACTTTACAAAGGTTGAAGGGCAGGAGGATGTTAGAACGCAACCACAGTGCCCTAGAGTGGTCGTTTAGAAGTCAAAGGACCTCATACCGCAGAGATGAAAAACTAAATCCACTTGATTGCCTTTTGAAGAACGAAATGGTAAAAAAAAGTTAGGCTTTTCTCTTCACGCTTAATCACGTCTAACTGTGCTCTCTACACACAGCAAGGGTCTTTAACGATTTTGCCACGCCCACAGAATCACAAATACCACTTCAAAACTCACCAATATTTGTTCGGCTTCTTTCAATTGGCGCTGAAGATGTTGAATGTCCTGATCCAATTTATCAACTTCGGCCCGCAAAAGATCCATTTTCTGATTTATTTTGGCTTGTTCGGCGGCCAATTTCAAAGTTTCCTTCAATTCGTCATCTTTGGCGACTAGCAGTTCGGTCAAAAGAATTTGATCACCACCGCAGAGTTTTTGGTGTTTCATAGCGATGCAATTTTCGATAATTTCCCTGAAACAACCCAAATAGTATGATTGAAGTTGAGAGGTGGTGAGAGGGCGGGGGTTGGGGCGGACGACAATATTAGCTAAATTGGCTCACACACCTCCTCACCCCAAGTTAAATTCAGTGAAGTGATACAAATACAACAGATTTTTAGATAAATGGTTTTAAGAGCAAAATATAAGCATGAAATGGTATATATTACCCACTGCTAAATTTCGTTCACCTACCGTAAATAACTAATAAACGTAATATAATAAATATAATATGACAATAGAACCATTGCAAAAGAATAATACGTAATAATCAGGCATGATCAATAATAATTCGTAATAAGTAAATATTATGTCAGAATATAATAAGATGCTGATAAAATAACATCATAAATACACCCCTCACAGGGAACATAAAACAACATTTATGACACGGCATGGCATCAACTCGTTTTTACAGAAAAGTTTACACAAACCTAAACGTGGGCTAAATTGGCACCTCACTCAACTTTCCTCGCTAACACTATTTTTTACTTTCCTTAGCCATCCGCAGATGTAGGGAAAGTAACGAAATCTACACGTTTTCAACGGTTCAAACCCGGAAAACACCATTTGAGTCATCGTGAGTAAGCAGTCGTGATAGTTCTTGGTTGAACCAAAACAGCTCAAATTTGATATCCAACCTGCAGCTCAGCATGGAACTCCGAAATAGGGATTTAGGCAAAATCAGTCACAAATTGACTATGGTTGTCATAGTGATCAAAACACCACACACTTTTTCTCCTAAAAACAACTCATGGCTTAGACAACAATTGTTGCATAGACAGTTCCAGATAGTATAATGGTAACATAAAATTTTCATCGGCGGAATATGACAAGAGCAGCACAATAAATCATCAAAAATGTCGACAAACGACATTTTTAGTTCAATTTCTGCGGTATTATACTGGTTCTTTAAAACTTGAATAGTGATGGTATTTCAATATGCAACCTACGATAGAAGATTAATAGGGACCATAAGCTAATTAGTGTCGTTTCTTTCAGCGTTTCTGTTATAATCAAAATCATGTTGACTGCACCATAGATGTCGTGACAGATAAAGGGGCGACTAAATAAATCCCAAACGTTAACGAGTTAACATTAACCGAGTGTAGAGTACATCGAATTAATCCCTAGAGAGATACGGAGATGGAGATTCATGAGGCTGCTAAAACTGTTGTGATCCGTCGCAACAGATATTTTGACCTATTTCCAATCAATCACAAACATTAGCCCCTCAGTTCGTTCTGGTGGTTAATCTCGGGGCTGCCAGGGGTTGTGTAGTGCTCCGATACCATCCTGCTACACAGGTATACATGTTATCTCCCCTCAAACTTCTATTCGAATTAGCTATGAACCGAGCAACCAATTACACGCCTGATATACCTATTTCCTTACTTTCTATTATATTCATTTGAAGCCTTACGAACGACATCACAACAAGCATATAAACGAGAACTTACTTGGAAATGAGAGTAATATCGTCTAATATAGACAGCAGGAGTTCACCTGTGCTGATATTGCTCGAAGGGCGAGCCATATCACTACTTCTTCTACCCACTTTATCAACAAAACAATTCTAAATTTGAAACGCACGCTGTTAAAACTACATGGTGAACAAAATGACCGAAGTTATTCCGAAACATTATGAAGAAAGGAGCTTTCGTAACAGCCCCTGTGGTGTACACAGTACGTAAATCATGGAAAGCGCCCTATGTTAACTCGCGCGCATTGAAGTTGGTTTCCCTTAATGTCTCAACAGTCTGGAAAGGCACTTATATATCAATAACACACCCGGCAAACTATAAGTACGTCCTAAGCATCTAACGTAACATTTGAGTTGAACACCCAGACGCGATCCGTGATGTTTTACAACTGCGGGAGGTTACGTATTCGAGTGCGGTTAGAGAAGGAATACGCAAACTCTTCTCTAAGCCAGCGACCAATTGTTAGACCGCTGCGCTTTCAAAGGCAAACCTTAGAGGCTGCCTCAATGGTGACTAAAAACACTCAATTGTGTCTGTAGTATTATTCGTTTTATTTGAACCGCGCACGAAATTACACTGTTAAAGTACTTGAATAAGTGAATAAGGTCTGTTGGTAGACATGTGGGTAGTAGAGATTAGTATCTAATTTGTAGTAATCACGAGAATTAAGGGGGAGAGGATTGACGAGGAACAATAAATAAAAATTCCAAAGTAGTGGTATATGTAAATGGCATGGTCCTAAAGATCTATGAAGAAAACGTATATGTTGGAACTGCAATTAACTCATTCGACTACTACGCCCTACATGAACAGCATGCTTTAAGTAAATCATGATATCACACTCCCTCCAGCAGAAAACGTTTTTTCAGGTCACAGTATGAGGTTTTAAGGTCATCCAGACTTTTGGCGTACTTTCCCGAGGAAAGCCAATGAAAAGGGAAATAATGACAGAGTAGTGATTATTGGAGAAATGCATAAAAGGAAAGAGGACAAATAGAATGGTCCGTAGCGGCAAGTGAAGAGGATGAATACACTAAGCCAGAAAAGTGGTATGCAGTAGACCTCTTTTATTGAGGGAAGAAGAAGGATATTGAAAATTGAAGGCAGATGGAGTGTGAAGTAAAGAAAATGGGGTTCTGGGTCACAGGGAAGCGTAAAAAAAGTAACTGAAGTACTGAAGAAAATGACTGATGGGGTGGGGGTTGTGGGGAAAAGCGTCTCTCCTATTCCTCACAAAATAGGGTTTTAAATTAAACGTAAAATAAAGAACACCTTTTCATCTCCGATCTCAAAACTCAACCCTTTTATTTCCTCGCGACGCTGCTCATCGTCTCAAATCAGCTGATGACTCAGAACACAACAAACACAAACAAACAACACAACAACAACACACAACACAAAAACACAAACATAATAATTGGCTGAACGTGAAATTTTTCTCGCCTACTTGGCGACAGGGGTGGGGGAATAGAGAGAAGGAGAGAGAGAGTGAGAGATTAGGTCAGCGTTAAAATGCTCGCATATTAACCATTTGGCTCTCTCAAAAAAGAAAAATCAGCATTCAGTGATTAATTCATTTAATAAATTGTTCACTGATTCATAATTTGTCACTACGATTCATTATTTTTAAAAGAGGCTTTACTGTGACACGTAAATAGCTTTTTCAGTGCGCAAAGTCATCACCTGTTTGAAGAGTTAAATGAAATGTAGGGGTGAAACAAAGAACAAGGACCGCTGTCACCGCTTCCTCTAGTATGGCAATATATCGATATATCATGACCGAGGTCAGGTTATCGATATGCTCGACATCGTAGGCTCTGTAGGAAATTAAAAATAACGACAGCTGTACGATTATGCCAATTATTGAATGTTCAATATGTAATAACCCGTTACATAATTATTTTAAATGAACAAAGACTTTGAAAAGGAGTTAATTCAATGAAATTAAGAATGGGTATATGAAATAACATATTTATTTGATGATGATCTAACGAGGGAATTTCTGAAGGATGTGGTACAGGTGTACCAAGTGAACAGTAGAGAAGAGGAAGCATCCGGCAGTTCTTCGCCAGGGATTCCTTAGAACCTGTAAGTACAGTATAACATTGTTCCTACTTTCGTTAAATGTAAGTTTTCGCCAATCCCTTAGTTATACCCGTTCTCAATTTCATTGGATTAACTCTTTTTCATAGTCCTTGTACATTTAAAATAATTATATAATGGGTTATTACATAATGAACATTAAATAATTGGCATAATCGTACAGCTGTCGTTATTTCTAATTTCAAACATGGCGCCAGAGCCTATGATGTCGGGCATATCGATAACCTGACCATTTTACCAAAATGTAGTTCAAACTTAAAGGTTGATGAACACCTCTAATTACGTCATAGAACACTGAACGCTAATGATCTAACTACACAATGGTGGCTCTATAACCATTGTTGGCCGTACGAGAAAGAGGGCAATAAAAACTTGAATTGAGTTACGCTTGGAATAGAAGATTGTATAAATACACTGAATTATGAATGGCTGTGAGTACGAATGCCTAAGAAAGGAGAGTGACCTAAGAGTGAGGGGTGAACATTTTGGAAGACTCGAGCACAAAACCCGTTGTCGACTTCAGAAATAATCCTCGAAGCCTTTTGTTAGCAGCAGATGCTAATTGAACTCCCAATAGGTAACGCCAAACCCTGTGCGTAGGGGCTTCCTAGTTAGGGCCAAGGAAAACGAACTAATCCATCTAGAGCTGAGCTAAACAGCCATTATGAGGGATTCTCGAGAAAGCAATCTTCCACCATCAAATCAATTGTCCATATGCACCCCTGCTTCCATTTTTTTTTTTTTAGCTATTTAGTAAAAAGCTCTTAAGAAGTTTGTCAATGCTTGCAGACGTCCGGTCGATGAAGTTCTTATGTCGCCGTGGGAGGACTCAAATAAAGGGAATTTCAGTGCCCAGCAACCCGATGAATAAGAAGTCAAGATCACATTATGAAATGTGTGAACGAGTCGGAAGTCAATCTGGACCCACGGTTAGTACGACCTTCCAATCAATCTAGCTTAGAGTGTCTCTTAGGGTTGAAAAAGACCATCAGATACAGAGAACAGCAGTTGGAAAAGATGAACCATTCTGCTTGATCGCAAGACGCTCAAGTGTAAATGGTCTGCCGCCCACGGCCTGTAAGGCGCCTGATTAATTCATCGCCCCCAGTTTAACAAAGTGCACGCTACAAATAACGAATAACTCAAAGAATATGGTTTCGCGCACCGATGTGAAGCATCGAGAAATTTTTCGGCGTTGAGTTATTTACGTAATCTGATCTTCCAGTTGCAACATTCAGTATTCGGAATTTATTACGAGAGATACTTAAAACCTTCGATCGTAGAGAACTATTTCTATTGAGTAAATTTGAAATGCACAGGCGACTCTGGAAACTTTTTTATCTTCCTCGGCCTTGTACTTTTTAATGAGCCGTAGATCATTTATTTATTTCACAAAAAGGGGAAAGGCGTGAACCACAGATTGCATTATTAATTGTTAATCGTATTCAGGTGACAGTGAGTGAAGATGGCTGTTTTTTTCCATTTAAATTTTGTGTTTTATTAATGCCCAGAGAAAGTAGGGGCCGTTCACTACGGATTCTTCTGGCATATTCTCTCACTGCTTTTTCGATCAGTGATGTCCCACACAAATTTGAGGCTTATGTCGAAACGAGTACCAACACAGCCACGAATGATATGCTAAGAAACGTAAATAATGCGAGTTCATCACGAACTCGCCAATTTATGCCAAAAAAACTAGTACTCATTCATTGCTTCGATGCTCCGAATATATAAATATCGAAAATCCAGATCAACCACTTCCGCGGAAGGGCTTCAGGACGAGACTTAACTATAATTAGTTCTTCGTCGTCAAAATCCTACTATTCGCAAATAGTTCACGACCCTGTTTTTAGGTCATTCCAGGATCTCGCTGCGTCTAGTGGCCCGTCTAGCCGATGTAAATATAGAATTCTCGACGCCACGACTCTTCACTTCGTCACCTTTTCAACCTCGGCTCATCAACCGGGTCAACACAAGTACAACTCCATCAATCCCTTGTCCAACGACTACTGCAGTATCGACAATTCATGACCGCCCAATGGTACCATACTAAAGCTCAGCTTGCAGCTGTTTTCAGCTGTAAAAATAAATGGTGTGAAGTATCAATTCCTGTAAAATCAATAGCCCGCTATGCATGAACACAGGAGGTGGCAAGACTGCTTAAAAAAAGGTGGGAAAAATACGACTAAGCTCAGAGAGCGATATCTCTTCGTCAGACAGAAGAGACGCTGATGTGGAAAGTGATTGAATGATAGTTTATTTATCCATAGCCTGGATATTCGTTATTGTTATTACCTTCGCGGATGCAACCACCAGGAAAGGAAAGATTGAAGGGAAACTTAAAAAAAAAGGGTAATCAAACATTAATCTATTTCTGTTCTATTAAAATGCATGTTTCAATAGACGATATTTAATGGTAATAATAATAAGTATTTTAATCTTTGTCTCAGGTCATCATAGACTGATAATATTTTGAGTAATTTATCTGCAAATACCCCAACTTTGCACTACAGGTCAGAGATCGACATTATCATTGAAAACTTTGCACCCAGAGCATGGAAGGATCATGTGCATAGTATGTTATTGTATCTTGTCAACATTGTAGTCAATGGTCAATGTCACGGAATCCTCAAAGCCTTGTTTTTAACTCGAGTGGGTGTATGAAGCAAGAACTGTGTTACGCGCAGGCCAAATTAGTTGAAATCTGGAGCCTGCAACTTCTCACACTAGCCTCTAACGGAAAGTCCTTATGCATCGAGTCCGACTCTTTCTGGCCTAAAGCCCTTTGTCTGTAGGCGTGAGAAAGTCTGGCATTCGGTTATTTTTTAAGCTGACAACAGGCTTTCCCTTTTAGACTTCCCAAAATATCTACTTGCCACCGCTCAATGTACTCATACGAAATACACTTGCCACCTTTTAGTTTACCTCCTCTCCAACTCACAACTCTTCCCAGACCCAGCCCAAAACATCACTTGCCTCTCAGCTCTTGCACTGCTCACCATTCTATCACTCGCTCTCCGCTCCCATTTCTCTCAACCAGTTCACTTATTCAGAATCCCCTTGTGTGGCTAAAATTTTATCTCACGCCCATTTGCTATTCTATCATGCGAAGTGTTTATACCGTCCTTTTTCCTGCTCACCACACTCATCCGCATTTATTTCCTCCTCTAATAAAGTTCATGTAATTTCTGAGTCTGGAAAATCAACGTGGCCACTTGGAGCATTCATCTCTTTTTGATCTTCAACCACCCAAGTTCAGCTCAAAATCGCTTTTTAGTTTTAGCCCAAATCGCTAAACCGTTAATGCCACGAAAAGCAGCATCAACACATCAGTCGCAGTGACCTGTTTGTCTCAGCACGGATATAGAGGAATAAGGATACAGATGGGTCGAGTGCACTTTCCTTGGTTCTACGTGGTAGGAGTATGCAATCGGCTGAAAAAATAATATTTGAGTTTTTTAAACATAATTCTGTTTAAATAACTTCTGAGTCAGAAAAACACAATTTTTCTGTAAATTTGGTGAAACGTAACATACCGTTTTACGTAGAAACTTAAAGTATTTGAAGTTAAATCGTCAGCATACAAATATATTAATACATATTATAAATAAGTAAAAATAAAGAAATAAACCCAGTGAGTTTCAGATTTAGACTGGGGATCTGCGTGCATTACGTTCATTCCGGGGTTTTTCGTGGCACCAAGGACCTAGAGGTAGTCTCCCTCACTTTTAAACAGTTTTGAGCTCTGAGTCGAGAGCTTTAAGTATGTTAAGCTCATCAGCTAGAAACAGTTATCAAGTATCTTCTGGTGTTCATGAGAAAGTTCGGTGGTTGTTGAATCGCAGGTCTCTAGACTCACTCTAACTCTCGCACGCAGTTTCTAGACAGGCTGGTAGCTGCACCACCTTCCAAAATCAAACCACGCACTTTGAGTCAAACAACGGGCAAAAGTTTTTGCAGTCAGAAGACTTGAAGATCGGAAGAAAAGGCGCGAAATCAGTTTTTTTCTCAAGCGATTTTCCTTTCTACTTCGTAGAGGTGTGACAAATAAAAACGTCGCCCCGGGGAACACCAGGTCATTCAATGTGAGGTCTCCTAATCGTTGAATTTTAAAGGCAACAGAAGGTCGACCCGTTGAGAAGTCAATTCCGTGTCAAGACGTTGTCAGACAGTCAGAACAATTGAGTTTAAACGCACAGGGAACGAACTCGACTTTATCGAAAAGGTAAGAAAAGAGAAGAAACGAAGTCATCGAGCCGCTTGGTCGGACGCAGATCCTTAGTTGCTGTACGTGCTCAGCTCAGGCCGTTCGAGCATCGGCTTCTTTTTTATGTCATAGTTTGTTGTTAGTGGAACGACGGTCGGCTACGATTGTCAAGTGGCTTTGGCTCGTTGGTTTTTCGCCGACAGAGTCGCAGAACGACGCAAATCCTCAACCCTCGACTTGAAGCTTGAAACGGACGCAGAACAGCCCACTTCTCGGACAGCATCCTTCGGGACACGTCCTTTCGTCCAGACGTCTCTCTTCACAGCTGCCAACTTTCAGAGCTGATCGAGTTAGGTGTTCGCATACCTTCTCCATAACAATAAGGAACACGTTGCTAACTCGCGAAAAAATAAATCGGGAGCGAAGCACCTACACAACTTTCCGCCACCCCCGCACATTCGCCTGTAATCGCATATAAGGGCGCTGTATCTTCGTTCAACGCATTTTTATGGAAACATTTATTCAGAAGAAAATGTAGGTAATATTTAGCTGTATTTGTGGAGAACAGTTCCAGGTTGCTGGAAGACACTTCGCTAAGTTGACTAAGTATACTTAACCATTTATAAACGAAAATTCAAAAATATTTTAATAAATTCAGACAGATAACGATTAATTAAAATAACAATATTCTCGGATGTAGACCAAACAAGAACTGAATTATATTTTAAAATGTAAACATCAACAATCTAACTAGGTAACAAGTGGCTTGGTCTTCGTTCTCTTCAAAAAAAGGAGTTAGCTGATGAATGTGGATCGCTCGTCTAGAACCGCGAGGTACAGCTATCCTAATCACAACGTCGGTTATAATCTTCGGAACCTTGCAAGGAAACCCAAGGCGATTGCAAATTAGGATTCAATCCTACTCTTCGTCGAGGCCAATAGTACCACACTCTATCACCTGGTTGAAACTTAGGGTTATCGCTAGCTTTGGCGTCATAATGCCTTTTGTTGTTCACTGTAGCTTTTTGTATTTGCTTTTTAGCCAACTGGTGAACGGCTTGCAACTTTTGTTGTAGCTCTTGTGCACAGCCTAGCCTTGTTCCGATGCTCGATAGGCCAGCAAGATGCAAGGAAGCCAGCGATCCCAATCTCTCTAGTTGTCAGTAACAACTTTAGCCAAAAGGTTCCACGAAGTTCTGTTGAATCGCTCAACAAGACCGTTGCTTTGAAGACGAAGAGGAGTTGTACGAGTTTTTCGAATGCAAAGCAAATCCATCACGCTTTGAAAAACAGCACCTTCAAAACATCTTCCTTGATTGGAGAGTACTTCGCGAGGCATGCAAAATCGTGAAACGACAGTCTCTACTAGTCCTCTAGCTAATGTATCTGCCGTAATGTCTTTGATGGGGAAGGCTTCGGGCCACTTGGTGAAATGGAACGACGATATGTCTATTGCCTTCATTGGTGACGGAGGGGACCTACAATGTCAAAAACTTTTCGAAAGGAGCACTTAGAGTCTGCATTTGCATGGGAGGTCGTCTTTTCATGCGTTTATCTCCTCGACGTCCACAAACATTGCACAAAGCGCAAAACTTCTTCACTGCCCTTTGCAATCCTGGCCAGTAGAAATGTTTTCTAATTTCTGCCAGAGTTCTTCGGAATCCAAAATGACCGAAGTTGCGAGCAATTTCTAGTATCTCTTTCTGATCCATCGGTGGGACAAGGATTAAGTTGGAAGCAGCATTATTATTCTTCCGCTGTCGAATCAAAACACCATCCACAAGACAAAGACGATTGAATTGAGCCCACACCGATCTAGTCATTTCATCAGTTTCTTCTCTCCTTTTTTTACTCAACCACGAACTTGTGCATGTACAGGGTCAGACAACTGTATTTCTCCCCAATTCTTGGCTGAGCGTTCCAGAACAACTCTATTGGCGTTTTCTACTTCTAGTTGCTTCAACTCTTGTTTCGTGCAATGCGCAAAGTTGGATGCCTCACATGGTCGTCTTGAAAGAGCGTCTGCGTTGAGGTGGTTTCTCCCAGATCGATGTTCAACTCGAAACTTGTATGGTGCCAATATTTGCAGCCAATGGGCCAGTTACCCATCTGGATGTTTGAATGATCTGGTTCTTTTGAACTTGGTCAAACAACACTTCACGGCAGCAGAAAGCGGTAGAGCTTACAGTTCCAGAATTTATTGTGCTGCTCGTACTCATTCCCGGACCATTATCGACTAATTGGTACACAGAGAATGAATGAGGTATTTTTTGAAGAGGATAGTCGATCACTTTTGCAGAGTTAGTGGGTAAAAATGTTTAAAATTGGTAGTAAGTGAAACGGCGATAGTTGACATTTCGGAATGTCTGGAGTGAACCACTTATATCTTATGAGCGTGCTTAGGTATTGGATTGGACTACTACAACAATTTAAAAAAAAAAAGAAATCGCGCTAAAACCGATTTTCGCCGAGACGTTTGGTAATTTATTGCGCTGCTAGTAATTTTCACACAAATGGGAATTTTATGGTATAGTTGCCATATTGGGAGCTATCAATCTAAAAAATTTAATCAAAATCGTTAGAGCCGTTTCTGAGAAAAAAAAGTGGTGTTTTGATCACTAATATAACCAGCAAATTAAGAACCTCGGTTTTCGACCATTTTCTCGGCGAAGCGATTGAAATGAAGAAAAATGAATAAGGAAGTACAATGCTTCGGAAGATACGTTCACAGGTATTTCATTGGTTCATATTGCAGCAATATTTGAGAACGCTAAATGATCCTACGTAGAGTAACTGTTTACACTTTAGTTGAGAAATCAGGCGAAGAAGGGAACATTTTTCGATTTACGAGAAATTGAGAGAGCCTGTTTTACAACATACGAGCCTGAATCATTCTTAAGGATTGACCAACTTCCTCCATTTCACAGTGCGCCGCTTGTTTAATCGAACGTTAATAATCAATCCGTATATGGAAGTTGGCGTTTTATGCGGTATTTTAGCAATTCAGGATTACGTTGTTGGTATTTTTTCTCGATGGCGCGACTGAGGTGAAGAAAATTGAATAACGAATTATGGGGCCCCGAGAATGTATTCACAGGCATTTCGATGGTTCATGTTACAGCTACATTTAGGAATGTTAAAAGATTTCGTAACTATGTGCACGTTTCTTGAGAAATTAGGCGGCGATGGGTACAAATCTAGGTACTAACCTTTGTCGATTTACGGAGTCCATTGAAAGGGTCCTTCTCAGAACGTACGAGACTCAATCGTTGAGGACTCATTGACTAACTTGACTAACTTTCAGTACTGACTTAACGGCCAGACGATGATGTCTTTACATCGGAAGCGCTCGCCCACAGTATCTCACCAGCCAGAGGAGACGGACTCACCCAACAGGTACGTTAACTTTAGTAACTTTTTCCTCTTCACGATGCGGCGGGCCTCAGCATTTGTACGTTAATATTCGGTTCACCAGTATTCTTCAGTACTTTTCGGGAAATGAAGAGAGCCGCTTAATAAATTATCAACAATTTCGAAGAAAACCGGTTTAGCGGAGTTTTTTCCAAATTACTTTTCCTTATATGGTACTAGTCCCCTCCCCACGTGTGTGCAGCGGCAAGCGTTTAGCATTGCTCATAACATAATTATTAGTAACCTCATACACTTCGTAATTTAAACAACTGCCGTTTTATTTACTAGCATTTTTCTCACATACTGTTTTAAAAATCGTGTTGGCAGTCTCATGAATCACCTATGTACTAATTATCCAACATGCGACGACTTTATATTAGGCAACTTAATAAATTCCGAAACATTAAGCGTCGACGCTTTCTATGTACAACTTCCAAATCAAGGTAAATAAAACTGAGTGAAAAATTAGGTAGATGGCTGGAGGATTTAAAGTCAGCGCCAGGTTGATTAAATAAACAGTCTCTCTCTCTCTCTCTCTCTCTCTCTCTCTCTCTCTCTCTCTCTCTCACCCTCTCTCACCCTCTCTCTCTCTCTCTCTCTCTCTCTCTCTCACCCCCCCTCTCACTCTCTCTCTCTCTTTCTCTCTTTCTTTACCTCTTTACTCTCTCGCCTTATTATATGTACAGTGTGTCAGTTATGTGTGATCTCAACACAACCTGACGTGTCAAGATGCAGAAAGCCTTAAATAGTTCCATTAGATATATTTTGAATCTGAAATATGATGATAGAATTCACGATAAATTTGAAAAACAACAAACACTCAAAATTGACGAAATAGTATAATACTCTTTGCTAGCAAAAATTACTTCCACTAAAAAACAACCATATCTTGCGCGACAATATTTAAAATTTTCACAAATTCATAATTTAGAAACCAGAAACGAGTTCTTAAATTATCGTTTACCACAATGTCGTACTACCGCCTATAGATCGTCATTCATCGCACAAAGCATTCCATATTATTACGGACTCTCATCAGAATTAAAACAAACTAAAAAGTCATTCAACGTTCAAGAAACGTGTAAGAGAACCTTTGCTATCTCTTTACTAAATTTCTCAAAATTCTCTAAATTCATGACATGGCAGGCAATGTAATTTACATAACACTGGTCAACAATGAAATTGTTTCGGGATTAAAAATATTCAATTCTTACGTATTTTCACCCGCTGAGTTGAAAAATCAACATAAAAACCACGTATTAGCTTTTATTTTTGAGATACAGAGGCACGTCATTTTATATAGTGTATATTTACACTAATTGAGAAATTTTGTTTTCCGAAGTTGGCACACCTGCCAACTGACAAAACAAAGAGTTCTACAGCTTTTTAGAGGTTATATCTAACTACTACTGTAAGTGCTGTAATAACAGTGAGCTTCTGTGATTTCTGTTGTTTTGTTTATAGGATTTATTGATTTGAAGTGATTTTAATGAGTACACGTTTTTTTACTAAAAATGCCTCGAAATTGTGTGAACCTAGTGACTAACTTTTGTTACATTCGTGAAAAAATAACATTTTCGTCACAAAACGCAATCTGACGCTTATTGTTAGGACTGCCTATCACCATTATATGGTATGAAGGTAGGTGATCAAGATAAGTCGTGGGCTCCACATATATATTTTAACTCTTGTTCGGTTACTTAACGAGAATGGTTGAAAAAACAAAAAACGATCCATGCCTTTTGCTGTACCTATGGTTTGGCGGGAGCCTACAAACCATATAAATGACTGCTACTTCTGCTAGACTCCACCTGTTAAGTCTGGATTGTCAATGAAGAAAAGAGGAACAATTCAATACCCAAATATACCTTCTGCTATTCACCCTATTCTTCATTCGAATAGTTTACCAGTATCTATTCCACCCCACAGTTATGAAATTGAAGAAGAAAATGAAGATAGTAGTGAAAAATAACTTAGTGAGCCTTGCACATCTCATGATCCTGATTTTGAGGAAACAGATGATAAACCACACTGACTGAGTCAAGCGGAATTGAGAGATCTCATTCGAGTCCATGATGTGTGAAAGGATAAGGCAGAACTCCTAGGGTCCAGACTACAGCAATGGAACCGTCTACAACGTGATTGTCAGGGTGTCACATTACTGACAGTGTCAGAAGGATCTGATTCCTTGTTTTTGTGAAGAAAAACAATGTTGTTGTTTGTTGCAATGTTAATGGCTTGATGAAATGTTTGAATTTGAACCATGATCTTACTGAATGGAGACTTTTCATAGACTCATCTAAGCTTACTTTGAAAGCTGTATTATTGCACAACGGTAACCGTCTTCCTTCTATTCCCGTTGGCCATGCAGTTCATATGAAAGAGACTTATGAAAACATGAAAGCCCTCCTCGAATCAATAAAATACGCTGAACAGAAGTGGAAGATCTGTGATGATCTAAAGGTCACCGCTATACTCTTGAGAATGCAACTAGGGTACACAAGTACTGCTGCTTTTTATGTATGTGGGACAGTAGGGATAGGAAGTCACACTACATTCAAGCAGACCGGCCTGCAAGAAATCTTAACTCCAACGAAAAAAATGTTGTTGGCAATCCTCTTGTTGATCCGAAAGACATTTTCCTTCCACCACTACACATAAAAATTGGTTTGATGAAAAACTTTGTCAAATGCATGAACAAAGAGGGAGAGACATTCAGGTATTTGATAGAAAAATTTTCTACATTAAGAGACGCAAAAGTTAAGGAAGGAGTATTTGTTGGGCCACAAATTCGACTACTTGTAAAAGATCCTACGTTTGAACAGGTTTTGGAGGGGAAAGAAAAGGAAGCTTGGGATTCTTTCAAAGCAGTTCTTCATGGTTTTTGGGGAACAAGAGAGATGAAAACTATGTTCATTTGGTGACAAAACTTCTACAAAAATACCGTCAGCTTGGATGCAACATGTCACTTAAAATACATTTTTTTCACTCCCACCTAGACTTTTTCCCTCCTAGTTGTGGAGCTGTGAGTGATGAACATGGAGAACGATTCCATCAGGATATTTCTCAAATGGAGAGACGATATCAGGGTCGTTGGAATGAAGCAATGCTTGGGGATTACTGTTGGACTGTGTATAAGGATGCTCCAGAACTCACTTACAAGAGACAAGTCAAAAGACAGCAAAGTCACGAAGCAATCACATAATGTTCTTGAAATCCAACCTGCCAGGTATTCAAACATCAATTTGAAACTTTTAGAAGACTGTAAATGAAGTTTTTAAAAATCTAAATGACCTTTCACAATTGTTAGCTGATACTTAAAAACGTATAGTTTTGCCTCGATTGGTTAATATCACATGTTTTGACCCATTGTGTATCACATAAACTAGAGCTAATAAAATTTTTCATTGTCATATTCGTTTTTCTCACCTCCAAAATTAGTAATATTTCACTGATAAAGTAAAGGAAACATTCAAAAAATATTTTTTTGTGTACCAGCCATTTATGTTGGAGCGTCACTCTGCTGATTTCAGCTGCTCCTCCAATAAACCGCTACCTGACTTAGTGGCGTTCATGTGTTAAGCGTCTTCGCTAGTTCGTTCGTTCTCCTTCGCTCTGTAATATGTCGTTTATGTTTGT
The DNA here is from genome assembly GCA_020466155.1 of Pachypeltis micranthus. Taxonomy (NCBI): domain Eukaryota; kingdom Metazoa; phylum Arthropoda; class Insecta; order Hemiptera; family Miridae; genus Pachypeltis; species Pachypeltis micranthus. The sequence continues at coordinate 34,232,520 of CM035773.1, forward strand.
TCTCTTAATAAAATTATCGTTCCCGACCCGTTTTTATCCATTTCGCCTACTGCGTTTAAGCTTCTGCTTAAAAAATTATAGTATATCTGAATTTTTTTGAGAAGAAAATAATAAAAACAGAATAATGAAATATGAATAATATGAAGAAACGAAAACTGTTGACGCATTTGTATTTATCTGTTAAATTTTGAAATTTCTGGTTAGGTGTAAGTATGGTCGCGTACGACCGAATCTCGTCAGATCACCAAATCACTCTCTCTCTCAAAATCTTCCAACTGCTTTGGAGCCTGAGATCGGCACTTTGTGCCTGTGCCCTAAATGAGGAGGTCGTTACGAATCAGAGTACAATGACTTCGTTACTGACAACTAGAAATTCGTGAATTAATCTGCGGGTCTAAGCAATTGAGACCTACAGTCAAAATGCTGCTGTCACTCCGTACAAAGAGAACAGAACTCGAGGCGACTGACCCAAAGATGACGTCGCAAGTCAACGACTAGGCGTTGGAAACATTTCGCGGAAACCGTTCGGCAGGAAAACAATCGAAGGTCTTCAACTTTTGGCGTTGGCTACCGCCGAGTCGAAACGAGGCGCTGATTTAACAAGTTCGGCGCGCGGGCACAACTTTTGAACCCACATTGTTCATCTCAAGCGATGCCCAAAATCGCGGGAAATCTTCCGAAAGGGTTCGACGTCTCGGGTTAACAACCTTTTTACGAAAGCTTTTATAGCGGCTTAGGAAGATCCGCAAAAACCAAACGGCAGCAACGACGAGGATCGAATGTCAGTTCGGCGGCTGAAACAAAAAGCCGAGTCCGCAGTTCGCGGCTGAACGTATTAAATACCCACGTTATGTAACGTGTTACAGAATCTAATAAGAAACCTTTCTGGACGTTTTGTACCGTCGGTCTATTCTGAGAAATTTGTTAAGTTCGTTTATTCGAAGTGGAACGTCTAAGCAGAAGCTGAGGGCCGTTTTGAGCGGAAGCGGTGGAATTAGCACGGCAAAACCTTTCGCCATGCTTCTAGTTCAGTACTCGCTGAGGCATGATTCAGCCTCGGACACAACTACTATCGTCCCCCTTGAGGTTCCCTTGATAAAAATATCACACCACATTGGTCCCACGTGCAAGCAGCGATAATATCATTAGCTACTAATAAACTTACTTAGTCGGCATGAACTTGTAAAACATAACGTTGTAGGGAAGTCGCTCCGGAAAAAGTCAACAACGTAAATTTCGGAATTTTTGAGGTTGCTCGTGATTATTCAATGACCATTATCGAACTTCCATCGTGTCACATGAACGTGATGTGTAGCGAAAATTATACTAATAGTCGCCTTTACGGTTTACACGAAAGAAAAGCTGTGTGTGTCGCACTTTCTGTACGTTTTACGAATACTTTTCCCTTTGAGGCACCCTCATTTTTTGGTGCATTTTGCTCCCCCCCCCCCACTATTCACGGAAACACTCTTAGCCTTATTTTTGCGCCATCATAACATCGCGAACAAAACAAAACGAGCGGTGCGTAGCAACACACAAATTTCCGCCACCCCCGTAAGTTCGATCATCACCTACATATGCGGGTGATATATCTTCGTTCAACACATTTCTACAGAAACATTTATGGAGAACAAAATGTACGTACTAGTTAGCTGAGAGTACTCCGTAAGTTTGATCGAAACCGTTAGAGCCGTTTTTGAGAAAATTGGAATACCTGTTGCGGCCGATGGGAACAACGCTGGTTCAATGTTTCAAGATCAAGCCAATGAACTGTCGGGCTCTAATCTGAACATGAGCAGTAGCGGTAATCGTATGGTTCAGTTAGCGGTCGATGCATCGTCCGACCGCACATTCGTTCGTCCGCTTGTCTCCCCGCTTGTGCTCCCGCATTGAAAACAGAATTTTAGTTTATTTTTCTTGAAGTATCATTTTTATTTCGTACTCAGTTACATTAATTACGCTCACTAACTGTGTTCGGAGCAGCATCGACCACTACTGGGCTCCATGTCCCTGGCCAGGGACACGCACCTAGAACGTCCGCATCGGTGAGTAGTGCTTGTATTATTTCGTACACAGCGTATCGAGCCTATACAGTCCACCACCAAATCATCACTAGGATTAATAATAATTTGTCCAAACCGCCAGGAGTCATTGCTCAACAACACCAGCGCACAGAGTCGCCAGTTTTGAGCGTACAATATCAATAAATTAATATTCGACCAATCTCCTTTTCTGAGTTAACTTGGTTTATATCTCCGTTCAACGTATATATACAGAAATAATTATGGAGAACGAAATGTGGGTATGGGTGACTAAAAGACACTCTGAACGATTGATCGAATTTAGTGAAGCAGTTACCCCAGAATTTACGGAAATGTTCGAGAAAAACGTTATTTTCGACACATTTTCATTTTTATCTCTGCTCAATGGACTGTCAGAGGAACATTTACTGAGAACAATACGTAGGTATTAACTATTCAAATCATCCTGAAAGGTTTGGTGAAAGGCGTTGAAGTCGTTTTGCCAAATAGCGTAAAAAACCTATTTTTGCTTCATAGGCCTATATCTCCGTTCACCGTATTTTCATGGGGATATGGATAGAGAAGAAAAGTTAGGTATTGATTAGTAGAAGATAATTTGAAAGTTTAATCAAAATCGTTTAGCCGTTTTTGAGAAAAATGCGAAAAACCCTTGTTTTTGGTAAATTTTCGGTATTTTTGTTCAACCCATTTCTACGGCAACATTATCCCCTCCCCTTTCCGTAGATGGGAGTTGTTTGTTATTATTTTCGCACTTTAAAAAAATCTCGAGTAAAACTGAAGTGTGGACGCACAAAGTACGCGTCGAAATCAGGGGTTTTCTAGCTCTTCAAAACGTAAAGATCTGTAGAAAACTTAGGGTAGCGGAAAGTAAAAACTAGCTGTTAAAGTTTGGAACCACGTGTGAGTCACATTGATAATGTGCTATAATCTTATCTTCCAAACTATGAATGGCACTGCCCGAGGACGTATCTATTGGATGACATAATAAATAATTACATTTTGATTAAAATGTTCACCTTTTAAATAAAATAACGTTCACACGTTCGAGTCATTTTTGGCGATGACGACATCCACATTAAACGGGCTGGAACTTTATGAAGGAAAGGGACGAAGAATGGTTCCTCGAGAAATGGAACGTGTACGAAATGTCGGGTGACGCGTTGCAACGCGCATTTGAGTTCGGGAACGGTGTCCTGTTCGATGTTCAGGCGCATTTGCTTTCCAGACCCGAGAGGAAACGACCGGAGGAACTAGCAGCGCGCCAGATGTTCTCCGCGCGCTGAACCCCTTCGCAATGAACAATGAGGAAATTTATTTCAGAAAAGCTTTTCGTATTTCTGTCGATGTAAAGGCATTTAAGAGTCAGGCGGTTCGTTGAGAGGCCTCTGTCAGGCCTCCGCCTCACTCTCAGCTCTCACACACTCTCTCGCTTTCTCTCTCTCTCTCTCTCTCTCTCTCTCTCTCTCTCTCTCTCTCTCTCTCTCTCTCTCTCTCTCTCCGCTTTACCTAATCCGCAACGACGAGCCACATACGGATCACTAACCTGACCAGGACAGACTTGGAAAAGGACGACCCCCGTAAATATATCTTGCCGTTTTTGGCATCCGTCCCAGCTGTTCCGACCGGTCGTGTCAAGCGGTGTTGATGTAAGCCGCCGACTTTTTCATTATTTTCTTCCTTCTAAGGGCGTCCAGTTGACGTCTCTACTCTCTTCGGTTGTGGACAGCTCCCGAAAAATATATATGGCCTCGCAGTCCTGACCTACTGACGTTATACTGACTTGCATAACGCCAATAGCGTTTAATTTTTAATCTCACTGGAAATACGGCGATTCTAGCTTGAGGAGTCTTGTCTTATCTATCAATGGACTTTTGTATTTATTTATGAACTATGCCGAATACTGACCAATTTTAGTATTTCTCTCACTCTCTATTTCTTTCTGGGCGTTATACCTCAAATGATCTGGATTCATAAAGGGTTAAAATAACTTTTAAATGGTTGAAGTATGTTCTTGAAGGGTCGAAATAGATTTGAAAATCCTGCACCTGGGGTACTAATGAAACGATTGGAGGAACTCACTTGATAGAGCCTCTACATGCCAGCAATATCAGTCACACAGTAAGACACTGTAGGCGGGTGGATGTTGGTTTCGCCACTCAGGTATCGTCAGTTTAGTAGCTAATGAGCCGCAACCGCTTTAGAATCACTCCAGCCACAAGCTTCTTCAGAGTCCTTAAGCGGTTGAAGTCCACCCTATTTATATTCGCGGAGCAGACGACATAAACGCGGCGATGAGAGCTAATTTCCGGACCAGTCGACTCGTAATTTACAGGCAACTCGTTGTCTGAGTGGAAGGTGACGGAGCAGACAGTTGGTTATAGCGATGTTTACCTAAACGAAGAGACTCATTATGTTTTAAGGCCCCCGAAAACGACGAGAGGGAGCTGCTAACGGCACGTCTCATCGAGCAGAGCGTCTAATGACGTCATTAGACGTTGGTACGTCGGACGCCCCTTCAAAACCCATCAAGACAGTCCTTATTATTAGACTGATCCGAGAACGAGGCAGCGGATTTCGACGCTTCGCCCGGTCAAAGTACTCGGGAATGTTTAACTAGAGGGGAGCTTCAGGCTAAGTCATAGAGACTCTCCACTTTGTTAGGGCTCAGGTTAGACCGATAAGCCTCCGCTTGGTTGGGTGCAACAGCAATATAGAGGTGACATCAAAGGCTAGATCGAACCTCATCAACCGAGTAGAAACTGCGACCATCCATACTTGCAGCAGTGACCCCGAGTACTGATCGATACCAATCTGGCGTGTGCTCAGATCCAGATGGTTTCAAAGTCAGTGCTCAAGGTCCTTCTTAAGCAGCTCCTGGGGACAGTGGAATCACTGCTGTAGTACCAAGCGGGGGTATGGGTGCTCCCCAGCCCAAAGCCAAAGAAAATAAGCTTTCAGTGCATGCATTTACAGAACAGACTAACTTCATACAGGACTGTAAGGTTTATTTCTACTAGAGCAAGATTTTGAACGATTGCTTCCTTGACACCACTTTTAGTAAACAGTTCGGTTAAGTGTAGCATTATTCTGCCCACTACAACTACAGGTACTCCCAGGTACTCCTAGGTTTTGCAATTACATCGAGGGGTTTGATTCTCTTCTTCGTCGTACGTCACTGCCGTCATTCAGGAGTTTCAATACTTCGCACTTTGTATGTTTACAGAGATGATTTTCGTGATCCACACCTCTCTTCTCCTGGAGATTCACGGCGGAGATAATTTGCCTGGAAAATAGCACGGGGAATGCCGCTAAGTTCGTTGTGTACTGCCTGTGCACTGTGTGATTTTCTGTTTTTTTGTGATTTTTTATCTTTCTAGCGCAACTCTATAAGGTGCTGGCAGTAGGCTCTTACTGGTTGTGCCACCTACTCATATATAAGCAGTTTATTGTGAATAGGAAGCTGCTAATATCATTGCTCGATAGGTGGCCTTTTCTTAAACATTAGGTTGATTTTTTATTTTTCACTCCTTCCATATGAATTTGGTGTTCAAAGCCTCCCACAGTGGCTGTGTGTATGGACTTTTGAAACTTGCCACCCAAGTTAATGGTTAGATCAGGTGGGAAACCAGATTAAGAACTCCTCCCAGACGGTACGAGATTCCTCAGGTGGTCACCTCCACTGGCAACAGCTCTCTACTGCGAGACTAGCTAACTACCAAATACCTGCCGTACCTCCGCAAGTTTGAGTTCGGTGGATGCTGCAGGGGCCGTCCTCTTGCACATTAGCGAAACCGCAACTTCCATGACTGATATAACCCTCGTCGAGGGTTTAGGAAGTCATGAAATAAGGAACTTAAATCAACCATCGTTTGGGTTAGTATTTAAAGCGTGAAGTTAACGTTGACTAGGTTTCGTTAAAACTTGTTTCTCTATTTCCTTGTTCATTTTTTAACACAATTCATTGAGTCATGAAGTTTCGTTCTGGTTTTCTACTGCCACATTGGGCGTGTCAATTGCAAAAGTTGCTGCAGCAGACCGTACAGAAGGTACAAAATTGAACCAAGCACACTTCCCTGGGGCACCCCCTGCTTCACGTTTTCTCAATCACGCACTTTTGCACATTTTTAACTATGAAACGGTTTTCTAGTAGATAGTATTTACGTAGTAATACTGATTGAGGAGATATCTTTCGTTCGTCAAGAGGACATTATGCCTAACTTCGTCCAAAGCTTTGGAGACTTTGAGAAACTGGAGAGCAGATTTCCTTTCGGACATATTTATATAACACTTGTTCCTGGTTCTGGGTTATCTGGCTTATCATTCAGTGTTAGCGTCCACTCTGAGACGCTATGGGAGAAGGAGACGTTCCGGACCGAGGTAGGTGCCCTGCAGTGGTGTACCGATGGTTCAGTTATGGAAGGCCGAGCAGGACTGGGCATTGTAGGTCCCAACTACAGTCTTGCTAAGCCGCTAGGAGAGTACGCCACGATATTTCAAGCGGAAATCCTAGCCATAAAGATCTGCGCGAAAGAGATCCTGAATAAAGGACTCAAGGGTAAGCGGATCTACATATTCTCAGACAGCCAGGCCGCCTTAAAGGCCATCACAGCCTACAGTTTTAGCTCTAAGCTGGCATGGGAATGACTTCATGCGCTCAAACAGCCCGGCGCCTGTAACAGGCTCTCCCTCACCTGGGTGCCGGCTCATAGGGGGCATGAGGGCAATGACAAGGCAAAAAAAAAAAGGCCGAAAGGGCCTTGCGAATAGGGGTACAGAATCCCTACCCATCGAGCCTGAACCAAACGTGGGTTTGACGAAGAGTCACCTGAACCGTCTGGTGGCTCGATGGGAGATACAGGAAAACAGCGTCCATCGGCATCGCCAGCCACGACTAAGACAGACGAAAAGGCTCGTTATGCCTTCCTGTCAAAGAGCAAAGGCAGGATCTGAGAGTTCTGATAAGCTTCCTCACCGGGCACTGCCCACTCAGATATCACCTCAACAAGATGGTCATCTCAGAGGCGGTGGAATGCAGACTTTGCGACGAGGAGGACGAGACGGCAGAGCATATTTCATGTGAATATGCCTTGGCAGCTAAACGCTTTGAACGGTCAGGGGACCATTGAACCCCAAACCATAGCGGACTCTGCGGTGAAGGACCTACTCGGCTTCCTAAAGGGGACTGGTATGACGACGCCTTTTACTAAGAAAGGGTTAGTGTCACAATAGGCCCATAGGTGGCCGCAGTGACAAAGGGACTTGTCCCGCACACCCTCGGGGGGGGGGGGGAGTAACACTTGTTATACTGTGCACTTGCTCAACTGTTGAGTGTTGCTCCCTGAACCCACACTGATGGTTAATTATCTGATTTCTCTCCCTAGTTCAGTTCTTAGGGTATTTTTCCTGTAATCAAATCTTTCTTTGCGCTTAATTTGGTAACTACTTCTCTCTTAATTTCTCCAAGTCATCAAACCTTGCTGTAAGTGAAGCATCCCCGACTCCAGTTTGTCTTTCAATGAGGATTAACGTCCATATTTCTTGCCTATTTGATGCATATGCGGCGTGAGAGAAGCCTTAGGCAGTGTGATAACTAGCGTCAATCAAACTTTTCTTAAGTCACTGTCGAGCGCGAAACGGGTTCCTAAATGGCCAATCATGCTCCGCTCAATCATTAGATCAACATGATTGACCTTCTGGAAGAAAGCGCTTCTCTCGAGAGGGAGAACTTGAGGCAAAATCCTCTCTTCGTTTCCTCTTAATTCCTCTAAATTATTAACTTTATTCAAATACGAGGAGAACCCCCTTCAAAAAAAAATTTCAACTCAAATACGGCAAAGGTCCGTTAAAAAGCGATTACTGGCCATTAGGAGGAGGTCTGTGGTTCGGTGGTTCTCGGTGGTTGATTTAGACGAACGAGGCGGCTACTCGTTAGATATTAGTCGACTTGGAAGCCGAAAGGGAGCGGCCCTCTTCTCAATAAAATTTTATTGTTATGACCAGAAATTACTCGCGCCACGAGTTTGTCTCTCGACCTATCGGACTCATCTCTTTTATTTATGACTAGTTTATTAGAGGACGTTATTTCGGGGACGGGGAGGCGGGGTTTTTTAAATTATTTTATAAAATCCTCTTCAATCCGGGAAGGCAATTGAATCGGGGCGCCTCGTCCCGTTGGAGCGGCCTAATCTTTGCCGTCGATCGACGAAAGACCCCTTCAATTTGTCGATGGCAAACTCGATAGTCGAGGGTATCTAACCACGCGAAATGTATCAACTAGTAGATATACTTTAGGTAAAGATTCGGAGATAAGTACGGCGTTTCTCATCTGTTACACCCAATGGGCGTCGTGAGGCAGGCCGAGTAAACGGCCCTGTTAGCTCATTGTGTGTAAGCTGCAAGCATATCTGCTGTGCATATCTGCTGTTCGTTAGATGTGATTACATGGATGCTGCGATCTAAATATGGACTGTGTGCACCGGCTTGGTACTGTGTACACCTTCCATGAATCAAAAACTTCCAAATAAGAGGAGTAGCCGGGTCTTTTAAATGCAAGCATTTTAAACACTCAAGTCACAAATGCTAGTTTTGATAGCTCCACAATTTTCTGTATTATTCTGTAACACAATCATTGAGAGGGGGAGGGAAGACAGAGGAATTACCGTATTTTTAATAAAGTTGGTAACACATGACCACTGTTCGACTCAGCTCAAGCCGAATCAGTTCAGTTCTTGGCTGTAATGGAAGCCCCCAAGCTCAGGACCTTTCAACTTCAGCCGCTGGTCTAGGAATTCTACAGCCCCCCCAATCAATCAACACACCAGCGTTTTATCAACATTTTGTGACACCAGCTGACGACATATTTTCCCTCTGACGGTTTCCCCAGAGGGTTTTTCGTCACCCCCTTCCTTCATCTCTCTTCCCATCCCTTACTTCCCAGCTCCTAGGCCATTCCACCCTCAGTTTTTGCCGAGTCTGTCACTGCTTTACTTTGTGCCCCTCCCTCTATAGTGCCCAATAACCTCTATCACCTAACCAGTATTACACCTAATCACATAAATCATGTAAGTCTATTTATACCTGAAAAAAAAGAAAATAATTGTGACTTAGAATATAAAATGAAAGTTGTATCAAATTTGTGCTGGTGTTAGAAAAAGAAATATAATTATGAAAAATATGCGTACAGAATCGGTGAATTTCAACATTGCGTTGATATTTCGAAATTAAATACTTTTTAAAATTATCACTTGTTCATTTCTTTTAGTTTTAGCGATAACCCATTATAGTACCAAGTAGTACTTTATGATGTAGGCAAGCAAAAATTAACCTGTGGGTTTCTAGTATTTATACTGTATTAATTTGAAAATCTAGTAAATTTTACTAGTAAATACATTGATTTTGTACAGACACGATGTGTGGCATAAGCTGAAGCTAATCAGATCTTAAAATACTAAACTTAATAGATCTTTCATGTTCTTTCATTAGGTACAAACACCTAAAGTGAAATCGCGATAAACTCATGCATTAGCACGCTTGTAACAAGGAAGGAATGCGAATATAGCTATCTATACTGACAACCACTCCGTGGTAAAAACACTAGGATTCCAATAGAAGAAACAAAGTACAAAGTTGGGAAACTCCATCAACTAGTGAACACAATCACGCTAAAATGGATACCCGAACATTAGGGGATATGCGGGGAATGAGAGCGGATGAACTTGCCAAGGCGGGAGCCAAAAGACACATTTGTGGACCGGAACCGTTCTCGCCTATCACAATGCAACAACTGAAAGCGAAAATAAATTAGAAAATGTGGAGTAACGTCAGGAACGAAATGAACAATCATGAAGGGTACCAACATTCCAAAATTATGGGCATAACAAGGTTATAACCTGCAACGAACCAATGGGTACTGAGCTTAAGCAAAGTAAGACTATGAAGAATCACTGGGATGCTATCTGGGCACTACGCGGTGGGTAAGACTCTCAACAGGATCAATCCCAACATCAATGCTATGTGCCCGTGTGGAGAAATAGAAACAGTAGATCACTTTCTTAGGGAATGCCCGTTATGGTTTGGTACTAGACTCAATATACTAGGGGAGAGAATACTAAATAATACTAGTTTGAGAGAAACCGAGTGGAAAAAGATCCTAGAATTTGTGGAGGGGACTGGTAGATTCCGAAACCCCTTTTAAAGAAGCCAAGCCCACTCCCAATAACTCTGGGGAGATGGGAAATGGGCCTGAATGGCCACGTCTTCGGTCATTGTTCCCTCGGCCTTGGCTGGTGCCTTGATATCTTCTGCTTCTATACTTAACCGTTTCAACTTGTCGTGTACTCCATCGTCCAATTACAGATTCATTATGAATCTCACAGCGTTAAAAAATCTTTGCGTCTTGTTTACATTAACAATCCATGTCACATGTAGCAGAGAGACTATAAAGATCGTGTAGCATAATCATTTCGTGAAAAAGTGTTTTTCGTATTAAGAAGTCATTTATCGAATGCGAGAGAGAGAGATTGATTGATTTATTTATTGACCAGGGGAAATTAGGGCCGTACAGCCCTCTCTACCATTTCTCCTGGAGCTTAAATACAACAATTCCTCGTAGTGTTAACAGTCGAACAATAAATAAAGGCTACCAAACAACATAATGGTCTTGGTTGGTTTCATGTTTTTACCCGAAAAACTCTCTCCGCGCAAAAACTCTCATTAAGTTCATTAATTTATTATTACATTCACACTAAAATAACTTACTTTCACCCCAACCCTGAAAAGACAAGTAGACACAGAAACTCCAGCCATACGACCATAAATTAGATGCACACCAAAAACCTTCAAAGCATTCCGATCCACAGAAAAACAGAAACACAAGCAAATGGTAAGAAGAGCGAGTACTTGTATCCCTTTCTACAACGATATACAACCTAACCTAAAAACATAAATCGTACACAAAAACAGATTAAAAAATGGCGAAACTTAGTTCGCAGAGAGAATATCGAATTACCCCATATATTCCTGCTTCAACAATCAATCCTTCATAATAACAGCAATGGTAATATAATAAGCAACAATAACAATAGATATAATAATAATAATAATAATAATAATAATAATAATAATAATAATAATAATAATAATAATACTAATCCACTTAGGTCATTATAGGTGTCTGCTCAACATCTTGCGCAAATTATTTTTGAATGTTCCGACGTTGTTCGACTGTTCCGAAAACAGCTCGATGTTTTCATCAAACACTTTCGCACTTTGCACATAAAAGGACTTTGCTAGCGTTTCTGTCCTATGGCACGGGGTTTTCAACACTTTGTTCCTCGCACGCGTGTCTCTATGGAGTAGAAATTCGAACCTCTCGTACAAATAGGCAGGTTTTTTAAAATTTGAGTGTCTTAAAAACTGACGTTGTCACTTGCATCGTTCGTCTCTCCCTGATCTTCAACCATCCGAGCTGACGATTGCGTGCTGTAAGGTGTTAATCCAGTCGAAGACGGAGGGCGAAACGAAGTGCGGAATTTTCAGCTTTCTGTAGCCTGTTTAGGTCTTCGCTTTTGAGATCGGTCAAAATGAGGCATAATTAGGCTCAGCACAAGTTGCGAGAGAAATCAGCTGCTAAGCGCCGCAACTGGCCAATACACACACTTGTAAACAGCATTACATGTCGAGGTAATCTATTTGTCTCAGCACATATTGTCCTGTACCAAACCGCCCAGATTCCTCATGACGTCGACGTACAGCACCCAGGTGGAGCCACATTTAACATGGGGCATACTAAAGCCATCTATCTGGGCCAACAATTTGGGATACCCCAGCAGCATGGTCTTCGTCTTGCTTGGGTTCATTTCCGTACTAGTTTCCCTGCACCACTTCAACATATTACCCAGATCCTCACTGGGCTGTGAGACAGTCTCATTCAAAATGCCAGGCTCGCAGGACTTGTAGAGCTGCAAGTCGATATATGTGAGGTCCCTGTTGAGAGCTCTCATGTGGCGTGTTTACATATAGAGTAAACAATAGTGCCAGTGTGCCACCCTCCAACACTCTCCTAGTGGACCATTTATCGGATTAACCCTTTACTGCCACTCGCCTATCCACCAAAATGAGAGAGAGAAGAGAGAGAGAAGAAGAGAGAGAGAGAGAGAGAGAGAGAGAGAGAGAGAGAGGGAGAGAGAGAGAGAGAGAAGGAGAGAGAGAGAGAGAAGGAGAGAGAGAGAGAGAGAGAGAGAGAGAGAGAGAGAGAGAGAGAGAGAGAGAGAGAGAGAGAGAGAGACAGAGAGAGACCGGCAAGGGTTTCATTATCAATGAGGGTTGATTAGAGCTCATAAGCCCTCTATTTCCCTGACCAATTTTCCATTGAAAAGATCATCTCTTGCGTTCACTTACAAATCTAATTAAATTCGTTTGTTGAAGATTAACGAGTTGTCCACTAGCTTTTGTATTTGCCTTGTTACGTGAGAGAGCAAGCCCCTGAGGCAGAGACTGAAATTTGTTATTCATTTAGGCACCATCTTTCGGGATACGGCAAGAAATCATTTTCTAAAATCTCAAGGTCGTGGCCTTAAGGACAACCCTTAAGTCTCTGCCGTACGCCCCTGTACACATGAATAATCGGGAATGCACAGTATTTTAAAATTTCCGTACAAGCCAGTGGTATTGTACCTGAAAGGCCACCCTATAGTTTCTAAAAAATTGTGTTTTGAACTGTCCGAAGGACTCACCCAGTTTCGTACACCCTCCCCCCTCCCAGCAACAATAAGACCATAATTTAATAATGAAGATATAAGGCCATAATAAAACAGTATTAACTAAGTTTGAGTGATTTTATTTGGTTTTCAACACTTTGGACCCTGTTTTGGCTATTTGGAGCATTTCTCTAATCTCATCAACCAAGGGGTCTGTAGTGGGGTGTTATGTGCTCGTCTAGGCTCAGTGACAAGGTATCCGCATTCCGTGCTTGTGCTGCAGCCATTCAATTCGTTGCTGTTAGGAGTGAGAAAAAGTGATCATGTATTGCCGCATTAGCAGCGACAACTTATAACGATACACCACACAGCTTTATGGTTCAGTTTAGCTTTTGCTTTCATTCGTTAGATTTATCAATTATTTAGACAAGTATTATTTTACTATCACAATGTTAGCTTCTTTTCTATGCGTTCTAATACCGTGTCTTCCTTCTTTCATTATTAATTGAAGTATTATACTAATTCTTTTAATTACTTTCCTTTTCACTAATTGATCGTGAGTTATTACCAATCCAGCGTACTGTTTGTGTACGAGTACGTCGTCGTCGCAGATGGTATCCTTTTATGGCGCTTCCTGTATAATTATTAACGTGATATTTCCATTTACTCCTGCGCTGTCATCGGCATAAATGGCGATAAACTTGGGCTGGTAGGGTTCCTTGCTTTGAGCGGAGGAGAAGGTCTCGTACCGAAGAAAGAGGAAGTTAGGCCAGAACGCACCCTTGAACTCCTTGAAATGAGAAAGCTCTTCTCCCTCCGGTTCACGAAGGGGCTGAACCAGGACAGTGTCTCTTTCTCCGCACAGAGAAGAGCCCCGGGGCAACAGGGGTCTACGCAGTAACCTTGAGCAGCCAGTCCGCCGCCTGTCGCTCGCTCGAACCCTTCAACATCCTCATAAATATGTACAGGTTCGACCACCGGTGGCCCTGCGTGATCCAGTGGTGCCCTCCTCGGCCACAGCCGTCTCCATGTCAACCCGGCGTCCCTTAGCGAAACGCTGGATCCCGCGTGGACGGTGGACGGCAACGGCAACTCTTTTGTTTCAGATCCGCCGCAGGCTTCCGACTTTCTGTCGTCACAAATCTTCACTCTTCGACCTACTTGATGAAGATGTGGGACACGCCTTGGTATAAGTAGCAGAAAGTGACACGATAGAGAGGATTTCTGATTGTGTTACTGCTCTAGACCTTCTAAGCATTAATGGTTTCCTCTCATATTGACCGTTCCTGAACCATCAAACGGGAATCTTGCGATCCTTTATGAGAGCTATATCAGCCGTTTATGAATACCATGCTGCTTGCTCATTTGCTGCAAGAGCATGGGTATTCACTCAGCACCCACCGAATCCAGACCTGTGGAGGTACGAGGAGGTAGTACCTGTACAAAGACTGTTGGTCATGCATAACCACACGAAGGTATGACGCTCGAGAATCCTGTACTGTACTTTGGGCCTTAATTTGGTTCTCCGATTGACTTAAAACTTTACTCGGGCGATAAATGTCAGACGTTGGTAGAGATTAACTGTGGCCAAGAGGTTGGCAGGACGGGTATAACCTCGCTGAGTAGCAGTCAGAGCGAGATTGTTTGACTGGTCATTCAAAACCATTGCTCACCGTTGTAGAAACTACAATGGAGCGACACGCAGTACCTAGATTCCTCTGGACTGGAGGAGCAAGACGTGCAGGCGTTTGAGAGAAGAGAAACGGAGCGACGCACTGAGGTCACCATGTCCCGCAAGGAACTGGCTCGTCTAATGAACTCTCTCAACGCATTTCCTGCTAAGATGTTCACTTGACTTGAGTCTGCCCACCTCATCGACTCCGAAACCCGCTCATACGATTTTCTTAAAAACAACATACGGATCTAAACAAATAAACAATGATATAAAATTTTCGTTCATGGCGCAGTTAATTTTTTTTTAAATTCTAACAGAAATAGATTTTAGTGCATTTTTCTCGGTATGAATCCCGCTTATATGACACTGGAATTTTGAAAAAAAAAATAATTATAATCATGGAGTAATCAGTAGCAACATCAGAAATACTGGAATTTGAACTAACGTCGTTTTTTACAAACTTTTTTGATTTTCCCACTGCAACTGAGAAACTATACACACGAACCACTACGAAAAAACCACGTTGACAGTAAAATCAATTGTTTACAGGTTGAATTTCAAATGAAAGTCGTATAAGTAGGAGCAGCGCAATGCGTTCCCGAACTTCAAGTGTTACCAGTTTTAGATGTGGAACGTTAACTTGTGTTTTCCAAGTGCGTGTGGAGTTGAAAAATAGGCTGAATCAGAAGTACGATGTAAATGTGCTGAGAAATGTTGTGTGATGCGTCGCGCCAGATATATATGGAACTATATGTTCCGCTTAAAGGGCCTGTGGGAAGTAAATAGTGATAACTTTTCGTGCATACTCTTCCTCCTTCCACCACGACATTGTGCATTACCACAAGTTTAGGGACAAATCGGCGGACTAAAGCGGACGACTCTTATCTTAGAAGACGTAAAAAACGTGCCGTTCTTTGGATAGCGAGGGGTGTACCGAGCGTGATGTCACAAGTCCGCGACATCGACGCAGTTGCAAGTTCGCCAAATGAAGAGCTCGAGGACGTCGCTGCGCTCAGCTCGTTTCAGTTGTCCTCACCTTCCTCTGCCTATATCCGTGATAACCGGTGGAGTTCCTCGGAGTCAGATACGACAGAGGCAAAGGCGTCGCGAGGTGATAAACAAAATGAGCTCGTCGTGAAGGAAAATCGCGGCCAGCGCGTGGTACGACGGACACTTACCGTATTTGGGTTTCAGCCGACTCTATCTGGTAACTGAAATGAAGGTGACGACAGGATGTCATGTCGTTGATAAGAAGAGTAAGACGGGGACAAATAGAGCCTGACGAAACCTTTCGCTCCTTTTGTTGCGAGGAATCGTAGCCCTACGAATTAGAATAAAAGTTCTCTATGTGAAACTATAGAGAAGCCCAAAACGCCAGGTATTTGAGAATTTATGCGTATCAAGGAAATCTATATTGCGTTTTTTTTTAAATTAACGTTTACCTAATTTAAGGGATATTGTCGACAAAGACTTGAAAGAAATCTTTACGACGCCTTGTTCGCGTCCATCTTACTGTATCGTCTGGCGACTTAGAGTGGTGGATGTGCCACACCGTATAAAACTATAATTATAACTCAAATAGTGATACTCATGTTTATGACCTGCTCTTAACAATCATCCACCCCTTTCGTTCCAACCCTTCAATTTTTCCGTTTCCAAACTGAAATGAGCAAAAAATTGATTGAATTGGATCATAGTGATGGAGGTGCTCCATCTTTCAGGCCTCTATGCTCACATTGTGTTTGTCACAAATATTTCTGCGACTGTTCGTTTGAGAGATATATGCCTAGGTATATTCGAAAATGAGATTTACCCAATGTTGAATTATCGTTTTTCCAATTTTCTCAAAAATGGCTAGAATGATTTCGATCAAATTTACGGTATACTTGGTATATGTTCCCGTAGTAATGCGTTGAACGGAGTACACATTGCGGATCGTCGCATTTCTACTGGAAAGTTGTGTGACGATTCGAACCCGATATTTTTCTGCTTCCCTATAGTTTTTCACTCGGTTGGCCAACAAATTTTCATAACTGCCCATTTTCTGACGACGTTTTGACTCGTAAAAATCGCGTCCTGGGTCCGGAGGAAGTTGACGCGTCGAGCTTAATATTTTCTACGCGATTCGTTTCCTTCGTTCCGTTACGTAAAATCCGCCGATCGTATTTATGTAAAAAAATCAGGGTCAAAAAAAAAGAAGCAAAACGGGTAGAGTTGCTGAGGACGTTATCCCGATATATCGGCGGCAAATAAGAGGATCCTTTGGAAATTATAGACATTTTTCCAATTAGTAGAATCACCTTCAGGTTTGACGACCCGTCCGGAGCGTTCGTTTCCAGAATATTATGCAAATGTGGGCGCATTGAGGGGGGGTCGTCGAAGTGATAGGGGTGGTAGGGGGGGGGGATGAAGGAGTAAGGGGCTGAGTGGACAAAAATGCCTGACGACGGTATAATGAGAGACGATCGACCTTCTATTGACATCTCGGTAAACGGCTGTCATTCATCGTTTCAAATTCCGCGACCCGACGGTAATTTAAACGTCAACGTCGTGCGCAGGAACAACAACCGTTGTTTTGGGGCGAATGAGAAAATTGCGTTAACTAATGTGGTAATAATTGGGAAGGAATGATGTGGTAGAGGGAGGGGTGAAGCTGCCATGTGAAACGTATATTTCATTTAGAGTTCAGAATAATTTTCTACGAGGAAAGTAGTGCGAACTCCGCGCCGCAAGGCTAAAGGGAGGGTGTATTTGAGACCATGACACCCTTTGAGAACGGTAGCTAAAGCTGTGCAGTACGTACCAGCTGTATCTTTAAAGGAGATGTAGGTGTAGATTGTTCGTGGTGAAGAAAAATTGCTGCTGATCAGATAATGTTCGGGGAACAGAAAAGTTAACTATGGTTAGCAAAGAGGGCGAGCATTGTATAAGGTCTGGAGGAAATATTATGGCACGGAAAATGCCAATGCCAAACTGTTTGAATTTACGAGAAGGAGCTCGCCAAAATGCCCATGTGGAAACCTAAGAGAAATTGCGGACTGAGGGCCTGTAGCCTATATACGAGTGAATGAGTGGAACTAACAGGCTCAGCTCTCTATACAGGGCCTGTTCGATGCAAAGCGCCAAACCGTCCATGTTTTGACCTCGGAATTTCCGCTCCTGCCCAATGGGTCGCACCTATGACAAGGTCATTGTTTCTCCAAAGGTCACTTGTGTGGGCTTTACCACCTTTTCCCTCCCCTCCTTTTTCAGATTCCTCTCCACAACTGAGCACTTCCAAATCATTCCGCTTCCAACTATTGGTCTAGTAACTCCTCACTCTCCCATACGGTTTCCCGTGCCAGTTCACGCGTTCCGAGTACTAGCTTTGTGTCGCCATATTCTTCAAGATCTCAGTTAAAATCTAACTCAACTCAATTCTGCACGTATAATACAGTCCTCCTCACGCTCACCGAGTTTCATTGTTATTTCGATCCTCAAGCTCCCCATTTTCTGAGCACAACAGGGCCACTACATAGGCAAGCGTTCTTCAGTCATAGATAAAAGGGGTGAGCGGAATAACTAAATGTGAAGGACAAGTGAGCAAGCAAGCAAATGGTAAAGTCATTGAAGTGCTGATGGGTTGATATAGGCCACAAAAGAACCTGAGGACCTGAGACCACGAAGCAACTCACGATAAAAAGAGGAAAGGCTAGACACACACCTGGGGACCACTAGAAGGCTGAGCCCACATAAGCGGTAGAGGGAACATAACTTATATGTACTCCTAGTCGTACTTGTGAAGTTGGTTGTGTGAGTGTTGTCAAATCAACAACCAAATACCTGCCGTACCTCCGCAGGTCTGAGTTCGGTGGATGCTGCAGAGGCCAGCCTCTTGCATATTAGCGACACCGCAACTTCCATGACTGATATAACCCTCGTCGAGTGTTTAAGAACAGTCATAAAATAAGAAAACAGACCTGTGTGTTGTCAAATCACCCTGCAGTCGGGGGTCCAGAATGCCATTGCCGTATTCCTTGCATGTCGTAAGAGACATAATTTACACATACTCTTTATAGACTATCCTCATGTACAAGGCCCTCTATGTAGGCATGATTGGCTACTGCCCCGTTGTTTGGAGTAGCAAACTAACACTAAATCAAAAGAGAGTATCGGCCCTATCCAGAGAGTTGCGCTCCTGTGGATCACCAAGGCCTACAAGACTGTATCAACAGGAGCACTTCACGCGACCAGTGAGCCGTTGACTTGGCCGTTCAGTGCATGGTTGACAGGTGGAAAGTGAAACGATCCTTGCGGATCTCACCACAGAACGGAAACTTGCTGCCATCGACGAATGGGCGTTAGAGAAATGGCAAGCGAGATGGGAATACTCGGTCGGAAAAGGTCGTGACACATATGAGTTCTTCCCAAGAAGAATATTGGTTAGAGCCAGCTCCTCATGGGACATGGCGGCTTATGCGCGGCTCCAGTGTGGAGGATACAAGAAACCACGTGCTGATGCACTGCAGTTTCTACAACAGTGAGCGACGGTTGTATGGAGTGCAGACGAACTTAGCAGCATTGACGCTGAAAAGCAAGCCTATAACCGTTTCCGGGAGTTCACGAAGAAAGTGGTGGCTAAGAAACGTGGTCACAGTTGATGCCCTTTTGAAACTTGCCACCCAAGATCCATTTAGATCAGGTGGGAAACTAGATAAAGAACTCTTCCTAGATGGTACGGGATTCCCCAGGTGGCCGCCTCTGTGCAGTAACACACGGGAACTGCTCTCCGAATACCCGGTGTACCTGTGCAGGTCCGAGTTTGGTTGATGCGCCGTACCTCTTGCATATTAGCGAAACCGCAACTTCTATGAGTGATATAACAGATATATAGTGCAGATTGCACTGAAATACAATGATTATTCTCTGAGCTCACGTTCTTGTCACACCAGTGCAACTTGCCAGAGGCCTGTGTAGCGTGAACTGTTTCCTGGTTGTTTTACTCTGCAGTCGCATCAGCTTTCTGTCATGTTTCACATGTGAATGTTCAACTAACCAATGTATTTCCTATCAACACAGACCAAAGGGAGGATGGTGGTGGCATATTTTAATATTCTGAACCCCCCGCTATTCACCCAAAAGTCAATTCGCAAGCAGACTCGTCTGCATCATTTCGGAACGGTAGGAGAAGGAACCTGTGTTTTCCACGCTAGTCGATTGAGGCGTACTTGCCTGTGAAAATATGTTGGAATTGAAAACATTACGCTTAGTTCCTGTAAGCGTCTGGAATATGCCATTTTCGTCGTTCGTTGTAGTCAGGCCATGTTTCGTATCGTTTACTGGTATTTTTTGATGCTGAATCGAATGGGATGGGTTTCCGAGGTGATTTGCAAAAATTGTCGTTTCCCAAATTGTTGTTATACCCATGGTATATTCTGTATATTTGTCGACGTTGGTTGAATAATACTGATCACAATCCGCCTATGCAAGAGAATCATAAACCGTTGAGTTCTAATTCACAGCGTAATTCTAATTCGTAACTTTCCTTGGATGTACGAAATGGAAAGGAATGTTACGTAATCGGCTGAAAAAACATTTTGAGTTCCCCTCAGATCTTTACGTAGTCCGTAAAACACTATTTGGGATAATACTCTGTGTGTGCGCACGGGTTTCTGCAAATGAGAGATGATATCTAGTCATCAGGTTACCATGGGACGCCAAAATAAGAGTATGAGACAAATCCAACTCCATAACTAGCTATAGTTATCATCGTGCTCAAAACTATAATATTTTTTTCCTCAAAAACCGCTATAACGATTTTGATTTAGTTTTTTGTATAAATAGCTCTAGATATAGCTAATACCATACAATTATCATCCGTGGGAAATGAAAAGAACAGCACAATAAATTACCAAACATTTTAACGATATCGATTGTAGCGTAGTTTTTTTTCTTCATAATTTACTAGCATCTTCAGAAAAATTGTGGTTAGCACAGCTTTTACCCGTTAACTGTGGAATAGTGATTATTATCCTTCTAAAAAAATCATGTACGTTACTGCCTCATTAATTGTCTGTGTAGTAATTGCTCAATAATGGTCAGGGTTTGTGATGAGAGCACGAAAGGGGGAAGCTTCAGCTGGAGTAAAAGAAACCGTTACATATCCCGCGTTACATTTTCGAGTTTATGTAGCAAAGTAAAGACATGAAATGTAAACAAAATAATCGTCACCCTGGTGGGACTCGAACCCATAATCCCCGGGTTAGGAGACCAATTCCTTATCCACTAGGCCACAGGGGCTGTGGCTTGCAACTCGGATTAAAACGTTGCCTTGTCCACTCGGCCTCAAGGTTAAATTTCGTGACGCTTGGCCGTTACATTTTCGAGTTTATGTAGCAAAGTAAAGACATAAAATGTCAATAAATTAATAAACATGGCGAGTGTGAGAGAGGACTGTGTGAGCGAGTGAGTAGCTAGAAAGGTTGAGTTAGGTCTGGTAAGAGCTGTGATTTGGAGAACAGGTAAAACGAGAGGTGCGAAGTGAATATTTGGTAAAGTCCAAAAAGGACAAAATCGTTGTCAGCTTCAGAAATAACGGTAATAAACTTAAGTCGTTTGTTTGCAAGAGAAGACGACTGGACGGGCAGTTCAGACTTTCCCGCAGCTTCAGACAAAAGGCTTCAGGTCAGAAAGAGTTGGATTCGTTTTTTGGAGGCAAGGGCGAAAGTTTCAAGGCCAAGTTACCAACTAATTCAGCTTGTTCCGAACAGCAGGGTAGAGACTGCATACTAGATTCTGGAACATAAAGCACTACTAATTTCTGCAATTGCGAAGTAATGTTCTACCTAATCAAAATAAGCTGAGCAAAAAATAAATTGAATTAGTAGCAAACGCCATGAAAACTAGTGAAAGTAATGTGACTTTTTTTTCTCGATATTATCTTTTGTAACGAGTTATTACTTTCCTTGGCTCTACAAAGTAGTAAGGAAAGTTATGTAATCGGCTGAATAGAAAAATTTGAGTTTTCTTCATATCTTCACGTTTCAGACCCTCCTGAGTCCGAAAAACACTATTAGGGAAAATGGTCGGTGTGTGTGTATGTGTGTCTGTGAATGATTTTTAGAGAGAGCCACCGTAACGAATCCATTCACAATTGATATCCAGCCCGCAGGTTACCATGGGACGCCAAAATAAGGGTATAAGCAAACTCCACCGAGAGTTAACTATAGTTATTGATCGAAACACCAAATATTTTTTTTCTCAAAAACAGCTTTAACGATTTTGATTAAATTTTTTATATTGATAGCTCCCAATATGGCAAGTATACCATAAAATTCTCATTTGTGGGAAAATGATGAAACCAGCTCAATAAATTATCAAAAGTTTTTTACCTAATAACTCAGCAAAAGTAATTACTATCTTTCTTAAAAAAATTCGAGTTCACAGCCTCATTAATTATCTGTGTACCAATTGCTCAATAATGGTCCTGGAATGAGTACGAGCAGCAAAATAAATTACGGAACTGTAAATGCTACCACTTCCTGTTGCCGTGAAGTGTCGAAAAAGCGGAAAGTTAACTATAGTTATAATAGTGATCAAAACACCGTTTTTGAGAAAAAATAAGTAGAAAAAGCCATGTAGAAAGTGAATTGACGAAGAGTTAAGGAAAGTTGTGTGTTGCAACGCACCAGATATTTTTTGAAGTGCGGTTGGGCGCATGGAACAGACCCAGGGTGGATTCTTGGAACAGTGCCTTCCAAGGTGATAACCGGATGGGAGGTTTATGAGAGGTTGAGGTGGCAGTTGCTTCTCTCCCCCACGGGTTTTGGTTTAGGTCTGTTCCGCATGGGCCTGTTTCCAGAAAGGCGAGGTTTTCTCGTTCCGACACCCGTTTTGGGTTCTTCCGGAGAGCATCTGGTTCGAACGAAGAAAGAGGATACCTGGTTGCAAGTAGTTTATTTTCTTCTGTTTCTTTTTTCTTTTGGCATGCCATAAGTAGGGTCGGAAGACGTTCTAATTTAATTCTTATTTTCTTAAATATCTTTTCGTTGGAATTTTGATTAGAAGGAGGAGTCTGTTATTTTAATGCATATATGTTTCTATTATTATTAGTTATTTTCCTTCTATTTTATTCTATTTCTGTGAAGAAGTCTCTTGGTGTTGTGGGCTTCATCCCCACGTGGAGTTGTACTCAGGATCTTTAATTCCGTCACACTGTGTATTGGAGTGTGCTCGTGAAATTGAATACTTTGAAGAATTTGATTTTCCTGTCGCTATAGGCAATCACGCAACTTTCCTTCGTGTGGAGGGGTTGAACGGGGGTGGCGCTTCTCCGTCGGCAAAGCGCATGTTCATCGGCGGCTCTTGGGAGTCTCCGAAAGTCGACTCGGGTGGAAGGGGCCTCCCGCGGTAGCGACGTGGTGGGGCGGGCGAGACTCGGCTCGTACTACGAATCGCGTTGACTGTGGCCCTCCGGTCCACCCGTTCGCCCGACCACGACAGAAGCGGAACCATCGGCAAAGACGCCTCCCTCTGCCCTCCGAGTCGAGACCCCCAACGAGCTCAACCGCCCGCCCGATAGACGGACGAAAAATATCCCTTCGCGGTCTCGACGCTCCCTCCCGCGCGATTCCACCGGACGGACGACAGTCGCTAATTTTCTTCGGCCGCGAGAGCGAAGTCCACGACCCGGCATTCGACGACCGCCCCCTCCGGCCTTTTCCCGCGCGACTGCGGAATGTTTTGAGCGGACGCCGCGACGACTGGAACCGTCTTCAAATGTAAGTAGCGCTACTTTGTTTGTTAGTTGTCATTCGACAGAGCTGATTCACCAGAATTCCATTTGATACCCGGAACCGTGTCACCATGCCACGCAGCGCGTCAATGAGCAAGTTAGGGAAAGGAAAATACAGAGTGTCTAGGCGATTACCCACATCGCTCTGCTAATTGGTAATTTTATGTTTTCGGATGAGCTTTCCTACACCTCTGAGACCTATCCTATTCAACTAACTAACCCATTAAACAATACCAAACTCGACGTAATTGCCACAAAACTACCTATATTTCGTTCGTTGTTTGTCAAACGACAGGGGTTTTCCTTATTGTTCTTCTCGATGAGCTGCGTCTTCATGCTTTCGATTGCTTTGCTCACACGTCTCTCCATGACGCTAAGAAATGACCAGCTGTAATTCTGACACCAAAACAACCCAAATGGAATTTCCGTGCTAAACGCATGTTAAACCCCCAAATACGGAGTACACATTCGAATCCCCATGCGTTTGGTTTTGAGGAGGCGCCGTAAAAAAAAGTTTCTTGACAAAATCAGAAATAATACTCCTGATTATTCACAATGAAAAATGAACCTAAATGAGAACAAAAAGAGGGCATTTTGTACATTTTTCCTATTTTAATTACGTACAGGGGAAAACTTTTTTTTACGATGCCGAGACGAATAGTGATCTATCCTGAGTGGTGTAGGACTGGGTCTAGAGATGGGAAACGGTGAAACCACAATAAATATACTGAGGAAAATTCTACTACTTGATGGAACTCTTTGGGCAATATTGCGTTGTCGTTCTTCTCCGGCCCGCGGCCATTTCCAGGACTACTGCTCACATGACTCATACCAACCATCGGTTCACTCGTCTCGTCGTGTCAATAGCCTAGCGTCTCCTAGAAAATGTCGATTTTCGTTGTTTCGTTGTTTACAAGTATTTTTCGGCACTGATTGGATCTCAGAGTTGCCCTACAAACCTTGACGTTTACATATGAGTTGACGTTTCTCTCCTTTTAGTGATTGATTTAAGAACGTGCATTCATTTCTTAAAACCCATTCATGTTTGTATGAAAATTAGACATTGTTTCGCTTACCTTAAGGTGTAGATACTTAAATTATCTGGTTACAACTGAGACGTAAGCGTTCATCACTGCAAGAAATGCGAAAACCAGAGTATCAGCGGCTTTTATGTTTCCCCAGCCGATTTTTTCTTACATGAGTACCCCAAGTCTTTTATTTGCAACTTTCATCTTTACATTTTCCTTCCCCCTAAACTCATCGAACAAAGCGCTATGCGCAGCTTCCACCGCGAAAAGAAACTGAAAAGCGTTTTTGAATACTAATTCCGTATAAAAATTCTTCGTCATTCAGAAAAACTGTATTTCATTTTTTTGTGTCACAAACAACTTTTTTAAGTTACCCGACAAACTAGATATTACCGTACCTGTTTCTGAGGTGGTTTCTGGCTGAATTCGATGCATTCGCCGGTTTCTTCTGTACACGTCAGGATTTGCCTCTTTTTCCATGAATTTTTTGTTTCCTGGTACGATAAAGTACGGTAAACGTGCATACTGGCACGCAGAGCGCTATTCCTATGCTTTTTGGGGGGCTGAATACAATTTCACTGTCGGGTTTCCTTGAACGCGTCAGTTTTCACCGCTTTTACAAGGTTTATCTGGTTCTCGGGATGGTAAAGTGCGGGTGACGTATATACTGGGATGAAAGGCATTCCCGCTATATTTTTTGGTGGCTCTGTAGGTATATATTATCATCGGTGTTCTCTGTACAAATCTGAATTTTCCGCTTTTCCAGCTAATGGGCTGATAAAGTGCGAGCTTCGACAACATTTTTCGTCAACTTTATATGAGATCGCTTAAATGACAACGTTGAGAACTGTCTTGAGCAAAATGGGAATAATTGCAAATAGACGATACATTTACAATGAGAACTTACCGTGAGAAATGAAATGAAATGGAATTTATTGACATATAAATATGATACAAGAAAAAGAAAGAAAAAAACGTTGAATTGCGGTCAATATATTGGTGGATGTAGGCATAGCCCGTGCCACCAAGAGTCTATTATCTACCTCCATATTAAGTTCAAAATAATTACATTTATTCCTTATCACAAATCCGCTTACCAACGCTAACAAAGAAAATTCAAAATCCTCACCTGTACACTTATTGATTAATTAAAAAGCTCTCCATAAAGTCCAGTAGTAATGAGCCAAAAGTAAATACTAGTTTCTTATATCGAATTCAGCTGACATTTCCAGGGAATCTCATCTTCGTAGTTATTTTATTTACAAGATTCAAGATTACGTAGAGGGGACTCCAGCACGATACGTTTTTTTACAAGAAATTAAAATGATACGTATACTCAATCCTATACTAATGACCGAAAACGACGTGGGCCTTAAGTTTGGGGAGTGAGAGAAAGCTTATTGTGTAAGAGACGTGCTTCCTTTTCATCCGTACTCTGTGCTGTTAACGGGGTGAGAATTCACTCCAGTGGACGCCTGGTGAAAATAGTAGCCACTGATTAGTAACCAAAATCGGAGAATAGAAAATTATCGAAGTAGTAATCGCTATTACAAAGTAAGGTTTGGTGGCAGAAGGGTAAACATTTAAAGGTGTATGTATATTTCAGTGCCGAATCATTGTACCATTAAAATTAAACGCGTCAAACAATTTTACAAAAACGCAACCAATTATTACGATTTATGAATTTCTTGCACAGCTCGACGTAGTGCACTCGTCCCCTTCGATTCTGCATCGAAAAATACCTGTAAACCATACGAAACATGGCAAAATCGACATATTCTTGGCGCCTGAGTCGAGCTGGCCAGTGGTTAGAGTGAGACGGGAAGTAGCGCGGGAAATGAGAGCGTACCGGGTGCAAACGATAACATTCGCTGTATTTACTGTGATTGAACTGTTTCCACCTCTGAGACTGGAACTACCTAGGACTACCTAGAAAAAGATACCGAACACGACACAATTGCAATAAAACCGCCGAAATTGCCTTTTCTGTCCTTAACAACTAAGGCACCACTTGATACCAAATGGGATTTTTTTTGCGAAAGAACGGATTTTTTAAAGAATATGGCCCGGGCTAGATTATATTATTATAGATCATATATACAAGTCACTTTTCCAAGGAAGAAACTATTGTGGTACTGTCGTGGTATGACTAGCACACTAGCAAGCAACTCAACCGGCGCAATATTAATAAATGACTGATATAGAGCTATAATTCAGATTCACGCCCCTCCCTTTGCGTTTTTACTCTTTGAACAGATTTCCCTCGTAAAACAGATCATCGATAAACCAATGACCGATCAGTAGATAAACGGCACTCAGTTTTGTTGATCTTCTGAGGTTTTCTCAGAAACATATCTGGTGCGTTGCAGCACACAACTTTCCTTAGCTCTACGTCAATTCACTTTGTAAATGGCTAATTCTATTCAATCAATTCATTTATCACTCAGTTAATTTGAACTTGGTCTAACAACACGTCACAGCAGCAGGAAGCTGTAGCGCCTACAGTTATGGAATTTATTGTGCTGCTCGTACTCATTTCAGGATCATTATTGAGTAATTGGTACACAGAAAATTAATGAGGCTGTAAACACGGATTTTTTGAAGGAGGATAGTAATCACTTTTGCAGAGTTATTGGGTAATAACTGTTAGAACTGGTATTAAGCGAAACGGCGGTAGTTGAAATTCAGGAATTTCTGGAGTGAGCCCCATCTATCTCATGAGCGTTTTGAAACACTCACCATATAGGTATTGGATTGGACTATGGTACCCCTTTTCTTTAACATTCTACTAACATTCCAGCGGAGGTAAAAGGAAAATATCTGGTGCGTTGCAACACACAACTTTCCTTAGCTCTACGTCGGTTCACTTTGTACGTGGCTAATTCTATTCAATTAATTCATTTATCACTCAGTTAATTTGAACTTCCTCAAACAAAGATTTACGGCCGCAGAAAGCGGTAGCGCTTACAGTTCCGGAATTTATTGTGCTGCTCGTACTCATTGCAGGACCATTATTGAGCAATTGGTACACAGATAATTAATGAGGCTCTAAACAAGATTTTAAAAAAAAGGATAGTAATCACTTGTGCAGAGTTATTGGAAAATAACTGTCAGAACTGGTAGTAAGCGAAACGGCGGTAGTTGAAATTCAGGAATTTCTGGAGTGAGCCCCATGTATCTCATGAGCATTTTTAAACACTCGCCCTTTAGGTATTGGATTGGACTACAATACCAATTTTTTTTAACATTCTACAAGAATTCCAGCGGAGTTTATAAGGAAAAAACTGCGCGAAAAACGCTTTTGGTCGAAAATTTTGATAATTTATTGTGCTGCTCTCGTCATTTTCCTACGAATGAGAATTTTATAGTATCATTGCCTTATTGAGAGCTATCAATATAAAAAATGTAATTAAAATCGTTAGAGCCGTTTTTGAGAAAAAAAATTTGGTGTTTTGATCACTATGATGACTATAGTTAACTTTCGGTGGATTTTGCCCATACCCTCATTATTGCGTCCCATGGTAACCTGTAGGCTAGACATCAAGTTTCAGCTGATTTGGTACGATGGTTTTCTCTAAAAACTGCGCTAAAATCGATTTCGTCGAAGGTTTTGGTAATTTATTGTGCTGCTCTCGTCATTTTCCCACAAATGGGAATTTTATGGTATAATTATCATATCAAGAGCTACCAATATAAAAATTTAATCAAAATCGTTAGAGCCGTTTTTGAGAAAAAAAATATTTGGTGTTTTGATCACTATGATAACTATAGTTAACTTTCAACGGATATTGTTCATACCCTTATTTTGGCATCCCATGGTAACTTCCGGGCGAGATATCAAGTTTGAGCTGATTTGGTACGGTGGTTTTCTCTAAAAATCGTTCACAGACACACATACACGCAGACCATTTTCCCAAATAGTGTTTTCGGACTCAGGAGGGTCTGAAACGTAAAGATCTGAAGAAAACTCAAAATTTTTTTTCAGCCGATTAGATAACTCCTTTTGTTATGTAATTGGAAAATTCTTAGTTTCTCTTGTCGTATGAAGTAACAAGACTAGGTATGTAACCGGCTAGACAAAATTATGAGTGTTCATCCAATCTTCGAAGGCTTTCTAGTCCGAAAAACACAATTTGAAAAACTGGTTTGCGAGCGTGTGAACGCGATTGAGAGATAACGGCTGAATCAAATTAGCTCGATTCGTCAGTAATTTCTTTCGTTCCACGTGATTGTCTGTGAGTTCATTCATTTCTCATCCTGAACTGTTCATTCTGTGTAAGCTGTGCGTCGTAACTAGTTTTCAGCTGCTTTTTGAACCCAACTGAAACTTCGTACCTGAATATTTTTTTGGCTTGCATGAATTTTGTTGTTTTTTTCTCAATTCGCTAAAATTTCCACGAAAATTCGCTAGTGTAAATACGAGGGCCAAAATAAATGCGACTGTGACTGAAAGACAAACGTACACTTTCTTCGATCGAAGAAATGAGACGACCTTCGATTTGCCGGAGACTCGGATCTGGCGAAGGCGGCACATTCTTCGGAAGCTGAAGACAATGGAGCTCGACGTCCTCGTCGGCTAGTGCCCATATCTGCATAAAACCTGAGGTAGAGTTTAGCCGGGAAACCTCTCTGCCGCTGAAGTTGCGTTGAGATCGCGAGGAGGGGCTAGGCAGTGACAGCACGTGCCGTTTTGTCCTCGAGAATAGACGACACGCGGATAAGCGTGAGGGTTGCTAAAAAAAAAAAAATTAAAAAAAAAAAATCGTTACGGTAGCCAACAGTACAGTTTGCTCGAGGTGGATAGAAATTACCACAAATATTGACACAGACCCAGGAAAGGCAGGTTGAAGTTCTGCAGTGGCACTTTCTTCAGCCAGCATCTAATTAGAGCCATGAGAATGATAGCCCTCTCTTACATCACCAAAGCCAATGAAACATATAATTCAAATTATAATGAAAAATAATAATAATTTTCTTGAGATAATGATGTTTCAAACGCTATGTAAACACCCCCATTTAAGTGTGTGAACGCATGAGAGACAACTTACATTTCGTACATAGCTTGCAAATCGCCACAGGATGCCAATATAATTGTATAATCAAGATACGTTCAAAACTAACAAAAGTTATCATTGTGATCAACTTACGTGGTTCATTGATATCGATTACATTTTTTGTATCGGCAGTTGAAAATAGCCCGATCATCCGTGAGAAAATGACGGGACCAGCGCAATAAATGATTGAAAATTACGAATATAATAGGTTTTAGCGCAGTTTTTCCGTATAAATTCCGTTCAAATGACTATAGCTTCTTATTAAAATCAGAGCGCTAGTTTAATGAACTGTCTACGTGGCGAGAGCTTAAAGTTGATAAGATAGTTGAGAGCAAATCCAGAAATTTCGGAATGCAAACTGCCGTTTTACCATTTCTTCAATTTTCCCCGTATAATACCAGAACAGAAAACGCGGTCTTTTTTTTATTCGATAAAAAAGGAAACGTTGACAATTACAACTACAATTCTGCATTTGGGGATGTCTGGGGGAGTACAGACCGGGTGGCCCCTACCTCCCTCATACCCCGCTGTTGAAAAACGAAATTTGGGATGGGAGCGATCCCACGACCACCACGATGTTCGCAGAGCAAGCGCATTTTCCAGCATTTTCAGGCTTTGTCGGAGTGCTCCGTTCTACGAGGCTGCGGGCAGATCCTTCCTGATGTAACATGTTTGGGTCAAACAACCCTTAAGGCCAGTATGGTCGCTGGCTCATCCCATCTTTCGATGGCGCTTACGGCTTCTCCTCCTCCCAGGACAGGGCAGTTTGGACTTACTGCGCTACCTGAGGTTCGGAGCACCCCAGTATTGCTCATTATTGCTCGTTATTGGTGGTGGTGTGAGAAAGAACACCAAAATAAATTCTGAAACTTCAAGCGCCGCCAGTAAACGTCAACATAAAGTTATGGTTTACGGATGGGTACAAAATTAATTGGATTAGTGGCTAATGCCATGAGAACCGCTGAGTGTACAAGGCGCTACGATAAGTCACTCCATGAATTTTCAAACATCTATTTTTTTTCCTCTTATAATGCCAAAACTGTTAACACCAACTTCACGTAACGAATCTCATTTCTCAATGGAGGTCGTGGTACCAGTAACAGCTGCACAAAAAATTTCGTAACTTTAAGCGCTGCCAGTAATGCCATAGCTTAACCAAGCTCTTATGAATCAAGTGATAAAACGCTGCAAATTATTATAGAGCTGTTTATTATTCTCTTGCACAGCTTGACTCAGTCTCCGAGACCCATTCCATTGGATTCTAAAAGTAAGCAATACGAAACAACGAAAATTGACATTTTTGGGGCGACTCTAGGCAATTGGCAAGACGTGACGAGTGAAACCGACGGGCGGTTCGAGTGAGACGGGAGAAATAATAACTTTCGCTATATTGCCCCGTGAGTTCTTTCAATCAGTAGAATTCCCCTCGTTATCTTTACTGTCGCCACGTTATTTTCCATCTAAACCCAGTGCTACACCTCTCAGAGCGGCGTAAATTCCGTTTTTTGCTAATTTTACGAACCGTTTTTTGCCAGTAACAAAGTATAACGTCGGAACGGAAGGAGAACGGATTTCGTACACCTACGACATGGATAGCGGAAGGAATGATCGTGCCTTGAACCATAAAGTGTCAAATTTTGTATGGGATTGTGACAAAATTTTGTTCACCAAAAACAGGCGTATCATTCGAAATTAACAATACACCAGTAGGTTGCACTAGTAGTCAGAGTGATAAAAATTGATTCACGTAATTGGTGGTTGAGAAAAGTTACATAATGCGTCACCGTAAATTTTTTGTATGGCTAGTTTTGGATCGATTTGCCTATGACCTTTAGTGTGGCGTCTCAGGCTGGACTTCAGGTTTGAGTTGATTAGCCCTAGCCATTTTCTCTGAATAGCGTTCTCGGTATTTTGTATGAATTTTGTTGATTCATAAGAAACTTTGAGAATCGACCGCTTTTTACTTTCCGCTACCCGAAGGGAAGGAAAGTATAGTAATCGGCCCAAAAAAAATTTGGGTTTTCTTCAGATCTTTACGTTTCAGACCCTACTGAGTCTAAAAAAACCTAATTTCGGCGCGTGGTCCGTGTGTGTGTGTGTGTGTGTATGTATAGGTGTATGTATGTGTGTGTGTCTGTAGTTCGATTTGCGGGAGAACGGCTGATCCGATTGAGCTGGTTCTTTTTTTGTTTTGTTCGTTATTTTTTGTAGACACGAAAATAAGGTTATGGACGATTTCGGCCGATGGGAAGGGGGGGGGCGAAAATGTACCAAAAACAAGGGTTTTCGCATTTTTCTCGAAAACGGCTCTAACGATTTTGATTAAACTTTCAAATTATCTTCTCCTAATCAATACCTAACTTTTCTTCTCCATACATACGACTATCTCCATGAAAATACGGTGAACGGAGATATAGGCCTATGAAGCAAAAATAGGTTTTTTACGCTTTTTGGCAAAACGGCTTCAGCGATTTTCACCAAACTCACAGGATGTTTTCAAATAGTTAATACCTACATATTGTTCTGAATAAATGTTCCTGTGACGGTCCATTGAACAGAGATAAAAATCAAAATGTGTCGAAAATAACGTTTTTTCGAACATTTCCGTAAATTCCAGGGTAACTTTTTCACCAGATGTGATCAATTCTAATGGAGTGTCTTCTAGTCACCCATACCAACATTTCGTTCTCCATAATTATTTCTGTATATATATATGTTGAACGGAGATAAAGCCAAGTTAACTCAGAAAAGGAGATTTGTCGAATATTAATTTATCGGTATTCCAATTTTCTCAAAAACGGCTCTAATGATTTCGGTCAAACTTTCGGAGTACTCTCAGCTAACTAGCCCCTATATTTTGTTCTCCATAAATGTTCCTGTAAAAATGCGTTGAACGAAGATATAGCGCCCACCTATGTAGGTGGTGTTCGAACTTAAAGGGGTGGCGGAAAGTAGTGTGTTGCTACTCACCAGATATTTTTGTAGGTGTTTGGACCAAAATAATGGACTTGAAGGCTCGTACGTCTCGGGCAGGGGGGTGAAGGGCATCTGACAACTGATCAGATCAAAGAAGAATGCCTTATTGCGCCTCTTTGATCAATTGGATCTTCTCTCCATTTTACTGATCAAAACTTCCTTTCTGAATGGAACAGGACTTTTGGTGCTGTTTGTGATCCGATCGGCCGTAAACCGATTTTTCAATACTCAGTGTTACTCTTTTTCGATTACCCTCGCGGCACTATGAACAGTTATTTTCCCTCCCTTCTTCTTCTTTGTTTTTTCCTTCTTTCTTTTTAATAGGTGTAGCGCGAAAAGGTTTAGAACTTGATGTCCTGCACGGTTCGGGCGAGTGAAATATTTTTAATACAGTCCACGCGTTTACTTTCCTTGCATTAGTTATTCCATTTTAGTATTTCGTGCCAACAATTCCCGTCGGACCTTATTTTACGTGATCTCATCGAGGCTTCTCGTTTCCATAGCACCGCTCAAGAGGAAAATCTTTCGAGAAAAGTCGTACTAGCCCAGTCATACTTCACGTTTCACTTTCTTCTCTCTCGCAGTCCGATGAGAAACGAAACTGAAGAGCTCATTTCGCTCTCGGGAAACCGTTCCCTCCGAGGCCGGGTCAATCAAAGGTAATATCCCAACAAAGTGCGAGACCATTACGGCCAAGTGTGGGGGAGGGGCTGGAGGAAGAAGGGGTTAGTCAGGAAGAGAAGAAGCGATGAGATTGCCCGGACAATGCTTGACTACTCGGAGTCCTTTGATAATTCAGGATTGCGCAAGATGCTCTGCCATCAATACTCCTTCAAAATGAGATCTGGGGGTCGTGGGGGTTTGGAAGTCTTTTGTTCTATGGACTGAAGAAGGTTAACGGCCCCGCGGGCTCTGTCCAACTTGAAGTCCTCGCTAATTAAAAAGTTGGCGAGCCAATTTATTTTTGACGTTCAGAGCTTTCTGGAGCGTCAATGCTCATACGGGGACGACACATTATCAGGCGTACACATCGCTACAAAATATAAAACATCACCGATTTGCTTCATTCATCAAATTAAGAAACGAATGTAGGTCCATTTCACAACACACTGTTACTCCGAACGGGGTGTCAAATAAACGGACGTTCAAAAAAATCTCACTCTAGATGCATTAAAATACTTTCCTCAGCCTCACGTGCACTCAGTGCATTTTTAGCATTGAAACTACTAATCAAATCTGTTGTTCATTCCGTTATACGACAAAATCGATTTTCATCTCAAAGTTTCAAAGTTTTTCATCTTCCTACATAAAAACTGTTGGCGCTGAAAGTTCCAGAATTTATGAAGTTTCTCCTACTTATGCCACCACCATTATTGAGCAATCAGTGCGTAGGTGATTCATAAGATTCTTACCTGTATTTCAGAGAACTATCACGCTCACCACTTCGAAAATATCGGGCCAAAACTAAGAAATCGCTTGAGCGAGGTTTATTAGAAAAACTACGCTAAATTCCATTGAAATGTTTGGTAATTTATTGTGCTGCTACCGTCATTCTCTCACGCACGGTAATCGGATAGGTACGGTCGTACTATTGGGAACTGTCTACGAAAAAATTCGATCCAAATCGTTACAGCTATTTTTGAGGAAAAAAATGGTGTTTTGATCACTATGATAATTAAATTTCAGTCGATTTGTTCATAATTTTGGCGTCCCGCAGTCTTTATATTAAATTGGGCCGATTTAATTCCGCAGTTATTTCTCGATTAGGTTCACGGACACGCACACTTGGGCCGCTTTCTCAAATGGTGTTTTTCGGATTCAGGATCCTTGAAATGTACGTACTTAATAAGTGATAGGCGTTTGTGATAAGTGATTTCTTGGGGTGTGAAAACAACAATAACATCAGAGATGGCGGTGATTTTCACTTCAAAGTTCAGGGCGATGATCCGTGGAAATTTGCTCATCGGCAGAAGCGCTCCCTTGCAACTTTCGAAGCTTTGTGAACTGCCATGTGTCTCCAGGCTGTTACTATCCCACAGGCAACTTGGTAGGTGGGCCAAGCGAGTGGACGTGCAGTCCTTGCGGTCCTGGGCCTGTCCTGGGCAACGACAAATCGCTCCCGTTTATTATGCGCCATGCAACAAGTGTAGCAGAGCAGGGATCCCTCTAGTGGGGGAGGGGAGAAAGGAAAAAACTTGTTCGGTACCCGCGACCTGCATCAACAACTTCCCTCCGAACCAGTGCACGAGGGGCCATTAAGACCCGTCGCTCTTCAAACAAATGATCACTTACCGGAGAATTACTGCCGCCCTTTTAAATTCCGCAGTTTCCTTCATTTTAAATCGCCATTTTTTTTCGCTCTCTCCTTCCTGCTCTACCTCTTCTTTGGAAGCGGCTGCACCTGTTTTGTCTCTCGGGGTGTCCGCCGTACAAATGTGATTCACACGGCCACTTAGTACTCGTGTTTATTGTTATTTTATTGCTCCTCGAAGACAAATAAACGAGAAGTTA
Source organism: Pachypeltis micranthus (assembly GCA_020466155.1). Taxonomy (NCBI): domain Eukaryota; kingdom Metazoa; phylum Arthropoda; class Insecta; order Hemiptera; family Miridae; genus Pachypeltis; species Pachypeltis micranthus. The sequence goes on from CM035773.1 coordinate 34,267,276, forward strand.
ATGAGTAGGAGCGCCGAGGTTGAAGAGTTATGGGGCTCCCTGTTCTTCCAACACCTGCCAACCTGGTGCCCGATTCAGATGAGGCTGGTTACGAGTTGAAATCTTCCATTCCCGCGAGGGCGGTGTTTGTAATCCTCACTCAAACTGAGCATCAACTCGCGCTTACTTCAAGGTAAGATTGACTAAAGCGGTCGAGTTGCTAGCGGTGGACTTCAGGACGAGCAGGCTGTAAGCGAATTTTCGTGGATTAAGAAGCTGTCACGATAGTTTAAAACAAGCTACTGTGCACATTCTTAAATCATTCGTGTAAACGATACAATTTCTCATTTTGCCTTCGTACCCACAAGTGCATATATCTATTGACAAAATATTTGCAGTTTACGAGCCATTTCGAGCCAATATCACATTCGGTTAAGGATAAAGTCAGAAAGTTGCCTGTTGTTAATTACCATGGCCATATGGCAGTCGATAATACCAGTCGACTTTGGCTAGGTTATTTGCAACGATTCGAGTTTAATTGCAGTCTCACCAGCTGTGGCAATGCCATTATTTATTCACACAGAAAGAGAAGCAGGTTATTCGCTCAGTCTCGTGTGATAGTTATGTATTGAGTCAGTGGAGTGATTTTTCTCCCAACACAAACTGCCCTACAAAGTGTCAGTTGTGGTTTGAGTTGATTGACTGTTTTCCCGTATTTATATATGTATATATAATATTCCAAATTCCATATTATGTTACTACTTCAACTTTTTCAAGAAGCCATTAAATCTGTCACCTTTTTGTCTAACGTAAATGTGAGCTAAATACAGTTTTTTAATCTCAATCACGTAGTGTTTTGCTCAAGCGGAAAACGAATTTGAAATGTACAGTCCGTTCCTCTATTTTTCTCAAGACAGTTGATCTGAAAACAAACCGCCCAACTCCTGTCAGTTATCTGTCAATATAATTTTCTTTTAACATTCCAAGCACAGTTACACTACGAACATTACGATACGAGTATTTTCCAAAACTGAGGAATTTATTAGAGTGGCAGTACATTCACACGGCGTACACATGCGATTTAGTGGGATTACCTCGAATATCCCCCTCCAGTCAGCCATACTCTACTCTCCAACCCCTTGCCTTTACACCTTCTAATCAGTCTGGCCCAGTTCGTTTGCACAGTCACCTCTCATTCATGCTGTAACGCCACGTTGCCTGTCTTGAGACGGAAATCTGTTAGTGTCGCGTGAGTTCTTGTATCTCATTTCCTGTGACTTTCAACAAACATACACACAAAATCTCTCTCTGTCTCTCCTACTTTCTGGAATGTCTCAGGATTATCTAGAATACATTCGCTTTCATCCGTTGTCACCGGTTTGTAATTTCTATATCTTCTCTCTCACATTGGTCCCTAACAAACATGGTGTAAATAATATAAATAAAATTGTATAACAAATATTAAATAATTGTACTAATGAAAAAGAGTCTGAAACATTTTCGTGTATTTCACTTGTAATCATTCTTGAATACCTATACTGCTTGTACTCTCATCATTTCAAGTTAATTCGACATAATTGTCTGTGGCTGGTTGAAAACTTATTAAGTTTCCGTTTGTTTTTATTTCAGGCAGGTCGACTTGAGCTTCGTGCTCTTTTTGGTGGCGTCTTGCAGAGCCGATCGGCTTTTGAGGAGCGCTCCAAAACCTGACGAATTATTGGCGAAAAGGTCGGAGATGATGGGAAGAATGAATTTATTGTCTGGCGAAACGATGGAGACGCACTTCGTCAGTAAAGAAGAACCGAAAATGTGAGAAGATTTTTGTGTATCGTTTCTTCGATATCGATTTGCTAAAATTTCCTCGCGCGTTCGCGAATTCTTCTCACAGCACGAAAAAAAACAAAACACACCAAACAACGGGTCGCCAGTTTATTTATTTGGGATACATTTATAAAGCTAAATGTTTGGCCTTTTTAGAAGATCGCACTGAAGGGTAGAATAATGTGGTTGAGGGGGGGGGGGATAAACTAAGAAGAACTAGTGTACATTCACTACCTGTAGAAGCGTGCTGGGCGTTTTAAGTCGATAATAATCAAACACTTGGCAGGGTATGAATGAAATCTTTGCGCCTTGGTTTTTAATTGTGAGGTAATAGGATGTACCCAAAATCTTTTTGGCTTGCCCATCCTGTGGTTTGGCAGCTCCTTCACTTTACAGGCCACCGCTATCACATATGTCGTTTTCATGTAGTCAAATTTGGACTGTGACTTGTTAGTCGCTGAATCGCTTTCAACGCGGTGGCATGGAATGGGACGACTAATGGAGTCGTTTATCCTTTTAGTGAGCTAGTGCATGTGTTGAGTTCCAAGAGTATGACTACGGATAATTCGTATCAGAGGCTCTTGGCCCGCATTACTCTTCTGTCGCACAGGCTGTGTTAACCAACAATTTCTCCCTCTCTGAGACTGGCTTCCATCGACTATGCATAGAGTGCCCTTTTCCATCCAATGAGGATCCCACAGTTTTTTGGATCCCATCAACACATCGTCTACAGCTCGGACAGCGAGAATAATAATGAGCACTCAAATGCCATCGAAGTGATCGAGAAGTAAAGGAGGTGTGAGAGCTCTCGTCCATTTACCACTGAAGAAAATTAATAAAAACAGTCTGGCCTGCTCAAAAAAATCATGCTGCCAGTCCAATGTGCTACTTATACGACGAGAGTTTAACAATCTAAGATAACTAAGGGCAACCTTACAAAATCAAGAATTCAGACTACTGCCATTTCGTTGAGTAACTTTTTTGACTTCTTATTTTATTCTACAACTTCGGAACAATTAATACGAACTTTCCTACAAAAATCATGCCGAATCAATTACCCATTCTTTGGTCACCCGACACATTACTAAGAGCAAGGCGATAAACTCGATGGATCGTTAGATTAGTTTCTAGAACGGTGAAAATCACTGAATTTACGTCGGCGCCGAGGAAACTTGTGTGATGCATCTCTCCAAATATTTGTTGAATTTAGTGGACATTTGGTCTTATTGGCCAACAACAGTTTAGATTATTGAGGGCTGAAAACTTTGTCTCAGGAGAGTGAGGAGGTGTTGACTCTATAAGGTGGAGAACCGTCCAACTTCCAAACTTCTGTCGATACTAATTCCAAGCGTAAATGTAGCCAACCTTTGCATTGCTCATTAACTAGTTAGTCCCATTTGCCGAACAACCTCTTCTAAAGATTCCTATTCTGATGAAAGATTCACGTTCTTGTGTGTCCAAAACGCTCTTATTTAAGTGCTTATGTGCGTCAACGGCGTAACAATGACTCTTCACCGGTGGAAGTACTCATAGCTCCTTCAATTTTACTTTGGGTTCATCCCTATCTCCGACACCAATTACGGTTAGTGGCCATTGACAACTTTGTTTGTAAGGGGCTCCATCTAGCAGGGAGCTGTGCAACTTCAAAGGATTACCCTGGTAAGCAGTGATTCCAGGAGTAGCTGAATGTTGCATACGAATACGGCGCCATCCGCTATACTTAGAGTAAACAGATCTTAATTGCCAACATTGACTTGGATAATTGACAACTGACGGCTTCTCAGGAGAGCTATTTTCTCTAGGAGGAACCATCCAATAGTGACCGGTTCAAGCGTAACTAATGCTCGAACATTTTTACTTTCCTTGGCTCTACGAGGTAGAAAGGAAAGTTATGTAACCGGATGAAAAGAAAATAGTTCTCTTCAGATTCTACTAAGTCTGGAAAACACTGGTCGGGCAAATGGTCTGTGTGTGCTTGTGAACGCGATTGAGCGAAAACGGTTGAAGCAAATCAGCTCGAAGTTGATATCTAGCATCCAGGTTACCATGGGACGCCAAAATAAGGGCGACTATAGTGATCATACTGGTCAAAAAATAACTTTTTTTCTCCAAATCGGCAATAGTGATTTCGATTGAATTTTTATAATAGACACAAATGCACTATAAAATTTTAATTTATGGGAAAATGACGAAAGCAGCACAATAAATTACCAAACATTAAAACTAAAATCGATTTAGCGCAGTTTTTTCCTTATCAACTCCGCTCAAATGTTATTGGAATCTTCAAAAAAATTCAGGTGGTAGTTCAATCAAGTACTTACACGATGAGTCATTAATAACGCTCAATAGACATGTAGGAGCTACTCCAAAAAGTCCGGAATGTCAACCGCTGCCATTTCTGGAAGTTATTCCCCGATAACTCAGGAAAAGTGATTATTAGCCTTCTCAAAAAAAAAACGGACGGTAGACATATGGTTCTACAGTCGGATCATTCAACGATTAATAATTGTTTTGCCAAATTTTAAGACAGGGGAAGATGTACAGCTTATCAACGCATCAAAAGTTCTCATCAAGCAAAAGCTCTTTCGTGGTGACGTTTTGAGTTTTCTCGCACTTTACTTATAAATGCAGGGATAACGATTGTAGGGTTTCTAGCCTTTTTATACCGTAATTTGATGCTCGTGACGTTCAGAAAACAAATGGAAACGTCATGTTAATCATTATTAAGTCATAAAAGTCGTCAGCACTCATTAATTATCTGCTAACGAATTGCTCAAAGCATGACCACGAGCTGCTCAATAAATTCCGTAACGGAAGGTTCGACCGCTTTCTGCCACCGTGAAGTGGAGTTTTACCTAGTTCAAATGAATTGAGTGAAAGATAAATTAAATTACTAGCTAAAGCTATGAATCCAGTGAATTTACGTAGAGCTGAGGAAAGTTGTGTGGTGCGGCGCACCTGATATTTTTATACAGTCAATTACGTAAATATATTTCTATTTCCTGAAAAGAAAAAGGTATTGTGGGGTGTTCAATCGAAGTGTTTTATTTTATATATAGTTGCCGCAAATGTTAGAATATAAATTCGACGGGAACAACGCAAACTCCCTCTCAGCGCTTTCTCCGCTGTCCGCCGGACCAATTAATTGCGTCTAGAGAGCTCTTCGCGGGGTTTTTGGTTGCTTTTTTTTTTCTTCTCTTTTTCGTTTTGTTGTTTTTTCGGCCGTGAAATCTTGTGTGTTTAAATCCGGCAACGGGAGAAGTGGAAGCTGAATAGGCGGATCGAACAAAGGACCCTTTCGCCTTCTTATTGTGGTCCGAATTTGAATTTTAAAAAAGTGTCTTCCGCGGTGCCCTTTCCTCTCCGTTCGAGCTCCAGTACCTTCGCTTCTGCCTTCCAGAGACCTTCTAGAACTTGGGCACCGAATCTAAATATAAATCAATGCGCCCAACCGGGCTGTTTATATCGCCAAGGTGACCTATGAGACGTTTCTAGCTGAGGTCGCCGCTAGACAAACAATCGCCGATGTCCGTAGGGAACATTTTGTCCCGCTCCTTCGAACCAGGGGAACCCGTTAGAAAAACCATGTTAGTTAACTGCGAACCGATTTTTACCCTTAGCGTCATCATTTTGAGTGTAATTACGCATTGGTTATTCTACACTAAACTATTAATCTTCCCGTAAAAACATTTGAAATTGACAAGTCAGTAGTTCTGAAGACAGCGTCAAGCCGATCATAATTTTCATGTGCTAAGTAAGAGTGATCAATAAATAAGAAACTACTACTTTTTTATATCAAAAACTTGTGGTATACTGCATACTTTTTATTTTAATGTCAAAACTCCGTTGAATTTCCTTCCGTGTTTCTCTGTAATTTTTACTTTCCTTGGCTCTACAAAGTTATGGAATCGACTGAAAAAATAATTTTTGAGTTTTCTTCAGATTTTTACGTTTCAGACTATTTGGGAAAATGGTCTGTGTGTACGTGTGCCTGTGAACGATTTTTAGTAAAAACGACCGTACCAAATCAGCTCACATTTGATATCTAGCTCGCAGGTTACCATGGGACGCCAAAATAAGGGTATGAGCAAAATCCACCGAAAGTTAACTATAGTTATCATAGTGATCGAAACACCAAATATTTTTTTTCTCAAAAACAGCTGAAACGATTTTGATTTAATTTTATGTATTGATAGCTCGTAATAAGACAATTATACCATGAAATTCCCATTTATGGGAAAATGATGTGAACAGCACAGTAAATTACCAAAATTTTTGACGAAAATCGATTTTAGCTCGATTTTTTTGTTATAAACTCCGCTGAAATGTTACGAGAATGTTTTAAAAAAATTCTGTAGTAGTCCAATCCAATACCTATAGGGCGAGAGTTTAAAAACGCTCATAAGATGTAATGGGGTTACTCCAGAATTTCCGGAATTTCAACTACGCCATTTCGCTTACTAGAAGTAACTCTGCAAAAGTGATTACTATTCTCTTTAAAAAATCGTGTTTACAGCCTCATTAATTCTCTATGTACCAATTGCTCAATAACGGTCCGGGAATGAGTACGAGCAGCACAATAAATTCAGGAACTGTAAGCACTACCGCTTCCTGTTGCCGTGAAGCGTTGTTTGACCAAGTTCAAATGAACTGAGTGATAAATGAATTGATTAAATAGAATTGGCCATGTACAAAGTGAATTGACTTAGAGGTAAGGAAAGTTGTGGGTTGTAAAGCACCAGATATTTTATTATTTTCCGCTATCCAAACTGGAAGGAAAGTATTGTAATCGTGTCAAAAAAAAGTTGGGTTTTCTTCAAATAATTACGTTTTGAAACCTACTGAGTCTAAAAAACCCTGCAAATTATTACACAACGGTTTATTATTCGGATAATCAGCTTGACCTAGCATTAATGCTCCGAGACCCATCCTGTTCGATTCAGCATCGAAAAATATCATAATGAAACCCAAAAAAGGTCGAAAAGAACTGAATCGTAATATTAAAATAAACAAAAAAAAACAAAAACGAAAGTATCTAGAAAAAACTGAATTTTAATATGAAAACATGCACGCTAAATACTAATATCAAAATTTAACCTAAAATCTATGAAAAAACCAAAATGAGAATGAAACGAAAGAATCTAAAAAAATTGAATCGTATTAAAACCAAAACATCGGGGAAATTGGAACTGGGGCGCTCGAAGGGAAAGGCGAACGGGGAGTTGAGCGGCGAGCGGGAGGCGGAGTCGTTTGGAGGGAAGCGAGCGGGCGCTCGAGGCGAGCTTTTTTAAAGAGACGGGCGGGGCGGAGGGAATTCAAACGACGAAACGCTTGTAGCTCCCGCGTTGTACTGCGTTTCGTTAATTTTTTTAACCGTTTTTTGCCCATTACAACCACGGGCTTCGTCCGATCGGATTGCCGAGATGGCGGGCACAACTTGATACCAAATCGGATTTTTGGGGCGAAAGAACGAATTTTTTAGACCACGTTAAAGGCACAAAACGGCCCGGACGGGGGACGGCGGACGGGGGACGGCAGACGGCGGATGGCGGACGGACATTGCAAATTTGGAATCTCCATGCCTTTTAACGTAAAGTATCAAATTTTGAGGGGGGGTTGTAAAAAATTTTTTGTGGCCGAAAACATAGGGTTATTATTCAGAATGAATAATAAACCAAAACCTAATTTAGGCTCATGTTCCGAGTGTGTGTCTGTAGTCGATTTGCAGGACAACGGCCGGATTGAGCTGGCTCTTTTCTTGTTTTGCTCATTATTTTTTTTTTAGACGCCAAAATAAGGTTATGGGCGATTTCGGTTGTGAAAGGGGGTGGGGGACGAAAATGTACCAAAAGCAAGGGTTATTCGCATTTTTCTCAAAAATGGCTTTAAAGATTTTGATGATTAAACTTTCAAATTATCTTTTGCTAGTTAGTACAAAACTTTTCTTTCCCATACTTATCTCCATGAAAATACAGCGAACGAAGATAAAGGTCAAAAATAGGGTTTTTACGCTTTTTGGCTTTTAGTTAACTAAGAAAAGAAGATTTGTCGAATATTAGTTTATCGAATTTCCAATATTCTCAAAAACGGCAATAACGATATCGATCAAACTTACGAAGAGCTCTCAATTAGTTTGTCCCTAAATTTTCTTCTCTATAAATGTTCTCGTAGAAATGAGTCGAACGAAGATATAGCGCCCACATATGTAGCTGGTCTTCGAACCTACGAGGGTGGCGGAAAGTTGGGTGTTGCTACGCACCAGATATTTTTCTTTTTCTTAAGAGAATTGCTTTTTGTATTGTGCGTTATTTTTCAACGTAAGATAGGGCCTCATACGGCCCTTGATTAATAAAACCGTCAACAAACTCAATCAATCTTCTTATAGATTCGTTTTATCTTCTTTTTCGTCATGTATTTGCACCCCAATTACCAACTTCGAACTGATACGTAAAGTTACGCTGAGTTGATATAATTTTAATTGTTTTCTGCGGTGGAATAATGCCGTGATAGTTGAGAAGAGTAATTTCGTTTCCGTAAGCTTTGCTTCCATTTTTGTATTTTTGCTTTTGGAGGATTCCGATTGGTCCGTATGGTTTTACAAACATATTGATTTTACGCCTTTTCGTAATTTTCAGGTTCTTGTACCTTCTTCAGTGGCACGTTCCTTCTTTCACGATAACAATTACACCGTGCGCGGTTCCTGTTGCCTGGTCGGTGCGAAACATCACAGTTTCTGGAAACAAAGGTAGAGTCTTCTTTATTATGAATATTGATATAATTTCACTCCCAACTTTCTGAACTACTACGGCATTTAATTGAAAGGGGGTATTTCTTATTTTCAATTCTGATTTCTTCTCGCACCCTTGCCACTGAGACAGGCGGCTTCTGTACTTTTCAAAAAATACAACCAAATCCAACGTTCAATAGATCATTTCACCATTTCCTAAAATCAGGCATTGCCAATCTCCATCTTAGTTTTGCTTGCATTCTCGTCAGGCCACTGCACGAATTCCAAAACTGCTAGGAAACTTTCCATGTAAAATAACTAAATGACAGCAATGTTGGGGACAAGAAAGGGAAAGTTCAGTATGGATGGAGAATTACGTCGATAATTGAGATGAGTAAGAGTTGTTACGCTTGAGGGATAGAGATACGAGTATGAGGGAGCACAGGGTTTATTATCAGTTCGCGTGAGACAGAAGAGGGGGGGGGGGGCTTTCGATTGGACAACAGTAGAGAGTGTCGAATAACTGTACAAGAGCTGAGAGTCTATGGGTGAGAGTGCGAGTCGGAAGTAGGAGCTGGGGAAGAGGGCTCTGGTGTTGGCAGTACAGAACAAAGCTTGGGAAGACCCGAAAGCCTGAGGCCGTTCAACTGGAGCCCAACTAATTGGACTTGAACCGAGCCAAACATGCACTAGAGACGATTTCATAATGTTTTCAATATTAATAAACTTACCCTAACGAGATAGAGTAATTTCTTTTCTGATGATGGGATGAGAAAAGTCACTCAATGCGTTGAACCATACCTGATGTTCTCTTCTTGTTCACAGTCGACGTCAACTTCAGCGGTTGGATACCGGCGGTTTACCAAACGGGAACGCAAGTACGAGAAATGACGAACGTAAAGGAAGGAGCTTACCAGATAGGAATTGCAGTCGAGACCTCGGGATTCGTTCAGATATTCGTGTCGACGGCAGGCCCTGTGTCTTTGCTGCGGCCCACCTCCCATTTGACTGTTACCAGCCGCCGACATAAAGGGCAACTGTCGATTCGTTGGTCTCCGAGGTAAGTCTAGTCGTAGCATCTCTTGTAAACGATCAGCACTTTCATTTGTGCAAAGTCTAACTGTCCGAATGCTATGACAGACGGCAAATCGACAGTGCGGTGAATTCGTTATTTGTTTACAGTTAAAACTCGGGGGCAGAGGTAGTAAGACGTAGAGTGACAAAACGAAATAAGGGTAGGATTTAGGCTCACGTGTATACGAAAGGGTGACAGCTATTGAATGGAAGCCAGTGAGGAACACAGTAGTGATAAGAAATTCCTTAACATCGATAGATTACCGACTTGAAACCCCCAAGCGATGGCTGTAAGATCACTGTCCTGACCCCAATTGGACTTCCTGAGGTCGAGCTTTCTGACCAGAACCTTATTAGTTCTGTAGTCGGGAGAAACTCCCTGTCACTCAACTTCTTTCTTTCAATGTTCTAAGCCCAGTCGAAAGGAAAGGATTGATATTATTCAGACATACTTAATTTCAGACATTTGAGCGTTCGATGAGTTTTCCTGTATCCCCTTTCCTATATCTTACTTCTCACCCCTTACCTTTGCTACCTCCTTACGACCGTTTAACCACAGAACTCACACAGTGACATTCTTTGTCAATTCTTGCCTGTGCTCACACCATTCAACTATCCAGAGACCTCCTGTGTCTCCTAGTTCCATTACTCTGAACTTTCTATATCCATCGGATATCTCTACTAATTCAAGTTCCATCTCTTTCTCTCCATCCCTCTCACCAAACAGTTTTCCCGACTGATCGCATGACATTTTCTGCCTCTGGGCCGAGGGAAGTAAAAATCGCCACATCTAAAGTTTTATTTCGATAAGTCGCGTATTTTACCGCGTTTTAAATTTCTTGAAGATTCGTGCCTCTGTAAGCGCCGAAATTGCGTTGCTTGTTCAAGTCGTGTTTGACCTTCTCCTCAATTTCCCTGATGTCTTTCATAGTCAAATCGATCCAGTCGTCGATGGAGCAGAGAACCTGTCGGTGGAAAACAGTGAGGACTCTCTGAGCCATGCGATGCATAAAAGCTTCAATTCTGTTCTGAAGACCGAACCATTTGAAATCTATAGATAAATATTTGTAGCAGGTCATCAGGGACGTTTCGCGATTTATCCAGTCGCCGACGTAAGGGCCTTTATTCGTTTTCTCCGAACGCAACTTGGTCGGATCGTATTTGGCGTTGTAGTCGCAAATCGGGATCGGATCGTTCGCCACGTCAATCAAAACGACTTCCCGTTTTTCCAACAATTCTTTCGAAACTTCCAGCGCGTTGGGTTCATCCCCTTTGCCGGCTTTGTGAAAACTGTCGAAGACGACGAGAAAATTGTCCTTCATGTAACTCGGGTTCGTCACAATCGTCCTGCAGAACGGATAAGCGTTCCAGGCTTCTTCGTGGAGCTCGAGAGCCCCGCGCGGAGCCATTAATTTGATGAGAGTGGGAACTTTGCGTTTGAGATGGTATATTTTGTTGGTGTACTGTCCGCTGGTGTATTTACCCCCGAGGAAGGGGATGTTCTGGAACGGTTCGTTCACGACGATCTCGACACCTTCGCCTCCTCCAGTCTCATTCTTGCTGGTCTCAACGACGGCGAAGAGCTGCCCGATTTGATACTGTTCAACTGTTAACGGCAAAGGAATCCGGTATTCTTTGATCAGCATCGCTCGTCTCCGAGAAGAGAAGAAAATACCGTGGAGAGGCCTGAGAGGGTCACAACCCTTTCGAAGTAAACTTAACAAAGTCTACACTCTCACTTCGCCCAGCACCGTCCCAATAAATAAATTGCATTCCTTAGTGACGTTTGACAACCTAAATGTTGCTTGGTAAAACCATAATGTTCGGCTCCGTAACTCAGTCGCGGGTTATAGAAAAAAGCTAAAATCCACTTCACGGTTCCTAAATTTGACTTTGTACAACACAAATAATTAAACAATTGCGCCAAAATTTACCCGCTTAGATCTTTGCAAGAGCCGAACTCCCCTTTTCGTGTTTCCAAAAAATAAAAATGTGCACTCTTCATGGTTGAAATTTAAAATTGAAAGCACGGAGAGAAACATTCATATAGTCATGGTGAAAAAACCGAAAAACCCTCAAAAATAAAGAACGGTTGAACAAATAAAATCCTTACATTGAAACAAATCAGTAAACATGTAAAAATACATAACATGTAATCCGAAAAACATATAAATAAAAAATCTGAAGAGAAAAAAGTGCGGACAAAATAGATAGTTAACAAATTGAAAAAAAAAAAACGTTTACAATAAAAATGAGATTTAAACAACATTTAAATGATTGAAAACTCCAAAAATAAGTGTAAAAAAGGAAACAGAAATAAATTGAAACACAAAAATAGGCTGTAAAAAATTCGCATTTTTGGAGAAACGAACAATTTCTTAAAACCGCACAAATAAAAACACACAAAATGTAAAACCCTGTCATAAAAATTTAAAAATTTGATAAAATGAGGACACCACGAATCTTTTAAAAGGTGGACATTAAATTAAAAACATTCTAGAAAAAGGGTAGAACTGCAAAAACAAAACTACAAAAAGAAATCGTAAATATCAAAAACTGAAATGCCTGAAATGTTTCAAACTGCTTCAGAAAAATTAAAGAAAGCGGGGGAAAATGGAGAAATATAAGAAGGGAAAAAACATGGGAATTGAAAAATAATTTTAAAAATGAGCGGCATCAGAATATTGTAAAAGCTCGGAAGTTAAATTTAAAAAGTTGACAGCACTGGGGTAAAATGTTCAATGATGAATAACGACAAACAAAATAAAAAAATAAAAATTAAATGGTTAAAGTTGTACACCGCATAAACTCTAAATTGAGTCAGCGCAATCGAGACACGCGTCTTCGCAAAAAATGGACGTTGGATAAAATAAAAAATGAACTAGTGAAATCTTTAATTACTTTTCAAGAGCTTAAAATTGCTTGCAAAAAATGAGAACACGGATTGTAAGGATAAGAAAATTAAACGATTAAAATACCTGTAAAAATAAAGAAATTGAATAACAAAAAAACATCAAATATACCATTAAATAAATTATTTTTGAAAATTTAAAAATAAATGCTAAAAATTAAAAAGATGAAAAAATAAATAGATATGAAACCTTCGACGAAATTTCAATCGAGTTTATCACAAAAAACTGTGCAGTTGTGATAAATAAATACAACGAAAAAAGGTTTTCAAAAATGGATAAAAGGTATAACTGTTGCAAAACTAGAAAAGAAGAATTATTTTTGAAGTTTGAAAAACATTTTGTAGTCATAAGAATGAACACAAATATCTAAACTTGATTGTTGAAGACATTACAAAAAAATTTTAAAGTAGTGATATATAGAAAAACGCGGCCTTTCCACTAATGCTTCTACGTCCATAGCTTGTGGTGGCTTCTTAGTTAGCTCTTACGACTTCTTTGGCAAAAGGAAAGGCCTTCCCTGCAGTAAGAAGTCAATGGCAATTAAATCTTGGTGCTGTAAACCTTCTTCAGCATTTTCGAGATGAGGCCTGCCGATCCAAAACAACGACGCAAAGAAATAAAAATAAAATAATTACAAGAAAAGATTGAAAAAGTGATGTTACTTTTTAAAACCCAAGAATGGTAACAAAAAACGAATCAGGCAGATTGAATGAATTGAACTCACACAAAAAAACTGTATAACTTTTAAAATGAGGAAACTAAATGAAAAAATTGAAAAATTCCACTGTCGAGAAAAACCTTGAAAATTAAATATTTGATTCAGTCGTTAAAAACCAGGCTCTTTCGAAAATATTTAGAACCTCAATAAATAGGAAAAAATGAACGAATGGAAAAAAGTTGAAAAATGCTCAAATTATTGAGAACGTAAACAATTATGAGCTGCGTAAGCTGTAAAATTGAAAATATTGAAAAAGTTATAAAATACAGATATTTAGAGAAAACACCCCTCCCTCAAATCCCCCCATATACCTCTACAGCTTGTGAATGCTTGTTCCGTCGCTATTTTCATTCGGTCAACCTCGAAAGAAGAATTCAAGTCTTCGACATTTTTTTGCAATTTAATAGAGTCATTTCCCGCTTGAACTCCGCACACCTTCGAGACTAAGAAAGCTGCGTGACGCTCGTCGCTTTTTCACGAACCCTTTTGGATCTTATAGTCGAAACCCGTTAACCCGCCATAAAACCAGTTTGGTGTCGTCGATAGCTTTCGGTATTGTGCGAGTTTAGTAAAACGAACCCTTTTTTTCAGGGCTCCGGACAAACCGAAATGAGCTCCTCCGGCTCGTGATGAGGAGCGGCGTCGCAAAAAAAAGGAGCTCTCATCCGATGAAGAGCTCACCCACCCGCACTCGAGAATCATCAGCTTCTTCGGGTCGGCGTTGAACGGATGAGAAGAGAAGATGGTAAAAGAAAGGCGGAGAGGACAAGGGACCAAACAAAACAGAACAAAAAAAAAAGCAAAAAAATGGGGGAAGAGAAGAAGAGAAAAGAAGGAGAGAGGACGTTGTTCCGGCTTAAGCCGAAGAAGACTTTTCTTTGATTCGTCGTATTGTAAAACTGAGTCGTTTGAAGGCGCGGAAAGAAGATGAAGAGAGAAACGGAGTGAAAGATGAAGAGAGAAGGATTTACGTCTGGAGCTTTTAAAAAGGACCAAGAATGAGAGGACTGGAAGAAATTAAAAAATAAAAGAAGCCGTCCTGTGATGGGGGAGCTCATACAACTTGAAAACTTCAAAGTCTCGGATCCCCCAGGGAGTTGTTCCTTGGTGCGTCTTAAGATATACGACGGGCTCACCAACATAAGGAGAAAACGGTCTCTTTCGCCAGCCTCTTGAGCTCTGCCTTACGTAGATAATGCGAAGTTAAAATGTACGGTTTTTCCCCTTACAACGGACGAGCTTCTGACTTTAAAAAGACCGTAGCTCGAAATGTCTGTCTTAGGTGGTCTTCCTTATCAATTCTCCTTTTTACCTTCCGACGGCTCATCGGGAAAACGACGTCCGCTATCCAATTCCGCCATCTAACAGCCTCTCAACGCTCACTTTCTTCCGTCGACAAAACCCAACTGTCCACTTTTTTCAACGGCTCACAAACGTTGTCCATCAACTTCTTTCCACCCTTCTTCCCTTTCCCACCGACCGCACGACATTTTTTTTTTTTTTTAAATTTTTTTTTCATGCGACTTTTGCGAGATGACTTCTTCGACGGCAGACGATTCCGCTGATTTGTCTTTTACGGTTTAACATCGAGAAGGGTTTCCTTTTAATTACTTTTTCTACGTCTTCAAAATGCTAAAATGAGCCGAGGAGCTGGTTGAAATGATAACGAAAGTCCGGCCTTTTGCTTCCTCTTCGTCTTCTCGGCTGGTGGTCCGCGTTTCGGGCGACTGCTGTTGACGTTTCGTGAGCCATCGGGGGAAAAATATCCAAAAAAATGCATTTTTATCGGAAACGGCCAACACGATTTCGAATAAACTTCCAAATCATTCTCTACCAATCACAACCTAATTTTATGTTCTCCATACAGATATCTGTCACGATTCCGTGAAACAGTAACAGTTTTTGTTCGGCGAAAACGGCAGGACCGATTGAGCTGGTTCTTTTTGGTTTGGTTCATGAGCTTTTGAAGGCGAAGGAACGAGGATATGAACAATTTCCATCGAATTTCCATTGAATTTTTGAAGAAAAAAAACTGCTCAAACGATTTCCGTGGAATTCATAGCGTCTTTAACTATTCAATGCCTAAATATTGTAACCCATAAACGTTCCTCTGACAGTCTGTTGATCAGAGATCTCAACCACAATGTGGTTTTTGGTGAATATTTCATAACTGAATTTTATCAACCTGACGGAGGATCTTCCAGCAACGTACACGGTCATTTTGTTCGGTATTAAAGAAATTGGGTTATGTCCGCCAGTAGGCAAATGACTAAAGTTAACGTACCTGTTAGGTGAGTCCGTCTCCTCTGGCTTGTGAGTTACTGTGGGCCCACAGTAACTCACAAGCCAGAGGAGACGGACTCACCTAACAGGTACGTTAACTTTAGTCATTTTGTTCCCCACAGTTATTCTTATGACGGGGTTATAAGCCAAAATGAAATTTGCTTAACATAAAATAATCGTTTTTATAATTTTCTACAAGATAGCGTCGAACGGCGCTTTCAGAGCTAGCCGCTAGATGTGTTTCTGTAAAATACGTCGAGTGAAGACATTGCGCGTAATTCCACGTACGGGGGTTGAGGAAAAGTTAGTGATCGTTCTAGCCAGATTTTTTTTTTCAAAAACGAAAGGATCAATGTTTGGCAGGCCGCATTAGCTGGGTTTTCTGAACTCTGACCATCTGCAGTTTCTCCGATCACCGACCCTATTTTGTTGTACCTGTAGTAAGTCCCGCTCCTCAGTTATTTTCAAGTGACAACGGATTTCTCCCTGTTCCAGGGACTTTCCAAAAAATACCCTTTTCCTACCCCTCTTTTTTCTTCTCTCTTCAGCAGACTGCTCCTTCCAAGTCATCCATCAGCACTCGCGAATGACAGTTGTCTCCCAGTTCTCCCAATGATTCGTCTCTCGCGTTACTCCCAATTCAACTCTCGCTCTCTCTCTCTCTCACTCCCTCCAATTAGTGTCTCACAGCCAGTTTACGCGTATTCAAAGCCTCCCTGTTCGCATTTATAGACTCACACTCACACTCAAACTGATTTCTGAACGCTATTCTGTCAAGTACAATACAGTCCACGCTCACCACGTCCATTTATTTCTCAGTTTCAATCTCCCCCAGTCGTGCGCCCAATAAAAAAACAAATTCAAAGCAAAATCGTTGAGAAAACGATCAAAAAATGAAATGAAACCACGTTGCAACGCAATCATGTACGAAATTTAATGTGCTGACTGACTCCTATTAAAGGCACCAGGCGATCGTGGTCTAGTGGTTAAGACATTAGTTCATAATTCTCGAGCTCCGTGCGATTTGCTGTAATTTTTGCCTGAGTCAGCAGCTCTTCAAAAGCATCTCCAAACTACCTCAGTACATTAGGAAAACGAAGAAAAAGTTGACGAACAAATTAATTGAAAATTTGTGGATTATGAATTGAAAACTGAGGAAAAGTGATTAAACGTTCAGGGAAAATTGCGTAAAATTATCCGGCGGTCGTTAAAAAAGTGCGTGGTTTCATGATCTACACAGTTGTTGCGTGAGTCGAGAGTTTGTGCGGGCGATTCTCAAGAGTTTTGCGACTTTTCCGCTTTTTGTCATAGTATAGTGTTTTAAATTGTATTTTTCCGTAGTTTATTTTGCATCTCAATCATTGAAGTTTACGTGTGTTTTTAACCATCTTCGTGAGCTATTTTTACTTGTTTAGTATTAGATTTATACCAAAACACCACATTTTTTCTTCAAAACCGACTCCAATAATTTTGATTACGTTTTTCTAATGACTGGCTCAAAATAACACGACAGCACCTTAAAGTTTTCAGTCATGAGAAAATAACGAAAATAAATTGTCGAAAATGTCAAAAAAATCGATTTTATTCTTTTTTTGTCATTCCCCCTTACTTGCACTCTCAGAAAAATCAAGATGGTAGTCCCATAAATTAACTATTAGAGTTTAATAACGTTCTTAAGATAATTATCAGCAACGTCACTAAGTCTGGAACTACCGCATATTCACTTACTGCCATTTCCCACTGTCTTTACACGATAATTCCGAAACAGGGAACACGATCCCTTTCGAAAAAACTCAGATTGACATTATCATGAGTAATCGATGGACAGGTGTGAGCAACTCAACAAATTCCCCTCAGTTTCGACGTTGCACGTTCCGCTACGTTCTTCCAAGTTTATGTATGATGAATGAAAAACTGATTTTGTTAGTTGCCAGAGTGATTAAAATTGTTGAAAGCACTGTGCGGTTCCACGTAATTTTCTTACTGTGTTGGACTCGCACTCCTGAGATGATTAAATACATCGTCGAATGAAAGTAAAAATTGTACAAAAGTCGTTTAGGAAACAAGTAGAAGTGCCTCAAGAAATTGCAAAAACTTGGGGGGGGGAAAATGGCAAAATGTTGAAATGGCGAAAAACAATCTTAACGAAAGAACAAAAGTGCCTTGGAACAACTGTGGAAGAAATACAAAATAAAAACAATAATGATGAAAAAAATGTGAGTGGCAACAAAAGTTGTAGACTAAACGCACACAAAACGACGCGAAAATGCTTCGACGTGCTAGATTGGTTAAGCCGTTCTTTTACAAACTGAACTAAAGACACACACACCCCAAGCTTAAATTGAGTTTTTTTCAAATCAGTCGACTTCAAATCGTATTGATTTGAAGAAAACGGTTTCTGGGGCCGTTTTTGCGAAATCAGATCGGAAGTTGAAGGTGGCCAAGGCCTCTCCAATGTCTGTCAAAAGTAGACTTATATCCAACTCTTAATAGCTCGTAATGAACAGGTTTTCCTCGTGGTACAAGAAGGAAATTTGAAAGGAGGCTGAGAATATGCTTTGGAAGAGCGTTGCCGCCCTATTCAACTCGAGTTCAAGCGGTCGGCGATGAGCTCGGCCTCGTCCCGTTCGTGTTTTATCCCTTTATTATATTTTCAGACGAGCGGAGAAACCCACTTCACCAAGGCCTTGTAAAACAGTTTGAAGACCATAAAAACGAGCCGATTTTCAGCCTGTCACACACCCACAAATAGAGTTTTCGTTCGAAGACCCGGCGCAAATAGTCGGTTCCTCCTCATTCAATTATCGGGTTTGAAACGGTCGGGCTACACTGTAGCAAATGAGCTCTTTCCGGGCGTTTTTGAGCGAAGTTTATTGCGAGGTTGGCAACCTGCAGGGTGAATGAGGTATGGCGACATTTGAAGGGGCCAGGGTTGGAAAGAGACTGTGGCGATTACCGCCCTTTATTCCCGTTTTACGAATTTAACGGCCTCAAAGTCGAAATGAAACCGGGAAGACGAGTGTTAAGGAGGTGAGTGGGGCATTGATGTAAACAGTACCGCCACTTCTACTCAGGGCTGCCGAAATGGGCATGTAGAGGAAACGGACATATAATACAATCTGTGTTGCCAATGAGTGTAACATGCCTGAGTAGGGTGATGGCAACACTGATAATAAATCTTGCTACTGCCATGCATCACGCAACCTTCCTTGGCTGCAGACACACGGAGGAAGAAATTACACAAAAACTTCTTTTCCTCGAAGTGTTTGATCATATATTGTACTGCTCTCGTCATTTTTCCATAGTTGAAAATTCTGCAGTACTTTCGTATCTCTTGCAGCCGTCCAAACACAAATGAAATCAAAATCCGTGCAGCGACATTTGAGAAAACAGATTTGGGCGTTTTGATCACTATGATAACTATATCTAGTTTTGAACTGATTTAACGTTTCATGATGAACTGATTTCATTTTACTATTATCTCTCAATCGCGTTCAAGCACACTCACCATTTTCTCAAATTATGTTTTCCGGGCTTTTTTTTCATCCGTTTACACAACTTGTTTTCCTCCTACCTATGGCTAAGGACATTAACAAAAATTTTAAATCAGTCCAAAATTAGTTTGAAACCTTGCTCAGCAAGTTTGGGGAAATTTAACCAACCTGAAGACTGGTGACTTGGTGCTGCTGAGAGACAACCAGACGCCCCCGGCCCAGTGGGCCTTGGAAAGAATCCAGGAAGTCCATCCAGGCCCTGACACTGTTGTGCAAGTGGTAATGGTGTAGACGGCTACAGGCCATTACAAGAGACCAGCTGTGAAGATGGTGCCACTAACCTTGGAGGGCCTAAACGCCGAGCCAACTATCCATGAAATGGGGGGAGTGTGTTCGAACAGTTATTTAAAATTTGCGGTTCGTGAGTTTGTTGTTGTTTTTTTCTTTCTTTTACTGTTAACCGCGACTTCTGTTTACGGCCTGCGGAATTCGCTCATTTTTCCGCTGATCTAGGATGTTCGGGATCTCGACGTCAAGAGGCGACGCATGCAAGTTCGGGGAAATTTAACCAATGTTGGGCGCAAGACTGGCAAAACTGGAGGAGGTTGAAACTGAGAAATAAATAAATAAATGGACGTGGTGAGCGTGAGTGAGGACTGTATTGTAGGTGACAGAATAGTTTGAGTATGAGTATACAAACGCGAAAAAGGGGTTCACTGCTCGTGCACTTGGGAAACTAAGGGGTGGCTGAGGGGGGGGGGAGAGAGAGGGAGAATGAGAGAGAGAGAGAGAGAGAGAGAGAGAGAGAGAGAGAGAGAGAGAGAGAGAGAGAGAGAGAGAGAGAGAGAGAAAGAGAGAGAGAGAGAGTGCTGATGGGTGACTGACTTGGAAGGAGCTATCTGTTGAGCTGTGAAATTTAAAATTGAGGAGTAGGAAAAGATAGATGGAAAAGTTCCGGACAGGGGGAAATCCGTTGTCACTGGGACATAACTGAGGAGTGGAACTCCCATATTTGTACCTATGGAACACTAAGTGAAGGATGGGAGAGAGAGAGAGTTGTGAATAGTGTGAGACCTGAGAGACGAATGAGTTGGGAGAACTCGGAAACGACTGTTGTTCAGGAGTGCCAAAGAATGACTCCACGAAATAGGGAAATCCGTTGTCAATGGGAAATAACTGAGGAGCGAGACTTCCACAGGTACAAACAAAAGTGTTTAGGCAGAAAGGTGAAACATTGAGTGAGTCATTGGGGAAACAATGACTTTCCGTAGGGCCAGCGAGTACTATTAAGAGTGATTGCGGATATTCCGGAGGTCAAAGGCACAGCTGATTCAGCCTACCGAACAATCAGCTTTCCAGCAATGTTTCAAATTTGCGACAGTACATACAGTTTAGAACAGTGATTCTCGACCTTTTTCGTGCCATGTCCCACTTTCAACATTTCTAAATTTTTTTGCCCTCACGCATAATTTAAAAAAAATTATTTCTTACTTGAGAAACATAAATGATAGATTTTAGTATACCTAAAATTACTTACAGTACTGTTTAAAAAATTACTTTTTTGCTAAATTTAAATTTACTTTTTTTGGCATTTAAATAACTCGGAGGGTTCAAGTCGTGTCAAAAAAAGTCTGAATTGCCCCCCTCAAACTATTAAGTTGGCCTCCAGTTTAGAACACTGGTTTAGAAAGTTTGGCAGTTCTTATGGAGAAAAAATTGCGCTTTACACAAAAAAACTTTCAAGTAACGTCCTTTATTAGCGCGTTGAACAATAAATAATCGTTTCTCGAAAACGGCTCCAACGATTTTGCCTCACAACGGTACTCAATTACTGTCAGTTGTAAAATGATTCGTAACAACTCACGAAAATCCGTATTTCGAACGATCGTTCTTTGCCCGACTGCTTTTACCACCTTGTAGTTCCGGAACAGTAAATACGAGCCTTCTCAAAACAACCTCATTGACAGTTTAAATTTTAACTACACGCTGGTTCCTCAATTGAGGTCATGACATGAGTAGGGGCAACTCAATAAATTAAGCAGTACCAATTGAATTCCACTATCAGTTTTTTATAAATTGATTTTGGTAGAGGAAACCGGTTTTGTCGTTGAATGTATAGTTGGGTAGTGGAAAGTTGTGTGAAGCGTCACACAGAAAGTTTTATTTTCATTTTTGAAGAGTAACGTCATCTCGAGAGGTGTATTTGAGTCTTGTTCAGGACAAAAGAGTAGTTCAGTGGGTTATGTGAGTAGTGTTGTGAGTCTACAAGAGAATACCTTTTATATTGAGCACAATCTGGGTGTATTTAGTGTTACAACTTGATCGTTTTTGTCATTTCAGCACCATAGATCCTCACGTCATCTCCTATTGGTTGATTGTAAATCCGGGGAGGCCGATGGAGACGTTGTGCCACGCCCAAGTACTTGCCGGCCTCGACGTCACTAACAGACAAGGAAACGTTGGTGTGTCTCTAACTGTAAAAAATCTAACTGTAAGTTGGTCACTCAATTATGAAGTTTTATGGCAGAAAGAAGTAAAAACCAAACACTTCTCCTCTCATTTTTTCCCCAAATTGTGCAAATATTCGATCGCCTCGCGCCTCAGGTTGTCTTTAAATTGGGAAATCCTGGGGAAGTATTGTTTGAATCAGGCAGGTTGGTGGTGAGCGCAAGAATGGCTGTGATGGTGCGTTAAGTGCTTTTCTACTATGGTAGTTCGTGTCCGGGCCCAATATACTTAATCAGACAAGAGCTCATTAAACTCACCTCAAATATCAAATAAATAAAAAACTCTTCTTGATGTGAAAATAAGATAATGAAATTAAGAACGTAATAAGACCCACTTGGAATTTAATCGAATAAATAGAAATGAAATGAATGAACTAATTTCAATATACATTCAAAGTAACCTAACTTGCTCAGATCGTGATTAAATACAATATCGGGACAAGGGGTTAATAAACAGGGATTTGCTCACCTTTATCCAACATTATTCGAGCGAGGGAGAAAAACGCTGAACTTCAAATTTCTGGCTGATAAAAGGATGGCATTCCTCCAGGCTGGGCGTATGTTGGAGTTGGGTCTGATCATGCGGGGGAGGAGGAGTTCCTGCCACTTGATCCTTGACAAGGTGAAGGTGGGTGGGCCTGAACTGCATGTGGTAGACTCAATGCCCGCCAGGTTCAACTCCGTGCTACCCTTTCGGATACTCATTCATGAGCAATCCAGGTGGGAAGGGGGAGTTCCCGCTTTCGAAGCTGGGGCCCTGGTATACTACACTGACGGCTCGGTGCAGGGTGGCCTAGCAGGGGCAGGCATCTTCGGGCCGAGAATCAGGGCGCTGATCCTATTGGGGGATTCCAGGCAGAGGTGGCTGCAGCAACGGCCTGTATGCAGCGGCTGCTGCAGAGGGGACTGAAGTGGCATAGAATCTACATCATGGTGGACAGTCTGGCCACTCTCAAGGCGTTAGCTTCATACTGTCTTACATCGTGGCAGGCAAGGGAGTGTCTGACTGGACTGAAGGCCCTGGCCGACGACAACAGTGTAACACTGTGTTGGGAGCGAGGGTATAGGGTAAACGAACACAGTACCACGGGCTGATGGCTTGGCTAAGAAGGGATTGGCACGGATTCCTATTGGCCCTGAGCCCTTTGTTGGGACTACCAGGAGCCACCTACGTAGAGAGGTTGGCAATTGGGAGGATAGGTGCAGGGCTGCCCGGCCTTAGACAGTCAAAACTCTTCATCCGGCTCTCCAGAGGGAGGTCCAAGGAGGTGCTTGCACTGGGGAGAAAGGATGTGAGGATCATATGGGGCCCGTTCACAGGTCACTGTCCGCTGAAGTACCACTTTGCAAATATTGGCTAGTGTGAGGTACAGGTATGCAGGCTCTGCGAGGTAGGGCAAGAGACAGGCCAATGGCGGGCAGTCTCGTGGATCGAGCCCATAACGAATATGAGAGAGAAGAAAGGGTGGGATAGGGAATTCCACTGCTGGAGAGGTGTAAGCCTTTTGAGACTTCATGAGATTGTTGTGCGATTCCCATCCTACTAATATGACATCATTGCTGAGGTTCTCGGAAAACTATGACTTCGTACGACGAATACGAGGAAAGGAATTCAGGCTGCTTTGAAGAACCCGGAGAGGGTTGACCGAACTCATGGCAGCTCTGAGCTTGGTAACCGTTGGGAAGTTGGCATCTTGTCATTGGGTGACGACCCTCATTTTGGGATCGCCACTAACAATGGTTATTATTTGCACTTTTTCGCATCTCGAAAAATATTCCAGCTGTGCTCTGTATCACTTTTCCACCTTGTTCTTGGCTTGGCTTGTTGTCTGTGAGCAAAACTACCTTTTTAATCGTAAAAAAAATCACTATGAGGCGTAATAAATGTGCCTGGGCTAGAAGATTGGTCTCTGTTGTTGTTGCTGGATTAAGGGGTAAATCTATGGTTAGTTACTAAAACATAATTCTGTATTTTAGCATATTAAATTGATTGCATAACTAAGACATCTTATATTTGTGTTTTTTGACATCTCTAAGAATTATGAGTGATGTTGTGCACGAGAGAAAGATCCAAACTCTGGACATTTTTCGTCGAGCTTTTATATTATTCTCTCATCTTGGTTCCCCAGATTGAGAATCTCGGAAGCAAACCGAGCGGAATCATCAAGGGATTGCGAACAGACCGGAATTACAGCGTTGAAGTGTTCGTCGTCAACAATCTGACTGGGTTCAGCTACCTGTACGGAACCACACGAGCTAGATACTCGAGAACTCGCCCGCTTCCGCTCAGAGATGGAAGACCAACGGAAGCCAACTTGAAGAAAATGGATGGGCGGGCCACATTCAGGTATAAGGTAATCTGATTACCACAGTAGTTTTAACGATTTAACCCTCTACGATGACGAACGCGCGCAATGTAGCAAAACGTCTTACTTCGAAAAACTCATCCAGATTATCTATTATGGAAAAATGTCGTTCAAACTGGAAGGGTCTACTCATTGAGTTTTCAAGGCGTCATAAGCAATCGTGACGTCGTTTTCCTTAGTAATAATTGTCTCGCATTGAGGATGTCTATAAATGGCTTTACAATGGAATGAACATAAGGTAGTCAGTTCTCGCGCTGTGGCTAATGGCGATCCTATTCTGCTGGGAGCCTTACCCATACTCGTCATGTCCCCGTGTGGTGTATAGAGGAGTGTCATGTAGATGTAGAAGGAAGGATTTATCCCACGAACCATCAAATCACAGCGGAGGGTAGCTCTGTGTACGGCTCTATGTCTAACACCCATTACCTGGCACAACAATGTGACGCTGAGCCTGCAGTAGGGGTGCCAGGATCTCGCTGTAGTATTCTCTGGGTGGCCGTTCAAGATAATTGAGAAATACGTATAGAACTAATAAAGAAATACCAAACAATAATACTAAAAGTACTATAAAAATAGTATAAGTTGAGAAATACAAATAAATGTACACACACACGACCTAATACCTAATTATTTTTGTCTAATTAAAATACAAACAGCGAAGTTTTAATATGAAAGGAATTTTATATAATCGATTTTCTCAGGTGGGGAAGCTGGTACCCAGGGGCAGCAGGCTCGAATGGTACGTTGCAGTGTGTGGTACTGGAACCGTAGTGGAAGCTGAAGTTCGTTACAAAAGACGGCCAATCATTGAACGGCGGGAAGTCGTCGGATACTCCACCATTGCCCTGGACGATCCAGCTCCAGGAGCGACTTACATTCTTCGGATCAACTCCACTGACCCTGAAATGTTAGCTCGGATAACGCAAGTACAGGTACACACTGATTAAGGCTATTTGGTTGACACCCGAGGGATAATGTGTTGAAGCTCTGAGGGGTAAACTAATCAGAACAAAACAAACTAAACCGTTATGAAGTGAACTAGTTAGGGTCTGTGGTTGTAATGCAGGGAATCTTGTCTTGATAGTTACACTGCTATTCAATAAACGAGAAAAGGTGAGTGGTTGGCAAAGGAAAACTCGCAAATTTAATGTTTTGAACAAACCACATTCAAATTTGAACTCTGCAGTTGAATCTCCTACATTTCCTCAAAGCTGTTACTCTGATTCGAAACAGACCAGAGTAGAAAACAGCAGCCAATGCTGGAAAGAGTGAGAGGAGTGAAGAGACAGCTGTATTTGTAAAACAGCACGGTGCAGAGAACCGGGCCTGAAGAAGCAGAGCACTGGGAAAATCAGAGGAAAGAACATAGAGCCGAGAACTGTACAGAGCTTGTTGAAGAGTGGACAGCAGAGAGGAGAATGGAGAGTAGAACAGCCAGTGGTGCTATAAGCAGAGTTAAGTATATCAAATATGGCAGCCAAGAGAAAAGTGCGAAGCAGCGGGCTCCCCCAATGCAGCACGGGAATGCGAAGCGCTGAGAGGAGAGCAGAGTGGGGTAGGAAGCATATCAGGCAACGCAGGGCAGACAGCTGGGAGGAGAGCAGAGGACAGAACGAAGAGAAAAGCAGAGTACAAAATAAAGAGCAGAACAGAGTGGAATGGTGAGCAGAGTATTATTGTGGACCTCCATATTATTATCAGTCACTGAGTGACAAGGGCTGATTAAAATTCCTGAAAATGTGAGCTTAGAAGAGTTAAGGGCGTGGTTGTTAATCTGGAATCGTTGTGACTGTAAACGACCTAAAATATTGTAGAATCGCCTGAATTCATGTCAATTCGTGGGACCAGGAACCAAGGGATCAGGAAGAAAAACAGTGGTTTAGCTATTAGTTCAGGCTAGCCAAATAAAACACTTGTTACAGCTTACTCCTGGGTTTGAACATTTTGGGTAATGGAAGGCCATTTCATTATTGAGGAACCAGTTCTAATGAGTGGGTATGGCTGCAAAGCATGTGCCACGTGTGGCAAGCAAGGCGAAACATCTGCTCAAACCGAGAAAGCGCCATTGCAAGCTGGAACACCATTTGACCGATTGACAGTTGACATCGCAGGTCCATTGCCTGAAAGCAATAATGGAAACAAATTTACAGCGGTGGCAATAGATTATTATCGCTTTTGCAGTACCTAGATACTGTTGCCCACAGCCTGGTTCAGCATGGATTTTCACAGTTAAGCGTTCCTCGAGAACATGGACCAGGAAAGAAACTCTGCCATATTCGTAGAAGTTATGGAAATATATGGGTTCTCCAAAACTCGAACAACTCCATTGAAAGCTCAAAGTCATGTATTGGTGGAACGATTCAATCGAACCGTTTGGGAGATGCTCTCGAAGGTTGTTGATGACCATCAGCGAGACTGGGATCAGCATCTTCATCTTGTATTTGTTTTGCATCCCGAGCAACTGTCCATGCATCAACTGGGTTCTCTCCTGCGCCTTTGGCAGGGAGATATACGTTCCGGTCGATTTGATAACTGGTACAACGCCCACCACACCTGAAAAACCATACTACGGAATTATGTTGCGAGAAAGTCTGAAGGAAGCTTAAGAAACTACTCACCAATCCTTGGGACCAGCTATAACTCGGACTTCAAAATCACAGTTGCTATGGATCGAACCACGTGAAACCCTGAAGAATATACCAACGTTCTGTTCAGGATACGGATTCCAGAGTGCACTGGGAAAGTATCTCACAGGTTCGTATTACTGCCAGTTCCTTGGAGACAATTCAAATCCCAACAGAAGTGAGTTAAGAAGAGTTACCGGTTTGGTTGTTAGTCTGGAATCGTTATTGTGACCGTTAACGATCCCTGTATCTTGTTGCATACACGAAGCATGTTAGAGAGCTGAGTGAGTCGATAGGGGGAACGTGAGCTCTTGGACAAAGCAGGGTAAAGAGAAGACAGCACAAAGGGCGTTGGAAATAGAACTAAGAGCGGACTAGGAGGCTGATGCCGTAAAACGAAGTATAGAATGTTGGAAGGCAAACAACTGATGAGCTCACATGCAGAGAATGACCATGGGGAAGTCGTTACAGAAATACATGACTTCATTAATTAATAGTTGAACCTTGTGATTTCAATGCTCATTTTATTATTAATTTCCGGTTTCTTGTTCTATAATTTATTTAATTCTTTATTATTTCGAGGGCTTCACGTCGCATTTGACATTCATCATTATACAATCGCTTATGGATTTAATTAATTTTATTACCTTATTTACCACAATTGTTTCTTCCTTTTTTGCAGGTTCTGGGGACAGTTCGTGGGCTACAAGAACCCGTTCTGCCAAATGGTATATCCCTGCACGAATACAAATCGGCAAGAACCTGCCGCTCCGTTCTTCTTGGATGGGTTCCGAGTTCTCCGTCAAAATCTCCGAACGCGACGATGATAACGAAAGATGGCGTCAATTTTTTGACCTATTGCATCACGACCAAAGAAGTGCACAAATCCGACTTGTTCACTCCGGCTTCGGACCAATGCGCTCACTCCCTCGCTCTCAAAAACCACGACTACACGACGAGTTTTTGTTTTCATCGGCCGGTTAACAAGTGAGTGATTTTGAAGGCGGTTTTGTATTATGATCAAGTAGGTTATTTTGATGAGGATTGTGCAGGTTCGTTCGGCTATGAGTTCACAGATGTACTGGGATTTTTCTACGCGTCAATGACTCAATACGGGCTCAGTGTGATGGTGGGGGAGGGGCAAGCCCCTGCAGGTGCGTCATGAACGTGGGATTTACAATTGGGCAACAGTGTTCTAACGAAAGTCATTACAGTGATAGAATACAATGCCATCTCCAGAGAGAGCTGAAACTGCAAAACATTTATATTATGTTGGACAGTCACTGCTCTCAAAGCCATGGCTATGAAGAGCGGTCTGGCTTTGTGTTGTGTGCCGGGACATCAGGGGTTAGACGGGAGTGGATCAACGCGAATGAGACCTGATCCCTCCTGATGGTAACTGAAGAAAAAAACCACTTTGGCCTCAAGTTACCATATCGTGTGGCATCTATGAGCAGCCCATGTCCTCTCACTTTCACTCCCAGGTCTCATGAAGCAGGTAACTTTTGGTGGGATGCCCCATTCTCACGCCAAGTTCACGACAACCTTAAGGTCCATGCCTGCAACTTCCTTTAGCTTCAAGAAAGGACCCTAAACACTTCACGGTTGGCAGCCCTGCACTCTTTCTCCCAATGCCAACCTCCTTACGCAAGTGGCTCTTGGTGGGCATGCAAA
Source organism: Pachypeltis micranthus (assembly GCA_020466155.1). Lineage (NCBI taxonomy): Eukaryota > Metazoa > Arthropoda > Insecta > Hemiptera > Miridae > Pachypeltis > Pachypeltis micranthus. Next base: position 34,295,455 of record CM035773.1, read on the forward strand.
GGTTTCAGGTCCCACCGGGATCATTCCAGATCTTGTACAAAGAGGTTGGGAAGTCAGAAGAGAAATGCAATTGGCAATTAATGTTATTCATCAGACGCTCTAGAGAGTGATCAAGTGAGTCCTCAGTGTGGAGAGGGAGAGAATGGGTTCTCAAAGCATTTAGTGTGTACTTGCGAGAGTTTTTACTCTCCTGCAACTTCAATCTGTTCCACGATACATTTATACGCCAGTTTTTGGTAGTTACAAGTTTTCCTCTTTTTTCAGAAAAGTGATAACAAAAGAAGTGAACCACCTGAAGCCAGGAAGGTTTTACGACATTCAAGTTGCTGTGCGACAAGCCAGTTCTCGAGTTTTATCTTACGAGAAAATACGGGTCCGCACAAAACCTCAGCAGCAATGTGTACACTACCCAGCGCGCAACAAGTGACATCGTTTGACCGAATGCAGGTATAGCAATCAAATACGTTGTGCTCATGGTGTAAATATAAAGCTACCACAGCAACAACAGCTAACAACAGCTCCTTCCTGTCTGATGCCCAATACCAGAGGGCCACTGGGCAGCACAAAGCTGGTGCTTGCTTATGATCGTTGTACACTCCATCCTCTCATATAAGGCAGAAGTGTGGGCTGACGCACTGAGCAAACACAGAAAACTGATGGCAGGGGTACTGACGACGTGCGCCGTCTGCATTGGCTGCTCGTACCACATGGTTTCTCAACAGGGAGTGTTGGTGAATGTCATCCCAATCCACCTTCTAGAAGCCACATAGAAAGAGCTATAATAGTCAAGTAGCAACTAGAGTGGGGCTACCAGAAGAAAAGAAGGAGGGCTGCGACCCTTGGGAAGTGCCAAGACGGTTGGGATACAGCCCACAGAAGGGGTGGTGGACCAGGCAGTTGATTCCAGCACTTCAGTACTTGATCCACCGCCATGGTGAAGTGGATGAACACAAATCGCTAAATAACGACCCTGGTCTTTCATATACAACATTCTCTCGACTTTAGTGATCACTCTACTTTGGTTTCTCCCTGGTACTTCTGGTTAACCGTACGATAAATAAAAGAAAAAATTGTTGTATATGGTGCGTGGGCTGAAAGTATAATGGATAATTGTTCGACAAACTCCGAAGAACCGTGGTCAATGAAGCTGCAACCTGCGCTTGCTCGTCTTTACACGGTCTGCGCTTGTTTGGCTCCTTCGGAAAAGAGAATTCGGGAAAACATTTTAACGTTGACTCTTAAACCTGGAGTCCTCTTCCGTTTCAACTCTCCTGGCTCGTTTTCAAAAGTTGCAACATTCTCTCTGGAATGTGTGGAATGGGATTCGTGTCGATGAGCGTTATGTCACAAAAGAACAACGAATATTTTGGAAACTTCCATCGGTGTGACATTTTCCAGAGATTGGGTGAGGGGGTGCAGACCAACTAATGAAAACCTGGTGAAATGCTCTCTGACACATTTTTTTTTTAGAATTCGGAGTTTATGGAGATTGTAGTGACTCTCGCACGTTGGTAGCGTTTCGTTTGGATTCAGAAACACTCCTCGAACTCTCTTTGTCGAAATAAATAGGTCAGCTCTCTCAATGGAACAGGTTGGTAGTTGAGAGAGTTGGGGTGAGAAAGGCAGTTCACAGTAAGGTTTACTGTGCCCGCATGTTTCCATTCAGCGCTGAAAACTCACAGCTGAGGCTTGAGGCAGGTGATAATGGGCGTGAATTTTGACAAATAGCTGGTACGCCGGAGATTCAGCCCTGTAAGTCCTCCTCATTCAAGAGGCAGTACAGATTGGCATCAGCAGACCACCCTATGTGTTCATGGACCGTTCTTTAGGTCACCACTGAATTGATAGTTTCATCAAACGGTGGTAGCGGGAGGGGGAGAGGCCTGCTGGAATGACGTCTTGGCGCTTAGCAACGGGACAAAGGAGGTATAAGCTTTCGAGCTAATAGTAACTTTTGATACGCTGTAACACCAGTAGAGATCGTCCGGAGAAGAGTTGCACATGAAGCTTAGGTTACTGTGGAGATGACTGGAAATCTTTAGGAGTAATTCTTCAATTCACTGGGCTTTGAAAGCTTAGGAGTAAGGTTTCCACTGCAAGCCACAATTCCTAGCAAGAAGGAGGTTCTGCGGATTAAACCATGCTTTTGGCTAGAGAAGAGCAAGCTGATTCCTTCAGTATCGCGTGCACGCAGCCGAGGACATCTAAGGGTATTACAGATCTGTTGTTGGTCAATCTCGAGCGGCTATAAGAAGAATGAGAAGCACCGGTGGCGACGGCATTGGAAAGCGCCTAGTTAATACACTTGAGTCTCGTTTGTTAACGGAATTAACCAGACAAATCGATCCAACAACTAAGAACGGCCATGCGCCACGACCTACTGTAAGAAAGAAGTTATCAATCTGCTGATCCTTCCAATGTCGTGCAAGTGGCCAGCCCCTCTCGCATCATCCACCAAACCCAGACCTGCGGAGATACAGAAGGTATTTTCGTTTTTTTGCCAGTCTCTCCGCATTATACCGCGTCTAGATCTGAGGCCCTGGGGAATCCTGTACCATCTGGGAGGACTTCTTAATCTGATTTCCCACCTAATATAGCTATTTACTTGGGTGGCAAGTTTCAAGGGCAAGATCAACGCAAACTGAGCGAAACGGTTATAGGCTTGTTTTTTAGCAGTCAATGCTGGTAGTTTTGTCTGCTCTTCCAACAACCGTCGCTCACTGTCGTAGGAACTACAGTGGAGCAGCACGTGGGTTCTTGTTTCCTCCGCAGAGGAGGTTCAAGACGTGGAGGATGGAGAGTCTTTGAGAGAAAAGGCGTTGAAGTCGCCATGTTGGGGAAAAACTCATAGACGTCACGTCAGTTTGATGAGGATTCCCATCTCGCTTGCCACTTCTCTAACGCCTATTCATCAATAGCGGCAAGTCTTCTTTTAGCATTGACATCGGCACGGAGTTCAGCCTAGAGTGGGGAAGCTCCCGTTTTACTCTCCACTTAACTGACCAGTGATCACCTGGAGTGCTTCTGTCGATACTAGCGGTGAGGCAAACCTTGCGATAGTTGTGCCTTTGAGAGACTGAAACTGTTGACTGAAGCCCCCCTCCTCTAACCTATAATTACCTCTAAGATTTGATTTGCCGCTCAAGAAGGAGCCTGTGACCGCGAACGCGTATTGTTGGTTGGCTATTTACTTTTCCCTTTATGAGTATTAACTGAGTATTTTCTTTCGCATGTTTGGAGCGCATGGCGGGTTTTCGCCTCGATTTGACGGATCGACTGTGCACAGATCATACAGTCGGATCATCCACAGGCGTAAGGCTCGCAGTCAGTCTCCATGAGTCGCCTTAGAAGACCTTCGAAGAAGGCGTTCCACACTACTGGCCCGAAGGGAGGCCTGTGGGCACCCCTTCAAAATCGTTCTCTGGAAGAAGACATACCTGCATTCGATCATAGCAGTTCGATCCGTCCGGTAACTTCTAACGAGTATAGGTTAGGGAGGATTCCCCTACCTGTTAGCTTATTGAGGAGTGCAGGCCACCAATGTTCCTTGTTACAATTTTGGTCACCAAAGGTTGTCGAACGCTTCTCTTATATCAATGTGAACTGCTATGACGTCCTTAGCCGGTGCTTCCAGGGTAACAGACACAGAGATAATTTTCCCAAACGTTGTCTTTCGGACTCCCGCCTCGGAAAGCCTCCAAACTTAAAGATCCGAAAAAAACGAACAACGTTCCTTGTTACAATTTTAGATGTCTCCAAAAACACATTTTGAGTGAACTGTATAACCCGAGAATTTCAACCCGGAACCGACCGAATAAATGTCTCACCCCTTCGTCATAAATGTGCCTTTCCGATGCCAAGACCTCGACGACCTGAAAGGGAACAAACCAGGAACAGAAAATGAAAGAAAAAAGAAAATCCCACGGCTCACCTCTTTCACGCGAAGGACGCTTTTCTCCGGACGGAAAGAGCTTCACTTCCAGATCAAACGGGCTAGGAAAAGTACTTAGCATGTAGGAAGGGATGGTTTTTGTCGGTGGTGAGGTGGACACTTTGGAGGGGAAGACTTCAGCGGGAAGCAGCTTACGTTCCAACAACCATCAAAGCAGTACCGACAGTAGTGGTGTTTACGAAAGTAAATCACGTTTGGGCTTAAGATGATACTGCGAGCCAGGCTGGTCATAAGGGACAAAGTGATAATCTCCACACAACTCCAGAAAACGTAATCCAAAAACTGTAAGTTATGCTGCTCAATCAACACACAGAGCAACACCTGTTCGTACTACCATAATATATATATTCAGAAAGCTAAAAAAAGTCGTATTTCTACCGATTTGTGTGCATCTAGCTTGTCTTGTACGCTTTGCTGCTGTTGAAATGAAAAATAATACTATTTCTGTTGCAGAGTACCGTCGATTGTTGACGCAGCGACCTCCGGTGGTGCAAGTTGTGCTCGCCAACTTCTGGATGCTCAACAGCGTTCTTCCGAGTTGTGCGTCGTTCATTCTAAGACTAAGAGTGCAAATTCCATAAGTCTGAAGTTTAGTATAAGTTAACTGTTTGATATATTAAGATAAGTTTTTATCGTCATAGTTTTTCAATAAAAGGACTGAACATTTCCTATTTTGTCGCTTCTTCACTTATTCTCTGGCGCATTCGTCAAAACTCGTTACAACGTCTTGATCTTTTGGTTTATTATTTATTCACGCCAATTGTATATTTTCCCCTAGAAAATACCAATTTTCGTGGTTCTGTTGTAGCGGTCATGTTTCGTGTCGTTTGAAAGTATTTATCGATGCTGAATTGAATGGAATGGGTCTCAGAGGGGTAGGACTGCGACTAGATGGTAAGTGGTGAAATCACAGTAAATCTAGTGAGGCGAAAGTTATCGTGTCCCCCTGGCCCACACTCATCTCTCACACTGCCTCCCGTCTCACTTGTGTCGTGTTGGTGCGACTTGTCGCATTATGCTAGTTGCTCTTCGCTAAGAAATGCCTGTTCTGACTCCATTATGGACGAGGTTAGCATCCACCTCCTCAACCTACTGCACGCTATCCTGTCTATGGTGGCATGTGGTTCACACACAGAAGGGCAACCACAATCCCCGGGATAATGGCACACGAAAGGCCTGATTGGCTTTCCACCCAGCTTCTCCAGTGAAGTACAATCTGCGGCTCGCTAGCTGGACTTTTGTAGAGAGGAGATGAACAAATCACAACTTAATTTTATGTAACATTGGTGCGCAGAGGTAAGTAGCTGTTATTATCCTGAATGAAGGAAGTGCAATTCTTTCCGCTGCTGGGGTTTTATGTGGTTCACGGAGGGAGTGGGGGTTTGTGAACCCTTCGCTCCACCCTTGACCTCAGAGATGAGGGAAAGATCTCTCACCCTTCCTTGAGCTTCCTACTTTTGCGCGCTGGGTGAAAGTTTTATTGAGAATTGGTTAAAAAAGTTGTCTGAGGGCACCATACTGCCAATACTCTTTTTCCATTGTAGCAGTCATGTTTCGTATTGTTTACAAATATTTTTCGATGCTGAGTCGAATGGGATGGATTTCAGAGGTGTAGGACTGCGTCTATATTGGAAAACAGCTCACTGTAAATATAGTGGGGCAAGTTTTACTAAATGATGGAACTGGCGGCACAATATAGCGAAAGTTATCGTTTCTCCCTGGCCTGCACTCACCTACCATGCTGCCACCCATCACACTCCAACCGCCAGTCTGTTCGACTCGTCACATCGTGCCAATCGCCAATTTTCGCCGAGAAAATGTCATTCTTCGTAGTTCCTTAAAAGCTGCATCGAATAGGATGGGTTTTAGATTTAGAGGTGCACTACGAATGATTTGTCGTCCTAGCATTTCTCAACGTTAGATTGAATACGATAGGTCCTGCTGTGCAAGACAATAATAAACCGTCGCGTAATAATTTCCAGCGCTTTTTTTAATACGGCAGAGCGTCCAAAAGCTCAGCGGTGGCCCTGCGGTGAGGCTGTGGAAGCCTTTTTGGAAGGCGTTGAAAACCGATTATTCTCCTCCTCAGCCTAATTCGAGGCGATGTGTGGGTGTTTTTGTGACTTAACCCTCGCTGGTCGGAGGGTTATACCGCTTGGCCTGCGGAGCGCAATTATGAGGTGAACTTGTTAAGAGCTCTCCTTCGCTCTAGTTATTTTTGCCACTTCACCCTCTGAGCCTCAGTTTCGTATAAAAGTGAAAAACCCCCGCTCTTCGCCCGTAAAATTACGTTTTCATTCGACTTTTCCTAAACGCACTCGCGTCGTCGAGTTGGAAATGTTTTTTTTTTGCCCGTCTTTTTAACTTTTCTGAGCTGAGAGGATGAACGGCATAGATCGGCATTTTCATATATATTCGAATAAACGTGAATCGACGCAGACTCAGACACAAGGAGTGATGAAGAACCACTTGTCGATCAAGTGAGCACAACCAGACATCCTTGAAAAGTAAAGCTTCCACGTTACAAACTGAAAAATCTATTTCTTTTCCAAATGTTCACGTTTCAAGAGCTAATGAGTCTGAAAAACCCTGGAGGAAATAGGTCTGTGCGTCAGTGAACGCGATTGAGAGGAAACGGCTTAACCAAATCGACTCAAGTTTGATGTTTAGCCTGCTGTGTGTGAAGCCAAAATAAGGGTATGAACAAACTCGGTTCAAAACTAACTATAGTTATCATAGTGATCAAAACACCAGATTTTTTTTCTCAAAAGTTGCTACACCGATGGACGACAAAATTGTACAACACGATTCCCCTTCGTCGGAAAATTGCGAGAGCAGCGCAATAAACTATCGAAAATGTTTAATTAATTAGCTCATGTTTTCCCTTTTAAATTCTGCCCATGTGACACTAGCAATATCCGAAAAAAAAATCAGCGTCCCGCGCAATAAACCGTATATAGTGTGAGGGTTCAATATCGTACATGAGATAAGAGAGAGAGAGAGAGAGAGAGAGAGAAAGGATTTATTCACTGAAGACAAAAATAAGTACATCAAAACAGAGTAGGAAATAATATTGTTACCAAGAGACTGTTATAAGTAAAGTTAGTCTAATCTCCTACTCAAAAAACTAATGAATTCGCCGAAATAGGCTAGGCCTGTGGTTCGGCGTGAGTTGCTTATTACACTACTGTTGATAAACATTCTATATTACGTCAGTGTGGTAATCTACTGATTCTCTCCTTACAAACTTTATATTACAATAATAATGTAGGAACCTAAAATGTCACTTCGTTGACAATAGAACAATGATGAAATAAACAATGATGAAATAAATGATGAAATAAAAATGTAACTAACACATTCAGATTAAACGTAAATGCTGCGTCGGAGCCTATCAAGTTCAGCAGGTTGCAATGTCAAAAGCCATTGCCCAATAACATTTTTAAATAACCTACAACCTCCGAATTTCCAGAATTCACTTACTAGTGTTTGTCACAATTTTTACCGTGTCATTATTAAACCGTGAACGCGAACCAATTCACAAAAACCAAGTTAGCGGCCGCATGCACTGCCCACGCACCGATTACAAAATAACGCTCGCGACCTCAGGAAGAGCAGGTCAATAAATTCTGGAATCTATAGCGCTACCAGTTCCTTCGAGAAGCGTTCGTATAAACCGAATCGAAAAATTGCTGTTGCGATCAAAATGTCTGACTGACCGCCGGGCCGAGGAAAGTTGTGTGATGCGTCGCACTACATGTTTACTGTGTACATCATTCTGCGCTCCTCTTCACAAAACTCCCCCCTCCCAGAAAATTCCCCTCTCAACACAGGAAAATGAGAAGCTTCCCATTCAGAGCGTACATTCGTAGTTAGGGGAGTTTTTAAGTCTTTCCGCTTTCAAGGCCTTGGCACGCTCTTGAGATTCCTCTTCGCCATTTTCGTTCATTCCGTTTTTTCTTCGCTCGCCGGAACGTGTTTTTACGAGGCTCGTAAGTTTTACTGCAGATCTTCCGCTAAATTCATGCACTTTTCCATGTCTCCACAATTTAATTTCAATTTATCCCCTCCTCCTCCTTTTATTCGTCACTTTTCCTGGCTTTTTGATGCTACTGAAGGACCGCAAATATTTGCACCGGCCACACAAAAAAAACACAACATTCCTCCGTTCCACGTATATGCAGCGATTTTTCTCGCCCTGGTGACTGATTAACTCCGTTGATCACTCAGTCTGAACTTGATAGAGCCCTAACTTCACGTTCTACTTAGAAATTGGTGGCCCCTAAGATTTCAGAATTTATTGAGTATCTCTTAATTACCCAACGACCTCAGTAAGTAATCAGTGTCTAAGAAATTTATGAGGCGGTTTTTTGATCTCAATTGCGGGGATGGGAGCCGTTTTCCGCCGACAAGGTTCGGGCGCTGTGGCGCAAACATGAAATGTGTGTCCCTTCTCCTTTACCTCCTTCCTTCGGTCTTGAAGGGCCCTCCCCGCTCCTTACGCCCCCAGCACCTCGGTTGCGTTTTCGCATGTTCCACGCGTTGTGCGAGTTTCCTGTTCTGCTATCCGTTTCCTCACTAACCCCCCATATTCTTCGGTCCTCGTTCTTCCGGACCCAACACCTCCAAATCGACGTCCCTTCTCTCCGCTAGAGGGAAACACGAAGATCTGCCCCGTCGACGGGAGGCCGCTCCAATCTGCCAAACCCAAGGTGAGTCCTTCACTTGTTTTCCTCACTCATTTTGTGTTTGCATTGGGGCTGTTCTTTGTACGGCGGGAATCGACTCTCATTCTCCGATCATACAGTCCACCCGTGCGCTTCTCATTTCTTTATTTTTCTCCGGAAAGAAGCGTAAGTACAGCGGTCAATACGATTTTTCTAACTTGAGTTTTGTAATTATCGGGTAAAAACTGAGAGAAATGGAATAGAGTCCAACGGCGTTGGTTTGAACTCTGGATTTTATGGAGGTTGTCCCTAATTATTTCATGGACGTGGTTAAAGTGTCGTTTTATGGATAGTTCATTTTACTTCCACCTTGATTCTTCCGAGAATGCTGATAATACATGAGCGGGCTTGACAAGGAAAAAACTGCGCTAAAACCGACTTTATTGTGAATTTTTGATAATTAATTGTGCTGCTCATGTGTAATTTACGCGGATGAGAATTTTACGGCGGTATCATTGTTCGGTGCACTTGTGAGGGAGCTCGAGTTGGAGCAAATATAATGAATCAATGATCGTGATGAGTGTGACGGATTAACTGCAGTAATGATGTGAGTTTGAATGAGTATTTAGTTGCGAGCAAGGGGGACTCTGAATAGGCGAACTGAGTTGTGGAGACGAGAGCAAAGTTCAAGAGCTGAGAGCCGAGCCTGTTTTTGAGTTGGGTCTAGGCGGAGCAAAGAGTTGGAGAGGAGGTAAACCGAGTGGCGGGGAGTGAATAAATTTCACCGTCCTTTGTCAGCTTCGAAAATAAGCTGAAAGGGCGGTCTGGACTTTCCCGCAGCTACAGAGAAAGTTTCAAGGTCATAAAGAGTTGGGCTCGATATTCGGGGTAAGCTGAAAACTAAAACTTCCCATTAGGGCCAAGTGCGGAAGTTTCGAGCACGAGATTTCAACTAATTCGGTCTGTGCCGCACAATCATGTTCTGGAACTGTTCATACAAGAAATTTAATCGAAATAGTTAAAGTTTTGGTTGATAAACTATGTGATGTTTTGATAACTTATTTTGGCGTACTGTGGCGACTTGTAGGCTAAACATGAAATTTGAGCCGTTTTTTTTTTTGACCCGAGGGTGTGTGGGACAAGTCCCTTTGTCACTGCGGCCGCATATGGGCCTATTGTGACGCTGGCCCTTACTTAGTAGAAGACGTCGTACATAGCCGCCCCCCTTAGGAAGCCGAGTATGTCCTTCACCGCAGAGTCCGCTACGGTTTGGGTTCAGTGGTCCCCTGACCGAAGCATTCAAAGCGTTTTGCTGCCAAGGCAGGGCATTCACATAGGATATGCTCTGCTGTCTCGTCCTCCTCACCGCAGAGTCTGCATTCCACTGCCTCAGAGATGCCCATCTTGTTGAGGTGATATCCGAGTGGGCAGTGCCCGGTGAGGAAGCTTATCAGTACTCTCAGATCTTGTCTAGAGAGTGTCAGCATCGCCTTCGCCTTTTGACAGGAAGGCGTGACAAGCCTTTTCGCTTGTCTTAGTCGTGGCTGGCGATGCCGATGGACGCTATTTTCCTGTATCTCCCATCGAGCAACCAGACGGTTCAGGTGACTTTTCTTCAGACCCACTTGTGGTTCAGGCCCAATGGGTAAGGATTCTGTACCCCTTTTCGCGAGGCGGTCAGCCTTTTCATTGCCCTCATGCCCCCTGTGAGCCGGCACCCAAATGAGGGAGAGCCTGTTACAGGCGCTGAGCTGCTTGAGCGCATGGAGGCATTCCCATGCCAGCTTAAACCCAAAACTATAGGCTGCGATGGCCTTTAAGGCGGTCTGGCTGTCTGAGAAAATGTAGATCCACTTGCCCTTGAGCCCTTTGTTCAGGATCTCTTCTGCGATCTTTTGGGTTTTGCCCATTGTCCGTGGCTGCTTATTCAGTCAGCATGCTGACTTTATTCACAGCTGGCCGCAGACATGCCCCTGGGGACAATGCCGTGGCCGTTCCACTATCCCGTGGTCGCGCCTGGTAGCATGGGCATTCTCCTGGGAAGATAACCCAGAAACAGGTGAGCCGTTTTTACTAATCATGTTCACACACAGACCATTTTCCCAAATGACGTTCAATCGCCCGCTTCAGTAGCCTTTAAAACGTGAGACAATTGACAATATTTATTCATACAAGGGTCCAGTTCACAGATTTGGAATTATCGGATAAAAACGGAGAACTTGTTTTTTTGAACTCTGGAATTTATGGGGTCACTCTTAATTATTTTATGAATGTGATTAACCTGTCGTCCTACGGAAAAATAACGCCTCTGCAGATTCGTTCTTGAGCTTAGTGTGCAGGAGGCATACTCTGGTGAAATGGTAAGACAGCGTGTTATTACGAGCGGTGACTGCCCTTTGCATTTATATCCTTGACTCATCTGTCGTGATCGCCATTTTTGTGGTTTATGCAATCGACACTCAAATTCGTGGTGTTCTATTTATTAGCAGATCAATATTGTGAATACATGAAATATCGTCCCACTACGAGCGTGAAACGTTTGTCATCACGCGATGATTTCTTCTTTTTTCTGCTGCTGGAGTATCATAAGAACGGTGTACGCTGCGTACGAGCTTTTCACTAGCTGAAACGTGAGATTTATTCGTTACGAAAGAAGCAATCGTGGGTGTGCAGAGTGAAGCGTGAGCTCACTTTTATTGTGCTTAGCCTTGCGAAGAAGAAACGAAAGTTACATATTGTGCTGAGAAAAAATGTTTTCTTCAGACCTTTAGACCTTTACGTTAAAAGAGCTTCTGACTCCTCTTTCTTAAGTTTGACAAACTTCTATATTACTAATACTAATACTAAAAAGTGCTAAGGACTGAATGGCAATTATGGTGTGTATGTGTTTGAAATTCGCCGGCGGAATCAGTCTTTTGAATGGGGGAATAGTTTCTTACCAGCCTTTGTGCGCTGCAGTGTTTTTCGTTCCAAGGGTTGGTTGGTCTCTGATAAAAGACGTCATACATTCCAGCTGACTATGTTTTCTGCTGACTCTGCTATATCTTGGAGTTCAATGAAGAAAATATTTGAAGCGCCCTGCTGCAAGGACAGGGCACTTGATGTGCCTTGCTATTTCGTCGCCCTCGCAGCATATCAAAATTCAACTGTCTCTGATTTGCACACGCTGTTGAGGGGATTCTAGGTGGGCAGTGTCCGGTCAAGAAGCTCATAAGGGCTCTTAATTCCCATCTGGGGAGTTTAAGCATTGCAACATGTCTTTGTCATGCCTTCGGGCTGGTTTTTCCTGTGTTCCCCACCGGGTCACCAGGCAATATAGGTGAGGTCGCCACTATGTGAGGTTCAAAGGGTACAGTACTCGGTGCCCCTTTTTCCAAGGCAGACTGCCTTTTCATTGTCTTCGTGGTCTCTATGAGCCAGTATCCAAATAAAGAAAAGCCTATTAAAGGCACAGAGTCGTTTCAGCACTTGAAGGCATTCCCATGTCAGTCTGGATCTGAAGGTGAAAGCCAGGATTGGCTTAATGGCAGCCTGCCTGTCCGAGAATACATGCGTTTAGCTAGGATCTCTTGTGCGCAGATCTTTATGGCTAGAATTTCGGCTTGATATATCGTGGCATACTCTCTGCACGAGTTAGCAAGTCTGACGTTGGGTCCTGCGAAAACCAGACGAGCTTTGTCCCCCATCACAGAACCATGAATGTACCATAACGTGCGCTCACCTCAGTTGGGGACGGCCTTCTCCCCCATTGTTCCCATTAGTGGATGCAACGCTGAATGGCAGGTGAAGGTTCTTCCACTCTGGCAACACATCAGTAGCAATGACTGCTCGCCTCTTCTATTTTGAACTGTTAGACAGTTACGTGAAGGCTTGCATTTGCTGTGGTAGAAACAGTACTGATCTGCACAAGCCTTACCGCGCTCACATATGTGGTCCTTGTAATGTATATTTGGAGTGGTGAGATATTCAATCGGTCTGTTAAGCAATTGTTGACGGTCCTTGTTGTCTCTGCCGGTGCTGGTGTCTCTGCAGTTTCTGGAGCCTCCCTTGAACCACTACCTCGCTAGTCACTTCAAACTATACCGCGAAGGCATATCTTATCAACCAATCCATAATTTTTGGAGTGACGTCACGTGATTTACTGCAACATCGGCTTGCATGCCCACAATGCTGTGGTTGCCTTGTGCAGCTCATTTCCAACACGTTAGTGCATGAAAAATGTCAGTGTCGATGTACCATGACGATTATCGTGCGTTCCTGGCTTTTAAAATTGGGTTCAGACAGTTTTTAATGCCGAAGAAGTAATACAAGCGAATGTAGAATGAGTATGTTGAGAGAATAATTTCAGTAGAAGCTGAAAACAGGGGTGAAGTGAGTTTTTGAGATAAAGTTGACCTCCATGTTTAAGGCTTTATTGGGTAAAATTCTAGGCGGACCCATGGTAAAAGTTCGCCGCAGGCCGACTTAGTTGGGTTTTTTGACCTCCGAACGCCCGTACTTGGCCCTAACAGGAAGTAATTGTTTCCTCGAACATGGAGCCCTTTTCTTGGTACCCATGGGAAAGTTCTGTTATTCAACGAATTTCCCCCTTTCTGGACTTTCCAAAATATTCTCTTTCCTTTCCGACCCCTCAATTTATTTCCTCTCCACAACACACATCTCTTCTAAGACTCACTCGTCTCTTAAGTCTTAAGACTCACTCGTCTCTCAGCTCTCACTCTACTCACAACTCAACTTTCTCTCTCTCTCTCTCTCTCTCTCTCTCCCTCTCGATGTGATTTTTATTTTTTAAGTTGAGTCCAAATTGGGTTCTTCTTTTTTTATTGATTGAGAGAGTCGTTTTGCTTTTATATTAATTTTTAGAGGCCGTCTCAGGACCTCCACTGTCCTACGCTCTGCATGTCGTGTCCAGAGGAGGTCCGTAGGAGGGTGGGCTTGAGGCTGGTTAGGGTTTTTAACCCACTTCAACTAGTTGGTCTGAATGGTGTGTGACTGGGTAGAAATTTTCAGCCGAATTATGAGCCGAAAAAACTGAGGAAATGATGTATTACTTGTTTTCCAGGGAGAATGGAAGGGAGGGACTAATGACTAATTCCTCTTGGTCTTGAAATAAATCATTCATTCATTCCTTAATTCTCTCTTCACGTAGTTCCCCATGCAACCAGTTCACGTGTATTTAGAGCCCCCCTTGTTCGCATTTAAATACTCATACTTAAACTGATATCGCTGTTCTGTCAAGCGTAGTACAGTCCTCACTCACGCTCACCATGTTCATTTATTTCTCAATTCAAGCTCCTTCATTTGTGCTCCCAACAGTAACAGACGGCATGTCAGGATCCGATAATGTACGGGAGTTTATCACGTTCTTCCCCTTCATTTTAGCCTTGATCGTAGTCTTCCAAGTATCTCAGTGGCCTCCTATTATTCTGAGGGCGCTACCTTGAAGCTTCAGGGTTTATACCAACGTTTCTAGTGAAGGTTCTGAGCTGCTTTCTGGTTGAATCTCTGGAGTCACTGGCTGGATACCTGGAAGCGCTGGTGAAACATCTTGCGCTCCTTTGCCGAGGTCTCGTTTAATATTGTCTCGACGCCTACAGGAGCAAGTAGCCTGAGTGAGACCAACTACGGCTGTTGTGTTTGAAAATACGTTTATGGGATTCAGTGGCACGTGTAACTTCTCAGAGAACAGTTTCACAAGGTCAAATGTACTTAGCACGGAGAGTGTACTGAATCGTCTTCCAAATAATCCCGTTGTAGCGTTCCACTTGGCCGTTTCCTCGGGGATTAAAACATTCATCCAACACACCGATCGAGATAAGATCGAGCTTTCGCAGTAATTAAAATACTAAATGACTACATAAATCAACCACGTTTCGACAGACACATGAAACTAAAATATTCTAAGGAGTAACAACAAGCTGGTCTGGTTCTTTTTCGATTTCCAAATTCGTCCCGTTGAAATATACTCACGCTCAACGAAGTCGCTCTTTCGACGACGAGGGAGCGAAACCATATTTTTTGCATAAACGGCTTCTGAGCCATTTGCGTCATGAAAAGAATATCCTTGGCGTAACGTCGGTCTCTTTCGTACCATTTTGATCCGCACGCTCCTTCTCCAATTGATTGGAGCTGAAAGAAATACAAATTATATTCGCGCGTGTTGCACGTAATTTTAACGAACAAAGTAGTTTTTACGGCATTCCCTCCAGAAAGAGTTTTTACCTCGCACGATTCCGAACGTAACCGTAAAACTTGTGTTCGTTCCACTCCAAATTCACTATTTACAATAACTTTAACCCAACGAAACAAGGTACAAACTATTAGAAACTGAATTGATGTATTAGAACCGAATCCTCGAAAATGAGGACGATTTCAAACCAATACGAACAATTATTGAATAACTTATCTTTCTAAAAGGTATTGGAACCTGTAGAAGGGTACAAGATGGCGGTATTCACCCCTAACTGAGAACTGTTTCATTTACATTGGGTCCCAACATAGGGTCAAGAGGGCCCCCCTCCCCTAATTTATCAAACGACTTTGACTTTCCCGTAGTGATATTCCTAGGAGTGGAGCCAGGCATCTAGTTCCTCAGATCTAGAATGCGTCATTTATGAAAAAAAAAAAATTAACAATACACAGTACGAACTATTAAAAACTAATCTGAAATATTACAATTAATTCATGAATAAGAGAACGATTGAAAATAAAAACAACTAATTATTTAATAACATTAACTATTAATACTGGCGTTATTTCGATTTTCAAAAAAGTGTTGTATACTTGTTGAGGAATTTCGCTGATTACTTTGTAAGCTAGTACTACAGAGTTCTGTTTATGTCCCTCAGATTTTTGTTGGAGTGAGTCGCAGGTGCCTCTCAAATCATCACTCACCTCATGTGAATACGGCCCTAATCGCCTTGGTTTTGGCAAGCTGATAGATTTTTACTGTCTGCTGAGCGTTAAGAAAGTACTGTTGTGGATTGGGTTGGCCGTGTCCTTTGTGATGTGTCTAGTGGTTTTGTACAACAGTAGTTCGTGTCTCGACACTATGTACTTGATCAGACAAGAACTCACCAAACTCACCTCAGATATCAAACAAAAAAATAACTCTTATAGATGAGAAAGTAAAGAAATGAAACTAAGAACGTAATAATTTAATCGAATAAATAGAAATGAAATAAATGAATCAAACTCTTTTCAATATTTAATCAAAGTAACCTAATTTTCTCGGATTGTTATGAAAGACAATATCGGGGCAAGGGGGTTAATAAACAGGAGTATGCTTACCTTTATCCAACAATATTCAAGCGAAGGAGGAAGACACTGAACGTAAAATCTCTGGCTGATAAGGGAGATGCTCGATTAATACGCAACAGGGCGTTTGAAGAATCAGAATGAGAATAAGGAGCTCAAAGCCTAGCAAATTAATCGCTTGCCCTTCCCACCCTATTCCGCGCATGGCAGAGAGCGTCAACGAAGGAGAGCCGACGGAAATAGAGGCTATATCCTTCGCAACTTGCAGGTAGACGGCGAAAATGGCAACATTGATCGACAATGGAAACCTTGGAGGCTCCAGGAAAAGCCAGAGGGGTTGCAGAGTTCCCCAGGCATCGAGTTTCCGGTGTATTGAATTCATTGCTGTTTCATCTTATGTCCTCAGCTTGTACTGTGGCTCTCATTGTGCCCGAGCACTGCCAGGCGTAGTTGCGTACAGAAGCTGTACAGAGACCCCATTTTAGGGCGAACCAGTGGCTAATCTATTTTATAATTACAGATTATTGATCATACACCCCTTAAACACAACTTTGGAATGAATACGTACAGAATGAGTGATCATAGAGCCCATCCAACATTGAAAAGTCAAAATAAGGAAAATGCTCAACAAATCGAAAGCCGTTGCGAAGTAATAAGCACCGTCCGCTTCTATCAAAGTCTGCAAGAAAAATCGACGAATTAATTTCGTATTTTATTTTTCAGGTATTTGGCTGGTTTTTATTATTTTTGTGCTACTTTTGTTCAATATTGTGAACGAGACCTGGGCAACCTGCCGTGAAACGTAAGGTGCATGGGAAGTAGTATACTCGCCTTTATGATCGTATTCATATTTCATAGTTTTTCTTATTGATAACTTGAAACTTAACGAAAGCAGAAGGTTAGTGCCTTGAAGTGGTGCCGGTTAGGGTTAGTGATGGACAACGTGGCCAAGAAATAATAGAAATCTAACGAGCCATTCACTATTGACACATTTATCCTCTAATCTTCAATAGCTAACTCTATCATAAGGGAGGGAAGGGGGGTACTCTTATGGCCCCCTCCTGAATCTAAGGAATTATATACACCGTGCAATGGTGTGCCTTGTACTGCAGCAGAACACCCATTAATTTGTCCCAAAATATTGTAACGTGACAGAGCCTAACTGAAACAAATGATTACGCAAAGTTGGCTGAATCTATAAACAGCATATCTCACCAGGCAGAACATTTGTAGAGCAAATTCCAAGTAGACTGCAGCAAACATAAATGTGTTCAGAGTGGCCAATTGCTTATTCACTTCTTGGGCGTTTCTGAAACAAGAACAACGGCGCTAAATACGAAAAACGTACAGCCATCCGATTGAAGAATCAACTTCTCTCAAACTGCACAGTCTCAGGTTCAAAAATCGTTGCATCCTTGACTGAGAAACACAGATTCCCCTGTAGTGGTGGCAGCACTTGACGATAAAGTTGCCCTATGGAACTGTCTAAGAGCAGCAGTTTTGCATCGTGTGAAGAGGTGAATGTTATAGCATGGTTAGTATCAATTATGACAAGAAGACTTCAAGCAGCAGCAATCAAGGTTTGCACGGTGGGTAGTTTTCCTCTTAGACGTGCAGTCGGCCGTCATGACTTAGACAGCAGCACTTTTTCAAGGGTGTGCCTAAACAACGATCGTACTACGTTGCCAGGACTGGAGAAGCCGTAGAATTTGCCAAAGCTTCAGTGGACCTTCGGACAATGTCTGAAAAAACCACCAAGACTCACGCAACTTTCAGACGATGAACTTTGTGAAGAAAGAGTATATGGTCGACAATCTACTGGTGTATCTGTTGCCGATTTTGGAATAGATTAATTTATCGATCAGCTTCAGTTGATACATTGATCGATTCCAAATTTGGGATCAACGCAAAACCAATGAATCCCTGACAATGTTCTCTTTCTTTATATGGTTCTTAGGACTGGACGCTCTCGTGACTACGTCAGAAAGTTTTCGTGGCTTCCCTGAAGCTGTAGTAGCTGTAACTTTAGGACAGTAGGACCAAGGACGCAACATATTCCTGGATACCCCACTCTGAAGCGTGAACACACTCCACGTCCTATAACAGTCAATTCAGCGCGTTGTCAGTGGTGGCTGATCTCCTAAATGCCACGTTTTATTGCCCCCACTCTTTAACGTCTCGCACAGAGCATTTTCTCAACAGACTTATGTTTTGGACTCGGAAGACTTTACAGCATCAAGTTCCAAATCGTGACTGCGCGACCCTCCTCCATTATGGTGCAAACGAAGGTTAAACGCGTCGTGGTTATAAGCTGTAATGCAGTATCGTTCGCTCATAGTGAGGGCTCAAGGTTCAAAAAGAAAGCAGTCAGGCAAGGAAGATATTTCCGTCTCCACAAATATTTTGAAAAATACAACAAATAATTAACCTAGAGCTTACCGCATGATTTTGACGTGGTCGTCCACAAGCTCTTTCAGGTTCGACTCAAGTCCGTCGTCGTTCATAAGGGCCTCGTTGAGTATTTCGCACACCGTCTTTATTTTGAGAACTCTGGTTCCCATCACAAAGTAAGAACCGACGCAGTACATCAATATACTGAACATCGTCATCGCGTTGACGAAATACGTTATGATCTGCCCCCATCGAGGCACTTCGAACACCGGCGGAAATATGTAGACAGAAATGAACTCTCCAGTTCTGATGTAAGACGACAAGAAGTCCACTCCTGGGCCGATTATGTGAGTCATCGAATTCGTCGTCCACCACAAAACGGAAAAAATCATCACTTTGATGTAATAAGTCAAATTCGAGCGGAGGAACTCGTTGGCCTTTGCAGGAATTATTTTGGTGCAATTGAAATCTTCCAGGTGGATCTCGTTAGCTTCGTGACTCCACATGCCGACGAGAATAGAAAGCCATTGCGTGTTGAAGACTGAGGTGTACGTCGCAATGTATCCGTGTCCGACGAGCTCCAACAGGCTTCCGGTCAAAAATAGGGCGACAAACAGTTCGTAAAGAGCGTACAACGTCTGAAAAACGCCGAGGACGAGGAATACAAACACGCGGAAGATCGAGCGTGGTTTCATGAAGGACTTTTTGGTTCCTCCCAAAAGAAGGATTCTGTAACCGAGGTTTTGCAGTTTATTGAGAGTTGGCGTGCCATCGAGTTTAACGCCCTCACGTTCTTGATTCGAGGTTCGTTGAACCGAAGAAGTCATCCTGAAGAGAAGAAGAGTTATTGTGAAAAATTAAAGTTTTGTGCAGGAGTATAAATAGCATGATTCAGTATCATCAATTGACTTAGTTTTCCACTGGCCAATACTCAAAAATCAGTAGGGGAGAAATGGGGTTTGAGTGTTGTGGCTCAATTGGGGAATGAATCTGTAGTACGAGATTTTCAGCCACGCCTCCAACCAATCCAGTAGTTGGTTTCCCCACCCCACCCCTTTTCACCCTCTATTACCATTGTTAACCAATCTTACTGTAGTACCACCCTTTTACCCCCACCACCAGCCCCAACTTCGACGCTGTCACCTAATTCCCGTTGATAGCACTAAACTCACTCATGTTGAAAGTTAAATTCCCTTAATATTCAAACGAGAACTAAATCTGAATTCGCTCAGCTTATATTGAGTTGAGACTGTGATCTCGTTGTGAAAGCCTGAGAGCTATAAAAAATTTCGAGAATACTATGCAGTGGCTTGGGTAGCTGCTATTGCGTCATGTTGAGAAACCATGAGTCATGAGAGAACATCACACATACGTCTCTAGGGTTCTGTAAGGATGATGTCATGGCTGGTCTTCTGCATTCTTATACCACATGTTTACACTATTCTTCAACGATTCCTTCGTAGGCTAGTGGATAGAGTGTTCAACTATAGCACCAGACTAGCGCTGCATTTAATCCCAAGGAAGGCAAATTTTTACTTTCCGCTACCCGAAGGGAAGGAAAGTATAGTAATCGGCCCAAAAAAAAAAAATTTGGGTTTTCTTCAGATCTTTACGTTTCAGACCCTACTGAGTCTAAAAAACCTAATTTCGGCGCGTGGTCCGTGTGTATGCGTGTGTGTGTGTCTGTAGTTCGATTTGCGGGAGAACGGCTGATCCGATTGAGCTGGTTCTTTTTTTGTTTCGTTCGTTATTTTTTTGTAGACACCAAAATAAGGTTATGGACGATTTCGGCCGATGGGGAGGGGGGTGGGGGGGCGAAAATTTACCAAAAACTAAGGTTTTTCGCATTTTTCTCGAAAACGGCTCTAACGATTTTGATTAAACTTTCAAATTATCTTCTAATAATCAATACCTAACTTTTATTCTCTATACATATCTCCATGAAAATACGGTGAACGGCGATATAGGCCCATGAAGCAAAAATAGGTTTTTTACGCTTTTTGGCAAAACGGCTTCAGCGATTTCCACTAAACTCACAGGATGTTTTCAAATAGTTATTACCTACATATTCTTTCAAATAAATGTTCCTGTGACGGTCCATTGAACAGAGATAAAAATCAAAATGTGTCGAAAATAACGTTTTTTCTAACATTTCCGTAAATTCCAGGGTAACTTTTTCACCAGATGTGATAAATCCTAATGGAGTGTCTTCTAGTCACCCATACCAACATTTCGTTTCTCATAATTATTTCTGTATATATATGTTGAACGGAGATATAAGCCAAGTTAACTCAGAAAAGGAGATTTGTCGAACATTAATTTATCGGAATTCCAATTTTCTCAGAAACGCCTCTAACGATTTCGATCAAACTTTCGGAGTACTCTCAGCTAACTAGTCCGTACATTTTGTTCTCCATAAATGTTCCTGTAAAAATGCGTTGAACGAAGATATAGCGCCCGCCTATGTAGGTGGTGTTCGAACTTAAAGGGGCGGCGGAAAGTGGTGTGTTGCTACGTACCAGATATTTTAAAAAGTGATGACATCAGGACTCTTGGACTTTTCACCTGGTGGAAGGAGGGGGAAACGGTGGTCAGCTTCTAGAAATTGTGTCAGGCGGGGAGGGGGGAATATGGCGGTACTACGGTACGATTGGTTAAAATTGTGGTGGAGGGGAGAAAGGGGTGGGGCGAATGAGATAAAAAATGACGTACCACAACGTAATTGGTTGGGGGCTTGGTTTTCCTATCACTCTTACTGAGCCACAACACTCATCCTTCACTGATTTTGAGTATTGCCTAGTATAAAACTAATTCAGTTAATTATGCTGAATTATGCTATTTATGAAATCCCTGGATGAGATTCATTTGTATTCCCTCAAAAACTAAGAAAGGCTGAACCGTTCGTTTCAGCGGGTTTTTTCGTTTTATTTGGTATTTTTCGTAGACGAGAAAAGGTTATGGGAGATTTAGGTCGATGGGAAAGAGGATGGCGGACGAAAACGTACGTAAAACTAGGGTTTTTGGCATTTTTCTCGAAAACCACTCTAACGATTTTGATTAAATAATTATCTCCCTGAAAATATGGTGAACGAAGATATAACAAAAATGGTACGTTACTCGATGTGTGTTGTTGGCACCCATGTACCTGTTGTAGTTCAGTTATCGTCCAGTTTCGTCGAAATAAAACTACTCGACTTTTCCGCACGCTGCTTTCGGTGATAATGGTCGATTGAATGCTGGTCAATTCTAATCGACAGATATTCAAAGGTACACGTAATAGACACGTCTGCACAGTCCATTCCCATTGAAGGGGGTTCATTGCTGTAATCGACTGTTTTCAATTGCTACTACTAACGACAATGACTCCTATTCATTGGCTATCGATCTCCAAGAAGCCCAGAATTAGTGCTAGTCGTAATTGGCGACTAATTGTCACCAACGGGCATAGTCATTGCTTAAATTGCGCCGCTCTTGAAGTCAAATTACAACCGGTCAAACAACGTATTTAACGAGGAGCAGAAGAGGGGGCTGATCTTTACTTTATAACGGAATGGCGGTTACCGGGACGACTGATTTTGGATTCGTTGGCGGTAAAAAAGACGTTGGTAACACTTTGGTTCAAGCTGAAGCATTCATTGTGTTTTGAGAGTCCAAACTATCTTGTTCTATGATGAGGAAAAGCTGTACGTGCCATCGAAAGATGGGGCAGGCCAGCGACCATTCTGGCCTTAAGGGTTGCTTAACCCAAACATGGTACTGCAGGAATGGACTGCCCTTGCGCCGGTGCATTATGGGTTAGGGTCACAACAGGTGGCTGCCTCTGTAACGCAATTTCTGCCCAGGGCAAGGCCTAAAAGCGCTTTCCCTGTGGAGATCGTGGTGGTCGTGGGGTCTCTGGCAGGTAGTTCGGCCCATCCCAAATTTCACTTTTAGACTGCGGGGTCTGAGGGAGGTGGGAACCACTGGGTTGGTACTCCCCCAGACATCCCCAAATGTAGAATCGTAACTGTCTTGTGAGAGGAGTTAATTATTATAGCAGCTTCTGAATAAAAATCTTCGTAACTATCGGTTGTGCTATAGCCTTCAGTAGAAGCCAAGACTTGTATAATGTGACAGGGGATTGGTTAGCTCCATCAATCCAGACACCCTCAATTCTCGTGTGTAGCTATTCCTGTGAACGTTGACCACTTGCTATCATTCAGCAGAGTCACTTTGGTCTATTGGTAACTTAGAATCATGTGACAAGGGCAACAGCAGCATGTCATCCAACTTCCAAAACGGCGTACGGAAAACCTCCAAGTACGGCAATACCGCTGCTGAGTGGCCCCCATGGTGGTCACCCATTGCCCTAATGGCTACGGAGCGTCGAAGACTATTCCTGAGAAGGGCCCAGGATATGACCACAAAGGTACAAAGAGAGGAGCGCCTTCGAACGCCCCAAGCATGGCAGGGTGGATGGGAGGTAGAAACTCGAGGTACACAGCCACTCTCATCCCCCAAGTCCACCCAGGGGTGGAGAGACCGTGCCATGGTGAGGAAACTTTTTAGCTCACCCAGTTCTTGATGGGGCACGGGAACTTCAGCAGTTAACTCCACAGAATGGCGAAAAAAGGAGATCCCTACTGTAGGTACTGTGGGCTGGACACTGTGGACAGCCCAGAGCATAAGTTCTTCGCCGGTACCAGGTGGGCTGAACCTCACAGGTGCCTGCAGGAGGCAGTTGGAGAGCTCCTGCCATCCATGGTTGTCGATAGGATGCTAGAGAACGAGTGAGGAGGATTCGTTTGGGCCATGCTCCGTCAGAAGAGGATAGAGGAGTCGGATGATTCGCGCCATCCAGCCACTAAAGAAGGGTTGGGCTTTATCCTGAAGAAATGCCCCGTGGGCGATGCCAGTGTGGACCAAGCCATGATGGTGGTGGGGTGGATGGAATAAAAGCTTACAAAAATAGCAGTTCTCGTGTGTAGCGATTCGACAGTTACGTGTCGACCACCCAATTCACCATATCACCATACACCACTTGCTATCATTCAGCAGCGTCAATTCGGCAACTTGCAATCATATGAGAAGGGTAGCTCCAAAAATCCAAGCTACCAGCATTCAAAGGTGGCATACAACGCACAAGGGTTGTTATTTTGGGAGGTTGGACGATATCCTAGTTAGTAACGTTCGCTAACCGGTAACCGCCATAACTTTTCCTGTAGCTCTGGGTGCTCTATATGAACATAGTTTCATCGTTAGTCAACTGGAGTTGAGGAAACTTGTGGGCTTCACAGCAAATCATTATTGTGATTACTTCAACAGAAACGAGAGAGTTCATTCACTGTATTTTTTTCGTAAAGGTGACCTACACACACGCGCACCTCATTCCTTCAACATGCAGAATCCTGGGATTGTCGAGTGTGTGTGATGGGCTAATAACTAACTGATATTATGGATCTTTGGCAGGAAGGATTTGCCAGGACTTGCGGAATTTCACGATGGGCTCATCTTCGAGAGTGTGACCTCCATGAAAATCTCCTTATCTCCCCCTCCCTCGCCCATACTTACTTAATTTCCTCTTATTCCACTTCTGAAGTAGGTAGCGTTACGGTGATACTTTGCGAACAGGATACATAAGACGTGTACGTTGCATGTGCGAATCTATTCAACATTTGTTTATTGTGTTCATTTTATTGTTTCGTGTACATCACACACTACCACCAAACTGCACGATGATTTAATCGGCGAGAGCTATCGCCTGGTCTTCTGTCTTGTCTTGTTGCAAGATCATCAGAAGCGTGTAGGCTGCGTAGGAGCTCCGTACTAACTGCATGGGAAAATTGTAAGGTATAATATTGCATTTATTATTATAAGTGTTAAGTGATTATTGATTGCCAATAACTGTGCTGGGTTCTAATTATACACATGGTGAGTATTGGGGAAAAAACAACCATAGTTAACGAATGCCGATTTTTAGGCAGTTTGTCTTGACGAGTATTTTCAATTGATAATTCTATCGAAGAACTTAAACGAGGATAGTCAATATCTGTATCAGTAAATCAAAGTAATAGGTGTCGCGTAACATAACTTTCCTCATCCTCGCGTACATTCGACGATTTTCATAGCTTTAGTTACGAATTCTATCTATTTTTGAACCAACGCAACTTCACGTTTCAGCGGTTAAAATTCCAG
The DNA here is from genome assembly GCA_020466155.1 of Pachypeltis micranthus. Classification (NCBI taxonomy): domain Eukaryota; kingdom Metazoa; phylum Arthropoda; class Insecta; order Hemiptera; family Miridae; genus Pachypeltis; species Pachypeltis micranthus. Next base: position 34,319,896 of record CM035773.1, read on the forward strand.
AATTTATTGAGTTGCTGCCTCGATAATTTGTACGAAAATTCGCTAAAAAGTAGCGGCCCCACGTGAATCCGATTACAGAGATAACGAGGTGCTCTGTCCAGGTCCGGCGGAGCGAGTGGGATCGTATGCGCCTGGAACGGGTTAAACCCGCAGAACTTGAATGTAAACAAAAGTTGCCGATCCCGGCGGTGAATGAGGCGCCGCGCGGTTCGGGCCCGAACATCGGTTTCCCATCAACGAGTAATTATCGCAACTAACGGATTTGGTTGTGGAGCTCCTCGTTTGCTCTTCTCATTTGCGAGAGTGGAAAACCGCGTTGGGACAGTGTGGATGGGGGAGGTAGGTTTTACTCGTTTGGGAATAAACAACAACAACAACGTAAAAGCTGTTTGCTCTTGCACCTCTCGTCCCAACCGACGGCGGTCTGCAAACACATATTTTATCTGGGTCAGTCACGCTTCTCATCTCTCGATTTTTTTCCCAATCAGGTCAATCGCTGGCCGATTGAAAACGCAGCCGTAACGTTTTTAATACGGAGGACGCGTCAACGCGACTCATCAAAAAATACTTCGAGCGCAAGGCATCAATCTCCTCTAACCATTCCAGAATCCAACGTCCAACAGAACGGGCCCTTTTTAGTGAGGCCAGTAAAGAGACCCTCGTTATCCCAATCTAGAGAGGGGAATGGAAGGGTCGACCTTCAATGGAAACTCAACCTGATTCTGTTTTATTTGTAATAGCATCGAGTCACAAATCACGACTTCAGCGCTCTGCCAGTACCAATCAACCGGCTTGGAGCTCGCCGGTTTCAATTCAAGCTGAATTCACATCTTGGAGCTTATAGAAATTTACCATAGGCGGCTCAGTTACTGTCGTAAAGAACATACTGGAAGAACTCGATGGAGGGCAGACGAAAGGTGGAGCGTGTCACTTAAAGATGTTACTAGAAAACGATGAAAAAAACTGATAGCCAAAGACAAAACCTCCGCCACGCTTTTCTTGGTTTCTGTTACGCGTCCAACTGGTTTGACTGACCCAAAGATGCCCTTTCAAGCGGATCTTTGCTCCCTAAGCAGCGTTAGTTATGAAGCCCAAGGTGCTGCTAATGTGGAGTTCAGGTGATAGGGGCCAGGGCAGCCCCCTCCGAGTATCCATTCCAGAGGAGATCGAGGAATGAAGGGACTGGAGCCTTTGGCATGATCTACGACCGTGTTATGGAGGCTGTAGCAATAAGTACCCTCCTCGAGAGCTACTCGCGCCGACAATAGTTTGTCCAGCCTCTGCCACATCGTTTCCCATACTGAGGGAGAGGAATGTGTCTTCGGTGGTTCCAGGAAGACCCAGAAAAGTGTCTCCTCAGTTTTTCAGGTTAACGTTTTCATGAAGATACTTTCACAAATGGTGCATCGTTTTGATATGAATAATACAGTTTATAAATGTACTGGCAACTAATCTAATGCTTACGCTCAGTATCGTAGACCTTTCCACGTTCAGAGATCCCATCCAAATCTTCTCAACGTACGGTTTTTGTGCCATTTGTATCATGAAACCCACGTCGAGAGCGTGACGTCGTCCTTTCTTGTACCACTCGGAGCTATAAGCCCCGTCCGCGATGGATTGAAGCTGTAAACACGCGCAATTCGTTCGTTTCACACAAAATATCATGACAACTCTCAAACGAGAAAAAAATGGTTGGTCGTTTGGATGTGCAAAAAGTATTAACTTTTCCTTCTTTTGTCACCTTTCATTTGTAGCCCCACACTGATGCCAATGTGCGGAGAGCTGCTAATGTATAGAAAGGAATGTAACATGAACTGAATAGCCTCTAGATGTGTGACCAATGCCTCAGCATCTTGGAAGACGTTTAAAATGACGAATACATATTGGAAGGCAAGTAATGCATTTATCCTAATCCCTCATCGTTCACAGGGAAGGGAAAAGACCGTGGCACTCAATTGAAGACTGTCATTGAAGAAAAATTTAAAAGATTTTCTCGCCAATCAAACACACTTTTGGGTTTTTTTTTACAAACCCCAAAATTTGATACTTGACGCTCATCACGTTCAAGACACCAGGATTCTAAATCTTAAATGTCCATCCGCCTTAACGTTGTCTAAAAAAAACCGTTATTTCGTTCCATTTGGAATCTAGTAATGCTCGCCTGCTCAGCAATCCAATCGGAAGAAGCCCGTGGTTGTTATAGGCAAAAAATGGTAGACAAAACTAACACGAACGAAATTTTGGCAATTTTATCGCAAATACGGCGTGTTCGGTATTTTTAGATGCTGGGTCGGATGAAAGAATTTTGAGAGAGTACGACTGCGTCTAGACGGAAAATAGTGAAATCACAGTACTTTTTTTTATTTTTAAAACGGTGGATGCAGGCGATACCCTCACTGCAGCCACAAACGGGATTATTGTAAGGGCGTCCATGATCCTCAGATTATTTCCCCCCTGCACTTCACACCAGGCACCACGGCAGGGATCACCTATGCGCCCCCACCACAAAGTGGAGGACATCTGCAAGTTCTGCATTTGCCACCTCTTCTGGCTTCGCAAACACACGATGCCGCGAGTCCATCGCATGCGCACAACACATGCTCTCGTCTCTAGCCCTACCTCGCAGAACCTACATACCTGTACCTCGCACTTGCCAATATTTGCAAGGTGGTACCTCAGAGGACAGTGACCTGTGATATTATGATCCTCATATCCTTTCTCCTCAGTGCAAGCACCTCCTTTTGGAGAGTCGGATGAAGAGTTTTGACTGTCTATGGCCGGGCATCCCCTGCCAATGGGCAGCCTTGCACCTATCCTTCCATTTGCCAACCTCTCCACGCAGGCGGCCCCTGGTAGTCCCAACAAAGGGCTCAGGGTCAATAGGGATCTGCGCCGATCCCTTTTTTGCCAACCCATTAGCACGTTCGTTTCCTTCTACACCCTGATACCCAACAGTGTTACACTGGGCCAGAAACTCTCACACCTACCCTCATGTAAGACAGTATGAGGCTAAGGCCTTGAGAGTGGAAGAATAAGAAGAATAAGAATCACAGTACTTATACCGTGCCAGTCTTAAAAGAACTCGCAGAACAATAACTACCTGGCTCGTAACGTCGTGCCAATTGCCTGGAATTTGTCATTTTCGTCGTTTCGTAGTAGTTAGGTATTCCCAATATCGCTTATTGATACTTTTCAATGCTGAAGCGAATGGGATAGGTCTCGGAGGTGTGAGACTAGGTCAAGCTGTTCAAGAGAATAATAAACGGTCCTGTAATAATTTGCAGGGTTTTTACTTTCCACGGCTCAAAGAAAAGTATTGCTTATTTTCTTTAACAATTCTATTCACATTTTGAGGTCTACTGAATGCAACTTTTTGCCACCCTCCCCCCCCCCCCTCAAAACAGTGACACATTGCGTTTCAGGGCGTTTTTTCCAGGAAGTCGGAAGTTCCAGTGGAGATATCTAGCACTGTTTAATAAGAAAAGTGCCTAAAAACATATTATCTCAAACCCAAGCAACGTGGAGTTTATTATTTTGTACGAGGCGTACGACTTTCTCAACAGCGTGTCGTAGGCGATCTGCTGTTGATGCAGATTAACCGAGACACCCTTTTAGTGCGCTACGAAACGTTTTAAAAGGTCCTTTCTCACGTCCGGATTTCGTCACCTCCACAACACAACATATGGGGTTGAAAAATATTGAACGTTGGTGATAGATCGCGTTTCCCTGTTGAAACTTCGCAATCCGAGAAGGACGGCTGTTTCCAAATTCGGTTGAGAGAAATCAGCTAAAAGTTTTTCTGGAACTATTAGACTGACATGGTTTTACAAGACAAGACATTATAAGCTGAGCCTGAGATAAATGGACTGACAGGCGAGAATCCACATTGTTATTTCCAACCAACAAAGAAAGTCGCTGAATCTGGACCGTTAGATAGATCAGTTCCATAGGAGACAAAGGGGCCAATCACCAGCACTATTTCTTCTCCAGGTTTCTCTAGAGTCTTCACTTTGCACTTCAAGGTTCCCGGCAGAAGGTAATGCTAACTACATACTTTTTTGTCAGTTCCATATGGTTCGTCAGAACAAATATATCACATATCCTTTCCCTATATCAGCCTTACTCATCCTTTCCTATCCTCATCCTATTTTCCTTTGACAGGGCTACATGGGTATGTTTCCTTATCAGATGACTGTGTGAGTCTACTGTCACGTAATTTAAGATTTCCCTTTCCTGGACTTCCTACCCCAAATTATACTTTTCTCTCCTCAACAGACAGCTCCTTCCAAGTGAGTTATTCATCAGCACTCGCGAACAACATTCGTCTCCCAGTTCTCCCAACAATTCGTCTATCAGCTCGTTCTACTCACAACTCAACGCTATCTCTCTCGTTCCACTGAATCTTTCCTAACCAGTTCACGTATATTTAAAGTCCCTTGATATACTCACACTCAGACTGATAACGCTATTCTGTCAAGTATAATACAGTCCTCACTCATGCTCACCACGTCCATTTATTTCTCAGTTTCAAGTCCCCCCCTCCCACTCGTGAGCCCAGGCTAGGCCTACAGGCCGAGTTGTTACAGCCAAGATACAGAACAATTAAAAATATACACATATATAAGTGTGTACAGTTCACGGACTTCATGCAAACTTAAACAGGAAGGAAGTTATTTCAAAGTAGAAGATACAATCTTAATAATAGTCACATTTTCAGAGAGAGAAAAAAAACGTGTGAACTTAATGTAAGTAAGGTTTTCAACCTCGTTAAAAAAAATCATACCCTTTCATTATAACCCATGAAAAAAGTAGCTTTTTATACTTGCTTCTCTTCTAGTGGTCAGAACCAGTCGAGGTTTGAGATTAACTACGTGGCCCTGAAGTACAAATCATGTGGGGTAATATCCTCTCAAGCAGACTGTTATGAACTTAAGCAGAGACTTACGAAAAAAAGCAGGGGGTTTCTCGCGAAAAGCTGGTTGAGAGAGAAGGCCAGGTACTCCCCGAAGAGATTAGCAGTAGGATATGTGCGTGACTTGCTGGGCATAATTCAAAATGGCTATCTGTACCATTCGAATTTTATTGAAGTGAGAACTCAGGGCCCCTCCCCACGCAGTAACGCCGCATTGCAGCACGGACTGTACAAGGGAGGAGTTCTTAATCTGGTCTCCCATATGGTTTAACTATTTACTTGGTGGCAAGATTCAAAGAGACACCCTTAATCAGTGCCACATACAGTTTCCCTCTATCACTCTCTTTATGAGGGCCACATTTCCTTTCCCTTAAGTAGGGTCGCATATCGTTTAGTACCTTTCACTCATTATTAATACCTCATACCTTCATTAGTGTCTTGTACTATTTATTGGTGCTGTATAGTGCCATCTACTCATTATTAGCACTATCTAACCTTCACTAATGCTCTGACCTTTTGTTAATGCTATATACTCTTCACTAGAGACCCTAGTGAAGAGTATACTCAATGAGTGCACTTAGTGAAGGTGGAGAGTAAACAAGGAAAATTATAGCTTGAGTTCCTGGAAGGCGAACTGGCAGCGCTGGATGTAAGATGAAGACCAGTGGTATGGCAAGCAACGTACGTTATTCCTAACACCTTGACCATCGCGTTTCTAATGTTGGCGAATGAACTAATTAAAAGTCAAAAGAAGTCAATGCGTCCAGTACTTACCGAGTGGGTTATCGTCGAGCCCATCCAACATTGCAAGGACAGTATGAAAAATATGCTGAGCAGATCAGTCGCTATGACGTAATAGTGAGCTCCGTCCGGCGTCGCGACGGACTGAAACATTTGCCGTAAGTCTCGATTAACGATTCGACGCAGGCAAACATTATTGTTGTTCTAGGAATAGTTATTACAAGGCCTGTGATAACTGCTACGTGGGCATATTAATTTATTTGGAAGTTCCTTTGGTTTCCTCAGTAGCATTGATGCCGTATTCAAGGTTCCAGTTTGTACGCGTCGGTGTGCTTTCAATTATATTTAATGTTACCTCTGGTTTTAGGATTTGCTGTAGCTCCAATACCCCTCCTCTTGTGCCTCCTTGTATGGGTGGTCGTCGAAACATTAAAGTGGCGCACAGAAGCCTCAAAAAGTGTTGCTCCGTTACAATACGGTTTCCTTTTCATCCCCCCTCCCCCCACCCCCTCCCAACATGGCACATGAATATTCTGAGTGATGGTCTGATCTTTGAAGAAGCTTCCTGCATTTTATCGGTCATGTGAGCAGTCAGTGCGCAAGGCCAAGAGAGAAGGGAAGGTTAATAGAGGCAGCTTAGGTAAAGTCGGCTACATGCACAACGCTGCAAAGTATCAGTATTATTAGGTTATCCGTGCGTAGGCAGTGCGAGGGAGGTACATGTTAGCGTTAGCGTAGAATAATTAAATTAAAGTACAGTTTCAAATCTTCACGTTTATAACATTTACATTTTCTTTCAAATGCATTAGTTAGGTATGAAGTATGACCTATACACATAATATTATTTATTTATTCGCGTGAGTCTATTTATTATGTTGAGAATGTAGGAGCCCAATAATTATGCTTTTCGTATTCACGAGTCTTCGTAGTTCCAGTGGAAGCTCTCTGTTTCTCCACATTACCCACCACGCTCGTTCTGCAATCTGTTCAATTCACAGGGAAACACTCACTTCAGCCGTTCTTCCAACTTCGGAGGATTTGACATCAGAGTACATATTACAGGTTTGCTTGGTGTACTTTAAGATTTACTATAAATTAATTGATCAGACATTCCTTTGTGGGCCTTTCTCCGGGCTGCTGGAGCAAAGCACCTTGTCTGGTGCTTTCAATGAAGAGAATATAGGCTGACTAAGCCTTGATTACAATACCTTTTCATTTATTTAACTTCAATTTTATTTAGACATACTTAGAGTTTCTTACTTTCCTTGCCCTATGAAGTAAGGAGGAACGTTAACCTTTTGTTATTCATATTTTAGTTCCTCTGGTATGGTCGCAAGACTGCAGTGCTGTTTCCAAGCAAAATTTTGTTTTTGATCATTATCAACCCCCAGGTTCTGTGAACCAGTGAGATATTTGTAATGTGCTTGTTCAGCACAAGTCGAATTAGATGGGTTTTTGACCTCAGGACGTCCGCACTAACGGTATTCACTGGCCCAATGAAAAGTCATTTACCCAAACGCCTTTCTATCTCAACCCTTTTGTTTATACCTCTGGAAAGCCCAGCTCCTCAGTTATTTCCAAGTGACAACAGATTTCCCCTGTCCTGGACTTTCTCATCTATCTTTTCCCACCCCTCAATGTTAGATTCCTCTTCCTAATAGACAGCTCCCTCCACGTCAGTTATCCTTGAGCTCTTGGGATACAGTAGTCTCCCAGTTCTTCCAACGATTTGTCTCTCAGCTCGCGCCACTCCCAACTCAACTCTCTTTCTCTCATTCTCTCCCTCTCACACACACTCTCTCTTACACATGTATTGAGAGTCCCTTGTGCGCGTTTATATACTCATGCTCAGCCAAATATCGCTATTCTGTCATGTATAATACAGTTTCATTTATGCAGTTTGTTGGGGGCACGGGAGGGGGAGTTGCAGAATGAAATGAAAAGAAACTTAGTGAGCATTAGGAGGACCGTATTATATGTGCAATGAATGAAGCTGAGTTCGTGTACAAAAGGGCGGCACAAGGAGACTACTCGGAATACATGTGAACTCGTGCGGAAGGAAAGTGCGAACTGTTACTGGTAGCTGAGTTGATGATGGAATGACTACTACTACTAGGTGTGACTACTGGGAGACGAACGTCTCTAGGAAGAGCGGTGTGTCTTGAAGAAGGAAGTAAAATGTGGGAAAGTACAAAAGGGGAAATCCGTTGTCATTGGAAGTTGACCCGACCTTAATCCCTTTGTCGGTGGAGAAGGGTGGACTGAAGGGGCAGTTCTCGGACTTCCCCGTGGCATCACATGAAAAGGGCCGAAACTGTTGGTTTGGCAGACGCACCAGGTAAAGGAATCAGCCTTTCAACATGCGCTGAACACAGTCACATTTATTATTTCGCAGTTCCCCCATTCGGGTGGTTTCTCATTTCTTCTTCTTTGAAATCATCTTATTCTTTTTGTTATTTTTTCTTCTCCTTCATCTTCTACATATTATCGTTCTACTTGGCCTTCTCTAACTTCATGTTATCCCTGTTCTCATCCAGGTTGTTGTTTAGGTTCTTTTTATTCTTTCTGATTCATCTTCTTCCTGTTCTTCGTTGTTCCCTTCTTCTTGTACTTAGTTTCAGATACTTCTTTTTCATCTTGGTTCCTCTTCGTCTTCCTGTTCCTTAGCTTGTGCATCTTCATATTATCATCTGTTATCATCGAGGTAGCTGTTCTTCTTCATCACTGTCTGCAAATCTTCTTCCGCTTAAGTAAGTTTCTCTTCCTTCTTCGTTTTGGTTTTCTCCTAATTTCTTTTTGTTCTTAGATTTAATCTTCTTCTGCTTTGTTTTGTTGTTTCTTCGTCTTCATCACATATAAAATACAGGAACTCGTCTATGTGACAAGCCGTCTAGTTTAACTTCGGATCAGTGCGCCTGGAATTACCTCAATTACTGACGCCTTGGACTGCTGTGAAAGTCCTTGGTTAGGGGTCACTTGTTTCCACTGATCTTAATAATCATTTTTGTAAAGGCTGAAGCACTGAGTGGTACTGTCGCACCTTCCACCTCTTTACTCAATGAACCCTGTTGGTGTTTTTTTCTCTCTTTCTCTTGCGAAAATATAGCTAATGAGTTCGCAACTTCAACGACTCATAGCAAATTTAGAACTATTTTCATGGGTAACGAAATTTTATGTTCGTTTGCGTTCTTCTTGTGCTCAATCACTAATGTAGTAAGGCTGTTCTGGTACTAATGCAGTTCATGTTGTTCTAATCTACTTTACAGGCTCTCCTTCAATTGTAGCTAGAAATTACACAACAGGTTAGCTACCAGAAACAATCGTCAATGTTGAGACTAATGTTTAGTAATATGACGCCAAACCACTACCGTGTCCTATTTGTTTCTTTAATATCGCCAACTTGAGTATATTGCAATATCTGGACTAACTGTTATTATTTCAGAACTTACTAAGCTGAATAGTTGAATGGCAAATTCCAAGTAAACGTCAAAAAACATACAGTTGTTGATGATCGCCAGTTCACGATTCATGACTTTAGCGAACCTGAAAGTGAGAGCAAGAGTTATCGAGACGATAAGATGTTGCTATTACGCTTGAACTCAAATTTTCATGAATTCAAAAAAACTTGGAGACCTCCAAACAAAAATATATTGCACATATAAAGCGAGCGTTCACACAAAACAAAGTGATAGTCCAATAAAGTACGATGAACGTCGAATTATGATCATAAGGGAGTCGAGGAAAGCCGTAATTAAGAAGTAAGAAGTAATTCCGGGATTCAAATACGTTAACTTTTTTCGTAGTTCCTCGCGTATTATTCCAGAACTATGAACAAAAACTTTAAAAGCATCAACTACCAGTACGTTAGGTTTTAAATGAAAATCGTTGCATAAGTGGCAGCGGAGGAAGGCATTTCGAAACTTTAAGTGCTACCAGTTGGTACGTAAAACGCGAAATTACGAATTGAGTGAAAAAAGATTGCTGAATGTGGCTGGGGAAAGTAGCCCGATGCGTCGCATTAGGTATTTATTACTTCGAATCGACTGATACCACCCCTCCGGTCGTTCCGAGTGTTCCTTCACAATGTTTAAACATGAGAACGAAGGTTATTTGTGTACGAGCATGTTTATTAACGATTATCGCTCGAAGCGAAGGGCTGGTTACTCAGCTGGACTCAATTTTACATGGTTAAACGAAGATTTATTAGGGCGCCTCAATAAACTCTTCCGCAATATCCGCCAAATGTAAATCAAAGCTTTTTGTTACGTAACGTGTCTATTAAATACACACTAGGCTCGAAAGCTGTAAATTCCTTCCGTGGCGAGCTTTAAAGTACGTTGTGTCTACAATGCGGCAACAGTTGGCAACGGGAATGGAAAATTAGTTGCAATTTATCCACCGAACGTTTACCGCACGTCGGCTTGAAATATCCACCGTTTCGATTAATCTATATACTCCCGGGCTCGCGTTAGGTTTAACGCAAATTCAACGAATCCGAAAGCGGTTCGCAAGTAATTGAGAAAACCGTAGGTCAGCAGACGCGTGAATATTGAATAAAAGGGGGAAATTCGCGAGCGCGCAACGTAATTTCGTCTGGCGCAACCGCGATGTAATTTTCCAATTCTATTTTTTAGGGCGATTCCCTTTTCTCCCCGACTCGCTTCCAGATTTGCTGGCCTTCATTTATAATTACCGAACCGCCGGTGCCCTCGAGTGACGACGCCGCGGAGGATGCAAAAGCCACAACGTTTACGCAGCTTCGGATTTCTAGGCCTATGTTTTGAAAGGGAGGGAAGGTACAAGATGTGAGCACACGCGCCGCATGACCGAGCTGTTTCAATAACCGCTCAAACTCTCCACTAAAGAGACGCTGTTCAAAGCTTTGACTCCGTCGGAGGGATCAACTCAAGATGGCGATTCATACGATGAGATCGATCGGCAAATGTTTGCGATAAGACCTTCCCACATCGTGCCAACTTATATTTTCATCGCGAAGGATTCTGCTACTTATTTTCATTAGTTACACCTTTTTGGAGCTTTCCAGCTTCACACTAGATGGAAAAAGAACACCGCCTCCCACACAACAACCCTAAGGAGTTGTAAAAAAAGTTATGTAATCGTATGAAAGAAAAATTTTTTTTTCAGATCTTTACGTGCCAAGGGCTTTTAGTGCGAAAAATTGTGTGTGTGGGTGGACGCAGAAAACAAATTGAAAAAAAGTTGACTGTAATCCAGTGAACATGAACCCTCGACAACAATTCGAAAAAATGTCAGCCCGTTTCTAAAGAAGAACCTCTACTTTAGGTGGCAAACTGGGCATGTAACTGGCATTATGACCAAAATCGTCACACTCCTTAGTTTATTCGGTTCTGTACGCCTGCGAGACGTTTATTCGGACCTTCGCCGGTGAAGGTAGGCAACCCGCAAGGCGTACAGTCTCCTTAAGTCGATTTAATGAGCGCCAGATGTTTCGAAGGTGGGCTACTCATCGCGCTCTAAAAGGCTCCTGTTCGTCTTCAATCTACTGTTAATTTGTCCGCTTTTTAACGCTTGTGCGCTCGAGTCTGTCTTTCGAGGCTTTCGATGTAAAGACATCATCTTTGCAAGGGAACGTTTAATACGGAAATTTGTTTTAAAAAGAGGTGGAAGTACCTAGAGATTGAAAACGGACAGGAGCCTTCTTGAGTGTGAGGTGTTGCCTACCTTCGAAAATCCTGGCGCACCACAGATACGTGTTGAACTCCAGTTGTTTATTCTTTATAAATCTACCTCGTAGTAACAATTGCTCAATAATGGTCCGTGAATGAGTACGAGCAGCCCAATTAATTGAGGTGTAAGCGCTAACGCTTTCTGCCACCGTGAAGCGACATTTGACCAGGTTCAAATGAACTGAGTGAGAAGAAATATTAGGAGCGCCGCACCACACAACTTTACTTAGCTCTACGCCAATTCAATTGCGCTCACGGCTTCCTGTTCCGGAGTTTATTGGGCTGCTCGTACTCATTCTCGGACCATTATTGAGCGATTGGTACCCAGAAAATAGAAGAGGCGGTACACACAATTTTTTGGAAGGAATAATAATCACTTTTCCAGAAATTATAGTAAGCGAAACGGCTGTAGTTGAAATTAAGCAATTTCTGGAGTGGACCCTATTTCTCTTTTGAGTTTTTTAAACGTTCATCGTATAGGTATTTGATTGGATTTTTTTAAAGATCGCAGTAATATTTCAGCAGATTTTATAAGAAAAAAACTATGCTAAAATCGGTATTTTATTGTGCTGCTCTCGTCATCTTCCCGCAGACGGGAATTTTATCGTATAGTTGCCTTATCAAGATCTGTCGATTCAAAAAATTCAATCAAAATCGTCAGAGCCATTTTTGAGAAAAAAAATATTTTGTGTTTTGATCACTATGATAACTATAGTTAGTTTTGGACGCATTTTGCTCTACTCTTATTTTGGAGTTCCATGATGACCTGCGGGCTAGATAACGTTTTTGAGCTGATTTGGTTCTGCCGTCTTTTCTCAATTGCATTCACACACTCACGCACACAGACCTTACGTGAAGATACCGAAGAGAATTCATTTTATTTTAGCCGTTCACATAACTTTCCTTTCTATTTCGAAGGGCCAAGGAAAGTAAAAAACCACGAGCACATGTGAATTGAGGTAGAACTAAGGAACGTTTTGTGATGCGGTGCAACTGACATTTTTCGTTGGTCGATGTAAACTGCGCTCAAGCGCAGTATAAGATTAGTATTCTAATCTGTGATTAAAGAGCTTTTTCTCGTATTTACCTGATAATTCTGACGTGATCTTCTATGAAGTGTTTGAAATCCGTTTCTTCGCCGTCGTTTCGTTTCAAAGCTTCGTTGAGAATTTCGCACAGAGTTTTGATTTTTAATACCCGAATGCCCATAACGATGTAGCTGCCGGAGCAAAAAACCAAGAGGCCCAACATAGTAAAGCAATTGGCGATAAAAGTCAGGATTTGGGCCCACCAGGGCAATTGAAAAACCGGCGGGAATATGAAAACAGTGATGAACTCGTTCGTTCTGACGTAAGTGATGATCAATTCGAAAACCGGACTGACGATGTTTCCCATCGTGTTGAACGTCCACCAACACCAAATGAGCGACAAAGCGGTCGTCGCTCCGACGATGTTTCTCCTCCAAAGCCGCTCGGCAACTTCGGGAATCGCTTTAGTGCAACGGAATTCCTCCAAATGAATTTCGTTTTTCAAATGAGTTTTCGCTTTGATGACGAGATACATCCATTGGGCGTGAAAGTTGTACAAATAAATGGCGATGTAGCTGTGGCTGACCATTTCGAGCATGTTTCGAGAAAAAAAGAACGTAACGAGAAGCTCGTAAGTCGCGTACAGGCCCTGAAACCCGATCAGCGTCGAATATACGAAGACGTGTTGGGCTGAAAAGGTTTTCACGAAACTGTTGACGTTCGTTCCCAAAAGAAGAATTCGGTAGCCGACGTTTTGAAGTTTCGAGACGTTTTCGGCGGAAATGTTGTCGGACGATTTCAGAGGAGGCCATTTTCTTGCAGCTCCTTGAGAAGTCATTCTGAAAACGAAAAACTTACTCCAATTAATTTGTTATAACTACGAACACGAATTTGAAATGGTGTGTAACAGTGGCTCGCAGTTATGCAGTGAAGAATTTAAATCGTTACCAGTAGCTCAAAATTCCACGGTAAAATGAACTAGCCGAATCTGCTGTTGATACAGCTAAACGGATATTCCCCAGTGGAACTTCTCATGAGAAGAAAACTGAGGACTACAGTTCCAGTTGCAATCGAAAACCTCGTTCCGAAGACGCCTGATCAAGTAAAATTTCAAGAAGCAGAGATGAGACCAAGATCAAGGCTGAAGCAACGTTTTGACAAAAAGCATGGAGCTGACTAGGATCATCCCAACCTAGAACCTAGGCGCGAAACTTGGGTTCAAGATATACGACAAAAGCAGCGATTAAAGAGAAATTGATGGAGCCGCAAAATGGGAAAGAGCTACGCCGAAGTCAATCACACCCCATTCGAACATGTGACGTCTCCAGTTGATGATGTTGTCTCCGTCGATTTGGTTGCTAGTTTACTCCACCTAATAAATCATTTATAATGTTCTTATTTCTAATCTTAGTACAGAAATTCCCTTCAATTTGTTAGTGGGCTTATGATATTATAGTGAACTTCATTGAAAGAGGACGCTTGTAATGTTGGAATGTCAAACCTACATTTTCCCCAATACACGGAAAATCATCAGGGATCTGTGGCCACCCTGATGTAAACAGTCGTTGTAACCTCCTTATTTTGGTGTATAAAAAATTCTTGTGAATTCATAAAAGCTTTTTACTTTCCTTGGCTCTACAAAGTAGAAAGGAAAGTTATGTAATCGGCTGAAAAAAAAGGGTTTTCTTCACATCTTTACGTTTCAGACCCTCCTGAGTCGGAAAAACACTATTTGGGAAAATGGTCTGTGTGTGTGTCTGTGAACGATTTTTAGAGAAAACCACCTTACCAAATCAGCTCAAACTTGATATCTCGCCCGCATGTTACCATGGGACGCGAAAATAAGGGTATGAACAAAATCCACTGAAAGTTAACTATAGTCATCTTAGTGATCAAAACACCAAATATTTTTTTTTCTCAAAAACGGCTCTAACGATTTTGATTACATTTTTTATATTGGTAGCTCCCAATATGTCAACTATACCATAAAATTCTCATCCGTGAGAAAATGACGAGAGGAGCACAATAAATTACCAAAACTTCCGACGAAATCGATTTTAGCGCGGTTTATAGAGAAAGCAACCGTACCAAATCAGCTCAAACTTGATGTCTAGCCTACAGGTTACCATGGGACGCGAAAGTAAGGGTATGGGCAAAATCCACCGAAAGTTAACTATAGCTATTATAGTGATCAAAGCACCAAATTTTGTTTTTCAAAAACGGTTCTAACGATTTTGATAACATTTTTTATGTTGATAACTCTAAGTAAGGCAATCATACCATAAAATTCCCATTCGTGGGAAAATGACGAGAGCAGCACAATAAATTATCAAAATTTTCGACGAAAAGCGTTTTTAGCGCAGTTTTTTCCTTATAAACTCCCCTGGAGTGTTGGTAGAATGTTAATAAAAATTGGTATTGTAGTCCAATTCAATACCTAAAGGGTGAGTGTTTAAAAACGCTCATAAGATATATGGGGGTCCTTCCAGAAATTCCTGAATTTCAACTACCGCCGTTTCGCTTACTACCAGTTTTAAACGTTTTTACCCAATAACTCTGCAAAAGTAATAACTATCCTTCTTCGAAAAATTTGTGTTCACAGCCTCATTAATTATCTGTGTACCAGTTGCTGAATAATGGTCCTGGAATGAGTAAGAGCAGCACAATAAATTCTGGAACTGTAAGCGCCGATTGAGCTGGTACTTTTTTTGATTTGTTCGTTATTTTTTGTAGACACCAAAATAAGGTTATGGGTGATTTCGGCCGATTGGAAGGGTGGTGGGGGGACGAAAATGTACCAAAAACCAGTGTTTTTCGAATTTTTCTCGAAAACGGCTCTAACGATTTTGATTAAACTTTTATTATTTTCTACTTATCAATACTTTTTTTTTTTTTAAATTATGCCACGGCGCGGTTACGGCAGAAGTGCCATGCGCTCTCGAGCAGCCCAGTAGAGTGCAGCGGTTTTTTCCCACTTGCACTCAGTCATTGTCAGTGATTGGCGTGCATCTTCCAGTGCAGTACACGTATTGAGATGGATGGACGTCATCTCTTCGTCGGAGTTGCAGAGGGAGCACAGTGGGTCATTTGCCAGCCCAATGCTGTGGAGATGTTTCCTCAGGTAATCGTGTCCAGTAGCAGCGCGAAAACATGCCACTGACACCCCCCTGGAAGCGCTTGTTGGGGCTCTGTGTTTCGGGTCATTAAGGATGCTCCACTGTTTACCCTCAGAGGCTCGTCTTAAAGTTTCTTTGGCTCTTTGGCTGAGTCGGGACTTGAGCATTCTTTTCGAGGCAGTGTATGGTATTGCTGGGGTTGGCTGGTCCATCTCTGCTCCTTTTTTGGCCAACTCGTCAGCGCGCTCGTTTCCCTCTACTCCACAGTGGGAGGGTACCCATTGGAAGGCAACAACCTTTCCCTGTGTTAACGCGCACTGGACGAGTGATCGGCACATTAGAACATCCTCAGAGTCGGTATATGAACTGGAGGTCACTGCCAAGATCGCAGCCTGGGAGGCAACCAACATCACAATGTTTGCGGTCTCCAGGCCAGGGATCCTCTCCAATGCCATTCGAATAGCCCTTATCTCGCCATCAAAGTTGGTAGCGAGGCGTCCCACTGGGCAGCAGATCTGGAATCTCCTACAATATACCCCTGCTCCTGCATTATTATTCGCTCCCGCCGCTGATCCATCAGTGAATATATGTAACCAGGTACAGGGCGGGAAGCGAGTGGCGATAGTTTCAAGAGCTTATCAATACAAAACTTTTCTTCTCCATACATATCTCCATGAAAATACGGTGAACGGAGATATAGGCCTATGAAGCAAAAATAGGTTCTTTACGCTTTTTAGCAAAATAGGATTACGCTATGTGTAGATAAGTGGTTTCATTCAGGGTTCATTCATTCAGGGTTACTGTGTCGGGTCATGTTGCTTCAGGACTTGGGGTCTTGCCGTTTATTGGATTTTGAGTCGCTGTTCGCGTACATCAATAAGCCAATCACAACAGCTCAGAAACTCAACGATCTGAACTTCAAAGTTTCAGATAAGTCGCCGGGATCATTGTTTTTGGCCGGGTTACCGATGCCGGATTGTCGCCCAATGATAATGGGAATGGAAAATTCGGGAGTAGCAATCACAACGGAGTTTGTTAAATGTCGAATTCTGCAGGATGTCGTTCTCATCCTCGACGAGTGAGTTAGCTCTTTTTGTCAAAAAGACTACTTAATGTTTCAAGTGAAAATCCTTCGAGCACTACGCTAATAAATGTGATGGGAAGGAATATGGCAGCAAGTCTGAAAAGAGTGTTCAAAATAAGGGGCGGAAATCGAAGTCGTCTGACAGTGAGAAAGGACGTTTTTGACTGCAGTACGTACGTTGTCAAGTTCTTAGTATCTGAATAGTGGGTTCACTTGTCACATTACGAATTCAGAAGCCCAACTCTTGGACCCCAAGTCGAGTGACATCACCTCAATTGCCACAGCTGACAACAATAATGTTGTGGTGACTCCATAGATCACATATGATCATTCGCCGTCGTTGTTAGGGAATGTTGTTGTCAAGTTGAGTTGTAAAATTGATTTTACGATTGTCATCACGATAATACATCTTAAATTGTTGTTAAGTTAACCGTTATTCTTACATTTTTGGGGGCCCGTCCGGGATCATCTACTGTCTTATCACACAAGAACTAAGCCACGCAGATCAAACAATACCATCAGTACGAACCATAGGTGCAAGGAATCGACCATTGACAGTCGACACGTCTGTGTGTTCATCAACACTCAATGCACCGAGCTCCGCAGAGGACCTTCTTCTTTCAACAGCCAACAATTGGAGCAACGAATAACAACTGGAATCTAGCCTTGAGATGATTCGCGAGCAACTCACTGCTTTAGTCTCTGTTACGCAATGTACAAGACCACTTGCACTACCAATCGACCAAGAAACAGATCGCACTGATCTGATGCGCGATGCTGCAGTCGTTGCGTACGACGTAAGTTTGATGCTGTACGATGGTACATTACCTTGGGAAGAGTTTGAAATCCACGCTCAAGTGACAGCACAGGTAAATGGATGGAATGAAGTCAGGCTAGGATTTAAGTTGGCTAGTGTGTTAAGAGGCCCAACGTTGTCAATATTAGCTGATCTCACTCCATCTGAACGTGTTAAATGTAAATATGTTAAAAAACATATTAGCCAGTAGATTTGGATTACACAACCATGCACCAAGATTGCGAGAGTTACTTTTGGCCAGGCACCAAGAGGTTGGTGAAAGCTTCACCAAACTAGCAACGAATATTGAACATTTGGTGAAGGGGGCTTTTCCTGACGAGTCTAAGGAGTATAAGGATCGACATGTTGTGAGGGCATTTCTGAAAGCCATTAGGGACAAAAATCTTGCTCTTGCACTGACGATGTGTCTCCCTAAAACTCTCCAAAATGCTCTATGGAAGTATTAGATCAACAGAGACCTACAGTCCGCAAAACTACAACAAGTGTTCGCTGCTGGAAGTGTAACGGCACAGATCACATCAAAATCAGATGTCCAAATACTGCACTCGGAAAAACTAAAGAAGGCTATGACAATGGACCCTGACCTGACCACAGACCACTGTGGTCCAATAATTCGAACCAAACAGGCTGGAACACATTCTCTTTTTTGTTGAGATGAATGTCAAGGGACAATGGTGGGCACTTGTGTTGGACACGGGGGCAACAACGTCAATAATCCGCCCGGATGTCGCCACGAAATTTAACCTCGCAGTATCGCCAGCTCCTTGGAAGACACTACTGACTGCAGGGGAAGAAAAATTAAAAGTTAGGGGGGAGTGTCACGTGCCATTATCGATAGAGACACAGCTTATACACAGGTTTTGGGTGGCTGACATACGAGACGAGGGGATTTTGGGACTAGATCTCCTTAGACATTCAGCGCGGTGTTCTTGTGGTACAAATACAGAACATCACAATTCTTCTTCTGAATAGAGAACAATACATGCAGAGAGTCCTGCAAGCCGCGGTCAAGGAACACGAAATTGAGTGGATCAATATGGCGATCCAAGCGTCCGCTCTTCAAGAAGGTTCAACCGAGTGTGATATGGCTAAGTACCGCCATAAGACTGTTCAAGTACCGCCACACCTTTGCTTACAATGGGCAACCTTTGGGACTCGGAGCAGTAATACTAGTTCAACCTCTTCATGAGAATAATAAACCGTTGTGTAATAATTTGCAGGGTTTTTTCAAAATATGGTGCAAAAGTTTATGACAGCAAAAATATAATTTTTGCAACTGCAGTACTTGAAAATTCGATTTACCGCTTAAATGTTATCCCTTCAAGTTTTTTGGCAAAAATTGACGCTGATCTATGGCATGAGCGCCTTGGACATCTAAATGAGAAAGGCATCAAGTACCTAAAAGATAACTCCTTGGGAATCACAGGTGACACCAAAATGTTAGGGGTTTCTGAGATTTGCATTCGTAGAAAACATGCTAGAGACCCCTTCAAGAAAAGTTTGAAGCGTCGGATTTGAGCGTGAATTTTTCGAAGCGACGGAGGCACGGAATTTTGCAATTCCCAGATGGATAGTTATTTCAAAAGCCATGGCATAGTGCACCAAAATTCTGCCAGGTACAGTCCGGCTCAGAATGGCCGGGCAGAAAGGGTTCAGAGGACTTTGGTTGAGAAAGGACGCTCGATGCTAGCGGAAGCTGGACTCGGATGCTAGCGGAAGCTGGACTCGGAAAAGAGTATTGGAAATTTGCAGTCCTGGCATCAGCCTACCTAGTAAACCGATCACCATCTCGAGTTCTGGGAGGCAGGACACCGTATGAACTCTGGACAGGTCAAAAACGATTTATCCATTCTGTGGGTGTTGGTTGCCAGGTCTGGGTGCAGATTCCTAAGCAGCGACGGAAAAAATGGGATGATAAATCCGAAAAACTAATATTTATTGGGCCTCGGAGATCAGAACGACCTGATTTTGTCACATACTACACCCATGGTTTGATTGATGATGAACCAGTGACATGCACAAGCTATAGCAAGCCCTGATGCAGCTAGTTGGGATCAGGCGACGGAGGATGAGTTTGACTCTTTAAAAAAAATGAAACTTTTTCTGTCGTTGATCTTCCCACAGGGAAGAAGCAGATGGGTTCAAATAACGCGGTTGACGAATAAAGTGGAAGATAAAAGTACAAAACTTGTCTAAACAATTTGCGAGGTGATGGGCAGGGGTGGTGAAGGCAGTACCGCAATTCGTTCAAACATTGCGGTTTAGCGGTCGGGAAAAATTCAGGCGCCCCCGCTTCAGCGACGCTGGGAGTGTCGCGTTTTATTTCGTTGAAGCATATTCTCCAACTGGTCGCGTCAACGCATCTTAAAAATTTTCCGTCGGTCAAGGTTCAATAAAGAGCCTGTTAAAAACGGGTCTCGACAGTGCGGTTATTGCCGCAGTTTTGAACGGAATGAAAGTACGAGCTGCCTCGAGGAACAAATAAAACTCTCGGCGAAGGCGCTGCAGCCGCGAACAAGAAGATCTTTAAAGAAGACAATTTCTCTCGACTCGACTCATTTGATTTCTGCCCAACTTCGTCACAAATCCCAACTTTCCTCACGTTCATCAAATGCAAATGACATTAAGACTCGCCGTAAAAGGCTTTCGTTTATCAAATAACGAAAAGCTGAAATGAGCGCGGAAAGTTAGCCTGATAGCTTCGCAACAAATGTTTTTTTTTGTTTGTTTCTTTTTTTTTCCTTTCCCTCGGTAGATAGTAGAAGTTAGTTGCCTTGGGCTTTATATTAACATAGGCGGTGAAAAACCGCGCCGACTTTGCCGCGCCATTTTTGTTCGTTTTCAGAAACAAGACCAAGCCCGTTCTCTTCAACGCAGGTAGCACTTCAAACTTTGAAATGAAGTCGTGAAGAACTTTCTCATCCTCATCCCTCACCATTACTCTCTTTCTCTCTCTTAAACTACAATTATTTGCAGCAGGCCTTCGTTTTAACAAGCTGCCTCGTTCTGTTTTAACCTTGTTTTGAAACGGAGCCGACGTAAAGTTCGCTCTCTTCTATTGATTACCTCATCATCGAAATACTAAAACAATACGCTGTTTCTCGGCGCTCTATAATAATATTGAACTTATTGACTCGAATTTCAAATCAGCAACCGGATTTATGAGAAGTTATACGGTACCTCTTCAACAATGAGCCCCACAAAAATCGAGAATTTATCGAAAAGGTTCACTTGAATGAATCTCAAAGACGGGTTTTAGTTTAGCACGAACTCGTAATTTGAAGCGTTGGGATATCACAAGATTGGAACACTTAGATGTACTAAGAATAGGTTACTAGAACAGTATAGGATTTAATTTACCCGCGAACAAGGGAGGAGGGGGCTCTGAAGTCGTGAAACTGGTAGTGCAAGGAAGGAAAAAGAAATCCGAATTAGATGTCGATGAGAGGTGAAACAAGCGTCAATTGGAAGAACTGGGAGCTGACAAAATCGCGAAAGCTGTTAGATGACTGTGTGTTGGGAGAACTGGAGACTACCGACTTTCGCAAGAATTCGAAGCTGAAAAAGTTTGGGAGCAACTGTCTGTTGTGGAGAGGAATATGAAATTGAGGAGTGGGAAAAGAAATGTGGGACAGCCAGGGCTGGGGAAATCCGCAGTCACTTGGAAATAACTGAGGAGGTGGAATTTCCGTAGGGAACCAAAAGGGTTGAGGACGAAGGTGTTTGGGGAGACAATGACTTTGCCGTTAGGGCTCAAAAACCCAGACTGATTTGGCTTGCGCCAAACAGAGAGAGTGAAAGAGAGAGAGAGAGAGAGAGAGAGAGAGAGAGAGAGAGAGAGAGAGAGAGAGAGAGAGAGAGAAAGTGATTGATTGATATCGTCTTTATTATAAAATCTGGCGAGGTTTGGCCATCTTTGCACCTAGCCAGAACAATTCAGACAAACATGTGAGACGTACAATTAGGCTTAAGATATTGCAAGATCAATTCGTTCTTTTCTTCCCTGGAGTTTGATGGTTTAAAAACGAAAATCATGAAAATGAATAAAAGGACATAAACACCTTCCTTCCTTCATATTGTAAATAAATACTTTCTTGGTTTGCTAATTCAGTACAAGGACGACAAATATTTCAGGTGAAAGTCCATTATAGTGCGAAAGAAAATAAGAAAAGAAATGACTGATAGGCTGTAGGGCGGCATGGCGGCAGCCGGTAACTTCCTCATTCCGAGATTCAAGGATTTCGAGAGAGACTGTATTTATTGAAAGAAAATAATAAGATAATGTTACTGCTCGTATATTGTATGTTTATTGCTCGCGCGAAGGCCAGAGGCTCGTAGCGGAGAGACAAGAGTTGTCAAAAAAAATCTAATAAAGAGAATATCACGCTATTGACATAAGAATCAAATTATGTCTTATTATTTACTCTCTTGATATTATTACCAACTAAATAAAGAAGAAAAAAGAGTCGAATGGAGAACAGCGCTTAATAAGTTGTAGGATGGAATTTATTTAATTTTTTTATTGAGGTATTAAAGTGATTGGGTCAATTCCACCAGGTAAATTATTAAAATTAGCTTACCTGTTTGGTGTTTGGTACTACTAACAAGATTGACCAACACGACGCTGCAACTGCACAAGAGTACTGACTTAACGGCCAGACGATGTTGTTTTTAAAGCATCGAAAAATCCCTCACGAGCAGCGGTGGCACGTTGTCGTGGTGAAGCTTCCAAGAATCGGCTATGTTCGGCCGCACGTAGAGGACACGGTTGCTCACGTTCACGTAAAATCTGGCATTTACAGTTATTTCGCGGGGTAAGCCTTCACTTAGGCCACATTTTCATCAATTCTTGATGTCGGTGGGCGACCGACGAGCTCCTGACCCTCCCCCAAACAGCTTATGCCACTCGAACGCCGTTGAGCGGCTCACGGAAGCATCCCCGTAGGCGTACTCGAGCATTTCAAGGGTCTCCGTTGGGGGTTTTTCCCGAGTTCGACGCGGCTCGAGATTTTTCCCCGTCCTGGACGTCGAGATTGAGAAAACGGATTTATGCGTACGCTCTTTTCGAAAGAAGCGAAAAGTAATGAATATGATGAATGGACGAGAGGCACAGACTCGAAATTATTAACCCTATGGCTTATGTTTCACCCAACAACCTGGAGCCTTCAAAATATACCAATTATATATCATGCGAAAATTAAATAACTGAAAGCAAGCTGGTAACTAAAATTGAAATTATTCAAGGAACAACGAAAGACAGGACTTTTTTGTTTCTCTTTTTATTTATTTTTTTATTTCCAATCCAAATCATAAAAATAACAAATATTTAAAATCGCCTCCTTCAAAATGGTCAAAACAAAACGATTTTTCGCAATTTTTACTGTTCATTTTATAAACCCATAGACGATGTCGATTGACACATTCAACCCTGCCCTAATCTTAAACACCATTTCATAGCCTGTAAAAAAAATAATAGAATGTATTGAATTCTTGTTAAAATCGATACTGATCGGCAGCTTCCAGGCTATGGATCCAAAGACATTCAGTCAGGCAAAATTTCATGAATTTTTTCTCATTATTTTAGCTTATGTTCATAAAAAAGGTAGGAAGGTTAAAAAAACCAGAAAGCATTTTGAAAAGAACAAGTTTTATTTTATAAACACTTGAATTAAAGCTTACACTCAAGGATATATATATCCTCTATATATATTTAATTTCAATAGCTAACAAAGAATCGAAAAGACTTGCAAATGATAGAATACACCAAGAATTGTTAAATACTATGTACAAGACACATTGTAAGCTAAGAACACAACAGAAGAAGTGAGAAGAGTTCAGAAGAATCCAACGAAAAGAAGTTTTGAAAGTCCAAAAGAGGGAAATCCGTTGCCGGCTTTGGAAGGAGAGGTTGGAGAGAATGGAAATACCGAAGGCATAACTCGTTGTCGCCCTGGAACAATCTATAAAGCCTTCTGATAGCAGGAGGCTAATTGAATTCCCAGGAGGTAAGAAAAATCCCGCCCTAGAGCTAAGTGCCAAGATTTTGTGCTGAACAGTGTTAATAGAATAATTATATAATAGCGTAGTGATAGAAAGATACATGACTGATTGCGTCTGTAATGAAGGTCACGCTTTGTAACGCATGAAAATAGCCAAATGTGCAATAGGCTGATCATTTATAATAGAAAAGTGAAGTATAAAATATAAAACACATCAATGTAATCTAATAATTCACACTTCTCACGTTTGAATCAACTAACCGAAAAGTGAGGCTGAACAGTAGCTCGCTGGGTGCTTGATGAAACATGAACGACTGTGTGTGCTGAGAGCGCGTCGTCATCTATCTGAAGCGGTGCAATTGCACTTTACAAATATATTAGAAAACCAAAAAAACTAAAGAAATTTCAATAATTACTTACCTTAACATTAGTGCATGCACTGATGGCTAAATCCAGGGGTTACTGTTTCTGAAGGTTTCTGGGAGGGTATTGAGGGACGATAGCTAGGAGATGGGCCCAAGCAAGGCTACACACAAATATAATGAGACAAGGCCAGTGCCTTACCGAGAGAATCTTTGGCAGCCCCCCCTCCCACTGGGCTGAAATTGGAAAGTGATAAATGCATATTTTAGAGTTAGTCTTCTGTTTTAAATCATGTTAGTAATACGTGACAGAGGAAAACAGACACGTGTGCAATTTAATGACAACTGGGAGCGGAATAAAACAGGGGCAAGTGCTAGGCTGGTAAACAAAGGAGGAGCCCTACTGTAACGACACCAACTAGAGCTTCCCCCCTTCTTCAAGCTCTACCTGCCCTTCTACTCTCCTGGTCGAGATCCTCCGTTTTCCATTCTTCGAAATCACATCATTTTGTTTCGCCAGACTGGCGCTTTAACTATCTGACGGTTCCCTCGATTAAGAATATTTCCCCTCGTCCAGAAAGAAGAGGCATTTGACGCGACGAGATATTCCTTGAAGCAAATCAAGTCGAGCCTAACACGACTCACTTAGCAGCGGAGCGAAGCACCGACTCTGATCACTTCGACGTCAATGGGGGCGCGCCTCTTCAAAACCGATCGTTTATTTTGAAGTCTTTGATCGATCGTTAACTTTCTTTCTCCGTTCAATTGGCCTTTACAAAGCTCCCGCTCCCTCTCTTATTTCACCACTTCCTCCTCTTATTTCAACTTCCACTTGGCGACGTTTCTCCGACCCCATAATCATCCAATACCTTTGACGAAACTCTCAAATAACATCGGAAAGTTGGCTAGAAAACTTTATAGTGGAGGAGGCTATTAAAGTATTTTGAAAATTAGACGGCTCCTCCGGTAATTTGTGGGTTTTTGAGCGGAGTCGCTTAGTAATTGCTGAGTGGCTTTCAATAAAATTGGACGAGCACGTCTGACGGAGAATCATTGAAGAGTTCGATTGAATACTGCAAAGCGGTTATTGGAAACGTACAAATTGGTTGAAATATCTGGCGAGAAGGACGTCACACAACTTCCTTCAACAGCACGTGCATTCAGCGAGTTTCTTTAATGTAGCGAATTGAAAGTTTTTCAGTTGCACGTTCTACATAGAAACCGGTGCATTTTTCCTAGAGAGAAATTTATTTGAGATGGAAGGTGGCTTTTCGGGAACCCAAAATCCCTAAAATTAATTCCATAAAGTGCCACTTGCTTTTACGTAATGATCATGCACGTTGTTGTCTTCGTATCCAACAGGCAACGCTACTTGAGAATAGGAATCGATCAGTGCTTTAAATGGCGTAATCGCATCAATCGTGGCGTCAATAGGATGTTTGTCTACATCTGTAGGGAGGTGAGAAATTTCCTAAACGTGCACTTAGGATCACCGGGGAGGGGGGTGCGTGTGAATCCACGCTCATTAACACGTGTATTTGGCCCAGAAGCATCTCAAAGTTTGCTAGTACTAGAGGAGGGACTATTCGAGAATACTGGCGTTTTACAAATTATAGAGTTTCTAGATAAGGTAACAACACACAAAAGTTTAAGGATCCGGGGGGGGGGGGTGGCACGAACATGTCTCACAGGGACGATTTCTCGTAGAAATTCCTTTACGGAGGACTCGTCGCGGGCAGCAGGCGTACGACTAAAAAGGGGCCAAGCGTTTCAACGCCTCACCCCTTGGTATTCGTTCCATCACCAAACTAGGCACCCTCAAGAGGGGGCTACGAAAATATATCGTTCAGTCCCCAACAACGCAGTCCTCAAGCGTACACTAAATTATTTTTAAATTTTTGGCACGATTATTCAATCTGTTGAATACGACACAATGTAACGACTCAATACAATTTATCCCAAATAATCTACGTGAATATAAATGTCCCTATTTCCTTTGACGTATGTTATTGTCCGGAGAAGGATTTTATAAAAGAAAAAATTAAGAAAAATGCGCGGAAAAATGGAAAACTCAAGAATACTTAACGCTTTAGACAATAGAAACTTTTTAAATGTAACCTATTAACGTTTAACATAGAATTGCGAGCTTCAATTAGCGTCAAAGAGAAGTAAAAAAAACTGAATGTCGTTTGAAGCAGACGCTACGGTTGAAGTTATTTTATTGATCAAATAAATGTAAAATAATTAATTATTATTTGTTACAAAAAGAATTTACGAAAACTAAATTTCTTAGTGCACATCACGATGCAAAATGAGTTGATAATCGTTAGGTGGTTCCGTTTGTTTGAATGTTTTGGGAGAGTAACGGAGAAGTATATCGCGAGTGCTGTGTTGTTATGACTCAAATCGAACAACCAAGTAAATCGAATTAGTTTTATAACGTCTCGGATTACTAATAATAATCACCAACTTAAAACCTCATCAAAGTTAAGAAATCTACTAGCATTTTACCGAGAGCCTAAGTTCCATATGAGGAGTCAAATAATAGGTTCAAGAAATTCGCGAAGGAGGACCTTACAAAATATGTTAAAAGTTGTTCAGGGAAAATCCCTCTTTTTCGTGCTCAAGTAGCTTGGTGAACTGTATCACCATGAAGCGCAAAAGTACCCCGAAATAGGAATTGGGGTGGGTAATTATACGAGAATAGCTAAATTTCACTGGTAATGGGAAATTATATACCACTCGAGTGATTCTGATCGCTGGACGGATCACCTTCAACCGGCGAGCATCTGTGAAAAAGAATACACCAGGAAAAATATAAACGGAATGAGGAAATGAGTAGGTGAAAAATGACAGTTGAAACGGGTTTTGGAAGTTTTGGTCCAATTGGAGGGGGGGGGGGGAGAAAACCATGCCCCTAGCCAATCGTACTATAGCACAAGGTTTTTGCCACGCCCCCACTCCCTCCACCACTTTTCCCAACCAATCGTACTGTAGTACAACCTTATTTACCCCCACCTCCCTGCACCAATTTCAGGAAGTTGACCACCTCTCCCTCCATCTGCCCCTCCCACCAACCCCTTTTGTACCCCCTCTCCTTATTCTAATACGTGTGTATTATCCCCCCCCCTCGCTTCACAGTACTTACCATTTCCCCCTTTATCCTGCCTCCTCCCACCCGCCTCCTGGTGAGTGTGCTGTAGTAGGATCCCCCCCCCCACCCTCAGGTACTCAATTCCAGTCATATTTACGGATGATTCGTGTCGTCTAAGAAACGTTAGGCGTTCATGATGTATACCAGGATTCAAAGCGAACAGCACCGACCTCAGAAAGCACTTTTCATCCGTGTTTTTCACAGTTGATTGTAAGCAAACACGGAAGGGTTTTTGACAAGGTAACCGAACCTGTTGCACTTTTCACATTGAAAAAGGGGTGAAAAGGAAGGGGTATAAAACGGCTCTTGTTTCCGAAGGAAGTTGGATCAGGAATAGCCAAAAAATTGGAAGAAAAAGAACTATCCGAGAGGGTGAGGAAAAAAAAGAGGAAAGGGAGGGGGAGAGGCGATCTCTTCCAGCGCCCCCACTAGCGTCAGGTGACCGTCCAGCGACCCCTCTGTCTATGGTCAAAATAAACGGGGTTTTCTTCGAAATTGAACAACAAGTAAATGTTGAACATGGCCATTTCGTAAAATCGATAATATATTTCGGCATGTACATAAACATGGTGGTGTTCATGGCTGTGTTTGGAGTTGCTGCGGAAAATGCAAACGATGTGATCACTCATTTTCAAATGGGATCCTATGTCAGTAGTAACTAGGCGTGGTGTATTTTTTCGTTCCCAATACAAGAAAGACGCCCAACTGTAGTTCGCTTGGCTGCTTTAGGCACAGGACAAAGTGTTAGGATCTTGAGCTGGGGCTTTTCTCAGGTGCGTTCGAAACCCTTTTTCATGTTTGCCGCGGGGAAGTACGAGAAAGCCGGCTTCTCATCCATACAAAGGGATTAAGTTCGGTTTAACTTCCGAAGCGACAACGGATTTTCCCATTTTGGACTTTCCTGCGCAACCAGTTCATGTGCATTCAGAGCCCCCTTGTATCTGTACTCAATGTGTTCCCTTTTATTTATCAACTCTGTTCTCAAGCTCTCCCTATCATGAGTCCAAGAGGCAGTAAAATGACCGAAGGGTCTACTTTAAACCGGAAAAAGTACTATAACGAGTTGAGAAGCTGCCGATCACGACATTGACCAGTTTCTTTGAAATGTGTCAAAATGATGGCTTTGCTAGAGCACGGCTTCATTCAGAAATGCCGCGATATTGAAAATGTCAACGACGAAAACAGGGACGGCCAGTTTTGCCAGGACTGTTTTTACACAGTCCATCCCAGCCAAGCTCGGCACATCTGCAAATTATTGATGGTGCATTGTGGAGCACCTACAGAGAAGTCCGGCAACGTTTGGAATTGCTAGAGAATGACACTCATTGGAACTACACTCTCGAAGAGTTTGACACACTTTTTAAAATGAATTATACCAATTCGAATTCAATACTCATAGTTAAGGCGGGACAACGTCTGTCGGGTCTGCTAGTCAATTAATACAATACAGCGAAAGAACGGTTTTACTAATTCAGGGCATCTTTCTCTCTTTATTCTCTTCTGTCTGCGACTCACAGGGGGAAGTAGCATTTAAGTAAAACATTATTTCCTGTTCACGTGGAATGTGATTTTCATGAATAGATGTGAAAAATAACCCAGTAGGAAGGGAAAAATCGACTGAAACAAACATACGTTTTAAGGCTTTCCACTTCGTAAAACGCCATTCAGAGAAGCTGGGTGAATCAAATCGGCGCACAATCGATAATTTGTCTGAAAACGCCGAAATAAGAGTATGAACGAAATCTACTAACTATACTTATAGTGATCAAAACACCTAGGGCTATGGGGGCTCTGAGCTTGGGAACCCCCGGGCTCAGATTGACGTCCATTGGAAATGTGGCCCTCGTGCCGACGTTTGGCTTGCACTAAACAGTGTTTGTGCAGTCAAAGTGTGAACGAAAATGAGGAAGCATTTCGGTAGAGAGTGAAATATAGTCTGCGGTACAACCACCAGCTTGAAACAGTAGATCCACAACGCATTCATAAATTCTTCGTATTTTAGTTTTCCGTGCAGTTGTTTTGATAGAACACTGTGTAGAGAAGTTATTAAAAACTATTCTGCTGCCCCAGTTAAGGTATCGCAATCCTCTAAGCGATTTGAAGTTCTGCGAGATCTAACTTATTCCCCCCCCCTCTCCTGGCCCCCATCAATTCCCTCCCAAGTTTTCTAGAGTTGACAGTAACAAGTTAAGTATTCATTTCATGGCTCAAGGCCAACTTCTTGAAGTGTCGATGTGACATTGAAGTTTGTTTGCAAAACTTACCGCCCTGCGTTTTTATTTACAACTTTCGTTTAGAAGCGTCAAACCGTGGACATTTTTGTTCTTCCTCCAACTCGTTTCCCCTAAACAAAGAAGAAGAGTTTGATATTCAGCTCCACATATTCCCTGGAAATATCCCTCCTGCCGATACGGAAGGTAGCAGCGTCTTACATTTATAAATCATGAGGGATCCATTCTTCATCCCGTTTTGACTCCAGTTGCGGATCCGACTGGTCGCCATCTTTATAAATCCTTTCCTCCCTGAAGCATCATTCTTCCTACTCTTCGGCTTCGCACTTTCTACTTTTGTTTTTTTTTCGACCGAATTTTCCCCCATTCTATCGCCTAACTCCGATTCTTCATTTTTCCCGCATTGCTATTCATGCAAATTCCTTTCAGGTGCTTTCCTACTAGCAAAAAATGGAAGAAATGAGTAACTATTTTTCGGGGTTCTCTCTGGATATCTGATACGCGGTGTCGCACTAATGCCCTGTTGGTTTCATAATGGCACAGTCAGAGGCATCAAGCCACAAGACCCGCCATCTTCGATACGCACAATATGTATATCTGGTGTTTGTCGCAAAAGAAAATGAGCAAAGAAATAGTCGGGAAGTGGTTGCAAAGTGCTGGGAAGTATGGATGAAGTACATCGTCGAACTGCCCTTCAGGAATCATGAAAGATCCTAATGGGAAGAAGGGTGGTTCCAATGTTAAGGCAGGTGCCGTGGTATATTACACAGGCGGATCAGTGAGAGGTGGCCTGGCCAGGCTGTGATCTGGGCAGTGATAGCAGTAGGTGCGCTTGCTACAGTTTTCCAGGCTGGGCTGTTCGCACGAAGCAGCTCTTGCGCAGGGAGCTAAAACGGAAAAGGGCATACATTATGTAAGACAGTCAGGCTGCACTTAACACCCTGGCTTCTTATACTATCTCGTTGGGACTGGTTTGAGAACGCCTGACTGGTCTGAAAGAACAACAACTTAGCACTGTGTTAGGTGTCAGGCCAAACAAGAATTGGAGGGAAGGCGAGAGAAGGATCTGCGCTTTTCCCGGTGGGGCCTGAGCCCAACGTATGGACCACCAAGAGCCACTTGAATAAAGAGGTCACTATGTGGGAAGAGAAGTGCAAGGCTGCCTATTAGCGGGATTTATTGTTTATTAAACCTTCCACGGTGCAAACAAGAGAGGTTCTCAGTCTGGAGTGGGAAAGTATACGGGTGGTACGTAGCCTGTTCACAGGTCATTGACAAAGAAGGTACTACCTGGCCAAGATTGGTAAGTCAGAGGTACAGTTGCAAATTATGGGAGGCGGAGCTGTAGTCAGCGGAGCATGTACTGTGCGTATGAAGGGCTAGCTACAGTGCGCCTCAGAGAGCTTGGGTTCCTCAGCTGTGGCCAGATTAGGTTGCAGGGGTGGTTCTCAAGAATAGCGGTGACTCATTGAGAAGTTCTCATGTTTTAGGCTAATATTTCTACAAAACTTATTGCTATAGAAAAGATTGAAAGTATATACGCCTGAAAAGCTCCATCATACGATCATAGCCAGATCCCCATTTAGTAAGGAAAAGTGGGCATGACGAAGTGTCACCTGAACCGTCTGGTTGCTCGATGGGAGACACAAGAAAACCGCACCCATTGGCATCGCCAGCCACGATTAAGACAAGCAAAAAGGCTCGTCACGCCTTCTTGTCAAAGGGCAAAGGCGATGCTGACACTCTCTAGACAGGATCTGAGAGTTCTGACAAGCTTCCTCGCCGGGCACCGCCCACTCAGATATCACCTCAACAAGATGGGCATCTCAGAGGCGGTGAAATTCAGACTTTGCGGCGAGGAGGACGAGATGGCAGAGAACATCCTATGTGAATGCCCTGCCTTGGCAGCTAAACGTTTCGAATACTTCGCTCAGGGGACTATTGAGCCCCACATCATAGCAGAATCTGCGGTGAAGGACATACTCGGCTTCCTAAAGGGGACGGGTATGTACGACGCCTTCTACTAAGAAAGGGTCAGTGTCACAATAGGGCCAAGTGTGGCCGCAGTGACAAAAAGACTTGTCCCGCACGCCCTCGGGGTGGGGAGGTGGAGGGGAGTTCCCGAAATTCCTGAAATATGTAGTTTGGCTCCTTTTCGGTGTCATCCCCAATCAGTAGACTGTTGGTGGGACATTTTTGTAAAGTACGTAAATATCACAAATATTAAGGATATTGACAGATGTAGTTCAGTGCGTATATTTGGCAGAAGCCAAAAAACGGCACGGGAGTTCTTTCCAAGCTCCCATGACCTATCCGTGTGTGTTGTTCCAAATGGAAAGTCCTTTCTGCTTGACGTGTTTGCCACGGTAATTCCCAGAGACTTATAACTCAAGTATACAACTCAAAGCAGCCCCTGAACCCACAGAATTGTCATCTTGCAGGATCCCCCCCGTCAACTTTGCGCCCCGTCAACGTACAGAGGACTATCTTCTCCTCGTAGTGGACGTTATTGAATCCTCAGACAAGAACTTTCCACCTAAAAGGTCGTCACACTTAGGTGGTGAATAGAACTCACATAATCAAGGAGTCAATCAAATCAGGAGGCTCCACGCCACAAAGGCAATTGACCAAGGCTGTGGCTTAATGTGCCTGACGCACTGGCAACACCTACGCCCACACTCACAAATACGCAGATCTTTTTAGGTCGAGGAAACTAATTCTTGATTTGACACAAGAAATGACTATCGCCAGTCTGTTGGTCAAGCAAAACAATGAGATCACGAGAGAACACGGGTTTTGTCTCTGCAAGGCGGTCAATTGAAGAGCTCTGAACTTGAGCTTACCAGGGGCCGACAAACCGTTTGGATTTGCGGATAATGATCTCCCAAAGGTTCCATTGTGGTAACTATTTGCGAATTGTTTCCTACTTCCACAATCGTAGCTCTAATTCTCTATATTTATAGTCCCTTGGTTACTTGGTGATCGTACTAAGTTTTCAACGAGTTAAATAATATTCAACGTCTTCCATCGGAGGATGGGTAGAGATTGGAAAGTGGATTCTCTTCCCTCGAGAGCCATAAATTCTAATAGACTCGGCATTTCTCCATAACTTCTTAACAATTCTATGGATTTTCCGCCCCGTTCTTGCTCGAGTTGAAATTATCGCTTTAGAGTTCTTTCAGCCTGTTGCAGCCTTTAGGTCATTCTCCTTTCTCCCTCCAATACCGGTGGCAAAGTTTCTTATTGAATAGGTTTCTTCGGAAAGACCTTCTCTCGAAAAAACTCCTCAGTTCCGTGGGAACAATGTTACTGCCGAATACAAACGTGTCATGATCGCACATGCAGTGACACTCTGAGAACCCCTCCAGGGTTCTCGTCAGGGTTTCTCATGTGGTTTACCCACTGTACGTAAGTAAGGGGTCTGGCTTACTGCGTGAAAAGCTTTGCCAACCACATTTAATTGCTTCTTTCTCGTCTGGATCAGGGGAAGAATAGTAAGGTTCTCTGCAGTACCTCTCACTGCCTGGATTGCTCTATGGACAGTTCTAGAACGATAGTTTTCCCATGTAAAGAAGTATGTTGAGAACCAGCAGCTTAATCCTCGGGGCTTTATTCCATCATTGAGGTGAAATACTATCAGGTTCGGGTGAAGCGGAGTTGTTGACACGACATTTATGTATTACCAAAGGGCACCACACACTCTTCAGGGCTGGGAGTACTCATGAGAGGCCCAAACTCTCAACTTTTTCATGCTCTAGGCTATCCAGCACCTCCTCCACAACTTCTCAACACGCTGTTACCCTTCTCATCTCATATTCATTCAGATGCTCTACGACCACTTGCAGGGGATAGATTCGAGATACCGTTGGTCTTCTGACACCTGTTGGATTCTCAACTCTCGGGAAATGCTGGGCAAATACGCTGCGACTTAGTCAACAGAAAAGCCATAGCTACAAACGGCCCTCCGTGCCAGACTCTGCATCTAAGGGTTCACATAACCATTAAATCTACTAATAAGTTTCCCAAGCCTCAGACTCTCACTCGGCAAGGAGTTCAAGACAGCTAGATCTGGCCAGGTTACTGGTGGCTGCTGATCCACGTCTGCAATGTGAGAGCGTAGTGGATGTATTTTTTTTAGACTCTAACCTGATGCAACTGGAGAAATCCCCAGTGTGGCTTCAAACGGGCTTATTGTTTGGGTGTACACGAGCTCATCCTCCTGGAGCTTTCCTGGAGATTCATTCTCCACCTGTCAATGCCTCTCAATTCTGTACCCTGACTTACCAATCTTGGTCAGATGGTACCATCCGTATACATTCTGTCTCCAGACGAAGTATTTCTGTTGTTCACTCCCTGTTGACCCTCAGGGCTCAGATCCTTTATCGTCTGTTTACTTGCCTCCTCGTTCCCTTCTATCCCCCTATGACCTGGCAACTAACACAGTGTTAATGTCTTTTCCATTGCCAAGGTCATTATGCCAGTCCGGCATTCTCAAACCAGCCCTGACATGATGTAATAGGAAGCCAGGGCCTCAAGTACAGCCTGACTGTCCGACATAATGTATGTTCTTTTCCGTGTGAACAGAGGAACTGCATGCACACAGTCACTGCGAAGAGCTCTGCCTGGAAAACTGTAGCCAGTGCACCCAGTGATCCGGATCTCTCGCCCATAGACTCTTGTCCCTGCCACACTCATACAGATCCACCCGTGTAATACACCATGGCACCACCCCCTTTCCATCTGGACCTTTCATGAATTAGCACCCCGAAGGGAAGCTTGAAGTTAAAATTCGTCTGCACTGAGTCTCTGGCATGCAGGGCAGGCCCTTCCACACCTTATCCATGTGGTGCGAATCTCGTCACTATTTGCAGAGGTTTGACCTTCCACAACCAGCATATACTTGGGCTTTAAAGGATGCTCCGGTACGGCAGAAAGAGTAACCAAGTAGAGAAGGAGGTAAACACACACACGCAGATCATTTTCCCAAATGGTATTCGGTGACTCACAATCCCTTTAAGTGTTATATCTGCATTTTTTTCAGCCGACCGTATAACATTGCTCCCTACTCTTCAGGGCTAAGGAAAGTAAAACGTGGGCTTTCCGCACAGGTAGAAATTGATTTTGGACGATTAACCCCACCCCCACCCCACCACACCCTCCAATTCTCAATCGCTGAATAATGAATTTACCTACACAAACCTACGTTTTCCACGGCACAACGCACGATCCCAGTTTTATGCTTCCAAATTTGTTTCTTATCGGCTCGAATCGTTTTCCGCGGGGCAACCGCCGAAATCGAGGGACGAAAGGAGCCCAAATGAGGGGCGCACACGCGATTCAAAGCCGGGGGCGGGAGAGTCGAAACTCCGGTCGGTCGCCAGCCTCAGTCGGCCGTGAGCCACCGCGTCGGGTTTGAGTTGCCAACTTCCCCTTCATCGGGGGCCGAGCTGCGCGAGACTCACGTTCGTCATCCACTTCCGGTAACATTTTACCTCTTCACCCTTCAAAATTCCTCATTTTTACTGTTTTTGTAGTAAAAACGAAGCTACAGACATAAGATCCAGCGTTAAGATGGATAAACATTTATTTCCATCGCCCTCAAGTGGGCACTTCCTTACAAATTGGCCGTAACTTCGAACTTAATTTTCGGGCGGCAATTATTTTTCCAAGAGTACAAGATGACAGACTGGTCAACATCCTCACGTACAAGTTGCAAATTAAAAATTATTATTACGTTTTACTCACATATATAAAATATCAGTGAGACGCATCACACAACTTACCTCATCACATTAACCACTCTTCATCACTCTAGCAACCAATAAATGTTTGATGTGAACTTGAAACTAGATTTATTGAGTTGCTGCTACTTAGCCTACGCCCATTATTGAGTTTCATAGATGATTTATGAGGCTGACAACAGTTTTTTAGAAAAACGATCTTGTTCGCTGTTTTGCCCGGTACAAACTGTGAGTGGTTGGACATCTGGAGATGCTCAGGTCTGCTCTGATTATTTCACGAACGTTATAAAACTCTCATCGTGTAGGTAGGTTGTTGAACTTACCCTACGATTTTTCTGAGAATTTCAGTACTACATGAGCGGGATTCATGATAAAAACGCCGCGAATGATCAGACAACGTCGAAAACTATGGAGGGTACAACATGGCTGTATAAAAAATCCAGGAAACGATGACATTCAAGTGTAATTACACACGAAACACATGTGGAGCCTGATATTTCAGTCCATATTTCCGACAATATCCTGGTTTTTCAGCTTGACGCAGTCTTACTCCTCCTAGACCAATCTCATTCGATTCAGCTTCGAAAAATACTAGTAAACAATACGTAACATGCCTTAGCTACAACGTAACAACGAAAATTGACATTTTCCAGGAGACGCTAGGCAGTTGGCACGTCGTACGAGTCTAATTGACGGGTGGGAGGCAGAGTAAACAGGCAGGGGAGAAACGATGAATTTATCTAAACTGTGGTGCAAGTTCCTTCGAGAAGTACCTCATTTACCTCACTATACACACTGTGGTTTCACTTTTCCATATAAACACAGACCTACACCTCTGAAATTCAACTCAGTATCAAACAATACTTAGGAAATTGTGCCAAGCGTGACGTAAATGCAATAAAACTGCCAAAATCGCGTTGTTAGCTAATTTTTAAACCACTTTTTGCCCATAATGGGTTTCATTCGAACGGATTGCTGAGCAGGCAAACAACACTAGATACCAAATGAAGTTTTTGTGCGAAAGAATGGATTTTCTAGTTAAAGGCAAAATATGGCTCAGACGGTAGACGACGGATAGACAGGATTGCAGATTTGTAATCTCCATACCTCGAAACATAAAGTGTCAAATTTTGAGACGAGGGTTTCCCTGACCCAAAACGAAAAATGAACGGGATGAATAATAAACCAAAAATGGCACTAAAGCTCAGTAGAAGGAATTTATCGATTCAGCGATAGTAATGCTGAACAAAACGCTTTTCATTCATCGTCTAGACTAAGCGGCAGTGGTTTGGTCTACCTTCTATTCTGCGCGTCTCACTCAGTCGGAGAGGGTCAATTTCTAAAGCGAGCCTTCAACTGTGAAAGCAGGCAACTCGCAACGCTCTAACTGGCGGGCGCCCCAAGTTGATTTGGTTTGCGTAACACGTTTAGTAGAGCTCCCGACATTCTGAAGTCTCCAGCCACGATCGAGTAGCTGGCAGCCCAGTTTCAATCGAGCCGCAACTTCGACGTCTTTTTAACACTGTGCACTAAAAAACGAAACTATTTATTCAGAAACTGCATTGTTGTGAGAAATCATGAACAGGAGGATCAGGCGCAATACTGATACGTGTTGTGGGTTTGCATAACCAAATACACTTAAGGTACCCACTCGCACGAGCCCCTTCAACCATATGTTAGACCCGACTTCGTTTGTGAATGTAGGCAACCTGCAATCCTTCAACTACGGGCGCCTGAATGACATTTGTTTATGCAAACTTACAACTCTTACTTGTAATGCGCGTTAAAAAGAGGACGAAACCACAGGAGATTAAAACTGAACAGGGGTTCGTTGGGACGTGCCTACCTTCATGATTGAAGGCGTCTTTTAGTACACACACCGGGCCGAAATGAGGGGCGCACTTTTTGGATTCAGTTGATCTCAAGACGTGGAGGTATGAAGAAAAACTCAACTTCTTTCCGACACAGTTGCAATACCTTTCTTACTTCCGGGGCAGCAAATGTAAAAACTGCCTTAAAATTTCTTTCAAAATTTTCGATAATTTGTTGCGGTGCTCTCGTCATCCTCCCACAAACGATAATTTCATGGTACTGTCGTGTTATTTTATTTATGTTGTACACAACACACTCAATCAGTATCTTTAGAGCCGTTTATTACAAATAAAATTTGGTATTTTGATCATTATGACAGTTAATCTTAGACCGATTTTACTCATACTATTATTTTGGAATTTCACAGTCGCCTGCACGCTACATGAAATTTGATCCAATTTGGTTAAGCCATCTTCCCAAATGGCGTTTTTCTGCATTTTTTTTCAAGCGAAACTGAAAACTTATGTTTTTACTTCGCAGAGCTAAGGATAGAAAAACGGCCTTTGTCGCCCGAAACACAATAGTTGCAATGTGTCTTTAATAGAACTCAGCTTGTATAATTTGAAAATAGAATGTTAACGCTTTTGAAAGAAAATACGCCTTTGGAAAAATAATTTTCATACTTCTTTATATTTCGTTTTCATGAAAAATTGTGATAAAAATTGGATACTCCGAGTTGGTTGCATATTTTTTCCCTTCGATAACAAACGTAATTTTTCCTAAAGAAGGATAACCGGAGAAGTGACTACATCAAATGGTTACGTTGGCCCCGGATCGCAATATACCTTCAAGGGGTTATATAAAGCCAAGAAGAGCCCTTGAGAGGAATGAGAGCGGAGGGAAGTATTCGTTGAAATCCGACGGTCGGGAAATTCAGTGGATGGATCCCCCCTCCCCCCTCCCAACCTACGTGAATTGGTCGATTCATGGAATTACGTGGTACGTTGGGAATAGACGGGGTGAACTACTTTAACGATCTGCTCGTAAATCAATCGCATTCTTCTGGGAACCTATTAATTTCAATGGGCCGCATTCGACATCATTTGTTCAGCACTGAGGACTTGAGGAAGGAAACGGTGGGGACGTCGCTGTGGTTGTGATATCTCAATGACTCGTGCTCTCCAAGAGCGTCGTTTATCGATATTGGGAATATATCAATAACCAGGAGACAACCAACAAGAATGAGTTTGGAGATCGCAATAAACGATTCGCTCCCTGTAAAATCTTTCCAATTGGCCCATTTTTACTTTCCTCCCTCCTACGGAATACGAAGGAAAGTTATTCAATCGTACGAAAAAATATCTGGTGCAAAAACGCCATTTGATGAAATGGTGTGTATGTGTGTGTCTAAGAACTTGGCAGCGAGATGGCTCATCTAAATCAGCTCAAATTTGACCACTTAAAGAGTTTTGTTCAATTTTTTGTGTCGACAGTCCAAAATAAGACAATAACGGAAGCTTCTCATTCGAGCAAGATCGACGAGAGCAGCGCTATAAATCATCGCCTTTCGGAAAATGGCTACCAAGAAATAAGCGTGTGAGTAAAATCCGCCTAAAACTAAATGTAGTTATCATAGTGATCAAAACAGTAAATATTATTTCCTTAAAAACAGCTCAAACGGTTTTGATTAAATTTTGTATGCACACCGCTCCTGATAAGATGATAATACCATAAAATTCCCGTCAGTGGAAAATTGACGGGAGCGGCACAATGAATATCCAAACCAATCGAGTTTAGCTCAATGTTTTAATGTTGTCTTAACAATTTTGCTCAAATGTTCCAAAGTTCTTCAGAATAATTCAGGTGGGTCCCCTAAAATGCCCATAAAATCCGGAATCCACTCGAAAAATTACGGAATTTCAACAACTGCCGTTTCACCAACTACCATTTCTAAACGTTTTACCCGTTTGTTAGGTGCATGAAGGAGGGAGCTAGAAAATGAAAAATAAATGGACGTGGGGGTGAATGAAGACTGTATTATACTTGACAGAATAGCGTTATCAGTTTGAGTGTGAGTATTTAAATGCGAACAAGGCACTCTAAATACACGTGAACTGGTTGTGAGATGGTAAGTGGAAGGATAGAGATAGCGAGAGTGTTGAGTTGTGCGTAACTCAAGGTGATGGACGAATAGTTGGGAGAACTCAGAGACGGCTGTCGTTTGCAAGGGCGGATGGATGACTGACTTGGAAGGAGCTGTCTGTTGAGGAGAGAAAAGTAAGATAGTTTTTAGAAAGTCCAGGAAAGGGGGAAACCCGTTGTCACGTGGAAATAACTGATGCGATCGTCGCACAGGTACAAACAAACGGAGTCAGTGCTCGGGGAAACCATGACTTATGATCAACTGCGGGCGTTCGGAGGCCAAAAAAAGCCCAGCTAATTCGGCCTGCCGAACAACCACGAATCTGGAAAAGCGTTAATCATTCTTCTAAAAAAACCCGTGTCTACAGCATCATTAATCCTTCGTGTGTCTATTCCTCAATAACGGTTAGGGCATGAGTTGGAGTAGCGCAATAAATTTTGGAACTGCAAGCGTAACCGCTTCCTGTGGAGTGGCATTCTACCAAGTTTAAATGAAAGGAGTGAATAATAAATTGAGTCAGCAGCAAATTTCATGAAAACCAGTGAATTTATGGGGAGCTCGGGAAAATCATGCGATGCGTCGGACCTTATTTTTTACTCATAAATCTCGCTCGTACGATATTGGCGTTCTAAATAAAAGTCAAGGTCAATGAATTCATCATACGACGAGAGTTGATTAACGTTTATAAAATAACTGCGAACAACCCCAGAAATTCTGGAAGACAAACCACCGCCGCTTTCAGTTTTTAATACTTCTCACAGGTAATTCTAAAACAGCCAACACGGTCTTTTACGAGAAACGCTGCAAATTAGTACACAACTAACTGTTCATTATTCAGATGGACAGCTTGACGAACACTCACACCTTCGAAACCCATCTATAACTACGACGGAAGGACGAATATACGGCGGGTTGACTGTAACGAGTGCAATCGATTAGGGTAGTACGTAATTTTGTGGGTCAAAAAAATCGATTTTTCAAAAATAATATTAAAAAATAGTTTAATATATAACGTATAAAAAACAATGAAAATTTTAAAAATCGAACAACTATAACTAGGTTTAAAAAATGCCAAAACCGAGCGCGCACCGCTAGTGCAGCCTCGCTCCGTAAGCTGGATCATCAGCTTCCTCCTCAGCGAACTGATCTTCAGTCTCCGGGCTGCTTCGGTCCTCTTGAGCCTCCCTCCTTTCGTGACTGCTTGGGTGGTAATATCGGCCTTAGAGCCTTTCTTCATCAAGTTTTTTCAATGCCAGGGAACATGACTTCCCAGGATCGATGGTGAGGTTCTTTAGTACTTCGCAGATGGGAATATTGCCTCTGTTGAAAGATAGTACTGCAGAGTAAGTCCCAAATCGAAGAACATGTAAGCCCACAAAACTTCTTTTTGGAATATATACGCAAATCACATGGTTCACACTCTCATTGCTGTTTTGTGTTTTACCATGAAGGCAACTTTTTAGTAGATCTGGGCTTGACAGGCTGACGAAAATCAAAACAAGATGCAAATATGACAAAAACAAACATCAGTAACCGGTCAAATTACAACCTACTCGTTGTTGTTGTCTTCTTCTTCTAGAAAGAGTCCCCGTAACCCAAAACACACTTTGGTAAAGTTCATAAGCTTTGAAACGACTACACGTCAAGAAAAAAACTGCTTTTCAAAAACACGCCTTTTCTGAACAATCACGTTTTTCAGCACTCAGGAACACTTTCCTCCCTTACCATTGAACTTATTTCATGGATTTGTTTTAAATGTCCACTGGTATGTTATACACAAACTGTGCCGCGGATTTGTCGAAATTTTATTTTCAAGATCTGGGGCATTGCGTGCAGTCCAGAAAATTTTAGTTTAAAAATCTACATTTTCTTCAAAACTTTACCTATTTTTTCACAACATCATGCTGGTATTTCTTTGGGGCACAGTCTTTACAGCATAATATTCTTGACAAAATAAAAAAAAGTAGAGCGACTGGTTGAGCAGCGCGTGAAAAATCGGTTCCTAAAGATTAATACATTATTGGTGAAATTCATCAGGCCGAGAAAATTACATACTACCCTTAACCAATTTACGATCCTGCGAGTCCTTTCAATTAGTAGTAGACTTTAGTTCAATATTATTACTATGATTTTACTGTTTTCACGCTCAGTCGTATACATACACATCTGCGGCTCGTTCTATTCGACCCTGCGTGTAAAAACTAACCTAAAACTACCTAGAAAACGATACCAAATATTTGGAATTTGCGATAGAACGGCCAAAATTGCGTTTTTGTTAATTTTTGGCCCATAACCACGCGCTGCCGAGTAGGCGGTTTTTTTGACCGCGTTAAAAGCCGGCCGACAGACATTGCAGATTTGGAATCCGATGCTTTGAAAAGTTAAGCGTCACGTGCTCTTGACCAAAAACATAGGTGTATAATTCAGAACGAATAATAAACCAAGAATCACGTTAACAACGGCATGGAATGATGGCTCAATCATGGTCGTAGAGTGAGTAGCATCACCTCAATAAATTCGGGAACTTATCAATCAATGAGAATCGCTGAATGTACGCGGGGCTGGGGAAAGTCGTGTACTAGATAAGTTTTCTCCGATGCTTCCTCTCGCCTATTTACCAATTTCCCGTCTTGCACGAGCACGCCAGAACATCTGCAGTTCTCTGTAGTAGTCAGACTTTCAAGTTGTGACCAGTAATTATTTAAACTTTTTAATCTCGACCCACATTGGCGTACTTGTTTCGTTCTTTAGTTAGTAATTGCAGTCCACACTTACCATATTAGTTATTAGTCTACATGGCACTTTGTAGGGAAGCGGTCTCGGACGAACCATCCGATCATCACCTCTTCCGACACTTTCAACGGGTTATTTCGATGTTGAACTATACAGAGAGTTTCATTTTCCCCCCAGACAAGTGAGTAACTGATAAACTCATCCACTGGTCGGAGTACGTATAAATTCATGAGCTTCGGACCCCTCCTCCATCGATTTCATAGCTCAAACAGGAGATAAAAACCTGAGGTCTTCCAGTCCAGTTGCGGTTTTAAGGAGGAGATGGGGCAATCAGCCTTCCGCTGCCGTATCTCGCGATTTATTATTTATAACGGCGATAAGTGGAAACGCGAAACTCTTGAGTAACGTATGGGATTCGGGAGATAAGCGGAAATTGCATTTCTCGTCTCGTCCGTCTCTTCCGACCGTCACTCATTCGGTGGAAACCCATTTGGGACCAGAAAACAACTTTCCTCGTTCGACTTGATACCTGAACGCCCGGGAAAATAAATTGTAGGACGAGCCGCTGGCGTTGGGGAATTGCAGGATGTCCGAACCAAACTCGTCGTTTTTTTCCTCCCCCCCACCCCTCCACGTCTTCCCTTGTTTTATAATAGTGATGTGAGGCAGGATGTCCTTGGGGGTGATATCCGACATCGTTGGTTTTGTCGGATCAAAATTGTGCCGACGAACCAAGACTTGCTTCACAGCAGCGAACATTAGTTAAGATACAGCTTTTGAAACTGGAACCAGCCTTACCTACGAGGTAAGTAATCACGTAATTCTCATACTTGATCGAGTTAATGGAATCAAACCACCCCTACTGTATTACAATAAAAAATTAGGTTTCAATATGAAATCAGCTTTCCCGTTTTTCGATAGTTTTAACGTGCATTGTGATTGGTCGTGGCTTGGTTTTCAAGAGCGTAAGGTGAGATTCCCCAGGGGCCACCCCCACTCCGTCAACGGCAATGCTTTATCTCCCCAACAACAGACACCAGATAGAAAGAAGAAGGGCGGGGGGGGGGAAAGACGAGTAGGGCACGGCCGAAAAGGAGCGGTGGACCAAACAGCTGACTTCACCACTTGATACATGGCATGGGTCACCATCCCGAGGTGGATTTCTACCTCATCCAGTTCCTAACAGAACGTGGAGCGCCTAGGGTGGTACCTGCACCGAATTGATAAGGCTGCATGCCAAAACTGCAGGGTAATGGTAGATGATGCTTCGCATGTGATCGTCTCCTGCCAAACGTGGAAGACACAGTTGCCCAGCTCCGCTCCTTGTTGAATAAAGAGGAAAACTAGAGGTGCTGTGCTCAATTCGCCAGGGAAGCGCTCTTCTTGTAGAGATGGAGGTTGCTGATCCAGGGTCTGATGAACAATGAAGACATAGTGAAAAGACCATTCTTGAACCTCCCAAACTGCTGAGTCGCATGGTAGGATGAATGGGAATGGGGGCACTCCGTACGTTTCTCGTGAGGGGGAAGAGGGCAAGAAAGAACAGCTGCCATCACAGAGAGTCGTGAGAGCCTGATGCAACGTGCTAAATGGTTCTGGGTAGGTGAAACTGCAACCAGTGTTACCTGCGTAGTGAGTAATCGAACGATTCTCATACTTGATCAAGTTAATCAAATCAAGACATTCAAATAATACCCACTGTTTTGACCACGATAGACTTGAATTAATCTCAAAGACAGGTCCAAATGTAGCACGAACACGTGATTTGAAGAGTTGGGATATCACAAGATATTTAGACTTAGATGTACAAAGAAGAAGTCACTAGAACAGAATATGATTTGAGAATACGAGTGCAAACAAGGGGGGCTCTGAAGGCGTGAAACTGGTTGTACAGGGAAACAAGTGTCTGTTGGAAGAACTGGGAGGCAACAGTATTCCACGAGAGCTAGTAGATGATTGTATATTGGGAGAACTGGGAGACGACTGACTTTTGCAAGAGCTCATAAGTAAATGCAGCTGTCTCTTGTGGAGAGGAATTTCAATTGTGGGGAGGGGAAAAGGATATTTGGGCAAGTCCAGAAGAAGGGAAAGTTCGTTGTCAATCGGCAATAACTGAAGAGGTGGACTTTCCATAGTTAAACAAAAAGGGCTTGAGGATAGAAGGTGTTCGGGGGAAACAATGACTTAGGCGTTAGGGCCAGTGAGTCTCGTCGGCGTTGTCCAAGTGTGGACATTTTTCAGGTCAAAAACCCAGCTAATTTGAATAGGTTCTGAACACCGCTACTGTATTACGATAAAGCATTACATTTCAATATGAAATCCCCTTCCCTGCTTTTTTTTTAACTTAATGGAAGACCTTTCTTCGTTCCGTCCACTGCACTGCCTTGTCTCCCCAACTACTGCCACCAGAGGAAAAGAAGAACGAGGTGGTAAGACTAGTGGGACACAACCCAGAACCAGGCAGCTGACTCCAGCACATGATCCATCGCATGGGTGGCACTGAACTGAGGTAGTTTGGAGATGCTTTTGAAGAGCTGCTGACTCAGGCAAAAATTACGTCAATCACGCCGTAGCTCCGATCCACAATGACCGACTATCGTCGTGAATTATGAACCAATGTCTTAACCACTAGACCACGATCGCCCGGTGCCTTTAATAAGAGTCAATCAGTACAACACCATGGTGAGGTGGATTTCTTAACAAGACAGGAGCATCTAGGGCGTACCTGCACCGAACTGCTGCAAGCTGAAACTGCCTGTTCTGCAGGGTGGTGGTGGATATACTTCCCATGGCATCTTCTCCTGCCGAAATGTGGAAGACACAGTCGTGTTTCGTATTTACACATGAGCTGTCGTTTCCTGGATTAATGATACAAACGTATTCTCAACGTTTTCAAACTTTCGTTTGAACATGATAGGCCTTAATCATATTGTGCAAGTGTGCCACAATAATAAACCGTTGTGTATTCATTTGCAGCGTTTTAATGAATAAAATTGGGGTGTTAAAGCTGAATTAATAGAAGTAAAAGCCTACTAAAATTATTAACCACCTAGCCACACGCGGGTTTCTGTTTCTGGTAGACTTGTGTCGGGGAGAGGTCGCAAGTGAAGTTGCTCAGAGATATCAGGGGCTTTAGGGCTTACGAGGGCCTATCCCGTTAATTCTATATGAGGTGTCATATGGTATTCTAACTACCATTAAAACCCTCTTGTTACTAAACCCGTCAACCCGTTCTTCAATTATTTATAATGATCGAAGAGTTTGCCATTAATTAGGCCCCACACGCCCTCGTCTTATCTCTTTTCCATAGTTAGGCTCCGCTCCCATTCCATAACCTCCTATCATATAACTTTCAACCCGATGCGACGCTCTTCGTTGTTACGACCCAACTTTTAATT
Organism: Pachypeltis micranthus; assembly: GCA_020466155.1. Taxonomy (NCBI): domain Eukaryota; kingdom Metazoa; phylum Arthropoda; class Insecta; order Hemiptera; family Miridae; genus Pachypeltis; species Pachypeltis micranthus. The sequence continues at coordinate 34,364,875 of CM035773.1, forward strand.
GACTGATGAATAGTGAAACGCCTTATCCTCGAGCTCAAAATTTACGCGGCCTCGCAATCTCACACATTACAAGCGATAAACGGAAACTCCTCATCAATTTGAATATTTTGAAGGTCGAGAAACCTCCCCAAAACTTGGGCATTAGCTCGGGAACCTTCTACTTTATTCAATTCGAACCTGATGCAGAGGTGAGCCCAGAACTGTGATCGCTTCATCTTCAAATTGAGAGCGTTAAACTTCGCCCCGGGGTTTAATGGGCGGCGAATTAAAGGGCTAAATGAATACAGTTCTGGTTCAATTCTCTCGAGACTCCGGAGGTGCGGAATTTTCCGACGAGCGATTTGTACGCGCTGACAGGTTTAATGTCACCTTCTCGACGAACTTTTTTATACTTTCCACGCCCATTTTACAATATTACGTTTGTACGATGTGGCATTACTGCTTTCTAATTGCGCACAAAAACCAACGTTTTCTACCGACCAGACTCGGATTTGCAGGGGAACGATTGAACTAATTTAGACCAAAATGTACCCAAATGGAGAGCATTTCGCGTTTTTCCCGACAACCCAATCGATTGATATCTGAATGTGCGCTATCCAGACGTAGAAAGAACGGGATATAGCCTCGTTATACGGAATAGTAAATGCACAGTCAAGGGGAGAGAAGAAACCTGGACCGTTCTTTACAGGACAATTCAATTCCTTCACTTTTTACTTTTATTCACTTTACGAAGTAATACGGAAAGTTACGCAATGGGCTGAGATAATAAAAAAAATTGAGCTCTCTTCAGATCTTCACGTTTCAAATCCTACTCAGTCCAAAAAACAGTATTTGGGAAAATGGTATGTGAACGGTTTTAAGGGAAAATGGCTGACTCAAGTCCGCTCACACTAGTTACCTAGCTCGCTAATCACCATAGGACGCTAAAACAACGATATTAGCATAATCCCCTCAAAACTAACTATAGTTATCATAGTTATCAAATCACAAAATATTTTTTTCTCCAAAACGACCCCAACGATTTTGATTAAATTTTTTATGTTGACAGCTCATAATGATACCACAATACCATAAAATTCTCATTCGTGCCGGAATGACGTGGGCGGCACAATAAATTACCAAATATTTCGAGGGAAACCTATTTTGGCGCAGTTTTTTCCTTATAAACTCCGCTCAAGTGTTACTAAGATCTTCAGAAAAATTCAGATGCTAGTCCGATTGAATACCTATAATAAATGAAAACTTATATTCTGGAATTTCAACCCGACGATTCCCTAGCAACCGTTTCCAAACGTTTTTACCCAATAACTCTCGAAAAATGACTGTTAGCATTTTCAAAAAAAATTGTTTACTGCCTCGTAGTTGTGTAATAATTGCTCAATAATGATCGGGGCATGAGTACGCACAGCACAATAAATTCTGGAAATTTTAGCGCAGCCGTGAAGTGATGTTTTACCAAGTTCGAATGGATGGAGTGAGAAATAAATTGAGTTTGTGAATTGACGTAGAGCTAAGGAAAGTTGTGTGATGCGGTGCATCTGGTATTTAAAAAAACTGGATAACCCTATTTCAGTGACTCCGTTTTTAATGTGGTAGAGGGCAGTCTTTCAGCAGTCACAGGAAGCTCCTGGCGTGCACTTTTATCGGTTGTAGGCACGGGTCTTGAGCTTAACTATTATGCGAGTATCAAACGTCACTCGGTTTCTCAGTCCGGAGCAGATTCTTGAAACTGGGCGACGCTTGAATTCAGCAACCAAGAACTCGCGGCTACTTTGGTTAACAATCAGCATTATTTATCTCCCTCTCTCCATTAAATTCCAACCAGTTGTAAAAAGCTATCCCGTTTTCGCCGTTTTTCTCTTCGAACGCTTTTCTTTCTCGCAGACCTTCCTCCTCCTCCCTTTCCACCGCAGAAGGTTTCTCTCGAAACTGTTGATTGTGATGAATTTTCTGAATTTCCGACGAGCCATCAGCATTCAGTTCGCCGCTTCGTTTGACGGAATCAAGTGTTCTGTTGATTCTTCGACCGAAAAACAACTCGACAGGACTCACCCCTTTTTCGAAGGGAATTTCTGGGCGAGCAGATGCGAACGTTTCAAACCACTAACTTAACGCTTGAATTTCCTTTTTTCCGCGTCTTTAAGGGGCGACGAAAGGGTTTAAATTATCTACTTTTCTTTGTTATGTTACTGGGGCGGACAGTCGTGTGACCTCCAGAAGAAATCGTTCACGTCTATTTACTACAATGGCGAGTGCAATGGCCCTCGCTGATTCGAAAGTACGCGGTGATAATTATCACGGTAAAATAATACAGCAAACATCGGTTACGAATACCATAGGATTAAATGATAATATGAAGTGTTCAGCACACATGACAAAGAGAGCTGTGAGCTAAGGAAACCCTGTACCCAACTCTTCGTTCAATGGGGAACAGAACGACATACGTGACGCAGGTACAAATCCATCCACAGGATTAAGCAGAGAACAGATCTGTTTCCTTATCAAATTACTATTTCTGAACCCTCGAAGGCGACCCTTCGACAGTCACGGGGGTTTCGCTAACATGCAAGAGGCTGGCCACTCGCTCAGCATCCACCGAGATATGGTACCTGCCGGAGATATGGCAGGTTAGGGTCATTTTTCCAGCCTCCCGGCAAAGAGCTGTTGCACGTGCGTTACTGCACGCAGGAATACCTTGAGAAATCTGTACCACCTGGGAGAAGTTTTTAATATGGTTTCCAACCAAATCTAACTATTTAATTTGGCGTCGTTTCGTAGGGGCCACATTTCTTTGCCATGACCTTCTTCCCTCGCTGGGTGAAACGGTTATAGGTTGCTTTGTAGCGGTAAATGCTGGTAGATTTGTCTGCTCTTTCTGTCACTGTTGTAGGAACTGCACGTGGTTTCTTGTTTCCTCCGCACTGGAGGCGCAAGACGTGCAAGATGGAGAGCCTTTGAGAAAAAAGAAGTGGAGCTGCGCATTTAAGTCACCATGTCCCGTAAGGAACTGGCTCGTCAAGTGGTCAGGCTCAACCCACTTCCTCCCAAGACGTTTACAGATGGTGAGGAAAACTCGTACGTGTCAAGTCCTTTTACATTCCCATCCTGCTTGCCATTTCCCAATGCCCCTATAGGGCCTTGCACGTAAGAATAATGCCATGGTAATATACTACCCATGTAGCTTTATCAATAGCTTGCAGTGCGGCAAACCTTGCCATAGAGGCTCAGGCTTTTCAAGAAAACGTATTGAGGGTTGGCTATTCAGTTCTCCCTCTAAGAGGGTTACCCGAGTTTTTTCCTCAGCTACCTGCAGCTTGAAGTGCTCACACCATAAGATGACAACTTGAGCACATGGTCGTTTTTTGTCTCGACTTGTCGGATCGACTGCGCACAGATCATCATAGTCTGTTCATCCACATAGGCATATAACTCGCAGTCAGTCTCCATAAGCCTCGTGAGAAGACCTTTGAGAAGGCCTTCCAGAGTGCAGGTCCAAGGAACCTTCTGAATCGTTCTCCAGACGGAGACATATTTGCATTCGATCATAGCAGTTCTATCTGTCAGATAACTTCCAACAAGCTTGTATAGGTTATGGAGGATTCCCCTACCTGTTGGCTGCTTGAGTAGCTCGGGACACCAAAGGTTGTCAGACGCTCCTCTTACGTCAATCGGAACTGCTACGACGTCCTTAGCCGATCCCTCAACAGTGACATCCTGCATGGAGAGAACACAAGCTTCACACCATTTACATAGCACAGCAGCTGTAAAGGAGGCTTTGCATTTCTTCCACCTTGTTCAAGTAGCCCCTGTGATGTCGGTGACACTGCAACAGGACGAAAAATGTGCTTCATGATGCTTCTCCTCAACCCAGGCTATAAACCAGGCGCCCTACTACTCCTGCGTTGTTGCTTCTGTCGATCTTACATAGGGTGAGCGTTCAAAGACCTTTCTTCTTACTCCGGTAGCCATTTTCTTGGCCTTCCTCTGGTTAAAGACTAAGAGGTTTGCTATTACGGCTGGCTCCCACATGTTGAATCGCGGTCACCCATTGACGATACTACTCCCTTTTTACTCTGCTCAATAGTACCCACACAGCCACCCTCAGAAGCAGCTTGTAGGCACGCAGTCTCAGTTCCTATGTGAGTCTTCTCAGAACTTTTAATCGTAGTGCAGGGTTAATGCAAGGCGATGAATAGTAGTTCAGGACACTACACCAAGAAATAAGTGCAAATCGGGTGAAGGGGCTATCGGGACGAACTTGCTGATCGGATGATCAAAAGAAAATGAAACGAACTTCAAGAACCAGATTCATCTCAACAGAAGATATAGCTAAAGCTTCTGACGTATTCGCATTTTGTGACCAAGCTAAGGCATAAAGGACTGCGTAGCTCAGTGTGCTGCAGTTCGGTTCTGTAATTATTCACGTCCAAAAAGCTTGTTTCCTTTTATGGGAAACCAATTGACACGATGAAAATTAATGACAACTTTGAATTGAAGCGGGAAATTATAGAAACAAAAAGTTTAGCAGGAGGTTCCATTCCAACAAATCACCAGACGTTTCGAGAATCGTCTCGGAACCAGCATCAGTGGTTGATACAAAATTTGCGTTTAATGGTACATTCAAAACCACAGACTGAAGTTTTGAATTGAACGTTCTCTGCGGTGTCACGTATCACAAAAAAGTGTTGTAGAGTTTTACTCAAAGAAGAACATGTTTGAATGAACTAATTATGCGCAATACACCAACGTTTATCACGAATGGGTTAGATCTTTTACGCAACCGATCCTCTCCCCTTCATAGTTCGGCTCAACTTTCAAACTTTCGAAATATTCCATCTTATGGACCCTGGGCTACTTGGAATTGGGAAATTAGTCTTTGACACGGCGAAATCCAAAAGTCCAGGGGGCTGCTGTCGAGGTAATTACACTTCGAGGAGTTTGAGTTTCCCTAATTAAACTCTGGGGAGAAAGAAGTTTCAATGCGTTTCAAACTAAACAAGATGGTCATAAAGTAAGTCAGGCAGAAGAGAAGAAAGAAGAAAAAAAATCCTTCAGACGTAATTATTGCCCTCAATCTGAAGATCGCTTTTAAAGAACCTCCTGAAAACTTTTTCGTTGAATCTCAATTTTAATAAAATTCGTACTGCTCCTTAAAACTCTTCGAAAGTTTAGTTGGCGTGGGGTTACTGAACACTTGGGCGCCCACCTGCTGTAAAAATGGGAGTGACTCAGGTTCTGATTTGTCTCAGTTCACCAGGTTCAGCAGGTGTCACATTATTATTTCAGGAACGCTGCTAAGTCTGCAAAATATGACACATTATGGGCTTATGCTGATAAGCGGTGAATAGAACGAGCAAAAGAGGACATTAGACGGGAAGAACAGGGGTTGGTTAAATATTGACCAGGACCATTGTTGAGGAAAAACACAGGTTGGATAGATCACAAGAGGCTCACGAGAAAGTTTAGTGTAACGCGCAATGGGGGGACTGTGAGTCCATGCGACACTTACTGGTATATATCTCTGGAAAACTCGTTGAACTGCTTAGAGGGAGCTCGGAGATGGGGCAGTAGGTCGTCCTCGGCTATGGAAATACGAATCATTGTTTTTGGCAGGGCTTGGAATATTGGGAAGTAAGGAATTGATTGACAGGAACGGTCGGTGGCAGAAAGTAGAGTCAGCGACAGACATGGAGGCTGCAGTTTCGCTATCATGCAAGAGACCGGCCACTCGCTCAGCATCCACCAAAGCCACACCTGCGGGGGTACGGCAGGTTTGGTCACTTCGCCCCTTTCTCGATGCCTGTGTGTTACCACGCAGAGGTACGACTGCAGGGGAATCCCGTACCACCTGGGGGGAGTTCTTAATCTGGTTGGTGATCTCTGGAATTGGGACAGTACTCTTGATTGTGAGTTTGCCACCCCAGACAACTGGGCAGTAGCCAATCATGATAGATAGTCTTGCATTTAAGGATAGTGTCACGGTAATCCCACCTATAATCACTCCCAAGGCCTTGCTTACACTCTGCTTGGTTGAGTTCTTTGACGTTCCACATAAAACACGAGAAGTGTTCAACGTCTCCACTTACGTCTCGAGCTTCACTGAGTGGGGAATATCTCACGAATAATTCCTCATTATTCCTCACATTAAGGCACGAGGTCTTACATGGGTCCCCTTCCATTCAGCGGGAAGAAACGACTCTTCAAATTCGAGCTTGAGCCACTTTGAGGGCAGTCCAATCCGTTTGACAATTCCCTCGCGGCGTTTGTTACACACGAGATGGGCCTCTTTGTTTGTGTTTGATTAAATCCCCTTTTGTGACTTTAGGTCCAGCCGTCAATTGATGAGCCTGCCGGCTCAATGTCGGATTAGTCAGGCCTTTAAACCCAATTCGTTTGTTCGTTCTCTTCTCTTCACTAGGGAGGGTATTCATGGCGGTGGGTGTGGGGGTGGGGTCTTTCTGCAAATGACGCCCCGAATGTTTTATATTGTACGCGGTGGACAGACATTTTCATCACGTTTTTACTTTCCTTGGCTCTGTGAAGTATAAAAGAAAGTTATGTAATGACTGAAAAACAAAGTTTGGGTTCTCGTTAGACCTTCGTTTTAAGGCTCTGTTCGCGTGTTACGTAACTGAGGCGTGATTGTCTATGGCACCAGGGTCAAATCTACCATCAATTGAAGGAGAGTTCTGGGTCGATCCGAGCCCCTGCCCTTCAGTGGATTGCCAAGGTAAACAAGACAGCACCCCACCGAAGCACTCCATGTGACCACTGGTCATCCAGCAAGGGGAGGGGGTGACACGTATGGGGTTTTCCCCAACATCCGTGAACATCTTAGGAGAAAGTGATTTGAGCCGAACCACTGGATGATCCTGTTCCTAACTGGACCTGGTGAGTTCAATGTCTCAAAGTCCTGCAGAGCATCCTGCATGTCCTTCGCCTCCAGTGCGGACGCTGCTCTATTGTCGTTCCTACATTGGGAAGTGGCTGTTGTTTGAAGAGCAGTCAAGCAGAAGAATTGAGGTCCAATCGTTTACATATACCGTTTCACTTACTACCGTTTCTCATAGTTGATACCCGATAGTTTTCTGAAAAAAAAATCATGTTTACGTCTCATTAATTCTCGGTGTAGTGATAGCTCAATAATGGTCCTACTTGCACCACAATAAATTATCCGAAACCAAAGCTGTAAGGGAATGAAATGAAGTGAGTAAAAACTAAAATTAAATTAGTGGCAACGCCATGTTGAATTCTGAGGAAAAGTGGAGGTGCATTCCTCAATTTTCCCAGCAGTGCTTAGCCAGAAGAGGGTGGTGGAGCTTGCTGATCTGGGAGTGTGGACATAGCTGAAACACCGTGTCTGTGTGTTCCAAACTGGAGGGCAGCATGGAAGAGGTGTATGGAATGGCGGCACGCTGCAAGATTCTTGGGAAGAAGACAAGAAGGAAGAGCTGCTACCGCCAAGGAGTGAGCTAAATGGTTCCAGGTTGGTTCTCAATACGCAGGAGTAAAGTCATAGAGCCACTAGGATACAGAAAACTTGTTAACAAAATACCCTCCAAGGTCCTGAGGATCTGGGAGCTTATTCGTCTTAAAGCACGTACCATCACTCTCTGAAGCCCACCTAGCTTCAGGAGGCCTTGTAGGAGTGGTCCCCAGTGACGATGGCGAAGCCGTCCTGAGTTGGGTCTTCCAAATCAGATGCGGATAAATGCAGGTAGAGGTTTAGAGGTTCCAGATTTCCACACCTCGGATTCAGGGTGTGGTTCCTATTTGTTTATTGTGGGGGAAATGATCATCCAATACGATTACAGTTCTCTCACAATTACTCGTCGCCGCCTATGCCTGTTTTCTTTTTTTTTCATGATAACAGCGAAGCTGGCAGGAGGCTATAATGCTGAGTTGTCGAGCAAGCCTGACTTGTTCTCCAGGCCCTATGTCCGAATCTGAGAGGATTTTGCAGCACGCAAAATGAACGCTACCAAGAAAAGATGAGGCATTCTTTTTCTAGGGTTCTTTTTTTCAGTCCGCCCGAGTCTTACAAGTAACAAAAATATGTATGAAGCGCCCTTCAGCTGGCGTGCATAGTGCCTTATGATGTACTAATAATAAGATCTGCGTCACTCAAATTAGGAACGAGCAAAGCCCTCTAAGCCCACAATTTTTGTTCGATTGTGCTTAATGTGTCCACATCTCCACACAAATCAAATCAGTGCAGTTCAACGCTTCTGTCAACCGTCAATAATTTGTAAGAAGGGAGCGCGTTATAGTTTGTAAGGAGCGAAATCCGAAAGCCCTCACAACGAGCTCCAAATCACCATCCTTCAGTGGAAAACCGAAGTTTAGGCAACTCGACTCTCGATGATTTACTGCCAAAACTCTCCCAAAACACGCAAGTTTGTTTCAGGAGTAGCTATGAACGGAGCTGAAGCAAACTTTCAACTTTCTCTTTGATCGACTGGTATTTAAATTTGTGCTCATCGCCGGCTCATTTCCTGTCAAAAGAGCAACATCCAGAGTCCTATGGAGGCCTATCTGAGTCAAATAGCTTGAAGACATCGATTTTTAATTGAATGGCGTTGACTCTGGAAACGCACACTCGTGGAAGTACGAGAAACATAACGTTTCCCTTCCTCACTACACCCAAGAGGGCATGGAGATGACTGCAAGGACGGATACAATATGGGCGGTTGAGAAAAGAGCTGAGGTGGACTGAAAGAAGGGAAGTATTATAAGTGAGAAGGGCAAATGACAGTGGAGCATCTTGGTGTTTGCTCCGAGCGCCTCATTCACCTTTGTTCTGCCATCCCTACTCTGTGTGCCCTTCCAATGAAGTAAATCAAATATTGCATGTCGTTTGAGGTCTTCGTTCACTTACTTATGGGAGTTGTGGATTTGGCCAACAGTGTTGTTATTTGGACTTCTCATCGCTTTCTCTCTCTGGGCGAGGAAGAAGCTCAATTTAGTGTCTGCGGGGTTGGACTTTCGAGTCGAATCAAAATCCCATGCCCGAGTGTATTGTATTTATGGAGTGATGTGACAGGCGTGCGTAGTAATGGAATGATATTTTTTGTTTTAATGGTTGAGTGGATGGTTCCCCGTGCAACACTGGCCACTTTTTAACAGAACCGTGATGACTCCAACTATTCACATCTCTCAATCCATTACGTGGCTGCTCGTATCGTGGATAAGTAACAGTCTTTTAGTGCTCGTTCCGTTCTGCAATGTGATCCCTAGCAAACTGAAGCAAAAGCAAGACCTTATTTAGAATGCCGTTCACATAGAGGTCTTGTTTCTGTACCGCCCAAGGAACGGCGCTATCGAGATGAAGAGCTGAGCATCAGTATTCTCCCCCTAGAGAGAAGGCTTCGCTATCGTTTCTCCTTCTTGCCGTGAACCATATCACCGGCATGAGGAGTGGTAGTTAGATAAGGTACCAGCGTGAGAACCGAATTCGAGGTGGCGAGTAGCCCAAATACGGAGTTAGCCGAATCGAGAGTGCTTGCTCAGCAGAGGACGATCGCCGAGCCTTCCACCAAAATCCCGAGCTCTCTCTCCATTTCCGTCCCCCGAGGAAGCAGGTTGCCCTTCGCTAACCCTAATACAAATTTCTAGTCTCCACTGTAATTCTTTTTCCTAGTCTCCCAACACCTTCTCTTCCTTCTCAATCACCACCTATCTTTCGCACCTTTTGGTATTTATTTCCTTTTTATTCTCGTTAATCCTCCGACCCCTCAGTTTCGGCCACGTCGGAGCATTACATTTCAATCCTGAAATCAAACAGAAATCATGGCTTATAGCACCACTATAATCGAGAGTTGACATTGACACAGGGATGGAACCTGTTTGTAAGGGACTGTTATGGGTGCAGTGTATTGCTTCCTAAGTAGAGTTGGTCATGAAGCTTCATTTTGGCTTGGAGCTAAAAGGCTGCAGTAGTGAAGTCCTCTTCGTGCGACCTCGGAAGTACTTGCAGGAACGCTCAGTATTCGTAGCGATCCAGGAAGCCATGACGCATGCGATGGTGGAGAGCCCGCACACTGAAAGAAGGGCGTCAGGTGTGTTTTTGAACATTCCAAAACCAATCAACAAAGCGCCGAATAGTAACATAGGACAAAAGTGGTTAAATGGGAAGCTGGGAGCACTAATTCAGTTTTCCTTACTCAACTTGCATCACGGGGCATCAACCATTACCATCCACCCAGCGGAGCGTTCAGAGATGATCCCAATGTCTGGCCTAGCATGGTTTCCTTTCTCTTTTTAGTCTTGAAATCAAACATGCAAAGTGCCAATCTCATCTCAGTTGAGTTCCAAAACTCTTGGCTAGCCTGGCGAACCTTGGGCTGTACTCGCATTCTTTAAGAATATTGAATCAATCAACATCATAACCATGAGGTAGAAAGAGGAATTATTATTTTTGTCAATGGACGATAAGACTGCGGGTAATTCAGAGGTCAGTGATTAGCAAGAGAATAGCTAAAGTGTTGTATGTTGGAGTGAACGAACCAAGTTGTTCCAAGATATCTCTAAGAAACCACAATACTTCCTTCATTTACACGACTGCTCTACGAAAATAAGCAGTGCAAACCTACATCGGCTGGTTTGCCCACCTACGACAATGCGTGACAACCTCCAAAGCTACAGTTCTCTGGCGAAAGGATGCTGGTAAGAGTTGCAAACAGAAGATGAATCTCCCTCAGGAACGTTAAAAAGCGATGCGCGCAAGATCTAGTTGTCCCCTTTTCTCGCTTCAGCACACTCACCAGCGCTCCACGCTGCGCATCCTCTCGTTCGCCCTTTGCAAGAACTTCAGTATGGCAGCCATGTGTTCTCTCCTCACAACCAACAGTCCAGTTTGTAAGATGACGCCGGTAGACGTATTTTTTTCTCTTTCTGTCAATCAACTTGGCAAACCTCGGTAATTTGAGGCATATAGAAGTTGCCTTTAGACTCTCAGGTAAACCACCGTGCGCATTGTCTTGTTTGGCCTTCGCATGAGCAGATTTCGGGAACCTCGGCCCGGCAGCCATACTCCTGTTGTCTTCTTGGCTCGAGAAAATATTCGTCCTCGCGAGAATTAACTCTTCTTCCACGACGCCGCATTTTCAGTTTGTTCTACAGAAACACAAAGATCTGTCTCACAAGAGAGTTGAAGAAAGAGCTTTCGCGTTGTTCAGCTCGGAAAAACTTGAGGCTTTAATCAAGTTGATACGGAAAACGTAAATTACCGTGCAGTTTCGTACTTGACACTTGTGGAATGTTCGTCATCCTCCTGCCGAGGGATAAAGTTGCTCGATCTCATTCAGATAAGCCCAGTAGGGCGCGGAAGGGTAATGCTGCTCAGCGTTATAGTTGTACCTGTTGGAGCTGGCGGGTCGATGGAATACGACCGCGGTTCATAAAACTGCAGAGCTCGTTGTTTCGTAGTCTTGGGGGAAGGAATAAGGGGACAAGATGAGAAAATAGCGGGAGGTGAAGGCGAATTAAACCAACTTCAACACCACAAGGCTCCGACGGTATATCAAAAGTCGGACAGCTCCCGGTCTATGAGGTTCCATAATTTAACGTTCAAATAAAACTGCTCCCTCGAACACCAGGCACCACCCCTGTTTTTCCAGTTTTCGGCTCTTATTTTTTCTTTTTCCTCCCCCGTTCTCTTCAATCACGCTCCCTTCGCAGCACTCCTTCCAATCTGTGAAGTAGCCATCAGCCGCAAAAGCAGCTTTGGTTTTCGCCATCTACTGGCTCCAACCTCCCCTGGCTTTTAAAAATGATGTCTCTCTCTCCCCTCCCGCTCCGACTTCTGAATTAATTTTCGTCACCTTTTTATTCCACTGCCGCTCCTCCTATCGACTAGGCGTTCCCTGCCCCTTCATTACTCCCTCCAACAGCTCATGTTCCCGTGACCCGTCACTTTCTTTCTCTGAGCCCCCGAAGGAACCCAACTTTATTCCCAACCTAGATTTATCCTCCCGCTTTTGATATTTATTTTTTTGGTGGGATTCATCGGAACTGAGCCTCGTGAAAAAAAATCAGGCACGACGCATCACACAGAACTGATTCCTTATCGACAAGACTATCTGAACCCTCAGGGAGCGTAAAATCACTGTCGTCATGGAGGTTGCAGTTTCGCTGTGGCTGGACGGTAGGTTTTGGTATTTGTTAGTCTGCCCGTCGAGAGCTGTTTGACCGCGCAGAGGTATGACCACCTGGGGAATCCCGTACCATCTTGGAGAAGTTCTTAATCTTGTTTTCGATCTGATCTAACTATTTACTTGGATGGCAGGTTTCAAAGCTGGGCGAAACGGTTACAGGCTTGCTTTGTAGCAGTCAATGCTGGTAGATTTGTCCGCTCTTTCCGTCGCCGATGGTTTTTTGTATCCTCCCCACTGGGGACGGGTGCTGAACAGAGAGTCCAGAGATGTCCCTTAAGGAACCGGCTCGTCCAGCGGTCTGGTTCAACCCACTTTCTCCTAAGACGTTCAGATGTCGAGGAAAACTTGTACAGGATTCCCATCTCGGTTGCCATTTATCTAATGCCCATTCATCGATAGGGAGACAATGCATAGTTCAGCCCAGAGTGGGAGAAGCTTCCTATTTACTCAACACTTGTCAACCGTGCACTGAACGGCCAAGTCAACTCATAACTGACCAATGATCGCTTGTAGTGCTTTTGTCGATACTGTTCTGATAGGCCTTGGTGATACGCAGGAGCGCAGCTCTCTGGGATTGGGCCAACATTTTCTTTTGATGAATCACGCAACTTCACTCAGCACGTCATGCATTCACTTCTTGCACAAATACGTACCTGAAATTTGGCCTGAATGGGTGAACGAAAACTCGACTTTTCATTCCGACCATCGCATTACTTTCCCTACCCCGTGAGTTGAGAAATGCGATGCAAAGTGGAGCTATTGAGGTCAAACTGAAACGAAAATGAGTCGACGATTTCTGTCAACTCCACGAACAATAAATGCGCAGGAAACTAGTTTCTTCCAAAGGCCGTTCTTTCCAACGGAGGCTCAACTCGTCTGAATGGGAAGCGAAGATTTTGGCTACAGAATCCGTGAATATTCATACGAGTGGAAACCCTCGGTAGGGGAACAAGTCTTAACTACTGGGCAGCGGTTGGATGGGAGCCATGGAAGAAGGGATTCCTTCTTTGCATGGATGAGAGCCAAGAAGCGTCATTCGGCAATAGCTAATGATATGTGCCCTGCGCGTGACTGCGGAAGGTTTTGGGGACTGCCGACGACAAATCGATCAGAACGCACAAAATATAGATAGCCGACTAACTGCCTCCTAATTGTCGATGGTTTGGACGGGGAAAGCCGCTAAGTGAAGCAGTTTGTTTCCACATTTTATCTCTGGGGCGATACATAACAACAGCAGCTTCTGGGACGTGAAAGATAAAATCCTCTCCGGTGTTATAACTTGAAACACAGAGGATTTCTTTACAATTCTTCTATAAACCGCTAACTTGTGTGTTACTCGAGCCAGTTTCCTGAAATTTTGTGATCGCTCTCTCATGAAGCTGAAGTGGAATAGTATCACGCAGTGTTCGACTCTTGGTTTGTCGATGTTCTGCTCATCTCGAGACAAATTAGTTCGAAAGTTCAATGTCCCCAGTTTGACGCAGTTGTTCTTGAGTAAAGGTCAACTTCTAAATACACCTGTCAAACAACAAAGCTAACATACTTTTCGACATTTGAACTTCAGTGGGGTTTTCCTCTTCTTTTATCTCACGTTTCACCCCTTACTTTTCCTACATCCTTATGGACAGTCAGCCCTAGAACTTTTTCGATTAGACACTATCAGTTAAATAAATCATGCTTAACATTCAACGTAGAAACTAGTAGCTCTTAAAATTCCGGAATTTATTGTGGTGCAGCTACGTATTTGGCCTTTATTAAAACTTTCAATTATAGTTAATCGATGGGACTGTCAACATGGGGTTTCTAGGTATTTGTATATCTACAGTTCTGAAATTAGAGAAGGACGGATACGGAAAAGTTGTGTATACTACATGTTACAATGAATTTCAGAATTTTTGAATTTATCATTCGCGTAATAATCTTACGACCATTATTAGGCTGTTACTGTATAGGGAGCTTATCGAACTACCACAATGATTATTTCTGAACGCTATTATTATGTGAGTGATCACTTGTACTGATGTAAGTTCACATTGAGTTCATGATATGATGTTTACCAAAAAGGGAGGGGGAGTGTTTGTATGATTTTAAGATTAACAGGGGTTTTTTTAAAAACTAGATCGAATGAAGGGCTTGCGCTGGGGTGAGTTATGTATTTACACCACTCCTGCTTGTATGGGTGTGAGGTGAGTTGGGTCTCTCTCTCGAGCGATCAGCGCCTGTTTGCCAAGGCGTGGGCAAATGAAGTAAAGTGCCGTATGGCTGTTATGTTGGCCACTGGTTGATTTGCTGTGGTTCAGTCTGGAGGATGAAGATGCGTGCATTGTAGTACTATCCGATGGGTCACGGGAATATGTTCACAGTTCGCCGTGGATATTGAAGGCTCAAGGGCTGTGTAATAGTCGGATGACTGCGAAGGTTGGGTGCCACCACTTTTGACTCATCCTGAAGGTAAGTTACCACATGTCGATCACCCATTCGTGAGCCATTCTTAGTTGGAGGGGTGTTTGAACGAGTGAGTGCAGTTCTTCTGTGTACGGGGTCAGCGTTTCCTTCTTAATATGTAACTACATTACGGCAATGTTGAGTACTACGTGAGGAGGAGTCCCTGCCAGCGATTGTAGTGCCAAGTGCAAGTGGGTTCCGTAGGCTGGCAGAGTTACAAGTAGGGTATCTTGCCCGTTGGTAGTCCTGCTGTGAAGGAGCAATTCACCCAACTGAACTGCACTGTGGTAGCGTGTGCCTGATAGGAGGCCCTCCAGGCGGGTATGCTCCATTACGGAAGGGGATAAGTGGAACAAAATATTACTCCCAATTATTTAGCTGCAGGAATGAATTTTGTGCTGACGTTTGTTGTGAGTTGGATTGCGGTAAACAGCAGTATTATGCTGATTTTAGAGTGATTATTTGGGTCTTCAAAGTTGCGAGTGTGAGGCGGTTGTGGTGTCACCAGTCATTGACGAGGGTCATCACGCGCTGGACTAGTAGTTGGGTGGCTCCTGGAGTCATGACCCGTACCGCACCATGTACAGGACGATCTTCCAATGTGTACCAAACCTAAAAGTGGTTCGCAGCATTTCCTAAATATGACAGCATAGTTACGGCGAAGTGTATTTGTTTATGTTAATATTAGTGTAAATATCGACTTAATTTTTTTTAAAGTCCGATTAGTTTAATTTTTTTCACAGTGTAGTTTGGACCAATGATAAAAAAATAAGCAATTCTCATTGCAATACACTGCATATGAGAGGAGGATGATGGGGGAACTCGAGAAGAGAATAGTCGTGTCTACGAAGCGCACTGCAACATAATAATTTTGGTTCGAATTTCATTTGAGATCATACGAATTTGCTTTGTGTCTGAATAGTTTAGTACGGACAAATGGTGATCATCCAGAACGGCTCACATGGATTCTGCAAAATAGGAGGTGTTTCAAGTACAGAAGAGAGGAAAATGACGAAGCGTTAGTTGGTAAACTCAATTGAGGCTTTTAAACAAAACGTAAATGTTGCGTACAAACTGAACTTTATTATGCAGAGAACAAGGCGGCGGCTAAACTACCGTATTACTGGGTAGTAAAGTAAACCCGATGATTTACCGGGAGAACGACGTTCTCGAAATAACGGAAGTTATTGATGGGAGTTACTAACGCAATTCCCCAACGCATCACCGACGTTGACAAACCAGTTGGGAGCCAATTTCATACCACCGGAGTCGCGAAACCGTTAACTCCAATTCATTATTTCACTGCGGCTTTACGACAAGCTCTTTGGAAAACTGTCAGACTCTCCTAGGGCTACAAGTTGGGCCGAGTGAACTCGTTTTGCAGGTAGTTTTGAAACGACGTACATTACTCATGGAGTAATAGATGATACGAGTCTGGAATAGTGCAGTTATACGTTGATTGTGGGGGAATATAGAACCTGAAACGTCAGGGATCAGATGAAGCAGAGCTTCGTGGAACTGTATTCAGAAGAAAGGGCGATGTGATATTCTGTCATTGCACGCATTAGAGAGGAAATCGGCAGGCGTTTCTGTTTGTGCAAACCAAAACGTCAAAAGTTATTTTCGAGAGAACTGGCTTCAGCAGAGCTCTTTTCTGTCCCTAATACAACCCATTTTGTTCTACTCTGTTTATTAAGACATTTACGAGTACCTAATACGGTACTGGAATCTCTTCAAACTCATTACACGAAAAAAGGGACATTGCAATTGACATTTGATAAATATTTCTTGACACGGCTTTCACTGAGTTGTTTTTACGTCTTTTGGGAACCAATTATTAAGCGATTTTAAATTCGCGGAAATATAATTCTAGCCGGGGTTTTTTGTGAACACTTTTTCCGTTCTAAGAGTGCAAAGGGCGACCAAAGAAATCTCGGCGGTTGAAAACATATTGACGCGTCTTATTTCATTATTCTTGTTTACTCCGAGCACAAAGGGAACTACTCTCCCGAGACTCTTAAAGCGCTCAGCTAATGAGAAGGAATCCTAACGAAGGAGATGGGTATTAATACGGCTCTCGCCCCCTCGTGAATAGTTTTACTTCTGAAGTATACGTTTTCCGACGATTCTCTCCCTTGAAAACAACTCCTAATTCCTACTGAAGATTGACGAAAGTGGTACACCGGTTGAAAACATCAACCCAAGGGCCGACGTTCTAGACCCACTTGCCTTCACCTAAGGCCCGATTAGGAAATTCGACATACAAAGGTGAAATACACTAAGACCTTCCATGTGAATTTGCTCCTCAGTTGAAAGAAAATGGAATTCACATATGGAGTTAACAGTAAAATCGTGAGTATTTCATTTGGTGAGCAGACTCTACATACCTTCCTACTTCATTTAATTCATCCATTGAGCAGGAAGTTTGCGAGCTTCCGAGGGTGGTAGAGAAGGAGGAGGATGGAGAAGAAGCCAGAAGCAGGATGGGAAAGAATGAGGAGAGAGAAATTGAGAAGTATAAGGAGAAGAAGAATTAAGACACACGAAGTAAGAAGCGAAAAATAACAAAATAAAAAGAAATAAAAAATAAGGAAAAGTAGGAGAATAATAATAATAATAATAGTAGGAAGAAGAATTAGAATGAGCACCTGGCCGCTTATTCATTTTTATCAACATACGTTGAAAACAAAAATAATAATAAAACTATAGTTGTAATGAAAAGAAAGAAATAAGCAGTACCCCATTTTCGTATTGTAGTACGTTAGCAAAGAACCAGAATCATATATAAGAAAACGAATATGAAAAAATAAGCAAGAAGGAAAGGGAGAAGTAACGTCCGAAAGAACAAATGAATTAGTAAAAGGAAAAGAAGGAAGAATAAGGTGAAGGGAGAAAGTTATGAGAAAAATGAACAAGATAAAGAAAGAACAATAAAGGGGGGTGGTAACGAAATTATATTTCTTAGAAGTAGGACAAGAAGAAAATGGAGTGTTTTATTCATCCACCAGCGTGCAGACAGGGCCATAATACTCTCTGTCTCATGGGCTCTAGTGAAAATCCCACAAAACGGAGACCAATTGTTGTTAGAAAAATAAAATAAATTGCTCTCAGCGTTGTATAAAAAGCATGCCGTTATTTACAAACAAGAAAGGTAACAACAGCTGTCGAGTGGTTAAAGACGATGAAAAAAAGACCAAAACTGCAAGAAAGAAACTTTGTATGAAAGAATAGAATGGAAAAAAGAAAGAAATGCAGAAGAAAGGAGCAAAAGGATGAAGAAGAATGAGCAAAACAGTGTGAGTATCATGAGGTAAACTAAGAAGAATGGACAATACCAATACAGAAAAAGAAGAACCATAACAACATCAAAAAAGGAAATAGTAGAAGAAGAACAACAACAACGTTGAAAAGGAGAAGGTAGATGAGAAGAAGAAGGAAGAGGAAAACAAAAACATGAAGAAGAGAAATAAAATAAATATATCAATATTAAAGTATCAACAGGTCGATCAAGATGGAGAACGAAGAATTTTAATTAATAAAAACAAGAAGTAAGGAATATCGTATAATAAGTACATTATGTTGGAAGAATAAGACGAAGAACAGAGACGAGAAGTATAACTGAAAGTAAGGGTAGATGGAAAGATGTGAAAGAACGAATGAAAGAAATAAAGGGAGGAATAAAGATAGTAAGAAAAGGAGAAAAACAGAAAGCGAGGGGAAGAAGAGGGAGAAGGAAGAATGCGTGATCATCATGATTGAGATGTTTCGTCTTGAGTAACAAGTTGCCAAGGATTCCAGAATCATCCCTTACACTGACCACCTCGACGTGATGGTGGGGGGTTCCAATGTCGCCCCAATGTGGTAACAGTTTTCATGTGCTGCTACGAGTGAAGATGCACTATTTTACATCTATACGTAACCCTACACTCTGCCACGTTTACAAATATTATTCTTATTATCACCTGTGATGTATTTCATTCAGCAGATCTTGAATGACCGCAAAGGTTTGTATCTGTGTAACCTTTGACGTTGTTTCACGCCCAAGAAGGTTCTGAGTTGTGGGAGATTCGCTACCGACACTGTTGGGTCCATGAAAAAGAGAGAGAAATATATGCACAAATTGGACGAGATATACGACTGTATTGATACACTTGTCTGTCACTTGATTAGAATGTTAGTTCTCTGAGTACAAGATTGACGGATGGGAGTTATGTGGTGAATATACGATTAAGACACAAGGGGGCTCTGAATACGTGAACTGGTTGTGTGGGGAACTAAGTCGAGCTGTGAGGTGCACGAGAGAGGCTCGATGACTGTGAATTAGGAAGTATAATTCGGCGGGCGCCGAACTGACACGAACAAATGAAAATATCAAATGATGACTTTTGACTCTTCCCAAGAACATAAAGCGTCCTTACCTTGTCCAGCGAGGAAGCAAAAAGTACTATAATTCGAGGAATCTGTCTTTTAGCTCTGTGCCGTAATATCTGATTACAGGGGTAATTTGCGATCCGTTAACGAGAAAGACGGCGATGAGAGGAAGCTGAAAGGCATCTCCGCGTTTAAATTGACGAAATGCTCTCAAGGGCTCTTTTGCTAGGGCGAAAGATTCTCGAGCAAAATAATTAGGTTTTTGATTAAGTTCGAACCAAAGCCTGGAGACAACGACGTCAACCCCGTTCGCCGCTCATAAAGTCGGACAATTTATCTTGCCCTTCCAACTCGAGAATGCTTGAAGAGCTTAGGTGCAAAAAAGGCAACGCCGAGTGAGAAAAGTCTGGAGCGGAGCGCGAGGTTCCAGGAAGTTGTTTACCGAAATGGAATTCTGCGGAAGAAAGTGCCACGGCAGGGAGTTCAGTTAATTCATGGCTGCGGGTCTCTTTTATTTTAGGGAATTTCACAACGCGTTATCCTCTCATTTTCGGAAGATGTTTTGAAGAGGTGAACAAGTCGATGTTGAGACCTCTTAAGCTTTGTAATTCAACTCGTCATTCCTTTGTAACGAAACTGTAAGTAACTGAAGAGCGCGTTCCGATGGGGAACTCTCGAGTCCGTTCGTCGAATCTGTCTGTGATGTTTAATGGGGAATGTTCACTTGAGCGCACGCATCGGTCGATTCGTTTCTGAAAAGTACTTTTGTGTTTATCATAACAGCAGATTCTTATCTGCCATCTTATGTCCATCCCTGCCATCTCATCCGGCTGTAGCTGAAGAGCCCCGAACCCTCTAAGGCGCACCGCAGCAGTCTGGTATCATTTGAGCGGAATTTATAAGGTAAAAACTGCGTTAAAATCGTATGATTTCAAAAGTTTTCTTTAAAATTTTGGAATGCGCGTAGTGCGTAAAAGGAATTGCCTTTCTTTCTGAATTTGGTAGAAATTAAATTTATTTATTTCTGGAGGAAACTTCCGACAAGTCTACACTATTAGTTTCCGTCGTTTCGTTTTATTCCTCTAAAGGCTCACTCTTCTTCCACGAATTGACTGAGGACTTGAATACATGTTACTTATGTAAGTTGAATTGTTGTGCCGCTGGATGTACGTGTTACGCATAAAAACTAAATCACCAATCGTACACTTTTTTATACTTTTCAGTTCGATTTTTATGTTTTTTATCGTCTAGTCATTTTGAACTTAGGGTTTGAATTTAAAGAGACCAATTGAGGTTTCACACACGAAATTCTCGATTTAACAGGAAACTGCAGGAAACTTGCAGTTCCTTACTTCAACATCAAGATTCAACTATGATTGAACAGTCTTACGGTGTTTCATGATCGAAATTACGACGATAGATGAAAGTCGTGTATTTCAAGTTTCGCTCTTTACTTCAATTCATTTCCATAAAACGCATGCTCGATCTATTTGCCTACAATGTCAACAGCTCATCCGAATCGTGGTGACGTTGAGCGGAGCATTTTATGAACGCGCAGTTCTTCGTTTGACGACAGGGCTCCTGTACATTGAAGGAGGCAACAAATACTATAAAAAGAACGTACAACGCATTCAGAGGCAGTTTTCGCGGAAAACTGCCATCGCTTCGCCCTAGATTCCGTAAGTACCAGTCCACGCGATATTATTCGCAGCGAAAAGCTGTAAGAGGACTAGGGATACCCGCATTCAAAAGTAGTCGTAAAAGCCTTTCGCGATACGTATTATGTGAAGCGGAGGGAACAATATCCCCCCCGTTCCCCTCGTTTCAAAATGAAAAGAACGTTCAGGTTGGCGACGTTGAACGCTCTCAATAAAAGGTTGAATTCATCTTATTGTACAAATGGATTGATGACAGGTTAGTTCTGCGATGGTGAGGCAGGCTCTCGTCGTAATAGAGGCTCATCGATCAGTCATTTCGTTGAAATTGATTGGTTAAGTGGAGGAGCTTTATATGTCTCTCACTCACGTCCACTCATCTCTTTTTCACGCCCAATTGTTTCATAAAATATGCGGTGGGACGCATCACTTAACTTTTCTCAGTCCCACGTATATTCAGCCATTTTTATGGTTTTAGCCACTGATCCGATGTATTTTTCACTCAGTTTACTTGAAATTGGTTAAACGTACTTTCACGAATTGTGGTAACGCTTAAAGTTCCGAAATTCGGCGAGTTGCTCTTATCTGTGGCACGAACATGATTAAGAAATCTGTGCGCAGAGGATTCATGAGACCGTCGAAACGGTTTTTCCGAGGAGGATTGTGTTTACTGCGTATCGCGCTATTAAGTGAGACAGAGGTGGTTGGAGTTCCCTGGTATTCCTGATATTGCTTCTAACTACGTTATGAGCGTTACCTAGTTATCGCTTTTTTCATCTTACTTTTTTTATTTTTCTGAGGAGCAAAAACATTTATGAAAAAAACAAAACAACAGGCAATACTCGATTTCCGTCAAAATGTTCGATGATTTATTGTGCTGCTCCTATCATGTCCCCACAAATGATAATTTTATAGTCTTCGTGCGCTATTTGGAGAGGTATATACAACAAATTTAATTGAAATCGTTATAATTGTTTTGAGAAAAAAAATTTTGATTTTGGATCACTATGAAACTATAAGTTAGTTTTTGGTGGATTTTGCTCATACTCTCATTCTGGCGTCCCAGTGTAACGTTCGGGCTGAATATCAAGTTTGAGCTAATTTGGTTAAGCTGTTTTTGCACAATCGCGTTCACAGACACACTTTCACAGGTCCTTATCAATATGGCTGTCCCAGAACCCTCGGAGGGAGTTATATCAGCCGACTGTAATGGAGTTGGGAATGGACTATTTTGCTATCTTGCAAGAGGCCATTCGCTCAGCATCCACCAAACCCAGTCCATCGGAGGCACAGCAGGTATTTGGTATTTTGCCATTATTCCGGTGTTGCCCATATAATACCTCGTAAGGGTCTGACCACCTGGGGAATCACGTACCATTTGGGAGGAGTTCTTAATCTGGTTTGCCGTCCTGTTCTAACTATTTACTTGTGTGGCAAGTTTCAAAGAAACTGATTAACTGTGACGACTTTTCTTCGTCGTGAACTTCTTCCCAAACTACGCGAAACAGTTATAGGCTTGCTTAGTAGCAGTCACAGCTTGTACGTTTGTCTGCTCTTCCAACAACCGTCGCTCACTGCCTTAGGAACTACAGCGGAACAGCACGTGGGCACGAGGAGTCTTTGGGAGAAAAGAAGTGGAGCTGCGCATTGAAGTGACATGTCCCGTAAGGAACTGGCCCGTCAAGGGGTCAGGCTCAACCCACTTCCTCCCAAGACGTTCGTGGATGTTGGGAAAACATGCGACACAGATACAATGTTGTGTTGTTTGGAACTGTCTCCTCAAAAAATCGAATCGTTTTTGCCAAAAGAATGTTAAGTTGTTTTGATCACTAACATAACTCATAAACATTTTTCCAAACGATTACATAACTTTCCTTTTCAGGAACGTTAAAATGAGGATGGTAAATCCTAAGAGGATGGGAATGTATCAGCAGTTTTTGTCCAGACCGTTCTCTCGTGGTGTTATAACTCAATGATATTTCTATTGCTTGGTAGGTAACGAAAACCACTGAATATAAACAGGGATGAGGAAAGCCATGTGATACGTCTTACCAGATATGCTGAGGTTGATTTTGTGGAAGCTACCAGATTTTCCAATTGGTTTCATTTTCTTGCCCAAGTGATTTTGCCCATCTCTGTCCAATGCGCAACAGTCGTCTGCGAGTTAATCATCAAGGGTTCATAACCTCAAAAAAACGACCAACAAAAGATGAAAGTAGGTGCCAACAATTGAAATGCGCGCACCCAATGCGCGGAAAAATCAAACATATTCACGTCGTACACTTGCACTCAAACTAGTGTAGTTGTCTACTCTAAGGCCGCTAATTGCTTCAAGAGAGTGATCCTACATGATAATGAGCCACAGTTGGAGAATTGATTGCACTAATTGGCTAATTGACTCCATAACGTGACTTGTAGGGGAGGTCCGCCCGGTATTCGATTCCTCACTTTCGACGCGCCATAGCAACACGCCGACAGAACGGTCTGACGCGAAGCCGTCACAAAAAGACAATGTTCGTATCGTGAGCCCATACTTTTTATTTCAAAAAATGTGCGCGAGCGAAGGTTTATTGAGAAAATAACAGCAGTTTCGATGTATTGGCTCTATTACACATATTGAGTTACTGATCGTGCACGCGAGACCTTGCCAAAAGATCTATGAACGGGAATGTACTACGACGCAGATTACCCCCTCCCGAGTAATTCTCCCAGACACGTAAGGCCTTCAATTAAGTTGAGTATTTCCCAATGATCCTGTTATACTTGGCCTGCTATCTATCAACGCGCTGGAGGTTAGCAGTGCTCACATACATCGGGAGAGAGCTAACACAGAAATCAGCCATGAGATAACAAAGTAAGAAGGGGGGAGCACGAGAGGTGGAGTTGCAGATCAAAAAAAAAGAAACTCGGTGAGTGTGAGAAGGACTGTACTATATGTGCCACGAATTAAATAGAGTTTGTGTACAAAAGGGGACGACTCAGAATAGGCGTGAACTGGCGCGGGAAACTGTATTGGAAGGAGAGTGTGAGCTGTATATGCCGAGAGATGATGGAGGAAATGTGTCTGTGTGAACACTGGGGGACGAGTGTTTTTGGGGAGAGCGGTGTGTGTTGGGGAAAGGAGGTAAATCGAGGGAGGAAAGGACACTGTGGGAAAATACAAAAGGGGAAATCCGTTATCGTTGGAAATAACCGAGCACCTGGGATTTCCATAGGTAAAAAACCCGTCGAGAGTACCTTTAGGCGCGAGTGCGGATACTCAATCCAAAACCCAGACTGATTCGGCTTGCGCCGTGTTCCTCGATAGCGACAAGTTCAGCTCGATAAATAATGTGCTAATGTCATTCTCGGAACATCCCTTACAAGCGATACCAAAGGGAAGAAGAAGGGAACCACAAAACAAGACACTTTGGTCGATACGCCAACATTGACCAGAGCCCCGAATGAACTTCCTCAATCTCTTCTCCCTTATACCGTAGGAGCAGTTGTTTCAGACTCCCCTTCTGGCAAGATACGGCAAAAGAGATGTCCCCAGGAACAGGCGGTAACCGGTAAAAGGCGAACACTCTCGAAGTCCAAGAGGGAGGGATCTGATTCCTTGTCTATTCGTTGTGTGAAAAGGTCTACACACGGCATGACCGCGTAAACTGTTCACAGGCTCATGTGTCTCAGATGTTATTATTTCCAACAACGCTTAATGATTACGCTTAACGTCCCACTGCGGCTGACATTTAGCGTACGTTCTGCAAACCACATCATGAATACTAATACAAACTCTTCTTCGACCTAACCAACATGTCACAGTGGAAACATCTTAAATATTTGTATTTCGATCGCATCAATTCATGTCATTCTCTTATACAGAAAGAGAATGTGTTTATTGCGCGAATATCGTGACGTCAAACCTCCTGGGGAGTTAAGGGACTTGATAACCAGTACAGGACTGTGGTAAACACGGATCTACCGGTTTATTCAAGAGTCATGTAAACGCCTCCAGTTAGTCCTTGTAGCCTTCCTAATTAACTTCAGAGAGAAACCGTTGTCGCCATTTCTCCTCTCTTCACTCTATTACGAGAACGAGGGAACGTTCCCATTTAACTCGACATCGCATACATTTCACCCGCAAAACTGTTAGTATTTGAAGATAAGAAACGTAATTATTTCTCCTAAAAAGCTCACAATTCACATGAAAAACGACCTGAGAAATCTCGGAATGAAATAGATTACTTTGAGAAGTAATTGTGGCAATACGTTTTGCCAGTTGCATCGATTTTCTTGTTGCACTCAGTGCTTAAAACACGGTTTGGTTGAGTTTTCCTACTAAGAAAGCATGTAAGTCCCTTTTCGAAGAAATTAAAGACTTCACACACAAATTAAAACATTTTCTGGTTTAACATTAAAAAAGGGGAGTTCCATAACGCGGTGGAAATAATGAGGTTGCCTCAAAACCCAACCTCAAAAATTCCGAGAAAATCCGAAAGAACCGTGGGAAAAACTAATTGGACTGACTCCAGTTATTGCCTGGTAGCCTCAGTCACTTTGTATAACGGCCAGAGCCTCAGTACTTATCATCAAAAATAAATGAAAAAACTAAATAATTGCGTGACAGTTTGACATCTTGACAGAGATCACACAGTGCTTGGTGAATAATGAACATCAGAGTTCACAAAAAATGAGCAATTCCACATCTCCACAAGACGCTAAGCCAACTATTTATCGGCTCCGAGAGCAATTAGCCCATTCAAATAAATAAAACGGCTAGTGGTCGTTAGTATAGATCAGTCATGTCAAAGATACGGCCCGCGGGCCGCATCAGGCCCCCGGGCCGTATTAATACGGCCCGCGATCGTAATGTGCCGCAGAAAGAAGAAACTTTTAGACTTCACTGGATTCCTCTACGGAAGTTTTAAAATGCGCACACTACAACATTTTAAGTAATTTCAAGGGCAGCGCGTGCCCTGACAAGCGAGAGAGATAGACAGTAACGCGCGTCTCTTAGCAACAATGGAATCTTCCACGCGCTTCGAGTCTAGGCTAGAACCTTCCTTATCGATATTACATTTTATACACAATATTTCAAGAGTTTGGATAACTACCCAGAATTAAAAAAGCATGCAGCACGCATTCTGTGCATGTTTGGTAGCACCTATTTATGCGAGCAGATGTTTTCCGTCATGAAAATAAATAAGAACAATTATCGCACAAGACTTACGAATGAACATCTCCAATCAGTTCTCAAAATAACTACAACGAATATGATACCTGACATCAATGAGCTTGTCAAAAACAAGAGAAGTCAGGTATCTGGATCCTCGAGCTCAAAATAATTACCCTCTTTTATAACTTTGATGATTTTTAACCACCGTATATTTATATTATATACTATGTAATTAAATAAATAAAATGTTATCGTAATTCAGCACATTTTTTAATTTGAATACCCTCTGCAAAATTGAGTTTGACACCTCTGGTATAGATCTTTCACAGTACTCCACTCACAGGAACGAATAAACTTACAAACAGAAAAACAAGACAAAAATAATAAACATTTAATAAAAAACCTTAAACTCGGAATACTGTCATCTACCCTTTGAAGAGCTCAGCGAATGAGACGAAAAAGAATATGCTGGAATGCGTAGTGGATATTGTAGTAGCACAACAAGTAAAATTCACATTGATATCACTTGCTCGGTACAACTTGCACGAAATTGTTAACAAATTGCGTTTTGTGTGGTAGGTTAGGTACACCATGCCATTCGTGTGATTAGGACTTATCCTATTCAATCCAACGTCAAGATATCAAGAATATATAATTGGGTATATTAGCAATATGAAAAAACGGTGGTGTTTGTAGAGCACTTCCGAGATCCATCTCATTAGATTCAGCTTCGAAAAGCACTAGTAAACGCTACGAAACATGACCACTACACCAGAATGACGTTTAGGCGCCGCAAGGCAATTGGCAGGATGAGACGAGTCTAACTGGTGGGTGGGAGGCCAAGCGGGGCCAGGGAGAAAGTATAACTCTCGCTACATCTAGTTTCTTCAACTACTAGAATTTACCTATGTGTAATTTAACTGTTGCCCACCTAAACGCAGTTCTAGACTTTTGAGACTCATACTATTCAGCTCAGCATCAAAAAATACCGAGGAAACGATACCGAACCACGACATAAGTGCAATAAAACTGTCAAAATTTCGTTTTTAGGTAGTTTTTGAAACCATTTTTTGCCCATACCGACCATTGGTTTCGTTATATTAGATTGACAGCAGGCGGACACAACTAGAAACTGAATTTATGAGCAAAATGATTTTTTAGACCCCGTTACAGGCAACATATGGTCCAGAGAGTGGAACCCCTGAAATGGATGCCCTGAAAGGTAATGTCAAATTTTCCTGGGCGGCGGGTGGGGGTGGGGGTTGTTAACAAATTCTCCTGACCGAAAACATAAGGGTGTTAAGGTGTACAGAATTGAAAAGTTTCGTATTTCCCAGTAACACCTAACACATTGGGCTATGGAATACATACCAATAAATTAAATGTGAAAAAAATGAAAGAAAGGGAAGGTGAATGAGAGAAGAACAATAAAGAAAGTAATTCGAAATTGAAAGGATAAAGATGTTTGTATTAAAATAAAGAGTTCTCTCAAAGAAATATATTCACAAGGAAAGCTCGAGCGAAGAAATAAATAAATGAATTTATTTTTCGTTGGGGCCCTTGATGAGGTGATGAGTTGTGGATGAAAAATACGGTGAGGCGTGAGGTGCAGAAGAAAATTGGAATGATCTTACCACTGGAAAGTAGTTGGAAGCAACAGATGGTGATAGAGGGGAAAAATGGTGGTGTCGCGTGGAAAAGGTTTAATGGATCGCGTTGCGTAGAATTGGATCGAATGTAGGTAAACTGCAAGAGTTGTAGAACAGCACTGGTCGCACTAGCAGCTAAGCAGGCGTAGGAAAGTCGATAGGGTGATGCCTGTTTCAGTGTGTCTTGATAGGTATTGGGTGGATAATGTTGTCAAGGCCATAATTGTTTGCTGCTCCTTTCTGTTGTGAGCTGGCGGAGCAGAGGGGCCGGCAATAAGAAGAGCGCAGAGTTGGATGTACCTCAGGTTGGGAAAATTCCGCCCCAATGTTAACCAAGGGTGTTATTCAGAATGAATAATAAGCCAAACATGTGAGTTTTAAAAAAACCTATCTCTGGTTTATTACTCTATGCGGAGAGAGAAGCTTGTATAATCCTCCGTACTTGCAGGAAAAATGAGTGGAAAGAAGAGAGAGAGAGAGAGAGAGAGAGAGAGAGAGAGAGAGAGAGAGAGAGAGAGAGAGAGAGAGAGAGAGAGAGAGAGAGAGAGAGAGAGAGAGAGAGAGAGAGAGAGAGAGAGAGAGAGAGAGAGAGAGAGAGAGAGAGAGAGAGAGAGAGAGTTCAATATCACAAGCCTTACTTCGACTGTGAGCTTTGTTTTCAAACTAAATGTACGTTTTGAGCTCAGTGACTTGAAGGAAACAGAACGAATAAAAACAAAGCAGTTGTGAACTCGAAGCGAACTCTATTGAGTGTAAGGATGAGGCGTTTCCTGAATGATTGGGTCTTCCCAAAACTCAAAAATGGTCGTTATTTCGACATCACCTTCTATTCAATTCTTCGTGTATAACGACCCCTAACCCCTTTCCATCAGGTTGTCTCCCCTTTAGATATACTCCCTCCAATGAACCTCTCCCAAAGGCCCAGAAAAGAAGGAAAACTCAGTCTTTGAGGCGGCTTTGAGCCAAAAGCTAAACGGATGTCGATTTTCATATGGGACTGCTCAAGTTTCAATGCAAATAATTATTAAAAATTCACGCTTTTTGGACAATTCATTATCCATTCCATTCCCGGGTCAATTTTCATGATTCATGAAAATCCCCCTCAACCAAAATTAACGAAATGACGAAGTCACGTCGGGATTTAAGTATCGATCGATAGTCCATTGACTTTGTTATCAGTGATAGCAGCAATTTCGTTAATTGGAAGCTTTTTTAATTCCAATAAGCCATGAAACAAAGGTTCATTATTCATCCCACTGTCGCTGTAATCCCGTAAGCGAACTCAATATATACGTAATGATAAGAGGGATAACAAATATAGAGAAAAAACAAACACAGAGGTAGAAATCATTCGTGGAATTGGAAGCGAAAAACTGGTCCTGGCTCTAGAATTAATTTGCAATTAAACCGCTACGGATAATGTGAATATTTGTTTGTGTGACGCTCAGTACTATCCAGCGGTGATTGTGACTGTAATTCCATCTCACCGATCTGAATACACGGTAGAGTGCCTGTGAACTCTTCCCAATTGAAAATCAATTATTGAGAAACACTGTTTTCTGATAAAAGAATATTGAATGTCGGGCTTTTGAATTACTTATTACCTACAATATTTTGAAACACAACAACACCCTAATGCCCACGGACAAACATACACTCACTGGTTTTTCACGAATTAAATTATAAGATGATGGGGGACTGATTTTGTTGAAACACGATGAGCGGTGTGAACGTAAGTCGGTTACAGTCAGCACTCACGGCTCACATAAATGTATAGACATTGGGGAGTTACAAAACAAATGGAAATAAAGTTAAGTAAATATAATAATGAGAAATAATATAACTAAAACGAAGGGTTATAAACTGAAAAGGACGCTCTGGTTGTAAAATAAAAATAAATCTTAAGGCTTAGACAAAGGAAAATATACAGAATGAGTACCCAAACCTGGGCAACACATAATTTGACGTGCACTTTCCTAAAATAAGTCCGACTCCGGGATACTATGAAAACAATTCAAAAAGGAGTAGCCATATGTCGCGGTACTTTTCCCAAAATATCGACTAGGCAACAACAATAATACGAAACAACTGATCTCCACGACTTGTTTTGTCAGACGGTCGATTTTGATCCGCCCCTTAGGTGTACAAAACAAGCCGTGATTGGGAGTTCGCATAGAGATCAAGAGAGAGAGAGAGATCAAGAGAGAGAGAGAGAGAGAGAGAGATTGATGTTTCGCTCGTTTCATTGACGCCAATAACTAAACAGATTATTTTTCCAGTCTCAGTCTTGACTTGTAACCAGCCCCTATGAATTCAACAAGGGTCGTATTATAATGTGCTTTAGCTTCATTGGGAGAGGTCCAAAAATGTCGAAGGCTCGAAATCGAGAGGCTAGTCCGTAGAAACTAGAATTGAGGCAACAAAGTCATTGAAAAACTGACCCACTCGACCAAAGTAATACAAAATAACTTGTACGTGTAAAAACGCGTACATAGCACAAACAGGACGAAAAATACAGACCGCATATTCACAACACATTAAATCTCTTAGTGGAAAAAACGACACTAGTTCTGCCAACAACGTCAAGAAAACTGAACATGCCAGCCTGTACCAAACACAGGACACACCTTACTACATAAACCATACGTAGGACGAAAACTGAACATATTAGAAAACATGGAAATCTATAAACAAACAAAAATTGAACGGACAGATCATAAGTGAAGAAATCAACACAAGATGCGACACCATATTTGCCCCATTCAAAATAATACACAAACGGAAACAACCAACTGACAGATTTACCGACAATTCTATACAAAAAAGACTTGGAATCAACAACCAACGTACTATTTAGGACATACAAAACCGCATTTACACTCCTTTTGTTGAAATATCTTAAGGTTCGTGTGAAGTTGGCAGAGTCCAAGGGTCACATGCTCGCCCAGAAGGAAAAGGAGGCTCACCAACAAACCCCCCTTGCCCTGCGTTGACCGAGGAACTTATCACGCATCCTTATGTCCGAACTACCTGCTTCGACCAAGGGTCTGTGATTGCGCTTGATCGTGGACAAACTTGGGACCAGTTGCGATTTACTGCCATTTCCGAGCAGTCCGAGACATTCTCCCAATTCTCCTTTTTTTTCGAGTTTTTTTTGGTGGCCTCTGCTGTTCGCGAGTATTCTAACCGCTAGTTTCGACGTTCGTTTACAAGGTCCATTCTGACATCTGTTTGGATTCCAAGTCAGTCCGATCCATTTTTACCGCACGATCTGCTACAACTTTTCAGCAACCATCCCGTTCAACCGCCAAATAAACATTACGTTCCGTGTTCTAGTTTTTATAAAGTAAATTATTTATTGTTAACCGTTTTCCCATAATTTATTCGCATTACCCCATACTACGTACAGTCCACACATTTTTGTAACTTGTGGGGTTAATATTCAGACGCTCAAATTTGGAGCATTATTCTACATTTCCCCACGTGAACACCTTTCCTTTCACTTCCAACGGATTTCCCAGGAGACGTATGACCAGGCTCTCTCCCCCTTCTAAGCACTCGGCCAGAGTATCTCACCCAGAGAAAACAGACCCACCAAACAGGTACGTCAACTTTAGCTAACCCCATTATGGAGGCAAAATCAGTCATAGTTAAAAGATTCAAAATATGTACACAACGAAATCAAGAGGTAAAACGTGTCACTGATTTACTGTTTATTGACACACCTTCCCAATTTCTCTTGGTTCGTTAATAATTTTGAATAGACGGCGACTGTACTTCTAGACGAGCTAACAGCAACGCATTTTGCATCCGAGATCTGAGAGATTTAATTAAATATTTGGTGCGACACATCAGGCCCACGGGCATTCAGCGATTTTCATAACTCTGGCAACTCACAAAATATGTTATTAAATCAGCTCAACGTAAAAACTGGCGGCGGATTTTATTGGGTTGCCAGGCCATCAATTTAGTCATCGTTGCCAAAGTGATTTGTGAGACTGTCAACTTGTGGAAATGATTTCGTTTACCGTAAGACTTTTGGCTACAAACTATTGTAAATGGCAGTAAGTGTAACGACCTGAGACCTTAAGAGTTCCTTCTGATTATCTCATGAGCATGATGAAACTCATAAATTGTACATTGGATCCACCCTCATTCTTTTGATGATATGGGCGGCATTTATTTGTGAAAAACTTTCCCAAAATCGATTTCATTAGAAAATGCTGATCAGTCTTAGTGTGCACTGCTCTTGTCGTCCTACAAATTTATGGTACTTAGGGACTAACTTTTTAGTAGCGATGTAGGGTCGTTCTTGACTTTAGTAAATACCAAGTATTCTTTTTATGAAAAACTGCTTCGATGATTTTCATCAAATTTTATATATGAACAATTTCAAAAACCAAAAAAGTTAATTCTGGTGTCGATTCTTGAGAGTCAATAAGGTTAAAATGGAAATCTTCTCTAAGCCAACGTTTCGCTCAATTTATTAAGCATCGTCAGGGCTATAGGATATCACGGTAGGCATTTGAGTTACAACCAATTCTAAGGAACTATTAAAGACAAATTGGATTGAATTATTGTAGAAAAACATACCTCAGGGAACTGCTAATGGTTGCTTAAAATAATGCCATTCAATGAAACGCACACCTTAATAGTAAACAACAAATTGGACTAGTGTGGAAGGTTTTAACGAGGTTATTCGAGAAGAGAACACATGGTGACGAGATAAAACAAACTTATAATATGAAAAACTATGAAATTATTCTTATTTCCTTGAAAGCCATGTACATGAAATGTAATTGTTTATCAGGTTTAAATAAATTTTGCTAAGATTGGCTGAGTCAGTCCTTTTAATTGAGCAAAACGTCAGCCAACGGAAGCTTTTCATTTTATCATGACTCACAAGCGAGCTAATGTTTTAGGTTATTTGTTCATACGTAAAATTTGATGAAAATCATTGAAGCAGTTTTTCAGAAAAATAATATTTGGTGTTTTGATCACTGTTTTAATCACACAACACTGTGATTAGTTTCAAACCGATTCTGGGCGTATTCTTATTTGGTCGTGCTAAGTATGAAATTTGAGCCGATTTGGTGTTCGCTTCTCATCTCTAACGCCTTCGCTGACGATTTTCTCAAATGGTGTTTTTTTGGACTGAGTAGCCTTCGACATGAACGGAACTTTCCTCTCCAGTAACTGAGGCTAAGGAAAGTGAAAAGCAGGCTTATCGCGCTAAATCGTTCGAGAGTAAGAATTTGAACCCGGTCGACTCCCGAGGCTGAAATGAACTACTCTTTCGGCCTATGATGACAATCGAATGTTTGTAAACCCCTCTTTCGACCATTTTTCGTCTCGGGATCTTCTGGTTTCGTCCCGGCTACGCGATATTTGTACCCACTCGATCGAAAGTCTGGAGAGTCACCTTCCTCTTCAATCCGAGTACTCAACAAGGGTGGATTAACCCGCTCCACTGGTCGCTCCGACTACCTCTTCTCTCTCAGTGCGCCCCTGCACGGGGGGGGGGTTCCGCCCTTTCGAATTCCTTACAAACGACTTTCCTCCAAACACGAAATAAGAAACTAAGTTACGTGGAATGTAAGTGAATCGCATTTCGGACGTCGGGTCGAGGGTCGGAAAAGGCTCGGGAAATTCCTGAGCAGCCCCCACGATTTAACGCTACACCTTCTCGAGAATACGAAAGGTGGGAGATGTATCTTGAGCTCTTCCTAATTAATGTACGGAGACGATAATGAGAGCTACTCGTCACTTAATGAGAAACCGAAGGAGCACGTAACGGGAACCATTTGCAATTCGTGAGACAAAATAACGGCGCTACTCGTGCCGTGAAATCGTCATTCTAGAAATAACATTATCACCTTACAATATTCATATAAGTAACTTTAGAATACAACATGCATGCGATGGAATGATGTTTCTGGTCACCAACACTACTATCTACTGAAATGTGATGGGATGATCCACAGAAACTGCATCTTATTGTTCATTTTATTTCACGTACTCAAACTACACTTAGGTGTCGCCATTAGCTGCTCAGTAAACGCCTCACGGTCTTCTTTTAAACTAATGAAAGGAAAGGGGGAGTGCCAGGCGAAGGGCTCCTCACCTTCAGGTAGCAGTCGTCAACGTTCTGTCCTTCTGTTACATGCGTAATTGTCAATGCTCTCGTATTTATTTTCCTTATCTGCTGTTGTTCAGTTTTGAAACCTACTGCTGTTTAATGCCGTCGAGGGGAGAGAAAGCTTAGTTTGAGTTTCCTAAATAGTTGTACCCCAAACGTTGTAATTAAAACTAGTTTCGTTCAGAATACGTGTGCTCTAAGCGCCTGACCATGCCTTCAGATTACGAAGAAGGAGAAATACCGAATGTGAACGTGCAAAACATAACATGTACAACACTATAGAACAAACTCTCAAACAGCTCTGTTGTTTTCCATGAAGTCAGTCAAAGTTTGGTACGAAACCCTACAATTTAAGTTGCACAAATCTCTACCGGCCTAATTTTTCATATTTAACAAGCCACTCAAACTACAAGATCTGTTCGGCAGGCTGAATTGGCTGTGTATTTGACCTCCAAAATGTCCGCACTAGCCCTAATGGAAAGTCATTGTTTCCCCAAACACCTCACGCCTTATTTGTTACCTATGGAAAGTCCACCTCTTCAGTTATTTCCAATCGACAACGGATTTCCCCTGTCTTGGACTTTCTCATCGATCTTTTCCCACCCCTCAATTTTAGATTCCTCTCGACAACAGACAGCTCCTCCCAAACTCATTCACTGATGAGTTCTCATGAAAGTCAATCGTCCCCCGTTTCTCCCAATACTCTCATCCTTCAGCTCTCATGATACAGTCATCTCCCAGTTCTCCCAATGATTCGTCTCTCAGCTCCCGCTACTCACAACTCAACTCTTTCTCTGCCTCTCTTCCTCCACTTATTATCCCACACACAACCATTTTCACATGTATTAAGAGTCCCTTGTGAGCGTTTATGTGCTCACTCAATTGGATATCGCTATTCGGTCAAGTGTAATTCAGTCCTCACTTACGCTGACCACGTTAATTTATTTCCAAGTTTCAAGCTCCCCCATTCGTGCGCCCAATAATGCCTATCACCCACCTAAACCAATCAGTGAAGGCGTACCTCAGGGAAGCATACTCGACTCACTCTTGTAGCTGCTCCACACCAGTGACCTATCAGAAACTGATGAAAATACCACTGCTACCTTGCTACAGCACTGGCCATAGGAAATGCTATTCTAACTTCTATCAGTAAGCTTGATTGATCCTAGCTCCAAGACTAACGATCGACAGCCAAAGGGTAATTTAAATTGAATCTGGCAAAGTTGGTGGTTTTTTCTAATCTGAAAATCGACTGCCTGACATGAACCACGAAAGAGCCATTAAAAAACCTTTGTCGAAAGGAAGAAAACAGAACTAACTCTCAAATTAACAAAAATATAACTGGGTAGGCGGTCATAACGGTCTCCATAAAACAAATTCACTCCTTGCAACCAATTCGAAAAGGTAGTATGGACTGTAGAATGTGTGGGCTCCGCGGCAAGCAATCGGGAGATCACCCAGCGCTTTCATAACCATATCAAATGCCTCTTGGTACACTTGAGGTCAAAGCTATCGATGAGATCTGGAATTCAATTTTAATCACCCATTTAGAAGGAATGAGAGCACATGTCTACGATTGCTTGAACCGAGTTATCTAAATGAACCAAGAAAAAAAGTGCATACTCCGTCTGAAGTCTAGCTTTTAGTCTATTTGATAGGACAAGGGATGAGAACAGTATTAGAATTGGGGAACGCCAATAAAGAGGGGAAATAAATCATCTTTTGTGGATAATTTAATTGAGATGGTGAATGGGGTTGTGCTTGAATGAACAACCACCAGATGGAGCTCACGCTTGTCGTTTTATTTGTGCCTTATTTGTCCTCCAGGTATATTTGATTATATCAACCTTTCTGTCCTCTGATTGGTTTCTATCAGTTAGCTTCACATAATAAAAAAAACGCTGCACATTATTATACAACGATTTATGATTCTCACACCTCCGATACCCTTCCCATTCGATTCAGCATCGAAAAAGACAAGTAAACCATACGAAACATACCCTGACTACGACAAAACAACGAAAATTACATATTCCAGGCGTCTGTTGGCAATGGGCACGACATGGGGATATGAGCTGATGGGTAGTTTGAGTGAGACCTGAGGGAGTCCAAACGATGAAACGATTACTTTTGCTGTATTGTGCCGCGAGTTCTTTCAATTAGTTGACTTTGGCTTACTATAATTACTGGTATTTCTCTGCATTTGGTCTAGATGCAGTCGTAAATCCCTGAGACTCATTCCATTTGACCCAGCATCCAAAAATATCTACAAAACTATACCAAATACTGCGTAATTACGATAAAACTGCCAAAGTTGCGTTTTTTTTTATTTTTTAAACTATGTGCTAGGTCCGATTGAACTGCCGAGCAGGCAGGCACTACCGAGAACCAAATCGATTTTTTTCGCAAAAGCCACTTAAGCCCATCCATGTTATAGACATAAAACGACTTACATCGTTGATTTGTAATCCTGATGGCTTGAAACGTAAAGTATCAAATTTTGAGGAGGGCTTGTACAAAAATTTTCTTAACCGAAAGCATAGGTGTACTATTCACAATGAACCAAAGTGTGAGACAAAGTCAGTTGAGGAATCGCCAACTATGAAGGAGATCGATTCGCCAAAATCACCGATACCAGTGAATATGATGAACAAAGAACTAACAGAACCTAAACAAGACACAATTTCAGAATTATAGGTTCACTATTTGGACAGTATGCAGTGAAGAAGATCTTACATAGGCTCACACTTAA
Source organism: Pachypeltis micranthus (assembly GCA_020466155.1). Taxonomy (NCBI): domain Eukaryota; kingdom Metazoa; phylum Arthropoda; class Insecta; order Hemiptera; family Miridae; genus Pachypeltis; species Pachypeltis micranthus. The sequence continues at coordinate 34,401,199 of CM035773.1, forward strand.
CACTGCGGCGAAACGCTTCTTGATAGTGTTCACTGAGAGTCTACAAGTTGTGTGAGGGAATACTACAAAATACAAGTTTGAATGGAATGGAATGGAGAAATACACGGAGGAGACCGGTAGTTTCTTGCACCCTTTTCCAGTAGCTCAAGCCAACTCACATAATCTCCAGGGAGATGGGAAATGAGCTCCAATTGGTCACAGCTTCAGTCATAGTTCACTCGGCTATGACTAGTGCCCTGTTATCGTCTCTTCTGAGAAGGATCAGTCTCTCTTTTAAATGTATGAGATCTCCACTTTCAGTTTTTTAGTGGCACTGATGATGGTCTATTCGCCGACACTGGTACGAGTGTATTCTTAACGAAAGTATGCCTTAGATCATTCAGTTTTTTGATCACATTTGATGATGACTCCACGGTATCTCCACGAATGATTTAAATCGTAGACGTAGGTTTTGAAACAAATTCTTTTATTTTCGCCATTCATTGGGTGGTTTCAACCAATCTGTTATGATTCATGAACGTACCACGGTGTCTCCTAAGAGCGATGGCAACCCAGCACATCTCCCCATTCACCCTTTCCTGGGTTCCTTTGAGGTGTAGTCTGTTTCGCTCATAACACTTACCACCAAGGAACTTTTATTGCGTATTTTCTGTATGAGGCCAACTGCAACCACTTCACCGTAGACATCCCGTTGCTTCGTGTTCAGGGCTTGCTCTGTGACAGATAAGATTCGTGTTAATGCGGACTGTATACTTTAGACCCAAGTCGAACTCGGGATGCCACGAAAGATCGTCTGCTCAGCTGTCGAAAAGGGAAGAAAAAGTAGGAAAGGAAGAGAAGAGAATAGGAGAAAAGGAAGATCCCGCATATACGAAATGCATGAAAGACGTGAAATACTAAATAACGAAAAACCGACTTTTAACCTGGCAGGGCTGAAAACTGTTAATTCGAAATGCGCGTGTGCAAGACTTAGAGAAAGTACAGGTTACCGCTTCGTCAGGTTACATCGCACGAGAAATCGACGGCCCCCCACAGGACATGCAGACTCTATTGACCTTGCCAGGAACAACATCGAAGGAAATGTCCTCATGCATTGCAGCCCTGTACCCACCTAGTCTGATAATGCCAGAACGGCGCAAAAAACTAGTTTGATAGGGACCAATCCTTTTGCTTTCAAGTAGTACTTGTCTGACAAAGTTTTGCGTATAGATTCACGATCAACGTCAACCTGAAATTCTTCGGCAAACGATTTGTGGTGTGCTGGTACCAGCGAGCGCAAGGGACTTCCATATAGGAGCCGTGAAGATCGCCATCCTGTGGGGGTATTTCGGATAAACAGTAGTCCAGCTGCATAGGCTTCTTCGTTGAGACGACCATTTATCAGGCATTTCAAGATTAGAGCCTTCATCAATTCAACTCCACCTTCTGCATGGACACTGTTTAGGGGGAAATATGGAGAGGATGATGACAGGGTTGAGCAGTTTCGTGAGAACAGTGATGGCAGATCTCAGATCTCTCTTGGCATCTTCATCCAAATTGGCGTACGATCGGCCATCCTGGCAGTCTCTCAACATACACCATAAAGTGTTTTCCCCCAGTAGAGAACAAGGGTTGGCTACTTTTGAAGACGTGGTCTGTTCTCCTGGCTTTGATCGCAAGCATCCCTCGGTACGGCCAATAAACTGTCTGTCGAGCTCGTCGTTTTGTTTTCTCTATTCCTCGATGGAGCGTATGAAGTTGGTGTAACTACAAGCTGGGAGCCTTTTAATCCAAGTCAACAAGTTATTTCTGCAAGATGTAAAACTATCTTCTTCTATGGGGCGTGATATTCGTCATCACATTCATCCAGTTCTGTAATTTTTTCCGATGATGGATTTCTTTCTATGTTAACAAAATGTGACGTGCGAAGCATTGTTCAGATTCTACCCCTTTCCTAATTCGTAAACATATCGCGTCCGAAATCAGTACTGCTGCAAACCCATTGAGAGAAGTCATAAGCTCCAAAAACGAGTATGTGTGAGGTCGACTGCATACAAATGCTTTTGAGAAAGTCAAAGCAATGTTGACAAAACCTCCCGTTTCAACTCACTTCGAATTATCCCGCAATACTCTCCGCGTCGATGCATCACGAATAAATGGGCTTCTAAACGCGATCGCAACCCAACACACAATCACCCAATTCATTAATGTTATCCTAACAATACCTCAAACTGTCTACTGACCGTGAATCTCCTAAGAATATGTTACACGCTTTGTAATCGTTCCTCCAACCCGCCGTTTAGCGGATATATACACAAAAATACGTAAGAAAATGGTTTTCCGAACGGTTCTTACAATTTTTGTCTATGGGCATTTATGTGACGATACAGCACCTGCACATACGGGATGCCGCCTAATTTACGAAGGAACGGGAAATAAATAATTCTGAATTGAACTTTTAATGAAAACTGCAAATCGCTCAAACTTGAAATATGTCATCATTTCCGAGGCGGTTTGGCGGATTTCGTTCAATTGTCAGTATATTCGACTTTGAACTGGGATCCACCGACAGGTCCGCTCAACGGTTGTTTTTCAGTAACTGAGCTCAACCAATTTCTCAAGTCGAATTTAGCTCGTATTTCGGGCACCGGCTCTTTTATCTCTTCGTCGGTGTCTTGTTCGTAGAGGAAGAATATATAGCGGTGCTTCCCTGTCCCTTTAGGCGGCGAAGGGCCTCTGTAACCTGAAACGAAGAGAAAGCAGTTAATTTTGAGCGGAAGAACGACGTCGTTTATTCAACGAGTTCTCTGTAGTACTAATAGGTGGAAAAGCAGTAGGTCAACGCGGTATCACACTGGCACGAGGTGGAACGAACGGAAGCGGAGAGGGGCTCAATGAATTCACATTAAAGAATTGAATCAAGAAAAAATACCATAGGTGTTATCTGTTGTCACAACTTCCTGAGTTACGACTTCTCTAAAACCTACAGTCAGTTTTCGAACGATTTCACCTCATTTTGGCATCTCATGGTGATCTTCAGGCTAAATATCTGATTCGGTTCAGTTCTTATCTTCCAATGGCGCCGACACTTTTTTTTTTAGTAGGAGAATGTAAAGTAAGATTAAAAAAGTTGCGTAGTTGGCAGAAAAATTAAATATCTGGCGAGCAGTAATGCACAACTTTCCGCAACCCCCGTGAATTCGACGATCTGCTGTATATACGAGCGCTGAATCGTCGTTCAACGCATTTCTACGGAAACATTTATGGAGAAAAAAATGTAGGTACTAGTCATTTGGGATTACCCGTTAAGTTTGCTCGAAATCGTTAAAGCTGTTTTTGGGAAAATTTGAAACACGATAATTATTATTTGAGAAATCTCGTTTTCCAGATCATCATGGTTATATTTCCGTTCAACGAATAGATACAGAAATAATTGCTGAGGACAGAATATGGGTATAACATTGGTTGCTAGCAGACAATCCGTAAGATTGACCAAATCCAGTGAAGCAATTACTCTGGAAAACATAAAAATATTTTTTAAAACTTAATCTCTGTCCTACGGACTGTCGGAGGAACATTTATTGAAGTATCAACTATTTGAAAACATCCTAAGAGTTTGTTAAAAAGTGGTGAAGCCGTTTTGCCAAAAAGTGAGAAAAAACTATTTTTGGTTCATAGGCCTAGATCTCCCACGACCGAATTTTCATATACCGAGATATTTATGGGGAAGATCATTTGGGTGCTACTAGTAGAATATAATTGAAACGCTTAATCAAAATCTCTTTAGTTTTTGGTACATTTTGGTCCTCCAGCTCTCTTTCCTACCGATATAAACCGCTCATAACCTGATTTTAGCGTCTTAAAAAAATCATGAACAAAACAAAAAAAAAGAACCCACTCAGTGACTCCGGCAAGATTAACAATACTTTTCTTTCCCTTTAACATGATTACAATACTTTCATTTCCCTCTGGGAAGAGAAAAGTAAAAATCAGAGCTTTTTCCGAACCTTTGCGTTTTCGTGTCTCCTGACGTAGAAACGGTTTGTGTGTGCGTAATACGCACTGCGTATATTCACGTTTAGGCTAAGATAATTCATTCAAAAATTCATATTCACCCAGTAATCGCTAAAATTCAAGTTTTGGACACTCGAGAGGTTGAGCTTCCGAATGTAGTTGATGAATAAAAAGGAACTCAATGAGCGTGACTGTATTACACTTTAAATGAATAGCGCGTTAGTGAGTACAGCGGGACTCAGAATACAAGTGAACTGGTTGCGCGGGGGACTAGAGCAGAGAGAGAGAGGGAGAGAGAGAGAGAGAGAGAGAGAGAGAGAGAGAGAGAGAGAGAGCAGAGAGAGAGAGGGAGATAGTGAGTTGAGCTGTGACTAGCCCAAGAGTTGATAGAGTAAAAATTGGGAAATCCTCATTGGAGATTTTCTCTCGAATGTTCCGGGATGGCCACTTTCTAATCATTCAATGCAACGGAACTCCGATAATTCGGCACTGTTGACCGGGTATGCCGAGAGAAGAATACATTGGAGGAATATAATTGTCCTCGTGAATAACGTTTTTAGAAAAAAACACTTTATTACATTTAACACAAGGAAACAGAGTGCCGGGAAAGTACACGGCACGGACGTCGTTAACCTGGAGCTGAAGGCAAGTCCGACTGAATCTCGGCCGAAGGTGAGGTCTTTTATACTGATAAGATCATTTATACTGAGTCAGCAGTTCGAGAGAAAAGGGGCTGATGCGTCAGGGGGTGTCTTGGGGCACGCCTGAGCGGATTGACGTCAGCCCACCCCTCTCACCACACCAGGTGTACTGACGGCATACCCTCCACCTCAACCACGACATGTGAAGTGACCTCATACCCCTATTTAAAAATTAGCCGTTGTGATACCATACCCCTTCCTATCAATCAGCCAAACCTACACAGTATACGTGTACATGCCACATAAATTCCAAGTAGACGTGGGGCCTCAAAACATTACTTCGAGAATATATTTAAATGGTGTTTTCGTATCGCATTTCTCACCGTTGTGAAGTACAAAATTGACGATGATTTCTGCAGAATTCCGTAGAAACGAGTTTTTGGGCATTTAATAAAAATGTTCTTGATCAGTCACGTTTCTCTAAAAATTACATCGCGACCTTCATCAAATTTACGGTTTTTTTTCGTATCACTTTTATGTTTCAATTAGTTCCTAAATATTCGCAGCTGTCTACGTATTAGGTTAGCTCAGGCAAAACGTGTAAAGTCTAGGATCAAAACATAAATACAACCCGCGTTAATGGAGGAGCCCTGTTTAAAATATCTGGAGCGTTGTAACACACAACTTTCCTTAGCTCCACGTCAATTCACTTTGTACACGGCTTTTTCTACTAAATCAATTCATTTATCACTCAGTTCATTTGAACTGGGCCATACAACACTTCACGGCGGCAGGAACCGGTGGCGCTTACAGTTATGGAGTTTATTATGCTGCTCGTACTCATTCCCGGACCGTTCTTGAGCAATAAGTACACAGCAAATTAATGAGGCTGTAAACCCTCATCCTCCGTATTTTCTTTTGAAGAGGATAGTAATCACTTTTGCAGAGTTATTGGATAAAAACGTTTAAACCTGGAAGTAAGCGAAACGGCGGTCGTGGAAATTCCGGAATTTCTTGAGTGACCCCCATATATTTTATGAGTATTTTTAAACTCTCACCCTATTGGTATTGGATCGGACTACTGCAACCATATTTTTTCACATTCTAGTAACATTTCAGCGGAGTTTACAAAGAAAAACCCGAGTTAAAACCGATGTTCGTCGAAAATTGTGATAATTTATTGTGCTGCTCTCGTCATTTTATCACTAATGGGAATTTCATAGTATAATTGTCTTATCACGAGATATCAAAAAAATGTAATCAAAAACGTTACAGCCATTTTTGAGAAAAAAAAATTTGATGTTTTGATCACTATGATAACTACAGTTAACTTTCGGTAGATTTTGCTAATACCCTTATTTTGGCGTTCCATGGTAACCCGCCGGCTAGATATCAAGTTTGAGCTGATTTGGTACGGTAGTTCTCTCTAAAAATCGTTCACAGACACACAGACCGTTTTCTCGAATAGTGTTTTTCAGACTCAGGAGGGTCTGAAACGTAAAGATCTGAAGAAAACTCAAAAAGTTTTTTTTTAGCCGGTTACAAAACTTTCCTTTCTACTTTGTAGAGCCAACGACAGTAAAAGGATATGCTTGGGATTTACCAGCATTTTGTAATCCAATCGTCCTTCCCGTCACGCATACACCCATCAACGTAAAACACGTCTTTACACCTGAGAGTCACAATGCAAATTGAAGTACGAAATACATAAAGTCGCTACCCTAACTTGAGTATTTTGACCGTTAAACCACAGTTTTCCACCGATCGTCGCTTACGTACAACACATTCTGCTTCTCATTTTTAAAAACAGCTCACAGTACAACCTCAAAATATATTCCTCACGGTTTTTGGATAACTTTGAGCCGTTGGGGGTCTGTGTCTTATCCCACTCACGAGTTGAAATTAGGCTGAACATGTCGGTTGTTCAACACAATCGTATTGAATGACAAATTCTGACCGTGCCAGGGGAATCGATGAGTCGAGGAAGTTGGAAATAGGCTGAGAGGTCTCGAAACCCTCCAATTAGGAACGTTTCCGGAAGGCCCAAACAGAAAGAGCTAGGAAATTCAGAAGAAGCTCCTTCTTGCCGTCACACCAATCAATTGAAATCGGAAGATGGAAAAAATCGGGATGATCCCAAATTTTCATGATAAGAATGGGGAGGGGGAATTACGCGAGACCTCAGTCATCCGGTCGTCCACTTCTTTGAGGGGGGGATATAATCCCTCAAAAACGAACCTTCTCTTCTCAATGGGGTAGAGGTGGCCGGTTGAAAGCGAAGTAGTTGTTGACGCAGATTGGAGTGGAGGCACGAAGTTGTAGTCTGCTATCCTTTGCCCAGTGGGCCAGTTGGGGAATCAAAATTAATGAGGTCAGCGAATGTTAAGCTCTACTAATGAAGTGAGTTATTATAAAAGTCCTTTCTGAATTGCTCTTACACCGGTTCTTCGAATAGGGCCTTGGCTACTTCAGTCGCATACGCCTAAGTCCCTCATTAACGAAACTGCCCCAAAACACTCACCTATGGAGTCGCAGTGGCGCACATACACAGTGGAGGCGATATGCTTTCTCACGACTTCCAAAAGATCCTAGCAACCTGGTCGGCTGTGAGGCGTTTGTTATATGAGACAGGAAGAGCTCAGCGCATAATGTATTGCTTTAAGTTTACAGCTAAAATTCAAAAACACGGAACATACTTTGGCCACTGGAATCTCATATTGCTTTTCTGGTTCCTTGGCAACAGGCATTTGGGAAAACGCTAGTTTTTTCGCAACAATGATTAAGTCCGTCATTGCGTGACATGATTTCGTGATGTCTTTTCCTGTCGGCGCTTCTGTCAATTTCGAGCGAGTACATGAAAACTAAGGCATGTTTCATGCAGTACAAAATAGTGCTGACAAAAGGAGTATGTTTTTTGTCGATAAAGGTCGCTTTCATACCACTCAGGAAGCGCGATGGCTGCGTTGTTCTACGAAAGGGACTTAAGTGTGCGCCGTCGGTTTGCCCATGCCTGTGGGGAGACCAATGCGTTTGCTCACGTCCTACTATATAGGGCAATGGAAGAAGACATGGTGGGCGACTTCCTTGACCCTTGTGTTGCAACGGCAGTCGCTGAATGTGCGTCTCTTAATAAATTGAAGGCGCACGTTGAATCCCCTCCTCTTCTCTGATCCCACTGCCTCTGCCACTAAGCTATTACCCGATTCTGTGCATTCTTCAGACTCCTCTGGCGTTGGCTGTTTGAGTGTGGTTTCTCTGTATTCCTGCGGATTCCTCCAGCAGAAGTGTGACCCAACCATAGCCAGGTCCAGGGATTGGTCTCTATTGCTCGTCAATATCTGCAATGCTTGCTGGGAAGTTCTTCTGTAGGCTGGTGGTCAGACTGCCAGTAGAACGTCCTGCTGGAGAGAGCGAGAGCATTGTCACTCTGCCTGTGATGGGACTACTCATCAGCCCACTGAGAAAGAGACATTCAAAGACAACAAGGACCTCACACAACACTTCACAACCTGATAATTTCCGCATATCTGACCCAACGCAACACACACGCATCATTGGCTAAGTACATTCACTGGCCCCAATAGCGGCAAATTTAATTGATTTTTCATTCAGTTTATACGTACCCTAACGTAATAGAAAAATATTAGCGCTTAATGTTTCTAAAATTTATCGAGCTGCTATCTATGTTACGAACTGTGTTGAGTCATCAGTCTACGGGAAGTTTATGAGACTGCCAACATGATTCTTTTGAAAGGTTACCGTCAAGAATTATTGAATTATTTGTTACAAAACTTTGAGAAATGCCAGTAATTCCTTCATCACAACAGAAGTAAGAGTTTCCTGGTTATTGCCGAGTTTCTGCAGAGTGCGTTCAAAAATTGAAAGAACAAAGGGAAAGGAAAGTATAGTAATCGTGTAAAATTTAAAATCACTAACACAAACGGTGGGTACATCTTTCGTACAAGTACGCAACCACGAGGGACATTTTTAGTCTCTTTCTTTAAAAAATCCGTTAAACCTGGTGGGACTTGAACCCATAATCTCCGGTTTTGAAGACCGATACCTTGTCCACTAGGCCACAGGTACCAAATACCAAATAGTTTATTGACAGAAATTTACATCTAATAATAATAATAATAATTAAATCACATACTATAGCTAATTAACAATATTGGCATATGGCTGCCTCTCTTGCGTAAACATAAGGGGTATATGGGTCACAGTACTGAATTACTAGATAATTAACATAACACTATAGCTAGGAAACTTTAATGGCGAAAACCTAGAATCTCAAGTTAAGTTTACTTACAACTAAATATTTACACACAAGCACAACTAACACAGCACACACACTAAGCACAACTAACACAGCACACACAGCACGGTACACACTTACAACTAAATATGTACACACAATCACACATCGTTCACTCATTAAATACATTCGACCATTCACACAGTTTGACAATATGTACAATATTTACAATTATTTACAAGAGCGGCTCAGATCCGCCGCCCTCGCCTTGCGCTCCTCCATTGAGGTCTCCTAAGGGTGTTCAGGTTTCTTATTAGTGGGTTGGGGTGTGAGGCAAGTTTGTCTGTGTATGATTGTGTGATGCGTGTGATGTGATCTGATATGTGTTCCATGTTGTGGAGTTCGTGTAGTCGTGATGTGTTTGTGCGGAAGGGGCTGTTTGTGGCGATCCGGAGGCATTTGTACTGTGTTACTTGTAGTTTGTGTATGTTAGTGGATGCCGCTGTGTGCCAGACAGGACACGCGTATGTTATTGTTGGTCTGATGATGGCTTTGTAAATGAGGAGTTTCAATGGTGTGCTCAGTGATTGTGATGTCAGAAGTTTGTAGTATCTGCCAAGTTTCCCAAGGGCTTTTTTAGTTGACCTCCTTGATGTGGTCTCCAAAGGATAGCCGTTTATCCAAATAAACCCCCAGGTACTTGACAGATTTGGAAAAGGGAATTTTTTTGCCTCGGATCGTAATGAACTGTGGTGTCTTTTGTTTTGCTGTGAAAAGGATGGCTTCAGTTTTGGCAGTATTGATCTTGACCTTCCATCTCTCCAGTTTCTGTATGACCTGATGCGCGGCATTTTGCAGTCGGCCTGTCGCTTTGTTTATGGACGTACTCGACGTATAAAGCGCCAGGTCGTCCGCAAAGCCTGCTATGTGAACGTTAGGTGGTAAGTTCTCAAAGGTCTCTGATATGTACAGGTTGAAGAGTATGGGAGACAAGACTGATCCCTGAGGGACGCCTGCAGGAATCAACCGCCTCGATGAGACTGAGCCATTTACCTTAACTTGAATGTGGCGATCTGTTAGGTATGAGTGGATGATTTTCGTGATGCCTAGTGAGAATTTGTACGTGTGTAGTCTATGTATGAGTCCCTCTACCCATACCGAATCAAAAGCCTTCTCAGAGTCCAGCAAAAGTAGAGCAGTTGTGTGTGCTTTGGACATCTGGTGTATGATGTGTTGTGTGACTCGACTTAGTTGGTGTGTCGTTGCGTGTTTGCGTTTGAATCCCATCTGGGAGTGTGGAATGATCTGTAGTTTGGTGATTTCCTTGTGAAGCCTGCTAAGTATCACTTTTTCGAATAACATCGACAGTGTAGGTAGCAGGCTTATGGGGCGGTAATTTGATGGGTCTGAAGGCTGTTTGTTCGGCTTCGGTAGAGGGGTGATGGTGGCTGTTTTCCAAGCTGATGGGAAATAAGCCAGACGCAGACAAGCATTGTAGATCGCTGCCAGAAGGACCACACCCCGGCGGGGTAGGTTCCTCAGTGCATTGTTCTGAATGCTGTCATGCCCCGGAGCCTTATTCCCCTTCAGCTTAGATATGAGTTGGCTGATTTCTGAGGGGGACGTGAATTTGAGTTTGTCAGTGGTGGCATGTAATGGTTTTTTCGTGATTGTTTTGGCGAGTTTGTGAATGTGTTGTTTAAGTGAGTCGTTCCCTCTCGCCTCTGCATCCTCGTGCGCCTTGACGAACTGGTTCGCTAAGGCCTCTGATTTCTCCGCATCCGTCGAGGCGGTGGTGTTACCTACTCTGAGGGAAGGAATTCGGGATTGGGATGGGTTATTGAAATGTTTAGTGAGTTTGAAGATAGACTCCCTGGTGGTTGAGGCCAGTTTGTCGTTCCAGGTGGACTGGCGCCAAGTGAGAATTTTCTCACGGACCAGCCTCTGTAGAAAGTTGAATTGACGTTTGTGGCTGGTGTGTCTAGTGTGTTGCCACATCCGTCTGACTTGGTTTTTGGTCCTAATAAGCATCAGTATGTCATCAGGGAGTTGAATGGAAGGGGGGCGGTGCTTGAATTTGGGAACGGAGGTGTTGAGCCCATTTTGGATCAGGCGGGTGAGAGTTTCCACCTGACCATCAATGAGCTCGTGAGAGGTTAGTACGGGATTGGTGGAGGGGTTGTTAGAATTTAAAAACTCTCTAAACTGATTCCAATTTGCCCTACTATAGTTGAATTTGGTAGGGACGGGAGTGGTGAGCGGAGGAGAAGAGATCTTAAATGACACAGGAACGTGGTCACTGTGCCCTTGTGTCAGGGTGGTCATGGAGTTGACTAGGTGTGAGTGTGAAGTGAGGACAAAATCGATGGTGCTCGGATTTTGTCTGTCACTCACAGGGAAAAATGTAGGGGACGAAGGGGCGGAGAAGCCAATGAGGTCCTGCGTGACCAGCTCATGCACAACCTGTCCACTGTCATTTTTGCGTAGACAACCCCACATAGGGTGTCTAGCATTCCAATCAGCCGCAAGAACGGTCGGATTGGACGGACTGAGGAGCGAGAGAACGAGGTCTCGACTCAACTTAGTTTTGGGGTAATTGTAGAGGCCTATAATATGAATGTGGTGGTGTTTGTACGGAACTTGGATACCCACTATATCCATCCCATCGCATGTTGGTGTATCAATTTGTGAGTGTTGAAGAGACTGTTTAATTGCGATGAGAACCCCCCTGTGTGGTTTGTCGCTACGGTAAAGTGTGTAGTTTGGAATCTTGGGTTTTGCGCGTTTGGTGAGTTGTGTTTCTGTGAGGATGGCAATGTCTATGTCGTGTTGTTGTAGAATGTGAGTGACTTCTGAGATGTTTTTCATCAGTCCCCTCACATTGTACAAAAGTAAGTTGTGTGAATTCCTAACTGGTTTAGGGGCGATTCTCAAATAGAGGAGCGTATTTCGCAATAATAGAAATTTTCTCGAAAGCAGAGGTAGCGGATCTGAGGTCACTCACCATTCGCCGTAGCTCGGAGATAATGTCTGGGATTCCCATCGCTGAAAGTTCGTTGAAGATCTCCTTGGCCTCCTCAATGAGCTGGAAGGTGCCGGTGTTTCCCAGAAGCCCACCTTGCGGGATCGACGATGATGTACCTGGGAGATGAGCGGCGGCCGGGGGCATCGGCTGGGGTTTTCCGCGAAGGGCTTCGGCGAAGGAGGGCCCGTTAGGGAGTATTGTCTTTGAGACAAACGTATTTCCCGTCTGCCTCTGGAGCGTTGACCTCTGGGTGGCCTTACCTTCCTGTGCAGCTTGTCGGCGAATTAACGCGTCCATACGAGATTGGCATTGTCGGAAACTTGCCACGTGATTTCCTCCACAATTAGCACAGCGAATCGGGTGGTTTTCCCTATCGCAAGAGGAAACCTCGTGATCTCCGCCACACCTCACGCATCTCAACTTCAAGTTGCAGTGTTTGGAGGTGTGGGAAAACCTCTGACAACGATAGCACATCGTTATTTGTCCAGAGGCTCGATATTTTTCCACCCTAAAGCGGTGGTAGACGATGCTCGGAACAGCCCTTAGCATCTGTAGAGTCACCTCCTGTGATGCGGTGACGACAAAGATGGGTAGTGCTTTCTTGGTACCATCTTCCGTCTTCTTAAATTGATGAATGTCGGATATGCCATTTCACCTGACTGGCCGGCAAGCCGTGGAGGACGAAACGGTTCAGCCTGTCGCTCTTGAACCCGAACGTGTGAAACGGGAGACTATTTTCCTTCAGTCGTCGTGCGACTGCTGCGTGGTCTTCCCGTGATTGGAGGCAGATGTGGGTAGAAGATGTTTAAGGAAGAAGTTCTTTTTTGTTACTTCTTTCAGGCTTTTAATGAAGTCTGTTGCGTTGGAGGGCACCCCATCCAGGATGATTGGGGGGGATCCTCTCTTTCCTGTTTGATTCGGGCGTTATGACTTTTTCTCTCACGTTACATCTCCCGCGTTACTTTTTCGAGTTTATGTAGGAAAGTAAAGACATAAAATGTCAAAAAGCAGTAGTTTAAATTGCTGCATTTCTGAAGGTGCCTCTAATTAACATACGAACGTTATTAAATTCTCACCGCGTAAGTAGTTAATTACAACTCAGGTTTTATGAATAACAATAATATTACGAGAGCGAAAACAATGCAGAAAAACGGGTTAAATACATTTTTGACGGAGTTTACGGTAACTTATTATGCTACTCTCGTCATTGTTGCACGAATGAAAAGTTCCGGGCGTGTCATCTATGTAGAGCAATAGAAATTTTTGTATAGATATAAATTGGGATCACGAAAAATGTATTGGCAGCATCAATCGCAACATGTGAATCAAAGGCGTTTATTTTAGTCGACGACCGTACAATGAAACTAGCTGAACAAATCGAGTTAACGAGATGATTATAAGTGTGGTTTTCATCACCGCACCAGGGAATATTCTTCTTAAACTTCACGAACTTCAACTTCCAAATCTCAACCGAAATCGTTAAATGTTGTGTATTTCTTATTTGTTCAGTGTTCTCGAAAAAAGGCTAAAACCATTTTAATTGATCTTGTGAAGTCTCAATAGCCAATATCTGCGTTTAATTTCACGTTGACTTTACAGTAGAAATAAAAAAAACATGAAAACTCCTCAAACGGAGATGAAGCAGCGCTTTGATTGTGATGGATTAAAGAAGGTTAGCAGCGACGTTGAAACGTTTTTTTGTAAAGGCTCCGAAGTTCACCAACGACTGAAAACGTCGATTTGAACAAACATTGGCTTCAGTAAACTGATGTGAATAATATCCCGTCAACGTGTAGATCCAACGTAGAAAGCGTTCTCAAAACGATATGCCTCCACACAGAAACTTTTTACGAGTAAATTTGACTTTCCCTTAATAACCATTTCAGTGCCCAATTACCCTCTTTGGGGCAAGAGAGGAAGAAGAACTGTTCGAAATCGCGTTGATCAATTTAAAAATATCCTGCGTTCGTGATAAGTACTGTCAGAAGTTCCTAGGCTTTTTCTTTGCAGTCAACCGAGCACCCTTTCGGAACCCCCTTCCTCACCACCACAGCTGGTGTGACGTCCCCCCCCCACTCTATGTTTACCTCACGTGACGTCATGCCCCTACTAATGGCGGAACTTCTAAGTGGATTGTGACGTCATACACCCACAATTTGCGGAACTTCTTTGTGGATCAACCCCCCTGTGTGACGTAGAGCTCCCCTCTACTAATTCATACAATTGGCTTCAACAGCACACGTGTACACGCTAAATAAATCCCGCCCACACGTGGAGCCCTGAAATAACTTGCTACGTATTTTGACTGAGGCATAATTGCGCCATAAAGTGTCACCTTACACTCCTAGCAAACATTACGCAAATTACGAGATCCTTACTAACAAGATTGCTTTATCGTTATTATTGCTGCATAAAGTTGCCCCCTAGAAAATTAGTTTTTAAATAAAGTATTAAAATTAAGTTTTTTGTTTCAAAATTAGATTGGTTATACGACAAAAATGGTTTAAGGCGTCGATAAATTTACGCGTTATGACTTTTCGAAATAAAATTGGTTATGCGGCGAATTAGGACAATGAAGTCGTTAAAATTACGCAAGTGGTCCAACTACAAAAAATATTCAGGGAAATAGACAGGCGTAGCAATCCCATCAATGTTCGTTAAAGCTTTTTTAAATTAGCTCCTGAAAAATCGTATATGCAAGAATTATTAACGTAACGCATGTAAACGGGGAACGACTGTTTAAAACAGGAAATATGCTCTCGAATTACCTGCATTTCGTAATCCAGTTGTCCTCCTCCATCAGCACATGGCCGGCACACCGAGTATCATTGTACAACACACGTTGACACGTCGAAAGCAGTAAGCATACTGAACTGACGTATACAAGAATTCGCCATCCCCCACTTCAATGATTCTCGGCCAAAAGTCTCGAGGTAATTATGATGAGAGGAACTTGTAAAAAGAAGCGGGGATAAAAGTACGCTGACAAAGAGAACTCACACCTGCTCGAACCGATGATATTTGAAACAGTCGTCGGAATAAAAACCTTTAGTAAAAGCGCGTTAAAACATTCTCTCAACCTGCCGAAAGGTACAAAATGCCGAACGCGCGAAAAGTGCGTTAAAACATTTTCTTAACCGACAAATTTGTATCAACTCCCTCAGCATCGTGACCGTTAAGCGGCAGTTTTTTTCCGATAGTCGCTCATATAAAACACATTTTGCGTCTCACTTTAAAACAGATTACGCTACAATCTCAAAATGTCAACCTCGCGGCTTTTGCATAATTTTAACGCTAGTAAGTGCTTCGATGTTTCTAGCAGTTGTGTCGTTTATACATGGGAAAAAGCGCCTCGACAACGACGGTGATGAATGGATGTCGTCTTCGGATCAGCTTGAAGACGCGTGTAAAAGCGTTTTCACGCAATAAACGCAGCAAACTGGTCATGAAGATGTTGACGTTTTCCGTGTCGACATGAAGACGATTACGACCGTTAGCGTATAATGCGGAAGCAAGCGTCCGAAGAGGATATATTTTTATCAAGGCACAAGGTGGACACCTACAAAATTTGACGTATTGAGTGGTGTCGTGTTGCTGTTACCAAGCGAGCTTATGATGTCGCCAAGCCCACAAGTCGTCAAATTGTGGAAGTAGTTGTCGAGGAAATTATGTTGAGTCGCTTCTCGTTGAATTGGTATTGGTTGCGATGCTCGTTGTTGTTGAGTGCAGATCCTTTTTATATTGTTTAATGGACTGCCGATGGTGTCCACCTGGTGCCTTGATAAAAATATAGCGTCTTCGTACGCTCATCGTTCATGCAAACGTTTGCATGAAGACACGGAAAACGTCAACATCGTCATGACCCGTTTGCGGCGTTTACGCTTTTACACGCATCTTCAAGCTGATCCGAAGACGACTTCCATTCATAAGCGTCGTTGTGGAGGCACTTCTTCCCATGTATAAACGACACAACTGCTAGAAACATCGATGCATTTACTAGCGTTAAAATTATGCAAAAGCCGCGAGGTTGACATTTTGAGATTGTAGTGTAATCTGTTTTAAAGTGAGACGCAATATGTGTTTTATATAAGCGACGATCGGAAAAAATGCAACTCAACTGTAACGATGCTGATGGAGTTGATACAAATTTGGCGGTTAAGAAAATGTTTTAACGCACTTTTCGCGCGTTCGGCATTTAAACCATTCGGCCGGTGGGGAGAATGTTTTAACGGACTTTCACTTAAGGTTTTTATTCCGCCAACTGTTTAAAACAAGAAATGAGCTCGGGAATCACCTACATTTTATAATACAGTTGTTCTTCTCCATCGAGTATCGACGAATACTGGAAATCGCCATCCTCGAGTCTCGTTTAACACATCATCGCTTTGAGCAGGTGTGAGTTCTATTAGTCAGCGTGCTTTTATCCCCGCATCTTTTTGCGAGGTCCTCTCATGATAATTACCTCGAGCCTCGAGGATGGCGATTTCCAGTATTCGTCGGTACTCGATGGAGAAGAACAGCTGGATTATAAAATGTAGGTAATTCCCGAGCATATTTCTTGTTTTAAACAGTGGTTCCCCCTCTACACGCGTTACGTTAATAATTCTTGCGTATATGTTTTTTTTTCAGGAGCTTATTTAAAAAAGCTTTAACGAAAATTGCTGCATTGCGAGGATTGTTACGCCTGTCTATTGCCCTAAATATTTTTTGTAGTTGAACAACTTGCGTAATTTTAACGACCTTATTGTTCTAATTCGCCGTATAACTGACCTAATTTCGAAAAATCAAAACGCGTAAATTTAACGTTGACCTAAATCTTTTTGTCGTATAACCAATCTAATTTTGGAAAAAGGAAAACGTAATTTTAAAACTTTGTTCAAAAACCTATTTTCGAGGGGGCCACTTCATACAGCAATAATAACGATAAAGCAATCTTGTTAGTAAGGATCTCGTAATTTGCGTAATGCTTGCCAGGAGTGAAGGGTGACAGTTTTTAGAGCAATTATGCCTCATTCAAAATACGTAGCAGTGGTTAGGTCTATGGCACAGCTGGGATGAGTGACATAATCCCCCCCTCTCCACCCGCCAGCTGATGTATGACGTCCCCCCACCCCCCTCCCACACCACAAACAGCTGATGTGACGTCAGTCCTCCTCCTATCAACTACAGCTGACCTGACGTAACCCCCCCCCCCCACCTGCCATCTGCAACACTGTAACTTCTGAGAGGATCCCCTACCACTATGAATCCCCCTGTGTGACGTCATGCCCCCCACAATTGGCGCGACTTCTGAGTGGATCTACGTCATACCCCAACCAATTATGGCGCTAACGCCTAAGTACCCCCGCCCCCACAGCACACGTGTTCACGCTAAATAAATCCTGAGCACACGTGGAGCCCTAAAATAAATCGCTACGTATACCGAGACGTAATTGCGCAAAAAATGGTCGCCAGACGCTCCTAGCAAACTATACGCCAATTACGAGATTGATATTAAAAAATATCTTGTATCGTTATTATCGCGAAATAAATTTATTAAATAATATATTTAGATCGGTTTAAACGTAGGGCGCCGTTAAATTTACGCGTTTTTTATATGTTTCGAAAAAAAGATTTAGGACAATAGATAAAACGTGATCGTTAAAGGTACGCGTTTTGATTTTTTTAAAAGGCTTAGTACGATAGATAAAACATAGTCGTTAAATTTATGCGTTTCGATTGCACGCAATTATATTGCTTATACGACGAAATAGGGCAATAGATTCGTCCAATTTACGCAAGTCGTTCAACGAACAAAAATTTTGTCGAATTTAACACAAACGGTGGGTACAGCTTTCGTACAAGTACGCAACCACAAGGAACATTTTATGTCTTTTATTTTTGTTTTTATGTAATGATAACTACGTTTGGTTGTGCTCGTTGATGGTTTCGATATAATGGCCGCGTCAATTGCAATTGACATCATCACTTGGTCACTGAGGTTATTAAAACGTTACCAAGGTTATTAAAACGTTACCAAGCGTTACATTTTGTAACATACGTTACCAAGCTTATCCAACACAAATATTTCGTGACGCAAAATAACGATATAAAACGTCAAAAAACAAAAAAATAATCGTAACCCTGGTGGGACTCGAACCCACAATCCTCGCTTTAGGAGACCGATGCCTCATCCATTAGGCCACAAGGGCTAAATACCAAATACCAAATAGTTTATTGACAGAAATTTACATCTAATAATAATAATAATTAAATCACATACTATAGCTAATTAACAATATCGGCATATGGCTGCCTCTCTTGCGTAAACATAAGGGGTATATGGGTCACAGTACTGAATTATTAGATAATTAACAATCCGCCCAATAAAATCGTTTAATAAAAGTGCGTTAAAAAAGTTTCTTAACCGACCGAATGCGCGAAAAGTAAGTCAAAACAGTTTCGTAACCGCCACATTTTTAGCAACTCCCACCCCCAACGAAACATCGTAACCGTTAAGCGGTAGTTTTTTCCCGATGGTCGCCTATATAAACCACGTTTGGCGTCTTACTTTTAAAACAGTTTACGCTTCAATCTCAAATGTCAACCTCGCGGCTTTTGCATAACTTTAACGCTAGTAAATGCATTGATGTTTCTAGTGACGGGTCGAAAGCAATTGTTTCTCTGGTACACGGGAAAAAGCGCCTGGACATCGACGGTGATGAATGGGTGTCTTTTTCGGACCAGCTTGCAGACTCGTGTAAAGCGTTTTCACGCAATACACGCAGCAAACGCGCTATGAACATGTTGACGTTGATTCTGCAAACGTGTGCATGAAGACAATTACGACCGGTAGCGGCAAACGTCGGAAAATCGTCATAATGCCAAAAGTCTGCGTCCGAAGAGGGTATATTTCTATCGAGGCACCAAGTGGACACCAGCAGCAGTCTATTGGACGATATACAAGGGGTTTGCACACAACAACAACAACGAGCATCACAGCCAACGCCAATTCAACAAGAAGCGATTCAGCATAATATCCTCGACGACGGCGTCCACGACCTGACGACACCATAAGCCCTCTTGGTAACTGCAATACGACGCCAGTAAACTCACCTCAAAAATCTAAGTCAGCTATTCGCAGAGTGTTCACAAGTCCTCGACCAATTGAGAAAACATGGATTCGAAGCCGCCCCAATCTACCACAGTACACGAACAAGCCGCGCCAAGAACTGATAGAAAAGTGTATTGTTGTTTCATGAAATGTTTTATTTTACCAGAATGTGAAGTCGATGGTTTAGCGTGCAAATGTAACGGCACGTGTTTCTGTCATTGCCAATATTTCCTTAACAACAATGACCATTATATGGAAAAGGAACAAAATAAACCGTGTCAATAATTAATTAATAAACGTTCATGTTTCGTTATAATAAATCCTGTTTATTTATCCAACTGCGCTCGTCAAAACCCTACCACTTTACATACACTTTGCTGGGAGCACGTTTCAATATCTTCTCAACCAGGTACACATCGTCGTACTTTGTTTTTTGCAGCTCTGGAGCGTAAAATCGACCACTGATTAATTCCCATTTTTTATCTTGCAACGTGTAGGTTATTGGTGAACCCTGGTGTACCTCCATAACTACGAACAGTTCCGGCGTCCACGATCCAGTGTATCCTTTCGCGAAGATCCCTCTAGTTTTGGAAATCCTAACAACGTCGCCAATTTTATACTGCGGCGTGCTAACCACAACCCGTTGGCGGTAAACAGCATTTAGTAACCCGCCTTCATTGTGTTCATTAACCTCGTTGGGGCTCATTTCTATCGTAGAATGAAATGTATCGTTATACTTTTGCAGCAATTGGGGTAAAAATGTTAAATAATTGTAGTTCCCACGTAAATGAAATTCACGCCACATTAAAATTTTCAAAGTGCGATTCCAACGT
The DNA here is from genome assembly GCA_020466155.1 of Pachypeltis micranthus. Taxonomy (NCBI): domain Eukaryota; kingdom Metazoa; phylum Arthropoda; class Insecta; order Hemiptera; family Miridae; genus Pachypeltis; species Pachypeltis micranthus. The sequence continues at coordinate 34,421,039 of CM035773.1, forward strand.
TCTACGATGCTTGCTTTCTTGCCGCTAAATGTGGAATAATGGTTGATTTTAAACGTGCGAACCAACTCTTGAAAATGCTTATTAAAAAATTCACGACCGTCGTCACTTTGCAAGTTACGTGGAACACCAAGCGTCGATATCGCATTTTGCATAGCGTCAGTCACACGTTTTCCAGTTTTATTTCGAATGGGAATAGCGATCGCTTTTTTAGAAATACAATCTATAGCGGTCAAAAGAAACTTATTCCCGCGATTATAGTTGGACAACGTCGACAGATCGACCGAATCGATTTGAAAAAGGTCTCTCACACCTTTGAGCGTAACCCTTCGTCTCGCGTAATTCACCCTAGCCGGTTTTAACAACTCGTTTATAACACCGAGCTTAACAGCGCTCATCATGTACCTCTCCTTATGTGATATTTTCACTAACACATCCAACTATGCACTATGTTGAAGTAACGCAAACACCTGGTATTTATACATAAAGAAGGGTAAAAAGAGAATAGAAAAGCAAATTACGCTCACCTATTTATTACAACAAAATTATAACAAAAAGTTTGGGGGACCCCCCACAACCGTAGTAGTGGCGCCTGTTTAATAAATGCCAATAAAAACGAGCGCCATTCTTCTACATTGTTTCCTCCCTCCCATCCTCCGACGACAGCCATTCGAGGAACGTTGTGTCCTTGTCCCCGCCAGACGTGGCGTGAGCATGCTCCTCGGTGAGCTTCTCCCATACGCATAGCGCTCCAGCGCTATGGAAAGAAGCGCCGAGGCCGACATACTCGGCCAGGATGTCTGCGCGGGCACGCTCCAATGACGTCGCCGCGCAAGTCAACGACGCACACATTTCGCGGTGTATAATTGCCCCACGACCGTCTTTCTAAAAAAAAAAAAAAAAATCGACATAAATTGAAGGAACATTTTACGTTAAATATTGTTACGTAACTACGCAATTTAAACAGACACCCACGCGAATTTGGCGCAATTCTGCCCGTCGTGGCTGCTTCTCAAAGACCAACAGCTCATCGTCGGTTGGCAGGTTCTTGGGCGGGAGCGACGACTCCACCGAGTCAAGAGCCAGGAGGAGTTGTTCTTAAAAACATAACGAAACATGGAATGAGGATTTACAGTAGAACAAAAAACCATTCTTACACTTAAATAAGTATTTACAAGGAATAATGACCGTGTGGTAACGTTCGAACATTATCGGGTAATATATATCGTTTATCGTCGTAATGGGATAAAGACTTTTTATTAATCATAACCGTTGAAACGGAATGCAATTTAGATCTGATTTGAGTGCTTTGAACGTAATAGTCTTTTTTACTCCGTATACATTCCAGATAATGTTCGAACGTTAAGCGTTGTTTAACAGCCGTTGAGTTTACGCCTTTCGCTTTTTTTATAACATTATCGCCGAACGTTAGGCTATACATTTTCGGGCGTAAACCAACAAACTCCCTAATCGGAGTCCCACACGTCTCATCCTTTAGGCAGCCGACGACTCTTTTATTTTTGATCGAATAGCAGCTATGAGTTTGCGGATAGTTACTGAAATCCATTAAACAGTCCAACTTTACAATTTGCGCATACACATCCCGACTGTAGATCTTGTACAGATACGAATCGGTATCCATATAGCACAATTGCACGTTTTCCATCCCAAAAAACGGCAGGATTTTGTCATAATGGATTTCATACAAGTAGTGGGGGGTATGGCACTTCTGGGATGAGTGACGTCAGCCCCCCCCCTCCCCCAGCTGATGTATGACGTCACCCCCCTCCCCTTCCTACTACAGCTGATGTGTGACGTCCCCCATATCCCCACTACAGCAGGTATGACGTCACCCCCACCATACCCCCACTACAGCAGGTATGACGTCACCCCCTCTCTATACTACAGCAGATACAGCGGTCCCCACCACTATGAATCCCCCAGTGTGACGTCATGTCCACCCCCACAATAGGGCGACGGCTGAGTGGATCTCCCACCACTATGAATCCTCCCATGTGACGTCATGTCCCCCCACAATTGGCGCAACTTCTGAAAGGATCTACGTCATACCCCCACCAATTATCGCGCTAACGTCTAATTACCACATCCCCCAATTTCCCTCCCACACGTGGGCGCGCTAAATAAATCCCGAGCACACGTGAAGCCGCTACGTTTTTTTTTGTACTGAGACGTAATTGCGCCAAGAAATTGTCAACCTACGCTCCTAGCACATATTACGCGAATGACGAGATTGATACAAAAAATATCCGTATCGTCAATATCGAGGAATTAAATTTACGCGTGTTACGAAAAAAGATTGAGGACGCGAAACGCGATTTTTTGAAGGTACGCGTTTAAATTAAGAAATGACGTAGGAAGATAGATAAAACGTAGTCGTCGATCAGGGCAATAGATACAATAAAGTTTGTAAAAAAGTTACGTCGTTCAGTATTTCCAAAGTTAGACCGTAGTTAAATGTACGAGTGGTTTTAAAAAAAAGATTGAGGACGCGAAACGTGATAGTTGAAGGTGCGCTGTTTGATTGCACGCAATTATATTGCCTATGCGGTGAAAATAGGACAATAGGTTCGTCAAATTTACGCAAGTCGTGCAAAAAACAAAAAATAGTTGAGGCAATAGAGAGACGTTCCACTATTAGCAATAAAACGATAAACTGGGGAACCAACCTGCAGTATGTACAATCCAATTGTCGTTCCCCAATCTAGCACACAGCCAGCGAACCGAGCATCATCGTACGATACACGTGTTGACTCGTCGAAGGAACGCGGCATACTGAGGGACACCCCCCTTCCATCGCTCAAGCACCGAATGCCTCAAACATGCTAACCTTGATATTATACAACGCGGGATGTGAACGTTCGTTTTCAGGCGAAATAAAAATCGTTTTTAGCGAATCTCATTCCCGATTAACGAGCTCAGTCCCATCGCCCAAACAGCCGCAAAAAAAACATGCTAACCTCGATCGTTAGCCCAACGCAACACTCTTTTGTAACCGCCAGACAGCTCACAAAAAAATGGCGCGCGAATTCTGAAAACCAGTCGACATCCTAACCTTGGGCGGAATAAATCTGTTTTAAGAAAAGTACGTTACACATTTTTTGCCGCGCATCTCATACCCAATTAACGAGCACCTCCCACCACCATTATACGACGCGAGCATTAACCTTTCGTTTCAGCGGAATAAAATTGTCTAAGAAAAAGTACGTTAAACAGTTTTTGTAACCGCCACATTTTAGCAACCCCCACTCCCAACGAAAACATCGCAACCGTTAAGCGGCAGTTATTTTCCGATCTTTGCTTATATAAAACACGTTTTGCGTCTCACGTTTAAAACAGTTCACGCTTCAATCTCAAAATGTCAACCTCGCGGCTTTTGCACAAGTTTAACGCAAGCAAATGCATAAATGTGTTTAGTGACGGCTCGAAAACAATTGTTTCTATCGTACACGGGAAAAAGCGGCTGGACATCGACGGTGATGAATGGGTGTCTTTTTCGGACCAGCTGGCAGACGCGTGTAAAGCGTTTTCACGCAATACACGCAGCAAACGCGCCATGAAGATGTTGACGTTTGTAGATTCTGCAAACTTTTGCATGAAAACGATTACGGCAGTTAGCGGTAAACGCAGAAAAATTGTCATCATGCAAAAGTCTGCGTCCGAAGAAGGGGCTATATGTCTATCGAGACACCAGGTAGACACCATTGGCAGTCTACTAGACGAAATAAAAGGGGTTTGCACTCCACAGCCGGCACCAATTCAAGAAGAAGAAGAAGCGGTTCAGCATAATACGAGTAGCCTCGACGACTGCATCCACGACGTCTCAATGAGAACCCTGGACGACATAATAAACTCGCTGTCCATCAACAATACGACGCCATTCAACTCGCAAGACACGGTAAGCCGGCTACTCGCAAATTGTGTGCAAACCCCTATAAAAGCGGCTACCTCTCGACCCGTCAAGCAGTTATCGCGAATGCTCGAAGAGTATAGCAGCACCCAATCCAGCCGCAAGTCCACGCCATCACACGTCTATTAAAAAGAGGTGTACACAGAACAACAACGAGCAGCATCGCAGCCAACATCAAGTCGACAAGAAGTCTCATAATTTCCTCGACGACGGCGTCCACGACCTGACGACATCATAACCCCTCTTGGTAACAGCAATACGGCTCCAGTAAACACAACTCAAAAATCGTAAGTCAGCTATTCGCAGAGTGTTCGCAAGTCCTCAACCAATCGAGAAAACATGGATTCGAAGCCGCCCCAATCTACCACAGTACACGAACAAGCCGCGCCAAGAACCGATAGAAAAGTGTATTGTTGTTTCATGAAATGTTTTATCTTACCAGACCATGAAGTCGACGGCTTAGCGTGCAAATTGTGTAAATGTTACGGCACGTGTTTTTGTCATTGTCAATATTTTCTTAACAATAATGACCTGTATATGAAAAAGGAACAAAATAAACCGTGTCAATAATTAATTAATAAACGTTCACGTTTCGTTACAATAAATCCTTTTTATTTATCCAACTGCGCTCGTCAAAACCCAACCACTTTACATACACTTTGCTGGGAGCACGTTTCAATATCTTCTCAACCAGGTACACATCGTCGTACTTCGTTTTTTGCAGCTCTGGAGCGTAAAATCGACCACTGATTAATTCCCCTTTTTTATCTTGCAACGTGTAGGTTATTGGTGAACCCTGAAGTACCTCCTTTACCACGAACAGTTCCGGCGTCCACGATCCAGTGTATCCTTTCGCAAAGACCCCTCTAGTTTTGGAAATCCTAACAACGTCGCCAATTTTATACTGCGGCGTGCTAACCACAACCCGTTGGCGGTAAACAGCATTTAGTAACCCGCCTTCATTGTGTTCATTAACCTCGTTGGGGCTCATTTTTATCGTAGAATGAAATGTATCGTTATACTTTTGCAGCAATTGGGGTAAAAATTTTAAATAATTGTAGTTCCCACGTAAATGAAATTCACGCCACATTAAATTTTTCAAAGTGCGATTCCAACGTTCTACGATGCTTGCTTTCTTGCCGCTAAATGTGGAATAATGGTTGATTTTAAACGTGCGGACCAACTCTTGAAAATGCTTATTAAAAAATTCACGACCGTTGTCACTTTGCAAGTTACGTGGAACACCAAGCGTCGATATCGCAGTTTGCATAGCGTCAGTCACACGTTTGCCAGTTTTATTTCGAATGGGAATAGCGATCGCTTTTTTAGAAAAACAATCTATAACGGTCAAAAGAAACTTATTCCCGCGATTATAGTTGGACAACGTCGACAGATCGACCAAATCAATTTGAAAAAGGTGACCTTTGAGCGTAACCGTTCGTCTTGCGTAATTCACCCTAGCCGGTTTTAACAACTCGTTTACAACACCGAGCTTAACAGCGCCCATCATGTACCTCTCCTTATGTGATAGTTTCACTAACACATCCAACTATGCACTATGTTGAAGTAACGCAAACACATGGTATTTATACGTAAGGAAGGGTAAAAAGAGAATAGAAAAGCAAATTACACTAACCTATGTATTAAAAAAGAAAAATGATAACAACAAACAATTTGGGGTTTTCTGTGCGTCACACAATGTGCAACGCACAACGAACCCCCCACAACCTTAGAAGTGGCGCCCGTTTGATAAACGCTAACAGAAACGAGCGCCACTCCTCCACATTGTTGCCCTCCCGCAACGTGCCTATAAATATTTCTCGACCATCCTCAGACGACAACCATTCGAGGAACGTGTCGTTGCCCCCGCCAGACATGGCGTGAGCATGCTCCTCGGTTAGCTTTTCCCAAACACAGCGCGCTCCTGCACTATGGAACGAAGCGCCGAGGCCGACATACTCCGCCAGGATGTCTGCGCGGGCCCGCTCCAACGACGTCGCCGCGCAGGTCAACAAAAAGCACATTTCGCCATGTATGATTGCACCGCGTCCGTCTTTCTAAAAAAAAACAAAAAAAATCGACATAAATTGAAGGAACATTTTACGTTAAATACTGTTGCGTAACTACGCAATTTAAACAGACACTCACGCGAATTTGGCGCAATTCGGCCCGGCGCGCCTGTTCCTCAAGTTGCCACATCTGATTGTCGGTTGGCACGTTTGCGGGAGGCGTAAAAGTTGACTCCACGGAGTCAAGAGCCAGAAGGAGTTCATCTTAAAAATAAGAAAAACGCGAGTGCCGAAGTTTTAGCGCAACGCAACGAAACAATCAAAATAATGTTTTTAATATATATGCCGAACGTTAAAATAAATATTAATAAGACTAATAGGAACTCGTTACATTACATATTAATAAGTCTAATAGGAACTCGTTAAATATTAAATAAATATACGTGTGTCGCAAATAAATACAAATAACATGAAAAGATATCTACAAGGAATAATGACCGTGCGGTAACGTTTGAACATTATCGGGTAATATATATCGTTTATCGTCGTAATGGGATAAAGACTTTTTATTAATTATAACCGTTGAAACGGAATGCAATTTAGATCTGATTTGAGTGCTTTGAACGTAATAGTCTTTTTTACTCCGTATACATTCCAGATAATGTTCGAATGTTAAGCGCTGTTTAACAGCCGTTGAGTTTACACCCTTCGCTTTTTTTACAACATTGTCGCCGAACGTTAGGCTATACATTTTTGGGCGTAAACCAACAAAATCCCTAATCGGAGTCCCACACGTCTCATCCTTTAAGCAGCCGACGACTCGGACGACGATTGGGAGGCGTGGAACGTACATGTCTTGTGACATTTCTAAAAAAAAACAAAAAAAACTGGGATTTAAAAAACCTAAAAATATAATCAAGAAAGAAGGTAATAGGAAACGTTAAAGTGAGTGAAATACGCAAAGTTAAAAAAATTTATTGTTTACGTCTACGCCTCCGCGTATTAATAAGACACCACTTGTCCAGACAATGGTTTATATTCGACCACTCTGTCGGAAATTAATAAAGCGAAACACGATGTAGACTCTGGTATGTTCTCTGACGTTTTTATTTCAAGTTTGACGTCGACTGCGCTGTCCGATATTATGTCTCGTTGTTTCGACGAATCAATGACGAAAATTGGGCTTTTTGCGAAAGTTTCACGATCTAACAACGAGTACGGGAACTGGTTGTTGTAATAGCTTCTTTGAAATTGCATATACTCGTGATACAATTCACTGATTTTTCCAGTTTTTACGTCTAAATTCAAGTCTTGCGAGGGGTAAAATTCATCGTTCAAGTGCAAACGAATGCTCGTAACGCTAACTGTCGAAGGTTTGACGTACGCTTTCAACAAATTATTTTTTACGTTCGTGAAAAACGCTATAATCGCGTATCGAGGGCGTCTAGAGTTGGAAGAGCTTTTTATGCTCCACGTGACCCTCGTTGTTTGCGGTAGGGACGGGTGCTCCTACAGTTGCATCGTCCTAAATGCAATCGTCAGTGCTGGATCGCGACTAATTGTCGAATACATTTTCGCTTTTGGTTTGTTATTCATTCTGAATAATAACCCTATGTTTTCGGTCACGAACATTTTTCACAACCCCCCCCCCAATTTGATACTTTACGTTTCAAGACATGGAGATTCCAAATTTGCAATGTCCGTCCGCCGTCCGGGCCGTTTTGTGCCTTTAACGTGGTCTAAAAAATTCGTTCTTTCGCACAAAAATCACATTTGGTATCTAGTTGTGCCCGCCATTTCGTCGTTAGTACTCCTCCCTCCCGTCATATCAAACTCAATCACCTGCCCGCTCGACTCGCAATGCCTTTTCGACTTTTTTTGCCCGACTGGGCGCCAAGGCCACTTTCTCCGCACACCCCTCCATTGGATCATAAACGCCTACAGACGTTTACAGGCGCCTGGCGCCGGGGAATATTTAGTTTCCGTAGTTCCATTGTAGCCACGTCATGTTTCGTATGGTTTACTAGTATTCGATGCTGAATTGAATGGGATGAGTCTCGGAGCAGTAATACTAGGTCAAGCTGTTCATGAGAATAATAAACCATTGTGTAATAATTTGCTGGGTTTTTCCTAACTGAAAGTTTTAAAAAAAGCACGACCCACGAAACACGATCCAAGGTTAATTCGTAGTCTTTTACGCCCACATTATCACAAAGTTAACAGTTTATGTCGGTATTCGAGCGAGTTAAAACCAATTCTTGGCTGATGTTCATAATGACGTTTTGATGATCTTCGAATAATCCTAAAACGTAAAACTTTTTGTCCGAAAAAACCGCTTGGGAGCCTTTTCGTCTGTGACCATGTTGGATACTCCAAAATTTTCTAAAGCGTCGAGGTCGTATTTGTTGCTTTCCACTAGCATTTTCAACGTGGTCGTTATTCATGGGAACTGCGCATAGTCAACTAAGGAACCGTTTATTTTATATTGTATATTCTTGAACAAATGCAGAAATCCGTTGGAAATTATCGAAGCTTTGGAGGATTCACCGGGTGAAAACGAGCCTTGCAAAAATAAGTAGCTTCGCGAGGTGTGCGTGACCATGTCCGAGCTATGTATTAATATGCGAATTTCGTTCGATTTATCGAGGGCGGACGAGTTAAACGGCAAATAGTGCGTATAATCATATCTTTTGATACCAGTGTCGTATATTGGCTGGTCGGTAATGTTCAAAACTTCGTCCGAAATTTCACGTTTTTGACCGTTAATGCTTGATTATAAGAGTTAAAGTCGCTTTTTTGTTGACAGGTTTGCTAAACGCTAAACCCATGTAAAAACTGGCCTGCAATTGGGATAAAATGAGCACAATCGTTATTGACTCTGATCGGAAATTTATCGGTTCAAGTGTGGTTTGGTCTAGAACTGAAATCTCAATAGATGATATAATCCGTGTGTTCATTTAAATAGATAATCGGGTTAGGTTAATAGTTAATTCTAAACTCCACGTCAACGTCGTGCGAAAAAGATGCTAAAACATTGCTCGGCTTTCCGAAAACGTAAGAACCCTGAGCAATTGAGCAATCGATGTTAATTCCAGTGCAACTTATTTGCGGCGGACTGCTCGCTGTGTGATGTAAACCTTTTTTGAGCACCTTTTTTTCGGTGAAGCCAAGCTAATTTCCCATAGTCGATTTGGTAAAGTCAACGTCAAATTCCGCGCGCTACACCATTCTGCTCAAAATTTTGTTGTAACTCAAGTCGTATCCAAATCGCTTTTCAGAAGTTGCACCAATTGTGGAGCATGGCGTCACGTGATGATGCAGTGAGGGGGCGGACGTCATGTCAGCTGGTAAGGCAAGGGGTGAGGGGGGGATGACGTCATGTCAGCTGGTCGTGCCATGGGGAGGGGGGTGACGTCATGTTAACTGGATGGGGATGGGTGGGGGTGACGTCATGTCAGCTGGAGGGGGGGGGGTTAGACCTAGATCCTCCCAGAAGTGGCATAGCCCTAACTACTAAAATCGCAAGAGCTCGAAATTTAAGCAATCTGCATAACTAAAGCACGCTGTTTGTAACCTGCGTAAACTCAATGTACTTTCAAGTACGTATGTTTAAACACTCGCTTCCAAAGGTTTCGTGAGAGGAAAACAAAAAACTAATGTTTTGTGTTCAAAATGCCACTTGCACGTCGATATTCACTCCTACAGACAACCCTACGGCTCATAATACATTTTTTTAACGTTGCGTTTCGCGTAACTTTTTTCTCCTTTCCTACGTTCACTGTACAAGGACGCTCATATAAATATTAACAAAATTAATCCTTTTAGTACGTACCGTTAAACGGTTTTAGTTGAACGAGGTGGGGAGTGAAAAGCGGAAGCAAAACAATGGAAGGGGAGGGGGGTTATTTTTTATTCGACAAAAGTTGTCCAAGTAATTCGTTGTTATTTTCCTAGCTCTGAAACATTAAACTAAAAATGTCTTAGAACGTATTAGCGCAGAATTGAAATAATTGGTTGCGTGGAATAAGTACTTACTTGTTATTATAGAGAGAGAGATGACGAGAGTATCCTACTGGCAGCAAAGAGTTATAATGTAGAATTGCTGGTTCCTGACTGGTTTCCTCAACGCTTGTATGCACTATTGCCTGATGACGTACCACCGGTTTTTAGCACGTAGCCAATTTCTTCTTTCCATTTCGGTTCTTTATTTAATATTGAGAATAGCTTACAGAACTGGTTGAACGCAACACGAGTTTAATATGTAATTGGTGCCTCTCCCCCCCCCCCATGGTATTAAAAAACTAATAATAGGTATAATGATGCTTCGTTTTTGACGGTTGATTACTGTTGCCGTTTCTGGATTCTTTTCATCCGATGAAGTTTCGAGTCTACTTTTAGCGTGAGAGGGTGTGAGCAGCTGGCTAGCCCATAACGGTAGTTCTTTTCAGTTTTTTTACCTTTTCAGTTTCGGCCTCCCAATGGCATCAACATCTTCACAGATGGATCGAAAACTCCGGAGGGAACAGGATCCGGGGTGTGGATAAGTGGCTCTGGAAGGAGTGGGACGGATACTGCCCTAGGCCCCACTCCATCGGTTTTTCAAGCAGAGATTTATGCTATTATCGCCAGGGCAATCCTAATGCGTGAGAAAGGCTGTAGCAACAGAACTATCAATATATTGACCAGTAGTCAAGTGTTGTGCAAGGCGCTAATGAGCTACTGCAGTACGTCAAAACTGGTGCGAGAGTGCGGGATATGGCTTAACTCCCTAGCAAGTGCGAATACAGAGAGTTAAGTGTGAGAGTGTGAGTGTGTTGTGGATTCCAGGACACAAGGGGATCATTGGAAATGAGAGGGCAGACCATCTGGCCAGAGGCGGTTCGTCTCCGGTACCTATTGGGCCACCTCCCCATTGTGGGATTCCTCTGTCACTAGTCAAAAGGACTGTAGGAGAATATGCCATAAGAATGCATCAGGCAGTCTGAAACGCTGCAGGACACTCCAAACGATTTGTCTCTGAGCAATCAAGTGAGATAAGACACACCCTTCTGAAGATGGAGAAGAAGGACTTACGGCAGATTGTTGGGATCATAACAGGGCACTGCAGAATGAACGAACACATGTATGTTATGGGTATCGTCGACACCCCTCGATGCAGGTGGTGTGGCACGGATGACGAGACTCCCTACCATGTCCTGGCCTAGTGCCAAACTTCAGAGGGAGCGACTTTTGGTCCTAGGCACCACTTCTCCCAGGATGGATACCAACGAGGACTCTTTCAGGAACTACCTGGCATTCCTCAGAAAGCTAAGCATTGACCTGTAAGACATTAGGACTGGCACAATAACCCATCTGGCCGTGGTGCACATCCCACCACTGGGACAGTCAGAAGACTATATATTTACCTTTTCATTATAACTTTCTGTGTATTGTAATAGTATAATGTTTAATAATTACGATGGTAATTTATAGTTACACAAGTACAGTGAAATATGAACGAGGGTGGCTGTCCAGCCAAGGCCCCTCTCAACTTTCGATATAGCAATGTTTATAAAATTATATAAAACTATTGACATATTCATGATATAGTGACCAATAATTAATTGGCATAATGCAATGTTGACTAGGCGATTTTCATGAGATCAATAGCGAGTGTACCACTCACGAGTTGAAATTAAGCTGAACATGTCGGTTGTTCTACACCATCGTATTGAATGACAAATTCTGTCCGTGCTAGAGGAATCGATGAGTCAAGAAAGTTGGAAATAGGCTGAGAGGTCTCGAAACCCTCCAATTAGGAACGTTTCCGGAAGGCCCAAACAGAAAGAGCTAGGAAATTCAGAAGAAACTCCGTCTTGCCGTCACACCAATCAATTGAAAACGGCAGATGGAAAAAATCGGGATGATCCCAAATTTTCATGATGGGGAGGGGGAGGGGGAATTACGCGAGACCTCAGTCATCCGTTCGTCCACTTCTTTGAGGGGGGATATAATCCCTCAAAGACGAACCTTCTCCTCTCAATGGGTTAGAGGTTGGCGGTTGAAAGCGAAGTAGTTGTTGACGTAGAATGGAGTGGAGGCACGAAGTTGTAGTCTGCTATCCTTTGCCCAGTGGGCCAGTTGGGGATAAAAATTAATGAGGTCAGCGAATGTTAAGCTCTACTAATGAAGTGAGTTATTATAAAAGTCCTTTCTGAATTGCTCTTACACCCGTTCTTCAAATAGGGCCTTGGCTACTTCAGCCGCGTACGGCTAAGTCCCTCATTAACGAAACTGCCCCAAAACACTCACCTATGGAGTCGCAGTGGTGCTCATACACAGTGGAGGCGATATGCTTTCTCATGACTTCCAAAAGATCCTAGCAACCTGGTCGGCTGTGAGGATGTGGCATTTGTTATATGAGGCACGAAGAACACAGCACGTAATGTACTGCTTAAAGTTTACAGCTGAAATTCAAAAACACGGATCATACTTTGGCCACTGGAGTTTCATATTGTTTTTCTAGTTCCTTGGCAACAGGGATTTGGGAAAACGCAAGTTTTTTCGCAACTCTGCACGTTAACCGCTATAACCAATCTAATTTTGGAAAAAGGAAAACGTAATTTTAAAATTTACTTAAAAACCTATTTTCGAGGGGGCAACATTATACAGCAATAATAACGGTAAAGCAATCTTGTTAATAAAGATCTCGTAATTTGCGTAATGTTTGCTAGGAGCGTAGAGTGACATTTTTTGCGCAATTATACCTCAGTCAAAATACGTTACAATAGGGTTCCATGTGTGCTCGGGATTACTTAGCGTGTACACGTGTGCTGTTGTGGGAAAATTAGAAATAGCTATAGTAGAAGGGATCCACTCAGAGGTTCCGCCAATTGTGGAGGGTATGACGTCATATGATGATGCGGTCTGAGAGGGGTGGGGGAGCTGTCGTCATATCATAACGGTTCGAGGGGGAGGGGGGCGACGTCATACCAGCTGGTGGGTGGAGGGGGGTTTGGCCCAATTCCTCTCAGAAGTACCGTGCCCTTAACTACTAACGTACCTACAAATCAGGTTGTCGAACTGCCACATTATTCTGGCTCTGGAAGGACGAACAGCGGCTCTTAGTTTCATGAAGCAATCAACCTACGCTCTGAACACGCCACTTGGACACTTCCACAAAGCCCGTATACGTTGTAAATAATTTGTTTGGGACACTTCACAATCAACTTATTCATTCATGGTTCGCATTCATTTCATCCGCCTGAAAAAAGACCTAAACGCTCCTTCAAAAATAGATAAAACCATAGGGTACTCACCTAGAAGTTGAGTGGATTTGGACAAATCGCCCGATGATCGCAAAGTCGCCCCCTGAAACAGTAATTCATTTTTGTTAAACGGAGACGTACTATAGCTTCAAATAACATATCACAAGCGACCCTTGGAGTTGTGCAGTATTACATTCTTTAACAATTCCATTCGAAAGGTTTTACCAAAAGACACTACAAAATAAAAAACACCCTTGAATAAATTGATATCAGGTGCGACGCATCACACAGCTTTACTCAGCCCTACGTGCGTTATTATCGACTTGGTAGAATGTTTAGTTAATGTATGAAGCTACCAACTCGAATTTTCTGAGTATTGTGTCTATTGTTCTTGCAATTACAGGTTAAACACTGTGAGACAGCGTGGTAAGTGAAAGGGGTTGCTAATTGCATTCGGGAATGTCTGGGGTTTCTCCTGATTACCGCATGACCGTTATAAAGGTTTAAATGTATCGGTAATTAACATGCTACGACGCTGATTTTTCTGAGATGGCAAAGTTTTGATAATTTATTGATCTGCTGCCGTAATTTTTTCTGACATAGAAGTTTCATGATGACGTTGAATTTGTTTGGAGCTGTTCATACAAAAATTAAATCGCATCGTAATCATTTTCAAGGAAAAACTAGTTTGGTGTTTTGATCACCATGGCATCTGCAGACAGTTGCTCATGGTTCTGCACAGTGACTAACACGCTAAATATAGCATTTGGGTCGATGTGGTCTAGCCTATCTAGACACCAATGGATTGACTAAATTTAAAAAATAGCTGGTGCGACGTATGACACTACTTTCCTCAGCCCTACGTACATTCGGCTGTTTTTGCCGCTTAAGAAACAGATCCAATACGTTCTTCATTCAGTTTGTGTCCGAGAGTTGGAACTAACGTTTCACAGCGCAAACTGGTCGTGATGAACTTGAATTTATTGCGTTGCTCCTACTTACGTCCTTTATCAAGTGACCAGCATGTAAATTAGTTAGATGGTTTGTAATTGTTTGTTGAGTTAGCCCCACGTACATTCGGCTAGTATGTACTGCAAAAACAGCAAGTCGACTGAACGACAGCAGTTGAATTTTGGAATATCGAGGGACGTCCAGATTCTACAACCGCCTATTCAACTACCACTAAACTTTTATTGAGCACGCTACTGTTATATTAGTGAGAATCGTGAACAAAAACTGCACGAAAATTGAGGTAGGCTGATATTTTTGAGAACTTCTTCTACTGCCCTCGTCATTTTATATTACCCTTTGAGCTGTCCACATAAAAATCGGCAAAAAATTGCATCGTCTGGACGGCCATCCAGCTTAAGTTGAAGGTAACAGTTGAGGGGTTTGACCACTTGTAAACAAAAAACAGCTACGCGCAAAATCGTTAGGAGAACTAGAAGATGACTGTATCAGCGAGAGTTGAAGAATGACTGACTTGGAAGGAGCTGTCTGTTGAGAAGAAGAATCTAAAGTTGAGGGGTGGGAAAAGATTGATAGGAAAGTCCAGATCAGGGGGAAATCCGCTGTCACTTGGAAATGCAACGAAATTATGTCGTTACTCAAGAGATACGTTAAATTAGTTTGTCGTGTCGCCAAGCCTATCGTGTTTCTAGGCGTCCAAAAATTGAGGGGGGTAGGCCGTTTTTATGGCTTCAATAAGGCCGTGGCATCAAGTGGAGAATCGAAAATTAAAACGCGTTTTGATTTTGGTTTATTCAGACCGTTTGATTCCACATTGCAAAAATTACGACGACAGAACGCGCTAGTCGGGGAACAATTGAGAAAGAACAGTGAACGAGATAACTGTATTCGCGTAGCTACAACAACTCTGAACAAGGCGATTCAGCCTCAAAACTTTTGCAAAACTGTTAGGAAGGAATTTAATTAAAAAATGCCCAGCACCTCCCTCGAGCGGCAACTGCTGAGTTGAAGTGTCTTAAAAACCGAAAATCGTTAGTAAAATACAATGAACTCACGTGAATGTTGGCTACTGCCCAGTGGAAGAAATATTGACCTTCTGAATGGTTCGGTGCGTCCGGATCCAGCATCAGCAACATGTACTTCTTGCCCTGACAACATGATTAAGAAAAGCCGTGTAATTAGTAGACGAACTAATTAAAATGTTGCATATTATTCCATATTCAACAATAGCCTCAGAACAGCTGAGTTTGTTAGGATAAAACGATTAAAATCGTACTTTGTGAACATCGTTGGTAATTTGTTGTGCTGCTCTTGATAGTTTCTCACGGATGTTAATTTTATTTGTCCGTTACGTGGAAATACTCACACAAAAAGTTTAATCAAAATCAATACAGCGAGAGATCGGGTGTTCTGATCTGTTCTGCAGATTGAATTAGCTGGGTCTTCGACCTCCGGAATATTCGCACTTGCACCTAACGGTACTCCCAACGCTTATGTTAGTATCTGTGAAAAACCCAGCTGCTAAGATATTTCCAAGTGACAACGGGTTTTCCCTGTTCTGGACTTTCCTATCGATCTTTTCCCACCCCTCAACTTTAGATTCCTCTTTTCAACAGACTGCTCCTTTCAAGTCTGTCATTCTTTCACTCTTGCAGATACAGTCATCTTCCAGTTCTCCTAATGATTAGTCTCTCAACTCAACTTTATCACTCTCTCTCTGTACCTCTCCCTCCACTTAGTTTCACATGTATTGAGTCCCTTAAGCTCGTTTATATGTCATGCTCATACTATTCCGTCAAGTGTAATACAGTCCTCACTCACGCTCACCACGTTAATTTATTTCGCAGTTTCAAGCTCCCTCGTTCGTGCCCCCAACACGATCACTACTATAAGTACGGCCAGTTTTGTGTAACTTTTTCTACCAACTTTGGCGTTCCATGTTGGCCTGCTGGCTGAGTGATGATGGGTGATTTTACTTTTTTTGTTTGGTTCAAACACAAACTTAATCATCTCGAAATGTATTTTATAAAGACGCAGAAGACTGTACTCTGCAAAATATCAAAATTTACTTCCTACTTCATGGGGCTGATAAAGTAAGTAAAACGAAATTTTTAAAAGCTTGTGTAAGAACGTAAAAAAACTTACATCTTTAGCTTTTGGAAACTTGACCAAAGGGGCAGTTTTCCAATCGTTCTTGAGGAAAAGGCTGTTACAATTGCTTCCGTCAACGTGAACTTTGCCGTTGGTTGGTTGCGTCAAACTCAGCTGCTCCCCCTCACATCCAGATGTGACTGAATAGCGGATTTCAGCAATCGCCGACGACCAAGTTAGTGCGAGCAGAGAAATGACTGCGTGAGACTTCATCCTGTGTATTTTTCTCCTGTAAATTGCACAAAGGAAAAGTACGTTTAACACTTCATAAATGACCCATAACTTCGTTTCAATTTAGGGCTATCGGCTGATAATAGTTCGAAGGCTCATAATAATTTGTGTAGTTTGAGGTGAATAGACTTTTCGAGGAATAGGATGGTTTCGAGGCAGGAAGTATGGACCTGAATATTGTTCATTGAGGAATTATACGAAGACTTTTAGGGAACTTCTTAACCTTTGTCGTTCTTAAAGCGAAGGAAGGGCGCAGATTCCATGGGTTTTCATAGGACAGGAGGTGATGGAGGTGGCAATGTGGAAAGCACGATGGTGAAATATAATGGGGCGTTTGTAATTTAGTCACAACTGCATCTGAGCTAATGAACAATTTTGATTATTATTCAATTATCAATAGTCAAATCCAATTGAATTTCACTCAATTTCGTTACAGACGACACAGTGGAATTTATTGAGAGTAAAACTGTGAACGTCTGAAGCTTTCCTATAATTCTCGCAACCTGAGTAGTGCTCGAAAACATGCTCCGCAGTTCACACAGTGACCTAACGGTGGAAGCACGCCACACCGTTTCCTTTGAACCGCAGGTCGTACGGCTATACCTGCAAAGCCGCAGCCCACACTTTCGCTTCGTACAACTTACCTCTTCTGCCGCCTTCAAAATAAGCTGGCGAATGCCGTCATTCTGATTTCGATCGTGCATTCCCCGTGATAGAATAAAAGTTCATCGTGGTTCGTTTGAATTGCGCGAGCCACTTGGACGTCGTTTTCTTTCAACGTCGACTTAGCCGGATCATTTCCACCACCCACGGTTGCTCATACCTTTTTACAATCGTTAATCGATATTCCCCGTGGCCACAAACTGTTCCAGTGCCTGAATGCCGTGCCATAACTCTTGAGAGCTGTACTCATACTGTGGATCATTAGATATGGGATTCCTGAGATAATCAAACATCATCAAACTGTGAAAGACACACGTGGAATACCAAAATAAAGTTGTGACCCAACACTCCTAGCAAACTCTACGCGGTGCACTCGCAAATTACGAGCACGCTCCTCACAAAAAAGATTGCTTCGATAAGTTTGATTTACCGTTATTATTGCGAAATAAAGTTTTCCCCTCGAAAATAGGTTTTAATAATGTTCCAAAAATTTAACACGTAAAAATTAAAATAGTTTGTTAAAAATTAAAAACTGTTGTTTGGGTTCTGCAACAGAAAAATTCCCTTAGAATGTTGCATTGCTTTAGTTGGATCAGTTAATTTTGGGTGGAATAGACACTTACTTGTTATAAAGATCAATGGAAGAGATTACTGTGGAGAGACTAAAAGCACGCTATTTATAATCTGCAGAAACTCGATGTTATTGAACACACAATTGAATACTTTTACGTACGTACATTGAAACACTCACTTCCAGAGGTTTTGTGAGAGGAAAACAAAAAACCTGCAAATTATTACACATCGGTTTATTATTCTCATGAACAGCTTGACCTAGTATTACTGCTCCGAGACCCATTCCCTTCGATTCAGCATCGAAAAATACTAGTAAACCATACCAAACAACTACAATGGAACTACAGAAACTAAATATTCCCTCCGCCCCAGGCGCCCATAAATGTCTGTAGGCATTTGTGATCCAATGTAGCGGTGTGCGGAGAAAGTGGCCTTCCTCCGCCACATCGGGCAAAAAGAGTCGGGGAAATTGGGACGGGGACTTCCAGTGAACCCTCGGCAATTGACACGACGACGTTGCGAGGTGTGCGGGCGGGTGGTTTCGATGAGATGGGAGGGAAGGAGGACAAACGACGAAACGTTGACTTCCGCTGTAGTTCCCGCGAGTTCTTTCAATTAGTTGACTTTAATAATTACTGTAATTTCCCTATACGCAGTTGTACACGTCTGATACTAATTCCATTCGACTCAGGATGTAAAAATACCTTGAAAACGATACGAAACACAGCTTACTTGCGATTATACTGCGTTTCGTTAATTTTTTTAACCATTTTTTGTCCATAACAACCATGGGCTTGGCGGGCACAACTATATACCAAATGGGATTTTTGTGCGAAAGAACGGATTTTTTACCACGTTTAAGGCACAAAACGGCCCAGACGGGGGACGGACACAGCAAATTTGGAAGCCCCATGTCTCGAAACGTCAAGTATCAAATTTTGAGGGGGGGTTGTAAAAACTTTTTCGTGACCGAAAACATAGGGTTATTTTTCAGAATGAATAATAAACCAAAACCAATGTTGTATTCGAATTGCCTATTGTACGTTGATATTTAGCTTTACAAACAACAGTATTACTCATAACACTTTTTGGCTAATTCCCAATACAATGGCCGCGAGTACATTTGCCCGGTTCTTCGGTTCGCGATTCGGAACATTGAAGAGCGTCACTGACACTGGTGCTAGTTACAACTTTCATCACTGGAAGCTGTCTAGCACTAGTTTTCTTCAAAATACGAATTCAATCGCTCGACTAACTGTTAACCTATACTTGACCACACTTCGTCAATTTGCCGTTGTAATCGAATTATCGACCTTCGACGGTCGAGTTGCTGCCACCGCATGCGTAACCATTTCTTTCCGAATCCATTTGGTTTCGCGCCCGTCCGTTCGGCATCTGCTTTAGTGGGGACTGCTCACTTTGCGTTTATTTGTTTGTTATCATTCGGCCAGCCGTCGAAAGACAAATTAATACGACTTTGTTTAATCGATTCAGAGAAAAAGGTTTGCGAAGTGTAGGAGTGTCGGTTTCATCTCTGACGAGTATGTGTTGCGTGGATGATGAATGACAAGAGTTATTTGAAACCATCAAAGCAGCCTATCTCCCTCCAAAAATTCGGATACGTAACTTGAGAGGTGAGTGACATTTTTTATTGTTTTTGTAGTCGGCAATGTTTGTTGCATTAGGCGCGCACTGTTTGCCCACGTTGACTCAGTTTCGCGCGCGCATTGTTTACATTCGCTTTTACGACTTATTGCTACTGTTACGCTCACCAGTATCACTGACGCTAGTAAACGTTCCGAATCGCGAACCGAAGTCCTCACAAATGTACCCGCGGCCATTGTATTGGGAATTTACCGACTCTTTTTTTAAAGTTACGTTTTATGTTCTTTTTTATAATTTTTCGCAATCGCACAGTGACGGCCTTACATAAGAAAATTTGTAGTTTCAGTACTCATCGGTTTTTGTGGTATGAGGTTTAGATGACGAAAGCAAAGAAAGGTTTTCTGAAACTCTTTGAAATGTCAGTTTTAATAAAATAGAACGGTGACTCGTTCGACATGATTAAAAGTTGTGTGTGCACGTACGATGTTTTATTAAACAGAAATTGTAATTGCCAAGAGAATTCATTTATTGTCATTGTTTGAGTTATGAAGTAGAAAACCCACATTGTCATAGAATGTAGCAGCGCTGGATTCGATTGGATCAGTTAGTTAGGGAGAATGAGCACTTATTTGTTATTGTGGGAAGTGAGATGAGTGGGGAGGGATGTCGAGAGTATCCAACAAAGGGGTAGCACGTAGGTGTGGTGGTTTTCTCGTTGAGCCAATCTAATTCCGTAAATTCGACGACTATTGTAATTTTTTGCGTTGAATTTTTAGAACTTCATTAAAACCTATTTTCGAAGAGGAAACTTTATTTCGCAATAATAAAGATAAAGCGCACTTATCGAAGCAATCGTGTTAGTTCGTAATTTTCGTAGTGTACTGCGTAGAGCTTGCTAGGAGTGTTAGGTACCCAGACGGTACGGGATTCCTCAGGTGGTAATCTCCGGGCGGTCACACACGGCTAACGACCGAATACCTATCGAAACCCCCGCAGGTCTGAGTTCGGTGGATGCTGCAAAGGCCGGCCCCTTGCACATTAACGAAACTAAAACTCCCACGATTGATATAACCCTCGTCGAAGGTATAGGAACAGTCGCCAAATAAGGAAACAGACCTGTAGGGTCACGATGGCCAATTTTTTGCGCAGTAATGCCTCAGTCAAAATACGTGATTTCGTAGCAATTTCTTTTGGGACTCAACGTGTTGGGGGATTCACTCAGAAGTTACATCAATAGTGGGGCATGACGCCACACGAGGGGTTGTTGAGATCCACTCGGAAATGATTTCAGCAGAGGGAAAGGGGGGGGGGGCTTCTTTTCAAACAGTAATGCTATTGAAGATCACACACAATTGGGCACGCAAACTGCCTCTAGTGCCTTTGCCACTCCACTCGTGCATTATGGCCACTTGCAACGCTAAAGATGTTATAGACTAAACCATTTGACTAGAAAGTGAAGTAAAACCGCTGTTGGTTTCATCTGACGGCAGCAAAGTCTCGAGCTAATCGGGGCATTTCAGGTGTCCAGTCCGCACATGTGCGCCAGACATTGTGAAGTGAATGTTTATTTGTATTAATTATTTCAACACTCCCACCGCAAACATGGGTATCCTTATGGAACTTTAATCTAAATTCTCTTACCCTCGCTATGAACAAGATTAGGTTCCCCTTTGTTGGGCGGGCAGCAATGCCCTGAACAGCAGTGTCCATGAGTGCCTGAGGGCAGGCACTTCATCAAGGGTGGAGTGATGTACCGGGACGAACCAAACCCTTCCATTCAGCGGAGGCTCGTCCGGGGCATTTGTGCTGACTGGGCACCTCAAATGCCCCGATTAGCTCGAGACTTCGCTGCCGACAGTTGAAACCAACAGCGGATCCCTCGTCGCCGTTTCCGCCCGCCCTCGCGTTCGCTTACGTAACTATCGGTACCCAATTTGTGTTTCACGAAAAGCTTACTTAACTTCTTTACTGTCTTAAAGCTAAAGTCACTAGTTTTAGAGTTTAGGTCAACCATTTCACTAACGAGGTTGGAACTTGCAAACGAATTATTATAAGTTAATAATTTACCAGTTCGACGTTCAAATATAAGTGAATCATTGTGAATGTTGCCGTTGTTACATCACGTTTGGCTTTCGGTTCTGGCAAACATTTCAAACTAGGCACCCACTGTAACACAAGTACGCTACAAAACACCAAAAAACTGTACAATTAACGTACCACGTGAGCGGAGAACTCTCTCGTCTTGAAACTTCGTTGCAGACTGGTAAAATATCTTGAAGCCGTCCACTACCCGCACCCGTCCTCGGGGCGTAGGAACGTCCTCTAACGGTTTCCAGGAGAGGGGACGAGGCTCTCCATGGGCTCGAGTCGACTAACCGGTCGGAGGAATTGCCGAAACGATCTCAAGTTCGTCAACGGGATCGATTACCTCAAATCTTCAGAACTGTTCCGGACGTGGCTTGAAATTTCCAAATAAATACTGCGCATCTGATCACTTTAGGTTTCGAAAATCGGTCTTTTCTCGGTAAATATCAAACGAACTCGCGAAACTCACAACGGGCAGAATACCTAGAAACTTTATCACGTTTCGTGAATATAAATTTCGAAAAATATTAACAGAAAAAATGGCTTGGGAAAAATATGTAAAAAATCGAGAGCTATTCCCCATAAATTCGACCTCAAGTTATTTCTACAGAAACATTTATGGATATCAACATGTGCGTATTTTTAGGTGAGCGCGCTTAAGTTAGATGTAAATCTTCTATAACATTTTCTCGAAAATGATTAAACGAGAATTTGACGTTCGAAAATACTTTCCGAACTATCTTGGCGTACATGTACGTTCAACTGAGAGTAGCAAAAATATTTTTAGGGAAGAAAATGTGTGTATAAGTTGCTTTAAAGTACTGACAAATCCACTGATACGATTTTTGCGGGTATTTTGCAAACATTAAAAAAACTTTTGTATTTTGCAAACATTAAAAAAACACAATTTTGCAACAGTATTTTGCAAACATTAAAAAAACACAATTTACTCGAATATTTTATTCGTATCTCTGTACAAGGAACTGTCGGAGGAGCACTCATTGGGAGCAACATATAGGTATTGGATGGTTGAAAATTTCCTGCGAGTAAGAAGAGAACCTTGCAGTTCTATTTCTGTGAAAGCGATTGAGCAAAGACGGCTGAACCTAATTAGCTCAAACTTGATAGCTGGGCCGGAGGTCACCAAAAGACACAAAAACTAAAGGGTATGAGCGAAGTCCGCCCAAACCTATACTTATCATAGTGATCAACATACTAAATTTTTTTTCTCAAATACGGCTCTCAACGATTTTGATTAAACTTCCGGTGTATACACTTTCACCTAACACGTCGATACACCGTAAAATTCTCATTTGTTAGAAAATGGTGAGAGCATCACAATACGTTACCAAACATTTCGACGGTAATGGATTTTAGCGCAGTTTTTACTTTGGAAATTCCAAATGTTTCTAGAATCTTTTTAAAAATATCTGGTGCGTTGCAACACACAACTTTCCTTAGCTCTACGTCAATTCACTTTGTACATGGTTAATTCTATTTAATCAATTCATTTACCACTCAGTTAATTTGAACTTGGTCAAACAACGCTTTACGGCAGCAGGAAGCGGTAGCGCTTACAGTTCCAGATTTTATTGTTCTGTTCGTACTCATTGCAACACCATTATTGAGCAATTGGTACACAGATAATTAATGAGGCTGTAAACACAAATTTTGTTTGAGAAGGATAGTAATTACTTTTGCAGAGTTATTGGGTAAAAAGTTTAGAACTGGTAGTAAGCGAAACGGCAAAAGTTGAAATTCAGGAATTTCTGGAGTGAGCCCCATGTATCTCATGAGCGTTTTTAAACACTCAATCTTTAGGTACTGAATTGGACTACAATGCTAATTTATTTTAAAATTCTACAAAAATTCCAGCGGAGTTTATAAGAAAAAAACTGCGCTAAAAACGCTTTTCGTCAAAAATTTTGAAATTTATTGTGCTGCTCTCGTCATTTTCCCACGAATGGGAATTTTATGGTGTGATTGCCTTATTGAGAGCTATCAATATAAGAAATTTAATCAAAATCGTTACAGCTGTTTTTGAGAAAAAAAATTTGGTGTTTTGATCACTATGATAACTATAGTTAACTTTCGGTGGATTTTTCCCATACCCTCATTTTTATATAGGGGCTACTCCAGAAATTCCGCAATTTCAACCATCGCCGTTTCGCTTACTGCTATTTCTTACAGTTTTTACCCGACAACTCTAGAAAAGTCGTTATTATCCTTCTCAAAAAAATCGTGTCTACAGCCTCATCAACCCTCTGTATACGAATTGCTCAATCACGTTCAGGGTATGAGTACGAGCAGCGCAACAAATTCTGGAACCGTAAGCGATCCCGCTTTCTGCCCCCGTGAAAAGGTGTTTTACCAAGTTTAAATGAATTGAGTCAACAATAAATTGAGTCAGTAGCAAAATCCATGAAAACCAACGAGTTGATGAAGAGCTGAGGCAAGTTGTGTGATGCGGTGCACCTGATATTTTCTCATGACAACCCACGTGAACATTTGTTTCATAAAAATCGAATGAAATCACTTCGACATCGCCAATTCACGTTTTTATGTCGCCATATTTGTTTTTTGCGAATTCGCAGAATGTTTATGGGCCACGAGGTGAGTCATGAAGGTTATTTGTGTATTGAGCATTTCCTGTGGTTTGTTCCACGTTGATCCATGAAAACTCTCCCCCCAACTGCTACAAAGTTGTGAGTTCTTAAGTGTGTAAAGTTCTTACGAGTGTTTACATTTGATCATGTTTGGTTACTTGAATATTCGTACCAAAAAAAAAGTGTGCGCCATTATAACTCAACAAGAAAACTCAAATTTATTGTAATTGCATAACATAAGAAATAGCGTTTTGTAGGGAGTGGTCCAATTGTCCCACATTTAATTTATAAATGAACAATAAAATTCTTCAGAGTTTCATACGAACTGTACAACAACCTGATAGACGTTCTGTAGATTCTAGAAATGTCTTAGAGACTCGACAAGCAAGTTGACAAAACAGTTTGTATGCGGCTGAAGATAGCGCGTAAAAGGTCCCACAGACGACCAACTTGGTTGTCAACCTTATTGCCAACTGGCCATGTTGGAGGAGAGATTGTCTGTGGACAGGTTGGCGGTTGTAGTAAACGGTTGGTGTGAGATCAAATCGGTTTGATTTTCAGTAGGCGGAGCCTCATGTTGGCAACCATGTTGAAGCGTCTGTGGGGAAGTTGACAATACAGTTCACAACCTGTCAGTCGTTTCGCGGTTGGTAGTCAATTTGCGATCGCTTTTCCTGCTTTTCTTGTGTGTTTATTTGTACGCATAGCGCGATAATTTTAATACGCGTGGTTTGCACTCGCAAAATCGTTGCTATTGGAAGTTTACCGAAGAATTGAACCGAATGCAAATGTTGACAGTTTGAAGAAAAGAGTTGGGAATATAAAAACCTGTTATCGAAGGGAGCTGAAAAAAGTTCAACAAAGTTTACGATCTGGTACAGGAGCTGATGACGAGTATGTGCCAAACTTATGGTATTTTGAATTACTGGAGTTCTTACGTGACCAGGAGGTCCAAATTCCTGGAGTATCAACAGTAGGAGGAAGAGTGGAGGAAGAATCACAAGTTGAGGAAGAAGTTCTTCAACAGTTACCTGGCTCTCCTGCTCCGCAATTATGTTCTCAGAAGAGAAAGAAAACACTTGTCGAAAATTTATCAGTCAGGAATGATATATTGAAACAAGCTGTGGGGCAACTGGCGAACAATGATAATAAAGATGAGGCAAGTGTTTATGCAGAAAGTTGGGCTTTTTCATTTAGAAAATTGTCCACAACTCAGAAACTCTATGCCAAGAAGGCGATAGAAGACATTTTAGTCCTGGGACAACTCAATGCATTAACCCTCCATTCTGTTAGTACTCATTCTTCTACAAGTAGTTATCATGCTTCATTGACTCCTGGTACCTTCCATGCAGAATTCAAGATCCAGTACACCATTTTTCCATCGAGGTTTTTCTCCCGGTCATATATACTAATGTGCAACAGTTACTGTCAGACAATGACTTCTCTTAATGAGTTCTGAATTTTCAACCTATTCATTTTTTTGCTTTTCCAATTTCAGTTTTTTATTTTCAAATATTACAATGAAAAAATAGTTTTAAGAAGACAATGTATATAAATCAAGTGCACTTCTACAATCTTAATAAACACTACATTATAATGTGACTCATTCAAATTTCAAATCTTCGAAGCTCTGACCACTGGCTAAAAATCTCAATGTTACCGATAGCCGTTCATTAGCAGTAATTGCACATCTCATGATCGTGTCCTTTTTTTCAATGGACGGTCGTACTTTCTCCAACAAATCATCATAGGTTGCACTATCCATCCTTAAGAAATTTTTAAAGTCCGCAGGTGCAGAAACACGAAGTTCACTCAATAAATTTGAATGAGAAAACTCAGGGCGTTGTAAGTACCACTCCTTTGACCACCATTTTCTTTTCTTTCTTTTTGGAAAACGAACTTCCTCATCATCCTCACACAATTCATTTAGAATTATAAAATACAGTATTGGATCGTTATTACTCATTTTCTGCCACAAGTTGAGACAACAGAACTGATCGGCAAATGATGTTGGCAACAAGTTCACCGTCTGTGAGCAACCAAGTTGGCAACAAGGTTGACAACCAAGTTGGTCGTCTATGGGCCCCATATCGGACCGTCTTGCTCTCGACACCACAAACAACCACGTGGCACACATCACCGACCTCCCACCATTCCGTACAGGCGCGTTAAGGATAGCTTCGAGACGCTTATCACGTCTCATTCACGAAGACTGTGAACCCCTTACGATAGCCAGCCATACACGAGCAGATATCTGCGGCAGATTTGGTCGCCCGATCTCATCTGACAGATATCGCTAACGATCTGGAGTGACCGATGAGATCGGTCGTTGCCCCTTAACACGAAAAACTTATCGGCCGATCTTTCATGCCCGAGATCTGTCACCTGACCAGTGCCCGATGTCATCTGTTCGTTCGTGGGATGAAATCTGACAGATTCAGGTCTGTCACCGTCGTTCGTCTGGCAGACTCGAGTTATCGGTCGAATCCGAAATATTTTCCAGATCGGTCACACATTCCGTAAGTTGATGCCATGGGGTTAGTGACTGTTCGTAGTAAAAAAAAGCGTAAATTAGCGGCTTTTGCGGCGGGTATTTTTTTTTATTGCCCATAAAACGGCTAAGCCAAGAAAAAGACAAGTTTGGGAGAAGTCATGGGTTTCGGAAAGGTGAAATTTCGGGCACATGAAGTTGTTGGCGCACCTTAGGGAGAACAACCCGCGGGATTGTGAACATTTTGCTAGCTCATCTCCCCGGCTCCCGTAATTCAATTCATTTGGTTTTTTGTAAATAAAAAACTACAACTAAATTTGAAAATACTATCCCCCCCCCAATTCTGGGTAAGGTGCCAACAAGTAATAATGTATTTACGAATTTGTTAGGTTGTGGGGAGATCGTTTTTTGTAGTTACGAAAATTGTAGTTTCCTTCGAATGTTTGTAGTTACGAGTTTTGAATGACTAATGTGAAAACAGGGGAAAACACTCGTTGACAACAGAACATCTTAACAATAGGTGACTGCCCGATCCAATCGAACAGTTCTTTGAACCACAGACATCGCTTCCGAGAAGTCTGCAGGTTAAGGGGGACGGCCGACTACCATCTGCCAGATTTGAACTCTCGCAGATATCTCTCGTCGATTTTCACATCATTCATCATTTTTAACGCCCACTAACGCACAGATCTTTCCCACAGATATCGTTCAAAAACGCGATATCTGTCGCAGATATCTGCTCGTGTATGGCTGGCTATTCTTCTTCGCGTTCAGTTGAAGTTCCTTTAGGTTTCCTGCTGCCGTAGAAAAGCTCCAACAATCGGCAACTTCTGTCTCCACGAAAATTATTTGTTTTTTGGCGTTCGGCGCACTACACATTCTTTTTCCTGTTTGTTTCAGGAATGGAAAATGATATCTGAACGTGAAAAGAGCCGCCTTCCTTGGGATGGATGTAAGTATCAGGTTTTTGCCGAGCGTACGAGTGTTTTATAATTCAATGTGTGTAGTTGGTGGGGTCGGGATGTGTGGAAGACGGTTGAAGCGCGGAGTAAGACGGATAACAAGAACCTTCAACCAAATCTCCCTTCTTTGGAATTCTCCCATTCCGGTCAGACAGGCGGTCGTCAATATTTCAAGGAGATGCTTCGCACGGAGTTCTCCAGCCGTAAGAATCTACCGTTGCGTGTTTTCCGAGAGCAATAATCTTTGATGACCGCGAGGACTCAGCAATTCAGGAGAAGCTCTAACAAATTCATTTACGTAATTTCTCACTCAAGTAGGAGAAATTTGCGTTTTAGGAAGGTATACAATTGTTGGAGGTGTGCTGATACTCGAAACAATTACGACGACCTTGAACTCTGCACTAGCATTTACTGTCATCCTCTGAATAAGACTTCTATTAGTCCTTTGAGTCGGTGACTATAAGAAACGAAATTATTCTTGAAGTGCTGCAAAACGCTTGTTCCTTTCTTTGCTCTTTGACAACATATTTTGCTTTATTCTGTCCCTTCTTTCTACCCTTCCAACGAACGCTTTTGCAATTGAGTACTTCCTGACACAATGATATTACACGGGGTTTGAAATGTTGTTAAAGTTAGTAAGATGTACAACGTCCACGAGCTTCATGCAATAATAATTCTTGTTTTGATTCTTCCTGCTGGACCTATACAGTATGGTCTCTGAATGTCACGGAAGCCAGAAGGGAAATATTCCCCATTATTCGTTAGTCATGCAGCGCGACTTCACTGTACTAAGAGGGGGTTTTGGTGATGTTTGAAGAAACCGCTGACTCAGGCAAAAATTACTGCAATCGCGAGGAGCTCCGATCCAATAAACCAACATTATGAACCATAGTCTTCAACTACTAGACCACGACCGTGAGGGTGCCTTTTAATAGGAGTCAGTCGGTACACATGAACCAACCTATTTTGGAAGACTGATAAAAAACTTCTAAATCGATGGATGGGAAGGGGGGGGGGGTATAAAGGGCAGTTTAACCATTAACTGGGCTTGCTGGGCTCTGGTAGGAAGTCAGCCATGTTGCTGATTGTAAGTTGTCCCGTCTCTTTCAAGAAGGGCTCAAGCTTGACGCTGGTTGGGGGTCTTGTGAATAACTACATGGCAAACACCATACTTGATCAAAATGTCCATAGTCGTTGTTCGGCTCAGCTTGGGCTAAATTAGTTCGTTGCTCTTGACTGGAGCGGAAACATTCGTCCTGAGCATTCAAGTCCAGCTCGTTCTGACCTGAAGCTTCGAAATGGTAGCAGCGGGAAAATCCGAACCACCCGTTTAATCGATGCTTCCTGCTGACAAGAGACTTGCCTGTGTGGAGTTTACAATATATTCCCTCTCCAACCCTCCCCCCTCACCCTTACAATCTCTTAGGAATTAAGGCTCTCAGATCTCCAGATCTGACACTTAACCACACGCTCGACATTACCTAAAGACAACATTCTCTCCTTCTTGCCTTTAATTCCATTTCAGATTCATAACAACCTCACGATAACGAAACCACCATTAACATGGTAACGTCATCCGCCCTATGAGTTGCTATTCTCGCTGCTGAATTAAACCTTTCATGGAGGACGTAGAATGAGCGAAAGTATCAAAACACACTTGGTGTTCAGCTCTTGATTCCCAAAAAACTAGCCAGATGCCTTGAGGGTACATTATTCTATGAGGCGTACTAGAATTTGTGATCGTCAGCCTATGTGGTTATCATCGGCGGTCCTGGTAAATCTCACGTTATTCATTTCTCATCCAGTGGTTTTTGTCGAAGAGCTATCTACGAACCACTCCTTCCTTAGAAATAAGATCGAGGGACTTGACACTGGCAGCAATCATCACTTCTGGTTCCAAGTAGGCTCAGGTCTATGGCCAACTGTCGGCCGCCTTGTTCCAGCGGCGTTTACGCTGTAAATTCTTTGTGTTCGCACAGTAACAGTTAACGGCAAAACGCTGAACGACTTCCTCGTGTACACTTTGTAGACATCCGAGCAATGCGAAATTTTGATTCAGCTCAACGAGAGTTCATCGAAAAATCTTGTGCGCTGCTCTCACGTGAGACGACTGACTTTTGAGGAGTGAACGGGGTTTCGTATTTTCTACAAATTTAGTTGCAGGGGAGTTGATATTTTTGCGTGAATTCAATATGAAGTAAATTCGTTCAAGAGTTTCTTCTTGATGGAAGATAAACTTTTTAGAGAGGTACGACGGAAAATCATGTGACGGGTAACTTTACTTAGCGTTGTTTGAGTGACTTTTGAAGAAACGAATTCGCCTCATTTATTAAACAGCGTGCCCTGGGAAGGCTCACAGGAGCTTGTTGATATTAGTTTTTGGAGTTTTCAAAGTATACTTCCCCGATCGAGGGGAGACACGGGAAAATGGAGAAGAAAAAGGGGTCCTTAAGGAGTTTCGAACCGCAGCTATCCTTTAATTACGAAACCCACCCGGCAGAGGGAATATGGCGACTCAAAGAGACTGCAACGGAGAATAAAGAGAATAGCGATATGTCGCCAGGGAATGGTGGTTGGAGGGGTAATGAGTCTGGGAGGCCATGAGGGAGATGAGGGGCTCACAGTGAGGTACCCATGAGGCCTCAGTTAGCTATCTAGGCTAGTATGTCACAATGTAAGGTCTCTGAAACGTGGCTGTAGGAACAAGAACTCTTTAACGGGTCAGTTCACTCCCCCCTCAATAGTCATTACGCTCTGTGGCGCATTCTGAAATGTGCTTGGTTCTTCATCGAGGACTTTTTCATTTCCGTTATGACTAGCAATTAAACATCGTGACTGAAGCTGTGACGTGCCTCTGTTTCCCTTATCATTTATTGAATAGGGAAGTCAGCTAATTCTACGAGACTTGCGATATTGTCTACACATTGCAGAAGCTGGCAGGCAGGCGCTTGAAGCACAGACCTGTTTGCGTCTTAGTAGGGTCAAGTTGT
This sequence comes from Pachypeltis micranthus, assembly GCA_020466155.1. Classification (NCBI taxonomy): domain Eukaryota; kingdom Metazoa; phylum Arthropoda; class Insecta; order Hemiptera; family Miridae; genus Pachypeltis; species Pachypeltis micranthus. The sequence goes on from CM035773.1 coordinate 34,451,546, forward strand.
GAAAAGGGTGGTGGTTCAGTAGCAACTTGCAGCTCTTCTTGCTGGCCTTGTCTCCAACCAGTCCAATCTTTATCACCCCTCTCTTCTACACATCAATGCTTGCCTCATTCCTCTGCTCTTGGACTATCATCTTGACTTCTTCGCGACTCACCTGTCCATTCATACTACGGCCATCTATAAGGATTAGTAGTTTGTAAGTGCTTGACAGGGGGAGGAATATCCTAGTACTCCCTCGGAGGTGTGAATGTAAATTATATAGAATGAATGCAACTTGTTTGGAGTGAATGTATATGTCAGTCTGTGTTTTCTGTTTTGTGTCTGTGTGTGTGTAGGGATATACCAAGTGGCATTAAGGAGATGGGCAAGATGGGGCAATAAACCCCGATAACCCGCCAGGATTAGGCAGCCATGGGAAAACTCCATGATGCAAGAAGAGGGAGCAGAGTACCTACCCGACAATCTGAGCAGTCTTGGCAGTGATGAGAAAACTTCAAGTAACAAGAAGAGCCTGGCCATGTTGACCCCATCTTCACCAGGTGCTTTCCCTCTCCCAAACATGCGCCACCTTGAATTCCTCTGTGGTCCACTGCTGGGCAGGCTACCCTACCAAAGGTTCCTCCACCATGACCCTGAGTTGTTCATCTCCATCATCATCATTGATCCTCCAGCCCGTGGGGAATATATGTTGTGAGTAGCTTCGGCAGTTCTCCAAGGAGGACAAGGTACCTGCAGTTATTGCCCATTGCTGCCAGTATTGCTGCAGTATCCTCAGATATGAACTGCCTCCAGGAGGCTTCAATCTTCTTATCATTCTTTTGAGTTCTTTCTTGGCTACTCTGTAAGTTTGCCATGCCCCCGTGTCCTCTCCTCCTGGCCTTCAGGGTTGCCACCCTATACTGCTGACCCTCGGCACACCACCATGGCATTTCCCTTGCCCCCGTCATTCCTTTCTTTGGGAACGTATTTTCATCTGCAGCAATGGCAGCATGGTGCAGGTCACCATCCATCACGTTCACGTCTTGGGGTTCCCCTTCCAGGCCCCCATACACCAATTGCCTGACATTGGCCCACCTCCAGGACAGGAGTATCACTGCATGGTTATGAGTAGTTTCAAATTTTGCCAACTAAGCAACTTCATTCACCACAGACGTCATATTGGCCAAAGTTAAATCAATACATGACTGTTCGTGGGGTCCTGCAGCCTGAGGTGAGTAGAGTACTGAGCCCGACGGACTGCAAGCCAAACTCTCCGCAACTGCTCAAGATAACCAAAGATAAATTATTAATATAATAGGTATGAAAACTTCCAAAAACCTTGCGCCGCCACAAGGTCCAGTTCAGTACTATGAGGTATGCCAGAAGCCAGGCGGGCCTGCTGTTCCTGAATGAGGAAGGAAGAACGTGAAGGTACGAGCAAGGATATCGAAGTGGTGCTGGGTTGTTATGGGACACGTATGAGGCCTAGGTGCAACCACCTCCCCACCAGTCAGGAACAGCAGGTTGATGAGTCGGTACATCTTACACCCTGTAACTTCTTATGGAAAGTCGTGTCTTGCAAGGCATCAGGTATTATCTGGGCTTTAGATTACTTCTGTATTTACGTGGCAGTTTTTTTGGTAAATTAGGTTGGGCTTTGCTGCAAAATAAATATGGCTCGTCCTGATGGTGACTCAGAGAGTAAATTCAGTCTTGTCTCTATGTGACACCCGGTGTTTTCATTAGTCTTTGCGAAAAGCCCACTATCCACCAAACACTTTTGTCCCAAAGGGTCTTTTGTCCTCGCAATAAATTCGACAGTTCGAAACTGCCACAACTAACTGCATAGAGTCGTATAGTCGTCGGTGATGGAAGATAACTGGTCTGGGTGCCCCGAAGCTCTTCTGCCATCTGCATAGCTTCGACGCGCTCTTCCATCACAGCTTGGCTCCTTTCAAAAGGGGATGCTAATAAGAGCGAGACGACCCTTTCCGTCCCTCGACTCAGGAAATTTACATGTTGAGACTTTTGTTTCAGTCCGTTTTCCAATTCAGAAGGCTCTGGCTTGGTGGTGTTGGAAGGGATTGGGTGATGAAGGGGTGGGGGAGTGGAGAAGGGTTTTCTTTTGCCCTTGCTCTTCGACACCTTTTTCGTATTCAAAGGCCACGCTGAGTATTTTGTCCTCCCTGAGTGAGACGACCTCACGGCACTGCCTGTCACCAAACTTTTCCTGGCTTTTCCCAAGGGCTAACGGCCTTCAAACGGTTCAGCTTTCTATACCTTCATTTTCTCCTCCGTTTAACCTTTTTATATTCTCCCAGGGAATTCCCCTCCCGACTCGAACAAGACATTGGATGTTCTCGCCCTCCTCTCAAGTCAAACTTGCCCTCCTCTTAAGAGGGAAGACTCAATATCCAAGTCTTAACGGCGTTGTCGTTGGTGGTGGGGGAGGGAACTCTGAATCCGAAATACTCGAATCGTAAGAGGGTTAAAGCACCCCCTTAACAACAGTCGGGAAACAAAAGTTGAGTTGCTCATGGATTTTTAGGACGAATGTCGGGAGACATTCGGGGAATCTTAAAAATTTTGTTATTCGCCCTCTTTCGCCATTTCACACCCAGTATGTCAAGAATTGAAACACCTGAGGTTCAAGCACAACTAGCAGGAAGGAAGATTTGTACGTCTAACCAGCCCACTCCTACACTCTGAATAAATAATGCGTCGTTAGTAGAATGTGAGAGATTCATCGCTATACATGCGAATGTCAATACCCACTGCCAGAACTAATATGAAAAGTCAGACCGATACCTCGGAATGCGTCTGACATTGCGAAGCAGGAAAGGAAAAGGGAAACGTGCGATTTGATAAATATAGCCATCTCGGAGGGCCTCAATGTCAGCTCCATCACGAGTCGAAAAGCGTGAGAAGTCTCAATATAGAGTCGAATGTTGAGCCTCAAGTCAATAACAGTAGTAGTGCTCTTGATCCTGCTTGCGGAAAGAATAATCCTTCACTGAACTTTTCCAGGGAGCTGTTGAATTCGAAGACGGGAAGGAAAAAAGTCGCCTGCAATATCAAATTTTGAAACGGGAGCAAACGCGTACGTTGGCAGTATGAAGTTTCCCATACAAACTAGCGCAATTTTTGACGAGCGTTGAGTAGGAACCCTTTTCTCACCTTTAAAGTCTGATGCCATTTTGGACTAATCTCGTGTTAGTTCTGGAAGGTACAGTTTTGTTTTTTATTCTTATTTTTCTTGTTTTCCCATTATACTGGTGGCTGACGAGAAACCCCCACCGCAGCCTCAGATGGGGCTATTGTGTGGCAACCTCATGTCAGCACTGTTCCTATGGAGCTGGAGTTCACTGATACGACGCCCGTAATGCGCCCCCACCATTCTCATACGAAACGCCTTGAAGTCCACACCCGCAAACTCAACCGACTGCAGGAGGCCCCAAGGACTCTGACGCGCACTGCAGCCTGCCACACACAGGGTAACGGGTGTTGACGAGTGCCTTTCGTACCGTATCGCTTGAATGCTGCACCCCAACTTAGGCGTTGAGTTGAATGGACATCTGTGAAATTTTACACGAACCAGAACTTAGCTAAGAAAGGTTTATTGCCGACTTTCCACAACAATATCCCACTCACCTGTCTTTAGAGCTCGCTGCGTTGACACGACCGGGAATTCGTTTTTGGTGAGACGCAATAGTGAGCCACGCCTGCGAAATATGTAAAGAATAGCGACGCACACTAACACAGCGAGACTGGAAAATATAAAATATAGGACAATATTGTGCGATCGCAGATATTGGTTAACCTTCCGCGGAAGGTAAAAAGAAGTGCTACGGCAGCGACCTCAGCGGCGATATGCTGCGGCTGTCGAATGGTCGTCGCTGCAGCCAGATAGCGTTTTGGAAAGGTAGGCTTCGCTGACTCCTGCCCCTCCTCGCAGAACCCTGTCAACCTCTGTATTCGAGCGGCTCTTCCCACAAAGAGCTCAGGTCCCAGCCGGAGAAGTGCTATCCGTCTGTCGGTAATTCGTCAACCTCTTCATTCTTTTCTATCCCTCATGACCTGGCACCACACAGGGTCTCACTGTTGCTAGGGTCTTCAGAACAGCCGGGCGTTCCCATACCAGCTGTGACGAAATAGTAGGAGAAGCTGACTGTCTGACAGCAAAGCATCTTTTTCATTTCAGGTCGCGCATCACGCACACCATCACTGTGACGAATTTCGTCTGGAAAGCTGTTGCCAGCGCACCTGATAGTATCGTTGCCTGGATCCTTGGTTCATAAACTCCTGCACTCACCTCACAGTGATCTGTCTGTATAATACGAGACCACACTCGTTCTTTAATGAATAAGGGCAGTTGAAAGTTCGTACAACTGATGTGCAGATAGGCGTAAGACCTATCAGAATCTCCAGCGCAGCTGTCTGCATACAGTTCTGTTTCCTTATCAATATGACTGTTTCTATACCGTCGGGGAGTTATATTAGTCGAAACTATCCGTCACAGCCAAACAAGCCCTTCACTGCAACCTTCTCAACTACAGCTCTTCTTAGGACGAACTGTTGCGGATGCAGCATTTTTTTTTGGTTTTCATTCCATTTACTTGGTGATGATTAGGGAGTTGCAGAAGTCTTCATGGTTGTTAAAGGACGGTCGAGACGCTCGCGATCGTTGGAGGAGGATTGGTGAGATGAGAGTAGTGGCCGTGATTTTCGTGAATTTCGTTAGCGGCGGTATAACAGGGAGACAACTTTCAGACCACTCACAAAGAAAGTAACTAAGTAGTAACAAGGAAAAGATACCGACTCATTAAATTTGATTGTGCAAATTTAGTGACAAAATTTGTTTCTAAACGAACAATTATTTTTGAATGAACTGTAGCGTTCGTTTTCATAATTTCCCCAGAATTAAATTTGAATTGACTCAAGCGGTTTCATCTTCCTGCGTTCCTATGGCTTTTAATAAACAAGTGGAGAACGTGCACAGTTTGAAACGATTGTGCCCACCGGAATTGCGCTCGGCTCCAGCCTTGGAGAACCAATTCTAAATCCGTCGAACACTTTTCTAGAACCTTGAATTCCTACGAATTCGCCGTTTTTCCCCCCACAGGGGAACTGCCTCTGATAAACTGCGCTGAGTAGAAATTGGCAAGCAGACCGCAAAAACAAATAACTCGTCCGGAGGCCAACGGGGTTATCTCACAGGGATACTCTCGTATTTTCCCTTTTATTTGCGAGTTAGAAAGTTCCACTTCGATTGACAGATGTTCCAGTTTAATTTTTTTCATTTTTCTTTTTTCGACCCGTTCAAATAGAGAATCGCGGTTTTCAGAGAGGTTTGGCGAAACCAATGTGAACGTGACGTATGAACACGACCGCTGGGGCGGAAGGCAACTCGAAAAAAAAGTGAACAGAATCTGTTCCAGTTCAACCACAATTAGGTCCCTTTGATGGAACACACCAACGACAAAATGCCTAAAATATTCGTAATGCGACGAGAAAATCAATATCAAAAACCTTTTTCGTGCTCTAAACATAATCATACACATTTTATATCGTTTTGTTGTTTGTAGCGTACAAATAATGTAAGTAAACCCGTTCGAACAGTTCTTGAGTAAAACCATGCTTCATTTTGCTGACTTCAGTTACACCCCCCCCCCCCCCCAGTTCGGCATGTAAATATGTAATTTCAGTAAATTTGATCCTGCAGTTGTCTCTCAATCGCGTTCAGCGGGCTGAAACAGAGCAGAGCGTTGAGCGAAGCGAAAGTGAAAATAAAAGCAAGTCGAGATTTTAAGGATGATCGAGAGGGGTATTGAAATATCGTTTGAATTTGACCTTTTCTGGCGAGTGAAAAGACCGGGAGCTATTCCAGAGGCTTAAACGAGTGGCCACTGTGAGGGCGGAGCTGAGCGGACGCCTCTCGCCATTTACAAAGTGGATCAAATACCGTTGTCGTCGGTAACGTCGACATTCCTTCTGTCGTCAAGGTAACAATAACATCCCCGTCAATTTTAAATATAAGATCGAGGGTGAAACGAGATTGTCGCAGAATCCTGTGTTTTATGTTAAAATGTGAGGATGTGAAAGTGTAATGTGTGCGTTTTTACTTTCTCAAACAAAATTACGAGATCTCTATGGATCTTTACGTTTCAGACCCCACTGAGTACGAAAAACGCTATTTGGAAAAATGGTCTGTAGGTTTGTGTGACTGTTAACGCGGTTGGGAGAAAACAATTCCACCAAATCAATTCAAATTTAATACGTAGCTTGCAAATCACTCTGATACGCCAAAATAGGGGTATGATCTAAATCCGCTCAAAACCAACTATACTTATCATAGTGATCAAAACACCAAATATTTTTTCCCTCAAAAATAGCTTGATTGATTTTGATTACATTTTTTATATCGACAGCAACTATACGATACAATTCTCATTTGTAGGAAAATGACTTGAGCAGCACAATAAATTACAATAATTTTCGATGAAAGTCGATTTTACTGCAGTTTTTTCCTTATGAACTTAGTAAAATTGGTGTGGTATTCTAAATACTAGTGTTCCCTTCATGGCACTTCTGGGATGAGTGATGTAATCCCTCTCTCTCTCTCCCCCCCCCTCACCGCCTTTATAACTTTCTTTCCTACTCCGCAGGGCTAAGGAACGTAAAAATCTGAAGGAAACGCGTGTGATTTGGGTTATCCAATAAGTTGATTGCTTTGCGGTACCCAAAGGGTAAGGAAAGTTTAGTGATGGTGTCAAAAAAAAGTTGGGGTTTCTTCAGAGGTTTGCGTTTTGAAACCTACTATGGTCCGTGTGTGCATTCGTAGTTCAATTCGCGGGAGAACCGATTCAGCTATTTTCCCTCTTTTTCGTTATTTTCGTAGAGGCGAAAATAATGTTATGGGCGATTTGAACTGACGGGAACTTTTCGTCTCCATAAATATCTTCACGACCATTCGGTGAACGGAAATACAGGCCTATGAAGCAAAAACACGATTTTTTTTTCTCATTTTGGCTAAACGGCTTCAACGAGTTTCAGCGAACTCACAGGATGTCTTCAAATAGTTAATACCTATTGTACTCAATAAACGTTCCTCTGATAGCACAACTCAGCATGATTTTCGTTGTTTGAAAACTGATAGGCGATTATTTATGGGGTTTCAGCGCTGAGTTCGAATCCGTTGGAGTTTCCCCGCTATCACGTTTAAAACTTTCGCAATTCTCATATTAGGTACTGCAGAGAGAGATTTTGCTTGGGCAGAAACAAGTGGCAACCCTGAGTCATGGCGGTGGTTCTGTGATTCACATGCTTCAACTCTGTTCTTCACACTTTTCCTTCGTGCTGGTTGACCCTCGTTCAATCAGTTTTGTCAAGTTCTCTTGATTTTCGTAGTGGACGCGAGTATTTTTTTAGTGTTTAAGAATGAATGTGAACCAGAGGTGTGAGTGCGTGAACAATCCTAATGTTTTTTGGTTCATGTGCGGTTCTTTCATGACCGAAAAATAGAAACAGGTGATTACTCCTTTCGTGATGAAAACCTACCAGGCCTATTTTGGGATGAAGCTAGGCGATGAGGACAAACCGTGGGCTTCTCATCTGATGTGTCGCACTTGTGTTGAACAAATGAGATCTTGGACCAAAGATAAGAGGAATTCAATGCCTTTCGCCATTCCCATGATATGGAGAGAACCTCAAAATAACGTCAACGGCTGATATTTTCACATGACGAAGGTGGTCATCGAAGAACAAGAAATTTCTGGTTTATCCAAATTTACCGTCAGCTACGAGACCAGTGCCACATGATGAGACACTTCGAGTCCCTGATCCACCGATGAATCTAGAAGATGAAGAAACCTGTCTTGAAAATGAAAACAAACGGAAACAATGACCACTGATCCTTACAAGCCCACAGATTCCAGCTCCTCCAAACTATTCTCCCAAGGTGAACTCAATGATTTGGTGAGAGATCTAAATCTTCCAAAAGATACTGCAGGAGTATCTCGTTCAAGACTCAAATCCACAAATTTGTTAGCCCCAGGAACCACGTTTGCTTGGCACTGTCAAAGAGAAAAAGAACTTCTGCCATTCTTTGAAGGGACGGGAGAAATGGTTTTTTGTGGCGATATTGTTGGTGTGATGGGGTTTTTTGGAATCAAATACGACGCCACAGATTAGAAACTCTTCATTGACTCCTGTAATCAAGTTTGAAGGGAGTTCTTTTACACAATGGGAACAAGTACGCATCTATACCAGTAGCACGTTCTGTGCACATGAAAGAAACGTATGAAAATGTGATGGCCTTGTTGAATATTAAATACCAAGAGCAGAAATGGCTGCTTTGTGGAGATTTCAAAATCATTGGTATACTTTTGGGACAACTAGGAGGTTTCACTAAAATGCCTTGTTTCCCGTGTGGGATAGCAGAGCTCGGGATCAACATTAAAAGAGGAACGAGTGGCCTGAGAGAACAGCTTCAGCGCCTGGTTCTAAAAACATCAAAAATGAATCCTTGATCGACCCAAACTAAGTTTTGCTCCCTCCACTGCACATTAAGCTTGGATTGATGAAACAATCTGTTACCGAACTGGACCGAGAAAATGATTGCTTCAAATACCTTGCAATGAAATTCCCCACTATCACGCCCGAGAAAATAAAAGCGGGTAGTTTTGTGGGTCCACAAATACGCAAATTCATGAAAGATCCCCAGTTTGAAGAACGCATGTCCACTCTTGAAAAGAATGCTCGTGTAAGTTTCAAGTCAGTTGTCGAAGGCTTCTTGGGTAACAAAAAAGATCCCAATTACATGCAACAGGTGGACAATATGCTCACCGCCTTTCAAAGGTTGAGCTGTAACATGAGTGTATTTTTTTCACTCGCATCTTGAATATTTCCCAGAAAACTTGGGTGATTACAGCGAAAAACATGGATAAAGGTTTCATCAGGATATAAAGACGATCGAACAGCGTTATCAAGAAAGACGGAGCACTAATATGATGGCTGACTTAGTCTGGAATTCGAAGAGGGACCACGGGAGGGGGTAGCGGCACTATCACATCTCGGAAGTCAACGAAAAGGAGATTTCTCTCACCTTAAGACCACGGAATCATTCAGAAATTATGTAGTTGCATGTACATGGAGTAAATAAACACAATTAGTGAAGTTTATAGCGAAAAACTGATTTTTCTATAATGTCTCAGTCTACTGGATCACGTGAGCCACTTTTTAGTTTATTTTTGTGAAAAATCTGGATGTGATCGGGAAAGACTGAACTGATATTCGTGCTCAGCATTGAAACCTCAATTAGAATCGCCTCTCAGATTCAAAACAACGATCAAATCTGACAAAATGCAGACTTTTGTAGTTCATTAAACGAAGAACAGAATCTATATGCGTCGAAAATAATGGTTTTTTATAAAAACATTTATGGTAATTTTCTGAGTAACTGCGTCATTGGATTTCATCAATACTATGGGGCGTCTACAACCACGTTTTGTTATCCGTAATTATTTCTGTATCTGTTGAACGCAGATATAAGCCATAATAACTCGAAATACGAGATTTGTGAAATATTAATTTACCGTTTTCAAGACTTTGTCAAAAATGGCACTAACAATTTTAACGAGTGGTCTCAACCAACTTGTACCTACATTTTGTTGTTTGTAAATGCTTCCAAATGCGTTGAACGAAGATACAGAATCGAATTGACGGGGGTAGCGCAAAGTTGTTTGTTGCTACGCACCAGACATTTTGTAGTTCATAGACGTACAAGTGGAGACTGGTATATCGTTACGAATTGTGATAAACTGGATACTATGACAGCCCTAAAGTTGAAATGAGTTCAGTTGTTGCCAGTCGTTCTTCTGATCGTTGGAAGGGGGGTTTGGGGTGTATATCACATTGGCTCCAAATTGATATGAAGGGTTAGTCAAAACTCCATTTCTCCTCTTTCCTCAGTTATTGTGCCAGGGATCCAAATAATTGCCCTCAAATCGTACCGGATAAACCTCATTCGGAGCCCTCGGTCTCGCCAGAGGAGAGCAATTAAGGGCAACTACACACATTCGAGAAATTCCTCATAACTAACAACTCGTGAATCAGCCGCCGAGTAAAGTCCGTAATTTTGCGGCAGTTCGAATTCAACCGGTTTAATTCGCCCGTTTCTCTTCAATTGCCGCTTTCTTTCGCGAGCCGTTTATCAAAATTGCCAAATTTTCCGAAAGATTAACGTGCGGAAAAAACACAATTAGGACGCAGACAATCGACTCCCTGCCATAAACCGCGCAGGTGACTGGTAAGGGCCGCGTGTAATTGATGAGATTAAATAGTAACGAACCCCTTCCACACACGTCGTAAATACCTAGTTCGATTCAATATTCAAAATTTGACATGGCCTACTGACCATGTAGAAACTGATTAGGAGGCACTACACTATTCATGTTTACTTTCCTTGGCTCCATAAAGCAGGAAGAAAAGTTATATAATCGGCAGAAAAAAAAATTTTGAGTTTTCTTCAGTCCAAAAAACACAATTTGGGAAAATGGTCTGTGTATCTGTGAACGATTTTTAGAAAAAACGACCGTACCGAATCAGCTCAAACTTGATATATAGCTCGCAGGTTACCATCTGATGCCAAAGTGAGGGTATGAGTAAAATCCACCGAAAGGTAACTATAGTTATCATAGTGATCCAAAGACCACATTTTTTAAAATCAAAAACGGCTGAAACGATATTGATTAAAATTTTTGTATCTATACCTCGTAATAAGAAAATTATACCATAAAATTCTTATTAGTGGGAAAATTACGAGAGCAGCACAATAAATTACCGAAAGTTTCGACGAAAATGGATTTTAGCGCGAATTTTGGTTTATTATTCATTCTGAATAATAACCCTACGTTTTTGGTCACGAAAACTTTTTTTCAACCCCCCCTCAAAATTTGATACTTTACGTTTCAAGACTTGGAGATTCCAAATTTGCAATGTCCGTCAGCCGTCCCCTGTCCGCCATCCCCCGTCCCCCGTCCAGGCCGTTTTGTGCCTTTAATATGGTCTAAAAAATTTGTCCTTTCGCACAAAAATCCGATTTGGTATCTAGTTGTGCCCGCCATCTCGGCAATCCGATCGGACGAAGCCCGTGGTTGTAATGGGCAAAAAACGGTTAAAAAAATTAACGAATAGCAGTACAACGCGGGAACTACAGCGGAAGTCAACGTTTCGTCGTTTGAACTCCCTCCCTCCCGCCCGTCTCAATAAAAAACAACCCACCTCGTTCTCGCCTCCCAACGCTGCCAGGCGGGCGGCTCAACTCCCCTTTCGCCTCGCAACGGGTTCGCTCGAAGCGCCCCCGCTACAGTTTCCCCGATGCGGCAAAATCATCAGACGTTTTGTTTCCGTAGTTCCATTGTAGCCAGGACATGTTTCGTATGGTTTACTAGTATTCGATGCTGAATCAAATGGGATGGGGGAGCACTAATACTAGGTCAAGCTGTTCATGCGAATATTAAACCATTGTGTAATAATTTGCAGGGTTTTTCTTATAAACTCCGGCGAAGTGTTCCTAGATTGTTTAAAAAAATTGGTGTCGTAGTATCCTCTTTAAAAAAATCGTGTTTACAGCTTCATTAATTCTCGGGAATGAGTACGAGCAGCACAATAAATTCCGGAACTATAAGCGCTACCGCTTCCTGCTGAGATGAATCTGTTCATGCCGTGTAGTGCCGTGTTGTTCGACCAAGCTCAAATGAACTGAGTGAAAAATGGATTCAGTAAGTAGAAAAAGCCTTGTGTAGTGTGTTGTGTGTTGCAACGCACAGGATATTTTTGAAATCGACCCTCTCGTTCGAAAAACGAATGTATGGCGTCCTGAAATTTTTAATATGCGGATGTCTCTTGGAGTACTCCATTGTTGGATGGATGTTCAGAGAAGCAGTATGTACCGGTATAAGTCAATATTTAAAGTTGAACAAAATTGGTAGATTGTTACTATAAAACATTTGAAAGTGCGAAAAATACTTTTTTGTGGTGCGCTGTGGCTTTCATATCCGTTCAACAAAGTGCTGAAGTCCAGCGTGTCAGTACCGCTCTACTGAACACTTCACATTTTGGTTGCAGCCAAAGCTTTTATTAAATTACCTACTATTCTTCAAAAGAAACTGGGAAGGAGCGATACGGAAAGATACGTAATCTGCTAAAAAAAAGTTCTTCGACTTTTTTCCAGTTCATTGCGTCTTAAATATTTTTGAGTATGAAATATCTGATGCGTTGCAACACACAACTTTCCTTAGCTCTACGTCTACATGGCTTTTTTTCTACTTAGTCAATGCATTTATCACTAAGTTAATTTGAACTTGGTCAAACAACGCTTTACGGCAGCAGGAAGCGGTGGCACTTACAGTTCCGGAATTTATTGTGCTGCTCTCGTAATTTTTCCACTAATGAGAGTTTTATAGTATAATTGCCTTATTGAGAGGTATCAATATAAGAAATTTAATCAAAATCGTTACAGCTGTTTTTGAGAAAAAAAATTTGGTGTTTTGATCACTATAATAACTATAGTTAACTTTCAGTGGATTTTGCCCATACCCTCATTTTGGCATCCCATGGTAACCTACTGGATAGATATCATGTTTGAGCTGATTTGGTACGGTGGTTTTCTCTACAAATCGTTCACAGACACACATACACACACCTAGACTGACACACACACAGAAACACAGACCATTTTCCCAAATAGTGTTTTTCGGACTCAGAAGGGTCTAAAACGTAAAGATCTGAAGAAAACTCAAAAAAGAGCCAAGGAAAGTAAAAGCATCAGTTCGGAAAACATTTATTAATTTAGATTTAACGGAACTTGCCTGCTCCCACAATATGTATACTATTACGTAGCTAAATCTACTGAAGGGTTCCAAGTTCAACCTGCTGCGTTACGTACAACACGATTTTATTTCAAATTTATGAAGTGATCGGGCGCATATGTGTGTAAACACTTTTGTTTTGTGGTGGATTTCATACTCTCAATACTCATGTAATAAAGTACTCGTTCGAGTCTAACATCGACGTGAATTGTTTCAGAGCTCGATGTTAGCGAGTCTTCTGATTCTTTCATTGGTATCGGACACCGGACAAGAATTAAACCCAGGTGAGTCCTCTGACGTTTCATAACGATTAACCAGTATCTAATTGGCTGCGGTTTTGAACTCACGCGACGCATTTAGCTAACCAGGACTAAATTCTGACCTCTTAAAGAGCGCGATGCCTGTGGGCTTGCCTTTTTAAAATAAATTGCATCAACTTTCTCAATAATGGAAATAACGTAGTATTACGTTCTGTACACTTTCCCTCCTTCGCACCTTCCTAAAAACTGATCGCTATGTCATCGCAAGAATATCGTCCGCTGCTGAATACATTTGGAGAGCTATTGTGAGCTCCCGGAAATGGTTTATCAGCCTATTCCGCCTAGACAGCGTTTTCCGCTAATTATAAAGCGTTGTCGCCATTGGAGCGCTCACAACAGATTAGGGTGAAAATCAGTTACACAATCTGTCACTGAGCTTCGCTGGTGACACGGAGAAAGCCCTGGAAAAAGTCCTCGGAAGAGGGAAAGTGACAAAAGTTGGCAGCGGGTTAAATTAATTTCCCCGTTAAGCTCTCTCCGCCGTTTCACCTCGGCTGCCTTCCATTTTGCCTCTTCCGCCCAAAGAGTGGCGTCTGAAGGTTTTAAAAGCTCTTATAGCGAAAAACCTCTATCTCCGATCTGAAGAGACTCCATTTCAAATAACATCGTTATCGTTCGTTTAGGGCGGGAGGCTCCTTTGTCCACCGGTTGGACACATTTCGGCGGAGAGTTGGTTCAGCGTAAAGAGAGCTTTCGTACCTCTGTCGTTAATTAAAATCGCGGATATTTCGGTTTCAATTTAACGAGCCACCTGATATTCAATTAATCAACTTCAGTGGCGTTATGATGACCGCAAAACAGGCGGCTCTTCGAGCGAGAGGCCCTGGGGGGATTTGAAAGGAGGCGAGGCGCCCAACGTGTATTTTGTGCTTATTACGGGCCATTCCATGGGATGATTCTGCCATGGCTAGTTCAATGTGTGATTCCATTGTGACTACTTCATGGTGTTATTCTGATCTGTTCCAACCATCCCATGACGCCATTCGATCTAACCATCCCATGGCCTGTTTTTGTTGTGGAAACTCTTAGGTGCGATTTTCTCGTACATATTCCCCCCTACATCAGCCCTAATCCGTTTGGGACTATCTCATAGCTTCATTCCGTTGTAGTTATTCTATAGCATGATTCTAATTTGGTCTTCAGGGCTTTTTGTGTGTATGGATGGTTGGTCCAGTTGAAACTTGGGATGTTTTGTATGTCTCTAAGGGCTCATATTCAAGCTTAATTATGTTGTAGCTATCGGATGGCGTGACTCTACTGTAGCTTACCTTTGGCGCCATACTTGTGGCTATTCCATGATTCTGTTAGTTCTAGAGCCACTTGGTCTGTTTGGGCCTCCACTGGACTGGGTGCGAAGCTACACCGCCCTTCATGGCGGGAGTCATCTCAAATGACGCTTTGGATATTTTCTTTGTCTTGCAGGGCTCACCCTTAAAACTATTATCCTAGCCTAGGTGCAACTGGTGCCCACCAGTCAGGAACAGCAGGTACGGTTTCATCGAGGATATACCTCCGTTCTTCAGTTAATGGGACTGTTTGTGAAGGTATTTCCGTATTGGGGATCGTAGCGAGTATTGGTGCCTCCAGTCTCCTTGATGGCTCTCACCTAAGATAATTGTTATTCGAGCGTGTAATGAATAGAGCATGTTTCGTTTCCCCGATCGTCCACGCCAAGGTTTTATGCTACGATGTAAACATCTTCTGATGAACCATCGACTCGCTTGGCCCAGCTGGCTGGTATCCACCCGTTCCTGTTGAGGTGTGTTTAAGATGCCACTAAGAAAAACAACCCTTGATCTTTAATGAACGTATCGTATGGCTGTTATTGCCGTCAGAAAGACTGTCGGAGGTTAAACGTAATACTGAGTTTAACAAAATGTTGGTCCCTGTTTGGGCTTCCTATACTGGATTGACGTTCACTGGTACGACGTCCTTTCTCGCGCTGTCATGTAAACCAGTTGAACTGAGTGTATCAGGTCTTCGTCTGCTCTCTGGCGTATAACCTTGGAATTCAGTGGAAGCGTGCCTGGTTTGATGAGGTATACCCTCAACTAGGACTCGTTAGGAACTGCCCATTCGGTGGAAGGTGGCTAATCTCTCGTTATTCCATAGCCACCTCCATCTCTCAGCATCCGTGCCCTCGCCTTGGTTTATGCCACCTGAACTCTGAAGTCCGACCTGCGGGCTATATGTGAACCTCCCCTCCCTCCCATTACCTCTTGTTTCTCCTATCTCTCCATTTTATTAGCAACCACGTCATTGCGCAGCATTTCTTTTTCTTCCATCAAACTGTACATCTGAACTTTTCACTCTTTCTTTTATTATCTGTTATAATGGACATAAATGAGCAAACAAATTGGTTTAGAGTGGGGGTCTCTTTGTCCTACAGTTTAACGAGTTGATTTCACATGACAAGACCCTCAATCCCTCTGTCGTTTGTGTAAATCAGCGATATTCCGATCTCAATTTAATTAGCCACCTGATACTATTCCATTATTCAGCCCCCGAGGCGTTCGTGATGACCACCAAACAGACAGTTTGAAGAGGGAGGGGCTCTGGGACGAAAGGCAAGGGAGTGATAATGTGTACTCGAAGCGGAGCACGTTTTTCGTGTTGAGTAGAAGCTATAACTCTGAACATTTTTCGCCACCACTCCCTCCACCTGCCAATAGCAACACCCATTGCATATTTAGCAGTTCCTGAATATATCAAGGTGGAGTAGCGCTCGACAACATTTCGGAGTGAGGGTCTAAGCAATTGGGGCTGGAATAAAAAAGCGGGGGTTTTGCGTATCAGGCAGACTTCAGTTCTTTATCGTCGGATGAGAAGAAACCCTTGGTATTTGAGCACGCGAATGTGCTTGAACGAAGATTTCCGACGCATGCGTTCGAAGATAACGAGCTAATTTCAGCGATTTATCATGACCATGAAAAACGAGGAAAGATAAAACAAGGAAACCAGGGGGGAAAGAAAGCTTCCTAGATTGACAGTATATAGATCGAACATAACGTAATGTCTTCCAGAATTGACCCTCCTCCGACGTCCTTCGTTTTTTGGCACATGAAGCACACTGAAATTGTGGACGTCCTCACGGCACTAAAATACGTTTTATCATTTTAAAAACCTCTGGTTTGGGATTACAATTAACGTAAAGAAGCTCAAATCAATCAAA
Source organism: Pachypeltis micranthus (assembly GCA_020466155.1). NCBI lineage: Eukaryota > Metazoa > Arthropoda > Insecta > Hemiptera > Miridae > Pachypeltis > Pachypeltis micranthus. The sequence continues at coordinate 34,467,883 of CM035773.1, forward strand.
TAAAATCTGTTTGGGTCAAATTGTGCTGACTGACTCCTATCAAAGGCAAGCGGTCCATCGTGGTCTTGCGGTAAGACGGTCGATTCATAATTCTCGACGTTAGTTGAGGGTTGTGGATCGAATCCCCGGCGCGATTGCCGTAATTTTTGCCTTAGTCAGCAGCTCTTCAAAAGCATCTCCAAATTTCCTTCCCCCCGTAACAAATGGCGCCCAACTAGTGGTCGAATTTCTTCTTTCCAAGAAAAAGAAGAGGCCCCGAGAGAAAAATTAAAAAATTAAGAGAGAAAAATAATGAGACGAGTTCTCGGGTCCGGGATTCGCTGACGCTGTGAAAGTTCCAGCGCGAAGGTGGAATGGGCGAGACGCGCCTACTACAATGCGAGGGAACGAAGACTTTCCTTGTAGCCTTTCTCGAATCAAAGATCGGATTTTCCGGGGATTCGCTCAACTCTCGTAAAATTCTTTCCCTAAAGAGTCCGCTCCAGGAGTAGCGGTTAATAGACGAGGGGGGAGATGTGCTGACTGACTCCTATCAAAGGCAAGCGGTCCATCGTGGTCTTGCGGTAAGACGGTCGATTCATAATTCTCGACGTTAGTTGAGGGTTGTGGATCGAATCCCCGGCGCGATTGCCGTAATTTTTGCCTTAGTCAGCAGCTCTTCAAAAGCATCTCCAAACTTCTTCGTCACAAAATCAAGGCAGTGTGGCAGTTGAGTGGGACCTGGATTTCGGGTCTTTCCCAGCTTTGTTCTGTACAGTTACAATTCTGCATTTGGGATGTCTGAGGGAGTACTGACCGGGTGGCCCTCACATCCCTCAGACCTCGCAGTAGATAAACGAAATTTGAGATGGGAGAACCACCCTTCAGCGACTTCACAACCACCACGATGTCCGCAGAACAAGTGCGTTTCCCAGCATTTTCATGTCTTGCCCTGGGTAGGAATTGGATTACTTCGTTCTACCTACCTTGCCCTGCGGAGGCAGCCACCTGTCGTGGCTCTAACCCATAATGCACCGGGGCTGTGCATACCCATGGTACCATGTTAGGGTCAGACAACCCTTAAGGCCAGAATGATAGCTGGCCCGTCCCATCTTTCAAAATCACTTACGGCTTCTCCTCCTCCCAGTAAAAGACAGTTTGGACTAACTGCCCTTACTGGGGAAAGACCCCAGTGAGCCACAGCAGAGGTTCCCCAAGCTTCTGCCCACTACTCGGGGGCTCATCTTCCCAGCACCAGAGCCTAGAGTCCCCTGTCAATCAACTTCTCTCTGTGACCTCAAGCTCTGCTGACACAATTTATAACCCGAGCCAATGGATTCCCTAGAAAGGATTTTTCTCACTTCTTTCCCTCATCAGACTTCTCCAGCTCTTACTTGCCACCCCTCTTTAGGCATTTCCACCGTCACAAAAATGTAATGCTCGACTCTCATTTCTCGCCCAGACACTCAGCTTTCACCCCTATCTAGTTCACCTATTCAGAGGCCATCTGTGTAGCTTGAAACGATCTCACATGCTCTACATTTTACTCTTCCTTTCTCGTTCTCAAGTGTAACAATACACCTCTTTCACTTACCTCATTCATCAACTTGAGATTTTTCCTTTTCTCACACCCACCAACATCTTACAATTAAGATATTATTGATATTACTATCAATTTCAGTTTTCACTGTACAAATTCGACCAAACTGCGGTGTTCAGTATTAGCGAGAAACATGAATATTCCAATTTCCGTGCACATTAACACCCAACATCGATCTTCAGCTGTCCAGAAGTTGTGTTGCTATGTCGCGCTCAAAGTTTATAAATTTTCAAAACCAATGCAATCGCCCAACCAAAATGTACCTGGCATGTCGCACGAGGAAGGAAAGTTGAGTAACATTTTCTGACGAGAGGTTTTCTTTCGAGAGCCGAACGAGCTGATTTCTCGACAAGAGGAGAACCATACAGTGAAATGACGATCCCCGCGTCGGCCAGGACAATGAAACGAGTAGATAAGCCAACCAAGCAGAACATTTCGATAGTGCACCCGGCACAGAACGTCTGAGCTATTCATTTCCTCAAATGGAACAATCGCTTGAGTTAGTCGATGAATTGATCAGAAACACAGGCGATAATCCGTTTGAGTGATCATTTGGAACAGACTGAAGCCGAGCTAATCCCCTTTGGCCGTCTTCCTCGCGGAATCCCGAGCTTTCATTCATTAAGGCGACACCCATCCGTTAAATCTGGTTGTGGATCCTTGAAATCGAACCTCCAGCTTTTCTCGCCTTCATCCTTCACTCTTTTCAATTTCGCTCTCGGCGAGAAATCGGAGATCATATACGCGAAGTGAACAATCCTGTTCGTGATTCTGAACAATCAATTTGAACCCACGGGTGACAATTTAACGATTGTTTCTCGTATCAATTAACCTTAACATCATTTCAATAACAATTATAATTAAAAAACGTCTATAAATTTGGTAATCAGCCCAAAGAAGTTAAAACAAAAGTTATGTGATCAGTTGAAACAAAAAAAAAGTTTAGCAACACATTACACCTTAGCCCTACGTACGCTCAGTAATTTTTAAGGGTACAGCTACCATTCTGATGTATTTTTCACTAATTTATATTGAACTTTGTAAAACAAAACTGCGCCTTCAACGTAGGGACTGGTAGCGATCGAAGTTCCTGAATTTATTGGGCTCCTTCTACTCATTCTACGACCTTCATTGAAAAGCCGAAGTTTTGTTAGTTAATTAAACATATAAATACCGTTTTGGTTTAGTATTCATTCTGAATAATAACCCTATGTTTTCGGTCACTAAACATTTTTTACAATCCCCCCTCAAAATTTGATACTTTACGTTTCAAGACATGGAGATTCCAAATTTGCAATGTCCGTCCGCCGTGCAGGCCGTTTTGTGCCTTTAATATGGTCTAAAAAATTCATTCTTTCGCAAAAAAATCCCATTTGGTATCTAGTTGTGCCCGCCATTTCGGCAATCCGATCCGACGAAGCCCATGGTTGTTATGGGCAAAAAATGGTTAAAAAAATTAACGATACGCAGTATAACGTGGGAACTACAGCGGAAGTCAACGTTTCGTCGTTAGTACTCCCTCCCTCCCGTCATATCAAACTCAATCACCCGCCCGCTCGACTCGCAATGGGTTCGCTGGAAGCCCTCGTGACGGGGCGGAGGAAGGTTAGGGCCACTATCATAAATGCTTACAGACGATTACGGGCGTCTGGCGCCGGGGGAATATTCAGTTTCCGTAGTTCCATTGTAGCCAGGTCATGTTTCGTATGGTTTACTAGTATTCAATGCTGAATTGAATGGGATGGGTCTCAGAGCAGTAATACTAGGTCAAACTGTTCATGAGAATAATAAACCATTGTGTAATAATTTGCAGGGTTTTTAGGTATTTTTAGATGGTGGGTCGAATGGAACGGGTCTCAGAGATAATTGAAAGAACTCGTAGGACAATATCGGAAAAGTAACCGTTTCATCGTTTGCACTCCCTCCCTGTTTACAATCTGCTCTCTAATATTGCGCCAAGAGTCATGCGATTCCATCTGATGACAGAAGACTAGGCGAAGATAAAGGAACGGCTCCGACTTACTCACAGGCAGGTCTACCTTCTCTGGCTCCACCTTCATCCATCGCGTCGCCCCCGACCATTTAGCCATCACCGCTATCCCATCGCATAATTGAATCATCCAGAACCCGAACTTTTCACCTGACAATGCGAACATTCTGCCTGGCGATTTTCGACCACTCGATCAACACCTTCCTAGGTCAGGCGTCTTAATTTATCGATATTTTTCGTTTGTATACTCGTATCTAGAATTTTAATTTGCCGATCAGCGTTGTTTTTGGTTTACAGTCAAGATTTTAGTTTACTCGATTTGATACTGTTAGTCGAAACAGTTTGACGAGGCAGAAACACTCCCGTCTCATTAAAACCACCCTTCAGCTCGACTCGTCACGTCGCGCCAATTGCCTACAGGGGTCGAGAATGTATGATTTTTCGTCGTTCCGTTGTAGTCAGGTCACATTTTGTGTCGTTTACTGGTATTTTTCGATGCTGGATCGAATGGGATGGGTCTCGGATGTTTGAGACAACGCCAAGCTGCGCAAGATGATTATAAACCGTTGTGTAATAATTTGCAGAGTTATTTGTGTGGGATGCTTCCTGTCTGCCATCGTGGAATTATGACGGGAAAACTGAAAAAAAAAAATTAGTAAAAAAAACTTACAAAAACGTTAGTTCCACTTTCGGAATTTCTAAGGTTGATCCTGAGTATGTCATATCCATAATTAAACTTTATTGTTGCAATCATTTGATGAAGAAAATCTACTTCCGAAATATTTGATAATTTACTGTGCCGCTATCGTCATTCTCCCACAAATCATAATTTTAGGGTACTGCTATGTTAGTTGAAAATCTTCATACAAAAAATTAAATCCAAATCCTTAAACCCGTTAATAATAAAATAAATTTGGTGTTTGATCATTGATAAGCATTGTTAGACTTGTACTGATTTAGCTCACATCGTTATTTCCATGACTCGCGTGCCTAACACAAAATTGGATGAGCCATTCTCTCATAATCACGTTACCACACAAGTTTGTTTTCTGCTCACCATAAATAGAACAGAGGCGTGAGTGGGGGATAGGGAGGAAAATAACGATATGAAGATGTTCCGCGAGCAACACGCAGTTGGTGATACCTTGAAGAACGCCTGCTGACACGCCCAACCAACTCACCGCATGCTACCCCATAACATGGTCAAGGCTGCGACCCTGCTGTTACGTGCCTTCACTGCCATACGAAGAACCTTTCTGTCATATTTTCGTTTCTTGGGTTGCCAAGACTACCTGAACATCCAGAATCACTGCAGCTTAATCGGTACCAATGCGCATGATGCCTGACCTGAGTCCTTTTCTAGAAACAACCCGATGGTGCCCCTCTCTTACACTTCCTAGGCCTGAGATACCAATGCACCAAAAACGTGCTTGCAGACTGCGTCATGTCGCTAAAGGTGGCCCCCATTTGCACCCGAATACACCTGCACCACATGATTCAGCGACTCAAACAGGTTAGTACAAGAACTTCAACAAGCACTCACGAAGTTACGATCTCGGTCCCTTGTACAGTTCATCTCTGTAGGCAGTGACGCCCGACAAACGGCGTGAAAGTGGTTGTAACCACTTCCATGGATGCCCTCTGAAGCCCACTCCACCCACGCGAACGAGACACTGCCTGAACCATGAAGAGCAGCTGTTAACTCCAAAGGCTTAATGGGCATAGGTGCAGATGGAGTCGCCATGTCACACCACCGTAGCTGGTCTAGAGTGAACTTCAAATCAGCCACAGTGGGTGAGACATCCCAGCCACATGCCTGCAAAGCAAGCAGGCACTTACGGCCCAAAAACGGAATAGCGGTAGAAAGAGATAAACCACCTAGTCCCCCAGATCTAACTGGGGCATGAATGTACCGCCAGGTCTCGAGGACACCTCTAGCTGGGATCCAGGACACACACAGATCCAAAAGCTTTTTTGGACTTTTAGACGTTGAAAGGTGGAAATCCGAAGGGAACTCAACATTTTTAATTCAGCCGATTGCATAACCTTTCTTTCTACTTCGTAGTGCCAAGGAAAGTACACCTTGTTCGCTCACCTGCTCCACAACCCAAAGTCGCGCTAAGGCGATTTAATTAAACCCCAAGTCCTTTCACTTTATTCGTATTTCGCTTCTTCCTTTTCTTCTCAAAGAACCTTCGGCATTCAACTCAAAAACGGATCGAAATCGAAGAAACATCTAGTGTTCAAAAGTAATATCGAAATTGAATGTAATATTCCTCTTTTGGAAGGTGTAACATCTTGAGGTAATTGAAATTTCAGGTTTAACCCTCGCAGGAGGAATTAAAGAAGAATATCTCCATCGGGCTCCAAGTTCCGAACAGAAGCGTAATTCCGAAGTCATGCGCCTGGGATTTAATAATAAGGTGATTCCTTTTTCAATACAGCGACGGGGCGAAGCTTCGCGAAAATGTGAGCTTAGAATAAAAAAAAAGGGTCGGTGGATGGGGGGGGGGGGAACTGAATCGGATTCATTTTGTATTCTCTCAACTGGCGTTGGCTTTCATCTTATTTTACTGCTAAGGTGTGGCCCCCCTGAGTTCGGCTGAGAAGAGGATTTTATCGTTACTAGAGCGTTCCTTCAACGTTTCCTTTCCAAGGGACTGGTCTTTTGCGAACGGTTTATTTGAACAGTGGAAACACGACTGCAACTTTCCGATATAAAAATATACGAACTGCATTATCGACGTAACTGCGTTTAAGGCCGCCAGGCTTGGGTTCAGAGGAACGAATAGTTATCCGCTACCAATGACGGATAGTGTGGGGCGCACGAAGGGGGATGGCTGAAACTGAGAAATGAATGGACGTGGTGCGCGTGAGTGAGGACTGTATTGTACTTGACGGAATAGCATTATCAGTTTTAGTATGAGAACATAAACAAGAACACGGGACTCTAAATACACGTGAACTGGTTGTGAGATAAACAAGTGGAGGGTGAGAGAGAGAGAGAGAGAGAGAGAGAGAGAGAGAGAGAGTTTGAGTAATGCAAGCTGAGAGACGAATCATTGGGAGAACTGGGAGACGACAGTATCGTGAGTGCTGACGAATGACTGACTTGGAAGGAGCTGTCTATTGAGAAGAGGAAAGTAAAGTGAGGGGTTGGAAAACGATAGTTTTTGGAGAATGCAGAAAAAGGGGAAATCGGTTGTCACTTGGAAATAACTGTGGAGCGATCTTCCCACAGGTACAAACAAAGGGGGACGATGCTCAGGGAAACCATGACTTAGGGTCAAGCGTGGGCGTTCAGAGACCATTAAAAAACCAGCTAGTTCGTCCTACCGAACAGATTGTCGTTTTTCGTATCATTAAAACTTATGGCTGATACAATTTTTAATTTTTTTCAAGTGTTGTGTGATACCATTGCAGCATAATCAGTTGCTTTGCGTTCATCACCTGAGGAAAGATATTTTCATCATCACGCACAACTATTCCGAAATCTCATTAACGACGATTTTTGAGCATCCATCTCAATTTTCCGAAAAACCCCGTGCCCACAGACTCTCAGTCAAGTGTGACTTTACCGAGACATTTTACATTCAGGGTGCTAACTCTAACTAATCTCTTCTCCTATTTCCACGGTTCCCTCGTACTCTATGAAGGATACAGCTGGTGAGGAATCCACCCCCGACCCCCTTTCAACATTTATAAGGATTGTTCCAGCAGTGCAGCGATCGAGCTGTAAGAGACTGGTTATAATAAGCCACCGGTTATAATTGATGACTTGTTGTACACAAGGTCCGTTCAGTCCTGTAGCCTGTACAAGATCCGAGCCTGGAATGACGAAAAGCGTCGTGTGTGAGAGCCACGTTTGCCGCACCTGACCGCAGCTTCATCTTCCGCCTTTTACTTTTACATCGACGTTCGATAAGCTTAGTATCGTTCCATTCCATTGTCACCCTTGCGGAATGATCATGTGCTCGTGAACACAAGGCTTCTGGGAGGGTGTGCATCTTCATTAGGGAGATCCTTTTAGCCCCTTTGGAGAATGCAGATATGGGAATTCGTCTGGCGGCTGCACGAATTGGCGAGAAGATAGCACTAGGTGGTTGCGTGATACGGAGCGATTGGGTACTGGTAGTCGTAGTATTCAGAAACGGAAGAAATTAGCTCAGGTATCAGTGAAGAGCGTAAGGCGGGGCATCAGCGTAAAGCAGTTCAGTGGAGAGCATTGGCTACAGAGCAGTGGGTCTGAGATAAGAAGCAAGATGGAGGTTGACTGTCAGTATCGATCCCCCCCCCCCTAACTGACATACATGTATATGAAAACAGTTAATGTAACATTATACATTTGGCGTGATGTATTACACAGGATAGATAACAAGAGAGAGTATAAGCGACAGGAGAGTAGTACTGATAAGATAAACAGCAATGGATATAGTATAGGGAAGACTAGACTAAACAATAAGAACAAGAGTAGAGTAGAAAATACATATGGACGTCCTCACTGAAGGCAATTAAACGAAACGACAGATTTCCATAACATGTTAACAATATATTCATTATCTGGTCAGTTCTTCGAGTACGTATGTTACAAGAAGTCTTTACGTACAGTCTCTTCCACAGTTATCTCCCTTAACTGTACATTGCACACTTTGTCATCCAACTTCTACCACACTTAAAGCCCATTTAGATATTCATATGTAGCATGCAATCACAACACCTACGGACCGCCTTCGATCTCTATGAAAGCCTTCGTCCTCGAAAGTTGGACATCTTCAAGAAGTGCGGGATATGGCAAAGGGGGGTATAGTTTGTTTCTCTGCGCGATGTGTAGTTATCTGAAAACGTGCTCACCCAAAATTGGGCACAGACAGGGCAGTACCACGAGATATGAATCCCTCTCCTCTTCCGACTCGGGTTCACAGCTTGATGAAGCGTCTATTCTGCTCAGTATTATTTGTTGAGTCAGTGGTGTTTATTGAGTATCCTACTAATTTCAAACTATAGCGTAAAAGAGTGAGTGATGATTTGAGTGGATGACTCTCCTCATTTTCTCGTATTCAACTATGTAACTTTGTGATTTTAGCTATCAGTTCTTTCGACTGTTTCAAGAAACCGCTTCATTTTATTTTATTTGTATTCAATGTCAAAGTCGATTTTTCATCACGCTCGACTAGTATTCGGTAATTGTACTCAGGGGGGTTATTGTTTCGCTAATTGCAGATAATATTACGTTAGAAATTTGTGGTTTCAATCATTCAGTAGTTTTGAGTTTCTCGCGCATAATCAACACACAAATAATCGTCATAAATAAATATATATTGTCACAACACAAATTATTTCAATTCGGCTCTGACTCGTTCTATTTCACTCCAATTTTAATCCATTCTTCATTTAAATCCGTTAATTTGTCGCGTTTGTACTCGAAATGTATACGCTTTTCTGCACTGACGGTATGCAGTCGTTCAAATGAAGTAACGTTAGGTCGTTTCTTTCGTGTCATGACGCGCAGGGAGTTGAGACACTTGAGAGTTTCTGTCTGCTCTTCGAGAACGAAAATTTAATTCAACGCCAGCGTCGCTCAGATCAACCCATAACTCTGAAATTACCCGCATAAAGTGCGCTGTCTTTCCAAATTAGTGCTTAAAGCATGAAATATAGGAGGGAGGACGGATGAATATACCGGCAACAAATCCCTCCCTAAACCCCTTGATAACTCATCTCACGCTCTCGCTACGATTTTCTCGCGGCCGCCGAGTTCACCTTCCTTATTAATTATTGCTATTTTTCAAAACGTAAATATTTTATTCTCTTCAACCCTCCGTCCTCCGGATAACGAGAGAATTTGTTAACGACCCTGAAGGTAAATCCTAATCGCGATTCATTCGGTTTGACTTGAATAATGGAATGATAAAATATTCTTCAAATTTTAACGTATGAGAGTACAGTCACCATGCGGTTCGCGAGTTTTGAATCTATCGCGATGTCGCGAGATAACTAAAAAGAGGACAACGTCAAAAAAGGCTAATGGTACACAGTATAAATGGCAGCAGACACACATACGAGGGTGTGTTGCGCTTATCAAATGGAAACTGACTCGGGTCTTAGTAAAAATCAACCCTCAGGGTCGCTGTCAATTTCAACTATACCAATAGGATATGTATCAGTGGCCAATAAACTAGCATATTTTAAATTTTGAGATTCGTGGTTTCCCATTTGCGATTTAAAGTTGGAAAGTGAAAAGACAATGAAAAGTGCGCAAAACAACATCCATAGCAACATTCGAGCGTCCTAGTTCAGAATAAGAGCACGAATGCTCTTGAAAACACTCTCAAATCGATATGCTCTCTGACATAATCTGCATAGAGAGGAGTATATATCGACGATAACATGGCAGCCGGTAAATACGGACAAGACAACTGGTTGCGCCGTCTAGCCTGCCTTGGCTGTTTTGCTGGCTTAGCAGCTTTCGGGCTGTAGTTGAAGAACGACTCATCAGAGGGCATGTGCTGGCCCTTTTTGGCTCTGACCACCGATTGACCTGAGCGAATCCTTTCGTGTACCATTATGCGCTTGATGTCCTCTGAGACAAGTTGGCCCTGTCCGCAAGTTTGAAACTCTCGACACCCTTTGTGTCCATTTTTGTTCGGTTGCCCTCGCGACACTACTCAAACTATTCCCTTTTTTTCTTCCTTCTTCTTTCCCTGCAAACTTTCTTCCATCTCCTAATCCTTTTTTAATAGCCGGATCTCAACGATCGGAACACAGAAGTCATCGACGACGAGTAGGTGAGTCGGCACTCAATTGGATTATACAGTCCATTTACTACTACCCTCTCGGGGTTTTTTTTGGTCTATTCTGCTAATTCGCTTCACCATTTGGTTCCTTCGGGCCGAGATAGGCGGATTTCGTCGTCTATTTTTCGATAGCTTGCGACCCACTTTGGTGACTCGGTTCAGTGACTAAATCTCGCTAATAATAATTCGAATTCGAATTGAACTAAACTAATTTGGTTCCCTGCGTAATTAGTCGCAACATAATTGTCGGTTTGCGTTACGCTCGAATTACTTCCAACCCTGGGGTTTTGTCCAGCCTTTTTGGAACAGATAGCGGTTATAATACCTATTAGTCACAATACGCGTAACAAGATCGGACTTGTTTGAAATTACAGTGGTTTATCACACCTTGTGAAACGATCATTGCTGCAGACTGCTACAACCCTGTGTACCATGGCTGAGCTCAAATTTATCCGTGGAAAAATGAAGGAGGTTTTTGCGAGAGTACAAGGAATCTACACCCTGTCCAAAGAGGTATCCGATTCTAACAAAGACTTGTTCTTAACGAAGGCTAGTACGGTTGCAGAGCTTAGGGATCAATTCCGCGAGCATGTGGATAGTGAGCAGAGGTTGCTTATGGCAGAAAGCGCCGATCACGTCCCAAACTTCCAAAAATTATCGAGTTTGGACGAACTTATTGACGTAATACGTACTGGGGAAAGGGTACTTTTAAGACAGCGGGAGCCTGTTCAACAGAAAGTACTCGTGAGTGCAGGTACATCGTCCTCTAAAATTAAACTTCCCCGGCATGAGTTACCAAAATTTGACGGAACTTTTGAACGTTGGCCCAACTTTTATCAAGCCTTTCGAAAATTAGTTCACGAAAATACGGAGCTTAGCGACCTAGAAAAAGTAAATTACTTATTCACTCATTTGGAGGGAAACGCCAAGGCCGTATGTGCCGGAATTGCGCCGACGGAAGAAAATTATACGAATTTGTACTCCACGTTAGTCAACCGTTACGATGACCCAAGGGCTTTGGGAAACTATTATATGGACAAGTTGATAAACTTTAAACCTTTGTCACAAGACTCGGAAAAGGAATTAAATCACTTTTTGAACCACTTCATAGAACCTGCTATCGCCTTGAAGCAAGTCCCCATCGTTAATTTTTTTGATTTTTTAATTGTTTATCTGGCGGTGAAGAAGCTGGACAAGGACACATGTAAAGGCTTCGAGAATGAAGTACGTGAAAAGGTTATGCCTTCATTTTCCGATTTGGAAAAATTTATTCGTAGCGAGGTGAAGATAGTGGCCAGGCATCGGCCCTCCATGGGCTCGCAGTTTAGGTCGAATACGTTGACTTTTCGAAGTCGCGAAAAGGCTCATGCGTTTATCGCGAAAAATTCCGAGCCTCCTTCCAAGTGCTTGACTTGCAAGGATTACAAGCCCCATCCTTTGTACAGGTGCCCAGGTTTTCAAGCCATGTCTCCCCGTAGCCGTTTTGAGCTGGTCAGACGATCAAAATTGTGCTACAATTGTCTTCAGACTCATTTCACGCGTCTTTGTTCCTCGGACGCTGTTTGTCGTCACTGTGGAAGAAGACACCACTCGATGTTGCATCTACCAGACGCGAGTAGCAGTAGTGCGTTGCTTACCACTGCTGAGGGGAGCGAGGCCGCCCCATCAAACTCAACCTCATCTGAGTTTGCATCACGAGAACCAGAGACAGCCCAGACTGTCGCATTAGTAGCCTCGAGTTCTCGGATACCCACTCTCGTTTTGTTGTCCACAGCCAAGGTGCGCGTGAGAGACTCTGATGGAAGATCTCATGTGCTTAGGGCCTTACTAGACAGTGGAAGCCAGTCTCACTTTATCACCAGAGACTGCTGTAATAGACTGAGTTTGTGCGGGGTCCCTCAACGATGTGCAATAGAGGGACTTAGTAATAAAACCACTCGCTGCGAACAGAAAGTTAGTTTCAGTTTTTCCTCAATGTACCACCCTGGAATAACCTATGATGTAGACGCCTTCGTCTTAGAAGAAATAACCAACGAACTTCCATCTATGATCATTCCATTAAATAGAATGTCCCATTTGGAGGGCTTGCCTCTGGCTGATGACAGTTTTAACATACCCGGTCCTATCGACATTTTAATAGGGGCCTCTTTGTGGACAAGTATTGTTTCGGGGGGCAAACGAACTGGCCTGACAGGTACTCCAGACGCTTTGGAAAGCAACCTGGGGTGGTTGGTCCTTGGTGAAACCCATCTTTTGAACCATTCTTCCTCTACGAAGAGTTTCTGTACCATTACTGACATTTCCACCGACGCCCTCCTCCAGAAATTTTGGGAGGTAGAAGAGCTTCCGTCAGTTAATTTTCAATGTCCTGAAGAGGCAGAGTGCGATAGAATGTTCTTGGACACCGTTTCTCGAGATGCTACTGGTCGATTTACAGTCTCACTGCCTTTTAAACAATCACCTGACCTTTTGGGTGACTCCTTGAGCCTAACCACTCAGCGATTTCTTTCTCTGGAGAAAAGACTGTTGCGGGACCAGCATCTTCATCAACAGTATAAGCAAGTCATGAAGGGACATCTCGCTGATGGCTCAGTCAACCAAGTTCCCGACTGCGAAATACAGGGAAAGGCAGTTGGGTATTACGTTCCTCACCATGCCGTGTTGAAGCCCAGCAGCACCAGTACTCCGCTTCGCATAGCTTGGAACATGAGTGCTAAAACCACCTCAGGTTACTCGCTCAACGATTTGTTGCACGTTGGGCCTAAGCTCCAAACAGAAATTTTTACGATCCTGTTGAATTTTCGTCTGTATAAGGTCGCCGTCTCGGCAGACGTGCGCAAAATGTACCTACAAATCTTGGTACGGGAGGGGGATCGAAAGTTTCAGAGGTTCTTATGGAGGGACTCCCCTGATGAAAAATTGACAGTCATGCAAAGTAACACTGTGGTTTTTGGCATGACGTCCTCTCCATACCTGGCACAACGTGTCTTACGCCACTTGGTAGATTTGGATGGTGATAGATTCCCACTTGCCCGAGAAATAGTATTGCATGATGTTTACATGGATGATATAGCTACATCCGTGCCCACTGAAGAAGAAGCAATCACCGCTTACAAAGAGTTAATTGGATTGTTTTCACAGGGGTCCTTTACCCTGGCTAAGTGGTGCTCAAGCTCCTCGGCTTTTCTTACCCAAGTTCCCGCTGAACTTCGGTTATCTGAGTCGGTTTCCTTCGCTGATGACGCTCCCACTAAGATTTTGGGGTTGTATTGGAACCCAGATAGCGACTCATTTGCCTTTAGATTGAATCAGGTCAACGCTTCCTGCACCAAACGCTGTATACTTTCGGCGATTGCCAGAATTTTCGATCCCCTCGGCTTGCTTTCACCCCTGGTGATTTTAGCCAAGCTACTCATCAAGACCCTCTGGTCCTTGAAGGTTGGTTGGGATGAACTACCTCCGAACCATGTCATCGAGCAATGGAGACAGTTCGTGGACGATCTTGCTGTACTTCCTTTATGGTCTGTCCCTCGCCACACTGGCATTTGTCCCGGATCCAGTTCGCTTTTGGTAGGGTTTGCAGACGCATCCCAGGAAGCGTATGGAGCTGTACTGTATGTGTGCACGCAGAATGAGGGAGAGGGCTCATGGACAACTAGGCTTCTGTGCGCGAAAAGCCGCGTTGCTCCAATGAAGACTCTCACCATCCCGCGACTGGAGTTATGCGCCTGCCTGGTTCTTGCCAAATTAATGGCAGAAGTTGTCAAAACGCTGATGGAGCGCTACACGTTCAAGAAACTGTATGCCTGCTCAGATTCAACGGTTGCCCTGCAATGGTTATCGGCTTCTCCAGCACGTTGGAAAACCTTTGTGTCCAATCGTGTAGCTCAGATCCAGTGTTTGATTGAACCTGATTGTTGGTGGCATGTCAGGACACAGGATAATCCAGCTGATTTGCTCAGTAGAGGGACCAGGGCTCAATCTCTGCTCGACCATCCCCTCTGGTTCTGTGGACCTCCTTGGCTTCAGGAGATGGAGAATCAGTGGCCTCTAGTCCATGTTTCACAACTATCTGACGCCTCACCTCCTGAACAGATTAGAGTAGTCACCTTGACTACGACAAAAGAACCAGAATGGGTGCTGGCTCCCTTGCTGTATCGAGTATCATCTCTGAAACGTCTACACCGCATTACTGCGTGGGTTCTACGACGAACTCCACGGTCATCTCCATACAAAGGTCAACCGCTACAGCTCCCTGAATTGCAATACGCTGAGTACCTTTGGTTGATGTACGTGCAGAGGGTAAATTTTCCTGCCATACTAGAAGTGTTGAAAGGTGAATCGGCTATGGCCCCTTCGAGGAGGTTTAACAAGATACCTTTAGTTCAGCGCCTGTCACTTTTCCTCAACAATGGACTTATCAGGGTGGGAGGGCGTCTTCATAATTCTTCTTTGTCTTATGATCGACAGCACCCAATTCTTTTGCCAAAGCAGGGCACTTAAATGGAGCTTCTTGTTGATGAAGCCCACCGACAGAATTTGCACACAGGACCGTACTTATTAATGTCACTGCTCAAGATGAAGTACTGGATCCTATCCGCCCGGAACTTAATTAGACGATGTGTGCATAAGTGCAACATCTGCTTCCGCTTGAAACCGAAACCTACCCATCCCATGATGGCACCGCTCCCTGGAATCCGCTTACAGCAGGCTAAAGCCTTCACTAACAGTGGAGTGGACTATGCTGGGCCTTTCACTATTACCACTGCACGTAGAAGAGGAGGAAGAGGACAGAAGGCGTACCTGTGCCTGTTTATTTGTTTGTCCACGAAGGCGGTCCACTTGGAGCTCACAGGCGATCTATCAACTTCCTGTTTTTTGGCGGCCTTCAAACGGTTTTTGGCTCGACGTGGACCATGCAAGGTTATTTATTCCGACCAGGGTACGAATTTCATCGGGGCTCGAACTTACTTGAAAGAGTTGTATTCGTTCACAGCTGCTCCGAGTTTCTCTTCGGCGATACGCGAAGGATTGAATCAGCAAGGAATAGAATGGCGGCTGAACCCCCCCGCTGCTCCCCATTTTGGCGGGATATGGGAGGCCAACATCAAGAGTGTGAAGACTCATCTCTCAAAGATTATCGGTTCTCAAATTCTCACCTTCGAGGAAATGACGACAGTCTTAGTCCAAATTGAAGCCCTACTGAACAGCCGACCGCTTTGTGTTCTGTCTGACGACCCTACTGCCCCTTGTGCTCTCACTCCAGCCCATTTTTTGACGCTCGGCTCCACCCTGCAACATCTTCCTTCCCAAAACCTCAGCGATCTACCTTCAAACCGTCTGGACCACTATCAACGTGTAGATTGGATAGTGCAGCACTACTGGCGACGATGGAACCAAGAGTACCTACACAATCTTCAGCAGCGACCCAAATGGGGTGAAAAGGTTCCCGCTCTGGCTCAGGGCACAGTGGTAGTGGTCATGCGAGAGAACACGTCTCCCCTCCACTGGCCCTTAGGTATAGTTGATGAGGTTTTCCCTTCCAGCGATGGCACTGTACGAGTTGCCAAAATACGAGTTGGGCACCGAATGTTGGTACGCCCAGTGGTGAAGTTGTGCATTTTGCCAACTCAATAAACCCACCTTCCCACGCTCTGAAAATACCTTGTTGAGTTTGTTATTATCGTTATTGTTGTTGTTGTTATTGTTGAATCCACCAAACTAGCCATTTCTACTCATCTTGTACATTCGTGATGCGTAGACATTACAGGATATTGGAGCCTGTTACAGCACTATCACAACATGGAGCTGCCAGTTTGGGTAACGCAGTTCCTAATCCGCATTTCCTATAGACTCCAAGGATCGTAAAGGCCTGGACAGCCCTTTAGGGTGGGGGGAGTGGTTGCGCCATCTAGCCTGCCTTGGCTGTTTTGCTGGCTTAGCAGCTTTCGGGCTGTAGTTGAAGAACGACTCATCAGAGGGCATGTGCTGGCCCTTTTTGGCTCTGACCACCGATTGACCTGAGCGAATCCTTTCGTGTACCATTATGCGCTTGATGTCCTCTGAGACAAGTTGGCCCTGTCCGCAAGTTTGAAACTCTCGACACCCTTTGTGTCCATTTTTGTTCGGTTGCCCTCGCGACACTACTCAAACTATTCCTTTTTTTTCTTCCTTCTTCTTTCCCTGCAAACTTTCTTCCATCTCCTAATCCTTTTTTAATAGCCGGATCTCAACGATCGGAACACAGAAGTCATCGACGACGAGTAGGTGAGTCGGCACTCAATTGGATTATACAGTCCATTTACTACTACCCTCTCGGGGTTTTTTTTGGTCTATTCTGCTAATTCGCTTCACCGTTTCCTTTCGTGTCCTGCGTTGGGTAAGATCAGAATATAGCGGATTCAGGAGCCAAAAGAGCGACATCTGTGACTGCAGTAGGAGTTCGGTACCCACTAATGGATTTCCACTGCCTATGTACTCGCACATTCGTCATTTGCTACATATTCTTACATTTATGGAGGACCAGCTTACTTCCCTTTGGGACAGTCTAATCTGCGCTTCGGATGGGAGTCAGCTGTTTAAATAACTTTGCTGCTACTTATTGGAGCTCAAAACCCGCTCATTCGATTATGAGAAATATTCCTTGGGAGCTCCGCTTTTGAAGAAGCTTGAACTAGCTGGGCGCTTGTGCTGGGGTCCGAGGGCCCATTTGTGTGGAGAACATGGAACTGCAAACAAAGGAAGCAATTCGATATTTGAGTCTAAGGGTGGATACCCACTTGTCATTTGGTTTTCACATTCGGCGAGGGCGACGGGCTGCAGGTGCTTATGAGCATTGTACTCTCCATTCTCTTATACGGAGCTAAGGTGTGGGGTGATACGCTAAGCATCGCCTACCACCGGAAGTGCATGGCAGCAGTGCAGAGGAGGTGCACCCTCCACATCACTTGCTTATACCTCACAATTTCTCAGGAACCAGTAATGATAGTGGTGAGTGTTATCCCAATCCACCTGCTGACATCTGACTGGAAGGAGGTAACCAGAGTACAGCCCGAAGAAGAAAAGAAGAAGGGCTGTGGCCCTTGAGAGATGCAAGACGAGGTGCACTGCTCAAAAGAGGGTGGGCTCCTGACCAGCTGATTCAAGCACTTGATCCGTTGCACCTGCTTCGCCCAGTTTCTGACAGAACACGGAGCATTTAGGGCGTACCTGTACTGAATTGGAAAGACTGAAAGCCCAAACTGCCTACACTGCAGGCCAATGGTGGATATGCCTTCTCATGCCAAGCCAGACTGGCGGCGCACGGTGGAAGACACTCTGGGTAGACAGTTTTCTGGGTTGGTTTTGAATGCGCAGGATTAAATTTACGAGGCCAGTAAGAGCAGACCCTCTCTCCTACAGTCATGTTCCCTTGGACTTAAAAGTTATTTAAACGTGGAGATCTCACGAACTGCATTTTTTCGTCCATCACATAACTTCCCTTCCTACTCTGCATGCTTACCTCGTAAAACCATTGTCACCATTCAACCCCAAACGATCTCGACCTGTTCTGAACCGCAGATTTCAAACGCACCGCCGCTAAATACAGAATTGTGAAAAGAGCTTCGAAGGAATGTACAATCCCAGGAGCCGAGGGCGAAAGTGGTCTTGAACAGAATTTCACAAAGCCGGACAAAATGACTCCCCCGCTAAGTCGGACCAGCTAAAAGACTTTTAGAGGATTGAAGGGCTCTTGGAGGTGGCTGAGAAATCACATTTTAGGAAAGCAACCGAAAGAAGAGCTTAGTGTCCAAGTGGCAGATTAACTTAGCGCCGAACAACCGAAAAAGGTTTTCGACAACGGGCTTAGAAACCTCCTTTGAATCGGAGGTTTTCAATGACGCAGGACTGTGCTACGAAGACTGCATTCACGAAAAAAAAATTTACGACGAACGCGTTTAAAGACTCCGAAATAAAATGGGATTAAATGAGAGAAAGAGTAAGAAATGGATATTGAATGGACGGTTCGTTAATTTATCGATTCTGAACTGTTCCGAACAGACCGTAACTATAGCAGTGAATTAGACAGACTATTAAAGCGAGGCATCAGGCTGAACAACGTAATTAACCTTCAACTACCGCTTGGTTTGTGACTTAATGGCTACCGTAGCGCTAGTTTGCCGCAATCTGCTTTTCCATCCGTTTCGTATTTATAAATCACCTCGGAGTATTTTAGATGCCACCCGTAAATATGATAATGTACGTTCTTGGCTCGCTTAGTAGTTTCCCCAACAGCGTCACACCTTTCAACCGTGAGGTGGAAAAAACATTGAAAATTCTCGCGCATTTTTAGTGACGGCCATGTTCGCAACAACGAAGTGTGAAGAAGGTCGATAATGCAGGGAGAAAGGCTTTGATGCAAGTTCCCGGTTGTAAGGTCTTATATGTTCGTATTTACCCGTTTTATGCACGCAAACTTGTATACAAATATTGAAGTTCAATGACGATTATTGAAAACAAATAATTTATAATTTTTGTCTTCTTCCCATTGGTTTCTCCATCTCTTCAGCAAAAATGAGCTTTCCTACTCTGACCCTTGTGCTTTCATACTAATTTGATCCTACAGTTGCAACGCAACTCCTATGATATTTCAAGACTAGCTGAACACAAAGGTGTTTTATTTCATATGCGCCCACTGAGACACACTTGGTTGAGTAGTTTCGTAGTTTATCCCGGTCTTCGCGAATGAAACTGCCCATGGCCGAAGTAGAGATTTCTGACATACCCCCACCTATTCGTTGACTAATTTAGTACTAAAGTGATGGAGTTAATTCCGCCAGTAGGTCAATTACTAAAGTGAACGTACCTGTTTCGTGAGCCCGTATTCTCTGGCTGGTGAGATTCTGTAAGCGAGCGCTTTCGATGTGATGACATCGCCGTTTCAAGTCTGTTAAGTCAGTAAGTTAGTCGAGGTATTTATATAGGAAGAGAAAGTGCATTCAGACACGTGATAGGGTAACTAAAAACTATCCCACTAACAGAACAAAATTATAAAAGAGAACTTGATATTATCAATATTATCGCACAAAATAATTGTGGCACCAAACAAACAATAAACAAATTATTACGACTCTAAAAAAGACGATCCAAAACACAAAGTACTCAGACTTCGGCCACACGATGCCAATTTCCATACACAGAATGATAAATAACATATTCCGAGAGAAATTGCATTACGTGCGTGCACTACACTTAGAACCAAACTGTAAAGACTGAACAAAACATACTCTTTCTCTCTGTCTTTCATGCTCGTCTCAGGACATGCTTATTTCAGTGTTATAAACAACGACCATAGCTAGATAATTCCAATTTTCGCTTCAGGACTGCAGCTGTTGAAAAATTCTAAAGTATTATTCTAACGTTAGGGTACTGAAATATATCAAACGGAAAAATAATGAAAATATGACGTGTCGAGTATAGTTGTATAAAACGCTACAAATTAGTTCACAACGGTTAATTATTCTCTTACACAGCTTCACATAGTCTCACACCTCTGAGACTCATCCGATTCGGTTCAGCATCGTAAAATAACCGATATGAAACATGATCTCACTATCAAAACAACGAAAATTGGCATTTCTTAGGCGACGGTAGGAGATTGACACTAAGAGACGAATCAAGCTGATGGTTGGTTGGAGTTAAACAGAAGGGGGTTGAACAAATGAGGACAGGCCGAAGAAAAACGATAACTTTCGCTGTATTCTCCACCGAGTTCATTCAAATAGTAGACTTTGGCTTATTGTTCTTATTGTGATTTGGCTATTTTATATTTAGAAGCCACACACGTAGAAGTAGTTCTGGGACTAGTTACATCCGACCAACCATCGAAAAATGCCTTGAAAACTATACTGAACACGTTTTATTGCGATAAAACTGCCAAAATTTCGTTTTTATTAATTTTTTGTCACAATGGAACATTTTTCCGAAATAACTCTAAACAAGAGGTATTGTAATTAACATGTGGAGCCGGATAATCTGAATATAGATATTTGTGGTTTTACAGTTAGCCTACAGGTGTTGGCGAACCCCTTCACTGTGTGACAACTAGTAAATTATCTGTAAATTATATATTATAAAACTGGAGCGGGATCTTTTAAGAAGACAAAGGGGGAGGTGTACTGACTGACTCCTATTAAAAAGCACCGGCGATCGTGGTCTAGTGGTTAAGACATTGGTCATAATGCTCGACTTAAGTCGGGGATTGTGGATCGGAGCTCTGGCGCGACTGCCGTAATTTTTGCCTGAGTCAGCAGTTCTTCAAAAAGCATCTCCAAACTACCTCTCTACATTTTCACGCTGACCCATCTCACACCAAAAATGTGGTTAAAGACCGAATGGCGTTAGCGCCAACTTCTCTAGCGAAGATTAGCCGATTAGACAACATTATTTTCCCCACTTAATCAATGTTCCCTTCTGTTCATGGTGCGTTCATGGAAGGACTTGGTGGGCGCGTTGTGTCTTTCAAATCTTTTTGTCCCTCTGAGAACATTTTGTCCCACTGCTGCTGCCAAAGGTGGCTATACTAATGAATGATGAAAAAACAAACCCACTCGACCAAATTGGGGTATTTAAAACAACTTGTACAGGTAAAAACGCGTACATTGGAAAAACAGGACGAAAAGAACAGATATTCAGAACACGTTGAATCTCTTAGGAGGAACAAATACGACTGAAATGGCACCATATTTACACCACTCAAGACACTACAGGAACGAAATAAAACAATTAACATATTTACAGGCTCCCTATACAAAAAAATACTTCGAATCAACAACCAACAGACTACTTAAGACACACAAAACTGCCCTTACACTCCTTTCCTTTCACTTCCAACGGATTTCCCAGGGGACGTATCACCAGGCTCCTTTCCCCTTCTAACCGCTTCTAAGCACTCGCCCACAGTATCTCACCTGCCAGAGAAGACAGACTCACAAATTAGGTACGTTAACTTTAGTAGTTTATACTATTGATTAGGGTACATCGATGTTGGAGGATGTTGAGCAAGAAAGAAGTGCTTTTGTAACAACCCCTTCCCGTTAAGCCAACAATTATCCGTTCCAATTTATTCGAAATGGGAGTCGTGTTATTTTGTTTTCTGGCACTGATGTGTTTAAAACCTCAAATGACTGAAAAGTTTCACACTATTTTGGCAGCGGACTCACGAGGTACGAGGGTCCTTTTGATTTATGAACATGGACTTAGCGAATACTCAAGTTAGGCTACAGCGCTACTCGAGCGACGTCTCTTATTGGTTCGCTTTGTGGGTTTCCTCAAGTTCCAATAAAGACTGGGAGCGGGAAAACTGATAAAGCGGCTCACGAAATGACCCAAAGTCTTCGACCTAAAGTCAATTTGAACTTTCCATTAAAAAATGTCCGTTTAGAGAGAAGCTTCAATTTGTAAATCCTTCCTCGATAACCAAAGGTCTTTTATTGCAAGGGACGAGGCCAACGTCGAAAGTGGGGAATATAATGGGTTCCAGACCCTCGTCTTATCTCGTCCTATCAATCCTCGGTAAAATGATGGGAACTCCGAGCGTACGTCAAAAATTGGCCAACTGAGTCAATCAACTAAAGGGCGAGGGGGAAATTGAGAAATGAAAACTGCCACTGGGCTCCATCTGGGGAAAAAAACTGCGACTCGGGAGCCGGGAGCATTGGACTGTCAATTATTGCGCCAATCAATCATTTGAGGAAAAACGCGACGCCAGTGAATTCGCATCCATTGGAGTCAGCTCCTGGCGCGATCAAAATCAAAATCAATTCGCGGTTGATACGAAAAAGTCTTTTTGTGCAAAGCTCGACGAGTTCACAATTAGTTATGAGCCGTTGCAAAACCACGATTCATGGGTTGAAAAAACGGTGCGATTTAATTTTAGGTTTATTGGTGTCGACAAAGATAACGCTGAATATATTCAAAATTCAACCGACAGAAGCATGACAAGGGCACTGATATTCCATTTATTTACTTGTTCTTCTCGCTACACGAAGTTCAAGGACAATGTATGATCTGGTGAAATGAATCACACAACTTCCCTCAGCCCAAAGTAAATTCAGACATTTTCATCGCTTTGGCTACTAATTCAGTCCGTTCATTTGAATATGGTAAAACATCACTTCGAGATTTACGTAGAAAGTGATTGTGCTTAAAGTTCTGGACTTTATTGAGGTCCTCCCACTCATTTCTTACCATTATGGAACAACCAACTTACAGGCAATCAATGGGATAGTAATCACTCTTTAATTTCCTCTACCCAAACGGTAAACAAAATATTGCGACGGCGTGTGTTACGTCCTATAGGGGCTCTCTATTGATAAAGACGCATACCGTTCGACCTTGAGAAATATAATATGAAAATAATATAAACTTAATGCATTGAAAATAAAACAAACTCCTAAGTAAATTAAAACGACGAATTCCGGTAAATCGCCCAACTTCAAAATTAACCAAATAAATCCGACCTGAAGACTTCGTAGTGGTAGGCGACGGTGATGTCAGTTAAACTTCGATGACCACAATTTTGGTGGATAGCCACGCAAATGAGATTGGTGATGAAGAAGCGACTTGTACGTCGTGGAATTTCCCAGTATATTCTTTCGGATGCCGAGCGGTACTGGTCCACTGAAGTCTGCAATACCAATATTTAGCGAACAATCCGGATGCAAGATATTATGGGCTTCCAAGTTTTGTAAATTGCGGATCCGCGTATGACTAACGGATGGAGGAACAAAAAACGCGAAAGAATGGCTGAATGGCTGAATGGCTTGTCCTCTGCCGAGCTGGGCAATGCCTCGCGCAAATTGATCTACAGACAGACACGTGTACACACAGTTCGTGTTCCATCATTCATCTTCCATCGTATAAACAGCACATTGGACATTTATTAGGATAAAATGGCACAAAAATAGTTTTCGTGGAAGCTTTCTCGAATTTATTGAGCAGCTCCGGTCATTTTTCTATGGATGGAAAGTTATACTTTCGTTATGTTAGTTTTAGCTGTTTATGTAAAAAATGTAATCAAGTTTCACTGTTTTTTTTTTCAGGAAAACAATTTGGTGTTTTGACCACTATGATAACTAGAGTTTTATTTGTTTTTTTTTTTTTTTACTTTCCTTGGCTCTACAAAGTAGAAAGGAAAGTTATGTAATCGGCTGAAAAAAAAATTCGGAGTTTTCTTCAGATCTTTACGTTTCAGACCCTCCTGAGTCCGAAAAACACTATTTGGGAAAATGGTCTGTGTGTCTGTGAGTCTGTGTGTCTGTGAACGATTTTTAGAGAGAACCACCGTACTAAATCCACTCAAACTTCATATCTCGCCCGCGGGTTACCATGGGACGCCAAAATGAGGGTATCAACAAAATCCACCGAAAGTTAACTATAGTTATCATAGTGATCAAAACACCAACTATTTTTTTTCTCAAAAACGGCTCTAACGATTTTGATTAAATTGTTTGTATTGATAGCTCTCGATAAGGCAAGGATACCATAGAATTCCCATTTGTGGGAAAATGACGAGAAGAGCACAATAAATTACCAAAACTTTCGACGAAATCGATTTTAGCGCGGTTTTTAGAGAAAACCACCGTACCAAATCAGTTGAAACTTGATGTCTAGCCTAAAGGTTACCATGGGACGCCAAAAAAAAGGATATCAGCAAAATCCACCGAAAGTTAACTATTGTTATCATAGTGATCAAAACATCAAATTTTTTTCTCAAAAATGGCTCTAACGATTTTGATTAAATTTTTCATATTGATAGCTCTCAATAAGGCAATGATACTGTGAAATTCTCATTCGTGGGAAAATGACGAGAGCAGCACAATAAATTATCAAAATTTTCGACCAAAAGCGTTTTTAGCGCAGTTTTTCCCGTATAAACTCCGCTGGAATCCTTGTAGAATGTTAAAATATTGGTATTGTAGTCCAATCCAATACCTAAAGGGTGAGTGTTTAAAAACGCTCATGAGATACATGGGGCTCACTCCAGAAATTCCTGAATTTCAACTACTGCCGTTTCGCTTACCACCAGTTCTGACAGTTATTTTCCAATAACTCTGCAAAAGTTATTACTATCCTTTTTTTAAAAAATCGTGTTTACAGCCTCATTAGTTATCTGTGTAACAATTGCTCAATAATGGTCTTGCAATGAGTACGAGCAGCACAATAAATTCCGGAACTGTAAGCGCTACCGCTTTCTGCTGCCGTAAAGCGTTGTTTGACTAAGTTCAAATTAACTGATCGATAAATGAATTGATTAAATAGAATTAGACATGTACAAAGTGAATTGTTGTAGAGCTAAGGAAAGTTGTGTGTTGCAACGCACCAGATATTTAGTTATAAAAGGTGGATGCTGGGCCCATTGTAATGGCGTCTCAGGTAATGGCCCTCTGCCCCACCCTTAGACCGGAATGCACCGGGCTCCCTAGTGCGACGTCACCAACACGTCCCCACCAATTCCGCACAAATTGGAACCACACCACCAAACACGCGACGGCGCGATGCCGCGAATCCGTCGCATACACACAACACATGCTCTGTTGTCCCTATCCCGTACCTGTACCTTATACTTGCCAATGTTCGCAAAGTGGTACCTCCGCGGATGGTGACCTGTAAACAGGCCGCATATGATCCTCATATCCTTTCCTCCCCACTGGGAGCACTCCTTCTGGAGAGCCGGATGAAGAGTTTTGACTGTCTAAGGCCAAGCACCTCATACATAACTATATTTAGTTTTGAGACAGTTATTTTTTTATTCTCATTGGCGTCTCGCTGGCTGAACATCAAATATGAGCGGATTTGGTCCCGCCGTTTCCTCTCAGTTGCGTCCACAAAGTGCTGGGAACGTAAAATGTTTGAACTGACTACTAATGCCCAACTTACGTCTGAATTGGCATTCTTAGTGTTGTATTTTATTACTACTACTTCCGAAAACAATGTCAACCATCCCTCATTATTTCTGTCACCACACCAAGCTCAACAGCGATTAATCGCCGCACCTACCATCATGATGTTGAATAATAATAATAATAAAATAATAAAAAACCGACCCTTGATTTGAAGTGAAAAGTTTTTATATAGAATAACGTAATTCGCCGGTGAACTCTTCAAGTTCCATTCGTTCGTGACAATGTTAACAGGTAGATTTTAAACGAAACGCGTTTCGAATAAGCCGTACGTAAAATTCCTCGATGTTCACGAACAAGATAATCCAATTTCGCAGGTTAATTCCCGTCCGAAACACAGAAGGTCGCTTCTCCACGAAATATTGTCCCCTTGGATTCCCAAGTTCGAAGAAGGGACGAAATGTAGTCGGGTGATGAAGGACGAAAAATTTCTAGCCGAGTGGAAGTGGTCTGGATGAAGTTGAGCTCCAAGCGAAGTGTAAGGGCTTGTCCAAGCGCCCTCTCTAATCCCAGTTAACTAATGTACTTGAGTGCCCTCGTGAGCTTTCGCTACAACTCACGACCCTTTGCGGGGGCCGAACCACAATTCTCTCGGCTGTCGATTTTTTTTTTTTAACCCTTGTTCCTACCTCCTCTCTAAACCAAAATGTTCTCTCTAATTGTTGAAGCATCTCACGGGGCTGTAAGTAAACAAGACCGAACGCTAATCGACCGCCAAGGTTGAGCGGTAACGAGGTACCTAAATACCACAGAGGCTTCCTGTTAATTTTGTGTACTGAGCCCTTCAAGGCCCTTAATTTTCCCGCTTATTAGAAAAAATAATACGCCTATTTACCATTTTGAAAAACAAAGAAATATTCAGTGTGATGAATCAAACAATTGTCCTCATTCAACATTTTTGACCGCTCCAGCAACTATTGCCACTCAGTTCGTGAACTCATTAGACCTTCTGGTGTAGAAACTGGTTGTGTTTTTTCGATTAGTTTTACTGACGGAGGTGAATTGTTGTTAAACCTTTACCAGTTACGAAATTGAAAAATTTAAGATTCGCTAAAAAAATTATAACGAAATAAAGTCAATAAATAAAGATATCAGTACGAAACGAAAGGTCAAAGAACTGCAGGAAATAACACAGAAGTACCTTGACAATAAATTATGAAACACGTTGAACATAATATTGGCACATTTGTTTCCTACTAAATCCAGTTCAAGATAAGAAGGAATGAACGAGAATTTGTTACTGAACGACAGTGGACCGTAATGTTCAGAAATACACAGATTGGTAAGAAGATCACGGGGGAGGAATTTCAGAGTGAAGTCACTGTGGGACAGAGACGCGACACTTTTCACTGAGTCGTTTTGACTGAGCGAGAAATTCGGTAGGCGAGATCTATTCAAACAGAATGATTCGACTTCATCTATATATCCAGGGGTTGACAGGTAGGGGAGTCAGTGAGAAAACACAAGGAACGGAAAGTCCCTTAACCTCAAAAGATTGAAGCTCCTACGGTCGTTAGGCGACTAAAACACTTGTAGAACACTCAGTAAAACCATATTGGTCATATTAAGGAGAGTTGTACTTTCATGATGGCATAATTTATAAGAATTCAAGCATTGTAGTACCAAGTTGCCTAAGGAAATCCATAATAGTAAAAATTCACGTTAGTCACATGCGCATCAAGCGATGTAAATCTTTAGTCCGAGGTTGTTTTGGCCTAACATGTCTTCGAAAATAGAAAATTTCATTGACAATTGTGCATCCTGGAGTAAGTTTGGGCCAGGACAACGAAGTGAACCATTAATACCTCACGAAATCCCATCGCTACCCTGGCGAAAAATAAGTGCCGATTTCTTCGATTTTGACAACTGCAAATTTATGGTAGCCATTGATTATTATTCTAAATTCATTGACTTGGTAAACCTATCATCGTCTAACGCTGTCTCTGTGTTCAATAAACTAAAAAGCATCTTTCCACGTCATGGTATTCCTGAGACATTGGTCACACACCCAGGTCTTCCCTGGGATTATCATTATTTTAACGAATTTTCTCAACAATGGGGTTTTTATCACAAAAAATCCAGTCCTTACCACCCGAGAAGTAATGAACAAGCTGGAAGTGCCGTAAAAATATGTAAAAACATTCTTCGCAAAAGCAAACATTCACGTACCGATCCTCATTTAGCTCTTCTGCATTATAAAAATACCCCCAAAAAATGACATTGATGCACCAGCACAACTGTTAATGTCGCGACGCCTACGATGTATAATACCTGTTTCCCCTAAAATGCTGATCCCGAAAACGGTCAACTTTCATCACCATAAAAAATCTTTATTAAACCGACAAAGAAAATACAAAAAGTACTTTGACCAACACACGATATCTCTGCCTAAATTACAAATAGGCCAAAATATATTCTTTAAAAAGACACCTACCAGCAATTGGGAACCAGCGAAGGTAGTGGAGTATTCAGGTGCCAGAACATACATCTTAATGGATAGGGCTGGAGGAAAGTATAGAAGGAACAGAAAGTACATTATAGGGAGTCCTAAATCAATAGTAATGAACCATGATAATCTCTTTTGTTCTTACGGTAGCAGGAGCCATGAGAAAAGTGTGAGTTCCCAGCCGATTATTTTGTCTCCGTCATACATCCTAGTAAGACCCCCCCCCCCTATTCCGATATACTAACGACTCTCAAAGCACCCTACTACGAAAAGTGGGCGACAAGTTAAAGTACCTAACCGTTTAGGGTATTAAAAATTAAATTTAAAAAAAATTGTAATACTTGATTTAATTTAATACAAAGGAAGTTGTAATACTTAACTTAATTGTAAACAAAATAAAAAGAGGTTGTTATACTTAATTTAATTTAATACAAGAGGAAATGGCAATACTTAATTTAAAAAAACAATATCTGGTGCGTAGCAACACACTACTTTCCGCCACCCCTTTAAGTTCGAACACCACCACCAACACACACCACAACACCACCACCTACATAGGCGGGCGCTATATCTTCGTTCAACACATTTTTACAGGAACATTTATGGAGAACAAAATGTAGGGACTAGTTAGCTGAGAGTATTCCGAAAGTTTGATCGTAATCGTTAGAGCCGTTTTTGAGAAAATTGGAATACCGATAAATTAATATTCGACAAATCTACTTTTCTGAGTTAACTTGGCTTATATCTCCGTTCAACATACAATATTTACGGAAATGTTCGAAAAAACGTTATTTTTGAAACATTTTGATTTTTATCTCTGTTCAGTGGACTGTCAGAGGAACGTTTATTGAGAACAATATGTAGGTATTAACTATTTGAAAACATCCTGTGAGTTTGGTGAAAATCTCTGAAGCCATTTTGCCAAAAAGGTTAAAAATCCTATTTTTGCTTCATAGGTCTGTATCTCCGTTCACCGTATTTTCATGGAGATATGTACGGAGAAAAAAAGTTAGGTATTGATTAGGACAAGATTAAATATATAAGATATTTGAAAGTTTAATCAAAATCGTTAGAGCCGTTTTCGAGAAAAATGCGAAAAACCCTAGTTTCTGGTACATTTTCGTCCCCCACCCCCCTTCCCATCGGCCGAAATCGTCCATAACCTTATTTTGGTGTCTAAAAAAAATAACGAACAAAACAAAAAAAGAACCAGCTCAATCGGATGAGCCGTTCTCCCGCAAATCGAACTACAGACACACACACGCACAGACGTACGCACACCCATACACACACACACACGGACCTCGCTCCGAAATTAGGTTTTTTAGACTCAGTAGGGTCTGAAACGTAAAGATCTGAAGAAAACCCAAATTTCTTTTTGGGCCGATTTCTATACTTTCCTTCCCTTCGGGTAGCGGAAAGTAAAAAGAGGTTGTAGTACTTGATTGAAAAATAATTGTGTAGTCTTAGTGGCCTTGGAACGCCTTTTAAATATTATGAAGGCACTGCCTTCATATACTATAAATAGGGGCTGAAAACAATACGTCCTCCTCATTTCGTGCCCGTGCGTAGACTCCATTAATAAACGCCGGGCGCCATCCCCTGGTCAACGATAGTTCGATATGCTACGATATAAAATAATTAGGAGGAACCTCAGAAACCTTGGAATTCCAACCACCGCCGTTTCGTTTTCTGCAAATCTCCGCTAATATCAGGTGCGCAGCAACACACGACTTTCTGCAACTCTCGTAAATTTGACGACCTAACAAATGTGCAGGCCTTCGTTTAAAAAATCCTGAAAATGATTAACTTAATGGTTTATTATTCTCTTGAACAGCTTGACGGAGTCTGACAGCTCCGAGACTCATTCCATTCGATTCAGCATAAAAAAATTACAGTAAACCACACGAAACATGACTTGACCACTATGGAACAACGAAAACTACATACTTCCTGTTGGCAAAGGGCACGACATGGCGAGTTGAAGGACGGCTGGTTAGAGTGAGACCTGAGGGAGTACAAACGATGAAACGATTACTTTCGCCGTAGTTATTGTCACGCGAGTTCTTTCAATTAGTAAACTTTGGCTCACTATAATTACTGCAATTTCACTGTACGCAGTTTTACACGTCTGATACTAATTCCATTTGACCCAAGATCTAAAAATACCTTAAAAACAAAGCAGAACACGGCGTATTGCAATAAAACTGCAAAAATTGCGTTTTTGTAAATTTTTAAAACCATTTATTGCCCGTAACAACCAAGGATTTCGTCCGATCGGATTGCCGAGCAGGCGGGCACAACTACATTATAAATGGGATTTTTGTACGAAAGAACGGATTTTTTAGACAGCGTTGAAGGCACAAAACATTTTTCCTTGCCGAAAACATAGGGTTATTATTCAGAATGAATAATAAACCAAAAACTATAAACTGATGTTTGACAAACCTCATTTAGCCGAGCAATCATGGCTTATATCACCCAAGTTCAAGTAGTTGCGGAGCTCAAAATATGGATATACACTGCTAGAAGGCTGATTGATCGAACCCAGTGAAGCAGTTACAGCAGATGGATGTGAACCCGTGTAGGGTACTGGCTCTCAGGTGTGGATAAGTGGCTCTGGGAGGAGTGGGACGCCTTGAGAGATGGCCCCTGTGTCTCACTTCAAGGTCTTTCAATCAGAGATTTATGCTATCCTTGGTGGGGCCATCACAATGCATGATAGAGGGTGTAGCAATAAAATTATCAACATAATGACTTATTGCAAACGTCTTGCAAGGTGCTGAAGAATTAGTGCACAACGTTAAAACTGGTGAGGGAGCGCAGGATGCGGTTCAAACTCTAATAGAGTGAACGTTTGTACGGACGAAGATCGGCGAGGACGCATCACACGTCCTGTTCCTCTGCCCCCTTTACAATGACGTGCGGGTCTGTGCATGCCCTCGAATAGCGCTGGTTTGCCATTTTTGCCCAAGCATGGGCGGTTCAGCGGCTTTGGTTGGAGTCGTGGACTCCCCCTACTGTGGCAGACCCAAACCCCCTGCTTCGCCCCTTCCTTGAGGACACCAACCCAAACTTCACACACCCCTCCCTCCACAAAACTTTAGGAGAGCATCATCTAAGACTAGGTGAGGGCTGGTCTTGTAGATCACCCTCCCCTACCTCTTCACCACATTTCAACGGTATCTTAATCGTCTCGCCGAACCATCACTCCAGCTGTCAACTGACGAAGACGGAAAGAAGTTGCTCTCTACTTATTTTATTTCGACCGTAGAATTTGATCCTTTTGGAAAGTTTGTTTCCTGTATATTTGTGACCCTTATCGGAGTGATTATTTATTCTAATTAAATCGTTGGTTCTATTTACGTTTCAATAATTGCTTTATTTCCTTTCGTTTTCATAAAGTTCAAGATTACTATCATTTTATTCATCACTGCTGATCTGTCATTGGACTTAGCAATGGGAAGCTAAGAAATAAGTATTCGTCAAAATCTGCAGAATGGTGTGGTACAGATGAGGAAACTCCTCATCCCAATGTCGAAGGCTTGAAATGGAGAAATTTTCGGTCTTTGGTAAAGCTTCTCGAAGGATGGGCGTGAAGGACGACTCGTGCAAAAATAGCTGGCATTCCTTAGGAAACTAGGCATTGACCTGCGAGGCATCAGGCTAGCACAATAGAACTTCAGGCCGCGGCGCTCACCTCACGCAAGGTACAGTAAAAAACCATCGTGGGGTCAGTAGGACCGGCCCAAGAAATTGCCAAGTTCAAACTAACACCTTTTTACTTTCCTTGGCTCTATAAAGTAGAAAGGAAAGTTATGTAATCGGCTGAAAAAAATATTTTGAGTTCTCTTCAGATCTTTACGTTTCAGACCCCCCTGAGTCCGAAAAACACTATTTGGGAAAATGGTCTGTGTGTATGTGTGTCTGTGAACGATTTTTAGAGAAAACCACCGTACCAAATCCACTCAAACTTGATATCTCGCCCGCAGGTTACCATAGGACGCCAAAATAAGGGTATGAGCAAAATCCACCGAAAGTTAACCATAGTTATCATAGTGATCAGAACACCAAATATTTTTTTTCTCAAAACGGCTCTAACGATTTTGATTAAATTTTTTGTATTGATAGCTCTCAATAAGGCAACTATCCCATAAAATTCCCATTTGTGGGAAAATGACGAGAGCAGCACAATAAATTACCAAAACTTTCGACGAAATCGATTTTAGCGCGGTTTTTAGAGAAAACCACCGTACCAAATCAGTTGAAACTTGATGTCTAGCCTAAAGGTTACCATGGGACGCCAAAAAAAAGGATATCAGCAAAATCCACCGAAAGTTAACTATTGTTATCATAGTGATCAAAACATCAAATTTTTTTCTCAAAAATGGCTCTAACGATTTTGATTAAATGTTGTATATCGATAGCTCGCAATAAGGCAATGATACCATAAAATTCCCATTTGTGGGAAAATGACGAGAGCAGCACAATAAATTATCAAAATTTTCGCGCGTTTTTAGCGCAGTTTTTTTCCTTATAAACTCGGAATTCTTGTAGAATGTAAAAAAAAGAAATTGGTATCGTAGTCCAATCCTCACTCCTAAAGGGTGAGTGTTTAAAAACGCTCATGAGATAGATGGGGCTCACTCCAGAAATTCCTGAATTTCAACTACCGCCGTTTCGCTTACTACCACTTCATGAGATTATAATAAATATTGGATAAATATATATTCATTAATTATTTACAGGTTGCGAATGTTTAATATACTCAGCGACGTATGGAAAGGAATACGGACGATTCAGCAGTCCGGACTACCCAAAGCCTTATCCGGACGACATCAACTGCCTCTTGTACACTTTTATCGCTGGCTCTTCGGAAGTCGTTGAAATTAACATCAGGCACTTTGACCTTCGTCCTCTGACCAACGAGTAAGTGTTCTAGCTCGTTTTAAAGAATGATTGGCGATCGCAAATTTTACAATGTTAATAATGTTATCTGAAGTGTTTGTCAAGAGTGGAATCAGGAATGAACATAGAATAGGAGACCTTGTTTCTAGTATATATGCTTGTAAAGGTGTAAAGGCTTACTGTGCTGACTCTATAGGGATGTGGTTTGCTTCCCCTCAAGCCTTGCGTGTGCAAAAACAATATCCCAAAGGTTTGGCTGGGTGTCCCCACTCACTGAATGGCGGGCTTATTCTGTGCTTAGTTCCACAGGGCCACTCTCACGCCAAGATAAGGTACTGGCATCAATTATGGCGCGCTTCATACACTACAAACTGGCTCGGAGGTGTAACTTAGAATCACGATATGTTACCCCTCAGAGCTGGCCCTCGGAAAGGTAACCATTTTTAGTGCGCATTATCCTGTCCTTGATGGTATGTCGTTCACACAGAGAAGGGCAACTGCGGTCCCTGGGGTAATCGCACACGAAAGACCTGATTGAGTTTCTACCCAGCTTCTCCTGTGAAGTAGAATCCACGGCTCGCTAACTAGATTTCAGTAGGGTGGAGATGAACAAATGACAACTTGACTTTAAGTAACACTGATGTGCAGGCGTAGGTTGCTCTTATTTGTTACTAGATAGAGTGGGGGTTTGTGGGTTCTTCGCTCCTTCCTTGGCCTCAGGGGTGAGGGAAAGTTCTCTCATCCTTCCTCGAGCTTTCTACTTCTGCGCGTTGAGTGTACGTTTTACTGAGAATTGTTTCAGAAAGTTGTGTGGGGGCACCGCACTTACTTTTATCAAAATCAGGCGACTGATGCTTCATGCGCTATTATTCAAAATTCGATCACAGGCGTCGGTCTATGAATATGCTTGCCGCCCTGAGATCTATGAAGTTACGTTTTACCAAGTTAGTACGAACTGAGTGCAAAATAGGCGAGATTAGTAGCTAGAATGAACGTTAGGCTGATGGAAGTTGTGAGATGTGTTACGTCAGATATTGCATAGTAAGTAATATCCTTGAGCCAAAGTCAATTATAGGTCGCTACTGCAGATGACCTCTTTGAAATCGATATTTGTCAATTCAAATTAGTGGCAGCACGTTAAACGAAGTACGAGAGAAATGATTGAAAGTTAATTGACACGTAGGCACCTTCTTCCAAAAATTTAACCTCGTAGGTAGAGTGATATCGTTCGGTTATTTGGCCTGAAAGTGGGGCGGCCGACTAACGAAGTTAACTTCGAAATGAAAGAGCTCCGAAAGGTTCAGGTTTGCAGGTAAATGCAGTAGATAGGTATCAACGAGCCCTCACTCGAGCTCTGCGGGTCGTTTACACTCACCCTCCGAGCCGTGGAAAGCGAGAAGGGCCTAATGGGAGGATTTAAGTGGGGGTAAGATGATCGCAGTTATATATATAGCGCACTGTAGAGAATACAACAGTCAACCACTGGTTTGTGCAGAGCTCTTTCTCTAGTTTGGGAAGCGTTCACAACGTGGAGCTGATTTAAGCCTCACAGAAGCCGTTCGAGGCCTAAGTTCAAAAGGCGTGACTGGCGCAGTAAAACAAGCAACGCTTCAGGAATACAAGCAGTATCGTTGAATAAGTTTTCCTGATGTCGACTCACATTCATAAATCCGGCTTCCAGTTCTGACCTGTGCGAGCGTAATTGGCAGAGTTTTGAATTTCACGCCAAATGGCTGTCACGTCACTTTCCTCACTGCGCTCAACCGAGAAATTTGGGAGTTTCTCTTCTTCGTTCTAGACGGAATACGAGAATGTTTTGACACGTTCGTATACTGTACCAGTGTCAGGGACAAATTGGTGTTTAGGGACTGGTTGGGGTAACAGTGACGGAGAGGAAATATTTGGTGCGGCGCACCTTGCAACTTTATACAGCCTCAAGTGCTCGCAGCAATTTTCATGGCTTTACCTACAATTTCAGTCTACTTTTTGCTCACATGGTAAAACAAATTTTTTTATTGTCCTACGTTGTTTACGTCAAACTGACGTTTTATTTGTTTAATACTTCGGTCCAGTTAGGCTCTACCAAGAGAAAACTGAGCTTTGAACCTTACATCGATCACTGGGATGCCACATTGTCTGTCACTCATCCAGGACACGATCCTCTATTGCCCAGGTATTTTCAGCGTCCATTCGTTTTGAAAGGTACGTTCTCACAGTTGTTGTCAATTGCCATGGCTACGTTATCTTAGCGTGCGCGTCCTGATCGCCCAAAATTAAATCTAATGACGGGCGTCTACTAGTACCTTGCAGCGCTACTGTTTGGTATGCCTCAGTAATTTCTATCACCATGGCTAAGTGAACGCGTTGTAACACTAGTCACGATGCGACACGTGCTTCAATTTTCTACGACACAGTCAAATACTTTTTTCCCAATAATATCGTGGATTGAGAGAGAGAGAATACAGGGGGCAGCCAATGCTGCGGGACCAGTGGCAGTTGCTGTGGCCACAAGACGGGCACATGTCCGTTGGGGAGCCTGCACAGTACCCCAGACATCGCTGGTACCCATTCACTCACCCCACTGGGTTTGGAGGAGGGAAGTGCCGGGTCGAGAATTGAACCGAAGTCCGCTGGTTCTACTCCCGCCTGGCTTCGACAGCCTCACGCCCCAACGTGCTCGGCCACGCTCGTTCGTCCATTCTTATTCAGAAGTGTTCTGTTGGTTCTTTTTCTAATAAGTGGACTGTACTCTAAATAAATTTAAAAAAAACAAGGGGGAACCCTTTGGTTTAATTGGAGAAGGTATGGCAGCTTACCTTGTTCGTTGGTACACGTGACGTACTGTCGAAGGCGATCCAAAAGCGACTCGTAGCAGCCCGATGCGATCGCGCCTAAACTATTACAATGGGCTGCCAACTTGTCCAAAAAAAATTACGATCTCCAAAAAATGGTAAAATAAAAAGGAAAAATTTCACTTGCAATTTAACATTCTGGCCGCCTTGAACCAATCAGGGTTCAACAAATTACTTAATAACGAATTTATCTCTTCTGAGGGATTGGTTGAATTAGGCTTGCGCTATATTCTATATACAATGAGCATGCTTGTGGTGACTGATGATTTCAAATTCACGTTTCTTGCACTTAATTTTAGTATTTTTATTACCATTTTATTCCGCAATTTTCACCTTTCCTTTCCTTTTATGCGTTAAAACATATTTCAATTACGTATGTCTGAAATAATCGTACTCAAATTCATACTTTGAATACCTTTGGGAAAAAAACAACATAGAAAGTGGTAGCGTTGTGCCACAGTTGTGACTTACTTGGGGAATTCTTTTACAAATTACCCGCGTACAGAACACGAGCGAAAGTCGTGTTCGAGCCCAAAAGAAACGAACAAATTAAATACACTCAATTATACTCACTTGATGAAAATAAATAATATAATTCCTCTCAGGAAAGTACTGGAAAATGAAATTATAAACCAAATAGGACCCACTTGAATTTAATCAGGAAAAACTCGAAATGAAATGAACTCCTTTTAGAATGAAACAAATAACCTATGCTCGGACTGTATTAAATGACAATAAAGGGACAATGGGAAAAATGAAACTCCAAGCTCTGACCGCTTACCTTACTTCACACAATCTAAAGGGAATTTCAATATTTGATCACTGGCTTAAAAAAGGGGAAGATTCGTCAGCGATGTTGGTAGCCGTTATATCGAAAAATGTGGCTCCTCTGCTAATACAGGGTGAGCCTCAACAAATGGTGCAGTTTCGAAGGGATGCTGCATGCCTTGTAGTGGGGTTAACGACCTCGGAGGGGTCTCATTGTGCCCGGGCAGTGGTCCCGTTTGTCATTACAATGGTTTGGAGCGGAGAGCAACGAGGTTTCGTCATTCTCACGTTTTTTGAAAGTGGCCGTTCGTTCATCGCCACCCAGCGGGCCTTCCGACTGCGTTACAACATCCCACGTCGTGATCCCGTCCCTCACCGCAATGTTATCGCACGTTGGGTTCAAGCATTGGAAGAAACTGGTTCCACAGTAAGGCGTAGAGGTGTGGGAAGACCAAGAAACACAAGAACACCTGAAAATTTGGCTCGAGTGAGAGCAGCAGTGAAACAGTCGCCTCGGCGCTCTGCTCGGAGGCGCGCAGTTGCACTGAACATCTCTAACACCTCACTAAGGAGGATTTTGCACATGGGCTTGTCATACCATCCGTACAAGATTATGATTGTTCAGGAATTGTCACCTGTATAAACAGCGGCTAACTGCACGGGTGGCGGCAACAGTGTTCCCACCTTCGGCAGTCCGCCGCAAACCATTACAACTGAGTGATTAATTAATTTGAGTAAGTAGAAAATAAGGTACAAAGTGAATTGGCGTAGAGCTAAGAAAAATTGTGTGTTGCATTGCACCGTATATTTTTGAAAGCCATTTATTTGCAATATATATACCACACGTAAAGCAGCTGATACTGAAAATGTATTTATTTTTCTAATATAAAGAACGAAAACATTTTGGCAATTTCTGATCTCCAAAATTTAAGGAAATTGCCCAGAGATCAGGAGTTTTAAATTAACAGTACACAAACGTTATACTAATGATCAATAAAATAAAGAAACCAATTATAGACGTAGAGAAAATAGTAAAAAAGTAAGAAAATGTATGAACACTTTTTTTAAATTGACTAAATTTTTCAATAAGGTTAATGCTTGGAGGTAATTCTATAAAAATCCTAGGACCTGCATAACAAAACTGGCTTAAATAAAAGTCATACTGTGGGTAAGGGATCGGTACCATAATAGACGAGTGATGTCCAATTATCCCATGGAATCGAGGGGTTTTTGAAAGTGGACACTTGAAGAAGTGTTGAAGTAAAAAAAAAACTTTTTATTAAGTTCTTCGTTGCCACCTCAACTGATCTAAAAGTAGTTTGATATGCCCGCCCCATACAGGAATGCAGTAGGTCAGAATAGAGTAAATATAAGCATTATGAGTCATTTTCGGGGCAGATAAGGTTAAGAAATGTATTAAGAAAAGAAAAGATGAAAGAAACACCAAGCTCTGATCGCTTACCTTACTTCTCACAATCTAAAGGGGAATTTAAACGCTGGCTCAAAAAAGGGAAAGATTCGTCAACGATGTCGCTAGCCATTATATGACTAAAATGTGGCTCCTCCGCTAATATAAACAGCGGTGAACAGTGTTGCCACCATCGGCAGTCTGCCACAAACCATTACACAGTTAATTGGTGTGGCTGGTTGCGACTGTCAATATGAGTTGTTTGGAAAAGCTCGAGTATGGAGAACTCGAATTGCAAAAGAAGCGATGCGAAAAAAGGTGGTGTACAAAGCGACGTCATGGTCTTGTGACCATTATTCAACTTTCTGCGTATGAACAGCCGATTAAGGAACTATTTTGGTTTCCGAAAATGCTACCGGTGCATGAGCGAGATGCCTATAGAAACGACTGCGCTAACATCGATTTTTGTCGAATTTTTGTTTTGCTGCTCTCGTCGTTTTGTCACGAAGAGTTACTTGGAACTGTTGAGTTATTTGGAACTGTTCGTTCAAAAAATTCAATCAAAATCATGGATTCCGTTTTTGAGGAAAAAATGTTTGATGGTTTGATCGTAATGATAAATGTGGTTAGTTTTGAACCGTTCTAGCTCATACCCTCGTTTCGACGTTGGCACGTGGGTTAAATATTACATTTGAGCCGAATACGTTCAGCCGTTTTCACTCAATCGTATCCACAGGCACAGGCCACCTCTAATTTGTAGTCTATGCCTCCTCGTCTGCCACGAGCAATTAGGTTGGCAGGATCGTCAGGTTGTAGCGAAGAATGCGTTGAAGGAAGTAACGCTGCGTGTGTACTTCTGAAAAGTCGTGCGTTTCTTCCCTTCAGACATGAGTTCTTTGGGTTAACGCTTTAATCGTTGACGGTTGGATCTGTTAAGTGAAACCCGGGGCTTAGTTGGCCACTTAGTCGGTTCTAACTGTTGTCACAACATGGCTTTCGCGTTTGGTCAAATTCGAGGTTTCTTCGGATGGAAAAAGTTGTGTGTTTTAGGAAACTAATCTTTGTTTTCAGTTGACGAGCGTTCGAACGATAAATCAAACTCAGAAACAGCAGTTGGATGCCTCTAGGGTCACATCAGATTAATTTCCCCGCTTTCTACTCGGAAATTTGCGGAGGGTGACCATTTACCTTGATTAATCTGAGACCCCGCGAGAGCGGCCCTGGGAGGATTTCAAAGTTAGTTCTGTCGAGGTCTCAACTCTGAGGGGGTTTTCCACCTTCTCTCAAACTCAATTCTTGCTCCGGGAGAAGGCTACTTTCCAACTACCCGACTTGGCCGGATTTCACTCTCAGGGTTCAGTTTTGGAGGGTACATCAGAACCGGAACTTGATAACTCGCATCAGATTTGAGGGGAGTTGGAGGACTCAAAAGTTATTGTGCAGGGAGGAGGTAGAACTAAATTGCGCTTTGCGGGTGTGCCGTGCATCTTCATGTTGTTATCGGGCTGGTTCGTTCTCGACGAGTTTACTTCTTCCATCAGTCGGTTTTTTCGAAGTGTGGAAAGAAGGGAGGGAGGGTACGCTTGTATCGGTTCCAGGACGTGCGCGACGCGTCTGTTTCTTACATCACTCCACGGCTGCTCCCAAGCCCTTCACGCATCTCGCTTGGTCTTCACTCTCCTGAAACTACTTCCATTATGGCTACTACAGTTTTGGTGGTAATTGAGTTTCCAAATGCAATAACTATTTTGTTCATGTTATAAGCAGACATTTTTTCTACGTATGTTCATAATTAGGTATTCTGGCTAAGTAACCCCACGATTTAAATTTATACTGGAAATTAATATCCATTCTTATACAGACCACATGTAAACCACCAAATTATGCGGGTGTTGTGAATGAAGAAGTATTGTGAATCAATTGTGAGTCTGATATAGACAACGGAGTAGGGAGAACTACGTAATCGACGCAAAAACAGGTTTCTTCAGATGTGTACGCTTCAAGGGCTCCTGAATCTAACAACTGTTCTTGATAAAATGACCTGTGTTTTCTGTATGCAAGTCGGCCTAAAGGTGTCCAAACATATCTCAATCATGGTAGGTGGTAACAGCCTAAAAGAGTAGAGAACGCCTATTGTAGATCTCCAGAGCGGAGGTCCTGGTTCCCCCCTGAAGGTTGCGAGGAGTGACTGGTGGTTTGGTAAACGGAAGACTCGGAGTTTCATCTCTTTCTGTCACTATCCCATTTCTACTCGCTTTGTAAGTGGGAAGTGGGGAGAGAGCGGCACTAGTCTTTGCCGACGTCCTCTTCCCCCTCTCGATTAGTGATGGAAATTTAAAAAAATCATCGATGTTTTTTTCGATTAAATGCATCGTATTGTTGCATCAATGTAATATTGATTTAGATGTTTTTTATACATCGATTGTTTTTTATAAATTAAATATGTATTTGGTTTAGAAATAAATAGTAAGCATCTATTAAAATAACTTCATTACCTTTACATTTATTTTTAATATATATCCCGATAATTTTTATCTATACTTTGTAAAAACCAAATTTTATCCATCTTTTACCATTTAATGTATTCCTTTGTTGAGTATTACCTGCGCCGCTCGCGAAAACTCTCTCTCTGATGGCATTGATGTGCCCACCATTGTTAGATATTTAAAGGAAATTTTATGCAGTGTTGGAAACCGTATTTTGAGTCCAAATTTATTATGATATTAATATTACAAATAACGTGTTGTTCAGTTCTCTGCTCTGATTTATAAATATTATCGCTAACGCGACACATCAATTTTAAAATGAATTCTGAATCGAGCTGAGTAGATATCTAATTAATAAATAATCTGGTGCGTTGCAACACAAAACTTTCCTTAGCGCTACAAAAATTCATTTTGCACATGGCTAATTCTACTTACTCAATTCATTTATCACTCAGTTAATTTGAACTTGGTCAAACAACGCTTTACGGCAGCAGGAAGCGGTAGCGCTTATAGTTCCGGAATTTATTGTGCTACTCGTACTCATTGCAGGACCGTTATTGAGCAATTGGTACACAGATAACTAATGAGGCTGTAAACACGATATTTTAAAAAAAGGATAGTAATCACTTTTGCAGAGTTATTGAAAAATAACTGTTAGAACTGGTAGTAAGCCAAACGGCAGTAGTTGAAATTCAGGAATTTCTGGAGTGAGCCCCATGTATCTCATGAGCGTTTTTAAACACTCACCCTT
The DNA here is from genome assembly GCA_020466155.1 of Pachypeltis micranthus. Taxonomy (NCBI): domain Eukaryota; kingdom Metazoa; phylum Arthropoda; class Insecta; order Hemiptera; family Miridae; genus Pachypeltis; species Pachypeltis micranthus. Next base: position 34,508,807 of record CM035773.1, read on the forward strand.
TAGGTTTTGGATTGGACTACAATACCAATTTTTTTTAACATTCTACAAGAATTCAAGCGAAGTTTATAAGGAAAAAACTGCGCGAAAAACGCTTTTGGTCGAAAATTTTGATAATTTATTGTGCTGCTCTCGTCATTTTCCCACGAATGAGAATTTCACAGTATCATTGCCTTATTGAGAGCTATCAATATGAAAAATTTAATCAAAATCGTTGGAGCCGTTTTTGAGAAAAATAATTTGGTGTTTTGATCACTATGATAACTACAGTACCCTTTCGATGAATTTTGCCCATACCCTTATTTTTGCGTCCCATGGTAACCTGTAGACTAGACATAAAGTTTCGGCTGATTTGGTACGGTTGTTTTCTCTAAAAACTGCGCTAAAATCGATTTCGTCGAAAGTTTTGGTAATTTATTGTGCTGCTCTCGTCATTTTCCCACGAATGGGAATTTTATGGTATAATTGCCTTATTGAGAACTACCAATATACAACATTTAATCAAAATCGTTAGAGTCGTTTTTGAGAAAAAAAATATTTGGTGTTTTGATCACTATGATAACTATAGTTAACCTTCGGAGGATTTTGTTCAAACCCTTATTTTGGCGTCCCATGGTGACCTGCAAGCGAGATATCAAGTTTGAGCTGATTTGGTACAGTGGTTTTCTCTAAAAATCGTATACAGACACACAGACCATTTTCCTAAATAGTGTTTTTCGGACTCTGGGGGGTCTGAAACGTGAAGATCTGAAGAGAACTCAAATTCTTTTTTTCAGCCGATTACATAACTTTCCTTTCTACTTCGTAGAGCAAGGAAAGTAAAAATTAAAATAATATGGATCCTTTTTGAAGCTGGAGACTGCAACTAACTGTAAGTATGAGAGAGACGGCGGGTCAATTCAGTCGTAAATTTGCATGTATATTTTTTATGGGTTGGTTGCACTGACCTCTGTAACATTGGCGGCCTTTTCAACTAGTGATACCACTTTTTGACGAAACACCTTGCAAGTGTTAAATAATGTAATTGAAAAAGACAGAAAAAATAGTTATTAGCCGTAGAGCGATATGGGGGGGGGGGAGGTTTGATTGTTTGCCTTTTCGATGCTTCGAAAAAAACATCGATGTATATCGTCCACTCCTACTCACAATGTTATTAAAAGTGGTATCACTAGTTGAAAAGGCCGCCAATATTGTAGAGGTCAGTGCAACCAACCCATAAAAAACATAAATGCAAATTTCCGACAGAATTGACCCGCCGTCTCTCTCATACTTACAGTTAGTTGCAGTCTCCGGCTTCATATTATTTTAATTTTTTTATTAATTAGATACCCTTCTCATGACAACACTGGCCTGGGTTGCCGCCCTATCAGGCGTTTGCCTTTGGAGAAGAACTAAGCCTGATTCCGACCAGCTTGCAGTGATACTGAATTCCAAAGTAGAATAGTATATTACACAACATTAATCACGCAAAAATACTCCAACGCTTCCAACAAAGTGTATTACTTAAACAATATAAACTCCGTCTCATCAGAAGGTAAAGAGCGGTACCTAAGAGCCCTCTTGTTGACTCCCCATCCGCTCTCCTAGGCAGCTCATCAGGGGTTTAAGGAGACGGCTACAAAGAAAAGTTTGAAAGTCCTGGACCCGTTTATTGCATTATTGCGGAAATCAAATTAATTTCGATCATGTTGACATTTTGTTCAAACAGTTTCATGGACTCCCCCTTGGAAGACTAAGGGGGTAGCAAGCCTGGGCACTGTTGGTCTGCCAGCTTGTTGTTGCAAGGAGGAGACGAGTATGCTCTACTTCAGCAAGTTATTACTTACAGGGTACTTGAAAATTCAGTTTGTCACACTCAAAGAAATGTTGAGAGAAATAGTTACTAACTTCAGCCCAAGGAAAGTCATTGGATATGGTGTAATTATAAAAGAAATCCTGGAGAAACTCCCTCAAAAATGTCTTCAGAAACTACTATATCTGATAAATGCGTCATTCTGGCTGAAGTACGCCCCACGACAGTGAAATATGACGAAACCTGCCAAGCAGTGAGTGACAGTCCATTTTATCGCCCCATCTCACCCTTGCCTCCAACTTCTGAAGTGTTCGAAAAACTTTTATTGAGCCGTCTGCGGATTGAGAAAAGAAATCCGATCATCAAGTTGGGGAAACAACTCTCAACAGTGTTATATAGTTTGGAGCAAGAGCCTTTCAACGAAGATCCCGAAGGACTCCTCCACAGTTACTATTAAACACTCTGTAAATCCTACTTATCAGAAAGGCATTTCAGAGTTAACCATGAGGAGAGATATTGCGGATCAAGCAAAATAAAATCGAGGGTCCCGCCACGGAAGTGTACTTGCCCCATTATTCTACCTTCTCAATGCACGATATCTTCGTAAAACGACGGAAACTATTACATCAACTCTTGAAGATGACGCAGCCTTCTTGACGATGTAATTAAGTATACGTATTCACATATGTGAAAATGATCCCAATCTCATTAAAATCTACATCTGTGAACCTCAAGTTCAATGAGTGGTGTTATGCGAGCTCAAATCTCGTAATTCGGGGTTCAAAGTCCAAATCCCAAACTCATTAATGGCGTCCATTGCAGTTGCAGTTACACAAAGTTCTGTCAGAGCAGTTATTTTCAACCCCCATCCACCGCTCACTCCCATTTCAAATGAGATGTTTTTAACATCACAAAGTCTCATGAAAATTCAACAAGTTCGGATGTTTCGCCATCGTGAAACAGAGCTCGCTCAACCGTCGAACTTCATTTTTCCATTATCGTCGCCCCATCAACTGCTGAATGAGTTTCCCCAGTGAAACCCCTCGGGATCTTCACCCCGGAAAACAGAGGAAAAAGGTTTGTAAATAGAAGCTAAGTACATTTCAGCTCTGCTTTTTAATTGGTTTCAAATTATCCGGATCGGTCGAGCTTCGCGTTTCTATTGACTCGCTCGTTCAAAACAGGGTTTTCCCCAACGGCTTTTATTTTTCCCCCTCTTGAGAGAGCTTCCCCGTTCCTGCATCGCTCGGCGATACTCTTTGGATACAACGGAAGCTCTACTGTGCACCATCGGCGCAGCGCGTCTCGGAGGTTCGTGCGGGCAGGTGGTTAGCTCACAAAGAGCCTCCGTCGGAGAAGTGGATAGATATATACCTACCACTCACTCTTTTTCCTTCTCGAGCTCTGCACAAGCACAAATACAAACGGATGAGGGCATGAAAGCAAGAGGAGGCTCGAAGGAAAGGGGAAAATACCAAAAACCCGTTAGATGGAAAAAAGAGCCTTCAGTAGAGAAAGTTTCGGTACGACCTGCTCTCAGATTCCCAACAGAAAACTCCCCGCTTTGTATCCTTGGACTTCTCTTTAATCCGACGATTTCGATCTTTACATTCCTCACACACATCAATACCGTTACATCAATGAAACTTTCCACCTCAGCGAAAACTTCATTTCCTTTAATATTTAACTTTTTTCAACCCGACGGACATTTCATGGTTTTTACCGATCGATCTAGCACGGCCAAGATTGGCAAGTCAGAGGTACAGAATTGCTGATTCTGCGAAGTGGAGTTGGAAACAGCGGAGCATGTACTGTGCACGTGTGAGGGAATGGCTGCAGCACGCTTCAGAGTGCTTGGCGTTCATCAGCTGTGCTGGAGGAGGTTGTGGGGATGGACCTCAAGTTTCTTGCGTTTTGTGCGAGAATGGTGGGGACGTTGTGGAGCCCGCATCAGAGAAGCCATATCTGTTTATGTCACTTTATGTGAGTTTGTCCGAATTCAACTTAAAGGTCTAAAGGTAAGGAGATGCTCCACGTTTCGAGATTGATGGGGCTGCTGTGATTTCACCACTATCTTCATAGGATAACCAACGTAAAGGTAATTGATGACACAGTTGCCACAGCAGTGCTCACCGAACTTATGAAATCTTTGAATGGATTAATGTCACATGATAAGTGACAAGATGTTTTTCAGACTTGAATCATTATGCTCCATTATTAACCGCCATAGTTTTCGCCACCAGTTGAGCTGATTGGCAAAAAGCGTCACGCTAGGAGGGAATGAAATGATGATGATGAAAAAAGTATATAAGAAACTCGCTCCTCCTACCCAGCAGGACTCACTCCTCGGGCGTTCTTTCTCTTAAAGCGGATATAACTGGCTATAGGTAGCCATCGAATTACTGGAGCCCAACGGCTGCACTTGAGGGCCTTCTGGGTCTTGCACCTCTCATCATACATGTGTAGAGAGCTGCCTACCCAGAAGCGGCGCGTATGCTGGAGTTGGGTCTTGTTAGGTGGGAGAGAAAGGAACCACAACCATTTTGGGTAAGGTGCGTACAGAGGGGCCAGCCCCGCAGGTCAGGGACTCGATACAGACGGAGTTTAACTTCGTGCTTCCCTTCGGGGTACGAATGCATGGAAGATCTAGGTGGGGAGGGGGTGGTTCTACTCTTGGGGCTATGGTATATTATACAGGCGGATCAGTGAGGGGTGGCCTAGCAGGTGCAGGCATCTATAGCCCAGGGATCAAGACAGCGATACCACTGGGTGCACTGGTGACAGTTTTCCAAGCAGAGCTCTTCGCAGTGACAGTGTGTGTGCAGCACCTCCTGCATAGGGGTCTGAAAAGGAAAATAATATACATTATGTAGGACAGCCAGGCTTCACTCAACGCCTTAGCGTCCTATACCATCACGTCGGGGCTGGTTTGGGAATGACTGACTGGCTTGAACACATTTCCACTGAGTTGGGTGCTCGGTCATGCAAGAATAGAAGGGAACGGGGCGGAAGATAAAGAAAATGATTTACGCCCCCCCCCCCCACCAGGTGGGACTTGAGCCACTTGATCAAGGAGGTTGGTAATTGGGAGGAGAAGTGCAGGGCTACCTATTGGCAGGATGTACCTGGCAAGGCAGTCCAGGTTGTTTGTCAGACTCTCAAGGCAACGAACGAGAGAGAAGCATGTGGCCTGCTAACAGGTCACTGTCCACTAGGGTACCAACTGGCCAAGATTGGCAAGTCAGGGGTACAGAATTGCCGATTCTGCAAGGTGGAGCTGGAAACAGCAGAGCATGTACTGTGTACGTGTGAGGGAATGGCTGCAGCACGCTTCAGAGTGCTTGGGGTTCATCAGCTGTGCTAGAGGAGGTTGTGAGGATGGATCTCAAGTGTCTCGCGTTTTGTGCGAGAATGATGGGGACGTATTGTGGACGCTGTATCAGAGAAACCATCAGGAGTTGGGGGTGGAACTGGGTGAGCATGAGGGGGCTCATGCTCGCTCACACAATAGGCCCATGTGTGGCAGCAGTGGGGGCTTTCCCAGTGCCACCAAGGAGAATTTACGAAAAAATGAACTTCTCACATATCCTGCAGTTGTGTTGGGACCTTGACCCACAGAAACCTTGATCCCCCGCCGAGCCACCACCCCCGTGCCAGATGTACTATGTTTTATGTTTTGCTCTGAGAGGTAAGGTCCAAGGGTTCAGGGGGCTCACCGAGGGCCCGATCTCTGGGGATTCTTCTATACTTACCATATATTACTTTCAAGATCCGGACCAACACTGGCCTCCCACTAAAGGGCAGAGCCCCCATTGAGTGCACCAGACAAATAAACCAGGTTTAACGGCTCTCGAAAATTTGCAAAATCTAAATAATCGTCTTAATTAATTTTTGTTTTGTAATGTTTCAGTTGCTCTGCCGGTGATTACCTTCGAGTCTATTTGGACTTGGAAAACGCTCATTTGACGGATTTAACTCCATCTACTGGAGTTCTGTGCTCGGCTCTCTCGACCGTTCCACGCTTTCTGTACAGCTCCGGCCCGTTTTTAGTCCTCGAACTTCACACTTCCTCTCGCCCGAGGACGGCGAATTATTCGGGATTTCTAGGAACTTTCCGGTTCATAGACACATGTGAGTAATAAATTTACGGGTTTTCAAATCGGATTTCTCTACTCTGTCGGAGAGTTTGGATGCTATGTGCGGACTAACGCTCCACGCTTTCATTTTCTTGTTTTGTTTGATAAACGCAATGGAACGTATTCCTTCTGTAAAATCCAAAACTCTGAACTGGAAGCAACCAAATAAATAAATAACTCGGCTCGTCGTTTCTCGAATAGCTTCAAAAAACAACCTCAGCCACAATTTGATAAATTATCAAATTTATAAATTATCAGCCACAATTAATTTCGGCGAGTTTTTCTGAAAAATGAAGGTATTTCAATAGCACACTAGAAAGCAAATTCCGTTAGTTTTCTCTTAAATTCCTCTAATGACATTAGCATTCTCAAACAGGTTCTTATCAACAACTTTCATAAGAGCAACCCCAAAAGTTCCAGAATCCGAAACCTTCGCCATTTCACTTACAATTTCTCACAGCTTTTACCCGACCATGTCAGAACTGTTAGCACGCTCCTCTTCATGAAGTTGACAGTCTCATGAACCACGTATGCATTGATTGCTCAACAGGGATCGTGCCATTAATAGGAGCAACTCTATAGATTCCGGAAACTTAAGCGCTACCAATTTTTACTTTCCGCTACCTGAAGGGAAGGAAAGTATAGTAATCGGCCCAAAAAAAAATTTTGGGTTTTCTTCAGATCTTTACGTTTCAGACCCTACTGAGTCTAATAAACCTAATTTCGGCGCGTGGTCCGTGTGTGTGTGTATAGGTGTGTGTGTGTGTCTGTAGTTCCATTTGCGGAAGAACGGCTGATCCGATTGAGCTGGTTATTATTTTGTTTTGTTCGATATTTTTTGTAGACACCAAAATAAGGTTATGGACGATTTCGGCCGATGGGAAGGGGGGCGGGGGGGGGACAAAAATGCACCAAAAACTAGGGTTTTTCGCATTTTTCTCGAAAATGGCTCTAACGATTTTGATTAAACTTTCAAATTCTCTTCTCCTAATCAATACCCAACTTTTCTTCTCCACACATATCTCCATGAAAATACGGTGAACGGAGATATAGGCGCCTGAAGCAAAAATAGGTTTTTTACACGCTTACGAGCTCAGCACAGCCCACTGCTGCAATGCAAGTCTTTCTGAACATCTCACCTCTACATATACACATCCAGAGGACCGATTACCTGGGGGCGGCAAGGCTTTTGCAGACAGGTAAAATTTCCACCAGGGCTAAGGCGAGTCTCCACGGAACAACCAGACAGTTTGAGATAGAAGAGGCAGCAGTCCTTGCTACTGACGTCATGCCAGAGCAGAAGAATTTTCGGCTGCCATTCAGTGTCACGGGAACGGTGGGAGAAGGAGACATTCCGGACCGAGCTGGGCGCGCTGCAGTGGTATACCGATGGTTCAGTTAAGGAAGGTCGAGCAGGGCTGGGCATTGTAAAGCCTAATTACAGTCTTGCAAAGCCGCTGGGGGAGTACGCCACGATATTTCAAGCGGAAATCCTAGCCATAAAGATCTGCGCAGAAGAGATCCTGAACAAAGGACTCAAGGGCAAGCGGATCTACATTTTCTCAGACAGCCAGGCCGCCTTAAAGGCCATCGCAGCCTATAGTTTTAGGTCTAAGCTGTCATGGGAATGCCTCCATGCGCTCAAGCAGCTCGGCGCCCGTAACAGGCTCTCCCTCATTTGGGTGCCGGTTCACAGGGGGCATGAGGGCAATGAAAAGGCTGACTGCCTTGCGAAAAGGGGTACAGAAACCCTACCCATCGGGCCTGAGCCACACGTGGGATTGACGAAAAGTCACCTAAACCGTCTGGTTGCACAGTGGGAGATACAGGAAAATAGCGCCCATTGGCATCGCCAGCCACGACTACGACAGGCAAAAAGGCTTGTTACGCCTTCCTGTCAAAGGGCAAAGGCGATGCTGACACTCTCCAGACAAGATCTGAGAGTTCTGATAAGCTTCCTCACCGGGCACTGCCCACTCAGATATCACCTCAACAAGACTCTGCGGTGAGGAGGATGAGACAGCAGAGCATATCCTATGTGAATGCCCTGCTCTGGCAGCAAAACGCTTTGAATACTTCGGTCAGGGGACCACTGAACCCCAAACCGTAGCGGATACTGCGGTGAAGGACATACTCGGCTTCCTAAGGGGGGCGGGTATGTACGACGCCTTCTACTAAGAAAGGGTCAGTGTCACAATAGGCCCTTATGTGGCCGCAGTGACAAAGGGACTTGTCCCACACGCCCTCGGGTCAAAAAAAAAAAAGAAAACGATTTCGATCAAACTTACGGAGTACTAGCTAACTAGTTTCCTTATAAACTCCGCTGGAATTCTTGTAGAATGTTTAAAAAAATTCTGTAGTAGTCCAATCCAATACCTAAAGGGTGAGTGTTTAAAAACGCTCATGAGATACATGGGGCTCACTCCAGAAATTCCTGAATTTCAACTACTGTCGTTGCAGTTACTACCAGTTCTAACAGTTATTTTCCAATAACTCAGCAAAAGTGATTACTATCCTTTTTTTAAAAAATCGTGTTTACAGCCTCATTAATTATCTGTGTATCAATTGCTCAATAATGGTTCTGCAGTGAGTACGAGCAGCACTATAAATTCCGGAACTGTAAACGCTACCGCTTTCTGCTGCCGTAAAGCGTTGTTTGACCAAGTTCAAATTAACTGAGTGATAAATGAATTGATTAAATAGAATTAGCCATGTACAAAGTGAATTGACGTAGAGCTAAGGAAAGTTGTGTGTTGCAACGCACCAGATATTTTCAATCATGATGAGTGGGAGCAACTCAATAACCCCGAAAGAGCGTTCACATTCCAAGTGCAGTCGTGTTTTACTCAAATGCTCAACCGATCTGAATGAAAAATAGATGCGATTGGCAGTTTTCAGTTTTCCGAAGTCTTTGAAATGGTAAAATTCAGAAGAAAACAAAATTGGCCGATTACACACATTTTCTTAATGTAGTGACAGTATTCAAAGATGTAAATGAAGACTCACTTTTGTAAAGATTCTGGCTTCCCGTAGACTGTCGAAAATGAGGCGATTTAACGAAGAAAGTGCTCTGAACGGGCGGAGACCCTGATGATCGGATGTCAAACTGGATAATGAGCGTAAGAGATTAGGAAGTTCCCCTTTAAAAATAATTATTGTTTAGTAATCCCGGTCAGTGGCCTGAATAAGACCTCCTATCAATTGAGGAAGCTTTTTTTCGAGCTGTGGTGAAAACTGGGTCAGTGAGGGCAGTTGTTTATTTGGTAACTGCTATCGCCATTTAATTTTCAGAGGCTTGCTCTTCATGCTAGGATTTTGAATATTATCTACAATGATTTAAGAATGCGAATAATTGATGAGACCAGAGAGCTCAACTCGCTTCACTTTAATTTGCCTAAAATGCATGTTTATTCTAAAGTTAAGGGACGTTGGTATCCACCATTCCCTGCTTCATCCAAATGATCATAAATGCTAACTATTGTAATTATCAAACTCACTTCCAATCAAGTACGCCAACTATATTCTTCCCCATTGTGGGGCATCTGTGTTACTAGTCAAGAGGATATTGAGAGATGGAAAGAAAGGACTTGAGGCCAGTACTCCTCACAGGAGACTGCAAAATGAACGAACACGTTCATGTTATGGGTATAGGCAACACACCCCGTAGCAACTGATGTGGTACAGATGAGGAGACCACCCTGTCCTGACCCAGTCCAAGAGGCTTGATAGGGAGTGATTTTTACTTTCCTTGGCTCTACGCAGTAGAAAGGAAAGTTATGTAATCGGCTGAAAAAAAAATTTTGAGTTTTTTTCAGATCTTTACGTTTCAGACCCTCCTGAGTCCGAAAAACACTATTTGGGAAAATGGTGTGTGTGTGTGTGTGTGAGACTAAAGTGTGTCTGTGAACGATTTTTAGAGAAAACCACCGTATAAAATCAGCTCAAACTTCATATCTCGCCCGCAGGTCACCATGGGACGCCAAAATAAGGGTTTGAACAAAATCCACCGAAAGCTAACTATAGTTATCATAGTGATCAAAACACCAAATATTTTTTTTCTCAAAAACGGCTCTAACGATTTTGATTAAATTTTTTATATTGATAGCTCTCAATAAGGCAATTATACTGTAGAATTCCCATTCGTGGGAAAACGACAAGAGCAGCACAATAAATTACCAAAACATTCGACGTAATCGATTTTAGAGTGGCTTTTAGAGAAAACGACCGAGCCAAATCACCTCAAATTTGATCTCCAGCCTACAGGTTACTATGGGACGCGAAAATAAGGGTATGAACAAAATCCACAGAAAGTTAACTTTAGTTAGCATGGTGATTAAAACGCCAACTTTTTTTCTCCAAAACGACGCTAACGATTTTGATTAAATTTTTTATGTTGATATCTTTTAATAAGGCAATTATACCATAAAATTCCCATTCGTAGGAAAACGACGAGAGCAGCACAATAAATTATCAAAATTTCGACGAAAAGAGTTTTTAGCGCTGTTTTTTTATTTCCGCTACCCGAAGGGGAGGAAAGTATAGTAATCGGCCCAAAAAAAAATTTTGGGTTTTCTTCAGATCTTTACGTTTCAGACCCTACTGAGTCTAAAAAACCTAATTTCCGCGCGTGGTCCGTGTGTATGTGTGTGTGTGTGTGTGTGTGTCTGTAGTTCGATTTGCGGGAGAACGACTGATCCGATTGAGCTGGTTCTTTTTTTGTTTTGTTCGTTATTTTTTGTAGAGACCACAATAAGGTTACGGACGATTTCGGCCGATGGGAAGGGGGTGGGGGTGGGGTACGAAAATGTACCGAACACTAAGGTTTTTCGTATTTTTCTCGAAAACGGCTCTAACGATTTTGATTAAACTTTCAAATTATCTTTTCCTAATCAATACCTAACTTTTCTCCTCCACACATATCTCCATGAAAATACGGTGAACGGAGATATAGGCCCCTGAAGCAAAAATAGGTTTTTTACGCTTTTTGCCAAAACGGCTTCAGCGATTTTCACCAGACTCACAGGATGTTTTCAAATAGGTAATACCTACATATTCCTATCAATAAATGTTCCTGTGACGGTCCATTGAACAGAGATAAAAATCAAAATGTGTCAAAAATAACGTTTTTTCTAACATTTCCGTAAATTTCAGGGTAACTTTTTCACCAGATGTGATAAATCTTAATGGAGTGTCTTTTAGTCACCCATACCAGCATTTCGTTCTCCATAATTATTTCTGTATATATATGTTGAACGGAGATATAAGCCAAGTTAACTCAGAAAAGTAGATTTGTCGAATATTAATTTATCGGTATTCCAATTTTCTCAAAAACGGCTCTAACGATTTCGATCAAACTTTCGGAGTACTCTCAGCTAACTAGTCCCTACATTTTGTTCCTCATAAATGTTCCTGTAAAAATGCGTTGAACGAAGATATAGCGCCCGCCTATGTAGGTGGTGTTCGAACTTAAAGGGGTGGCGGAAAGTTGTGTATTGCTACGCACCAGATATTTTGTAGAACGTTGTTATAATATAATGAAATACCGTGTTGGTTTATTATTCATTCTGAATAATAACCCTATGTTTTCGGTCTGGAAAATTTTTCTACAACCCCCCTTCAAAATTTGATACGTTACGTTTCAGGACACGGGGATTCCAAATCTGCAATGTCCGTCCACCGTCCGCCGTCCTTTTTTTGCCTTTAACGTGATCTAACAAATCCGTTCTTTCGCACAAAAATCCCGTTTGGTATCTTGTTGTGCCCGCCATCTCGGCGATCCGATCGGACGAATCCCATGGTTGTTATGGATAAATATCTGGTGCGTAGCAACACACTACTTTCCGCCACCCCTTTAAGTTCGAACACTACTTACATATGCAGGCGCTATATCTTCGTTCAACGGATTTTTACAGGAACATTTATGGAGAACAAAATGTAGGGACTAGTTAGCTGAGAGTACTCCGTAAGTTTGATCGAAATCGTCGGAGCCATTTTTGAGAAAATTGGAATACCGATAAATTAATATTCCACAAATCTCCTTTTCTGAGTTAACTTGGCTTATATCTCCGTTCAACATATATATATAGGGATAATAATACAGAACGAAATGTGGATATGGGAGACTAAAAGACACTCTGTAAGATTGATAACATCTGGTGAAGCAGTTACCCTAGAATTTACGGAAATGTTCGAAAAAACGTTATTTTCGACACATTTTGATTTTTATCTCTGTTCAATGGACCGTCACAGGAACATTAATCCAGGACAATATGTAGGTATTAACTATTTGAAAACATCCTGTGAGTGGTGAAAATCGCTGGAGCCGTTTTGCCAAAAAGCGTAAAAAACCTATTTTTGCTTCATGGGCCTATATCTCCGTTCACCGTGTTTTCGTGGAGATACGTATGGAGAAGAAAAGTTAGGTATTGATCAGTAGAAGATAATTTGGAAGTTTAATCAAAATCGTTAGAGCCTTTTTCGAGAAAAATGCGAAATACCCTAGTTTTGGTACATTTTCGTCCCCCCCCCCCTTCCCATCACCCGAAATCGTCCATAACCTTATTTTGATGTCTACAAAAAATAAAGAACAAAACAAAATAGAACCAGCTCAATCGGATCAGCCGTTCTCCCGCAAATCAAACTACAGACACACACACACACACACAGACCTCGCTCCGAAATTAGGTTTTTTAGACTCAGTAGGGTCTGAAACGTAAAGATCTGAAGAAAACCCAAATTTTTTTCTGGGCCGATTACTATACTTTCCTTCCCTTCGGGTAGCGGAAAGTAAAAAAGGGTTAAAAAAACTAACAAAACGCAGTAATCGCAAATACGCCATGTTTCGTATCGTTTTCAAGGTATTTTCATATCCCGGGTCGAATGGAATGAGTATCAGACGTGAGCAACTGAATATAGGGAAATTACAGTAATTATAATGAGCCAAAGTCAACTAATTGAAAGAACTCGTGGTAACTACAACGGAAGTCAACATTTCGTCGTTAGTACTTCCTCCCTCCCGTCTCATCAAAACCACCCACCCGCTCTACTTGCAACGTCGTGCCAATTGTCTACATGCGCTTACGGGCACCTGGCACCGGGGGAATATTTATTTTCCGTAGTTCCATTGTATTCAGGTCATGTTTCGTATGATTTACTAGTATTTTTTGATGCTGAATCGAATGGGATGGGTCTCGGAGCAGTAATACTAGGTCAAACTGTTGATGAGAACAATAAACCGTTGTGCAATAATTTGCAGTGTTTTTATCATTTGTGATAGTGATTAAAATATCCGAATGCACGAGGGAACTGAGAAATTTGGGTTCTTTTCCCTTAGCCGTACGTATGCATGCTTTTTGCGTTGATACTTGTATCTCATCTTGTGAGTAAAATATTCGGGGAACGGTTTTATCCAGTAGTTTATGGTGTTAAATATTATGTAATAAATGTCCATGCCGTAGCGTGCTGTGCCCCAATGTTGTTTATTCCTGTTCCTTCTCGTGTCCTGTTGGGCGTTGAGAAGGAGAGTTGAAAATCAAAATAAAAGAAACTAGGTGAGGTGAGGAGGGTCAGCAATGAACTGAGTTGAGTTGAGCAGGCGCAGGAAACTGTATCGGAAGGAAAGTGCTAGCTGTTACTGGGACGGGATTTATTACATTATAGAGGAAAGATTTGGAATAGCTCTGTCTTGGAGGGGAGGAAATGATATTTCGGAATCCCAGACGAAGCGGGAAATCCGTCGCCATTGGAATACCCGCGGAGGTGGGATTTCCGTAGGTAACCCGATTCTGATTCGACGTTTCGCATCAAACAACACCATTTCGCAGGACCTCAGAACCTTTCTATATTCCCCCATTGTTCTCATTTTGTGTATAAATTTCCTGTACAGGTTGTGTCGTCAGTCTTGAAATAAACTACTTGATAGAACACGAGATGAGACACAAGCATCAACGCGAAGAGCCCACTGGAGTGTGCGGAAACATGCATACATTTAAAGGATATGGGGGGTACAGATCACCACCTAAGGGATAAGTATCGAAAGTTTTCTGCTGCGTAGCACCGGATATTTCCGCAGTGTTTCTTCCAAAATACCACAATTGAGGTCACAAAACTTTACAAAAAAACCGTGTTTACACTGACCTATTTTGTTGGATTTTCATAAATGTCGCGGCAAAAGTAGCAGCCGCTCAATAAATTCCAAAACTTCACAGGCAATCACTTTGTACTTAAAACGTCACTTGATTCTTACCAAGTCCGTATGAAATGAATATAATGGATTGGAAAAGTAGCTGATTTTACGTGAGGCTGAGGAAAGTTGTGTGATGAGTTGCACAATATATTGTATAACTTTGAAGTCGTTTCTTGCGGCTCTGGTTAGTTTGACGTAGAGCTACAGGCGTTTGAAAAAGGTACCTTGAGCTTATTGATTGTTATCCTTCGAATGCTATTCATCGTGCTCATCCACGGCACTACAGCCTTCTTAATGAGCCAGGTGAAACGTTGCCGAGCTTCTTGTGGGTCTTTCAAGAACTATTGTCAAAATAAGTCTTGAGTTTGACGAGCATAATGAAATATAAACATCTGGTGCGTTGCAACACACAACTTTCCTTAGCTCTACGTCAATTCACTTGTTTACATGGCTTTTTATTCTACTTACTCAATTCATTTATCACTCAGTTCATTTGAACTTGGCTAAATAACTCTTCACGGCAGCAAAAAGCGGTAGCGCTTACAATTCCGGAATTTATTGTGCTGCGCTTCCTCATTCCCGGGCCATTATTTAGCAATTAGTACGCAGATAATTAATGAGGCTGTAAACACGATTTTTTAAAAAGAGGACAGTAATGACTTTTGCTGAGTTATTGGTTGAAAACTTTAAGAGCTGGTAGCAAGCGAAAAGTGAATTTTCGGTCATTTGGGGAAAATCCACCAACCCTCTACTTTTATTTCAGGAATGCTTCGAATTATTTTATTGAAATCGGCATACTGTTTACTTTCGACGACGGTACCGAACTTAATATTTGACGTAAAAGTAGTTGTTTGGGTTGTGGTGGTGGTGGGATGGCTTGGTGCGGTGGGTGGAAGACATGTAGAGGGCAGCACCGTCTTGAGGTTTTGAAAGTTGAAAACACAAATCGAAACCGACTTGCCATCTGAAGAAAACACACCTCAAACCTACCTATTGTTACAGATTCGTGATGGCAAGTCGGTGTAGAGTAGCATTGACTTACCATCATGACGGTAAGTGACCAAATCTAACGGTACTGGAGGTGAAAAGTCGCATTCAGTGACGTTAAGTCTGCAGCTGTACGTTCACACACACACACAGACCATTTTCTCAAATGGTGTTTCTCGGACTCTGTAGGGTCAGAAACGTAAAGATCCAGGCCAATGGTTGGCGATGCTTCTCGCGCCAATGGTCTGATGGCACGCGCTGGAAGACACAATTGACCCTCCCAGAGGCATACGTCCGCTCCACGTTGCATTCCGAGGAAAACTAAAGGTGCATTACTGAATTTGCCAGGGCAGCGTTCAGCCAGAAGAGGATGGAGCCTGCTGATCCAGGGCCGGAATCAAGAATGGAGACATGGAGGAACGTGAACCTCACAAACTGCTGGGCAATATGAGAGGGTGCATGAGAATGGTGGCGCGCTGCTAGATGCTAGTGAGGGTAAAGGGAACAAGAAAGAAGAGCTGCCAATACACAGAAGCGTGAAGGCACGAAGGCAATTTTTTTCCAGCCGATTACATAACTTTCCTTTCTACTTCGTAGAGCCAAGGGAAGTAAAAACTATCGGCTGTATGTTTTGTATTCTGAGCAGCCGACTCAGCCCTTCGTAACTGTAGCTCACGTTCCTTCGCAAAAATGTCGGAACTAAGTTAATTTTGGCTTAATGGGTTGTCTATAAGAGGAGCTCAGGCAGTTGAGGGATATTTACAGCTCATTAACTGCGACGACGTGATTCTTCGCTGTAACTTGATTAGCTAAGAACACAAAAAGGGGACGGATGGGGTTGGAGCTAATGACGTCAGAGGAGCTCTTTACAACACCCCCTCCCCCCGTCATGTCCCATTTTCTTTATAATAAGTTAAGGCAGGTCCGCGTAATTAGTCCGCCAACAGGTGAAAGAAGGGAAATGGAGCGGAATGTGGTGTGAAAAGAAAATCCTGCGGTGCTACGAAGAAAAAAAAAATGGCCACTAATGGAAACGCAGTCATTTGCAATCTACTTAGTCGATGTCTTTAGCGTCTTTTACGGCCAGTTAATATCTGCGCCTTCGCAGAGCGCCAGAAATAAGATTCAATCTGAGTTTTCTCCGTTTAAATGGCGGCGGGCTCCGAGAGATATATTTTTTTTTCTCTCGGAGGCTGCGGAACCAATACAGAAAATAAAATAAGGCGAAGGGTAGGGGGTGTAATGGGGTTTAGAGGATGAAAGGGAGCATTTTCTGAAGGTCTCGAGTGAGCTGCAGGAAACGATGAACCGTCATCGCGAGCGCTTCCCTTCCAACGGAGTAATCTTTATGGATTGTGCCGTTTAGTTGATCGGGCTCCGGTTCCTCGCGACAGTTCACTGTTCGAAAACTGCCGACTTTTATTAGAG
Organism: Pachypeltis micranthus; assembly: GCA_020466155.1. NCBI lineage: Eukaryota > Metazoa > Arthropoda > Insecta > Hemiptera > Miridae > Pachypeltis > Pachypeltis micranthus. The sequence goes on from CM035773.1 coordinate 34,525,332, forward strand.
CCGTTATATTTCAAGAGCCTCTTTCTCTAGTCCCGCGTCCTCAACATTTTCTGGAGTTTTATTTATTATTTCGCCGGGGCGCCGAGCGAACGATACTTTTTGAACCTTCTGCAGCTCGTAGAAGACGTGACTTGTGTCGAGAGCGGTTCTCGTATCCCATTTCAACGCTCGAATCCAGACATTGGATAAAATTTAAAAAGAGACTGGAAACGTTACGTGTGTTGAAGAGGGGCGGCGGACCTGGTGTAATAGCAACCGGCGGCGTGGGCAACCGCGAGGGACTTCCTCGTTAGAGTCGTCCTGGGTGGATGGCGCTTACGAATTCATCTCACGGCGAACGGCGACAGCCGAAAAAATCAGTGGCCCTGGCGATTTAGCGCAACACCAGGAAATATAACAGTATAAAGTTTGTTGAGAGAACTCAGATCCCGTTTCGCAAAATTGGCATTTTCACGCCATTTGTGGATTAGTTGGATTTTAGGACGTTCAGCGGTAGCTAAGCCATATTCGTAAGGCTTCGTGTTTTTTTCCCGAGGGCATACGGGACAAAGTCTCTTTGTTACTGCAGCCACACATGGGTCTATTGTGACACTGACTCTTACTTAGTAGAAGGCGTCGTACAACCCCCCCCCCCCTTTAGGAAGCCGAGTATGTCCATTACCGCAGATTCCGCTATGATGTGGGGCTCAATAGTCCCCTGAGTGAAGTATTCGAAGCGTTTAACTGCCGAGGCAGGGCATTCACATAGGATGTGCTCCGCCGTCTCGTCCTCCTCACCGCAAAGTCTGCATTCCACCGCCTCTGAGATGCCCATCTCGTTGAGGTGATACCTGAGTGGGCAGTGTCCGGTGAGGAAGCTAATCAAGACTATCAGATCTCTTCTAGAGAGTGTCAGCATCGCCTTCGCCCTTGACAGGAAGGCGTAACAAGCCTTTTCGCTTGTCTTAGTCGTTGGTGGCAACGTAGTACCTACGTAGCGTTCAGGCCTGATGGATAGGGATTCTGTGCCCCTTTTCTCAAGGTGGTCAACCTTTTCATTGCCCTCATGCCCCCTATGAGCCGGCACCTAGATAAGGGAAAACCTATTGTGGGCACCAAGCTGCTTGAGGGCATGAAGGCATTCCCATGCCAGCCCGGACCTAAAGCTACAGGCTGCAATGACCTTTAAGGCAGCCTGGCTGTCCGAGAATATGTAGATCCGCTTGCCCTTGAGTTCTTTGGTCAAGATTTCTGCTTGAAATATCGTTTCGTACTCTCCCAGCGGCTTGGCAAGACTATAGTCGAGCCCTACAATGCCCAGACCAGCTTTGCCTCTCATAACTGAACCATTGGTATACCCCGGCAGGGGCCCACCTTAGTCCGGAACGTCTCCTGCTCCCATCGCTCTTGTGAGTGGATGCGCAACGCTCTGGCATAACGTCAGTAGCAAGGGCTCTTCTAGGCTTTGTGTTTAAGAAAGACGCTCTTGCGGTATTGAAACAGGGAAGTGATGGGCAACCAGCCCTATCGTGAGTCGTCGTTGTCTCTTCCTCCTAGTCCCATGTAGCCCCTGCTAATGAGAGAGTGAGAGGGGGCTCTGATAATACCTCATTCTATCTATTTTTAGTAACTATCAGTCACCCATCCAGTAAGGCGCTGGGGAACTACTATACAACGTCTAAAATGGTGAGGGTGCAGGTTGTAGCTCAAGTGTTCAGCAGAAAAGACCTCTAATAAGTGGGGAAGACCGTCTAACCAGACTGTTTCGTCTAATGTCACATTAAAAAAAGACAGTAAGAATGCATGATACTGTATGGAACTCTGCAAGAGTGGGGTACACCAAATGCTTTCACGGTCAACACATTGAATGAAACTCAGTTATGTGATGATGATCGAGTAGGCGCTAAGGCAGGTGACCGGTATTATCACAAAACACTACGGGTGGTGTGGTATGGACGAGTCCTAGTTCCAGAGAATAATAAAGAGCCAGTTTTGCTCTTCGGAACAATTTCAAGATTCTTGCAGGCGGTATCTGGCTTTCCTCGGGAAGTTAGTTGTGGTCCTGAGTGACATTAGGACTGGCACGATAGGCTGCAATGCTCACGAAAGAAAGCGCTTATCTTGTATGTTTTATTTCTGTTCCTTCTAGACAGACTGGATCCAGTCATCTGACAGTTCCCCTCGATCTGCAGGGTAGAGGAGCTTGTTCATCCAGAATGGATCTTCAAGGAAGAAACCCTCACACACTTTTGCAGAGGATGTCTGGGGGTGAAAGTTGAGCGGGGAGATTTCAGAAACCTCAGGGTGAGGAACTGAAGAGCGTCTCGTTTTTGGTCTGCTAGGGGAGGAGTTTGTATCAACGCTAAAGAGAAAGATGATTGCGGTTTAGCACTCCAGCTATTTTCTACATAGAGCCAGAGCTGGATAAATTTCTATATCCCCGTCATAAGCTCTCCTGCCAAATGCCTTTAACACGCCCTCAAACACCACTAAAAACTTTCGACTTGACCAGAAGTATTTGCATAATTCATCTGTATGGATGACACGTACTCAAATGAACTAAAAAGGATCACACTTTCTTTTCCAAGGAATATTTTCTGCTGGAAACCATCAAGTCCTTGACGTCAATAGCATCTGTGTGTTCCTGTAATCGACATACCCCGCTTCCTATTTGGTGAATGTGAAAACTGACATGGCGAGTGACGCAAAAAAGAAATTGTGAGTGGGGGGAAGTTGACTGCAGGATGGAGGGGAGTGGGTGCCTACTGTTCAAAAACGGCAATATCCCAGAGCGACAGGAGCTTCGGCATGAAGGGCTGAAAGAGTTGGACCTCTGGGGTAATGGATAGGATGAAGGGAAAAGTTTGAATGGGGCTACCAGGTGCCAACGTTGGCGTCGGAAAAGTTGCGGCCGCTCGGAGCCATTTTCTTGCCAATCAAGTTGATTGAACGATAAACTCGACGAGTCACCACATCCAAATAAATACGAGGCTCTTGAAGCTGCGGAGTAGAACGTAGCGGTGATTATGACCGAGTCTCGTGTGCCGCCCGTGTCGTGTTTGTATCGAATTGACTTGGTTTTGATGTATTTGAGTTGACCAAAAAGTCGGCAGGACTGCAATTATGATGAGTGATTTCCAAGATGAGAGATGAAGATGGAAGTCCCTTCAAAAGGGGAAAAAATTTGTTTCAATTCGTCGATAAGGGGAATTGGTTGCCGAATAAATTCGTTCCCACCCGAAAAGTTAATTGTGATTTTAACTCCTCCGTCTAGTTTTGTACGCAATGATATGTTATCATGCAGGAGGTGAAGTGTACAACGCAACGCCACCACATCAATTGAAGTACTTGAGAGTATTCCTGGATAAGAAGTTCACATCAACCATGAACAAAGAGGGTAGACCTGTGGTGTGAACTGTCCAGAAGATGGCAGGGAAGACATGGGAGCTGCTGCCAAATAGACTTGGGGCTGTACACAGCGGTACTCAGGCTGGTGACGCTTTGGCCTGGTCTGGTCAGCTGCACCTGAGTAGGCTGCGACAAGTTGCCTGAAGACGACGTTTACAGCGTGGCCTCGCTGTGCTTCTTGTACTTGTGGAGAGAGTTGCCTACTCACAAGCAACACGTATGGTAGATCTAGGCCTTGTCAGGCGTGTTAAGAAGGCACCTCACAACCTGACACTAGACAGGGGGTATGTTCTGCGTGTCAACTACCTTTATGGATACTTACGAAAGATTCAGATTACACAGACAAATCATTGAGACTAGTAGGTGCGGAAGTTTATTGGCCAGGGAGTCTTAGGTATCCCGGCAAGCAAAGCGCCTTGTGCAGAGAGAGTTGAGACAAAAATATATTTAGATCACGTCAGACAGCCAGACTTAAGGCTTCAGATTCTTATACGATTTCGTCCGGGCTGATTCAGGAATGCCTGATTAGGCTGAAGACCCTGGCTGAGGAGACGACTTTAACCTTGTGGTGAGCGCTGGGTTATGAACGAACAGAAGGGAAGCGAGTGGTCGACCAAATGGTGAAGGGCGAATCTGCATGTTCCCAGTGTGATGAACCAGGGCTCTCCAGAAAGCGATTGAGGTGGCCTGCTTACAGGGAACTATCCAACCGGCTGGTTGTGGAGATCCTTGAAAAAGTGCTTGGCTTGCTTCTCCTGCCCGATAACGTTGCAGGGATAAATCTCCTGGCTGTCTTGTGTCTTTTGCTTTGTTCGAATGTTGCCTGACATTCGTTGATTTTACATTTAAAAGGGGAATTATTAATGAAAAAAATGGTGTGAACAGCCAGCTGGAATGTTGGGAAGTCCACTAATGGTTAGAATAGCTAAGCAACTTATGGGCCAATATGATTGGGCCTTTATAAACACCATGAAAAAAGGGCGGCCAAGGCGAAATACTCATCTTCGAAGTTAACACGTGATTATAATTTAAATGTTCCGAGCAGCTACTTACCTAACTACAAATACACACGCGTTTGTTTCTTCACTTAGACATATTACGTGGTCCTCCGCACACCAGTTGGGACGCCCCTGTAATGAATGCGTTCATCAATGATGTTCCGAGTTGATTTTGATATCACGAAATACTTTCAATTACCCGGCGCATTCCGCTATTACAAATTCCTCTACGCATGTCTTCTGTGTTTGTATCCTTCCCTACTGAAGCAAATAGCAGCACAACGAACAGAGCCTTCATCCCATTGAACAGTGGAACGACTCGAAAATGACGTCTCTGACGTTTCGTCGGAGTGAGGCCGGACTTGATAACTCTTCTTGATTTCGGTCATTTCTGAAGGAGAATGGTATTTCGCGGTTTCACACGGAGAAATGACCTACGATGAGGGGGAGGGCGTTGCTATTCTGTCGAGAGAATGACTTTGAAAAGGGTCGAGCCTAATCGAGGCTCTTGGGAGAGATCCGAACATGAAAACATCCCGTCAATCTGACAGTGGAGCGTGTGAGGGACGTTCCAGGTTTCCTTTGGTTATGGTTCTTGCACCTGAGAACTCAGAGGATTTCAAAGGTTGACGAGTGGCCCAAAGAAATAACCGAGATCTAGAGGTTTTGCGTTTCTCATTTAGTAAAGTTTTCAAGTCGGAGAGAGAGAGAAGACAGGGAAAGAGTGATGCACATTTAATTAACTATCACTGTTACAAACAGAACCTCTCTTAGTTTGTGCCTGAGAGTGGCGTACACGGTGAATTTCATTCTGTAACAACCATAGAACCCATTACAAATAGACGAGTACATAAGCAAATGAAAATACAACAAAATTGTGTTGTATCATCAGCTTAAAGTTTTCCGTTTGAAAGATAATCCATTTTTCCTTTTTATTTTTAATCAATATTCATAGTATTATTGAATTACGCAATTTGAAAGTGGAAGTGAGAGCGAGAGGGATATAGGTAGGTAAAGGGAACGAATGAATGAATGATCTTTTTTTACTAATAACGTTTGTTGTCAACGTGTCCTTCCGGATTTTGAGATGGCTTTTTTAAGTTGTTCCCTGGCAGAAATTCTTCGGGCTAAATCATTTGAAAGAACGGCGAATTTATCGTGACCTCGAATTGATTTTGACGTGCAGTAATCTTTGCCCTGCTGATAAGGGAAATGGTAATATTGTGTTGAAAGCTTGAAGAATTTATGGCAGCCTTGTCACTTCTAACATACGATCCCTCGCATGCATTATTTGGCGTATTCCTTCATTTTCCAACGTCTACTTCGTTCATTTGCTATCAAACGTTCGTTGATATAGTTAAAAATGTTCTCAGCAATGCGTAAAAAATAAGAAGTCATTGTTTTAGAAGAGCCTCGGCAGGGCTGTATCTCAAGTGAAAAAAGTTGCGTGATAGCAACGCATTCGATACTTTGGTGAAGGCAAAAGCGAGGTCTGTCTGATGTTAACTGACAGCTCCTCAGCCACACTCAAACTACACAACCTGAGTTTGGGCTGCCTGATCGAGATCAGAGACTACTCCCTCGTATAACCAGATATCTCCGTTTATATCCGCATCATCCTTCCGCGCAAGTTTCGTTCACGTGCCGGGTCGTGTCCTCCAATTCGTCTGGCGATAATGAACCCTCCGAGCGGATCATCGCAATATCTTCGTTGTTACGTGGTGTGATTTTCCCCCTGACGCGACATCTCGGAAATTCTGTATATTATCTCTTTTTCAATCAACCAGTATTTTCGATAAAAGAGCTCGCGAGGCGAGAATGAAAATAATGCGTCAATAACTTACTCTCGTATCAAATCCAACGATGTGAGGAATGAAATGAAATCCCGAGATTCAATATCGCGCTTGTATTGAATCGGAAGATTAACTCATTGCGTATCAGCTCTCAACGTAAAACGAATTTATCCCCACTCGTAAGAGTTTAATAAACGATAAGAGACATACGAATCGATGTATGTGGCGTGCAGCATCACTTACTGTTTATAAATTGTGCGTGTAGCTCGTGAATACTCCAAACGATTATTAATTATGAATTCCGGGGAAACTCAGCACACACATTTTAACCACTAATCTAACTATTCTCCACTTCATGTGACCTTGATAAAGTTAACTTGGCGTTGTACGTCGAAAACGATAAACCACGAAGCTCACTAATTTATTGTGCCACTCAAGTTTGACGTTTACTCCTCTGACTAACGTAGAATGAACGAGGGAAGAACGGTTTTTGATATCAATTCAACTTCAACCAAAAGCACTTTTATGCAGTTATTTGGGTAGTTGGGTTTTCCTCAGATATTTATGTGTGAGCAAAACACAAAACACGCTGCTATTAAAGTGATGGGGTTAGTTGCACCAGTAGATAAATGATTGAAGTTAACGTTCCTGTTTGGTGAGTTCGTCTTCTCTGGCTCGTAAAATTCTGTGGCGAAGGCGAAGTAACAGGGCCCCCCTACATCTGATATTGGGCAGGGTGTGTTTGGAGGAGCCTGCTCTGCAGATCAGGGACTCAGTACAGGTGGAGTATAACTTGGCACAAATTGCTTAAAGATCCAGATGGGAAGGAGGTGGCCTTTTCAGCCTGGGGGACGTTACACAGACTGATCAATGAGAGGTGGTCTGGCAGGCGCTGGAGTTTATCTGCCAAGGATCTTTTCACCAATACCACTAGGTGCGCTGTCAACAGTTGCTGGAACAGGGTCTTGTCAGGCAAAGTAGAAGGGCACCCCTCCATCTGATATTGGGCAGGGTGTGTTTGGAGGGGCCTGCTCTGCTGATCAGGGACTCAGTACAGGTGGAGTATAACTTGGGACTTCCCTCCAGGGTACGAATTCATTAAAGATCTAGATGGGAAGGACCTGGTTCTGGGTTATCTTCCCAGGAGCATGCCCATGCTACCAGGCGCGACCACGAGTTGTGGACAGTGGAACGGCCACAGCATTGTCCCCAGGGGCATGTCTGCGGCCAGCTGTGAATAAGGTCACCATGCTGACTGAATAAGCAGCCGCGAACAATGGGTAAAACCCAAGAGATCGCAGAAGAGATCCTGAACAAAGGACTCAAGGGCAAGCGGATCTACATTTTCTCAGACAGCCAGGTCGCCTTAAAGGCCATCGCAGCCTATAGTTTTAGGTCTAAGCTGGCATGGGAATGCCTCCATGCGCTTAAGCAGCTCGGCGCCCATAACAGGCTCTCCCTCATTCGGGTGCCGGCTCACAGGGGCATGAGGGCAATGAAAAGGCTGACAGCCTCGCGAAAAGGGGTACAGAATCCCTACCCATCGGGCCTGAACCACACGTGGGTCTGACGAAAAGTCACCTGAACCGTCTGGTTGCTCGATGGGAGATACAGGAAAATGGCGCCCATAGGCATTGCCAGCCACGACTAAGACAGGCGTAAAGGCTTGACACGCCTTCCTGTCAAAAGGCGAAGGCGATGCTGACACTCTCTAGACAAGATCGGAGAGTACTGATAAGCTTCCTCACCGGGCACTGTCCACTCAGATATCACCTCAACAAGATGGGCATCTTAGAGGCGGTGGAATGCAGACTCTGCGGTGAGGAGGACGAGACAGCAGAGCATATCCTGTGTGAGTACCCTGCCTTGGCAGCAAAACGCTTTGAATACTTCGGTCAGGGGACCACTGAATCCCAAATCATGGCGGAATCTGCGGTGAAGGACATACTCATCTTTCTATGGGGGGCGGGTATGTACGACGCCTTCTACTAAGAAAGGGTCAGTGTCACAATAGGCCCATATGCGGCCGCAGTGACAAAGGGACTTGCCCCACACGCCCTCGGGTCAGAAAAAAAAAAAAAAAGGAAGGAGGTGGTCCCACTTTTCAGTCTGGGTTACATTACATAGATCGATCAGTGAGAGATGGTCTGGCTGGTGCTGGAGTTTATCTGCCAGGGATCTTTTCACCAATACCACTAGGTACGCTGTCAAACGTTTTCCAGGCGGTAGCTTTTCACAGTGATTGTGTAGTCTCAGTCAGTCAGGGTGCACTCAGGGTCCTGGCTTCCTCCTATACAATCTCGTTGGGGGTGCAGTTAAGGTCCTGGCTTCCTATACCATCTCATCGGGGCGTGTTTGAGAATGAATGAAAATTGAATGAAAACTTTGGCAAAGGAAAACACATTAACACTGTGTTTGTTGGCAGGTCCACAGGGATGCAAGGGAATTAGGAGGCCAACAAACTGGTGAGAAAAGGGTCTTGGCTTCTCCCAGTAGGGCTTGAGCCCTTCATAGGGCGCAAAAAGAGCCACTTGATCAAGAACGTTGGCAAGTGGGAAGAGAAGTAGGGTAGTGTAGATATGCCTATTGTCTGGATGGGCCGGGCCAAAGGCAGTCAAGGTTGTTTATTAAACTCTCCAGAAAGCGAACAGGAGAAGTTCTCAGCCCGGAGAGGGAAAATATACAGATGGTATGTGGCCTGTTCGCAGGTCGCTGTCCACTATGATACCACCTGGCCAGAGTTACAGAGCTGCAGATTCGGGAGTCAGCGAAGCATGCACTGTATACTTACTAGATGCTGACTGCCGTGCGCCTCAGAGTGCTGGGGGTGAGGTTTCAGGGATGGACCTCAAGGTTATCTTGCGTTTTATTCGAGATTGGTGGGAATGGATCAGGAAACATAGTGTTGCATCAGGAAACACCAGCTTCTCAGTTGGACACGAGGTGGCTCATGCACGCCTTCGTGGACGCAGTTTTCCCAGTTACATCAAACTTGGAAAAAAACCATCTCCGGTAGTTCTGTTACGGGCACAATTTGAATAACCGGTGACAATTGCATGAAACAAGATCAAGCTCTATCTGGACGTCTAAAGGAACGACGGAGGATGGTAGCTCTAAATTAGTTTTGAAGGAACTCAACGCTAAAGTTGAAGTCAGAAGATAAAGCAGTAGAGGAAGGGGTGTGGGTCGGCGAGTCCATTCTTTTGATTCAAGGTTGGAACGTTGTACAGGCTATCAAACTGAACGGCCCTTGTAGGAATAATATTATTGATATATACCCAGGAGCCACATTATTACTTTTTAATAACCTACCTATACGTAGAAATGTTATGGTGTCTATAATGGGGGATGACAATAGGGGACAGGCCCAGGTGTTCTGAAATCTCCTTCACTTACTAACATTTCTAACAGTGTTTGCGCGATAATTCAAAAACTGTTATAACAATCGATTCCGCAATAATTAATTAGTTAATTATCATAAAATTAGTGAGTTTTCGTAAAATGACGCGGAAGTACAGGGAGTTTTTCGTTGGGTAGTTTAATTTTTGACCCAGGCGCAGCTTACTTCCCTTCACAACCTTTTCAATCATATCATGTTTTCACATCAATGCAAAATACTTGCGCAGGACGCCGCATAAGAAATGTCCATGTACGTTTACTTGGTAAACTTAATAATGACGACTGTACCTTGTAATTTCAGCTCATTACTCGATGGCAGTCGGAGACTACGGTGGATGCGAATATCAAATTGCGGAAACGACTCCTCACGGACACCTCTACTCACCGCGCTATCCGTCGAGCTACCCCAGGAACAGCCGCTGCTCCTACACGTTAGTTGCAAGGTCGGCCACGTCATCCTCTGAAATTTTGAAACTTTTGTACTTCCATTGCCAAGTCACGGGATCTCATTTGATTGCTTTCCGCACCCCTGAAAAAAAGCTAAGCGGTCTTCTGAATTGAAAATGCCAGTAGCACCGCCGATGGTTGTTGAAATTTTAGCTAATTTATTGCACTACTGAGTTATTTTGTTAAGTTTATTGGTCACTGTGAAAACCACCTTGGAGAAGAGTGAAAGCATATTCATCAATTTACGTAGGTTGCGGCAAGTTGTGTGATGAGTCGTTTTTTTGTTTGTTCGAACACTTTGTGTTTAACTGTTTATTTGTTTTTTTTTTCAGACAAAATGGCAGAGTGCGCCTCCTGTTTTTGGAGTTTGATTTGCAACGGGGTGATCAAAGGTGAGTGAGGACTTGAACAGGAAGTCGTAGCGCTTAGAGGTCTGGACTAATTAAACGATCGCAATAGAAAAAATAGTGCACAGAGGACTTACGTTACTTTTGCTATCGTTTTTTGAGCAGGATAACATTGATCGTTTTGAACTGACACGTAAAAACAGTGGGCAATGGTAGTAACTCAAACGGCGATAGTTTGGGATCCCAAAATTGCAGGGGTCGCACTATGGACTTACATAAGGCTCATCGTAGTTTACCGCACTACCATTCTTATCAATGTTAGATTAGGAATTCGTACGAGAAAAACTGGGATAAATCGATTTTCTTTGAATTGTTTGATAATTTATTGCGCTGCTCTCGTTATTTTTCCAAAAATGATAATTTCGTGGTACTACCGTGTTATTTGGAGCTATTTAGACACAAAATGTAATCAAAATCGTGTGTTTTTTGACCCTATTTTGCTCGTACCTTAATTTTTTAATCCAATGGCGACCTACAGATTAGAGTTAATTTGGTTCGGCTGTTTTCTCCTAATCGCGTTTGCAAAAACATACCATCTGGCGTAAAGTTTTTCTTGGACTCAGGAACCCTTACAACGTGAAGAACTGAATTTCGTTTTTATCCGAACACGTAACTTTCCTTTCTACTGCTAGAGATGAAGAAAATATTTGAAAAAAGAATGACACGGATGTTTGTCTTTTATCAACACATTCCTGTATTCGGTTTCCTGCGGTTCTCTTCTAGCTGTTTGTTAAATGGTGACTGTGACACGTCCGCATTTGAGGTTCATCGAAAACACAAGATTCGTATTAAAGGAAATTGAACGATTTCCATAGGTGGTATTTAAATTGGGAGAGAAGGCTTTCCAGAACTCCCCTTCAGTTAGAAATATCTAGTATCTCTGCTTCGTGGAAAGTCTTGACTCGTGACGGTCGGTTTCTCGGATTGCAACCTCCCGGGGAGGTTGTGAGACTTCAGTTTTCGGTTCGCGTTTACATACGTAGCGGATGTTCGGGACGTGCGCGTGTTGAATTTTTGGGTGTACGAAGAATAATCTTCAAACGGAAATCGTCGTTGATGTCAATTCGCAGGTATTAATCTAAATTTGAACGATTTCCAGTCGAATAATTTGGTCTGGAGGTGTTTACGTTGACGAAGAAGGAGATGGAAGAAGCCGAAATTGAGGCGTTAAAAGTTGCAGTTACGATCGCAGTTTAAAAGACCTATTGGTGTTTTCAGAAAAGCATTTTTGATTAAGATACACGTGATAGTCGGGCTTTATGTGAAATGATCACTTTATAACCCCTTAGCCGGTCTCATGAGAAGCAAATGCTCAAGCGGGAAAAATGATTCCGATCCAGGCCGAAATCCAGTGTCTGAACATCGGACGTACACCTGTTCCTTACACAGATACGTTCGTTCTAAATTCGAAATGAATCATTACATTAAGTATTGCACTATGGGATCAAACGGTACAACCCTCGTTTCGTCAATCACTCCTTAGAACCGTAGTTCTTAGTTGTTGCCGTAGTGTTGGTTTACTCGGTTCAGTTTTGTTTTGGAGATCGTTTTTTGAGCTCAATTTCCCCACTTTTCGGGGTTTAACGCTATTTTCAGTTTCGTTTTCTGGCCGACACGGCATTCACTTTAATTTTCCTTTAACTTCGATCACGTTCATTTCGCGGATATCTGTTTTCATTCGCTTTCAGTTATTTACTCGATTTCCGGCGACGTCATCGTTTATTTTCCTTCCCGCTACCTTCAAGAGCAGTTATTGTTTGTATTGCCTCAACTGTTACCGTGAACTCTTCTGCCACGAACTGTTTATTATCGTGAACCCTTATGACGTCATGGTTTGGGCATTGCATTTTTCGTACAGTCACCTCCTCCAAGTAACGTGCCAAAGACCGTATTCATGAACCAACCCACAGGCAGTTTCTCAGAGCCCCGGTGTTTGGTATCATCGTTCATGCCGTTCGTGAACAAGCGAATCAAAATGAGCCTATCGTTTCGTGTAGCAGTTCGTGTGTTCCTTTCTTCGCTGCACTCCCCTACAATCGCGAGTGCGTTAACTCTCCTAAAAGAGCCAGATACTTCAAAATGAGTCGACTTTTATCGTTTGATTCTTTCGGAAAAAACTCATCGATTCATTGAGAAAGTATACAGTTCTTTTCGAAAATCGATACTTTAAACATTCAAAACGTAAATCATTAAACTTTAGCCATCCTTATTTTGTAAAAAAGTTGACACATATGTGCCACAATTTTCAATGATTACCCCTTCAACCATGATATAAGTAGTAAGTCGTTCGTGACTCGTGTCTAGGTTCCAATAAATTGCGGACCTGCTAGTTACTTTCTCTCCCCTCTTGTCACTTGGTTCATCTAGAGATTAATGGGATGAAATATGTCATGAAACAATGCTAGCGACAATATATATTTTTTTAAACCAAAGAATATTACTTGAACCATTGGAACAAACTTGATTACTATTACCGGAAGAATTAGAATTCATTTTTGTGCACGATTGCCAGCATTACCCGTTGGGCGGTAATGCTGTTCTTTAAGTAAACTTCTGTGGTCTCGTACGAGACATACACGGGATGTCATTCCCTTGAAGGCCCTGATGATACTGAGCTGATCTAATATCAGCTCAATCCATAACATCTACGTTTTACCAAGCTTAAGTGAACTGAGTTAAAGTCTGTGAAGTTGGATCAGTGGTGAAAACTGTAGTATCACGTACCTAGGTGTTCCTGATTTTAGTATAATGAATTTCAGGTTGATGAACGGAACACATTTTATTTAAGAATGTAAAATCAATTTACAAAAGTAAACATACTTCGTGGTAACGTGTAACGGATGATTGGAAACTATAACTTTTATGGTTGGAAATTCTCGTCGTTAATCTCAACTGATCGGCGTGTTTCCTCTTTTCGACTCCACCGACATCAACAACGTATGAATACGGTCCCGTTTGTGTTTTGATGAATCCTGGATTGGATTTGTCATTATGTGGATCCTGGACCCACACCGTTTCTCCCTCCTCAAATGAACGTTGTTTCACGTTGCTGTCATGCTGGATTTTCTGTTGGACTAGAGCCTTATCTATTTTCGACTCTACGTTGGGACGCAACAAGTCTAGTCTTGCGTTGATTCGCCGGCCATAAAATAGTTCTGCTGGTGAACGTTCAGGTACGCTGGGGAGTGGCGCGATATGAAAACAGGAATTGTTGTAGCCTCAGATTAACATCGTTTACTCCACTCATCGCTTTCATTCGATGTTTGAATGTCTTTAACTCCCTCTCCGCCAACCCATTGGTTTTCGGGTGATATGGGGTTGAAGTTATGTGATGTATACATACGTTGAATGTCTCCCGACTAAGTACTGCTGAAATTTACTCAATCCAAATATGATTCCCAATGTTTCTTTGTCTAGGGCCGAGTATTTCTTTTCCGCTGCGGTCAACGTTCTCGAGGCGAAACTGACCGGTCTTTCTGTATTGTTGTGAAATTTATGGGACAGCACAGCCCCAACCCCCATGTCACTCGCATCGGATGTGAGAATAAGCGGCAATGTGGCATTGTAATGTGCTAAGTGATCGGCTGATACGAGGGTTTCTTTCACCGTCTTTACAATGTCTGACTCCTTGGATGTCCATTGCCATTTCCTTTCCTTGCACAAAAGTTCGTGAAGTGGAGCACACAGTGATTGCCAATTTGGAACAAATTTACCGTAATAATTGCATGCTCCTAGCAGTGATCTTAACTCCTTTGCGTTTTGTGGCTCTGGCATGTTTGATATTGCTACAATGTGTTCTTGTGTTGGTCTAATTCCATGTTTGTCAATCAGATGCCCAAGATAAATTATTTCATCTTTGAACCATTTGCATTTTTCTTGTTGTGTCCTAAACCCTGATTGTTGGAGACGTTCGAGAACTTGCTTCATACGTGACAAAGCTCCTCTTTTGTAGGTGCTGTTATAATAATGTCGTCAATATAGTTGGCTACCCCTGGAATTTCTGATAAAATTTGTTCGACAGTCCGTTGAAACAACCCGGGTGCAAAAGACACTCCGAATGGAAGCCGTCTGTTTCTGAAAAATCCTTTATGCGTAGCCACCACCAATAACTTCCGAGATGTTTCCTCCACTTCCATTTGAAGATATGCGTCACGAAGGTCTATGACTGTCAACTGAGTTCCTCCATTCAGTTTAGTCACTAAGTCTTCAAAGGTTGGAATCGGATGATGGTCCGAATGTATGCAGGGATTGATGGTGACTTTGAAATCACCACACAGTCTTATTTTCCCGTTTGATTTCATAGGTATCACGAGTGGTGAAGCCCATTCAATTGGTGTGATCGTCGGATCTACTCGTTCCATAATTTCGGCATCTAACCACCGATTGAGTTCTTGTTCAACCGCCCCCTGCAACGCAAATGGCACTCTTCTGGGCCGAAAAATGTTTGGTTGGGCATTGTTTTTCAAGAGGATTATTGCTTTGTGGTTTCTTTATGTACCAATTCCCTCTTTGAATACGTTTGAAAACTCCTGTTGTAATTGTTTAACGTTATCATCTATCCATTTGATGTTTCCACTTTTCTGTTCACTTGTTTTCCTGATTTTAGCTCCTTTAGACAGTGGTAATTGAAAAGCTAAAATCCAATTCATTCCGAATAAAGGAACATCAGTAGACTTCATTACAATTACTGGGAGTTCGATAGTTTTGTTGAACCCTCTCTCACAAATGTTTCACCCAATGTCTCTACCACTAACCCAGTGTAAGCTACCAGATTCGAAGCTTTCCCTAACTTGGGTGATCCAATTGACCGCCAAATTGTCTCGCGATGTCTGACCTAATCTTGTGATACTACAAAAACCATGAAAACCGATGGATGTACGTGGGGCTGAGGAAAGTTTTGTGATGCATCGCACCAGTTATTTTGTTCTTGCATCCATATCTTCCACAATTATCACTCAACGCAACTCTGGTTTCGCACTATGAGGTTGTGCGTTTAAATTTCTGCGACCGCTTAGCCCTCGTTTATTCCTCACCCACGTTTTCACGCTGAGCACAGAGGCTGATTGAATTGACATCAGTGCAAAAACGCCACCCGAATATTCTCTGTGAGTTGGGCGGCATTTGAGCTACTTCGAAATGCTTCACCTCCAACTACCAAATAACGGGGTCTTCAAACAATCTGCTGTACGGCAAACGAAATGAAGTTCCTCCGTCGGCATAATGAGACGTCTGACGCGTAATCTTAATATTGTCTTGTCAAAATGACGAGTCTTCCAGTGAAAATAACGTTTCCCTGGTATTGTCATTCCACGGTTGGCAGCTCACGCCTTCTTATGAAATTGCATCGTTGGCGGTCACAACGCTCTCATTTCTCACCCCATTTATCTCCCTAACCTCCAAATTAGGTCCCTGGGCGCCCTCTTAATCTTGTTGAGAAGCGAATGGTACCTGCAGAACCAACGTACGAGCCGCACACTATAATGAGATTCCTGTACGCACCGCTGGCTTTGATCACATACATAGCTCTATAATTTTTAAACTAAAAAGCAGGGAGGATGAACTTGTAAATAAACAAATTACGCATACAATATTTTATTACATTGAAACTGAAACTAAATCGTTTGAGACGTCGTAGCACAATACTTCCTCAGCTTCCCGTTCAGTACCTATCCGGTCAGTTCGACACTCAGTACAATTGGACTTGGTAAAACATAATCTAACGTTTTGTTGTAGTTCATAACAAAATTATCTGGAGCAACGCATCACACAATTTTCAGTGTTTGTCATCACTCAAGGAACTGATCAAATCTGTTTTTCACACAGTTTAAATGAGCTTGGTATACCATGCCTCAATGTTCTATATGAAAACCGGGAAACACACTCCGGAATGTGTGGGGTGACCTCCCATTTTCATTTCGTAGGCAGTTGATGGAACTACCTTCAAGAATTTTTCGGGAATGTTTATGGAGTGTTTTTCTCTAATTGGGACGTTGGAGGGAGATTCTCCACGTATTAGCTTCATAGCATGAGCGAGAGTCTACACAAACTGTTTCACATTTCACATCATGCCCGCTCTTTGCAGCGATTTCAGATTGAGTTTCACATTCCCTGTTCTTGCCGTGCTCGGGGCGTTCTCTATCCTTTCTTTCGTCCTCATTGGCTACTGTGTCAGGCTTGGTGAGCTCTACATGGCCTCCGAGAATCAGGCGACACACCTCGTACGAAGGAATGTTCAGTAATTGGCAGAAATTCGTCATCATGGACCATGCTTTAGCCTTCACCTAACTGCTAGAAAACGTCACGTTGCGAAGGAATGAAATTATGTCACAAAATCCTCCAGCCGGGCCAATACCTTCGCCTTCCTTTTACCTCTTTTTCAGCATTCTACCACCCTCTCTCTTGAATTACTTCGCTCCTCAGGCCTCTCTCCTCTTGAAATATAATTAAAGTTAGTTGTATAACTGCAAAACTGTAAAATCCGACCTTCCCCTGTGTTGACAATTACAATAACTACCTGCATGTTGGTTTTCCAGCAAAAAGTCCCTACGACGTCAATAAATTGTGGAACTTCCATTTTATACCTAGATATTGAAGTTACGTTTTATTCCTTATGGTTCTCACTCCCAAATCTTCTCTCGGGCCAGCCATGCTTGTCCGTGTGTTTGTGTGGGTACTGGGTGTTGCATTTCGTTCCTGAGAGGGTGTAGGGTGGTTGAAAGAAACTTGCCACCTTATTGTGTTCTAATTAATGAGGCGTGAAGGTGGGTAAGTGACAGGGAGTAGATATTTTCACTGCCCGTCGAGTTTCCTTGGATGTCCTGTCCTGGGAACGTCTAATCGCCTGCGGTTAGTGTTTCAAACGACAATAATCGCCTCTCCCGTGTAAAACCATTTATGATCTCCAGCTTTGTGTTCTCGTTTCAGGCGTCGTTTACTTGGTTCAGTTTCTTTATAGGGCTCAGAGAACAAGAAGTCAAAAGTTTCTCTTCTGAAATGACTTGAAAGAGTAATGAGAGATCTCAACTCCCCCTCTTTCCCTTTCGCAACACCACGTTTCACCGTTTCCTTCCGTCTACTCTCTCTTAGTTATTGCCTCCCAGAGATAGAATCCTTGAAGAACCTTGAGCTTCCCCAACTTTGAGGGCTCAACGATAGCTCAAGGGGAACCGAGCGAGTCAGGTCGGAGATAATCGAAGATAACTTTTGTACATTAAGAGAGCGAGTTTCGCGACTCGGATCCGCCAACTTTAATGTGATCAATCACCGATAAACTCTCCGACAAAACCGCTCTCGAGAAAAGACCCCCGGCTCTAATGTCAAAGTTTGACGAACTGAAAAGTTACAACGACAACGGCCTTTGCGGCGGGAGGGCGACATTTTAAAGCCGTCGGGTAAAGTCATTCGAGCGACGAAGAAAAGGCGGCGGCGGAATTTTATATGATGCATTTTAGGATATTACCCTTCCGACGAATTTTAAGGGCGAGCCCGTAGTTTCGCAGTTCTTTTTGCTGCGAAGAAACGGTGTTTCTTTTACAGGCGTTAGTTGTGTGAATAAGTATGTATTAAGCTAAGCTATAATGGACCTACTCCCACGATCCTTGATGCTGACATTTCCTTTTGTCTAATCTAAATTATAACTTATATTCTTGTCTCAGAACTCATATTCTCATTTCAGTGCATTTATAGTACCTCCGAAGGAGAGATAACCTGTCAACTCGTGCACATCTATTTTGTCATTCTGAAAAGTCTCATGAAATGTCGAAAGCTTTTTGAAAATATCGCGTTTCCCATGATTTGAAAGCTATTTGCATTTGTAGACCATACATTTATACAAAAGTTTCGCCCTGAGCATTTTTTGTGCAAACCAGCCAGCTAAGCCAGCCACACAAAGCATATTGCTAGGTGATGTTATTAAACCCTTGAGAAAATTACTGTAGTGTTTATTAGTTTATAATCAAATCAAATAATATTTTTCTATTATCTGATAATATATTCAAATACTGACTTACTTCTTGTAATTAAAAAATCGTTATTTAAAATACTTTAATTATATTTAATACATCTCTTCGATTATGTGAGTTCGAATAGAGTTAAGATCTTTTTGTTTAAAGTGTTATAAATCTACAAAGCGTATTGTTGGGTGCAAGAGAGGAAGTGATCAGAAGTTTAGTGCGGGCAAAGAAAACTTAACAAATGAGTATGAGAGAGTACAGGGGGGTATGCGACACAGAAGGGTCTCTGAATAGGTGAACTAGTAATTGGATGAGAGCTGTAAGTCGACTCCTGGCAAGGGCTGGGAAGTAAAAGCTGAAAAGAGGAGGGAAGGGAGTTAGGAAAACTCCACTGGAGAAGCCGTTGGACGGAAAATATGTTGTCCTCTTGGGTAAAATATGTTGGAAGTACTTGATACAAGAGAGTTGTTTGACAGGGGGCTCAAGTAAGACACATTACACAACTCTTTGCTCAAGCAACATCAAATCTGGTTTTTATTCAGTTGAAGACAAGGTTCTATGTAGTAATTGGTGGCGCATAGGGCTTCTGATTTTATTGAGATGCTTCTACTTGTGCACAGAGAATTTATAAGACTGCCAACACTAGGCAGGCTTGCGTTTTGGAATTATGAGTGGTTCATTGGACTTGGAAAATATCAAAAATGTTGATTAAAAGTGACTTTACTCCCGTGTTCTTTGTACAGGGTGTGGAATTTGCTAACAGTTACACCCCAGGAGCCAATTCTATTGCTGATTATGTACGGGCGCTGTCGTTTGATTGATGTCGTTGCAGTTTGAGAAAATCGGAAAAACTATAAATCAACGTTCGACAAATCTCGTTATTCGAAGTGGATAGTCTTTTACATCATTACACCGGAAATCATGAAAATGTTTGAAAAAATACTGTTTTATTCCTGTTCAATGGACTCCCAGAGGTAACGATATTGTGAGTTTGGAGAAAAGCGTTCCCGCCGTTTAACCAAAAAGTGGAAAAAAACTGTGCGGCCTATTTCTCCATTCACTGAATTTTCATGGGGATATTTGAGAAGAAAAGTTGGGTACTAACTGGTAAAAGGTAATTTGGAAGCCGTTTGGTAATCGTTATGGCCGTCTCTGAGGAAAATGCCAAAACTCCGAATCCCTCCCTGCATTTTCGTCGTTCATCCGGTCGCCGATAAGGCTTTTAATATTTGCTTGTAAATTAAGGATGATATAGGCGAAAAAAGCGAAAAAAAAGTTTTCGTATTTTGAAGATATTACATCACCCATACTGCAAGTTATCACGCAACGGTTAATTATTCTCCTGCATAGTTAGACGTGGTGTCACGCCTCCGAGACCATTCCATTCGATCCATCATCGAAAACTTCATTTTCCAGGCGCCTGTAGGCAATCGGCATGACGCGACGAGCCGAGCTGACGGTGGTTACTTACGACATATTGCCCCGCGAGTTCTTTCAGTTGGTAGACTTTGGCTCACTATCTTTACTGTTCTTTAATTGTTGTGGGTCCAGGAGCGCACCTCTGACACTCGTTTCATTTGACCTAATGTAGAAAAACACCTAGAAAACGTTGCCAAACGCGACGTAATATGGATAAAACTGCCAAAACTGCATTTTCGTTAGTTTTTTACATCATTTTTCGCCCATAATTACAAAATGGGGTTTGACTGAGTAGATTGGCCGGTACAACTAGATACCAATTGGGGTTTTCGTACGAAAGAATGCAATGGCCCGGACTACGAATGGAAGCAGATTTGGAACGAACGCCGATGCCTTAAAAAGTAAAGTTTGAAATTTGGGGAGAAGTGTGTGTAAATGATTCATAATTTAATGAATGGGTGTGTACGATAATTTTCTGGACCAAAAACAAAGAGGTATAATTCAGAATGAATGATAAACCAAAAACAACGTAGAAAGTAGTAGCAAATAAAATTCCGAGATTTATTGGGCGGCTGCTACTCTTAGGCAAGCCTTTATAGTGTCATCGACATTTAGTCAATTTTCGTGACGGTAATTCTGTAACTATACGGGAAACACTGCGGAATAAGTTAGCCCACGAAACCATGTACTTTTGGTTGTGGAATACTCAACTTTCTGGTCATAAACAGCTAATTGGGCAACACTCTCATTTTTTTCTATTTTTTGACAGCGCCTAGTGATACGAGCGGGATTTATGATGAAAATCCCGCAGTAAACTTGTTTTTTGTTAAAATCGAAAACTGATGGTGCTACTCTCTTCATTTCCCCATGGATGATTGTACAGTAGAGTGGTAGAGAGTCGTTAGAGCAGTTTTTAAGAAAAACGTGTTTGGTACGTTGGTCACTATGGTTACCACAGTTGGTTTTAGCCCGATTTTGCTCACACCGTTATTTCAGCGTTTCGCAGTGTGTTCCGGTTGCATGGTGTTCCATACTCCAAAAACTTTGAAACGGATCAGTTGAATACTAGAAAGAAAAAAATGTTACCGAGTGCATACATTTTTTTCTGAACAAAGTAATACGTTATTTCATGAGACCCACATATTTTCGACGTATTACGATCACCGCGGGAAGGTGATAAACCTGCCTTCTAAACGATAATGCTGACATAAATGGTCCGGAATGTTCTGGATTCATCACTTCGAAGCCGATGTCACCACTTCATGACTTATTCGTGCGTTGAGTGACCTTTATACGAGTGTTTTCCGAGTCAATAAATAAATAAACGAATGAATGAATACATGAATAAACGGCGGGCCGCGAGGCCAAAGCTGAATAGGGTGAAACGCGGGGTTGCTCCTATCACAACATTGACGCTCCTTCCGTATTGTTATATCGAGAGTTGTTGCTCAGAGCTCCCTGACACTGAATTATTTACGCGTCTGGTTTCCCAAAATAGGGGACATCGATGAGGAAGAATTCAAAATATCGACGTTGAGGTGAGCAAATGTTTTCGCTTTTCATGGGTCTACAATGCGGGAAAATGGTGTAATGAGCTGAAAAGTAAGAGTTTCCGCCGATAAATACCATTTATACGAACGTGGTTATGGCAAATAAACGTGGCTACAGTTGATCTGTCCCTTTGACATATGCCATCCAAGTAATTATCTAGATCAGGTTAGGGAACTAGATTCAGAGGTTCACGGATGGCACAAAATTCACCAGAGGCGTGCCTTCTCGGAGCACAAACGGCCAACAGACTAAGTGATGGGCTAAATGACCCAGACTACAGGTTTGTGTTCGGTGGAAGCTGAACGCCTGCCCGTATTCTCGCATGCTAGCAAAACCCCTACCTCCATGGATTTTCGCATGATATAACTCTCTTATGAATATTGAAGAACAGTCAACATCTTAGAAAACAAGGCTGCCATTTTATCCTACGATAATGAATCGGTTCACACGCATTAGTTTGAATTAGCTCTGGCAACACAGAATGGAGGGCTCTTATCCATTTTCCGCACTTAAGTTCCTTCAATCGAGTGTTATTTTTGCGTTTCAAGAGATTACTAGTATGAAAGGTATCAATCTGTGTGTCTGTGAAAGCGATTAAGAGAAATCGGTCATGTTTAGCCTATAGATAAACGTGGGATGGCAAAACGAGGGTATCAACAAAATCGTTTCAAACGAACAATAATTATTATAATGATCTAAACACCAATTTGTTTCTTAAAAACTGCTGTTATGATATTGATTACTTTTTTGGTGTGGACGGAGGTATACATGATACAAGGATATGAAATTATCCATCGTGGGAAAATGACAAAAGCATTGTTTTCATTTGCCACATCCCGGAGCTCAAGGCTCTCGTACAATTCCCCTCAATCCAATTAGATTTTCGTGTTTATTCGCCTTTAAGTTGTCAAAAGATGAGTCGATTGGCCAGCCTAAACACGAAAGCTCTGCCTTCTGTGTAATTACCAGCCGAGGTTTTCTTTCTTTCTTCGGCACGTTTCAACCAATGTCTTACGTCAGTTGTTTCTTAAATCCTATTCTAGGAAATGCCATCCTTTCGGCCGGTCACTGATGGTGCTCTACGTGACCTAAAACAAGACCATTCGCGAACCAGGCTCACAAAATTCCCTTCACTCATTATCAGATATTTGGATTCAGCCGGGATCGTCAAAAGAGTTGTGATAGACCTCCATAAACCCCAGAGTTCTTTCTTTAGTGACATTACCAGTCGAAATGATTTCCTTTTCTCTCTTTTCTTCGATCTCTTTCGACAAACTCGTAAACTCCTCCAGTTGTCACAAATGTCCTCTTCTGGAGATGTCATCCTTTCTGCCTTACTGGTAAGGCCAAACTAGCGCTCAGGCCTTTTCTGAACATCAAGTCCGACTCTTCCTGACCCGAAGCCTTTTGTCTGCTGCTGCAGGAAGCTCCAAACTGCCTGTTCTGTTCAACTCCTGCCAACAAGCGACTTAAGTTGATTTCCGAAGCTTACAACGGATTTTCTCTTTTTGGAACTTCCTAAATATCCACTTCCCACCACTCAGTTTACCTCCTCTCCTGCTCGCAGATTTTCCAGGACCCAACTCAAAAAAAAAAAAACACAATCTCGTTCTACTCACTCACCTTCGGCTCTCTAACCCAAAACCCAGTTCACCTGTTCAGAGCTCCCTTGTAGTGAGTTAAATACTCACTGCTACTCATATCGCTATTCTGTCCCTTAAGTGTTAATGCAGCCTTCATCAAGTTCATTCATTGATTTCTTTCGCTCTAACTCAAGTTCCCCTACTCGTGCACCCAACCGCCATGTTGGCAGACAAATTAACGCGTTCTTAGCGTGTAAAGCACTAATTAGTGCGTTTTTCGAAGATCTTTTCTACGGCCACATCTGGAAGTTCGATGCCTCAAGAGAATTTCCCTCGTTGCAATTACATCTACGAGTTTAACCACCCATGATTTGTGAAAAAATCTTCCAATTGAGCAGCGTTAACCTAGACTTCTTCATTCTATGAAATTTCCGGCCAAAATAACTGTTGAATCATATCTTTGATGTTCATCTCACTTGCTTTTCTAGCAAGTGATGCTGGTCTATTTTCGTACTAACTTCCGGTTTAGCTACTTTTGGCGATTTTGTTGGAAACCCTCCCCCACCGTCCGATGTGTCTATTGACAATAAACAATCATCACGCCGCAGTTGAGAAGGTAGGTCATTAATACTTGACCAATTGACATTCAGTAATCGTGAATTCTCTTTCAATTGTAACCATTATCCGATGCCATTTAATATATTTCGTTATTCTATGAGTCGTTGTAAACCATTTTTGTTGTACCGAACAATTTGTGGAATTGTGCGATCTTCGAATAACAACGACTGGCTGGAAAGAGCTTTAACGTCCTCTCATCATTCAGAAGGTTGAAATGGGAACTGCTCAAGGTTGAAGACAGGTTCAAAGAGCTCGCAGCCCTTCCAACGCTATCCTTCACTTACCCAGTCATCAGGCGCTTCTGTCGCTAGCCCTCACACGCGGTTGTTCCACCGTCACAAATTAAACTCTCTGTCGTCCTTTCTAGATGCTATTAAGGCAACTGAGTGACAGCCCCGTTCAACAGAATAGTTCACCGGCGCAACGTTTGATGTGACATTTCCAAGCCTTTACCATGTAACACGTTATCGTCACAATTGACCTATTTGTCACATTTCCCCACTTCGATTGTAAGTCCCGCTTAACGCGATCGTTCCATCTCGTTCCCATATAACGAGATTCAATCTTGGCGGGTATCATGAATGAATAGATATTGAATAATCTTCTCACTCAGCCCAGAAATGAGTTTGCATTTCATGAATAATTGCTCGAACCCATTCAAAACGAATTACCTGACAGAGCGATGCGCTAAAAGGCAGTTGGGAAGGGTTGAGAGAAGATGCAGTATGTCACCTGCATACCCTTCGGGGAATTCGTTTTCTCTTTACAGTTGTAACTTGGTTACTCTTTGGATGATTGGACATCGACATTCCGAGTGAACACCTACACTTTGTAGTATCGGGTAACGCATCGCATCTCTATCCTTTTATCAATTATTTTTTAACTTGAACTAAACCAAAATTACGCTCATTTTTCACGATTTTTTTTCGGAAATACATTTTTCTGGCGAATGGGTAGTTTTGAGACTCCCTGCTTATGCAATACCGTGTCTCCAGCCAATAGCGCACGTAAACCTCGACCAACGAATCCCTCAAGCCTACCTTCAGAGGTTTGGGTACGGCTTGCGAAACCTCAGATACAATGTCAAGGGTCAGGCGCCTGTCACCCTCGCGAAATTGTTGGACGAAAACTATGTTTTCATCGATGACGCTGGCGCATTTTATGCGATCACAGCTCTAATTTAATTTTTTGTATGACACTCCTTCTCACTATTAAATCCATGAAAATATTCTAGCCGATGACAGTGTGTTTTCCCTGAATGCGCCAGTAAATCTCCTTGGGGTTCCAGATGGTTTTATTTCTCTGCGGCAAGAAACTTAATTATAACACAGGCAGTTCAAGACGGCACCTCCCTCATACATCTTTGACATCTCGACCCAACACTCAATGAAACGGGATCCCTCACGTGTTAATGCTGAACCCTAAGGGCGAAATGTCTCGTACTCCTCCTGTGGAGACTGCGGATTACTACTAATCTTCAAAATGACTCTTGCGATCCAAATCTACTTCAGGTACGCTAGTCAGCTAGCTAGTCCTTACCTCCTTTTCTCGTATGAATGATTACATACAAATTCATTGGAAGGTAACATTCCACCCATAAGCGCATAGTTTAAGTTAGAATTTTGCGAATAGCGCTGGTGTAAACCTCAGGGTGTGAGCACGCTGTGTGGAACATGAAAATGCAATAGAAGAGTGAAACAGTATAGTACTCACTAGATTCAGGATATACTGTTGAAAACCACTAGCCAGTGAGAGAAGAGACTCAGGTGATATTGCAAATTGAAGCGTTTAGCGAGCAAACAAAAACGCTGAAAATTGTTACAAATCAGTTTATTATTCTCTTGCAAAGACTGACGGAGCCTTACAGCTCCGAGACCCGTTCCATTCGATTCAGCATCGAAAAATTACCTGTAAACCCCACGAAACATGACGTGACAAACGGAGGGAGTCAAACGATATGAGAACTGTTGCCAGAACATAAAACTGCCAGAATTGCGTTTTTGTTGATTTTTTAAAACTACTTTTTGCCCATAACAACGATGGGCTTTGTCCGATCGGATTGCTGAGCAGGCGAATACAACTAGATACCAAATGAAATTTTTTTGCTTAAGAACGGATTTTTTCGACCACGTAAGAGGCACATAACGACCCCGACGACGAACGGTGGACACAAGGTATGGAATTGTGATGTCTTGGAACGTAAAGTGTCACGTTTTGAAGGGAGGAAGGGGGTCGTAAAAAATTTTTTTGGCCGAAAGCCAGGTTCATTCTTAATAATAAACCAAAATGAGTTAGTAAGGCGCGGAAGCGGATAACGGCGAGATCCAGACACGAAGTAGTTGAGCAGAGTAGGACAGCTTGTGTTGCTGCCCCGTACATCGGCTCTCCCTCCTGGATTGGAGATTGCAGCTTCTCGTTTTGAAGGATTGTGATGCTTGGCGTTTTCACGTATGCAAATCGCCCAAATTTTCGTATTCTTGTGCAAGAGAACTTTAATTAATTCACTTCTCCCGGTACAACAATTCCGAGTCTGAGACACTCATAACGGGAGGTCCAGGAACAGAAAACCGTCAAATGGATTCATTACAACGAACTTTAGCCTGCAGCTCGCGAGGCAAATGCGGCAGATCGATGGCCGGAGGCCGTTTTAATTTCGCCCTGTACTCCCGAGCAAGTAATGAATGCAAACGGGTTATGGACCCGGAGATCGGACAAGTTCCCTTGTGTGAGGCCATTCAGGAGAGGCCTAGAAGAGGCCGGCGATCTCCCGAAACGGCTGACCCCGTTCCGGAAACCTTCCCTTAATCCTCAATATAAGCCGCTCGACGGTTTAAGGTGCCAGGGTCTCGTGTTCTAAAACCCACCCCGACCTACCGCCCCATTAAAAGGTCTATTTGCATTTTGACGCTTCAAAACCACTTTCGAAGTCTGAGAAGTTGGCGAATCGAATAAGACTGCGGTCCTCTTGCCGAGCCCTGGATCATTGGTTTTATGTTGACAGTTCTCCGCTGCTCAGTGGTAAAGCGATGGAACAGGTCGGGGACAGGTTCGGGGCGAGTTCCAGTAGTTTTGTATCAATTATAACTTCCTTCGTAAGTAAATTAGAAGTAACTCCGCATCCCCGGCCCCTCTATTTTCAGTTTCTCTCTCTCTCTCTCTCTCTCTCTCTCTCTCTCTCTCTCTCTCTCTCTCTCTCTCTCTCTCTCTCTCTCTCTCTCTCTCTCTCTCTCTCTCTCTCTTTGGCACACAAGGACTTCTCATTTTCTCAAGTGCTGTTCTTGAACTGGAAGAGTATAGATCAAGAGAAACGGAGGTGGTGTCCCTTCTCACGCCCGGGCACATAGCAAAGAAACCAACAGATTTTGGACTGATCAAGTAGAGAAAGAATATTTGTAACCCGATCTCATGAAAATCTGTTTCGTGGCATTTCAATCACCACAGTTTATTTAAATTTCCTTTCAAGGTACCGGTTTTCGGAGAAACATAGTGAGTCAGTCAGGTTGCGAGCTACCTGCTATTCATCCAACCAAAACCATCTTTCAACAGTCCTCAACTTAAATGTGGATTCAGGTGTTTCGCACTGCAGGTTTATCTATCTGAGTGGTATGTTTCATAGAAACGGCGCAGTTTCCTGCCTCACGTCTACTCTAAAATATGCGTAGCTTGGCGTAGGAAGTTGATAATCCCACGTTACCAAATAATACAAATACCTATGAGGTAGGTGTTTGGTGCAAACCAAAACCGTCACGAAAGGATATTGGACTTTCCCCAAACTAAATAACTCCTCAAAACTTCGGTTTCCAAAACCGCCGAAATTCCCGTCTGCCACCCCCTGGATTCACCCCGAGCTGAAGATTTTTTCGATCAGTCCTTTCTTCAAAGCATCCACCCCCAGAATCTTTTAATTATCACGTCGTTATATTATCAATTGGGCTGAAGTTAGCTACATTTTAACCGTTTGCCCAGCTGCCCTAGATGGTCGCAGCGGTTAACACGAAACATATTTAGAATCAAGAGAGGAAAATCTAATTGGGTTTTTTTTAAGTTTTTAGAAATTTGACGAAGTTCAAAATTAGCCACCTGCCCTGAAGTCGTGAATGGTCCCGCCTAGATATTCCCCTACTGATTGTAAATATGTTTCATATTCATGTTTTGGACCATTCATGACTTCTGGGCAAATGGTCAAACTTTCGATTATGAATATGTATCACTAAGGTGACCAGGTTTTTATTTATCCAAAACGGGCCACATCTCCAAACTGAGTCGAAGCATTGGTGGAGTGGCGAGAGGAAAAACTAGGAGTAAAATTGTGAGTTTGAGGAAGATAGTTTTTAAACTTTGTGCCCTTTCATATTTACTATTTTTTCCCCGTACAACAATATTGTTTAGAGCATGTTTTTATTAAACATCTGATAATAAAAGGGGTTTTTACAGGTAAATTGTTTGCAGTTATTTAAGACGTTTGCAACATGCACGACAAAACAATACAGGATTACAAAAGTTCAAGATGGTCATGTGTTTATTTCTCATACTTTTCTGGCAATGAATCTTCCTCAAAATGTCTCGTTTTTGTTAGAGCATTTCCAAGAAAGCTTCACATTACATGTTGAAGTTGCACTTGACCGTTAAAATTGCTTTTAGCGTAGACATTTTCAGTCCAAACAGTTCATTCAGTTTACCGAATGTCATTGATCAACATGAACACTCTTTCTACTGGCGTGTTAGTACCTGGTAGCGAGAAAAAAAAACCGAACAATCAGTTCTAAGTTCTTGATTGGGACATTTTGTTTTGTGAAGTGTAAAATATCTCCACTCACTTCTGATCCTGAGCAGTATTTTCATCGGCCCACTTCAGCAGTTTTTCTTGTGTTACAAATTCCCTTAGATGCAACTTCATCAAACAGCTATATCTCAAATCTCCAGTTTTGTATATTGGCTTGAAATTAAATCTATCCCTTCCTCAATTCTTTCCCACTTTGGCACTGCTATCAAAACTAACCAAGGATATTTTTCCATGTCATCAAAATGCCACGCCCACACGTTTAAATAATCGGTACAGTTTTTATAGAAAGTGCAGATAGTATCTAAAATGTGCTCCTTGTCGACATCTTTTACTTGCTTGATGTAGTTACGAACCACTAGAGGTATGAATTGGTTTTCCATCCAAGCCACTGGGTTCGGAATATCGGTAAATAGCCCGAACGCTCACGAGCAAGGCCGGAAAATGCTGATGATAGTGTAAATTGAAATTGGGATTCAGGAAAGGGATTACGTATATTATTCTGAAAGATGGTTATTTGTATTTCAATTCAGTACAACCTATTGCACCTCGAAATGCAGACAGAATTCAGCCTAAAAGTGTAAAGGAGTTATAAAATATTTTAAAGTAAAAAGTAATATCAACATAACCGAATAATCCAACTGGAAAATAACCGTCCCGGGAGGGTTGGTCGGGACAAGGGGACATTTCTCTCAAAAACGGGACTGTCTGGTCACCTTATGTATCACCCAGCGAGTTTTTCAATACGTCTGGCTCCCCCCTACCCTGTGAGGCGAAGAACGTCTCAGTCAATCCAGTCTCCAATGTGTTGATTCACAGTTAAGCCCTGAGACAAATCGTCAAGCGTGTGTTGCGTGTGATTCTGAACTCTCATTCTGTCGTTCCTACCTCGTTTAACCAGTATTTCAATAGCAGTACAGTCTAATTCGTTCTTGTCATTTTCGCGACTATTATTTCGTCAGTAATTCATTTATTTATCGCTCTTGTATACATGAAGCTCGTTATTTAGTTGTAGTGTCATTTATTTCTTGGAGTGGAATCAAAATACGGTTTTGATCGGTTTCCATTAACGAGAAACAGGCTTGAATTATTTTTCCCGTGGATTTCTTTTTGAAAATACGGGTAACGGCACGTAGGACTATGATTCGAAAGAAGGTGTTTTCAACTCTTCGGAAAAAGGCTTCTATGATTGTACCAG
The DNA here is from genome assembly GCA_020466155.1 of Pachypeltis micranthus. Classification (NCBI taxonomy): domain Eukaryota; kingdom Metazoa; phylum Arthropoda; class Insecta; order Hemiptera; family Miridae; genus Pachypeltis; species Pachypeltis micranthus. The sequence goes on from CM035773.1 coordinate 34,554,864, forward strand.
TCATTCAATATCTATTTATTCTTCCTAAGAAACGTTCATCTGAAACCGAACCTGAACACAGTTTTGGCAACCGAAATAGGACCAAAAACGAATTTCCCGCTAATTTCCCAATTCTAAATGGTAAGCACAAGTATAAGTAAAACTATGTCAAAGTTTCCAAAACGGCACCTCAGTCTTGAGCCAAATCAGAAAAAAAACTTTCAGATAATCAGTATACTCATTTTCTTCTTTAGCACGTCTGTGAAAATAAGTTGAACAACAGCGCCTCTACGTACGTCATGGAATTTACAACGAGGAAAGCTGCGCATCCAATATTCTTGACCCCAGGATTACTGTTCTATCTTTACTCTTCAGTTTGAAATGCTATTGTTATACTGTTTATAAACATCCATATTCGTCTAAGTTGAATAATCGATGAAGATAGGAAGATGAGCATTCCAAAGTTACCTCAGCCTGCGTGGGAGTTGCGAACTGAAGCCTTGAATCTCAAAGGCCTCCTACAACACCTTCATACGAGGGAAGTTACTGAATAATGTACAGACGCACGTAGTTATTCTACTTGCCTCCGAGATGTCTTCAAAGCCGGGGGCCCATTTCTTACGCTGCACTGTTGTTGAGACTACTTTGATGCCTGCAGTGCGCTGTTGAAACTTTCAAAGAAGATTACTCAGGTTCGAATAACGACTGGTGACACTCAATAAATTTGCGCTATAAGGGTTTGGAGCGAGCATTGCCTGTCCCCTGCAATGTCCTTGGTCGTCGTTGGTTGTCATCGCCAGTATGATTGAAGAGTCCAAAGTGATTTGCGCGCCATCCATATTGTTTAGATGACAAAGCGAGCAGGTGTGTGGGTAGAAATGATCACGATTTCGTGCCATGGAGTGTGACAAGAACCACCAATGAGGACTGGTGTGGGAATCTTTCAACCCTTCCTGAACCATGACTCATTAAGAGGAAACTTCCCTCCATTCGCTAGGCTATTTCTTGAGGTTCTCCCCTCCATTGTGTTTCCCTCTTCTATTCGCTGGATTACTTGATACTCCTCCCAGGGCGTGTCCTCCTCCCAGTTGCTGCGCTCTTACTTATCCTTTCCTCCATGGGGTGGATCCTCTCTGTTTCTCTGGGCATTTTATGATTTTCCTTCTTCCATGGAGCATCTCTACTCTAGGCATCATTATAGTGTTTTTCCTAAATACTTACAATGATCTTTCTGTATCCCACAGTTGGACGTTTCAATAGAGGCTACTTCTCCACTTTCCTAACCAGCCCAATATGCGCTTTTACACAAACCATACTGCCTTCAGTTATATCAAGGCTAAGTAATTATAAATCTTTCTTCCATCTCATTCATGAATGCTGAGAATTTACCCCAAATGGAGCGAAAAAAACGCTGCAAGGTGCATTCATTATAATTTAAAGCAATCGAACCTGAATCTCCTGACCACAGTCACAGTTTTATGAGATGTTGGCTACAATTACTGCCCATCAGCTGCGAAAACAGTCCCTCACTCAAGCGTTTGCTACAGCAACGTATGGGAGCATTGCTCGCTGTGACTTAAATCCCTAGCCTAAGAGAGGCGAGGGTTGAGGTACTGTTGCACCACATCAGCTTCTAGACCGCTTACTCTCTCAAATCTAGTCTGATTGGTCTCTGGACTCAGTTATCCCCATTGCACGACAGTAGCCTCTCACATGCAAGTGCCGTGTATGGGATCTAGATCGCACCAACTTCAGTAGTCTGTGCCAGTACTCAGTGGATAGTCGTTGTAGTGAACAATTATCGATCCGAGATGAGAAATATCCAATCTTGCGATTTTTGACATCGTGATGGAATTATAAAACACCTTATTGCTGCAATAATAAAAAAAACTCCTTCAAGGGGAAGGGATACTAAAATGAGGAGTCAGGGTGGTTCATTTGCATCATCAATTGACTTCGTTATAGAATGCTACACTCAGAGCTGGCACTGGTCTTTTTTAAAGTCCAACACCTTCACTTCTACAGCTTGTCAAAGCTCGCAGAGATCATCTTTACAGTGACCTCTCAATCCATCCATTCGTCCCATCCAACCAGCAGCGTGTACATGAAACTAGAACAGTTCTACATGATGATGAGACAGAAGGCATAACAGAGCAATTGTCATTATATTCTCACTGCCCTGCTCATAATTAAAACCGGCCACGGGCATAATTTGCACAGGAAGGCAGTTCCTTCCATGCGGGTTGCCGTACGTGTTACTACGAAATGCAGTTCTTTGATGAGCCACCTGACATGAAAAAAAATTTATTGGGACAGAAGTAAAAAAAAAAAGTGCATGAAATTAAAATTCAGAAGGTGGCAAAACGCTATAAAAATGGATTAGGATTTAGAGTGAAAAATGGATAACCTGAAGCTGACAGAGCTCTGGTACCATCCGATAGGGGCAGCTATGTGTTATCAGTCGGCGGCAGTTATTCCTAGTGACGTTGGTAGACAACCAGTTGAAATAATGAGACACTGCATACACGAACTACAAATAATGTGAACAATGCAGCCAATGAACACAATAAAAGGCAATCCAATCACAACTTGTCCCAATCCCATCCTTCCCAAAGTATTTCCAGCCTGGTGTGTTAAGATCCGAATTTCAAGACCCGTTTTACAGGTCCAGAGAGCATTTTCGTGTCCTTATCTCCCGACTTAATTTCCTCTATTCGCCCCCATTTCACAGCTTTGACTCTTTCGAGCGCCACTAGGGGTCATAATGGAATTCTCGTAGATCGCGTTGTAAGAGTGGGTTTCTCCGAGTTCATTACGCGCAGCAACAATGCGGATTCCTTTCTGAATGGCTCTCATTCATTGGCGATATCGCGCTGTCGCTGTTTCGAAACTTCTAAAAAGTACACAATAACAGTCTGATGAAAACGCGGAATTCATTTTGATTCTTCCATCGCCGTTCTCAGTTTATTGGCGACGGAAAGTAGGTTCTGTTGTAGTCCGCTGAAAATATTAGCATCTGGTTTTCACTTAGAGAGGAGTTTTATAAACGAGGTTCCCCGTTTGCGGGAGCTATGACTCAATTTGCTGTTTCACTTTTTCCACCTTCATTTTACCCGAGTTGACCCGAAGTAATTTGCTGCCAGCGAGGAAATTGTTTAATAAACTTTGTTCTTCTCATCCTTACGATTTACCGTATCGCGGTGCACTTGATCGACCAGTACCTTGAGTTAATTTCGTCAGCGGGAAATTGACTAGTGTTGCGCGAGTTTCATCGTCAACCAATTTTATAGCGTTGATAGACACTTTTTGCCGTTGGTTTATCTTGCGACGTTCCCGTCATGATACTTCAGTTCGACGGGGTTGAGGTGAGAGATCCGAACACCTTTATAAACTCCTACGGCTCATATACAACAGGCATGTCAAGTCTATCTGTACTTCCCCTAGCACTGCAGAGAAGGAAGGCAATTTATCTGATAAACAAAGAAAACTCTTCTTTTTTTTCAGTTCTCTTCACGTCTTTACGCTTCTAGGGCTTTTGACTCCAAAACACTTGTTTGGACAGAATGGTCTGTGTGTGTTTGTAACGCGATAGGGAGCAACGACTGAGTCAATTCGTCTCAGATTGATATTCACCCCGCAGAAAATGATCGTATGACCAAAGTCGGGTCAAATTTTTCTTACTGACCTTGAAAGTTTTTCTCAAAAATGTTTCCAACGATTTTGAATACATTTTTTGTATAGGTGGTAGTCAGTTATGTAAAATTCGAACAAATTTTCAGTTTTGGCGTCACACTATGAAATATTAATCCGAAAACGTTGAACTTCTCCGGGTTAAGGTCCCATCACAAATGAAGGAATATGTAAATGAGGGGTTTGAGTATAAGGATGGAGTGAGGAGAGGGCAGGGAGAGCGCCAAGAAGCTAACCAGTGAAGTGCTAAGGGCTATAACAAGTTATATCCGCTTCACAAGAAAGGAGGCTCCACCAGGCACAAGGGCTCCCAAGAGTGACGAAGAAAGGAGTGGGAGTGGATGGATGGGAAGGACTATTGGAAGGGAGGGTATGACGCCATTTCGTTCCGTCCCAGCGTGACAGTTTTTGGCAACTAGGTGAAGACTTCAGTGTGTTCCATACTTCAAAAAAACACCTGTGTATTTCCTTTCCTTTTGTAGCGTTTTTTTTCTCCCAACACAACAACAATGAGACATGAGAGACATGATTTGGGACAATGAGCACATATTGTCGGCACATATGAGCTTATTGTAACACTGACCCTTTCTTAGTAGAAGGCGTCGTACATACCCACCCCCCACACGAAGCCGAGTATGTCCTTCGCCGCAGATTCTGCTATGATTTGGAGTTCAATGGTCCCTGGGCGAAGTATCGAAGCGTTTGACTGCCAAAGCAGGGCATTCACTTAGGATATGCTATGCTGTCTCGTCCTCCTCGCCGCGAAGTCTGCATTCCATCGCCTCTGAGATGCCCATCTGGTTGAGGTGACATCTGAGTGGGCAGTGCCCGGAGAGGAAGCTTGTCAGAACTCTCAGATCCTGTCTAGAGAGTGTAAGCATCGCCTTTGCCCTTTGACAGGAAGGCGTGACGAGCCTTTTCGCCTGTCTTAATCGTGGCTGGCGATGCCAATGGGCGCTGTTTTCCTGTATCTCCCATCGAGCAACCAGACAGTTCAGGTGACTCTTCGTCATACCCCCATGTAGTTCAGGCCTGATGGGTAAGGATTTTGTACCCCTTTGATCATCGAAGGCGATCAGCCTTTTCGTTGCCCTCATGCCTCGTATGAGCCAGCACCCATATGAGGGAGAGCCTGTTATGGGCGCTGAGCTGTTTGAGCGCATGAAGACATTTCCATGCCAGCTTAGCCCTAAAACTATAGGCTGCGATGGCGTTTAAGGCGGCCTGGCTGTCTGAGAATATATAGATCCGCTTGCCCTTGAGTCCTTTGTTCAGGATCTCTTCCACGCAGATCTTTATGGCTAGGATTTCCGCTCGGAATATCGTGGGGTACTCTCCTAGTGGCTTAGCAAGACTGTAATTGGGCCCCACAAAGCCCAGTCCTGCTCTGCCCTCAATAACTGAACCATCGGTATACCACTGCAGGGCGCCCACCTTAGTCTCCTTCTCCCATTGTTCCCTTGAGTGGACGCTAACACTGAATGGCAGCCAAAAGTTCTTCCGCTCAGGCATAACGTCAGTAGCAGGGACTGCTGCCTCTTCTAGCTTAAACTGTCTAGTTATTCCTCGGAAGCTCGCCTTGACCCGGGTAGAGATGTCACCTGCCTGCAAAAGCCTTATCGCTTCCAAGTAAGCAGTCCTCTGGATGTGTATATGGAGAGGTGAGATCTTCAAAAGGACTTCCGTTGCAGCAGTAGGGCAGGCACCCATTGCCCCTGTGATAGCAAGACACGCCTGTCGCTGCAGTTGTTGGAGTTTTCCCTGCACTGCCAGCCGGCCTGTCGCCTTTCGCCACATAGTGGAGGCATACGTGGCGCTCATCATTTTTGGAGTGATGCCCCAAGATTTGCTGCACAGCCTACCTGCCCGCAGGGCTTTAGTTGCTTTGTGCAGCGCATATCTCACACGCTTTGTAGCGGTTTATTCTTGCAGGTGTGCCATATTCAACCTGAAGCACATTTGCAAATCTAAATGTAGCAACACACAACTGTTCTCAACCCTCACATCATTCCAACTTCTGCTAACCAGCACTTCGTTCAACTTTCCATAGTAAAATGAGGCCAATGGATAGCTGAATGTAACCCTCAACTTCTTCAGGTTGATCGAATTCAATTAAGCATTTGATATCTCTCATATGGAAGATAACATTATCCTCGACTGGTTGAGAAAAAAAAAATTCTTGTAAGGTGAGTTTGATGAAAATCGTTAAGGCGATTTTTCCAAAAAAACTAACATATTTTGGTTTTGATAAGCAAGACATAATTTAACAGTTTAATTACAGCCATTGGAGTCTGTTTTCAGAAAAAAACGCAAAAACCCGCATTTTTGCTACCGTCAGCTATTTTTCAGCTCCCCCGTTGAGATTGAACCCCATAAGAATCGTCCTGACTTGTCAGAACTGTTTTGGCGATGGATTCGAATCGAGAGCTACTACAACTATTTCTCCACTTACCGATTTTTTGTTAGCTCCTTTTTCGCCTTCATAATCGCAAGCTGAGGCAGCTGAGACAACTGAAAGAAGGATAACTCTTAGGATAAGTAGACAAAAATACGTACAAATTTATCCAAAAAATATCTATAGCACTTGTTTCATCCAAGTTTGAGAAAACTACGCACGAAATTAAACTATGTACGTTGGGTACAAAAAGGAGAGGTATTGGGAAGGAGAAAAAAAAATGTGACGTACGATTTGAGTGAGAGAAAGGACTGCAATTATACTTGAGGCAGGACAGAAATGAGTGAGTACAAAATTTACACAACACCAGGGGGTTTCAGGATATGTGAACTGGTATAAGGGTACGATAGTGAAGAGCTAGTGAGTAACTGGGCGAGAACGGAGAATGGAATTTGAGTTTGAATGTCAGGTTTCTGGGTAAGGGCTGATTGTTGGGATGTCTAAGGAGAGACAGCAAGTATGAGTGGGGGAAATGAAATGTGGAAAATCTGCTGGGGAAACAATGTTATCAGTTATTAATATCTGCTCATATAATGTGTCTGCAGGGCTTTGCAAAGTTTGATCGACGGGGGAATCTCGGATTCCACAGTTGGCGGCTAAACCTCATGATCGGTAAAAGTCTTAGACTTCAAGGTCTTCTGTTAGTGCCAAGGGCACAGGAATAATCCCAACCAGAGCTGAACCAAACATTGAGAATTTGGTACTCATTAAGATGAAATTGACGAGAAAATCATATAAAACAGGAATAGATCGCGTACGTTTCAATAAATAAATGAAAAGAACGTTAAATATGAGATTGATACAAACTCACACCGTGGAAACAACCCGTCGAAACGTTACACTTCAAGAAACATCAGTTTTTCCGGCTCGCAAACGCGCAATCTTGGTATAATCTACAAAAAAAAGGATCGCGGTTGTTCCCAGGGTGTAGCTACTTCTGCTCCAGTTATCAAGTTCTTTACAGGCCGCGCGCAAACTACTCCGCTTACCCTCTCAAAAGAGGATTCTTCCCCTTAAATCTTCACTGTGCCAACAAAAGCTTTCCGCTTTAGAAGAAACAAATAAATTAATGGCCCTTTTTTTCCCCTCGTGGTGCTTCCCTTTCTTTTCTGGCGCTTCCCTTTGCTTCCAGTTTCTCTGAACTGATACTCGAAAGTAGCGTCGGTATCGTTGAGGAATGGCGTGCGGTGGGGGGGGATTATGCGCGTTTTTCTCGAAAGAGTGAGAATAATGAGTTGAAGAGGAACGTAGCAAATGTTGATCGATGGAGTGAAACAAGGAAAAAATGTTTAAATATGAGCACGAGCGCTGTGGTTCACTTTTGATCAACGGGATGTCGGTAGAATCTTTTTAAGTTCGTAGGACTCAGAAAGTGATCAAGTTTTGGTCCCGCGCCAACAGGTTAGGTACGTAACGAACGTTCTTCATCTCAATCATTTTGTGTTATATGCTCTCAAAAATTTAATTCTCAGTCCTCACATTCCCCGTGGAATATCGAAAAATAATTATCAACGTTAAACGGGTACCCATAATAACTTCTTCGGCAAAAAATCTCACAGAAATTCATCCCCATTTTCACCCCAAATTCAAAATGTCTGTCTAACCGTTCAGGATTCTCAGGCGCGTCCAATGATTTTGAAACCAATCAATTGCAGTTATAAAATCGTATCACGAATTAATTGTTGAACACTAGTACACTGGAAAATGTAAATGTAAATGTGTATGCCAAAGTTTAGGTAACCATAAACACTGAAAGCTCATGGTGATCCTGAGAAAGTCCGAAGTCCAACTTGTCCACGCGGCAAAAAAAATATCTGGTACGTAGCAACTCACAACTATCTGCAACCCCTGTAAATTCAACGACCGTGCTTTGTGTACGGGCGCTGTATTTTAGTTCATCGCATTTCTACTGAAACAGTTGTGGAGAGCAACATCTAGGTACTGGTATTGACAGTACCTCGTAGGTTTTATCGAAATAGTCAAAGCCATTTTTGAGAAAATTGGAAAACCCGATAAATTATGTTCGACTCATCTTGCTTTCAGAATTATCGTGGCTTATATCTCCGTTCAACACACAGATACAGACAGAATCGAGGAGCACGAAGTTTGGGTATAAGTTGCTATAAGGCAAACAACGGATTGTCAGAGGAACATTTATTGAGAATGATATCTTGGTACTATTTGCAAGTACTTCGTGAATTCGATCAAAATAGTTAGAGGCGTTTTACCGAAAGTGAAAAAAAAAAATCTATTTACGCTTGATGGGCCTATATCTCCGTTCATCGAATTTTCATGGAGAGATTCGTGGGGAAGAAAAGTTAGGGACCAACTAGTAGAATATCGTTTAAAGTATGATCAAAATCCTTGGAGCCGCTTCCGAGACAAATGCGAAAAACCCTAATTTTCGGTACAATTTGGTGCCCCACCCCCTTCGTTTTTCACTCGTTTATCGGTCCAAAAAAATTTTGGCTTTTACTATTTGCTTGTAAATTAAACAAAACATGTTATGCGACTTCTATGCCTAAATATCAGCTGTAACTTGTTTTCATATTTTGAAGACCACATCAAACAAAAAACGCTGCAACTTACTACACAACGGTTTGTTACTCCCTTGCACAGCTTGACGCGGTCTCACACCACCTAGACTCATCCCATTCGACTCAACATCGAGAAACACCAGTGAACGATAGGAAACATGGCCGGGCAAGAACGAAACGACGGCAATTGCATATTCCGGGCGCCTGTAGGCAATTGGCAGGACGTCACGGCTCGAGTCGAAGGGCGGTTGGAGAGCGACGGGAGGTATTGCAAATGTAGAAACGATTACTTTCGCTGTTCTTTCAATTGGTGAACTTTGGCTCACTCTTTTACTGTTAAATCACTGTTTTTGGTCGAGCACCTCTGACACTCGTTTAATTCGACCCGACATTGAAAACGTTACCAAACACAACGCGATTGCGGTAAAACGGCCGAAATGGCGCTTTAGCTAGATTTTAATCCATCACTCATCAATCATAGGTTTTGTTCGATCGGATTGCCATGCAGGTGGGCACAACTAGGTGCCAAATGGGATATTTGTGCGAAAGAACGGATTCTCCACACATCTTGAATTTTTCTCCGTTAAATCAGAGTAGGAATTGAGCACAATATGTAGGTATTAACTATATGAAAACATTTTGTTAGTTTGCTGTCTTTATCGTCGAACTGAATTGAGAAGGAAAGTTGGGCGATAACTAATAAAAGATAATTTGAAAGTTGAATAAAAAAGGGACTCTTTGGGTAGCGGAAAGTAAAAATTGCGATTCACTCAAAACGAAAGAAAATAATAATCGAACAAATTCGACCACTCAGCTTCAACCAGAAATTGAATTTGACAGACTGGCCACGTTTGCCAAGTTGTTGTAGATGTTCTGTGCCGTGAGTCCAATAAACTTCAATGGTTCCTATAGTAAGGAAATATGATAAAGCAGTTAAAAAGGAAACTTGAGGCAATAAAATGAGCAGAATTACTCAAAGATTATGAACGAAAGTCGAAATTTGTTATTTACCTGTTTCCCCTCCGCGGGGTTCAAACAAGATAATATTGAATACGTGCGCAGACAGAGTGTTCCGTTTTTAATTTCGTACTCATTTTGTTAGATACCTTAGCTGTACAAAGTAAAAAAACCTGTCTTTCGATCTTCACCTCTCGAGCATTTCTGTTACCGAAAACGCCGTTTGGGAACGTGGTCCGTGTACCTTTGAACCCGATTGAAAGAAACCGACAGAATCGAATCGGCTAAATGTTGATGCATAGCCGGCAAGTCACCATTGGGACACCCGAATCCGGGTCCACGCGCCATCTACCCCAAACTAACTATAAAAATAGTGATCCAAGCGCCAAAGAGGGCTGCAACGATTCCAGATAACTCAACGTTGCCGTTACGTCATACAAACTTCCCATTTACGTGGAATGTGGCAGGGCTCAATATTCCGGAATTTATTAAGCTGCTCCCACTGATGCCTCGATCATTATTGAGCAACCCGTGCAGAGGTAATTCATGATACTGTCAAGGTAAATTTTTTGAGAATGGTCTTGTTTCCTATTTTTGAAATTTTTGGGTGAAAACTACGAGACACGGTAAAAAGTGAAACGGCGGTGGTTGTAAGTTCAGCTTCTGATGTTGCTCTTGGTTATCTTATGAACATTGTTAAACTCATGAATTGAACTACCATGCTGTTCTTTCTGAGAATGCTAGCGTTCAATCTATGGGAGAAAAACTGCGATAACACCGGTTTTTCTTCGAAATTTTGTGAATTATTATGCTGCGCTCGTCATTTTCCTGCTGATGAAAATTGTATAACGTCGTTGTTGGGCGCACGAGAGGGCGAGAGTTGAAGATCGAAAATCAAAGAAACTCGGTGAGCGTGAGGAGGACCGTATTAAGTGCAATGAAGCAAGTAGAGTTAGTGTACAAAAGGGCGACACAAGGAGACGACTCGTAATATGCGTGAACTGGCGAGGGAAACTTTATGGGCAGAGAATAGATATGGGAAAGTGTCTGAACAGCACGGAGAGGTAACTGGTTAGCGAGATTTTCGCGAGAGTTCGTAGCTGAATTTTGGGAGGAGCTGTTTCTTGTGGAGAGGAATCTGAAAATCGAGGAGAGGGAAAATAAAGAAAGGACAAACCCACTTCAGGGAAATCCGCTGATATTAGGAATAACCGAGGAAGTGGAATTTCTGCAGGTACGAGGGCATAAGAGGAGACAGGGAGTCCCATTTGGGAAGGTCTGGGGAACTCCGAGGTCAAAAGACTCAGACTGATTTAACTTGCGTCGAACAACCCTGTTATTTGGAACTGTCCATACAGAACGTTTGCCGATACCGTTATAGACACTTATGGCATTTTGATCACTATGAAAACGATAGTTTCGAACTGATTTTGCTCGTACTCTTATTTCGGCGTCATGGTTCCTCCCTAATCTGTGGAGCTAATGAAAATAGAAACGTGTAACTCATGATATCTCCTGAACAGGTCAAGCTGTCGTTGCATGAATGGTCCCATTAAATGTTTTTGTGAAAGAATCGTCAAACTCTCACTCAATCTTGTAGGCCCTTTGTGCTCCGTGGTCGTCGAAACCAGGATCTGTGGGGAATGGCGTTAGGGGAGACCTTCTAGAAATGCCCAATATGAATACAAGAGTAAGCGAATTGAGGGGTTTAAGTATAGCGATGATGTGAGGGGAAGGGGGTCGTCAGGAAGCTAACCAGTTAAGCGCTAAGAGGTACCACTTATATCCACTTCAAGAGGAAGAGTGCCTGAGACGTCTGGCTTCCCAAGAGGGAGGAGCAGTAGTGGAGTTGTGGGCGAGAAGCTGCGGCATAATTCTGGGACATCATTTTCCTCCCCTCCCTCTCTCCCGGCAGTTAGGCAAAGTCTGATATTTTCGAAACATGCTTTACGATACTGCTCTATATTTCCTTTCCTTCTTTTTGTAGATGCATATTCCCGCAGGTGTCTCACAACAAAACTGAAGTATGTTTACAAGCCTAAACGTTAGATATTCTCAAAACGATCTTGGTTGTTGTATTTTCTATGAATATGAAAAGGTGAATGAAGGTGTCTTGAACTCGAAGACATGCCTTTGTGCCGAGAATAGTTAAGTAGCGCACGGAGTCGACGAAAGATTCATACTTGTAGTTGGTATTTTTCATCGAAGGAAAACTAATAGCCTAAGAGCTTATAATTCCACAGGCATTGACTCTGAAGAACTAAGTGTACAATTTTACGACCTTCGGGAATTTATTGTTCGCCGTCCGAACATTAACGGCCTTCGAGTTCTCCCAGTCCCACGCTGAAAACCCTTTTGAATTGAAAAAAAAAATGGCGTGAATAATGAATAATTCAAATGCCAATTCGTAATGTGAAAGAAGGCGGAATAAGGGTTGAGGCTGACGAAGTGGAAAACTCCCATGAAGCTGCTGGTAAGCTGCTCACGTGTCGATTCAATTTATCGTCGCTCAGTCGACGGAGAAATAAGACTTTTGACTCGAAATTTAATTCCTTTCATTCATGTCTTATGAGGCAGTCGTGTGAAGAGTTTTCCAACGTTTCGTTCTCTCCGGCTAATATTAACTTCTCATGTGACAAATCAATGGTCGTGTAATGTATAACCTACGATTGTTTTGACGATCGCCCTATTATAGCGAATTAACTCGTTCATCATGATAGTGTGGCGAGGATTCTAATTAAGGGGTTTTGACTGTTACGAGTATTTAAAGAGAATATTAGAGGAGATTAGAAGGGATCAGATAGAATTTGACTGCTGAATGTACCAGCATCTCACTGGTAATCTCAACGCGCTCAAATATCCGTAGTCAGCACAGTCTGAAATACTACGATGAAACCCAATCAAAGCCTGAAGTTTAGTCTTAACTAAACTGTCGAAGTAGCTAAAGCTTTGGTTTATCACTGTCACATAAAACTAAACCTCATAACCATGTATGAATTCGAACAAGTAAACACATAAACGTCAACATAAATCGACGAGACGAGAAAACAAGTAAATAACTATACGATAGATGAAATGAGGCGAATAAAATAAATTTCAGTACAAGTCGTATATTAGATCGCATGGGAAAACGTAAAAAAGGAATCGTCCGAATATACGAGACTCTGGAGATTCAGGAAAAATATCGGTCAGCGTTGCCATAGAGAGAACTTCATCTTCATTTTGATGACGCATCATAAAATAAATCAATGAAATCCTCGTTTGAAAACTACATTTATTTTTAATAATTTTCGTGATCTATTTATTCAACAATTTATTCTTTCCACGGTTCGCTAGTTCATTCATTATTTCATTTATTCATTCAATAATTCACTCAATCACTAACTCATTAATTCGTTAGTCTTTCCATTCATTCGTTTGTTAGTTCATCCATTCATTAGTTGGTTCATCACTTGGTTCATTCGCTCGTTCGTTTTTTCATTCATTCATTGGTTTGTATTCTCGTTAGTGCGTGAGTTCGTTTCTACATTCAATGGTTCCCCAGTTACTCAATTCATTCGATCGCTCTTTCGTTCCTTCATCCCTTCGTCAGTTCTTACATTACTTGGTGCATGCCTTCATTCATCCATCACTTTCCCCATTCCCACGTATGCTCGTTGGTGCACAACGTTGTTCGTTGGAGCATGGAATCGTTCGTTGATTCAATGATTTATTTTTTCAGTTCTTCTATTCGTTCGTTTGTTCACTCATTCATTAATTCGTTGGCTTCATTGTTTACTTATTCATTCGGTTGTGTTCTCGTTAGTGCAGGATTTGTCAATTCAATGAATCTCCAGTTCTTTCGTTCAATCATTCGATCGTTCATCCATTCGCAATTTTTTTAATAACTTGGTTCATTCGTTCACTTATTCATTCAACTTTTCGTTTTCCCATTCCATCATTTTTACTTTCCGCTACACGAAGGGAAGGAAAGTATAGTGATCGGCCCAAAAAAAAAAAAATTTGGGTTTTCTTCAGATCTTTACGTTTCAGACCCTACTGAGTGTAAAAAACCTAATTTCGGCGCGTGGTCCGTGTGTGTGTGTGTCTGTAGTTCGATTTGCGGGAGAACGGCTGATCCGATTGAGCTGGTTCTTTCTTTGTTTTGTTCGTTATTTTTTGTAGACACCAAAATAAGGTTATGGACGATTTCGGCCGATGGGAAGGGGGGTGGGGGACGAAAATGTACCAAAAACCAGTGTTTTTCGCATTTTTCTCGAAAACGGCTCTAACGATTTTGATTAACCTTTCAAATTATCTTCTCCTAATCAATAACTAACTTTTCTTCCATACATATCTCCATGAAAATACGGTTAACGGAGATACGGGCCCCTGCAGCAAAAATAGGTTTTTTACGTTTTTGGGCAAAACGGCTTGAACGATTTTCACCAAACTCACAGGATGTTTTCAAATAGTTAATACCTACATATTGTTCTAAATAAATGTTCCTGTGACGGTCCATTGAACAGAGATAAAAATCAGAATGTGTCGAAAATAACGTTTTTTCTAACATTTCCGTAAATTCCAGGGTAACTTCTTCACCAGATGTGATAAATTCTAATGGAGTGTCTTCAAGTCACCCATACCAGCATTTCGTTCTGTATAATTATTTCTGTATATATATGTTGAACGGAGATATAAGCCAAGTTAACTCAGAAAAGGAGATTTGTCGAATGTTAATTTATCGGTATTCCAATTTTCCCAAAAACGGCTCTAACGATTTGGATCAAACTTTCGGAATACTCTCAGCTAACTAGTCCCTACATTTTGTTCTTCATAAATGTTCCTGTAAAAATGCGTTGAAGGAAGATATAGCGCCCGCCTATGTAGGTGGTGTTCGAACCTAAAGGGGTGGCGGAAAGTTGTGTGTTGCTACGCACCAGATATTTTTGTTTGTTCGTTGGGGCACAGAGACGCTCGTTGGTTCAATGATTCCTCAGTACTTCTATTCGTTCAATCATCAGATTGTTTGTAAGTTTGTTCATTCGTTCATCAATTCATTCGTCGTTTGGTTCACCGCTTTCTTTATTCATTCACGCATTTGTTTATTTCATTATTTAATTCGGTTGTGTTCCCATTGGTGCGTGCGTTCGCCCCTCAATTCAATGATACCCCGGTTTTTCCATTCATTCAACTATTTCATCTTTCATCAACGTTTATCTTTCATTCCTTCGTCAGTTCTTTTATTACTTGGTTCATTCATTCATCCTTTCATTTGTTCGTTGGTTTTTCCATTCATTCGTTCGTTGGTGTGAGCTTTCAGTTATTAGTTCGATTGTTTTTCGATTCTCCCATTCATTCAACCTTTACGTCGTTTAACCGTTCATCCATTCATCCGTTTTTTCGTTCGTGGGTTTCACCATTAGTTCGATGATGCCATGATTCACTTATTCTATCATCTGATCATTTCTGCATTTATTCATTCGTTCGTTGGTCCATCCATCCATTAATCCGTTAATTGATTCATGTTACCATTTTTTCGTTCATTCGTACGTGTTTGTATTTATTCATTTGTTCGATCGCTCGTTCGTGAGTTCGTTCGATAATTCAATCACTCTTCTCTTCATTTATTGAATCATTTTATCGTTCTTAAGTTCGTCATCTAATAGTTCGTACATTCGTCGACTCATCATTTATCAATTTGATTATTCATTCATTAATTTCTTGAATCGTTCGATCATTCGTTCATTCTGTCATTGTTTCGTTCTTTGCTTCACTGCTTTTTTCGTGAGATCTCTAAAAAAAGAAAAGTTACGTAGGCATTTGTTAGTTCGTTGCATGCATCACTCGCAGATTCATTGATTCATTCAATCATTTATTTGTTCGTTCATTTACCTACTTGTGCGCTCCTTCACTATCTCACCCCTTTGTTCGTTCTCTGACTAGATTCGTTTATTTGTTCGCGCGGGCGTTCGTTCTTTAGTTTATTCAATAATTTGTTTGTCGGTTTATCTTTTCGTACATTGATACGTCCAATCAATCTTGTATTTAATTTAACTCGTTCCCACGTATCAATTGCATTTATATTCTTCTCCTTTTACCAAGTTCAAATGTTTTTCATCAACACGTTTTCGAGTCGTCGAGGTGTAGGACTGCGTCTAGTCTAGATATTGTGCCACAAATTCCACTACTTGAAGGACATGCGGTGAAATGTAGCGAAAGTTTTCGTCCCCCCTCAGCGCTTTCATTTCCCACGCTGCTTCCGGTCTCACTCCAATCACCAGTCAGGTTGACTCGTTGCTGCGTCGTGCGCTGCCTAATAAATGAAGTCAATCCTCGTTGTTCCTATGTAGCCAGGTCATGTTTCGTATCGTCTACCGGTATTTTTTGGTGCAGAATCGAATAGGATGAGTCTCAGAGGCGTGAGCCAAAAGGCGTCAGGTTGCGCAAAAGAATATTAAACCGTTGTGTAGTCATTTGCTGCGTTTTTACTATTACGAATTCGTATTTTACGTTTATTAATTATTACTATTATTAATAATTTATGCGCTTCATGCGCTTTCAAACTGAACGTTAAATTTTAGCTGGTTCGGTACGTCAGTTCTTTTTCGATTGTGTTCTCATTCAGACACGCGCGCAGCAGTTTCTCAAATGGTATCTCTCGAACATTTGTCAATCGCGTTTTGAAAACTGAAATTATTGTCCCTTACTCGTTGGGTCGAGAAAAGTTAAAATGGAAGTATTTCGTTCCCAGTAGAGTCTGAAGGCCTAAATAGGAGAGAACTTCACTGGCATAGTAACACATTTCCAAGTTCAGTGAATGTCACACTTGAGTCGTTCATTCCCTCGTGACAGCAGTTGACAGTTATTCGTCAGGTGAAGGGCTGCAGCGCTCGTATCCGCGTTGCTAATCGATCCAACGCGAAGCCTGCGGCAGCAATGCCACCGGAACTTTGTTGAATTCCCCTCCATCGATAGAATGAAGTTGATGGCGAACGACAGGCGGAACAGGTCAGGTTTTTGGAGAGCCGCAAGTCGAACCAAAAAGCGATAAAAGGGATGCGACAAATGCGGTAAACGACTTCCAACAGGAGATTGAAAACAACTGACTCTCCAAAATTAATTAATGGGGGAGGTTCTCGCTATTGGGAGAACCGGGCGGAAGTATATCAAAACCCATCGCTCAGTTTCTCGAGCCCTCGGGCCCAACTTATTTGCATCTCGTTTGTCATCAACGCCAGTTACACAAAAACCTTGTCCTTTCTGAACGACTCTGGGCGAACCATTGTCATGGAAATTTTTTTCATTTGAAAACTTTTCGACCCCGAGCAGGAATATTTGGCCGCGACAACAGGCACCAGTTTTCAGACATTTTGTCAGCGAATTCATTTCCAACGGCTCTCCTCAGTAAAACTTACGCTTCATCGGTGGTTTCAGGTTGGAAAACAATAAATAATTTAAATATCTGGAGCGACGTATTACACAACTTACTTCCCTCCATCGTACATCAACTCTAGCAGCTAATCCTGCCTACTTGTTACTCAGTTTATATGAACCTAGCCGAATCTTACGCATGGAAACTGGTATTTGAGATGAATCGGTTAATCTTGAATAGGTTAGGCTGCAGAAAAAACAATAACAAGAAATCAAAAGGTATTTTCATCCGGCCAGCAAATTTAAAGGCGTGTGTTGGGGTAACGTTATTCAGTGCGACACACCGTCTAATGTTCCTCAGCCCACATATCCCTTATCCCGATTAGTTCAGTGCATTTCTACAGGAACATTCATGGTGAACAATATGTAGGGACTTGTTTGTTGAGAGTTCTTCGTAAGTTTGATCAAATCGTTTGAGCCATTTATGAGCAAATTGTAATACCGATAAATTTATTTAAGACAATGCTCCTTTTCTGAGTTAACTTGACTTATATCTCCATTCAACATATATATATACAGAAATAATTGTGAAGAACGAAATGTGGGTATGGGTGACTATTAGACACTCTGTAAGATTGATCACATCGGGTGAAGCAGTTACCCCAGAATTTACGGAAATGTTCGAAAAAACTTTATTTTCGACACATTTTGATTTTTATCTCTGTTCAATGGACTGTCAGAGCAACATTTATTGAGAACAATATATAAGTATTAACTATTTGAAAACATTTTGAAAGTTTGGTGATAATCGTTCAGAGCCGTTTTGCCAAAAAGCGTAAAAAGCCTATTTTTGCTTCATAGGCCTATATCTCCGTTCACCGTATTTTCATGGAGATGTGTATGGAGAAGAAAAGTGAAGTATTGATTAGTAGAAGATAATTTGAAAGTTTAATCAAAATCGTTTCCCAGGAAAAGGCGAATTTATGGTACATTTTCGTCCACCTTCCCCATTCCCATTAACCGAAATCCCATTATTTTGGCGTTTAACGAAAATAACCAACAAAACGTAAAAAGAACCAGCTCAATCAGTTCAGCCGTTCTCCCGCAAATCGAACTAAAGCTATTCCCAAAGCTGGGACGCATCTCCTCAGCACTTCACTTCTCGAGCTTCCGACAGTGCCATACATATATCCGTCCTGTTGTATTTGGGCTTTTTGGCTTACCTGGACATCCAGGATCACTGCAAACTGGTCGGGACCAACGATGACGATGTCAGTCCTCAGTCCATCTCCAGAGGTAACCCGGTGCTGCCGCTCTCACACTGGTTCTCAGATAGTGCACACATACATACCCACGGACCACTCGCCAAAATGCGGTTTTTCAGACTCAGTAGGCCTCAATACGATAAGATCTGAAGAAAACCTAACTTTTTCAATGACACAATTACAATACTTTCCTTTCCCTTTGAGTAGCAGAAAGTAAAAAGTGGTGCGTAGCGACCCACAACTTTCCTCAGCCCCACGAGCAATGTCATTTTCATTCCTCGAGCAACTAGCAAATCTATTTTTCCGGCTCCAGCTCCACATTTCACACCGTGTTAGAGCCTTAATTCATCGAGCTGCTCCTACGTACTCTACGACCTTTATTCATCAATCAGTCAATGGATGATGTTGGTTGCACGAGAGGGGGAGCTGAGGATCGCAATAAAACTGAAACAGGGGGAGCTGAGGATCGCAATAAAACTGAAACTCAGTGAGCGTGAGGAGGACTGTATTATATGTGGGTGCGGAATTGAGTTGAATTAAAATTGAGATGAGTACAAATGTGCAGCACAAGGGCAGTACTCGGAATGCATGAACTGGCGTGGGTAAAACTTATGAGAGAGTAAGAAGTTACTGGGGTGGTTGTTGAAAGCAGAATGATTTTGGAAGAGCTCTGTCGTCGATAGGAAAATGAAATTGGGGGAAAGAAATAAAGAAAGGGGAAAACCTAGAAAAGGGGTCTGGGGGGCCCGCAGCTGAGGGATTCCCGCAGGTGAGGGGCAGGTATTGACAGAGTTGGAGACAATTCGGCGGAAGGAGACAATGACGCGGGGAAGTCCGAGGTCAAAGACTCTGACAACTTCGACGCTTGGCGTTGAACAGATCACTTGTAAAACTGCGGAATCGATTTATTCGGGAAGGCTTATGGTTACCGTTTTTTAATTATTCGGCGAAAACAGGAGGAAACAAGTAAATTGAACAGGAAAGATTTGAACTTCGGAATTTCTGCGGTTGCTCATGATTATCTTAGGAACGGTTCAAAACTCCCATCGTACATGGAACTTATTAGACGACCACGCAATCGATTTTTTGTAATTTACTGAGCTTTCAGTTTTCTACGAAAAAAATTTCATGGTCCTTTTCCATAATGGGAAACCGTTTCAGAAAAGTTAAGCGAAATAGTGTGAACCGATATTTTACCATACAGAAAGGGCTCTAATTTCATAATTTGCTTGTAGCGCTTATGGAACTCTAGAGTCAGAGTGTGAGCCAAATCAAAACACTATTTTTTTCTTTAATTCCAGTTACGACTTTGATCAAGTTTTGTTTTACGGACAACTCCACGTAACGTAACGATACCATCAAATTTTCATTTGTTGGAAAATGATGAAAACGTTCGACGAAAAACGATCGAAAAACACATAAAGCATGTCCACAAAATTAGCGCCCTCAAAGGAGGGTTCTAGTCCAATAACTATACTATTGAGGTTATAACGACGTTCAGAAGACTAGAAGCAGCCACCGTTTCACTTACTGAGATTTCTCATAGTTTTTCCTCAATAACTCAAAGACAGTAAACGCAAGTCTTGCTTCAAAAAAACTTTATCGTCTCATAATTCTCCTGTACACTGATTGAGGCGTCAGTGAGAGCAATGCGATAAATTCAAGAGCTTTGAGCACCCAAACATTCGACGGAAACCGCAAAAGTTAAATGCAAATGGAATGCGTTACAAAATATATTGGGTTCGCAATTAAAATTGTCGCCGAATGTACGTAGGATACATAGCACTGAACACAAAAAAATTATATTGATAGAATCGTGAATCACTTATGCATCGGGCATTCCATAAAGACTGCCACATGTATAGGAGCAACTCGAAAAATTGTATAACCTCAATAACTTCTGATTTTTATGCTGCAAGTAGACGGTCATATCAAAGGTAAAGTGGTGTGAGGTACTACAATGGTTTATTAATATTAGGTTATCGTACCTGCTTGGTATGCTGTGGGCGAGCGCGTTTGATGTAAAGACATCATCGTCTGGCCGTTTATTATTCTTTTGCACGGTATAATTGTGATTCAATCCGACGTCATAAATATTAAAAATATAACATGCGTGTATCAGCAATCTGAACAACGGCCACTCATTTGCATACGATTATGTTTGTAGAGCACTTCTAAGACAAATACGATTCGATTCAGCATCGAAAAACACAAGTAAACGATACGAAACCACGGAACAACGAAAATACACAGGAGGCTAGGAGGGGCAATTGGCCCGTTGTGACAATACGAACTGACGGGTGGTTGGAGTGAAAAGGGAGGTAGCGCGGGAAATGAACGCTCGCCGGGGAGAAACGATAGCTTGTCCCAGGAGTTACTTCAAACTGTAGAGTTCGTCTCACTATATGTACACTGGTTTCAGTTTTCCACTTCTGAGACTCAACATCAAAAAACACGTATGAAACCTCACAAAACACAACGAAATTGCAATAAAATTTCCAAAAATACTTTAAATCATTTTTTGCTCATTACAAAACCGTAGGTTTCGTCCGAAAGGGATTGCCAACTAGTCGGGCACATTTTGTACGACAAAACGGAGATTCTAGACCACGTTACTGGAAAAATATGGCTTGAGCTGCGGATGACGAACTAACATTGTGGATTTGGAAACCCCATGCCTTAAGATGTAAAGTATCCTCCCTTTCTGTCCGGAAATAGATTGTGTTAGTTGGAGCAGAGGCAAAATCCGGCGAACGTCCGTGGTGCTGAGGAATGTGATGCGTTGCGTCGCTCCGAAGCGGGGAAACAAAAAGTGAAACGTTGTCGTCGAAGGAAAAACAAAAAACGTTATCGGCCAAACAGAAAAAAGCGTTCTTACCGTGGCACTCCACGCGGAAATTTCACGAACTGTTTACAGTCGGAGCAGGATGGATTTCGTTCGGGCGAAGAAAGACGGTGATGGATGGGGAGGTTGCTTTCAAGGCCATTATAAACCCATTTGTGAAAATATGGGTACGGCCTTCCAACTCACATCCCACTGGCACCGAGAGACTTGGATAAAATATGTGATTATCGAAACTGTGCTTATCATAAACATTTCAGTTAATTTAAATGGACAATTGAGGTACCGAAGCTGTGTCAAAACAAGCTTTCAAGTTTTCAAAAAGTTGTTGCACAAAGTTCTATTTCAGGATGTATCTGTGATGCAATTACTGCTTAGTTGCGTTGTTTTATATTGTAACGAAGAAGTGAGATAAGAGCAAACTGTGTGGTTGCCATCTCAGCCCTTAACTATTAAACAGGGCGTTCAATTAAGCCAGAAAATTACTTCGATCCCACAAACTCCATACGCCGCTGTTGCCTCCAACGTACTCGTATCAGCTATCGCCCGGTTATTAACTTTCAGCAGAGTCAGTAGTTTTTTTCCCCGTCCTTTGCTCGGAGTTTTCCGGCTCGTCGTAATAAGCATATACTGCCACTTCGTTGAGAGCTGTATGTAAAGCTGAAGCTAGTTGGCGATCCCTTTCTGGTCGAATTGCTGTGCCCCGAATGAGTGCGAGATATTGCGGGATTGCCATGGTTCGCTAATGATTTCTTTTACATTGAGATCGGAATGTTCTGTCGTTGTGTGGAGAATTGGAGGTTGAACTACTTCAAAACTTCCTCAACGCCTCCAGTAGATTTGATCCTGGTGGTGAGTCAAGATGAACCACTACCTTTTACATCTGACTCGTTTATTTCATATTTTTACTTGTGGAATCGCTCAACCTTCGAAATCCTCGTGTGAGGCTATTTTGCCTTCAAATATTTTTTTTTTTTTTTTTTTTTTTATCCTACGCCCGTCTTGTTCATCATTTGACGTCTTGCTGCCCAGTACTTCTCACACGCTGTTTCTTCTGGTGTACTTCCACCTATTCCTTCGAGTGCCGGGCACTCCTGGATATGGCGGGCGTCCATTTCGTCCATGTTGCACAGAGGACATGTTGGCGAGTCGACCACTCCTATCCTGTGCAAGTGCTTCTGGAGGTAGTCGTGGCCGGTAACCATCCTGAACAGGGCTACCGACATTCGCCGTGGGAGAAGAGACGAAATACGTCCATCATCCGTTGTAAGTGTCTCCCAGTCCTTCCCAGCGCTTGCCGCCTCCACAGCTTCCATCCTGCGCTGCCTCATCGCCGCTGCTATCTCCCGTCTGACTGTGTGGAGAGTTCTAGGTGGGTCCGGCTGTGCTTTTCTGGCACCTTCTTTGAACAGCCGGTCGGCTTTCTCATTTCCACTGACACCACAGTGGCTTGAATCCACTGTAGGTGACAGGTCCCGCCATACTCACGCACTCGCAACAGTGTCCTCAGTGCCTCGTTTACAGCCCGTGATCTTGCTGAGGGCTGCAGGGTGCCGAGTGCCAGTATGGCGGCCTGCGAGTCCACAAACAACACCACCCGCCTCAGTCCCAGTCGCTCCACCTCCCGCACCGCAAGCTGTACGGCAGCGACCTCACCGTCGAAGTTAGAGGCTCTAAGCCCAACTGGCTCGGCCAACTCAAACATAGATGAGTAGACGCCAGCTCCCCCATTCTTCACAGCCCCATCGGCGGACCCATCCGTGTACACATGCAGCCACTCCGTTGGGGGGTAACGTTCCTGGATGGTTTGCATGGCAGCCGCTTTCAGTTCAAGTGGAACAGCACTGTTTTTTGATATGTTCCCGATCAAATCAAGATCGTACGAGAAGGGAGGGAAGCTGGAGTCCTGCGGGAAAGGCTCTGGGACCCCTAAGTCCACATTCAGTTCGTCCACCTTGTTTCGGACTACACTGGAAAAACCGAGCTGGGATACGAGTCGGGGCTGCGGAGGGGAGTATTTCTTCCAGTATGGGATATTAGAGCTGGGCGGGTTTCCCGAGAGCCAGACTGCAACTCCACGTATAGAACCTTATGTCCAGCCCCACCAGGCGCATCAGCCAGACTGTGCAAAATCAGAGGGGCAAGGCGGATATGAGCAAGAACCAAATCAGGGTGAGAGAGCCCCCCAGAGTATGAAAGAAAGGTAGGGGCAGCGGATTCGTTTTCAATGAAATCGGCAGGGTTGGAATCGATGAAGTCTTCCATGATGTTGCCAGTAGCATCATTACTCGCATATCCCCAGCGCTTCGAGTGTGCGTTAAAGTCCCCCATCACAACACTTGAACCATCCCAGACCGCCTCCAGCCAGGCGAGGTCGGGCTTATTTCTCGGAGGGTTATACAAGAAGAAAAAGCGGCCATGAGCCTTCTTGTGCCACAATTGCAGCTCCAGAGCCTCCAGACGATCCGATGCCACCATTTCCTTCTTTATGGTCATTTTTGATGTCATCGTGCTTCTCACTCCAACCAGGATCCCAGAAGCAATCTGCCTGGCTCTTGGCAAGCTGTATGTACGGTACCCTGAAATTGGTACATCTCCTCGTGGTCAGCCGCAGCTCCAGCTTCTACGATACCGTAGGCGTCCAAATCAAGTTCTGCGATCAGAAGTTTAAGTTCGGAAAATTTTTCCGGCGTCAGGCCTCCAGCATTCCAGAAAGCAACCCGAAATGCTGGGCCGTTGTCGCCTTTAGAAAGGCGGTTTACATTGCCAGCGGTCTTGTTCCGCTTCATTGTGTGGCTTCTAGAGGGCAGCGAAGCTTTTGGCGATATTAGTGATCGTTTAGTTCTCCTCTACAGGGAGAGGATATCCAGGGGGCACGTGAGAAAATCTCGGACGCGATCACCTTCACCCCCCGCCTTCAAATATTTGGTTGCTTGTCTCCATCTTGGAGGTTCTCCAAACTAAAAAAATAGCATCCCTCATATGAGGCAATTCTAGCTGGCTATCATGTGAATAGAGTTGGTTGGCTCAACCTAGGGGATGTTGTTCAACCTCCAAAAATAACAACCCTTATGTATCAATTGGTAGCATGACTCCCCCTCTGCTCTATCTCCACTCAGAGGACGGCTACATCCCCATTGCCTATGATAATGAGCTGGTCGTTGTTGGTATGGACAACCCTGAAGCACCAAGCACTCCTCCGCTCTAGGTTATCTGCCCTGACTGCCCACATTCGTGCCCTCGCAATATCCTCATGGGATCACCACAAACAAGGCACCTCTATTACCAAACACTGATCCTACCCATAGTGCGATACATGACTACCAGTGGTCCTTCCCGCATATTGCACTACCTCTCACCTCGCTTTGCAGCTCCTCACAGGCACTGGACCTCCTGTTGGACTGTGGTGCCATGTACCCCCACATGATGGCCAATGGACTGGCGTCCTATCTAGGTCTGCTGGCAGGTATGGGTCCAGAGATGCAGGCAGATATGGGTCCAGAGATGCAGGCAGGTATGGGTCCAGAGATGCATCAGGAGGGTTCAATCGACCACATGATTGCCATCCCAAAAGAGTGGCTTTTGGGCATGCCGTGCTGTAGGAACCACCATCCCCCACCTTTACGGAATCATGTCCTCCATATAAGATCAGCTGAACGGTGGTGCACCACATTTGACTCTGTGTAGCTGCTATCCAGGCAGGGGAAATTCACGGGTGCCTGCAATTCTTCAGACAGAGCGTGTTCAATGAGTGCTCTGGTGGTACAGCAGTGGCTGAAGACGCCTCCTACATCGTATTGGAATATGCGCAATGTTGTCCGCTTCCTGCAGGCCTCGGCTGTATCAGATGGTGAACTTGGATGCATGGGAGCCAGGCCAAGACCCCCACTTAGGGGCCCAAAGACCCAACTCGCTATCTAGACAGCAGGAGGTAGTCCTACGAGACGCCTTGCATCAACCTCTTACCCACACTTAAATTTACCACTCACCGATAAGATATTGTCCAGCCTCCAAACACAGCAACCCGGATAGTGTGCAGCAATTTCAACCAGCAGTTATGACTCAATCTATAACCGGGTCGTCCTACCTCCAAAAATAACACGTCTCGTGTGAGGTAATTCCTTCAATTAGTGTGGAACTGCTTCTTTCCAATTGATAATATAGAAGCTACAAACTTTCAGCTAGAAAATTCGCAACGACAATCCGCTCGACAATTGATCGTTGAAAATGTTCCGTTGTTTAAATATTCCTCCGTCAGAAACCAGCGAACCCCTCCGAGTTATCCGAGCGAAAAATCATCTCAACTTTACCACCCAGTTCAAGCCTTCCGCCTTACATTTATCTTTTTTCTTGCAGCTGCCTGACAAGAGAAGACGTCATTAGAGTCCACGACGGCGCGGGACCGCTCGCTCCAGTAATTACCGTGTTGTGCAACCAAGGCCCCAACTACGAGATCATTTCGTCATCGGAGGCCCTTTATTTGGAATTCACGTCGACTTCTTATTGGCCGGGGAGAGGATTCAACGCCAAGTACTTCTTCCTACACAAAAAAGGTATTTTTGGACTTTTTTTTCTTCTAGCCCAACACCGCTTTCCTCGTTACGCGTAATGACCAATCTCGGAACTCTCGAGTTGATCGATTGGTTCACGCAGTCACGCTCTTTCATTTACTGCCCAGAAATCGCATTATTAGCCGCTTTACCTCTTCCAGTCAACCCTAATTTCTGTTGATACTCATACGTAAAATACTCCAGTGGCCATTTCAAAAATCAAATTACCATCGTGGTTCATTACCTCCAAAATGTCAAAGAGCTGTTAATTTTCCTCGAAGAAATCGTTACTAGAACAACTAACTGAAAGCCAAAACTACTTTTTTGACATTTTATGTCTTTATTTTGCTACGTAAACTCGAAAAACGTTGCTCAAAACCGTTGGGGCCGTTCTTGGCGGAAATTAATCACGAATTTATAAAACAGTAAATTACTTAATTACAAGAAATAAATACGTAATGCGACTAGGTTACATGAGATAAAACAATAAATTAAATAAAAAACAACGAACCATGTACGAGTAGTGACCAAAATACGAAAAAAACCCATGTGACTTTGCTATCCTTGCTGAGTATTTCGTGAAAAATGCAAAAAACTCTGTTTTTTTCGCACCTTTGAAAAAATCACGTAAATTATAGGCGGCAAAAAGTAGAGAATAGGAGAAAACAACTTTTGGTTTACTTTTCTTGGCTTTACGAAGTGGATAGTTATGTAGTCGGCTGAAAAGTGTTTTCTTTTGTTTTTAAACACAAAGTAATACTTTATTGTATTTAAAAATACATCACAGCAGAGCAATCGTTGGGAAATAGAAAAATAATGAACGTGGAACGTGAGCTTTCGTTTGTACTGATGGCATTAACTGTTATTTTCGAGGAAATCAGTGTGATCATTTCCTCTTGAGTCGACGTCTTGGTCTGGGCTGTGGTAGGTTTGCGGCTAATTGCTGTAGTTAGGGGTTGGAGTGTGGGATCAATCTTCCGTGTAGGGTGATAAATTGTTTCTGGATGTCGTCTTTGATTGGAAGAATATTTAGTGTAAAATGGAATTTCGAACGAACCAAGGAGCACCAATACAAGACGACTTTCTGACCAAGTCGATTTACTTGCGACTTACTGGCTGCTTCCCAGAATTCTCCCATGTACAACCTTTTGACATTTTATGTCTTTACTTTGCTACATAAACTCGAAAATGTAACGCGGGATATGTAACGGAGAAGCGTCCCGAAATATCGAATGGTTGAATGGTTGGTAACGTCTGTTACAAAATATAACGCTCGGTAACATCACACGTTTTAATAACCTCAGTGACCAAGTGATGATGTCGATTGCAATTGACGCGGCCATTATATCGAAACCATCAACGAGCACGATCAAACGTAGTTATCATGGCATAAAAAAAAATAATAAAAGAGATAAAATGTTCCTAGTGGTTGCGTACTTGTACGAAAGCTGTACCCACCGTTTGTGTTTCTTATGTCTTATCAATGCGTCTTTTCTTTTGACGACATCACACCAAATCACCATCTCATAGAACCACCTTCGCCAATTTTGACACTATTACTCTACATTCCTTTCCCTTTGGGGTAGGTGTGACACTGAACCCTTTCTTAGTAGAAGGCGTCGTACATACCCGCCCCCCTCAGGAAGCCGAGTATGTCCTTCACGGCACATTCTGCTATGATTTGGAGTTCAATGGTCCCCTGGGCGAAGTATTCGAAGCGTTTGACTGCCAAAGCAGGGCATTAACATAGGATAGGCTATGCCGTCTCGTCCTCCTCGCCGCAATGTCTGCATTCCACCGCCTCTGAGATGCCCATCTTGTTGAGGTGATATCTGAGTGGGCAGTGCCCGGAGAGGAAGCTTGTCAGAACTCAACAGATCCTGCCTAGAGAGTGACAGCGTCGCCTTTGCCCTTTGACAGGAAGGTGTAACGAGCCTTTTCGCGTGTCTTAATGTGGCTGGCGATGCCAATGGGCGCTGTTTTCCTGTATCTCCTATCAAGCCACAGCCATATAAGTCGTAGAATAGTGAGATGTACGAGTGGTTTTAGGTGGATGGGTAATTTGGAGGACGCCTGAAGAAGATGCTACTAAGTCGGAACCGGAGGTTTTTCAAAAGATTCGAAATATGTGTGTCCCATATCAATTTCCTCTCTAAATTGAGTCCGACATACCTTACTGAGTTAACTTCTTGGATAGGTACTCCGTGTGACACAACAATATGACGTGTAATTTTGAGCTTGTAGGTGAAGCACACCAAAGAAGATTTCGTAGGATTGAGTTTTACCCTCCATTTATCAAACAAAACAAAATCACTTTGTCCTCGCATTCAAAATTAGGAAAATGTCGGTGAAAGTAAAAGTAAAAGTAAGCAAGTAAAATCACGCATGAACGTAATTTTGTCCCACAAGGTTGTATTTGGGGCTTATCGTAATAAACACGTTAGTAGCTAACCAGGTATTTTTCAGCCTTTCAATGGAGAAGCCGTTAATGCCCAACTTTTTTGCAAAACTATTCCGTTCAACAAATATCCGCGACGCGTCATTCAACTTTCCTCAGCCCCACGTGCGTTCATCGATCTTTCCCACTCGCGATTAATAAAATCGGGGTTTCGTTCAATTTGTATGATCTTGTATTGAGCTCGTACTCAATCCTCTGACGTCACGAAAATGTTTGAGTCGATCGACACTGCTCTGGATCCATGGGCAGGACTGCGCTGTGAAGTGTATTCCAGTTATGGGTGGTGAAGAGGTACATCAACTAGACTGCGAGGGGGTGAGGGGAGTGGGAATCACACACATACCATTCAGTTCTCGCCCATCTTCAGTCATTACAAAGGTAATTTATTTGACTACCATCCAATTTACGTGAGAATGTTTAAGTAAGCAACTCTGCTACAACCAATTTCGTCGGAAATGCCCAATTTTATCAAAGGGTGTGTGTGGCCACCTTTACAGGAAAAACACACCTACATGTGTTTAATTAGGTGCGTTCTCTTCACGTGGTGTTGTAACGGCTTCATAGCATCCTATCGTGACGATCTTTCATATGTTCTCTTCGGTCGGATTCATGTCCACTTACAACCTCTTTGTGCTGAGCTACTTGGAAAGTTGATTCCAGGCGAATCTTGGTTTTGATTCCTCATTTTGAAGCGAAGCGGGCGTAACCTTGACATTTTTGATGAAATCTGGACAACGTGATGTCGTATCGATCTCCTTCTACTGCCACTTCTTTCACTACATACTTGACCGTCTTCCTCTCGCACGTCGCAAAATGATTGTCACTCTGCCGATGTAACATTGTTTTCTTTTTGCCGATAGCCATGGCAGGAATAATCACGTGCTAGTCTCTTCATTGCAACTAATGAGGAATATGTCGTGATCATTAATACAGTATGAGAGGTTGATAACAAACTATTGATTTTTGAAGCGTCGAGGTTTGAGGGCTCGGGGAAAAAGTAGGAAGTATTCGTTTTCCTCGTTTGTTTTTGTCCATGTTGCTACAAACTGAAAATTCTATACGGGACTTTATCGATGACACCAAACTCTGTATAGCTACAAGGTTCCAAACGTTTCCTGTTCAAGCTTCCTTTTCCTTCCACTCATTGTATACCCCTCCCCTTCCCACTCTTAGCCGCTTTTCAATAAGTCACCTCTTCCCCAGCTAGTTCTCTTACGTTATGCTATCAACGCGTTACTGTCATCTCTTGTCCTAACCGTCTCGACCAAAGTTGCTCGCTCCCAACTCTCGCCTTCGCATGTGCCTTTCCATCATCTACTATAATTCTCTTATAATCAATGGCCACTATTAGTTCTTCTTGTTCTACGAATATTTACGTCCATTTCATTTCCATTTTGTACTTAGTTTATTCCTGCTCAGTAAACTGTAAAGATCAAACACTAAATGCAAAACATTCGTTAACTATTCAATTCTTTATTGTGTTCAGCTGGCTTCGTCAGCTCGGAAAGGATTTTGCAGAATATCACGCCGCAAGAAAGTACTTTTTACCACGCACACCAAACGCAATGATTGTGGAAATAGGTGTCTGCCTAATTTATCATCACTCTACGTAAAATTTTCTCCGATTAAAGGAGAACGTGGATATCATTTTTTGACACATTGCGTAAGAGAAGGCAACAGTTTTGTTGCATCCTTTATTTTTATGTCTCTTGTCATCCAACGTTAAGCCTCAAGTAGAGAATTGCTTCGGACGAAGCGGATCATGTTTTCATCAGGGCGCTTTTCATCCCTCGATGTTTGCTCATTATGAATGGTGATGAGCGAGAGGTGTTTCACCACGGGTGGGATACAAGCGTCCAAATCAACTGGGGACGCTCAAAGGCGAGGGCGTTCTAAAGAGTACTATTCGTTGCTATTCGTCCGTCCGAATTTCGGGATCCAACAAAACGGGCCGTACGGTTGAAACGGGTTTGACTAACGTATCGTTCATACTCGTTAACTCACCGAGAGGGTGTACGGGGCTATCACAGGACGCAAACATGTTGCAGTCGTCTATCTTTCCTCCAACATTATTTCCGAATGCAAAAATATACATTACACGAACTTTGAAAGACTAACAAGTAAATAAATGAAACAAGAACGAGTTTAGTTGGCTCGTCAAAGAGCTGTGTAATTGATGGTGATTTATTATAATGAGTTTTCTGTCTCAGGGAGATGTAAATCTGAGTGTAGGGCTTATCTAAGAAATGGATCCAGTAATCATCGTTTTTTCTAATGTGTTCAGTTTCTTGGTCTTTAGTCAATACCGTGGCGCCTTGCTCGATGGTGGGACTAGAAGCGCAAAGTAGATGACGTGCTAAGTATTGTGATTAGCTACTTCAGCCTAAAAGAAACTCCAAACTCATGGATATCCCCTTTCAAATCAACCAAAATCACCTCTCAACCGACAAATCACGTTCAACTTGGCAACAGTAGTTTTGGAGCGAACTACTTTTCTTTCCCGTTCTCAATAAACCCCCTTTCCCTAATTCCCTTCGTGCCGCTAATAGCCGCCCGAAGAAAAAGTAGTTTCGTCGGTGGTGTCGTTCGGGAAAAAGTCGGCGGATTAATCCCCCGAGAGACTCGGTGAAGAAAGAGCGGTGATTAGGCGTCTTGTTAGAAGCAATCGCTCGACAGAGTGCGGCTTCTATAAACACTGTTCGCATCCACGTCCTGAGAGGTCGTTGAAATGGTAATTTCGTGACCCTAAACTCGAAGCGGAATGGACGGAAAAGTTTTCCAGTTTGTACGTTTCTTTAATTGTACCTCGAGGAATGTGCGGAACTCACGACGCTCGTTGACGAATGTTTCTCAGTATTTTCCTCTTTTAAGTAACGTTGTGATGGAGAAACCAAGATAGGGCTATTGTGGGCAGTATTACAACTGCAGTCATTTGTGGATATCTTGTGTGATGAAAATGCGCTGTTAAATAGCGCTCTGATGGCCAAGTCGGGGATAATGTTGTTTCTGGAAGGTGGACTAGCGAGGATGTCACAGTCGTAGGTTCATTGTGGATATTTTGGAAAACATCAGCGATACGCTAGTTACGAATTTAGGTACTGCTACTCGAAAACCGACACTAGAAAGTCTTGTGGAAACTAATTATACAGACATATACCCTTGACATCGATCATGTACAACTCCTTTGCTCCTCACTGCCGTCATTAGTCGGCTGATTGAGCTGCCATTCGAATTCACCATGTACCAGGTTATTTATTAATTTAAGAATGGAATAAACCGTCACACACGCAGTTGTTGTTCGGCAGGCCGAATTAGCTGGGTCTTTGAACTATGAAATATTCACACTTGCACTGTGGATACGGTACGTGTCGGCAGTATGGAAAGTTACTGTTTCCCCAAACACTTTTCTATCTCAACCCTTTCGTTTGTACATGTGGAAGTCCCACTCCTCAGTTATTTCCAATTGATGGCGAATCCACACTCGCACCTAACGCTCCTACTCCCAACGCTTATGTTAGTTTCTGTGAAAAACCCAACTCCTCAGATTTCCCATCTATCTTTTTCCATCCCTCAATTTTAGCTTCCTCTTCTCAACAGGCAGCTCCTTCCAAGTTTGTCATCATCAGTACTCATGAACGACAGTCTTTCCCCAGTTCTCCCAACTCATTCATCTCTCAAGTCACGCGCTACTCACAACTCGTCTCTCATGAACGACAGTCTTTCCCCAGTTCTCCCAACTCATTCATCTCTCAAGTCGCGCACTACTCACAACTCGTCTCTCTCACTCTCTATCTCTCACTCCCTCTCTCCCTCTCTCAATCCCTCTCTCTCTCAACGCTTAGTTACCAAGCCACCAGTTCACATCTATTCAAAGCCCTTGTTCGCGTTTATATACTCATACTCAAACGGTCAAGTACAATACAGTTCTCACTTACGCTCACCACTTCCATTTATTTCTCAGTTCCAATCTCCTCCTTCGTGTGCCCAACAGTTGTCAATGGAGGAAGAGAGAGAGAAGGTAAAAGCAAAGAATAGGGACCACTTCCTCTGATAAGGCAATATATCGATATATCACGACCTAGGTCAGGTTATCGATATGTCCGACATCGTAGGCTCTGGCGCCATGTTTGAAATTAGAAATAACGAGAGCTGTACAATTATGCCAGTTATTTAATGTTCATTATGTAATACCCCGTTATATAATTATTTTAAATCTACAAAGACTATGAAAAGGCATTTCGATGTAAAGACATCATCGTCTGGCCGTTTAGTCAGTACTGGAGTCAGTCAGTAACCAACGGCCAGACGATGATGTCTTTACATCGAAAGCGCTTGCCCACAGTAACTCACAAGCCAGAGGAGACGGACTCACCTAACAGGTACGTTAACTTTAGTATTTGCCTACTGGCGGACACAACCCAATTTCTTTAATACTATGAAAAGGAGTGAATTCAATGAAATTAAGAATGGGTATATGAAATGAATATGAGTTAACTAACGGACGCATATCGATACATGCAGTCGTAGCGTTATCATGCGGTCGGTCCATATTCTTTGTTTCACCCGAAAGAGAGAGAGAGAGTGAGAAATTATACATTTAATGAAATAAATAAAATAAGGATAAAAGAAACGCTAAACGCTAGAAATTATGTTTAAAAAAGGCGAAGAACCAGGAGAAAGTTGGATTTGAGCTTGTAGAAAAAACCATAGCAGATGAGCTGGTTAGCAGTACAAGAGTGGCAGCCGAGGAGGGCTGGTTGGCGTGGAACTCAACAAGTTTCGTCAAGACACAAATTAAGTGCGTGTGACGAAATGTTTAAAGCATTCTGAGCATGATCACGAACTCCTCTTACCATTCATTTTCAATCGAAGGGGTTTCGATACTCACATGGGCATGACTGCTGATTTACGAGCATTTTACAATGCGAACGATTCAGCGGACCCTTCGTTGGCATAAAGAGGAAGAGAAATCACAGGAAATAATCATCATGTCGGGCGACGAGACGAGAATTGTTTGGAGATCGCAAAAGAACTTTTTTCTCGCTTTCTGAAAATCCCACCTTCCAAACCTAATCCTCGGGCAATGGGACAGAAATGACGATGTCTTTCCTCCGTCTGAACGTAGAGGAAGAAGGGGGAAACTCCTTTTGTGCCGGGTCCGCTGATTTCGTTATTCATAAAGTTCATCTGGGCATTTGGGGTCTCAAAGCGAAGAGGACAGAAGAAACCATATTTTCTCCTCATTCCCGGGCCCCACTCGACGGATGAGATGCCTGAATAAGGAACGAGAGAAGAAGAAAAAATATATATCAGACGACTCAGAGTGAGAAGAGAAATAGCGCGGATCCAATTTTTTCTCAAATGGAGCCCTCGCACGACGGAGGAAAAGTTTTATTCGGTGGCGCTCCTCATTTTCTGGTGGCGGAATGGAAGAGTGACAATTTAATCATCCGTGAGAACGCAACTCAATTCAACCCTTTTCAAACATTCAATTGTTTTTGAGAGAGCTTCGTACCGACAGAAAGTTTTGCTAATTCCGTTAACTCTCAAATCCATGTGTTAACGTTTTAAGATATTGTTGAACTGACCCTTTCGTTCTCCCGACTACCGCACTTGAAATCGCTGTTTGGCGTTGTTTGAAATATTCAATTCGCTCTGCTCAACAAAGTACCAAATGATACTGAGCTCTAAGTTTTATGATTGGCACCAGGCTGAGCGATTCGGCACACATCGTAGCTGTGTTCAAATCGCTTGCTATAGTGAGCAAGATGGCCTGTTTAATAGCAAACACGTTGGGCCCTTGATGCTGAGACCGACCCGACCGTCCACCAACTCTTTCTGAGGGTGGCAGAAGGGGTGTTGCTGTGCTGAGAGAGATGGGGGATTACTCTCTGCAGAGACATCAGTATGGTGGCGGTGTGAAGGAGAGATTATACTGCACAGTCTGGAGCCAGCAGTCATGGGGGTTGTGAGTGCACCTCCATCGACCTCATGTCAACGGAATATCATAGGGTGTACGTAGAAACGTCTCATGTGCCGGGCCCACCCACCACAGTGGGAGTAAAATACATCGGTGTGGTGGCTGAAGCGTTGGACTCCATTTTTCATGAAATTCTCAACAACAAAATGAGATATTTTGGACTAACTGAGATTGTAGCAAATCACAGGGAGAGGGAGTGAATGCTTTACCTGATTCACAGTTGCTCACAACAAGAAACTCCATCCGAATCAAATTCAGAAGAGATGTGATTATGGACTATTACCCTTGATATCATACTGTTCTCTAACAATAACTATAGAACATGATCTCTATTTGAATCAATAACAGCAAAGGTGCTGACTGTGTACTGTTAACTCTGGAACAAGATACCTTATTTGTTCAGTAGCAGAAGATGGGATCAGGTTCAAGGGGTTCATTTTCAGTGTTCACTGAACAGTTCATGAGCAACTCAGTTCTGAGTCTTTTCAATGCTTTCTTACGGTACCAAAAAGAAAATACGTTAAATCCCCCGCAGATGACCTTCTGAACGACTCATTGGCCGTAATTCTTACTGATATCTAAGGCTAGTTTGTATCAGTCGCAGAAAACGTAGACAAAGATCTTCCTCATAAGCTGTACTTGCTGGTCAAAGTCACCTGACCAATATAACTACTATTACAGGTACGCACAGAAGAGGGTGGGCATGGCTCGAACCTCGGACTTGGATATTAGAACGCTTTTCTCGAAGGTCTTCTCAGTAGCCTCATTGAGACTGACTGCAATACCGTTGTGAACGACTTGTGTACGTTGTGAAGGATACGGGTTAATAAACGGGGATTTGCTTCCATTTATCCAACAATACTCAAGCGATGGAGGAAAACACTGAATTTAAATATGTGGCTCATAAGGGAGAGGCTCCATTATACGTTGCAGGGTGTGTGAAGAACCCGAATGAATACTGGAGCTCAAGGCAACGCGGCTAACAGCTCACCCCTTACCTGCGCTTTTCTGCCATTAGCAGAGAGCGCCAAGGAAGGAGAGCCAACGGAAACAGAGGCCATATCCTTTACACAGTTGATCCACCAAATCAAAGCTAAAACCCAACAAGTGCCCCAAACAGTCACCCAGTAGTGCGAGCACCTCAGCTGTAGCAGGCAGAGGGGAAATTCCGGATCATTATCGTAAAGCGAAAATTAAATAGCCAACAGTTGACTCACTGGCTCATTCTTGAGAAGCAAGTCAAGTACTTAGGAGTCACTATTGGTGGCGTTTCAGCCAATCCCTCTAGTTCCTCAAAGACACTGCCCCACTAGGTTTGCCTCGTTACGAGCAAATAGCAAGGCTATTCAGGGTAAGAGTGTCCGTGCCACATGTACCACTTTCCATTAATTTAGGGTGATTGGCTGCCCTCCTGGGGATCACCAAGGCCTACAATACATAATCCACTGAAGAACCTCAAGTTGACTGAATGGTGCACAAGTGAGGAGTGAAAAGGAAGCGTCCCTTGGTCTGGGCTGAACTCTGAAACTTGCCGTGCTCGATGAATCCCAAGCGAGATGGGAATCCTCGTCAAACGAGCGTGACACGTGCGAGTTTTTCCCAACATCCTTGTACTTCGGAAGAAAAAGTGGGATCAACTAGACCACTGGACAATCCAGTTCCATAAGGAACATAGCGACCTCAATGCGCTCCACTTCTTTTCTCCTGAAGACTCTCCTTCCTGCATGTCTTGCGCGTCCAGTCTGGAGAAAATAAGGAACCAAGTGCTGTTCCACTGTAGTTGCCCGCCGAAGTGAGCAACGGTTGTTGGAAGAGCAGCAAAACTTACCAGTGTGACTGCCCTGTTTGCAAAGAAGATTATGACCAAAAATAAAAAACTTGGCAAAAGTTGATATCTTCCTTTGAAACTTGCCACGCAGGTAAGGTGGGAAACCAGATTGAGAAATTCTCCTAGATGGTACGGGATTCCCCAGGGTCGTACTTCCACCTGGTTACACATGGGAAACAGCTCTTTACCGAGAGATTGGCTAAATGACAACCCGTCGTGCCTAAAACCCAAAGCAAAGAGTTCGGTGGAGCTGAGCCAGTGCCGGGATCTTGCACAATAGCGAAACCGCAACTCCCACGATTTTCGACTGATATAACTCTTGTGAGTGTTTAGGAACAGTAATTTTGATAAGGGGCTGTGAAGAAAAATCCACTGACCTGTTCTATTGCACTATCTGCATCGGTGGGGGAAGAGTTATTAGCTGGGGGAGGTGCATTTTATATGCATTATTTTCTCAGGATAGAGTGGTAACGCTCAAATCAGTTATAAAGAAGGAGGATATTTGGTTTTTTCCAGATTGACTATAACGATATTGATCAAACCAACTACCCATCATTATTTATTATGCACCACACCATCAGTTTGTTTTCCAAATGTTCTCCAAAAGGGCTGGTTTTACAGCCAAAGAACGTATGCTCGTTTTTTTAAATAATCGTGTCAGAAGAAAGGGGTTGATAAATAGTATGCGTAAATTTACATGGAGAGAGGAAAGTTGTTTACTGCCAGATTACTGTATTACGAATACTGTCAGATTCACAGGAAGAGTGTGGAACTCAATTCAATACTAAAGCAGGAATATCAGTTGCTTATACGTACTTTCCTCACGGGAAGTGTATAAAATGTGTTTAGGGTGTGTTGGCCGATGCGTATGGTGAGGCTGATATTTCCGTTTTTATATTTTTACTCTCGTTATTCACCCCTTTCTCATTCCTCCCCCACTTAGGGCGATTCGATTTTCAGGGTCCTGCAATACGCCAAAAAGAAAAGGGTTCGCTAAGTTCAAGGGAGTGAGGGTGGGAAAAAAATCCCTAATTCCAGGTTTCTCTCCGACGCACGACTAAAGACCATTGAGACAGAGGCGGGAACAAGAGTCAATTCGGTTAATGGAAAGCATTCCTCCCTCCCAACATGAATGTTGAATACCAAGAAAGGCCGCCATCCTTCTTCTGAAACCCCATGGCCTATTCATCGCTTTCTATGGCGGCGGCATCAAGATTTCAATGGTTTTGCCTCCTGCGCCGAAATTCCGGTATGAATTTCTCATCTTGTTATCCGCTTGAAAGCGTGTGATAACCTATTCAGATACGAAAAGGCCTCGTCGGAAGTCAGTGATTGATTGTCCTCAAACCAAAGTGGAAACTTCGCTCGGATAAAGCGATTTGTTGAAACTGTAATTGGTAATTAAAAACTGCACGAAGTTTAGGGTTGTCATTGTTCGTACCCCCATCGTCGGAGTAAAGCAAGGCAGACGGAAATATCTGGTGCGCAGCAACGTATAACTTCCCACAATTCCTGTAAAATCGTTATGCAACGTGCATTCGTTCAACACACGTCAATGAAAACGCTCACAAAAATGAAATACCCCGAATATATCATTTTTTATTCTCGTTCATACATCGCTGGTTTTATCTCCACTACACTCCTGCATATGCGAACGAACGCAAGATTCAAGAACATCATTAGGTAGCAATTCCATGAATTCGAATTTACGGGGGTTGTGAAACGTTGTGTGTTGCTACGCACCAGATATTTTATTCCAGAACGGTGATCACTAACTGTTCCAAGAAAATCTTACAAAGTGTCTCATTAATCACCCCTGCACAGATCTCTCAATAGTCGTCGTGGCATAAGAAGGAGCTTACTCAAGCCTCACTAGTTTGTATGTGGAATTAAAAGTGTTGATTAGTCGCTAGAATGATAGAAATCGGCAAATAAAGGTGGGGCTGAGGGAAATTGTGTGATGCATCGCGTCAGATGTTGTTAGGTATGGTAACAGGCTATCATATTCATTGTTCTCTCGAGCTCACTCAAAAGGATAAGCTCCGTTTGAATCGGCAATAATAGAGGTGCAACATCAAAAATGAGAACCGCCATATTGATTACACTTACAACATAACTTTCATTACTTTCCTTAACCCTGCATAGTAGGAAGGAATGTGTTGTAGAGAACTGGGGCAAGAGATCGACTTTTTTCACGTTTTGGTTTATTATCCACTCTGAATAATACATTGTGTTTTCAAGCAGGGAAATTTTTGTACATCGTGATTCCAAATCTGCCATGATCATCATCTCTGTCGAGGCCATACTTTTCCTTTCACGTGCTCTAAAAAAAACCGTTTGATCGCTAGAAAGTTAAATTTCTGATGAAGTTGTGCCCACCTGCTCAAGATCCAATCAGACGAAACCCATAGTTAGTAAGGGTGTAAGGGGACGTACCGAACTCTTTGATTTAGCGAAGGCTCGTCCGAGGTATTTGTGCTGACTTTGCACCTCAAATGCTCTGGTTCTCTTGGAACTTCAGTTTCTTGAGTCGTAACTGAGCAGTTGTCTCGTTGAGGCGTCGCCCTGTGGCACGCACTCGTGTCCCCTCCCACCCAGTTCCATGTTGGTTGTGGTCAGTATTACCCGAGTGTAATTGGAAATAAACCCCTTGCGCACTTACTCCTTGACTCATTTAGTGCAGTATCTTACAAGTAACGTAAATATGGTTTATTATTCAGCCAGAAATCAAATTTTGGTAATTGCGCTGCAATATGTCGTGTTTGGTATTGTTTTCTGGTTTTTGCTGATAATGAGACAAATGGGGCAGGCCACACAGGGAGTAGAACTGTGTTAACCTGAAGAACAGTGAAATCACAGTAAGTATAATGAGACTAATTCTAATACTTAAGCACAAAACAACAAAAGTTCCTGTTTCACCCCAGCCTGCGCACACTTCCCGCCCTACCTCCCGTCTCACTCCAACCACCCGTCAGTGTGACTCGTCACGCCGTGTCAATTCCCTAGGGTTGCCTAGAAGATGTTGATTTTCTTTGTTCGGTGTTTACTAGTATTTTTCGATGCTGCATTGAATGGGACGAGTGTCGGACAGGTGAGACTGCGATCTCACGCTTTGTAAGATGGTTGTTACACGTCCTTCTTTTCACGTTTCAACGGCTACTCCTTCATCTAAACTGATCCAAATAGATTTGATTAGACGCTATAGTGATAAAACTCGTTGAATGAAAGTTGGAAGGAAAGTAGTAGGATTCATTGCATCAGATATTTTTTAGTGTTTTCTTCGTTTTTGATTTTGTCAACTTTTTTTCGTGCACATTACTTTTTCGTTCGATCGTCATATTCCTTAATTCGCGG
The DNA here is from genome assembly GCA_020466155.1 of Pachypeltis micranthus. Taxonomy (NCBI): domain Eukaryota; kingdom Metazoa; phylum Arthropoda; class Insecta; order Hemiptera; family Miridae; genus Pachypeltis; species Pachypeltis micranthus. Next base: position 34,594,112 of record CM035773.1, read on the forward strand.
TTTTCATAATTTCTTGTGTAGTGAAGTTCATAGTAATACGTTTTTTTTAAAAATTAGTTTTATTGCCTACCCAGCTCCCCCTTCATTATTTGTGGATACAATAATCAATTTTGTTACACTTTTTCCTACGTTTACTAAAATGACGAGGAAATCCTGAAAGTATTTACTCATGTAGACTAATTATAGTTCTGTCATATAAAAAAACACGAGCTCTCTCAAAATTTGATCATTGCAAACAAGATACGATACAATACGGCTGCAACTTAATTGCACTAATTGAGGTGTTACAACAGAACTGGAGCTTTAGATGGCTATTCGAAGATCATTGACTAGTGTTAGTCAGCCATTGTAGTGAATTGATGAACAAGTCATTAGGAGTACGTCAGAGATGTGACTTAGTCAGACTTTATTCAGACTAGCGAATGCTATAGACAAACCACCTCTTCGTCTCCTGGAATTCAACCTTATCTGTCAGCAACCAATTCGATTATTAGGTTGGAGATTTATTCTGTGTATGGAGTGCTGCCTTGTAGTTCCAATGAATGTGTCCGTTCCACAACCTACCTCCAGATCTGATTGTGTTCCACGTCAACTCTCACCAAGTAAATTTCAGCTAATTGAAAAGATGCACGTCCCTCCAAGCACTAGTTCTACAACTGCACTTTCGTTAACAACAACCGGCCGTTGGAGCACCACCGTAGTGTTAATCGCCGAGCTCGAATCCCTCTAAATGTGAGTTGTCTCGCAAGTCCGGCTCTGGGTGTTGCTGATGAGCTGAGACCGGAATCGAATTTGAAAGGGACTTCTCGTGCCCTTTCGACAGTCGGCCGATATCATTAGACTTTCAAGGCGGTTCAAGGGAAACCCCTTGTTAAGGTTCAGGCGTCTGTAAACGACAAATTCAGTTTCTCAAGAGTTAATTTATGGATTTCAATTTGAGGTATTTCGGAGAATCACTCGATTTGCAGGCGTCTACCTCTACTTCGTTCTTCATTTGCGGCGCAACTATCTGGAATTGTGAATTTTTTGGACCATACAACAAAGAAGCATTTTTTTGAGCTTTTATACTGTCTTCGAACAAAGTACTTCACAGATTTATTTTTAGCTTTGTTCGCACATTGTTGATATTGCTCTAATTACATTTTTAGGCCCGATGAAATGAAGTTACTGTATTTCTGAGGGTTGATTATTAATAAACTCCGCGGAAAAGATGAACAGAGTCGCTCCTATTAGGTTTATACGAGAATGGAGCAGTTTGGAAGTGAGTCGACAGAGTTCATCTCAGAATCGATAGAGGCGGTAGTTTCCAGGAGTTCCCATAGATGGGACAAGCATCGTGGGAGACGACCGGCTCCACAGCCAACTGTTTTACTCGAAGCTCTTCAACTTGCGGATATCGATATTTCGAATTTATTATTTTCACAGTTTTTACTTGTTAAAGCAGTACGGAGTACGAATGAAAGTTATGTAATCTACTGAAAACATGTTTGAGTCTCCTTTAGACCTGTACATTTTCAAGGTTTCGAAACACATCACCACAGTTAATTTTGTTGTGATGTTGGACTATATCCCATTAGATGCAGCCAGCCAACTCCCTGTCACATGATTGTAATTGACCAACGGTCTCAATTAACAGTTTAAGTGACTTTCCCATGTGAGGCTGAGGCAGATAGCTGGGGACTTAGTCGTCCTTTTTGCAAGGATGTAAGCCTTTTCATTACTCTCATGGCCTCTACGAGTTGGTATCCAATTAAGGGATAGGCGCCGAGTTGTTCGATCTCCACCCAGGATCTAGGAGCGTAGGCTGAAATGACCATTATTTCTTTTGTAAAGATCTCTCGTGTGAAGTTATGTATAGCTAGACCTTATGCTTGATACATCGTAGCGTACATTCCCAGCTGCTTGAGAAAGCTAAAGTTGGGCCCTGCAATACCAAGAACAGCCTTGCCTTCAGAGTACCGTGCAAATTAATTTGGTTCTATCTTCTTCATAACTTTGTCTTGCTTGAAGAATCTCAATGAATACTTTTGTGTAATTAACGATAATTTAATGTTTTTTGAGTCCATCGTATGAATTTAAATGGAGTATTATTGATTTTTGTTCCAGAGAACTCAATGGACAACAAAAAACCCAAAGTGGGGCCAGCTGTGAGTGCCACACGTGAGTTACTTAACGCTATTCCTTCATAACTACATTTCCAATATGCAGTAAGCCCTAGTACAAAATCACTAATAGCGCAATCAATATATGCCTAATCTAAACGTTATTATCTGTGAATGCACGCTTTTTTTGATTTTAGCTTCAAACTTAACAAATAATTATAAAAATTATAATAGTTTGGATAAACCTGACATCACATCAGTAAGCGGCTGATTTGATAATACGATATGTGTCGTGGCGCCTTGTACGTCTCAATTAGGCAAACGCTTGACTATTCGTGCCTCCCTTCACGACCATCTCTTTCCTTGCCGCCGCCTGCTACTCATTCTTGCTTCGGATCGCAGAGAGAGATCAAGCGTCCCATCGACTCGTGTTTTAATACTTACTTGTTTCCAATAATATCCCTTTTTAGGCTCACAAATCGAGTGATTGCCTCCTATCCTCATCATTCGCCTCTTCCGTCCTTCCTTTATACCGGCCGGTACCTTTCTGCTCCCTTTTTTTTATTCCCTTAAAATTCGACACCTCCGCAGCACAAAGGTAATATCTTTAAATTACGTTGATTAGCATTTACAGTCCACAATATGATTTTTGCAAAAGCGCGTTCGTAGTCTAATCTGATGCTCTGACTGACTGACTGAGCTATCCAGGCAGGAAGTTACTGAAGCCATCCTTTTTTCAGCCAAACAAAAGACACCACAGTTCAACACGATCAGAGGCAACAAAATTCCCTTTTCCAAGTCTGTCAAGTGCCTAGGGGTTTATTTGGTTAAACGACTATCCTTTGAAGACCACATTAAGTAAGAAGGTGAACAAAAAAGCCCTTCGGAAACTTTGCAGATACTATAACCTTCTGAACTCACAATCACTGAGCACACCATTGAAACTCCTCATTTACAAAGCCATTATCAGACCCACAATAATATACGCGTGTCCTGTCTGGCACACAGCGCCATCCACTAACATGCACAAGCTACAAGTAACACAGTACAAATGTCTCCGGATCGTCACAAACATCCCTTTCCGCACAAACACATCACGACTACACGAACTCCACAACATGGAATACATATCAGATCACATCACTCGCATCACACAATCATACACAGACGAAACTTGCCTCACATCCCAACCCACCAGTAAGAAACCTCAACACCCTTAGGAGACCTCAATGGAGGAGCACAAGGCGAGGGCGGTTGATCTGAGCCGCTCTTGTAAATAATTGTAAATATTGTACATATTGTCAAACTGTGTGAATGGTCGAATGTATTTAATGAGTGAATGAAGTGTGATTGTGTGTAAATATTTAGTTGTAAGCAAAACTAACTTAAGATTGTAAGTTTTCGCCATTAAAGTTTCCTAGTTATAGTATTATGTTACATATCTTAATAATTCAGGACTGAGTACCATTTACCCCCTATGTATACGCAAGAGATGCAGCCATATGCCGATATTGTTAATTAGCTACAATATGTAATTTTATTATTATTATTATTAAATGTAAATATTACGACAATAAACTATTTGCCCATTTGGCCAGCGTAGTCTAGTGGTTAAGCAGGAGGAGCTATATTCTGCGAAGAGTGAGTGTACTGGTTCAAAGCTCTATATCGCTGCTATTTTGAGAAACATCTGCAACTGTTCAATCCTTTCAGAACATATTATTATGGTTCGAATTTCGTTTAACTGTAATTCTGGATCAAATATAGCATATGTCATTGGTTTCATCAGCTATCCACTTAGAAAGCCTTCAGCTACATCTGCGCTCAACTAACTTTAGTATCTACCAACTGCCTACTAGTTCTTCATGGGTGTAACGAATCAGCCGAATGAACAGCCTATCTAAACAGAGCTGGTCGGGTTGACTGGTCCGCTAGAATTTTCTGTAGCAACGTACCGGCAGGATTTACTTTAATTGTTCGTATATCTCAATGAGAACGTACATCTCAGAAGAACCTTAGAGAAAAACGCATTGTTAACTAAACCACATCGACTTAAATTTGTAGAGTAACTATAGTTAGTTACTGTGGGGACCAATCACGCAATCAATTATCAACAATTCCGAAAGAAGTCGATCTTGAAGAAGTCTTTTACTTTCCTTGGCTCTACAAAGTAGAAAGGAAAGTTATGTAATCGGGTGAAACCGATGCGATTCCTTATGAGTGATTGGAAACGTTGAGGCTGGCGAGCGCGAAAGGAACCTTTACACAAACAGTGGGTACAGCTTTCGTACAAGTACGCAACCACTAGGAACATTTTATCTCTTTTATTTTTTTATTCAATGATAACTACGTTTGATTGTGCTCGTTGATGGTTTCGATATAATGGCCGCGTCAATTGCAATTGACATCATCACTTAGTTACTGAGGTTACTAAAACGTGTGATGTTACCAAGCGTTAGATTTTGTAACAGACGTTACCATGCACTTAACCCAACACAAATTTCGTGACACTTCTCCGTTACATATCCCGCGTCACATTTTCGAGTTTATGTATCAAAGTAAAGACATAAAATGTCAAAAAAAAAGAATCATAACCCTGGTGGGACTCGAACCCTCAACCTCTGATTCAGGAGACCGAAGCCTTATCCATTACGTCACAGGGGATGTGGTTGCAACTCGGGTTAAAAAATTTCGTGACGCTTCTCCGTTACACCTCCGGCGTTACATTTTCGAGTTTATGTAGCAAAGTCAAGACATAAAATGTCAATAAAAATACTTAACCCATTTCAATAATAAAACTGTGTTATATATTCATGATTGAGTTACAACGTTATATCGATTTGAGCGAGAGTTATGAGCAAGTAACTAAATGGGTCATGGACAACACTTTACTAACCAAAAAGTGAAAGGTCTGTCTGGCGGGGTTTATTGATGGTTTCATTTCTGTAATAACTTGGTTTCGTGCACGTTAACTCCCTGTGAGCTACTCAGTTAGCCCACGTTCTTGTTATGGCACAGCCGATCTGAAATAGTCCAAGGTTAGCCAGTTGGCTACGCAGCACGTAAACGTAAAAGTACGTAAAAACGTCTTGTGAGGTTTAGTAAATTAATACATAAGTCAATTCATCCGTTCACTCACCCAAGTTATTTATTGCGCTGGTGTCTAACAAACGAATGAGTTAAAGTCAGTCGTGCAGCTTCAACCTCTTTACTCGCAGAGAAGCTCTAAGTGATTTGAAAGCGGATGAGAAAGCATCCCGAACCAAATAGCAGTTAACTCGCAATTTGGTTGTATGGGTTCAACTAGTGTGAGGCATTTCATAGAGTAATATCATGATGGGGCGTTATGGAATACGCCGGGAGAGAAAGCAGTTTTGCTCTGAACATCAAGACTCTAAAAACACCTCTGATCTGCAATGTGTAGTTATTCAAATGTTAACCAACAACATACGCGGGAAATTCCTCAATAATGCGAATATTTGGCGCATTCCGGCTCAGCAAGTTCGAAATTACAGGGTGCAATTAATGGACTCGTGCATTACTACCACCCTCCACCCCTTCTTCTAGCCAGCTGGCCCCTTTCAACAGTCTCGCATCGGCGGTTATTCTGCGTAGTGCTTGTTAATGAGAATGCTAATGGGTGTTTTCTGGAAATCAAATTATCGAATACGGTGGTAATTTAATTAGTCACGGCAAAATTAATAGAATATTACGATATCGTTTGCGTATCCACGCGGGTCATCTAAATATTTGGAGGAGGGAACTAGATCATCGGTATGGGAGTTGTTCTTTAGTTATTTGAGCATGGACTTGCCACGAAACCTGTCAGGAGGTTTGCATGAGTGGCTTCTTTCAAAACTGGACTGCAGACTATCAATGAGCCCACACCTTCCTTCTTTACTGGCATTCGAGTGGATGTTATAATTCGCAACAACTGATTTTGGCCCAGGTTTTGCGTTGTGGAAGAAGCCTAAAGAAGAAAATGAATATGGAGAGGCACAGTGCTAAGTCCCCAAGCTCCCCCCCTACGTAACTAGTCACTATGCCTCTCCCCTGACCATGGGGCGTCCATGTGGCCCATGGAAAGTGGGGAGCACAATTGGGAAAAATGTAGCAGATGCTGACGCCTGTCAGTAACTTCCAACGCTCACTCACGGTTACTTTGCCACTCTAAACGCTATATCTCTGAGCCAAAACACGCGATAAGACGTCGCCTCCTCATGATGAAAAGTAGGGATCATCACGGTACACTGCCGAATGAACAATTACATGTCTGTTATTGGCATAGTCGACACCCCTCGGTGCAAGTGGCGCGGCACAGATGAGGATCATTACAGGAACACTATCATATCCTTCCCCAGTGCCACAGACTTGAGAGGAAGCAATTTTTGGTACAACTTCTCCAAGAATGGGCATCAAAAGGCCCTTGCAGGAATTACCCAGCATTCCTTAGAATATGCTAGAACTTGCAGTTAGCTTTTGACGGTAAAATGTGTAATGCGGTGTACCACTCAACTTTTCCCTGCCCCGCGTGTAAGAACAACTTAGAACTAAGTTCAACGTTCCTGTTTGGACCAGGATAGACGTGAATGAATCTCGGAGACGGGTTTTAGTTGAGCACGGACTTGTAATTGATGAGTTGGTATATCACAAGATTTGAAGACAAGGAAGATGTGACTATCACAGGATGTGGGTTGAGTATATAAGCGCGAACAAGTAGGGCTCTGAAGGCGTGAAACTGGTTGTACCTGGAAGGGACGAAGGGGAGAAGGGGAGAAATCCGAATTAGATGTCGATGAGAGGTGAAACAAGGGCCTGTTGGGAGAACTGGAGATGTATCGCGGAAGGTGTTAAATGACTGTCTGTTGGGAGCACTGGATACGACCAATTTCCGCGATACTTCCTAAAAGAATGAGTTTAGGAGGAGGTGCCCGTTTTGGAGAGGAATCTTTAAAAGGAGGAAAGGGAAGTGATGGGAAAACCAGGTCAGGGAAACCCACCGTTGGAATTAACTGCAGGGATGGAATTCCCGCAGGTACGAAGGGCTTTATGATCTTGAAGCTGGTGAGCCTTTTGTGCAGGGGCGTCAATTCTGAGGTCAAAAACCTGGACTGATTCAGCGCTTTGTGTCGAACATACTCGACGGTTTTATTGCAATTACGTGGTGTTTTGTATTGTTTCATGGGTATTTGTCGATGCTGAGTCAAAGATAAGGGGTCTGAGAGATCTAGGAATAGGTCTAGATGGAAAACTGTGAAATAACAGTAATGTTAAACAGTAACTGGATGCATTTAACTTGTGCTGACTAGGCAAATGCCCCGATGCGCTCAAAACTGAGTTGTCGGTCGTAACTAAGCAGTTGTCTCATTGAGGCGTCGCCCTGTTGGCCTTGCTCACATTCGCTCCCACCCAGCTCCCTTTTTGCAGCAGTAATTGCGTAATAGGCTCCTTGTTCCAATTACAGTACCCAGTTGATATCGTACTTACACCTCTCCTCATTTAGTGCAATATATTACACGGTACAGTAAATATAGAAAGCCAAATTCTACTACTTTAAGAATTGCGAGGGACAATGTAGCGAAAGTCATCATTTCCACTTCTGCCTCCCTTCTCGCTCCAACCACCCTCCAGTTTAATTTGTCACACCAAGCCGATCGCCGACTATCGTCGCCTCAAAATTTTCAATATTTGTCAAAGTCAGGTCTTGTTTCGTATCGTTTGCTAGTATTTTTCGATACTGAATCGAATGGAATGGGTTTTGGAGGATCTCAGACTGCATCGAACTGGAAAACCGGGAAGTAGTCAGAAATATTGATTGAAAATGAAGTTGCGGATTTAGATATATGTTATAACCTTAATATGTTCCTACGTTGGATTGGAAAGGGTAGGTCACAATCATGCTGTAATAAGTTACAACGTATTAATGTTTGGATATTAATTTCCTTAAGAACGGCCAGAAGGATTTTGATTATCATTTCACATTTTACTCTACTAATCTGTACCTGACATCCGTTTAGCATGAATATCGCTGTGAATAAATAACATATATTAGCCCACGGAACAAAATGAGGTTGTTTGAGTTTTTTTTACTTTTTGGAACAACGTTTTGGACGATTTTCTTCTAACTCACAGCGCGTCTTGACATAAATATCATTCTCCAGGAATCCTTACGGTCCACCAAATGGGAGGAGCAACGAAAATATACCAATAACCGTTTTACACTCACGTTTTTCCCCCAATTTTCAATTTTTCTGTGACTATCCGTTGAACGATGGTAGCGATGACTATCTTGTACTACTATCAAATACCACGTAATTTTAAAAAATCTCCTTGGATTATGGTTCGTATGCAGACGTTTGAGCGCGAAGGGTCGTGTTGTCTCTCATCTATCAAATGACACGCGGGCCTTAGAGGCAACGTGGTGTAAGGAAGAAACGAGTGATATCGTAGTTTATATTGTTATTGAGACATAAATGACCCACCTTAACAAAAGGGGGGGGGGCTTCACTAGTTTAAATTGGTAAACAAAATGCAGCCCTGAGTGGGGACGCGCAGTAATTACCTCAAATAGATATCGCACAATGAACAAGAACAAAAATCGCCAAAAAACATAGGTCTATTTCCTTATCAAATGGCTCTCCCTGAACCTGCGAAGAGAATTAAGTCAGTCGAATATCATGAAAATTGCTGTTTCGCTATCGTGCGAGAGCCGGGTAACTCGCTCAGCATCCACCGAACCCGGACCTGCGGAAGTACCCCGGGGCAAATAGAGTACGAGGTAGCGTTTAACAATTTGAAAGATGCTCTGGCAAGCTCTCTGGTCTTAGATCAGTGATTCTTGAAGCGGAGTTTACCCTTGAGTCAAATGGGTCTGATTGAGCAGTGGGTGCTTGTCGCCCATACAAGATGAGGAAAAAGAGGTTCTTGCACATTTCTGCGTGTGCTCATGCCATTTTCTCACGAATGAAAGTTTCATAATGATGGTATACCATTTTAAGTTGCGCATAAAAAATATTGGGTGAAGACATTTGGATCCATTTTTGTGAGGAAACATATTTGGTGTTCTGATCATTATGATAACTATAGTCAGTTTTGGAACGATTTCGCTCATACTTTGTGCGGTCGTTTTCTCTCAATCGCGCTCACTGACGCGTCTTCCCAAACGGTGGTTTTCAGACTTAGTAGCCATTAAAAAAAATTAATTATTAAAATTAGAGAACAATTAAAAAGTGAAATGAATGGGTGTGCAATCATTTGAACATTGTCATGAAATCAGATGTTATGTCTCGAAGACATACGGTTTCCGGCGCCGGCCATGACCAGACTCCTAAATCATTCGCACCATTCCATAAAGCTACCATCATACGAACTTCACTCCGGCAAGTGCCATCAATGAGTCAATAATTCAAAGGAACCACCCCGAGAGTCTCCGGATCTCTCTTCAGCGCACGCACAAATGGCAAGTCACAAGGGAGCGGTTGCTCGTTATTATTGTCGAAAGCATGGGGGTGGGGGGGGGGCTTGCTTCCTTGAAGCTGGATAATGACGCGGAATTCCAACCTTGGCATTGTGGTCGAATCAAAAGGGTCCGTCCGGGCCTTGGAAGTCCGTCCGAGCGGAAATTCGTCGATATCTCGGCTGCGCAACGCGGCTCCAATATTTGGTCCACCTAATTACAGTCGTAGGACAGAAGCACCGTCGAAGGGAAGTGGCAAGGGGGTTACTACAAACAGGTTGGTTTAAACGAAAGACATAAGTGGAGACAATTGGGAGTGCTCCTCTTAATTTGTTTCAGGCCGCATTGTATTTCCAGATGGGGCCACACTGAACAGATGATCTTAATTTGTGCGATAGCTTAACAACGGTTATAACCTACCGCAGTACTGAAGAGGGTATTACGATTATTTCGAGTCGTCCTGAGTCACAAAAACCAGCACGGGAGAAAAACTATTGACGGTAGTGGTATAGCGATAGCCAGTTGGCAGTTGTATAATGCTGTGTCAAATTGGATAAGGAAAGAAACGATCTTTTACGGCAATGAAATGTAGACCAGTTTTGGCGAATGCGTCACTCTCAGAGTAATAATCAAACTACACACTGATCACACTGTGAAGACCTCTTAAATACTAACGTAAATGGCACGTCCACTCCAGTGCGCGTTTCCTATCACCAAAGAAGTAGATGTCTACTTGGCTACGTTGGAAGGTATAATTGGATCTACCGCCCCCATCCACAAATTTAAGGATATTTACCAATCCATTCCTCTCAAACTTGTGCTATGCAGCATCCGTCTATCTACGTTATCGATTCTAGTTTCTAGTTCCGAACCATAATGGCCACTCTGTCAAGAAATACTCCCTGTTTATATTCCCCCCCCCTTCCACCCAACCCCTTGGGCATCATGCGTTGAGGTTGGAATTGACGTTATGAAAGATCTTCCCCACCGAATAGTGACCAGATTTATTTTTATTTTTTGAGGGGCGTAGGAGGGAGGGTCTGTTGCATTCCCATTCATTCTCCCATACTACCCAGCAGTTTGTGAGGTTGAGGAGCCTTCCATGTCTGTATTATCCATTCTGGTGAGATACTTGCCACAGATCAAGAGAGAAATAGATCAAGCTCCATCCTCTACTTGCTGAGCTCTGCTCTGGCATATCCCGCAATACCCCACTAGTTTTCCTCGGATTTCAACGTGGAGTGTACGAATGTGTGGGGTGTGAGCTGGCTGACTATGTCTTCTACTGTGGACCAGAACCTACCTTTGAGACGAGAGAATGTGACAGCACCATCCACCATTGTCCTGCAGTGCAGCCTGTTTGGGCCTGCAACCTTACCAAGAGCTGGAACAGCTGCCTGGTACCACCTCCCTAGGGACACAGCCCTTCTTCCTTTCTGGTGGCCGTACTCTGGTAGTCTGCGTGATGGGTACAGGTCTTTCTGCTCAGCTGCCAGAAGGTGGGATGAGATAACATTCGTCACTAAGAATTCTGCCCCCTGAGATATTCTGCAGTACAGCAAGAAGTGCGAACACAGGGGCACCTTCACTGCATCGAATCCTGTCCCTACCACCGCTCCACAAAAGATGATGGAGTGTAGAACGCTCATTAGCACCCGTTTGGAGCTTGCCAGCGAAGCCATCGTGTTGGCCATGCAACGGGAAAGAATCGTTATTATTGTGGTGGCTCTATCTGCTGCTGGGGTACGTGGAGACCATACGACAACTAGGTATCCACCATTGCGCGCAAATATCGTACTGTTTCTCTCGTTTGTAGCTCAATGGTCTCCACATAAACCTGGAGGAGAGTCCATTATTGGGGTCGACAACTGGACGAGCTCTGCAGAGCGTCGAACAGCCCATTCACTCCCTCACATTTTGCATTACCTGCTCCAGCTTCATGTAAAGCAGGCCCGGTCATCTGGCAGCTTCCAGTCGGCCATGCAGCCAATAATTACTGCTGCCACGTCCTCCGCTTGCCTCACCGAGATCACATTGTCATGCATCTCGAGACTAAACAGGCCATCGTGAGTCACATTGCACAGAGTCGCCCCAACGATATTCCCCTGGACAGCCCCTGGAGTGAGATTCCTCCTGCGCGTATCGTGAATAAGTGTGCAATCCTGCAGATAGGTTCTTACTTACCCGGAGTATGTATCCAAGTTCCCTAAAGGTGCCCTCCAGCTCGCCTTTTCACTGTATGGAGTTAACGAATTTTTTACAACCAGGGTAACTAACATCTCTACATTTCTGGAGGAGTGGTTATCCATTGTGTTGTCTTAAGGGCCTTCACACTTCAAGAATTGCTCCAACGGTTGAGTACCCTGTTCTAAAACCATGCCGACGTGCTAATGGGTCACCCACACACTTGATGGCAGTGACTAGATGGTGTAACGGGACGAACCAAGCCCTTCAATTCAGTGGATGCTCGTCTGGGGCATTTATGATGACTGGGCACCTCAAATGCCTCGATTCGCTCGAGACTTTGGTGCCATCAGTTGTAACCAAGCTGGTTCCCTCGTCGTTGTGTCGTCCAGGCTCGCGTTTGCTCCCGCCCAGTTCCCGTTTTGTGGTGGTGAAACTCCCCAATGTAATTAGGAATAAAACTCAGTTCCAATTGCATTCGGCTTGATATCGTACTACTTCCCGACCCACCCTTTGCGATACCGCTTCAATATTAATCCCCCTGTAACAATAGCATGCCTAACATTCAATTCTTGGTAGTCGTACTTCGCTTAAGTTCAGCGCCCAATTGGTCTGTTGTGCGTTATAGTACCCTTTATGGTGTATTCTCTCGCCAACACATTCTCCCATTTACTTCCCTTCCACTGGCCTGCAAAAGTTTCATGCATCCTGCTTTAACTAGTTCTCGTTCCCCGCATACCCTTTGTGGCCTGGTGTATGTTTTAAAGTATCTGTATTCCTTCGTTGATTGAATTTCTAGGCTTTGTATTTTGTCTCCTCAATGAAGGAGCGTTTGACAATCGTGTTATCTAATGTTTTTATTATCGATGTCAAACGATGAGTTATTTTCTTATAAATCTCACTCGTACTATCGTTCCCAAATCAGAGTGGGAATAGTTGTCATTAGATAAATATGAGCAACCGTACAAATTACGAAAGTCGAGCTGACGTATTTTTTGACTAACGCATTATTTCAAGGATAATTCCAGAATACGAAAGCGAATCGCCCGGGATGTACACATAAAGATCGGTACATAATTAGCAGTTGACTACTATATTTCGAAATTTCAGGCACCTTGAGCTTTCAAAATAATGGAATGTACGTGGGGCTGAGGAAATTCGCACGACGCGTCAAACCGATTGAGTGATTTACGTCTCACGCATTCACGCCCTCGAGAGTCTTTCAAAAATAAGCCCATCAAGAAGGAGGTGACGCAAATTACGTGACGGGGCGCTCCTTCATTCAATAGCTCCCTTAATCCTAAATTTGTTTTCCCGCCTCTCGGATCTGAACCGCCCTCGTGAAAATCGCTCCTCATTCTCATCATTTTCTAAAGCAAAAAAAAAAACACCAGCTCGTCGAACGGATGGTGTCGAAAATTTGAGGTGATTTCTGATAATGCGAAACGACGAGGGAAGTCGGTCGAAGTTGAGAGATGGAGCGCATGGCTGAAGATGGAGCGGCTGGATGGCGCCAAATCTCCGCCAGTCACGTCAGAATGAGCTTTCGAGCCGGTTGTGCTTTGATTCTCGCTCTGTCTACCGTCTTCGCTGTCGATTTCCCCAAAGGTAAATAAACACGCGGATACCGCCAAATGACACAATATTATGTATTTTGTTATTATTTATTACTCCTGAACGGCGACGTTTTCGCAATCCCCTCGGGGTTACTTTCTATCGTCGACTGAAAAGGAAATTTTTAACGTAATTTGAACCGGCACCACTAATTTCGGTTGCGATCTCCTCATCAAAAAAACCTGACGTAAAGGGTTGTAAAAATATATGGTGAGACGCATCACACACCTTTCCTCACTGGTAATCTAATTCATCTTTCACTCAGTTCATTTGAACTTCATGTTTTACGGAAGTAGCGTTGCTGGGAATTGCGGAAAATATTGAGGTGATTTTACTAACGCCACTGTCATGGTCGAACAGTCACGTGTAGAATTATGAGACTGCTAAAGTAATTTACCTTGTAATAAGGACTGTGTTTACTCTACAGGAACTATGAGAAACGGTAATAAAAATGGTTTGAATTATGACATGTGTGGTTGCTCCTAATCATTTATGAACTTTGATGAAATCCATTGGAATACCTCCACGATTCGTTTGAAAATGTCAGGATCATATGAACGCAATGAATAAGATAAAATTGCGCTAAAATCGATTGTTTCCGAAATACTCGATAATTCTTTTTGCTGCTCTTTTCAACTTACGACAGACTAAAATACAATAACATCTTCATTCGTAGCTGACACAAATTGAATTGAATCGAAATCGTTATAGCGATTTTAGAGAAGGTCAAGTTTGGTTTTTTGATCTCTGTAAGTATAGTTAGTTTTGGACCGATTTTCTTCACGTCCTCAGTTTGTCGTCACATGATGATCTGGACTTTGAGCACATTTATTTCAGTTATTGTCCCTCAATCGCGTTCTCAGACACTCATACATCATGTAGGTACTGGTACTTTCTGTGCTCAGAAGCTTAAAGATCTGAAGAAAACTCCAAAAAGTAAAAATTTTTGTTGACAGTCGATTACATAACTTTCCTTGCTGCTACTTAGAGCACACAACGTTCCTCAATGGATGAAATTCACATCCATGAAGAAACGTTGGTGCCGTAATTCCCGCGGCCTGCCACCCATTCAGGTTCTAGGGTGCTCAAGCTACAGCCAAATAGAATGGCGCACGGGAATCTTCTGCCCACGGCCACCGACAAAACGTCACTGGCTGTGAAGCCTTTGTGCTGGATTCAGGGGGGTTATGGTTTCTCTTGAAAATCCCCATGACTCACAGCGTTTGATGGGGGAGAGATAAACGCTACAGGTATAGGTACTCTCGCCAACCGCCTCATGTCTTGGACGATACTCTTACACATGTGTCTGTGTGATTTTTCCTGAATACGATGTTCTACTTTTGAACTGTCTGGTTAATTTGGTGAGAAATAGTGGTAAGCAAAAAGTAGGTGCTTTGAATTCGAGAATTTTGATGTTTGTTATATCATGACCAGTATTAAATGACATTGTTTGTCGTACGTTTGGCCTTCGATGGAATTAACTCTGCAATCGTGGCCATCTTTAGTGTGATTGCGAGGCATTGGAATAAGATTAATTGAGGCAGCTTTTTTGAAGAGGAAAGAAGCAATGGTTTTGTTGAAACGCTTTGGTTTTAGCAAAATACGTTGATTAGCTATTTCATGTGCTAAACGAAAAAAAAAAACCAAATCTGAAGGCATTGCAACTGATTCTGAGTCAGTTTCACTCACATCGAGTTGGTGCAGAGAACTGAAACTGAAGGAAAAAATGATAAATTGGATTGGAACTGATACATTTGGTTGGAAGATGCTCTAGAGGTGACACAAGACTCGTGGCTCTAGAAAGAGGCTGGTAAGTGAGCGATCCTGAGCAGAAATGAGCCAGCTCAACCTTCAATATTTTCATCCCTTCTTCTCGTTCATGACAGATTATCTCATCATGACAGAATAAGAGTAGGCGGGGGCAAAGAATACTGCATCCCTGTCTTTACTTCTTTGAGAAATTAGCCCAGGGGCTATGTCATTCACGCAGAAAGCGTTAGTTAACGCAAATGCAGTGAACTTTTTCAAAGACCTGTGAAACACGGAGTGTCCGCCAAGCCTCTATTATTTTAGTTCTTGTCAAAGACGATCGTCCTCTTTGATTCGGCAGACTCACGTGAGAAGAAGGAATACTTTGACAGGAATGAAACGAGTGAGACCATTTGAGTAGTAGAGGAATGAGGGTTGAAAGCCTGAAACTAGAACATTTCAATGCTGCTTGGGGTGATAAATTTTGACGTAACTGGGTAATAGACGGAGCTTGAAAGCATTCAGGAATAATTGACTTGTTCGCCAAAACTGCCCAACATGCATGACATTCTGCGCTCTATTTCGAATTCTGAGAGTAACACGCAACTTCCTGAAGCTATACACATTTCTCGATACACGTCATCATATTACGAAAGCTTCTGTAGAAGTCTGGGGCTAGTAATAATATTATCACATGAACAGAGTGTGCTCTGCACCTTTTCATTATGTATTCTACAGCGTTTAAGACGTTCCACGAGTCATCCGCCTATCCAACCAATTCATTGTGAGAAATGAGACTCAGTCGGGGTGTTTACACCACAAGTTTACGCAAGTCTACAATGATTCATTCTTAGCCAAGTGGATAAAGTGTCAGACTATAATAAGATAAGTGTTGCGTTCGATCCTAGGGAAGGAAATATTTTTTAAAACTGGCGTCATCAGTGGTTTGGGCTTTCGAGTTATATAGGGGATAAATGCATCCCCCTGAAGTCCATCATGGTGAGTCACCAGGAGGCCCTCGGAAGAAAGATGGAAGGGGGAGAAAAAAAGTTAGTAGAGCGTAAAGGGAGTTTGTACTGTAGCACCATTTGTTGGTATGGTTGGTGGCAAAGAGTGGGGAAGACATACTTCGATGTGGTGTGGAAATGTGTCAGGAAGAGAAAGCAGAAGGAGGGGGTAAAAATGGCTGCGGTATCGTAAAATTGGTGAAAATGTGATTGAAAGGACTGCAGGTGGAGGGTGCAAAAAAAAAACTGACGTTATTGGCTGGTGTAGCAAAAAAACTGCTACTGATACTAATCGAATTTGCCGTACTTAGCCACTAGGCGTGGTTTTCTTTCCCTTCTCCAAATAGGGCTTTCAACCTCCATTTCTCACCACTCACCTGATCTTCAATGAATAGTGAAAAGAAACTCTGGTCAACAATGTTACTACTGTAGTCGCATCCCAGAGCCATTTGATACGTTTATTAGTTCCTCGTACTAGAAAGCGTGAACCAAGACAAACTGAATCAACTGCAACGACATTTGGCCTTTGATATTTATTATATTATATTATTACTAATGTATTTTTGGGAGGGGGATTAGTTACTTTTAACAACCTCGAAATAAGTAAGTTTTAAAACAACTACGCACGCGCCGGAAAGAAACTTACTGCATTAAACCAGAAAAAGCGTTTATGATTTATGTCATGATTCGACCATTGGAATTGGGAACACGGTTGGTTCTCATTCCTCGACGAGCGAAAACGTTCTTAAACTAAAATTTCCGAACAAATATCAGCAAAAAGTTATGCATCAAAAACAAGAAATCTGATAAATTTTGCGTGAACGTCCCACGAGCGTTCCCTACCAGAAATTCGCTTATAATTCTACGCACTGAATTATTTGGCCGGCTACAGCGTCTTCTCTTGATAAATGGGAATGCGGATCCCACCCATCATGACTCGCCCTCCGGTTCTCATTTTTTGCAGTAGCGGACTTTGGAGTATGCGAATATTGAGTCGCTGGCAAAGATTAAATTATTATTTGGCGGAGTTGAACCGTTTAACTTATTCAAGTTCCAAACAATACTGTAGACGTTGGCACTCAACGTTGTACAGGATGGAACTGGTGGTTTTTGACGTTTAGGGATTTATTGGGCTGCTGATACTTATGACTATTCATGGGCAACCAATTTTTTTTGGACTGAGTTGTGTTTGCAGTTCTGTCAAGAAAACGAATTGATAAATAACGGCTTTATTTTGAATTCCGGAATGTATGGAGGTGCTAGTGGTTTATTTGCGTGCAATACTTATTGGGCAACCAGCATGATTCTTGAGAGTGCTATTGTCACGTGTGAGAAATTTACGAGGAAAAAACTTCAACAAATTTGAAAAGATTCTTTGAATTTTCCGGTAATTTATTGTACTGCTCATGACTGAAATTTTTTTAGTGGAACTGTTCCATTTGAAAATTTGATTATATTCTTCCGAGCGGATTCTGAGAAAAATGTATCACTATAAATATAGTTAGTTCTGAACCTTTTTCAGGCATGAATCGAGGTGTCCCCTCGTGATTCATGGTGAACATGTTAATTTGAGTTGATTTGATTGAGCCTCCTCTCAATTGTTTCACATACCATGTTGTGAAACGGTATTTTTCGTACTTAGATACTCTTGAAACGTAAAGGTTGGGAGAAACCAAATAAAAATATAATTTTCAGAGATGACTTTCTTTCTAAGGGCTAAGGAAAGTATATATTTATGGAAATGTTCAATCTGCAGAAAAATTAGCATTCTCGTCGCTAGCCCACCAACAGGCACATCTTCCGTATTCCGCTCTCCCCACGAGACCCCTCCGAAACGGAATCTCGAAACAAGTCGAGCGGAGCTGATTCCAGGGGTAAAGTTTGCTCGGTCCTCTCTCGAAACTGAAGGCGTCTCAGCAGACCCTGGGTCTGGCTCTGGGGTCTGGCCCTGGTTCACGTTTCCTCTCAAGTGTCGACAAACAGGCAAACAACGAGCACTCACCGCCCGTAAATCTCAAAACCCAGCCGGCCGTGTCCTGTTCCGCCGTCCGCCTCATACGTCTCCCTTGTCACGATAACTGCGTTTCATCCAGAGTTCCAATTTCGTTTGCCCTCCCCTTTTCGGGTTGTTTCTCCCTCACTGACGCACTTAATCCTTCGAATGATATCCCTCGAATCAACTTGCTTTTATTTCGAAATGAACGCTCCGCCGGACGAGGTTTCCGAAAATACGAGGTCATTGTTTTTTCTCTTCTGCGGATGATCACAAAAGCGCCCTCCGTTGGCTCTCATCAGGTAACATAATTCCTTTATTTTTCGGTCTGATGAACCATCCACAAAGATCGTTATCACCGGCCAAAGAACCTTTTTTTTTGAACAGTTGTGTTGACTATGCTGGTCTATGTGACATGGACATCCCGAACATGACCAGGGGTCTGTTTTCACCGATACATCCTTTAAAGGAATGTAACGATGTGAACGGGAACTCGATTAACAACCAGGGCAACCGGTTAAGGATCACTGCCAAATAGATAAGTAAACATAAGTAAATCGTGTGGTTGCGGCGTATTACTCAAATTTCTCCATGATCGGTGATTACAATCTAAATCTTGTGGGGGAGAGAGAGGAAAATTATTGTATTGTTACACTTGAGACGGGATAGAGATATGAGTATATGCGTATGAGAGCATTGATGTGATGCTAAAGTTAACGTACCTGTTTGGTGAGTTCGTCTTCCCCGGTTGGTCTGGTTGGTGAGATGCTGTGGGTGAGCGCTGGCCGTTAAGTCACAACTAAAGTCAGTTAGTTGCTCGTTGTCTTTACATGGAAAGAGGAAGGTTAACGGAATAGTCGAAGGAAAGGGGCGAGGGAGGTTGGAGGTCACGCACCTCCTGGGAAATCGGTTGGAAGTGGAGGAAAAGAATGTGAGGGCAGTTACGCATGTCTTAAATAGTCTGTTGGTTGTCGGTTCTAAGTCTTTTTTGTGTAGGGTGGTCTGTAAATCCGTCAGTTGGTTGTTTTCGTTCGTGTAGTGTCTTTATAGATGTAAATATGGTGTCGCATTTTGTGTACAGATTTCCATTGAGGTGTTTTTACTTTCCTTGGCTCTACGAAGTAGAAAGGAAAGTTATGTAATCGGCTGAAAAAAATGTTTGAGTTCTCATCAGATCTTTACGTTTCAGACCCTCCTGAGTCCGAAAAACACTATTTTGTAAAATGGTCTGTGTGTGTGTATGCGTGTCTGTGAACGATTTTTAGAGAGAACCAATTCAGTACGGTACCAAATCCACTCAAACTTGATATCTATCCTGCAAGTTACCATAGGACGCCAAAATAAGGGTATCAGCAAAATCCTTCTGAAATAAACTATAGTTATCATAGTGATCAAAACACCAACTATTTTTTTTTTCAAAAACAGCTGGAACGATTTTGATACATTTTTTTATATTGATAGCTCCTAATAAGGCAACTATACCATATAATTCTCAGATGTGCGAAAATGACGAAAGCAGCACAATAAATTACCAAAACTTTCGATGAAATCAGAAAGCATGAATAAGGGTATCAGAAAAATCCTTCGAAAATAAACTATAGTTATCATAGTGATCAAAACACCAAATATTTTTTTTCCAAAAAACGGCTCGAATGATTTTGATTAAATTTTTTATATTGGTAGCTCCCAATATGGCAACTATACCATGATATTCCCATTCGTGGGAAAATGACTAGAGCAGCACAATAAATTATCAAAATTTTCGACGAAAAGCGTTTTTAGCGCGGTATTTCCCTTATAAACTCCGCTAGAATGTTAAATTAATGTTAAAAAAAATTGATATTGTAGTCCAATGAATCACCTATAGGGTGAGTGTTCAAAAACGCTCATAAGATACACTCCAGAAATTCCTGAATTCCAACTACCGCCGTTTCGCATACTACCAGCTCTAAAAGTTTTTACCCAATAACTCTGCCCAATTGATTACTATCCTTCTTCAAAAAACTCGTGTTTACAGCCTCATTAAATATGTGTGTACTAATTGCTCAATAATGCTCCTGGAATGAGTACTAGCAGCACAATAAATTCCGGAACTGTAAGCGCTACCGCTTTCTGCTGCCGTGAAGCATTGTTTGACCAAGTTCAAATTAACTGAGCGGTAAATGAATTGAGTAAGGTCAAAAAAACCCATGCAATCGAGGGAATTGACGTAGAGCAAAGGAAAGTTGTGTGTTGTTACGCACCAGATATTTTGGAGCCGTGTCTCAATAATTTGTTTACTGTTTGTTTGGTGTCACCATTATTTTGTGCGATAGTATTGATAATAGCAAATTCTTTTTTCTAACTCCGTTCGGATAGAGGGATAGTTTTTAGTCACCGTATCATGTGTCTTAAATGTTTCCAACCTTACCAAACTGACATTTGGACAGAACTACTTCCAACTTAATAATATCATACATATGCCAAAAGATGTAATGGGTATGGGAAACCCTACCTCGTCCATATTGTCTGAAATATTCGTTAATACGTTCAAAACTACCTATTGTTTTCATAGTGATCGAAGCGCTAACTACTTTTTCACTCAAAAACGGCTCCAACGATTTTGATTAAATTTTCTGTAAGGACAGAACCAAATCACGCCACGTTACCAGAAGATTCTCATTTATGGAAAGATTACAACTGTAGCACAATAAACCACCGAACGTCTCGACGAAATTTCCCTTAAAAACTTTGCTCAAATGTTATCATGATCCTGATGAGAAATTGGCAGAGTAGTTTAATCATGTTCTTATACAACGAGCTTTTGATAACTCTCATGTTCCTACAGTTGCTACTCCATTAATCTCAGGATTCCTACCCCCAACGTTTCTCACAGTTTTTATCCGATTATTCCAAAACGGTGTACGTGATCGGTTTAAAAAAAATCGTGTAGACAGTCTTTTGAATCATTTTTGAAGCGATCGCTCAATAATGGTTGTGGCATAAGTAGGAGCAGCACAATAAATTCTCGAACTATACGTACCTCCTGCTGTCGTGTAGAACGACGTTACAAACAGAATGAAGAACAGATTTGATTAGTTGCTAAAGTCAAGAGAATTTCTGAATGCGTGTTAGGCCAAGAAAAGGCTCACAGATATTTTTACAGAGTCTGTTAACGTTGTATATGGATACTGGAGGTGTTTGGCGTTTTGCAATTTATTGGGCTGCTCACGGCACTACTTGGTGAATATTTTTTAGGCAATGTATAGTACTACCTACTTGAGTAGGTTAACGTATACCATTCAAGAATAATTGTGAAAATGCCATGATTTTATAATTTTTTAGGGTGTTCCTGAGTGAATGATAACTTTAATTTAACTATTGTAGGTAAATTATTCGACGATATGTACCGCCTGACTCCCTTTAAAGGCACCGGGTGATTGTGGTTTAGTGGATAAGACATTCGTTCATAATTCTCGACGTAAGTCGGGGATTGTGGATCGGAGCTCCGGCGCGATTGCCGTAACTTTTGCCTGAGTCAGCGGATCCCCAAACGTCTCCAAACCCCCTCGTAACAGATACACAATTTTGGTGCTAGCGGTAATGTCAATTCACGGGTAATAATTGGGGAAAACCGCGCTTAAATCGATTTTAGTTGAAATGTTTGACAATCTCTGCGATCAAAGAGGTCTTAGGAGTTGTGGCAGGTGGAGGGATTGCTTCGTTTTACGTTCCTCACATGAACGTGTCCCTTCGTCGAAGATATAAATCAGGGAAGGAGGTGCGCGGAGTCTTCCAGAGCGTACAAAAAGCGTAAAGGGAATAAAAGGGGTTTTTTTTTTTAGAAGTCGTTTCGCGGAGTAATGCGATACGCCACCGCCAGCTCAGATGAAACCAACGTCGTGAACGTGAATCTGGCTTCCAGAAGGTGATAAAAATCCGACTTGAATGCGCGATAAAGGAAAGACAGAATAAAACGTCAAGAATTTTCATTTTCAATCTCGTAACACAAACCTCCCCCCCCCTTTCTTTTTTTTCTTGAAATGATTTTTCCCTTCAGACAGAGTCACGTTCTTGGGTCACCAATCAGTCCTCGCTCTCATCTCCCACACCATTCCGGCAGGTCGTCCTAGAGCGAAAATAATTCGGTTAAAAGATTCGCTTTTAAAAATTTCGTCTTGGCGCCCCTTCTGATGGATTAAGGGCCGCACTTTAATTTGCCTTAATGGGTTTTCTCTGTCGGAGCTCGACCTGTAGGACAGTAATGGAGACACATTTGCAGGCAGCTTTCATCACCTGACACTGAGGGAGAGCGGAAGAGACTTTCAGTTTACGTTTGATCCTCAACTTTACGAGCGGTGACGATAACTGCTTTCCTCAACCGAATATTCAACTCCGTCAAGTTTTTCATTAGCAGCCTGAAATCAGAACTGAAATATCGTGATTTGAAATGAAATTCGTTTTCTAGTGCAGTGTGGAAACTAGTTCAATAATACGAATGAATACCGCAGAGGATAAACGGGCTGCCGCGAATTCTCCCGCTAGATGAGTTAAAAACGGTTTCTGAAAAAAATTTTGGGAGTTTCCGAAATGAACGTGAAAAATTTGACCAGGCCTTTGAGTGTAACTGAAACATTCCTAATGTCAATTATTGAATCGCAATCAACTACGAGACGAAAACATCGGTGTGTTGCAGTCAGCAACTACTCTTTTAGGAGATGGTACATTCGAAAGGTGAACCTCGAAGTGTGTATGTCAGTTGAACGTCATGTAGGTTGTGGTTTGGCCATCATGCAAGAGCCATGCCACTCCCGATGGAGGGCTGTTGCTCTTGCGTTACCACACTGAACCACCATCTGGGTTGGAGTTCTTGCTCTGGTTTCCCACTTGATCTAACCATTTACTTTACGCTTCAATTGGACAGATCAACTGTTACCACGTTTCTTTGCCATGGCCTTCTTCGCAAACTGGGCAAAATGATTATAAGCTTGCCTTCAGCAGTCAATGCTGGAAGATTTGTCTGCTCGTCAATAACCGTCGCTCACTGTTGTAGAAACTACAGCGCAGCAGCTCGTGGTTTCTTGTTTCCTTCGCTCTGGAGGCGCTAGACGTGCAGGATGGAGAGTCTTTGAGAGAAAAGAAGTGAAGTGGCGCATTCAAGTGGTCGTAAGGAACTGGCTCAACTTTTTCTTATGACGTTCACAGATGTTGAGGAACCCATCTCATGTAACCTCCCTTTGACGAGAATTTCCATTTCGCTTGTCATTTCTGTAACGCCCATTCATCAATTGTGGCAAGTGAAGAGATCCACAGAGTTCAGTCCAGTGTCGGGGAAGCTCCCGTTCCTCTCTCAACTTGTCAACCGTTCATTTAACGGCCAAGTCAACTAGTAACTGTCCGGTGATCACTTGAGTGCTTCTCACTATTGATTGACCGTGCTTTAGCTAGGCCCCTGGCTACGGGGCAGTAGCCAATCACACCTAAATAGATGGTCTTGTACATGAAGATCGTCCCATGGTAACAAACTCCCCATGTACTAATTGATCACAGTTTGATAAACCTAGCAATAGTGGTGCCATTGAGGGACTGGAAGCGTTGACTGAAACCCCACTTCTCACTTACATCCCTCCTATGTACGTGACTAGCGTCTCAAGAAGGATCCAGTGGCCGCCCAAGTGCACCCTCGGCTGGTTATTTAATTTTCCCTTTAAGCGGATTAACTGGGTTTTTTCCTCAGCAGTTGCTGCTTCGATTTGCCAGATCGACTGCGCATATTCCGAACAACACACTCCTCAAATATCGAACGGCTATATATGCCAGAGTGTTAAGGTTCGTAATGCCGATGAAAAGAAAAAACACTGTACCAATTGCTCAATTTGTACGTCGAAGGAATCCTGGACAGGATGGCCTACATAATTGATGTAGCCAATAGCTGGTATGTTTCATGAGTACGTTGGTAACCGAACGAGCGTAAACTGAACAACGGTGCCAAGAAAAATATTGAAGACACGAATATTTTTAACCTACCTACTTCGTACGAAAAATGTAGTTTTTCCCGAGGCCACAAAAAAACAGAAAGGAATATATGTTTCTCGCATCTCACTCATTCATTGTTTTTATTTGAGGTGTCCATTTCAATCCAAAAGGAAATCCAAAAAAATGTTTTGTTAACGTAACGTTTCCATAAATACGGGGCCCATATCGATCGTACAGCAAAATTCGCTAAATTCGCGAACAATTGGAGAAGTCAGTGTTGAAACGAATGAAATGGCGTACAATTATTCCATTCAATTAGAACACCCAACGTTCGACGTGAGTTTGAGGGGCCCCACGGGCTCCTTTGCTTTCTAATCGTGGCCGGGCAGTTGATACCGTTGTATGAAGTCCCTCTCAAAGCAAAATAATTCCTCACAGCGTATGAAATTCGGTCATCGAACTAAAACACTTCTCCGCCCAGTAATTGACTCTCAGTCGGCGAAATTCCGAAGCAAACCTGAGCCCATCAAAACGCCTTAAGCTGCTTTGCCGCGAGAGCGCAACATTAAGCCAATACTATTTTGAAACATCTCTGAAGGAACTTTCGTTATCTTCCTCGTCAACCATTAGCTACTGTAAAGTTTGTATCGGGGAAACCAACAATAGATCAGAATAAGGAGCTCGGAAACAGTTAAGTCGAGGCTTTCGATGCCTGAAGTAAACTTTGGGTTTGAGAAAGAGCTGAGCCGCTTACTAGTAGATTAACCAAGGGTTACTGTTGATCAAAAGAATTTTCCATATCGCCCTTGAAAAACCTTATTCAAGGGAGGTGGTGCAGGGAAGTTCGAAAGTGAATTAAGTGCCCATCGAAAGCCGAACTGGACTAAATGAAGAAAAAAGAAAAAAAAGAAAGAAATTGGCTTTAAACAAAGTGGAAACACTTTTCACGAAAATAACTGGAGCAACGTATCATTAACCCCTCATCATATTCTTCGCGGTAGGAAGGAAAGTTACGTAATCGGCTGAGAAACAAAAGTTATTCTGAACTTTTCTCGGATCTTCACGTTTAATGGACTACCGAGTCCCAGGAACGCTGTTTGCTAGAGAGAGTGCAAGAGAAGGAGATAGAGAGTGGAAGTAGGATACAGGGCTGTATTGTTACACTGAGAGAGTATAGAGATATGGGTAAATTTAAGAGCTAAGAAGGAACGAGCGTGACTTAGTGAGATCCATTCTGGATGAGAGATACACATAGGTCGTATTATCAAATTTTGGACCTCAAAACTCTTGAAACGTAAAGTCCCAGTTGAATATATAGCTCCCTTTCCTACTTTGTAGAAATAAGTGAAGTAAAAAAGTGTATTATTAGAGACAGAGATAGAGAGAGAGAGAGAGAGAGAGAGAGAGAGAGAGAGAGAGGGAGGGAGGGAGGGAGAGAGAGAGAGAGAGAGAGAGAGAGAGAGAGAGAGAGAGAGAGAGAGCGAGAGAGAGAGAGAGAGAGAGAGAGAGAGAGAGAGAGAGAGAGAGAGAGAGAGAGAGAGGGACAGGGGGGAGAGAGAGAGTGAGAGGATTGCATTGTTACACTTGAGGCAGGATAGAGATATTAGTACAACATTGAGAGAGTAGATAGTAGAGTACAAGTTCACACGACACAGCATACGGTTTCTGAATAGGTGAACTGAGCTGAATAAGAGAGCTGAGAACGAGTGAGTGTGAAATGAGCCTAAGCGTAGTGTCGACTGCCACCAAACCTGGCAAGTAAGAGCTGAGAAGTGTGTTGAGAGAAGGAACTGAGGAAAAATCGAATCGTCGGGTCGTAAAATTCGAATGGCAGGACGTCAAATGTCAAAGAGTTGATGGACAGGGGGCTCTCTGATTCCGATCTTGGTGGCTGAGAAGGATAAACATCCTTTTGAGAAAACGGTTTGAGTGTCTGTGACGTAATTGAAACAAGAAAGTTGATCCAAATCGGCTATAATGGTATATATAGTGTGCAGATTACTATAAAATGACAAAATAAGGGTATGACACCGAGTTTACTTCTGTTTTTTGGCCATACATTCCGCTCAAATTTTTAGAAAAATAAGTACTCGGTCCAATAAACAATCCATGAGGTAAAGTTTCAATAACGTGTATAAGATATTTACCAGAAACGCCAACGCCCACTACCAGAAATTACCGTCCACCACCCACCACCATCATCACCACGACTGCCATCGTGAAACTGGTGTTAATAGTCTTATGAATCACTTGAGCATGATTGCTGAAAGGTCATCATTGCATAAGTAGGAGCGCCTCACCAACTGACTCCTATTAAAGGCACCCTCCGGATCGTAGTCTAGTGGTGAAGAACGATGGTTCATAATCCCAACGAAAGTTGTGCATTGGATTGGAACTCGTGATCGCTGAAATTTCTGCCTGAGTCAGCTGCTCCCCGAACATCTTCAAACCCCCCTCGTAACACCTGTATAAATTCCAAAATTTTAAGACCAATGGCTTTTGGTTTATGATTCATTCTGAATAATAACCCTATGTTTTCGGTCACGAAAAATTTTTTACAACCCCCCCTCAAAATTTGATACTTTACGTTTCAAGACTTGGAGATTCCAAATTTGCAATGTCCGTCCGCCGTCCGCCGTCCCCCGGTCTAAAAAATTCGTTCTTTCGCACAAAAATCCGATTTGGTATCTAGTTGTGCCCGCCATCTCGGCAATCCGATCGGGCGAAGCCCGTGGTTGTAATGGGCAAAAAACGGTTAAAAAAAATCAACGAAACGCAGTACAACGCGGGAACACAACGGAAGTCGTTTGAACTCCCACCCCTCCCGCCCATCTCAACGAAATCGCTCGCTTGCTCAACTGGCAACACCGCCCCCTCGCCTTTCAATGCACGCCTGCCCGCTCTACGATTTTCTCTTTCTCGTCTTCACCTCCACGAATGACTGTTTCGCTCCTCCTCAACTGTTTCCGTTAGCAAAATATCTGCTATCTTCGATTGAACTTTTCATTATTCCTTTATTTTTGGTTTATTTATTTAATAGTTCGTTCGTTTCATTTTTTTGGTTTTAATACGATTCAATTTTTTAGATTCTTTCGTTTCATTCTCATTTTGGTTTTTTTCGTAGATTTTTGGTTACATTTTGATATTAATGTTTAGCGTGCGTGTTTTCATATTAAAATTCAGTTTTTTCTAGATACTTTCGTTTTTTTGTTTATTTCAATATTACGATTCAGTTCTTTCCGACCTTTTTTTGGGTTTCATTTTGATATTTTTCGATGCTGAATCGAACGGGATGGGTCTCGGAGCATTAATGCTAGGTCAAGCTGTTTATCCGAATAATAAACCGTTGTGTAATAATTTGCAGGGTTTTATGTAAAACATGAAGTTGTGTTCTGAGTGTAAACTAAATTGAATTAGTAGCTGAATATTGCTATTGATTGAATATTGCTGAATGTATGTTATGCATGCACCATATTTTCCGTTTTCTATTAGCGCTATCCTCACGCAATCATTATGGTTTTGATTGCCAGAAAATTTAGCTCTACTGTATTTTCAAAAATATATGATATAACCAAACGTTATCGTACGAATTCCAGATTGTTAAGCAGAATATTTTTCGTATATGGTCCCGCTGCTGAAATCGGTCTCACAACTGCAACATCTGGGTCGTTTCGACGCCGAGCCACACCGCAGGAGGCGGTTTGAAATCGAATTATTGTCCCGGGCCTCTTATCGCGACGGTTCTTTCGCAGTTACGGCCATTAATTGCTGCGAAGAAATAATGCGCAGATTATCAATACCGCCTCACAACCGAGAAGCGTACAGTATATCGGCGAACCTGGAAAATAATTTGGACAGCTCTAATCGCAATCCCGCAAAATGGGGATTATTATCGGAGCGCGGCTCGAGTTAATTCCACAAAGCTCGCATCATCATTTCATTTACAGGACTTGTACTTATTCACCGTCGAATGTAGTCATATTTCGTTGTCAGTGACCTTTCAGTCCACGTAATGAGCTTTGAACTCGGGGCAAGTTTATTCCAATCTCCTAGTGGATGGATATAATTGGTCATATTGAATGAATGAAGCGTTTATTCTCAAGTTGGTATTTGAAAATAAATTGGGTGAGTCTTCTCAGGATAAGATTGCCCAACCGTCGGCTCGGGCTGTACTGATGGACAAGAGTCGCCGAGCCGAATATTTAATTAATTGGAATGGTTCTTACTTGGGCGTAGATAGTAAAGAGTAAAGTATTGTGTTGTCAACTGCTCTATTGGCAAGGAATCACGTAACGTGAATTTTCCTGCCGAAATCTGTCTGGAACCACATACGACAATCACTGGTAAGGTTTTCTTGATCACACTTTCCCGCTGAATCACGGATCCTAGATTTCGGCCGTTATCGAGTTATGCAGTTAATTTATCACGCAAAGAGCACTCCGAGTTATTAACGATATGCGTAGTTACGGCTGGACTCTCGTTTCAAACCCGTGGGGTCGCAGGGCGACCATGTTTAGGCTTCCATGGTGAATGTGATTTTGCAAGGAGTTGTTTGACGGCGAAAACGCTCGCTGAGCTGAAGGAAACTTGAGCGAGGAGTCGTCAAGGCTTGCAAAAAATAATTTTAAGAACTGACCTCTGAAGAGCTTTTTCCACCTCAGGCTATGTCGCCATACAGGAAAATACAGTAGATGAGATCGAGATAAATCAGCATCAGGGTCGGGGAGTCCATAACTGCAATAATCTCCTCGGAGGTTCGAGTTTGTTATATTTGTTGTTTGTTATATATTCAAGGATGTTGCTGAACGTCTCTGGGGGAAAACCCATTTAACCACACTGCAATCATGAAATTTATATTAAAACTGAAATCATTTGCTTGACACTTTACTTCAACTCTTGGGGATTTCAAATCTGCAATGGCCGCCTGCCGTCCAAGCCTTATTTTTCCTTCAACGTGGTCTGAAAAATCCTTTCTTTCGGGCTAGAATTTTATTTGGGATCGGTTAGTCGGCACAATTAGCCAAAAACGAAAATATGGAAGTTTCATTGTAATTACGTTTGACATCGTTTGTGTACCGCCTGACTCCCATTTCCCATTGATGGCACCTCCAGTGATCATGGTCTAGTGGTCATGGACGAAGATACATTATCAGACGAAAGTTGGGCTTTGGATCGAAGCTCGGGATCGCTGTAATTTTTTTCTGAGCCAGCAGCTCTCCGCAAATTTTCAAACCCCCCATGATACTATCAGTCGGTAAGCGGATCTTAGATTTCCCCGAGTCACCAGCCACCTTCTGTTGTTCTTTGGGGAGTTCGCACTGCCTGAGGGGAGAGCCTCCCAGGACGCAAGCTCTCCTACTGCTTCCTCCAGCGGAGCCAAGTAGCCATGTACCCTAAGTAGGTGCAAGTCGCCTGAGGAGGGTTCGAGGGCTTGTACAATACTGAACGTTCCTTTTTCCAACCCTGCTTGCCGGCCAATTTTCAGGGAAGGTGGGTAAGTGCCCGCTTCTAGTCCCTATGTGTACCGGAAGGGGTTCTGCTGGCGCTGTCGCCCACTGGTCGGTCCACCGAAATATCCATTTAGGACGTTTCTGATGGAGGGATGTAGTTACTTCATAGGCACAGCTGGTTGGATTGAGGTCACCCTAACCCCTCACTCCAGCAGCTGTTATGACGTCATACCCCAACCCCGAATCAATATCATCATGCGATGTCATACCCTCTACCAACTGTGTAACTTCAGGGGGGTGGTTGACTTGGAAGTTACTGCAGTAGAGGGGAGGGGGTATCCACTCAGACATTACAAAGTTGTGGCGGTGGGGGGGTCTTATCAGCTGGCGGGTGAGGAGGGTAGGCTGACAATCCACCCAGCTGTGCCTATGAAGTAACTACTGAGATGTATTGAAATCAAACATTACTCCAAACCCAGCTTTCGTTTCAGTTCACTTTAGAAATGTCCTGACTTCTTATGAGATGACCAACAATGAATTTACGGGGGGCTGAAGAAAGGAGTGTGGTGCGTCGTACCTGACGTTTTCTTATTATGCGAATCAGATTAACGTGGCTCTGTTCACATTTTATTCAGGAGTGAATTCAGCTGAGCTCATTTTGTCATTTCCTTCATCCTATTTTCACATAAATACAAATCTACTTTCCTCCTTGCCATTCACGCTTGAAACACTCTTTCGAGCAAAAACTTCCCTCACTCCACCGATCGCTCTTCCATGCATTACTTCGGACTTGTAGGAAAAGAGAAAATGTCGTCAGCCTTTCGATTTTGTCGAGGCAGCCTCAAAAGCTTAAGACGACACCGGCAATCTTTTGAAGAAGTATTTCTTATCTCCCATTTGTCCTCTTCTCGCCTGCCAATTTCCTCCCGTTAAGCGCGTTATATACCTATCTCTCTCTGGCACTCCCCCTTTTATTTTCATCTTCCTTCTAATTCCTTTCCACCCTCGCTTTCTAGAAGTTAGTTGCGGTTCTTTAAAAATGGGCAGATGCCTTGAGTGCGAAATTTCGAGATGCATCATAGGATGAAGGCCGCTTTACTGGGTCTTGTGATATAAAAAATAAACAAACGGACGTGTAATGAAGGGAGGACTGAATTAATACAAAAGACGTGTTCATAAGTTAAGCCAAAAGCCGCTTGGATTAGGTGTAGAGGAACCCAAATAGCTGAATTTGCGTTGAGCCGAGGGATGTTATGTAATGCGTTGCACCAGATATCGGGCGACGGAAAGATAAAACAGCTGAAAGAATCTTAGGACGTGAGTGTTTTGAACGTTTTGTGTCGGAGCATCAAACTAGAAGGTCCACGAGCTTCGCATTACCGATGATGCCAATCACAACAAAACAAAGAATTGAGTTTACAGATCTCAAAGTTTTAAGGGCTACTGAGCTTGGAAAACACCATTTGAGAAACATTTCTGTGTTCATTGTCGCGATTGAGGGAAAACGGTTGAACCATACATCTCAATTCTATATCCGACCTGCAGGTCAACAACCCACACCGATGAACGGGTTTCGGAGTAGTCAGAGAGAGAAAGAGAGAGAGAGAGAGAGAGAGAGAGAGAGAGAGAGAGAGAGAGAGAGAGAAAGTGAGAGAGAGAGAGAGAGTGACAGAGAAGAGAGAGAGGGGGGGGGGCATTTATTCCCAATGAGACAAAACAGCATTGAGTACATAGCATTGAATTGCACTACGGGTTGGCACAAAAGGGATTTTATTTAACAATAACCAACATTCAATCAAACCAATGCAGATCGGGGATAGGAATGGGGCTTTCGTTGTTGAGAAAAACTTTTGGAGTAACTAGTTGGTAGACTATCTACTTCGTGACCAGGTTCTTCACAATACTTTTATAACATTTTAATCTCGTACAATTCATAAGTCAGTTTTCTATTGAGAAAAGTTTTATTCGCAGCATGTAGGATAAATCCAAAGTCAGCTGCCGGCTTGGAACGAGCTCGTTGGCATCAAAATAACAAGCTGAACTCTTTCGAACTAACTCTCGAGCGCAGACGAGAAAAAAAAACTTGAAATATTGGTAGTTTTCGTGGTCTCTCCTCATTCCATCCGATAAGAAATATTTCCTTCGCTCGAAAAACGTGATGAGCAATCGTCTTCTTCATCCTGAGCCTTTCTCAACGGAAGCCGACTAGATTAAGATAATCCCAACAAAAGACCCTGGATTCGGTTAGCGTTTCCGAGACGTACCGGATTGGTGCCAAGAATCGAATGTGGCCCTGAGACTCTCAACCCCGACCTACAACTCGGAAACGGGGCAAGTTCTTTCGACGATGTTGTCGCCAAATGGGCAAGAACTTGGCCACAATGAGAAAACTCGTCTCTGACAAATGGGAATGACGAACATATGGAAACCGTTAATATTGTGCAGTGGAGTGAACGCGTTAAGGTGTTATAACTTTGAGCTATACGCCTGTGTGAAAGACCTAACTACGCACTGTTGAACCATCACGTCAAGGCAAAACACACAAATGATGGGGAAATTTAAATAGCCAACCGTCAATACGTTTTCTCGTCCACAGTCTCCTTCTAGACGTGAGCAGAGTACTTAGGAGTCAATATAGGTCAGAGGTGGCGTTCCACTCAGAACTTACAGTCTCTCAACTATCGTTAGAAGGTTTGCCTCAATACGAGCAATTACCAAGGCCACTTGAAGTGTGTGTGTGTGTGTGTTACCGTGACGCTATCCTCTCGTACATGGCCATTTACTTCGGGCACTGCCCTGCTGTACGAGGTAGCAAACATACAGTCAATCAAAGGAACGTACTGACTCAATCACAACGAGCTGTGCTCACGTGAGTTACCGTGGCCCACAAGACAGTACCCACTGAAGGACTCAAATTGGTTAACCATTCGGTGCATGTTGGACAAGTGGAGAGCAAACAGGGAGCTTCCCTTGCTCTGGGCCTTGCCCCACATAGTACTTTCTATTGTACGGTACTTGCCACACTAAATGAATGGGATTAGGTGAATTGCAAGCGAGATGGGTACCCTCGTCAAAAAGAAGTTACACGTATGAATTTGTTCCGAACAACCGTGAACGTTTTAGTGGGTTGATCCACTTCAGTGGACGAGCTAGTTCCTCACGAGACACGACGTTCCTCCCAAATGATCTACAAACAAGCTAACTCTGCGCAGAAGAAACAGCAAACCACGTGAGCCTCCCGTGCTCTCCACACTAACCAAACCATAACCTCCCACAACTCTCGGCTTGTGAGTGTTAAGAATCGGTCATTTGACACGGAAACATACCTGTGCACCGAGCGAGACCACTTGATACTTATCAACATTCTTGTTCCAGTAAGTGAATGTCAAATGCTGCGCATAATACAACTTTTCTCAGCCTCTCGCACCTTCCGGGATTCTCATAGCTTTAGCTACTCATGCATTCTATCTCACATTCAGTTCGTGCGAATTCGGTAAAACATAGTTTCACGTTTCAAGTACCAGAACTCATTGAGCTGCTGCAATGTGTGCCGTGGCCTTCATGAAAAACCCACCGTGTTGGTTGATTGTTGGGGCTGTTAACAGAACTTTCCCGGGAAGGTTAGTGCCACAGTGTATTTATATTTGAAACTCTGCGAAAATGTCGTGAAAAAATTTATGGAGGAACTTCTGGAGTGAGCCCCATGTATCTCATGAGAGTCTTTAAACACTCACCCTTTAAGTATTGGATTGGACTACGATACTAGTTTTTTTTTTAACGTTCTACTAACATTCCAGCGGAGTTTCTAAGGAAAAAACCGCGCTACAAACCCTTTTCGTCGAAAATTTTGGTAATTTATTGTGCTGCTCTCGTCATTTTTCCACAAATGGTGAATTTTATCGTATAGTTGCCATATTAGGAGCTATCAATATAAAAAATCTAATCAAAATCGTTACAGCCACTTTTGAGAAAAAAAATATTTGGTGTTTTGATCACTATGATAACTATAGTTTGTTTCCGAAGGATTTTTCTGATACCCTCATTTTGGCGTTCTATGGTAACCTGCACGATGGATATCAAGTTTGAGTGGATTTCGTACGGTGGCTCCTCATAAAATCGTTCACAGACACACTACACACACACAGACACAGACAATTTTCCCAAATAGTGTTTTTCGGACTCAGGAGAGTCTGAAACGTGAAGATCTGAAGAAAACTCAAAACTTTTTCTCCAGCCGATTACATAACTTTCCTTTCTACTTTGTGGAGCCAAGGAAAGTAAAAAAACTACTTAGAAATCTCTTTGCTTTGTATTGTTTGATAATTAATCGTGCTGCTCTCGTCTTGTACTCACGGATTAAATTGTACAGTACTGTTAATTGGAACCACACCCATAAAATGAATTTAATCAAACCCGTTTTTGAGAAAAAAACATTTGGTGTTTCTCATACCGTTATTCGGCGTTGCAAGGTGGCTCGCAAGATTAATGTGAAACTCAAGCCAATTTGGTTGTACCGTTTCAACTTCATAACATTCATACGCCCCGACGGTTTGTCCGAAATGACGTTTTTTGGGACTCAGTAGCTCTTGATAGATCTGAAGAAAATTCGAACTTGTTTTTCAACTTGAGCGGTAACATACTGATAGTTACACAACACCAGTTTCGCGCTCCGCGGGCATCGGAACGGTCTAAAGAGGTAACGCGTGTGACCGGATAACTGATGAGAGCTCTAGAGAAGAGAAGGAGAGAGATAGTTAGAAGGATCGAGTAAAAGAGGAAGAGGGCAGAGTTGAAACAGTTGAGGTGAGAAGCAACGAGTAACTACTACTGAGGGCTGGAGGTGTTCGTTGCTAACTTCGTCGAGTATATCTCTCCCTCGCATTCGAGAAACCGAGACTCCGGAACTCTCTCCAGTTGGCTAATAGTTGGGTTCAAACAAACACCGCACCTTCGGACCCACCTGCTCCTGAGGTCGAATTAGCAAGACGCATGAGCTTGTACATTTAAATGGAAATAAGATGCGATTACTCTAGTCAGCTGTCGGGTCCCTACTTTTCATCTCATTCCTCGTTTCAAATTCTAAAGAGATTAGCTCCTTGACTAGATTGAACAGTACCCACGCACATCAAATATCCTCTACGAAGGAGGAGCTGTTGTTGACTAGGGCTGATTCATCACCATTTAGATGTTTATTGCAACACATCTAATCGGAATGAAGTCTATACAGCCAGTTCAAAATAAAATATCTAGAATAAGGAAATATTCTATGAAATACTCAGTGTTACACTGGTTTAAGCTAACCTTTTTCATTCACTCCAGTCACTCATTCAGCACGCTGGGTAGTAAGGTATATTTAATTAGCTATGAATTATGTTGCCAAAACCGAATGAACACAGCGGACTATTTGCTGGCGCGGGAGGTGCCCGCAAGATGAAATCGGGGTTAGATTAACCCGCAGAACAGCCCAGTGTTAGAGGTGGGGTATACTCAAATGAGCAGCGGCCAGAAGCGACAAAATTGTGACAAATTGTTTACAACTCGCACAACGCACATTTCACGGAATTCGAACGAAAGATTGCGACGTAATTTCCACATGACTGCCAGCTGACTGGCTAGACCGTACCCGCGTACATTTTGATGAAAAGCTCTTCGAACTGAGCGAGTCCCCTCCCCCAGCTCCTGCGCGTTGGATTACGTATTACATCACGATTTACCTTGCTATTCCTCGACAACACACGTTTCTTCTTATAAATGAGAACATATTTTCTTCCACCTCTTGAAGACAGAATATAGATCAAGATGGGTCGCAGTGACGGGTACAAATGACGTAAATCCGATTACGTTTTTATCCGCATTTCCCCTCAACTTTTCGTCACAGATCCAATTTCCGTCTTTCCGGATGTCAATCCCTCGACTTCACGTGACTCAAGTGAATCTATATACTGGATGATAGCGAACTGAAGAGAATGGAGTTGGGCTCAACATCACGGTACACGAATTTATCAATATACTGTTCGCGTGAATTTTCCCTTACTTCTAAGAAATGCGTCGTTGAAGGAAAACGCTGGTAGGTTGGCTGTTTTGTGTATCAACCATGGCACTATAAGGTCACAGTACACTCTCCCCGAAATAATGTAGGATATTATGAAAATCAAAGCTCTTCGGAATGTAGAATAAAAATCACTCGGTGCGTGTGAAATTGATAATAATGAGTAAGAGAACTATGCTCAATGAAACTCGACAGATTTTAGATGATGGAATATCTAAAAGAGCGATAGCGAAACACCATAAGAAACAGAAACCGAAACAAAATGATCCTTCGCAAGAAAGACAGAAAAATATGAGATAACAAAAGACGAAGGAAAGGTATTAGAACCATGTAAAACCAAAAACAAACGCGGACGGGGAAGGAGTACAGAAGAAATCCCAATAATTAATAACCAGAAGAAGACTACAGTAGACGACAAAGACGAATTAAAATCCCAAAGAACAAGGGATATGGACGAATATATGAGAAGCAGAACCCACTGGGAAATAGAAGCCAAAGAAGATGCGACACGAGACCAGAAAAGGATATAACCGGATGGAGATGTCGCAGACACTAGAAGAATGAAAAAGCCTGGAGGGTAAGGAAAACGACGATTAGAGAATGTGTAAGACAGAATGAAATAGGAGATGGAATAGAGATTCTAAAAGCGGAAGAAGATAAACTTAAGTTAGGTTTACAGAATAAAAGAAGAAGATGCTGATGCTGATAGTGATGATGAATAAGAAGGATAAAAAGAAGGAGAAAATCAAAGGATAGTAAGAAGGACGGAGGAAGACCGATAAAAAGTCTGAGATGAACAAAAACCAGGAACGCCATTTTCCTATTGTTCGGTACAAATAAACAAATTCTCAGGTAGGGAAACCTCTAATTGGGACTACGAATAGGAAACCTCGATTGTGTACGTGGTCGATTCAAAATGTGCATGAATGACTCACCGAAGACGATGGCGCTTTTCTGGGCCCAGTACTTCCGAGTGCTGAGGACGAGGCGACGATAGTAGGCGGATCTTCGATCGTACACGATAATTGAAAATTATTACAATTTTGAACAGAAACGCCGGGCAACCTGGCCGTTCTGGGTTAAGAAAGTTACAGATGCGAAGACGCGTGAGGGAAGAAAAAAGAACGCAATGCGATTGAGAAACGAACGGCCAGCTAATAAAAACGGTGCGTAGCAACACCCAACTTTCCGCCACTCCCGTAAGGTCGAACAGCAGCTACACATGTGGGCGTATATCTTCGTTCAACGCATTTCTACAGAAAAATTTATGAGGAACAAAATGTAGGGACAAGTTAGTTGAGAGTCATTTGTAGGTTTGATCGAAATCGTCCGAGCCATTTTTGAGAAAATTGGAATACCGATAAATTAATATTCGACAAATCTCCTTTTCTGAGTTAACTTGGCTTATATCTTCGTTCAACATGTATATACATAAATAATTATGGGGAACAAAATGGGGGTATGTGTGACTAAGAGACACGCCATTAAGATTTATCACATCTAGTGAAGAAGTTGCCCTGGAATTTACGGAAATGTTCGAAAAAACGTTATTTTCGACACATTTTTATTTTTATCTCTGTTCAATGGACTGTCAGAGAAACATTTATCGACAACAATATGTAGGTATCAACTATTTTAAATCATCTTGAAAGTTTGGTGATAATCGTTGAAGCCGTTTTGCAAAAAGCGTAAAAAACCTATTTTTGCTTCATAGGCTTATATCTCCGTTCACCGTATTTTCATGGAGATATGTGTGGAGAAGAAAAGTTAGGTATTAATTAGTAAAAGATAATTTGAAAGTTTTAATCAAAATCGTTCGAGCCGTTTTCGAGAAAAATGCGAAAAAACCCTAGTTTTTGGTACATTTTCGTCCCCCACCCACCTTCTCATCGACTGAAATAGCCACAACCTTATTCTGGAGTCTACAAAAAATAACGATCAGAACAAAAGAACCAGCTCAATCGGATCAGCCGTCCTCCAGCAAATCGAACAACAGACACACAGACCACGCGCCGAAATTAGACTCAGATTTTTTGGACTCAGTAGGCCTCAAAACGTAAAGATCTGAAGAAAACTCAAATTTTTTTTTTCAGCCGATTACACAACTTTCCTCTTTACTTTGTGTAGCCAAGGAAAGTAAGAAGGTGGGAGACCAGGGAGCGACTACTGACGAGAGGTCCTAGCCTGGACAAGAAAAATCACGTACGTATTTGGAACCTCGACATCAAAGCGCGTACAGCAATAGTTATAAGAAGTCTCCTCTTATGGTAATAGCATCTCTCCAATCTCCCCTCGCGGATTTACAGTGAAAATACGTAAATGTTTAATTCGAGACAAAAAACGGAGACATCCGAACTTGAATCCAAAAACGATCTTGTAGAACTACGCGAGGAAAATAGAGCATTTGCCGTTCAACTTTTTTTCTTTCTTGTGGGCATCGTTTTTGTGTGTTGGAAAGTCCCGCGTAAGAAGGTGGGAACATGTGGGCTAAAATATGAGGAGTATATCGTGCCATTACACACTTCCCTGGTGATTAAGACATGATAACAACTTTTATCCCTCTCACTCGCTCCCTACCTGACATCATCTCCGTTCTCCTGTTTGGCCTCAGTGAAGGGAATTTTATTCCGGCGATGATGAACCATTACGAGTTTAGTTCATTCAAACCTTTATGGTCAATTCAGTTCGCTATCTAGGAGGGTTTCCATGAAGTCCATAAAAATGGCAATTACCGTTGTTTGTTCGGCGTTCGTTTAAAGTTAGTATCTCAGTTCCTTCGCACGAAATTTCAATCATTTTGGGCACCCTAATGCTCTCCTTTAAACTGTTTAATGCTAGCGAGGCTAACACAGTCTATTTAGCTCTACTTCTCCATTCGTCATGGCATTTCTTAACGTGGGCAGATACTATCAGAAATCAGAGTGTATTGGTAGTGCAACAATGTCAAAAGAATATTCATTACCATAATACTGTTTTATAATTAGTTCTAAATTAAGTTCTCTGAAGTATCATCATAACGAAACTAGTCGAATAAGAGTGCGTGTGATATTGCGTAATTTGAAAGCTCTCCCAGTTCCTTGCGAAGAATTCCCCTTAGGCGTGTCGTTCTAAATCACGCCAACCTTCGACTGTCGGAGAGGTAAAAGAGAGCGGCTTGGAAAGTGAATGCAAACAGAAATGCCCTTCGACTTCGAGGAAAAGTCCATTCAATTGTCACGACTCTGGATCGACATAAGGATATCCGACATGTGGAAAATGTTGACTCAAGTAAAAGGGAGGCTTTACCGTTCGTATTGTGCCGCACTTTTTGTTACGAAGTTGATATTCCGGAATTTCCATTCTCGAGGTTTCTCAGGCATCTTTTTACCGCTTTTGCGAACTAACGCGATAACGCGAGTATTATTTTTCGTATAAATCTACTTTTATCTACGAGTTGCGTGCAAAATATGAAAGTTGATTGATTCTGTATCAAATGAATCGGTGGTGTTCTTGTGTGTGTCAAATTTCAGAACAACCGAACATTTAGAAGAAGTCAATATGAGCTGAACAGCTTTGTAAATGGAAAAAATTGAATTTGTCGCTTGAATCTGAAAAATAAATT
This sequence comes from Pachypeltis micranthus, assembly GCA_020466155.1. Lineage (NCBI taxonomy): Eukaryota > Metazoa > Arthropoda > Insecta > Hemiptera > Miridae > Pachypeltis > Pachypeltis micranthus. Next base: position 34,633,272 of record CM035773.1, read on the forward strand.
AACTCGTAGGTGACTGTATTACACTTAACTCTCAATGCATGTGAACTGGTTGTGAGACGCTAAGTGGGGAGAGAGAGATAGAGTTGAGTTGTGAGTACGGTGAGCCGAGAGAGGAATCGTTAAGAGAACTGGGAGACGATTGCATCGTGAGAGCTGTTAGATGATGGTGTATTGGGAGAAACGAGAGATGACTGACTTTCGCGAGAACTCGTAGGTGAATGAGTGGGGGAATGTCTAGAAGAAGGGGGAAATCCGTTGTCAATCGGTAATAACTGAAAAGGTGGACTTTCCATAGGTAACAAAAGGCTTGAGGACACAATGAGTTTGGAGAAACAATGACTTTTCGTCGGGGCTAGTGCGAACATTTTGGAGGTCAAACACCCAGCTAAATCGGCCCGCCGAACAACGATCATTTTGGTAATTTTAATGAAATGTAAGTACAATGTCTCGTATGATGCTTCAAAAAAATTGTTTCACACCTCGCACACAACTTGGTATAACTTCACGTTCTACGTACTTACTGATGGCGTTTAATGTTACTGAGTCTCAAACACACTATTTGGGAAAATGGCCTGTATGTGTCTGTGAACGCGATTCAGAAGGAACGGTTGAACAAAATCACTTCAAACTTAATATCTAGCCCGCAGGTCACAATGGAACGCCAAATCTGCAGAAAACTAACTATAGTTATTATAGTGATCCAATTTTTAAATATTTTTTTATCGAAAACGACCTCAACGATTTTGATCAAATTTCTTGTATATACACCTCCTAATGAGACTTAGACACGGTAAATTCTCATTTGTGGGAAACGACGAGAGAAACATAATAAATTAGCAAACATTTCGATAAAAATATATTGTTGCGCATTTTTTCTTTGTACACTTCGCTTGGAAAGTAGCAGAATCTTCAGAAAAATCTATGTGGTGCTCCAATTAAGTACGTAGCTAATAACACTGTTACAGGGGAGATCAATATAGTCAGCGGTATCACACTAAGAGAGTTGGTGAGTTGGTACGATATCAAGCCGAATGCAATTGGAACAGAGTTTTATTCTCAATTACATTCGAGGAAGTTTTACCACCACAGACAGGGAATTGAGTGGGAGCAAACGCGAGCGCAGGCGACACAGCGTCGAGGTAACCGGCTCGGTTTCAACTGACAGCAGCGAAGTCTCGAGCGAATCGAGGTATTTTAGGTGCCAAATCGGCATAAATGCCCCGGACGAGCCTCCGCTGAATCGAAGGGTTTGGTTCGTCCCGTTACAACACTCACAAAATATGAGGCTACTCCAGAAATTCCAGAATTTCGACCGCCACCGTTTCACTTACCACCATTTCCAAACGTGTTTACCCCATAACTCCAGAAAATTTGTTATTATCCTTTTAAATTAAACTGGAAAAAACACATAGAAAAGAAAAAAGAGGAAATTAGAATTAAATTCAGAAAGACGTATTGGTTGATGGGAAGGAATTCTCGTCTCTCTCTCCACAATAAACTGCTTATTTATAAGCAGATCCTTCGCCCTATATGGACCTATGGAATTCAGTTATGGGGCTGTGCCAAAAAAACAAATATTAACAAAATCCAAACCTCCCAAAATAAAATACTGAGAAGCATAGTGCATGCGCCCTGGTACATGAGAAACGATGATATTCATCGAGATTTGGGGATGGAAACAGTCCACGAAATTATCGCAAGGTACTCAAGGAGGCATGAACAACGTCTCCACAACCATGAAAACCCGGAAATGCTCTACGTTTTGGACAACGAGGATGAGCTCCGACGACTCAAGCGGAAAAAACCTCTGGACTTAGTTAGTGCTGTTGAAGTACAAGTATAGCTCAGTGTTGTCGATAAACTGTTATGCGAAGGGGCTTGGTTTTACTGTAAACGGGTCCTCAAGGAGTGTATGAAAAGATATGTAATATTGCTAGATGGATTGTATTTTAATATTCAGTTGCAATAATAAATCACGAAAAAAAAAAACAAAAATTATCCTTTTCGAAAAATACTGTTCAGAGCCTCGTCAGTTCTCTGTGTACCAATTTCTCAATAATCTCTGTCTGAGCATGACTGCGAGCAGCACAATAAGTTCCGGAGCTGTAAGCGCTACCGCTTTCTGTCACCGTGAAAGTACGTTGTACAAAGTTCGAATGAACTGAGTGAAGGATAAATTGAATTATTAGCAAAAGCCATGGACACCGGTGACAGAAGGAGCTGAGGAAAGTTGTGTGATGTGGTTCACGAAATATTTGTCTTTTTTCATTTCTCTCGCCCGAACGAGATCTGGTTCTAGTACACCCGGCGCGGTCTCGCTGCATTAGCTGTTACATTGTCTTACGCGTCCTACGATTACCGACCGGTCTACTAATACCTGCCAGATCGCGGGTTTTGGCTTGTGAAAAGGACGGTTTTCATTGACTCCAGAACCCACACAAACTCTGAAGCAGTTCGAGGTCTCATCTGGTGTGTCAATTGGCGATCTACGAGCACCTATCTCTTGCCCAATCCCCGAATCTTTTTTTTTTTTGGGGTTATTTTGATTAATTAAGTTTTCGTGCGATTAGAATACCATTTTATTTTGTCATCGAATATCATTCCTGATCGAGCTAATTGATCACGCAACAATTAAATTGTTTGATGTCTTCTAAATCAATTTCAATTGACTCGAACGTAATGAGTTGCTCCCACGTATGCAGACCGTTATCAAGCTACCAATGTGCAGGGTATTAACAAGACTGCCAACACGATTTTTTCGAGGTCAAACTGTTACCGAATTATCGGGTGAAATCTCTGAGATTGCAGGCGGTGCCCTCGGATCCAGGATTTCTGGGATCGCTACTAATCACGTCATGAACGATGTTAAACTTTCATCGTACAGGTAGTTATTTGAACTACCGCCCTAATTTTATGAGAGCGTGAAAGCCACGTGAGCGTGAGTTATGAGTTAAAACAGCGCGTAAGTAGTTTTTTCCCTCGAAACTTTAGTAATTTATTATCTAGTTGCCGTAATTTTGCCACAAACGAGAATTAAATGGGGCTGTCATGTTATTTAGAGATGTTCCAGTTAACTATCGGTGGAGTAGCCGCCTACAGTACGTACTTGGAGCAGAGATCATTGTTATTAATCGCGTGAAAAGTCTTGGGATGAGCAGTCTGGATCGATGTTCGTTAGAAGGGCTTACTCAAATCCATTAGCCTCACGGAGAGCCCTCTGAAAACCATTAAAAAATCCATCTTAGCGTCTCATCAGCCCCGAAGATAAAATAACTTCTCGATACCCAACGCGCGATTTTCGTTCGGAAGTTTCCTCAGTTGTTCGTGGCAGCAGGAGGGAACTATGGGAGTCGCGAGCAGCGAGAAAACCGAGGGAAAACGAAAGTTGTCCGGCCAAAAGAACTTAAATGGGAAATCGAAAGGCTCTAAATCCTTCCTGAGGGCTCGGGAACAGCGGGCAAAAAAAAAGAAAGACAAATCCTCTAAAAAGCTATAAAACCCGCGGAGAGGGAGTAGGAGGGAGCCCATTAGAAATGTGAAGCGGAAAGTTAGTTCAACAATTACCAACTTTGAAGTTGAACTGCGCCAAAACCACCGAGGCAGAATGATTCCTTGAAGGCCTTCGGTAATAATGTGATCGAGTCCAAACCGACCCTTTTGTAAACCGTTGTACCTGTTGGATGCTTTTCACCCTAGTGTTCGCACTAAGAGTGTATTTAATGTGGAAAACCTCCTTCTAGCCGGCCACAATTTCTTTGTCGCGCTTACAGTTCCGGAATTTATTGACTCACTGTTCAGTTTGAAATCTGGGCTTTCTGCAGCAGCGTTCATTGTTCATTTATTTATATGGATATTGGACAAGCTCAATCACAAGAAAAAAACCAACGGAACTGATGACAGCGATAATACACGCACGAAAAGCAAAAATTAGCTATAAAAGCTGTTCAGTCTGGAGGTGTTATAAAGAATGAGAGTTGAGATGCAGGAAGAGTTGGTGCTTGACTGAGGAGAGCGGTGAAGAGGGAATGTCGATGGTGGGAGGAGACGTGGAGAGCAGGTTAACTTCACAAGGAATATGGAAGAAGGGTCGATGATACAAATAATTGATTGAGGAAAAGGGGACAGCAATGTGGGATACAGAACGGGGCGAGAGGCGATGAGAATCAATCAACATCGGCCCGGAAGCGACTGTCACAGGGCAGAAGTGGCGAGACAGCTCATCGTAGGGCAGGTTCTCAATTGAGAGTTGGTAATCGAGATAATGGTGAAATGCCCTGAAAACACGCTCGAGCTCACATATGTGCTCCAGATAACTGATGCGTACTCCACGATTGGATGCGATCGAGGAAGCGTAGCCAAGTGTGGAGGACCAGAGAGTGAGCTCAATAGGAAGAGGTGACCAGCACATTTTGACATCACAGAGAGAGGACTTGTAAGTAAAATACAATCTGAAGGATCTCGTATGAATTAAGGAATTGGTACGATGAAGAAAGGAACTGACTCCATTGATACCAAGGTTGAAGAGAAGGGTGCCAATATGCGAGCCTTGAGGAATACCAGATGTAGTGGAGAAGGAGCGAAAGCAACGCCATTGATGACCACCCAAAGCTGTCAGCCCTTGCGTGAAGTGTGCCGAAAACACCAAGCGATGAGAGCACATCAGGAACTGTACTGTGGGTGAGCCTGTCGAACGCCTTGGAGAAGTCGGTCTGGATTGTGGGTGGGTTGTGTAACTTTCACTGTGTATAAATAATTTTTGGCTCAGCTCAAGCCTAATCAGCAGGGCAGTTTCCCCAGCCTTGATTTGTTGCATATCCCAAATGCCACCTCTCAACCAGTTTCTCAAATTGACATTTCAGCATTGTGGATACTAAGTATGGCTAAAGCGCGCAACATGTTTTCCTTCTACGGTTTCGCCGCTGGGGAACTCATTTCACTTCTCATTCCGTACTGACCACATCCTACAGCCGTCGGTCTCTACGCTCTTCTCTTAACTCATCCTATCCCAGCTATCCAGAGCCCCTCCTGTCCTGTGCGAACTTTGTCCACTGTTTGACTCCATCTCAATCATGTCTCAACCGAAGTAACAATTCATCTCACCTCGCACTCAACTCATTCAGTGAGTTATTCTTTCTCGTACTCATCTTCACATTTCACTCTCTCTTGCACCCAGCAAATAGTTGATTAGACTACTACTCTGACATTCCTGTGAACGGTAGCAACCATGGTTTCAAAGTTGATTTCGGTGCCGAATGTTATTTGTGTAAACAAACCACTTGATCGAACATAGAAATAGAAGTTTAATTTAGGCATCAAAACCTTGAAAAGAATACGTGCACATGAAATGGAATTGAGAAAGCGATATTGAATACTGAACAACAAACGAGGGTTAATAACCGAAAATTGCACTCGAACTCTCAATAAGATCAAATAAACTGTTTGTGAGAAAAATACAATATGATATATTGATAATTATAGTCGTTTTCGATCCAATACTACGCAAACCTAAGTATCAAATTTAATTAAAGTTAACATACCCGTTTGGTGAGTCTGTCACCTCTGGTATCACATTTGAGTCGATTTGGTTAAGCCATTTTCTAGCAATTGGGTTCTCACATTTTGTTTTTCAACAATGCTCACAGTGGATGATGGTCACTGAAAAAACCCGAGTGGTTTTAGGATTGGGAGGGGGGGAAGTAAGAAGGCTAAGTTGAATTTACACAGTAAAACGTCCACTAGTTTGAATGGGATTCGGGCAACATGCGGGTGGTGATACCTCGAAGAACGCTCACTCAGCTCCTCAGCACTGGCACCGCACGCCTAGCCAGAGCACTGTTAATGCGGCTATACTGAAGTTTTCCGCCTCAACTACACCTCCTCTGATAGGTCTCCCCCCTTGTGCGGTCTTTAGTGTTTTCAATACCAACCTGTTTTGGAGACGTTCCCGATCAAACGAAGATTGTAAATAGAGAGTTGTAGTTGTATCGCTTTGAAAAAGGCTCTGGCAGTCCCAACTACAAGTTCAGTTTTGTCGCATTGTTCCTTACCCCGTGAGAGAAGTTGAGCTGAGATATGAGGCGAATGAGCTCGTGGCGCGTAATTGCTACAAATAATTGACATCTATCGAGTGATAACTGAACACGTCTGCCTTCAATTCTTGTTGAGGACCTGCGTTGCGAGAGGTAAATGCAGCGACGGGGCGGTAGCGTGTCATAAATAGGTAGCAGGACGTCAAATGAACAAAAAAAAGAACAAACAAACTCTGAAGCCTTTGAAAACTGAACATGTGAAACTCAAATATAAAATGTCAACCGATTACAAAACTCTCTCTCATACTTTGTTGGGTCATGAATAGTAAAAAGTCAATTTATACTCATCGCACGATCAGAACGAAAAAAAGCCCAACTCGCGATCGTTCCATAAACCCTCAACGGTCGGTTCAGTTGGCGAACCCGTGAGGTTGAGGAAAGTGGCGAAATGCGTCCCACCTGTTATTTTTCTTTTTTTTCACGCGCTGTAGCCGGAGAAACGGGAGATAAGCGGCATGAAATGTTGTCCTGCCGTCCCATTACGAGGCGACCTTAAACCGACTCACGCAATGGAGTTTCCACGTGGATTCTCACGATGGCCGCTGTCCACGTTTTGAAACATGACGCAACGCGACACACAAATTTTCCGCCCCATCTCTCCGCAATACGAGAGTTCTACAGAACGTGAATTTATTGTGTGGCAGTAAATTTTTTATAGCGTCAAAGAGATATGAGTATAATAACACTAAATACTCTAATTAAATTACATTGATGCCCACGAACAGACTCCAACTTGAACTCGGGTTTTGGGATGGGCGAGTACTTCTTAGCGATATTTCTTCCATTCCGCACTTTGTAGCAGACCCAATATGGAGTATGGTATAACGAGTAACAAACCAAGCAATATTATCAATATTAATACCTATAAAAAACGGAAAGTGATACAGGGAGGGGAGGATGTATTCAACTGAGAAAAATAGAAACAACGAGAACAAACGAGTAATCAAATACCAAAGCATGGCTCCCTGAAGGAGCCTGGGGGGTGTTGTTGGTTGGCTAGTCACTTTTCCATTCAAAAACCTGCAGCTTGATGTGCTCGCACCACTGGGTGGAGTTTTCACAGTTGATCTGTCCCTTTGAAACTTGCAAGGTGGGGAAACAGATTGATAACTCCTCCCAGACGATACGCAGCTCCCCAGGTGGTTGTTGAACACGTGCGTCAGCTCTTCACGTGGAGACTAGCTAAGATCAAAAATACCTGCTGTACTTCCTCAGGTTTGAGTCCGGTCCTTGAGTGTCTAATGAGTTGGTTTAATGCCACGCCTTACGTACGAACACTAAACCCGAAGGCAGACATGAAAGGGTATTATTTTCACGACTGGGGCGAAAGTTTGGAGCAACAACCTTTTCGAGAGTGAGAATGACCGCCAACCAACGCAATTTCTTCGTTGATAAACGCCTTTCGAATAGCAATCGTTTGGAGTGAAAAGTTGGCTGATCGATTTGAAGACTTCCCAACTCCGACCTCAGGTGGTCGAGTAATTGCGAGAGTTCGAAACGTCGTTGCGATGAAGTTGGTTTTCACAGATCGGCTGTTGTTAACTTCGTCGTATAAACCTCTTTTCACGGCTCGATCTGTCGCGATCAGATTTCACGTAGAATCCCGCGGTCGACTCAAATTCCCTAGCGATCGATCCGACAGCCGCTTATCCTTGGACCAACTCGAACGGGCTATTCCCGCGACGAGAATTTCTTGGTCACTGGCCAATGGGACTCCGTCAAATTCAGTCTCCGTCTTCGTCCTTTCATTTAGATTCCCTGTTTTCTTCCTCTCTCCTCCTCCCCCCATCAACTAAGCTGTTTTCTACCCCCTCCCTTTCCCTTTTCGCATTTCCTCTCTCTTCTTCATCTGAATCTTTGATGAGCTTCTTCCCAAACCGAGCATAAATCAAATCATAAAATCCTCCAGCCTTCAGTAATTTCCGGAGTCAGGAAAAGGAGTCGAAGGGCCAATTTTCTTTGAAGAAGATTTGTTAGCCTTTTTCACTGTTTCCTCCTCCGCGAAGGAAACATCAATAAGCCCCTGGGCCAACCCCTTCCAATGGTTGAACGATAAAGTTGCCGCGGTAATGTCGTTGGTTAACCGAAACACCTTTAATTTAGCAACTTTTTCCAGTCTACGGGTCTTAATGAAAACTTGTTTCGACTTCTTCGCCCAACGTAATCGAGAAAGTTCTGCTCGTTTTTCTCAGCGCCAAAAAAATACATAATGTCCAGTGCAACGCATTGCACAACTTTTCTCAGTCCGATGTGCGTATGCGATTTTTATCCCCCTACACGAACTTGTTAGAACGTAGCGCACATTTCTACATAGAAACTGGCAGCGCTCAAAGACATTTATTGAGTTGCTCCTATTTATGCGGCTCTAGCGGTGTCGTATGGCCCGCAGCCGCCTCCCAGGTGAGAGAGTGTGCTTCTATTTATGTTACAACCGAACGAAAATAAGTTCAAATTGCAGAATAAGTACGATGTAATGAAATTGCCAGCTAAACGGTTCAAACGAGGCTACTTCAGAGGTGAATGAGACTATCATTTGATTCAAAGCCGAGTCCAAATACTTTAGAGTACACTTACCGATTCGAAGACCTTTTAGTAATGATAAAAGGTTTAGTGTAAATTAAGACAAGAAAAACAAGAAATAAAAATAACACTTTGTACTCGTAACATCAAGATCAGTTTACGACACGACGCAATACCAAACATAAGCGAAGCGAGAACAGGAATGACGGACGAGGCGAAGCCGAGACACCAGAGTAACCATCGGGATCTAAATCCACCTGAATATTTGTTAATTGGATGCTAGGGTGCGCCACACATTCCTTATGGGAGTCAAGTTGTGCATACGGACTATACCCCACACCACCGCAATCAACAAACATCCAGGGTCAATTATTCGAATGAGCAAATAATACTCCAATGCAAAAGAGCCTAGCCTTCGGACTATGTCTCACTTTGGGAACTTTATCCCGACAGAAATATTTCACAACCATCATCAAACTGCCAATATGTTAACAATCACTGTAGTCATCGAGATGATCAAAAAACCAAATAGTTTCTTTCACACTACCATTTCCAACAGTTTTCGGTTTGGATAGTTCCAAATAACACGACAGTGCCTGGAGAAGTGCAATATATGTCGTGGGGGTTCGGTCGCGAACGCGAAAGATAATGACGGAGTCTCTGCAACTCGAATGACTCACTTTTTTCCTCCAAATGGTACCACGCCGCGTTGCAGGCGATTTAATGCACTTTGCGCTACATCCCTATACTCGTGATATAATTACTAGCAATTGGGATGTGGCATTTTGCTGCTCCGGCTTTGGGTAACAGGAGACTGCCGTCATCCGCTGTACAATTCACGGCTACTTTCAATGGTGTTACGGCCACGATTGGAACCTGTCGTGACAACGGAAAGGAACGAGATCGAGCGCACCGCACATCCACGCACAATCAGGATGGTGACGTAAATTATCTTTGCACGTCCATCAAACTTCTAGGATACCTGATAAGTAGCGGCTCAGTAAAACCTGGTCCTGATTGATTGCAACCATTGATGACCCTTCCCCCTCCCAGTGACTGGAATCCGCTTCAAGGAATAATAGGAATGTTTGCCCATTTTCTGCTAAAATCTGCCCTCTGATTGAAATCAAAACTTTTCCTCAACCCATCGAAACAAGAGATGACCAAATCGCTTTCCACGTGAAAACAGATGCGTATGAAATCGCAGTGCGGGCGGTTCTATCGCAGAAACGTTGTCCGGTTGCGTTCTTTTCTCGAACTAAACGCAACAGAACGACGCTGCCGAGCCATTGAAAAAGAAGCTGCAGCGGTCATACAGTGTTGAGAATGTGAAAACCATATCAAGTTGACTACAGGTCGTTCATACACGAGCCACGAGCTAAATCACGCCTGCCAAATCAAAAACTATAAAATTCTTCGAGGGAGATTAGAAATGTCATGTTTGGTGTTTTGTTTGTCATCTTAACATCCTGATAATTGAATACTTAAGCCGATACCTTCTCCAGGTGTCGGTTCCTGTTTTATGTACACAGCTCACTGTGTCATCCAGGGGTCACCCGGTTTTTCTTTCAGGTCATGGCGAAGAACTCTGCCTCAACCTAGAAAACCTCAACTGCATAAGACCCAGAACACCCATTTCGTCGAAGCAACACGCCCTTTAGGAAGTCTTGACATGAACCTTCGGGGTATAATCCTTTTATTTAAAGGAACGTAGGGGGGGGGGAGGATGTGCTTCTAGTGGCAACATTAATTTACTCTTCGTGTTGCATCAGGTTGGCCCTCGCGGCTTTCTGCGATGGCAGCTCTTCTTTCTTGTTCTCTTCACCCTCACGATAATCTTGTAGCCTGCCTCCATTTCTACACATCCTCCCACAATAATCAGCAGTTTGGGGGGTTGAGGAGTGGTATTTCCTCCGTGTCTTTATTCTTGATCCCCGCGAGATACTGGCCCAGGGTCAGCAAGTGCTTCTTTTGGCTGAGTATTGCCCTGAAAAACTCAGCTATTCAACCAACAGTTTTCCTGTGAGTGCAGTATAGTGCGAATAGATGACTCGGGTGTCCATCTCAGGCACGAAAACATGGCATGTGAAGCATCATCCAACATTACCCTGCAGTGCAGGCAATTTGGGCTTGTCGCCTTCCCCATTCGGCGCAAATATTCCCTGAATGCTCCATGTTCTGATAGGAACTGAGTGAGGTAGAAATCCACCTCACCGTGGCGTCGCTCGAGCCGAGGACCAAGTGTTGGAATCAGCCACCCGGTCCACCTCCCCTTCTGGGCTTTATTCTCCTCTTCTGGTGGCCGTAATCTGGTCGCCCTCTTGATCCCTTCTCTTTCTACTCAGCGGGCGACTGAGAGGTGGATTGGAATAACACTCGTGGCCTAATCTCTTCAAGCACCACATTTTGACCATAGTGGATGGGTTTTCGCGGTTCCAGTTTGCTTAACCTCGTCTGGACATGGGATCAGTGACATTGAAAGCATGTCTTCATAATCTTTACGCCATGCTTGGGACCCCATCCATTCAGACTGGAGTAGTCCAGTCCATATAACGAACACAGAGATATATTTGATTTTAGTTTAAGTGTAAATAGTTTGAGGAATAGAATGAAAAAAATGTTGATAAAAGAATACGAGGAAACCAAACAATGAGAGGTGTTAACGTAATTGTCAAGTGTAAGTGCGAAAAGTGTAGTGGAAGGGGAAGTGCAACAGAAGATTTGTCAGAATGTTAGAAGATAATTTTTTATTTTATTCGCGTGGTAATGACAACTAGAAACAGTGATTGTTACATAATTAATTCCTGGGAACTGGGAAGAGAGGGCCTTAAGGTCCTATTGTTTCACAGGTTGTTAAATAAATTCTTCAGTCAGTCAGTCAGTCATCAGCATAGGATCAACAAGCATATCCACACCCTATGCTCCCGAAGGGAAGGGGCTTGTGGAGAGCTACAACGGGATTCTGTAGGAGACAACGTCCCTGGCTACCTATGTTTCGGTGCGTGACAGGGTTCTACCTGAATCTCTTCACTCCAAAATCTCCTCCGCGCACCCTCCGCATCTCCTTTCGGCATACCGATGGAGTGACGATTCCCTCATAGTTTATCCGACCTGGGAAAGTTAAGCCGAGACTCACGCGGACTCTTAGAGCTTATTGATGCTAATTCTGAGTATACAGGGTGGTGAGAAAATAACTGGTGCCTTGATGTATCTGTCTTCGCTGGCGATCAAGGCAACATGTCATTTTAACTACATTTTAAAAGAATCAGCACACCTGGTGAAGTACATTCTAAACGGAGGGAGACCGTGAACTTCCATGCCTTATGCTAGTAACCGCTGAAGTGTCAGGCATGGAAGATAGCTCATTTGTATTATCATTATTGCTATGATTCCATCCATGTTATCACGCCAAGTTTAATGAATCGCAGCCTCATTGCCCTTTATGATGAGGCTTAATGAGGCGCATAAGATACTTAGGAGCAACCCCATAAAGTCTGCGACTAAAATCACCACCAATTTGTTTACTTCCAGTTCTGACGAGTTTTACCTGATAATTTCACAAGAAAAGACCGCTTGACTCTCTCATGCATAAATTGCTCAACAATGGTCGTGGCACAAGTAGGGGCAGCTCAATAAATTCTGGAGCGTGAAGCTGCACCAGTTTTTATGTAAGACCGATTTGACGCCGATTGCCAGAGGGGCTGAAAATTTTGTGAGATACGTCGTCACAGATATTTATGGCGTTTTTCGGATTCAGATATCTTTATAACTAGATGCGGAGGACACTTTAGATTATTTTCGTCGATACTTTCAGGGTTTTACGTAAGTACATCCACCACGTCATGTGTAGTGACCCCATTGACATAGTTGGCTGGCAGATTGAGTCAGGCGCAGCTGTTGATGTCCTATTTTCACGCTGACGCCCATTCGAAATGATCGTTCGCCCTGATCGATATTCACCATTTATCTGCTGTGTTTGAACGCTCGATTGCCGCATCGTTGAGTCGTTCAGGTGTTGACATAACCTATCGCTCGTTCAGTTTCAGGTTCGTGACCCCCGTTTCGAGTGTTTTCCTTTTCAGAAGAGGAGCAGAAGTTGATGAGCGAGTCACAACTCGAGCATCCATTAAGTTAGCGCATAGAGTTGCCTTTCTCGAGTAGCTCGGAAATCTCCGGCGTCCGCTCGACGCAAACTGAGACGCGAAGAGGAAGTGTAAGGGCAAAGTCAAGAACCACTTTGGACTCCTTCAGAAAACCACTCGTGAATATAGTGAGACGCGAGTGGCAAACAATATGGAAACCTGATATGGCTGTGTAAGGTGTATATCCAAATCTAAAATTAGGATATAAACCTGGCATCCCGTCACTTCTCGTACGATTAACCCATTTCGCGATCTGCCCACAACACCGAGAATGTTGATAACACAAAGACACCACGAGTCTCTATGAATATACAAGTTACAAATTTTATCACTTTACATTCCAGTGACAACAATTCTGAGACTTGTGGCACTATAAAATCGAAGAAAAACAAATTCACCCTGCGTACACTTGATAAAAAAAACTGAATAAAAAATAGACAACTGTCAGTATGTTTTCGCGGCCACAGGCTCCTTCTTGAGAAGGAAGTCAAGTATTCAAAAGTCAATACAGGTGAGAGGCAGCCTTTGATTCAATACCTTCAGTCACTCAAAGGCAGTACCATCGTAAGATTTGCCACACTAGGAGCAGTCATAAAGGCCACTTGAGGCCTTGAGTTATCTCATGTAAAAGGTCATCTATCTGGATGTGATTGGCTACTGCCCCGTTTCCTGGAGTAGCAAACGCAAAGTCAGTCAATAGAGTGTATTGACCCAATCTTAGAGAGTTGCACTCCTGTGTAATACCAAAGCGTATAAGATAGTATTCGCTGAAGCACTCCAAGTGATGACAGGTCAGTTAACAGTCGGCTGTTGATTGCATGGTTGACAAGTGGAGAGTATAAAGGGAGCTTCCCGCACTTTGGGCAGAACTCCCCATATACCAATACTCACCGCCATCAATGCGAGAGAGAGGGCAAATGAGATGGGAATACTCGTCAAAGAGACGTGACAAGTTGCGTTGACTCAGAGCAGTGGACGGGGCAGTTCCTTACGAAACATGACGACGCCAATGTTCTTGCATCTCCATCCTGCTGACCCACTGTAGTTCCTACAACAACGTGCGTTAGTTGTTGAAAACGCAGCCAAACCTCGCTGTGATCTCGTACACTACCCATTCCCAACGTTCGCGACTTTCGCCTTACGAGTGTACCCACTGAAAAAGAAGCGGAAGAACAGCTTGGTTACAGTAAGTGGATGTCAAATGCTACGCACCATGCAACTCCCCTCTGCCCCAAGCACTTTCCGCTCAAATCTTTTTTAAGAAGTACTACGTCGAAACTGGTGGCGCTTAAGGTTCCGGAATTTATTGGGTTACTTCTACTCATGTTCACGCACAGGGAGTTCATGAGTTGAGAGTTGATGGGAGTTTTCAACCTATGTTGGGGAACGGAAATCCAGATGAGCAGTAGGTGGAAGCTTGGGGGACCTCTGCCGTGGCTTACTGGGGTCTTTACAAACCTCAAAAAGGGCAGCTAGTCCCAACCGCCTTGTCCTGGGATGAGGACAAGCCGTAAGTGACATTGAATGATGGGGCGGGCCTGCGACCATTCTTCCCTTAAGTGTTGTTTGACCCAAACACGGTACCACGGCAATGCACAGCCCGCGGCCTTGCGCCGGTGCTTGATGGGTTAAGGCCACGACAGGTGACTGCCTCCACATGGCATGGTAAGTAGAACGGAGCAACCCAACTGCAACCCAGGGCGAGGCCTGACAATGCTGGAAAATGCGCTTGCTCTGCGGACATCGTGGCGGTCGTGGATTTTCTCGAGGGCCATCCCTGTTTTCGTTTTTAAAGTGTGTGGTCTGAGGGAGGTAAAGACCACCCAGTGGGAACTCCCACGGACATCCCCAAATGCAGAAGTGTCAATCTATGTTGTGTTTGTTGTTTCCGAATTATCAAGGGAGAAATAGCGAGTAAGTGACACGGGGGTAGTTTGAACTCCGGAATAAATTAGGTTGCTCACCTCACTACATTCACTAAACGCCCATCGTGTAGTTAGCTGTTCGGACGGCTACCCTAATTTTTCTGAAAATGCTTGCGTTATGCGATCGGAAATTTCTGATAATTTACTGTGCTGCTCTCATCCTTTTACCACAAATCAGAAATTTTTGGTGCTGTTGAGTTATTTATGGAAGTCCATTAAAAAATTGACGAAAACTTTTAGACACGGCAGTTGATAACTATAGTTAGTTTTCGTGGTGATCCGCAGGGTAGGTTTTGAAGGGAATTTCCCTCTACATCTTAATCGTAATCGCGTTCACAGACACACACAGGCTTTATTCTACCAAAGGGAAGTTTTTCGGGGCTCGAATGCTCTTGAAACGTTAACATCAGAAAGAAACTCAACTTTCTTTCAGCCGACTTCATAACTTTCCTACTGACTTCGTTGGGCAATGGAAAGTAAGAGGTGTGTACGTGGTAACATGCTCGAGAGATAACTGTTGAACCAAATCGATTCACTTTTGATACTTCTCTTGCAGATCACCATGAGCATAAGTCGACAGAATTAAAACATCAATTTTTTCCCCAATTCGGATAACATTTTCATCGTTTGTTCATCCCCTGTAAAATAGTAAGAGCAGCAAAGTAAATGATCTGAATGTTACACAAATATCAGTCGTATAACGGTTTTTTGCAGATCCTGCTAAGGGTCTCCAGGGTTTTGGGATTTGGGGACTTTCAAATGACTGCGGAGAGTGATGTATCTTCCTTATTTCGCGTGTTTGAGCAAGTAAGGTTGCTCCATTAGTACTATGATCATACATGAGAACCGATTATGGTTGACTGAACCCCAAATTGCCTCGAATCGAATTATCCCCATCCCGCGCACGTTGATACTCGCAAACCCGTAACGCAGCGATCATCGAAAGAAATCGGGCCGTTCCGCTCCGCTCGTTCAACGCGGAGGCGAAAAGGAGCAGAAGGGTGCGGCGGGGCGTTGTGCCGCAGCTGAAAGTGACATTTTTGTTCCGCAGGAGAGTCGTTTAAAAAATGGGGCGAGAGGTTGTCATCGTTTTATCAAACGGCGGAACAAATACCTGGAAACCCCTGTCAACGAGAGGAGACCTCCGTCAACTGGAAGGTCCCTCAAGGGCCGACTCCCGGAGCCCTCATGAATTATTTAGGCCAATTTGGCGAGGACATAATGGATGGTGCGTTACAACGGGCGCACTTTGCCCGCAGAGGGGGCACAATAGGTGGGGGCTAATTGCTCAGACGAACTTGAGGCGATAAACTTGACGCCCCGCAGATGTCTGGCGGCGGAGAATGGGAAACGGGGTAGAAGATCTTTGTTTATATGAAGTTTGGTGTTTGAAATGCCCGCTTTGGGAATTCTACCCGTGAAGTTTGAACGACGTGCCAACCGATTCACGTTCCACTTCATGAAAGTAATCGTCTTCCGTTGGATGGGAAATTTACGAGCTGTAATGTGCTGGAATATCCCAAAAACCACAGTATTCGGCCAAAATTCTACATATTTCCCATTTGATCCATTCCCATACGAAGTTCGTATCTTTACCAGGTCGGGGGCTTAAATTATTCCGAACACAAAAACCAGTTCCGTAATTGTGAGCGCAAAACTGGCTATTGGCCAGTGTCTTCATGCAACCTATTCCCAAATTTTCTTGTACACGATTACTTCCGTATCTATTTCTTGAACAAAGGAGCCACGTTAGTTCGGAAAACGAGATTCGTGAAATATTAATATCAATTTTTCCAGTTTTCTCAAAAGCGGATATTACCATTTCGATAAAATTTGCGCTGTACTCTCAACTAATTAGAACCCGCATTTCGTTATACATAAATGTTTTCTTTGAAAAGCATCGAACGAAGAGACAGTGCCCGCATATACTTCAGGGATTTTGCGAGAGTTGCGAAAAGTTGTGAACTTTCGCTACGCACCTGAGTTGCTCCATCATTCAGTTAAACACAACAAGTTAACATTACTGAAAAAAGAATAATCTGGTGAATTTAATTCTTTGATGCTGCGGCACATTGGCGGTTAGTGGTTATGCTCGGTTTGTGAAGACGTCTAAGAAGATAGGTATTTTTCACGAGTTTCTCGACCAAGATCAGAGTTGAAAGTTTCTCGCTTCGGTTATATTCATAACTAAGATACGTCCTCCGAAAGGATCCTCATTAATATTCTCCATGGGTTCGTCAGGCTCTCAAAGACGCGATTGGGATTCTGAAGTGGGCTCCAGAGTTAATAAAATTAGGACGTCGGAGTAAACTACACGCTGAGTATGGGGAGGTCATCGTGGAATAATGAAATACTCTTTGCCCCTCCCCCTTTCCCACCACCACCACACCCGACGTGCCTTGGAATTTTTTCGAAGCTTGTGTTTGTCAAAGCGCTAATTACGTCTTTATTAGGTGAACGCTGAGGTGATGAATTAGACGGGTCGCTATATCGTTATCGGACGATAACCCAATGGTATTCAGCGCCCGTCACAGTTGTTAATGATGTATCGATTTTCATTGATGCGGAGCCTATTGGGCGTTAATTATGAACAGGATAAGGTACGACGTGGTGAGAAGATTTTACCGACGGGGTGGGGGGGGGGAGGTGCTGAAGAACAGTGGAGCGAAACGTCACACAATTGTTCCGGAAATGTTTTGAATTTGCATCAAAATTTACAGAGACGTTCAACTCCAGATTAGAAGGTTGCGTGTGTTTTGTGCTAGTTAATAGTGACTCTTCTAGCTCTAATAGAGTGTTGTCCCTAATATTGTCGATAAATCGTTAAATCAAAGCAATAACTCTCAACAATCTAACTCAAGAGGAATGTCTCTTAATGATGTCAACTATGAAAGAGGAATGTTGGGCAGAGAGTAGGACGGATTTTGGCTTGATTTCAGGCAGATTGGCCGGCCACTCAAAAATGGGGGTTGCCAGCCACGTTGGTCCAAACCACCATAACTGGCAGTTCATAAGATCGGTGGGCAACATTCCTCTAGATCCGCAATCAGTAGGGTTATCAACAGAAGCCACATGTCTCCACTGAGTGGAGGGAAGTGTCGTAGTTATTTCGGAGATTCTATTCGCTTTAATGATGACTGTTTACCAAAAGAGGAATTTTATCTTTTGTAGCCAAAATGTACGACCCCCTGGGCTTCCTGTCTCCTTACGTAGTCCTTCTCAAGGGCTTTATTCAAGAATTGTGGAAAATGGGATAAGATTGGGATGACTCCATCCCTCGCAGCAATCGAGTGGAATGGCAAAATTCTCGGAACATATCGATGCACTATCATCCATTCGAATTCCACGTTTCTTCAGTAATGTTAAGTCGTTCGCTTATCACATTGTAGGGTTCTCTGATGCCTCAATGAAGTCATACTGTGCAGTCTTGTACATCCGCATCATTGAAGACACACCAATTAGTGTGCATCTGCTTACTGCCAAAACCAAGTTGACTCCGTTACGAATTATTTCTATCCCACGTTTAGAACTTTGCAGGGCTTACGTGCTGTACAAATTATATAAATTTGTATCTAGTTTCTTGAACCGGCTCGATGGCCAGCAGTCTTTGGACCCCTCATTTTTAACAGATTCGACCATTGTACTGGGGTGGTTGGAAACTCGGCCACACATGTTAAATACCTTTGTAGCGAATAGAATCTCCGAAATAAATGCGACACTTCCCTCCACTCAATGGATACATGTGGCTTCTGTTGATAACTCTGCTGTTTGCGGATCTGGAGGAATGTTGCCAAACCACTAGGCGAGAAAATGGAACACATCCTTAAGGAACGCGACGACTTCAATGTGCGACACCACTTCTTTACTCTCAAACACTCTCCAGCATGCACATCTTGCGCCTCCAGTGTGGAGAAAACAAGAAACCACGTGCTCCCCCACTGTAGTTTCCACAAAAGTGAGCGACGGTTGTTGGGAGGACAAACGGGTAGACCTGCGTCTGCTTTGTTCTCATTGTGGCCGTGTGTTCAGTTTGCAGCGATCAAGGACGTCCACGCAGCATCTGAAAGCTTCGATGGTACTAGTTGAAATACGAAACGAAAATGCCAAGAAGCACAACTTTGACCGAATGGATCTTCGTATGATGATGATAGAAGTGTACACCATGGCTCCCATTGTAGGCACCCCAGAAATCGTAGGCTAGTGGCGAAAAATGAAGAGTTCGAGGAAACTCAGCGTCTCCCATTTGGGGACCCCCCCCCCCGCGTTCTAAGCTCCAAGGAAGGCACTTAATGGATCACATCAACCGGTCTGTGGTATCATACCTGTACTTAGCTCAGTTCATATCGCGTAACCTATTTACCAGAGGCAGCTCATTTTTACAATCTGTTTTTTCTCCAGTTTGTGTGCCACTACCCTTCAGATGTCAAATAATAAATAAATAAATGATGACGTCTCGTGTAGCGACGTCGAGTTGCCACTCGTGATCTCGTACTCGTGAATCAACGGCCTTCAAGTCCACACATACTCGTATCATTAAAAATGCATTTAGCACGAGCTCCGTTGCAAACCACAAAACCTCGAAGGCACCGCAACATCCTTTTAAACCTCCACCCCTTCCAACAGGAGCAAAATTAACGACAGATAAGAGAACCCATAGCCAAGTTTTACGCGCATGAGTTATGCAAACGTTCGGAGAAAAGAAGAGAAGAGCCTTGTGGGTGTATTAAATTTTCATGGTACGTTTTCAAGCTGATGCTTTCGTCGTAACTAAAGTAGTATAACAAGTCTTGGGACATGGCGTTTTTTTCTGTTACTGGCCTACAGTAAGCTGATTCGAAATTCGGGGGATGCAAAAAGCTTCAGACGCCGCCATTGGAAGGTTTTCAGGAGTTGGTTAAGAAGACAGTAGGAGAGGAGAATAGGGCAAAGTTTGATGACCTGGGAAATTGGTATGATTAGAAGTTGAAGCGGAACCAGGATTGTTCGAAACTGTTGAAAATAACGGTTTTCAAATGACACACAGCGGGCTCAAAACTCAACTTAGTCCAAAACCCCGCTTGAGAGGGTAGACGGCCCTCCTACCAATAATGAGCTTCAGCCAAACAAAGGGTTATAAAATAATTAGGAACAGCTCGCGAAATCTAAACTACGCCTCCTTTACAGACTTTCCCTATAATTCCAGAATCTTAAAATAATTTTGTTTCAACGACCTCATGACAGGTATGAGGTTTTGCTGAAACCAGTTCACATACTTGTACTTAGTTCACAGCATTTGAATGCAGGTTGGTACGGTTGCTGCAACAATAATAACTACTGCATGTACGTAGGGCAGAGGATAATTGTTAGATGCGTCGCAATGTATATTTTTCTTGCCCATCATCTTCTCACGTGTGCAACCAAATTGTTACAAGAAGTGTTATACGTTTGAAGCTTCTTAGCACTGCATTTGGAGCACAAGAATATGTTATAACATCATTACACCAATCTGCTTTGCTCCATTGCACTAAACGAATGAAATTTTTGTATGTTACAGGTTCCAGTTGCGACGTGAAGTTGACGAGCGAAGCCTCAGTCAACGGAAGCATCACTTCTCCTGGTTTTCCAGGGTCTTACCCTCCCAAAAGCACATGCCAGTATGAATTCCTCGCGACGGGTAGACAAAGAGTGCAACTTATATTTACGGATTTTTCCCTCTACATGGGGAACCAGTCGCCGAAAGAGTGAGTCATTGTGGCTGTTACAAAAGTTCATTATCTGCTCTAAAGTCAGGATTTCGGTTGACAATGGTGTTTTCTGAAGGATATACTTGAATGAATCTCGAAGAAGGGTTTAGTTGAGCACCAACTTGTAATTTGAAAAGTTGGCATACCACAAGATTTGAAGACTTAGATGTACAAGAAGAGGTGACTTGAACGGGGTATGATTTGAGTATATATATATTGAAGGCGTGAAACTGGTTGTACGGGTAAGGAAGGAGAAATCCAAATTAGATATCGACGATAGGCGAAACAAGTGTCACGGGAGGTGTTAGATGGCTGTGCTAGGAGAACTGGAGATGACCGTATTTCGCGAGACTTCTTGGGAGATTGAGTTTGCTGACTGGAGCTGACTGTTGTGGAGAGGGATCTGGAATTGAGAAGAGAGGAAATAAAAATGGAGCAACCAGGGGGAAATCCGTTGCCGTTGGAAATAACTGCAGAGGTGGAATTTCTGCAGGTAACAAGTGGGGTTTGGGGAAACAATGACTTTGCCGTTAGGGCAGGTGCTAGCAAACCCATATTGATTTGGCGTCTTGCGTCCATTATATGGGTTGCAGCGATAATTTCTACTTTACTCGGCCGTGTAAAGAAGGATGGTTATATAACCGCATAATATGAAAAATCGCGTCCTCATTTCATGGGGTTGTGAGTACGTAAAAGACCTTTTCAAAGAACCGTCTGAGTTTTTTTCTAAATTGTTTATTGACGTCTGTTACCTCTGTGATAACAGGCTTTATCTACATACATTATTGCAATATAATTGCAAACAAAAATAAAACGGTTCGTTTGTAATAGGAATCGGGAAAGCTTGTTGCTTGGTAAATCAGTTAGCATTTACATCCGTACCACTGGAGCGCCACAACATAACACAGTTAGTTAACATTATAACAACAGCAGGTCCATATCAGTGGAGTTAATGACCCCCCCCCCCCGTAATCCAGGCCCTTCTAGGTAAAATTCCCAATACATGCAGTGGCCGAGTTTGTTGGGGCGTGAGCAGACTCTGGCTCGATCCCCGACCAGTTAACCGTGGTCTAAGGCAATGGGCACCAGCGATACAGATGGGAGCACCGTTCGGGCTCCCCAACGAAGAATCGGATCAAACTTTTGACCACAACATCTGGCACTGTCCAATTTTAGCGGCCTCTCTGCGGTCATCATCATCATCTTCAGGATGAAATCCTGCGTTGACATGAGCCATGCACTAATTTGCAGAACCTGTTTGTAGTCAAGTTGGTGGGTCATAATAGGTCGATTGGTGGTGCATTGGGATGAATGAAGAGTTACGTAGAATAGAAACAGCGAATTATTTGGGATGATGATTAACATAGCGACATAAGAATATGAGGCCCAGTTGTTATCGGATTGGAGTGGATTCGTTAGAAAGGTAGTTCTGGCTCACCTGGCCGTACAATTGGTCCCGACTGTCTCACCTCTGCCGGATCGAGTAACGAACCAGATTCTGCTGGCCCTATCGTTCCTTCGCCCAGGCAACCTCATGCTACAGCTGACTAGGCCACTGTGCGACAACTATTGACGAGTTCTGTTGGTTTCTAGATTTCGACTTATGGACTCACATTCTTTAAACCCAGTGATTGGAACTGCTCAGTACATTATGCCGTACTCTGTACGCCATCTGATAATGCGTGTTTGAAATGTAAATTGAAATTTAAAAATAATAACAAAAAAATACTTTTCACACCCGTGGACCTCAACAGTGTACTTTGAAGCTGGCAATGCAACGTCGTTGAAGCCACTCTATCTTGCATGCTGAGAATATCGACCAGATCCTTCATTACGCATTGTAAACACTGCATAAATCCCTTTGTGAATGTCCTCCACGATCCCTTACAGAGATCAAGGTGTTTGGCGTTGAACAGTATCCAAGTGAAGGAGACTCGATTTGGTTTGAACCATCTTCCCGAATGGAGAACGGGAGATCGAATAAAGCGTCAAGAGATCCAATAACCTGAGAGCTGAGAGCGACTTCCCTCGAGGCAATTAGATGTAGAGTCCAAGTTCTCGGTTCATCCTTCTATAATCCACTCAGGATGATTAACTACATTTTAGCTTCGGGTACTTTGCGCTCAGTGCGTTGCAAAGGGTTTCTCCGGAGTCTAGAACATTAGCTTTTGCTAGTGCAAATCCGGAGGGATCGAGGAGATGAAAAATTAAAGTAACAACGCGATTGTTCACTATTTAGGAACTCCGAGCGAAATGAGTTGAGTTGTTATTAAAGTTGTACGTTCGTTTGTAATATCTGATGCGACGCGTAGCAATAAACATTCGTATCTAATAAAGAACTACAAAGGAGAACGGAGAGATAAAAGTAGGTAAAAATGAACAAATACGTATTACAAGTTACAACGCACGACAGGTCACATAAATCATTAGAGAGAAAATCTGAGGTCTCTTTCGCTTAAAGCAGATCTGTGATGGTGAGTTATTTCTAACATTACGGCAATGAACTGCTTTCCTATCGATCCGTGCAGTTGGTTATGGTTCTGAACGAATGCTCAATAATTGCTATGTCAGGCCTCCTTTGCAAAGTGTGCTCTAAACAAAATGATCTACTTGGTTAAAAGTAACGTCGGTGGTTGTTCACCAACACTCACATACATACACGGTATATGCCCCTTTTTTGCGGAATGTCGCTTGCTTTCCTTAAGCCACGAGTTACACAACCAGGGGCTGACAAACGGACGGAAAACCAGATGTTCGGCAGATGAGTCCCTGAATAGTGGATGGAAGGTTAGGTGAACTCTGCCGAGGTCCAAATCTGTCTTGATCTGGGATGAGAAAAAGCCGTAAGTGCCGTAGAAATATGGGAAGTGGGGGGCAGCGACCATTCTGGCCTTAATGGTTGTTTTACCTAAACATGGTACTGCAGGAACGCACCGCCTGCAGCTTTGCACCGGTTCATTAATGTGTTATGGCCACAATAGGTGCCTGCCTCTGCAGAACAAGGTGGGTTGAACGGAGCAATCCAATCCCTACCCAGGGCGAGGCCTGACAATGCTGGAAAATGCGCTTGCTCTGCGGACATCGTGGCAGTCGTGGATTTTCTGGAGGGCCATCCCTGTCTTCGTTTTTAAAGTGTGTGGTCTGAGGGAGGTAAAGACCACCCAGTGGGAATGGATGTGCGGTTAATGGAAGGTAGCTCGCCAATCCCAATTTATTTTTAACCTAAGGGGTCTAGTGGAGGTGGAAGCCACCTGCCCGACACTTCCCCCAGAGGTGGGGATTTTCAGGAAAAACTTTGGGTCAGGTTGGTGGTAGGTGGGCTATGTGAATGTGAGGGGCAGGGGATGGACACTGCTGAGCATGTCGTGTTCAACTGCCTAAAGTTTGGAGGGGATAGGGCTATTACGAGTGAGAGGGTGTTTGGGGTGGAATGAGTATGTTGTTAGTGAGGAGGGGGATTTTGGTTGGTGGAGGCGTTTTGGGGAAGATGTGTTGAGGCGTAGAGAGGATATTAGGTTGGGGGGAGTAGTGCACGGGGCTCTGTAGGACGTTAGGTTAGCTTAGGAGGGGTAGGGGCTATCTTTGAGGGTGGTTGCTCATACAGTGGCCCACCCCCGAGCCACTAGGTGTGTACGTATTTAAGGGTTGATTGTATTTATTGTATGGACGGTCACATATTGAATGATCTGCCCCCAAGTCGAGTTGGGGTGTGGGTGGAGTGAATGTATTTATGGTGTGCTAGATGGAGTGATAAAGGGATCACAGTTCATGTTGGGATCATGGATCGCATCCTTCCTTCGTTTGAAGGACAGGGGCAAGTACAATCCCCTGCTGGATAGGAGATCTTTGTGCGCCATCATAACGTTTTTCTGTTCGTTGCCTCAGTAATGATTAATTTATTGCGTTCTTTGTCATTCTGTCGTTTCCATTGGTCGTTCGACTCTAGGGGATCAAGAATATCTTGAGAACGCTATTTTAGGGGGTTCTCACAGCCAGTTTCAGCTTTATGCTCTCCTTAGTTGGAGACATGGACAGAGTTTTATGGAGTTGTATTGTATTACGTAACTTATTGTGTGCTGATAAAGTTTATGTATAAGAGTATAGATAATTACAGGGTCCTTGGTGGAGTAACTAATGCGAAGCGTGTGATGGGAATCCCAAAATGTTGAGCGGAAGAAAAGCTGTAGGTATGGTCCACAGTCTGGACTTGTTGCAAGAGACTGTTGCACGTCTGGATTGAACTCCTGCTTATCAGGGCCTTGGCTGATTTCAGGGAGGATGAGGAAGTCCAAACTCATTTCAACTGATACCAATCGAAGCCGTAAGTTTGAGGGCTAGTGCGTTGCGGGTTGGGCCACGTCAGGTGGATGTCTTTGCATGGTGCGGGGGTGAAGGGATCCGAACTCTATCCCTGGGGGCCCTGCAGATGTCGGGATGGTCGCTGCTGATTCGTTGGAAATAAGCTCTCCTACACTTCCACTTTCTTCTTGCCCTGAGGTGGTGGTGGTTGTGGAGGAGGGGGGGTTAAGTACCAGCTCCGCCAAAGATTTCTACATGAACATAATTACGTGAAGCTGCTCTCCAGAATTATTTTATCGTCTCTCAACCCGTCCATTTCTTCTTTTTCATCCACCCTTCCCAATCACGAACTATCTCAGCTGACTGACAGGGCACCACTGTTAGTGTATCCTCCATCATCTTTCAGACCCACCATGGCCTTTGTGTTTTATGCTGAGGCTTTTTTGCTTCACTATTTTGCTCCGTTGGGAAGGACGCTACCGCGCTACTGTACTTTTCGCACTTTCAAGTTCTATTTCCGCAACTGGTGTTTGGCGCAGGCCGAGTTGATTGAAATATTGAGCTCGGAACTTCCGCACTTGCCTATAACAGGAAACCTGTCTGTAGCTACGGGAAAGTCCGGAAAAGCCATAACTGAATATTTCCTAAGCTGACAACGGTTTTCCCTTTCCAAAATATCCTCTTCCCACCACTCGTTTTACAAAACAAAAATATAGATAGATTGTTTTGGAATTTGCCGTGACGGGGTGGAAATTTCTCGCTATCGTTGCATGTACATTGTGAAGGTCTAGGAACATTTCTATTAAGCATTGAGAAGGGTTTAAGCGATCGCGAACGCCCACACTGAAAATATACAACTAGGCGTGCGACTGTCCGAAAGGCAACGGAGAGGAAAGGGTCGAGGAAGACAAATGATGAAGCGACAAGACGTTTGAAGAGGGTTTCCCCAACAGCGAATTGAAAAGAAGAAGCTGCGGAAGACGAAAGAAAAAAAAAAGAGGGAAATAAGAAGACGGCGCAAGAGGGAACGCGTTCGATTTCCTCTAGACGCCTGACACATCCGACTCCATCTCGGTCGCGAAACATCTTCATCGCGCTCCGCAGGTTATTTTGAGGAAACGTGAGCCTCAGGGTGTGTTCCGCGATATCGAGTTGAGGCCGAGGGTTTATCTTGATGGAAAAGACGTTTGAATTGCGACAATATTTCGCCTGGTAATGAAATTTTGAAACCACTGACACCGACTGAGCTCTATTGACAGTCAGCGGTAGGTTATTGCACGAACTAATGTGTTAGTTATACCGTCAATGTGTCTTCAGGAGGCCTATTGCTCTCTCATAGAGGTTCTGTAACAGTCCCAAGTTGGGGTGGTTCGTGTTATCTGTGATTCAAAAGGAAAACGCCGATAAAAGTTGTTCCAGAAGACAGTTGTAATTTCAACACGAAAGCTGGTCGTGTTGTACCTAATCACATCACATCTGTTAATGATATTTATATAGATAGCTAGTTAGACCGATGGTTATAATGACATAATGTGTCATTCAATGAGAGAGAGAGATTGATTGTAGATGTTTATTTTACCATCAGAGGAAGTTAGGGCTATGCAGCTCTCTCTTCCACTTCCCCTGAAGACGAATTACAAAAAAACTCTACCTCTGGGGGTCAAACAAAAAATAGCCTTCACGCCACTCTTTACATTTCAACTAAACACATAATTCATCAACGTTCATGCCAAATAAATTACATGCATTCCAACAATTATACCACACACACACATACACACATAATGCAGACACACACACCTTTCATACCAGCTGGTTGGGGTGGGTGAAAAAACCCCAGCCAGCCTCAAGCCCAACCCACCAATGGACCTCCCTCGGACTCGACCTTCAGAGCGTTATCCCGAAGGAAGTCCTGAGACGGCCCTGAATATCAATAGAAATATAAAAAACTCATAATAACACTGAAATCATAAAATAAATTGATTAAGTAAGACGTAAATAAATAAACGAATTAGCTTAGCCCCAGCCTAATCCTATCCCGCCTCCCCGGGACTGGCTGAAGCCACCCACTTACTCGCTGCCATTCATACACACTATCATACCGACCCACTGCTGAATTTGAGAAGGGTGAGTACTGGTATATTTCTCCCCTTCTCAGCTGTGACATTCCTAACCGAAACTATATACAACACAGAAAATAACAATAAAGCACACATTAAATTTAACTAGAATAACAATGAACAGTAAGTAACAACATGCAATTAATATATTTTTATGCACACAATTGAATAAATAAGAGTGAACGCGAAGGACATACATACATTTCCAGGTAACTAGCTACTACAGGTATTAATTTTCAAAACAAAATTTGTGCACGCTTCGCTATCTTAATTTGCATAAAGTGTTATTATGTTAATACACTTCCAATAGTCTTTCTCTAAATTTGTCCTTAAACGTCTCTCTCTCTCTCTCTCTCTCTCTCTCTCTCTCTCTCTCTCTCCACCTGTGTGTATCTCTCATCCAGAATGGATCTCACTCAGTCACGCTCGTTCCTTCTTAGCTCTTAAATTTACTTCGAGAGAGAGAGAGAGAGAGAGAGGGAGATTGGTTGGTTGGTTAGTTGGTTGGTTGATTGATTGATTGATTGATTAAGCGGTTTATTTAACCAACCAGGGAGGATAAGGGCCATAAGGCTCTTACATCATCCCTGGTAAATGGTATTGGTTACAAGTTAAATCTTGTACGGTGTACAGAGTAAAAACAGGAAAAATCTGCATTTGCCCTGAGATGAAGCATTTGGCGTACTTCACTTTCGCAGGGTTCCACAAAGTCTTGTCCGGGCATATTCTATCACAGTCCACTAGTGGGAAGGTGTCTCTATGGGTTCCTCTATCGCCAGTGCCTGGGAATCCAATAACCGTTATTCTATTAGAGTTTGATGAAGAGTTGAGTCGCATCATATACTGCTTCTTCAGTTTTGACGACGTGCAGTAGTTCTTCAGCGCCTTGCAAACTATGTCATTATGTCATGTCATCATGTATGTTGATAGTGTCAGTGCTTTAGCCTTTATTGCAATATCTGTGCTTGCAGCACCGCTGGAGTCAAACATACATTGCCCGAGACCCTACTCCTTCCAGATCCACTTACCCACACCCCTGAGCCCTCTTATGTCTTAGATTTATGTGTGTAGATGTTTATACCATTAGGTGGCTTAAACCGACTAGTTTTGCTGTTCTGTAGGCTACCTACTGGTTGCACAATATGTTAGCATTCTACGTAGGAAATGGTATTGGTTAAAGTTTCAAAATTTATTGTACTGCTGCTACTCATGCCACTACGTGGACGTCAACGTGAAAATGAAAAATGGGGCTACTTATTTCATTTTTTACTTCAGAACGTTTTTCGCCCGCTGTCACACAATAACGAAAATATGTAGCACGACTCATAGCACAAATTTCCTCAGACCTGCGTTTCGAGTGATTTCAATGGATTCATCCAATAATCCAATTTACTTTTCACTCAGGTTAAAGCGCCGCAAATTATTACACAAGTGTGTATCCTCTTGCACAGCTCGTTGTAGCCCCAGACCTCCAAGACCCAGTCTGTTCGATTCAGCATGGAAAATTACCAGTAAACGATACGCAACATGACCTGATTACACGAAAATTGACATATTCTAAGGCTAGTAGGTGTTTGGCACGACGTGAGGAGTCGAACTGAAGGGTGATTGGAGGTAGACGGTATGCTGCGTTGGATACGAGAACAAGCGTGAAGAAACGATCACTCTCACTGTATTTTCTCGCTAGTTATTTCGGTTATTAGACTTCGACTGCCTTTATTGAGTATGATTCCACTGTATTCGATCTAGATGCAGTCGTACACCTCTGATATTTGTATTTTTGACCCAGAATCAAAAAATACCTAGAAAACGATATCAAACATGACGTAATTGCAGTTAAACTGCAAGAATTTCGATTTCGTTAAATTCTTAAACCATTTTTTCCCATATCAAACGCGGAATTTTATGGAATTTGTTGAGCTGCTCGTGCTCACGCGAAAACTTTGAGCTACCGGTAGGTGGTTAACGAGACGGTCAACTTAATTTCCAAGAAAAGAACTGTGCTAACTGTTGAGGCGGTATCGAGAAAAAGCTACTGGAATCCCATAATTCCATAATTTACTGTGCTACTGTCGTCATGTTTCTACAAACGAACACTTCATGCCCTCGAAGTTTGCCTTTTGACGACTATAGTTAATTTTTGACGTCTTCTCCCCATTCCCTCGTTATGACGTTTTATAGTGATCTGCAAGGTAACGACTTTGATTTGATTTGGAAAGTGGCTTTGTCAGATTTGCCTCATTTGTTCGCTACAGATAATTCGAGTCCACAGCAGAGGAACAGGCCCAACGTCGTTTTGCATTATTCGCTGATCCGAACTGACCTTTGTCGCTCTGATGAAAAGTGATTCCTCAAACAGCCACTAGCTCATAATTAATTTAAAATTCTGTCAAATTGCAAAGCTTCCTTTTACCGGTTAATTCAACGTTCTCGCGGAACTTGGATTTCTGACGAGGAGAACGGCATATTCAAATCATCGCAGATATAGCCCGCTTTGTTTGATCCTAGTACGGTTTGAGCAGCCGCACTGCATGAGTTCCGACCGAAGCCACTAACAACCTCACTTCCATCATCGCATCATTCTGACCGCTGCTGGGGCATAATTAATTCTTGTCGGTCCCGCCGTTCCGCCCTTCGTGAAAATGGACGTTCCGCCGAAGCGTTTCTCATTTCTGATGCGACTCGGTTTCGCATTACTCGTACCTGTCCGCCTCAGTGGAGATTTTTCCTTGTCCTTCGTCCCCGGTGGATGCTGCGACATCTCTCCAAAAAGGAATTTTGGAAATCCGATGCGACGTTGCATCATGTTACTTAGCGGTGGTCCATACCCAATTAAGTTCCTCCAATTCATGCCTGTTCTTCCTTGACATATCAATTAACTCCTACTAATTTGTCACAAATCAGAACGATGGGCAGAGAGAGAGTGAGAGAGAGAGAGAGAGAGAGAGAGAGAGAGACAGAGAGAGAGAGAGGGAGAGAGAGAGAGAGACAGAGAGAGAGAGAGAGAGAGAGAGAGGGAGAGAGAGAGAGAGGGAGAGAGAGAGAGACAACTGGAGGAATTAGGGCTATTAGGCTATTAGGCTCTTCCATTCCCCCAGAATACAGGTTTCGCATTAATCCTCTATAATTTGCATTTACAATCAACATAAAGTCTGTATATATATGTAGCAGTTTGCCTCTCTACCTACGTCAAGATTATCAGTGTGATCTTCTTGCGTCGCGCTCTGTCTCCAACGCCAGGGCAGTTTACGGCAAGAGTCCGGACGGGGAGCTTCGCCATCTTGACGTGCCACTTTTCCGTTTACCAATTTCACTTTAAAATCTAATTCTTTAGTTGTCATTAAAACTAGTTTCCTCAATTGTGTCTTGGTCATGCATCGGGAATTCGAGGACGGCGAGATAAGTGAAGGAGGTGTGATCATCCTGACTTGGCTGCAACATATGTATTTATATTCTCTCCTCGTTGCACTAAATTGACATACCTTTCGCTAACATGTTGTAAGTACTGAAAGGAAGAAAAACATCCACCAATAAGACCATACCAAACAAGTTACATTCAGCCTTTCTCACACCTCTCATCAAGTAAACTGCCTCAGTCTCATCTCAGTGCCTCTTTCCCGGGCGTAGCTGTGCCGTTTGCTGTGAGATTAAGCCAAAGTTCACACAGTACCAAGGTGCATTGATTGAAGCAACTGCTCTATTCGAAAGGCTAAACCTTGATTTCAAAGGGCCTCTCCCAAAGAGCTCCGGGAATCGATACATCTTGACCTCAGTTGACGAATATTCAAGATTCCTATTTGCTTTCCCATGTAAGGAGACGTCATCTGCCTCTGTTATCAAAAATTTAAGACACTTGTTTTCGATATTTGGAACACCCAGCTATATTCATTCTGACCAGGGTAGTTCTTTCATGTCTACGGAACTCAAGTCATATCTAACAAAGAATGGCATCGCTACAAGTCGCTCTTCAGCATTTAACCCCAGGGGAAACTGTCAAGTGGAGCGTTACAACGGAGTAATTTGGAAGACAATTCAGCTCGCTCTCCGTGCTAAGCATGCTGATATCCGACTTTGGGAAACTTACTTCCGGAAGCTCTACATGCAATTCGTTCTCTCCTCTGCACATCAACCAACGAGACTCCGTACGAACGCCTCTTCAAGCACAATCGCCGTAGCTCCAACGGAACTTCTCTCCCAGAGTGGCTGACGACCCCAGGATCGGTGTGGATGCGAAGAAACGTCAGAGCAATCAAGTACGAACCACTGGTGGATAAGGTAGAGCTCATCGAGTCAACCCCACACTACGCACATGTACGACTCCCTGACGGTAGGGACACCACAGTTTCTCTCAGGCAGCTTGCTCCAATTGGACGGAACAATGTGAAATTCCAACATCGGGGAGACAGGATATTTCAACACAGCTTCCAGACCTCCAAGCAGTGCCTCCTAATCTTCAATCTGTTTCTCCAGTACGCTCCTTGCCAGCATCTTTGCAAGACAGCCCAAAATCTTCATCTGGAACTCAATCACCATTTTTGCCTCCAAGAGAATATCCCTTGAGGAATAGGCGGCCACCGAGATACTTGGGAGATTTCATTCAAGATTGAAATAAAAGGGGGGGAAAATGTGATAAACTCGTGAACATTATAAGTTCGTTTCCCAGCTGTTGTTAGTCGCTATGGACGCTACATCGTTAGTTCTCAATTCTATTTTATTCATTCCATTGCATGTCAGAAATAGTACCTCATTTTCCTATGGCCCGATACCTGGAGGTCTTCGGAGCCAAAAAAGTAGATTTGCAGGAAAACAGGGCTTGCCTCTTGTGGTGGGTAAAGAGCTCCCTCCTCTAGTGAGACTCTGAGGCTTGCTGAGAACGCGAGTAGAGCGAAGGGTTATGATAAGTCTCACCTGTACATAGTGGCAAGGAGTGCTGTTTCTGAACTTGTTGTTTCTGTCGACGACGTTGCAGGTTATCTGCGCCACATTTTTCCGAGATGAGAACCCGACCAGTGTCGGCGCAGAACCAAGATTCCTCTAATTTACTGCTAGTAGTCGTGGGGCAGCTGAAAGGATGATGATCCACCCGGTCGAGAAGGAGAGAAGGTATCAGAGTCGTGATTGAGGTGCTTGAGGGTGCAGAGCATGGGAAAGTTCAACCTACTCTTCATGACATTTGTATGCACTTGCCGCCTCCAAAACGGAGATCCACACCTCAATATGTTCAAGGTGCAGAGTATAGTAGAGATGGCTACTTGTGGTTCCCCTCCAAAAAACTTGAGTGCTACCTCAAACACTCCCTGTCGTGAAGAGGTTTTAATTAAATATTCCCGGCCTCACAGAGGTATCATCCGCCAACTGGCTCTTGCGATCTCTTATGACATCTTCTCGTTGTCCAATTATCTTCTGCTGTAAACTCTTACAAACTTAAATAACCATACCATCCACCACACCGACCACTCTCCTTGTAATAATAGGGCTGGAGGGATGGAATCTCCTATCTCATCATTTCTTCAGGTGGGTTTATCATTGGTACCATTGATTGCCCTGTCTTGAATCAATTTTTCAATCCCACATGTGCATACTCGCGAAGAGGCTATTTTCCGCTAACCTTTTCCACAACACTTTCTCCCGCAAACTCGAGAGAACTTACTCACTTTTCACTTCTCACCATGTTCGAGAACGTGAAAATTAATCAATAAATAACGGCAACTCCGTGAAGGAAATGCGTAAACCGAAAAACATCCATCTCCAGGCACTAGACAGTTCATGCATGACAGGTCTTTAATTCCTTACTGTCCATGACCATTGAGGTGTGTAAAGTTTCCGCTAGCAGAAAGGACAATGTGAGCGCGCAATGACATCACCAGATACTAGCGGGAGGGGCGCTTCATCATCCGCGGAAATAATCACGACAGGTCGTTATTGTATCCGGTGAATTCAAATAGATTCTCAGACAGCGAAGCGCTTAGGGCAGCAATTCCGATGCTTGAATAATTCAGACCAAAAATCGAATTACATTGCTCGGTGAACCTGACGAGAGGTGGAATGATTGGAGAGCTCTGCTACCCATTTGCTGTTGCAGGTCTGCAATATCATCGATCGCCGAGTGAAAGACGCTTTCGAAATAATCGAGAGAACCTTCACAATCACATGAAATTGTTCAATGTGCACATTTCTCAATTTACAGAACCTATTTATGATTCTGTGAGATTACTCTGAGAACGAGGTTTATTACTGTGTCTTCAGCGATTTCGGCGGCCACAAGCTCCCTCTTGTACTGAGCGTTAATGTCGTTGTAAGGTGGCGTATCAGTCTACACCTCCAGTCTATCAAAGGTATACCTCATTATGCGCAATTAGCAATGGCGTTTCCGTGGCACAATCCTCGTACACCCACGGGGCTCGTGGTATGGGGTAGCAAAGCTCCTGCCGATCACAAGGCTTACACAACACCATTTTCTGAAGCGCTCCAATAGATCACTGGTCAGTTACCCGTTCACATGGCCGTTGAGTTCACGCCGGAAACATTGGGAGAGATAGGGGGGCTTCCTGCTCACTGCCTCGAACTGCATATAGACCTCTTGCTGAAGGAAAGCTTGCCTAGCTCGGTAAATGGAAATTAGATAAATGGCAAGCTAAACGGGATTCCTCGTCAAAAAGACGGGACACGTACGAGTTTTTTCCAACAACCATGAACGTTATAGGAGAAAGTGGGTTGCGATCACTAGGTGACTTGAATGCTCTCTAAGACTCTACTGCAGGTCTCAAGTGCGCGGGAAGTAAGAAACCACGATTGGTTCCACTATTGCAGCCACACCGTCCAGCTTCGACTGCTACCATGCAAACTTATAACCGTTTCGCCGAGTTGGCAAAGAAGGTTGTGACAAAAAACGTAGTTCATGTTTGTTACTGATGATGACCTAACCGTCGAAATTGATTTAACAATTGTGCTCATTATTTCTGTGGAAATATAGACAATTTATCGTTTATTCTGTTTTTTTTTTTCTAAACCCTTGATACCTGCCACCCAGTAGTTAGAACAGATAGAAAACCAGACTAAGAACTTCTCTCAGATCACACAGATTCCCCAGAGTCTGCGTGGTGAGACCCTTTAGCGATAGGCTGGCAAAATGACAGCCAGTCGTACCTGCAAAAGTCAGGGTTCAGTGAATGCTGAGTGAGTATCCATCCTTTCACTTGGTTACAGCAAACCTTGGCCAGAAAGGATTCACCCCTTTTAAACTTGCCAAAGTAAATAGTTAGATCAGTTGGATAATCAGATTAGGAACTTCCTCCAGATGGTGGGGGATTCCCCAGGGGTCATATTCCATCCACGCAGTTACACACGGGCAACGGCTCTTCGGCAAATTGACCACCTGTCGTACCTCCACGGCATTCTACCGATATAACACTATCATCAGCGTTAAGGAATAGTAATTTTGATGGAGAAGCGTGCCAGTGTCCTTTCAGATCTTTATTGAGCTATTTACTTGATTTTAGTAACTGTTAATACGATTACGGAACTCCATTGGTCGTTATTTTGTAATTGTTGATCATTTATTCTGCCACTTAGAAAATATTCGCATGATCCATTATTTTGAAACTTCCCGGTTGATAAAAATGATGACATTCGATCATTTCAAGAAAAAAAAAAAATCTGGGACAAATCACATTACTATTTTCAGGCACATTTCAACACGATATAAAGTTGGTAAAATTGTACAACACAACATTTTTACGTGGTATATCGCAGCGATTAATGTCCTGGAATTTAGTTGGCTGCTGCCACCCATGCTACAACCTCTACTGAGCTGTACGTAATTTATGGGACTGTCAATGCAATTTTTCTGGAGTGTTCACCATTTTGGAGTAGAAGAGGTAACTGTGAAAAAAAGTCAACGGGACGACGTTAGTTTTAATTCCGGAATTTTTGAGATTGATTCTGATTAGATATCGTATAGGTAGCTTATTGGGTTGCATGTCCAACAAATGTGTGAACAATGCTGTAATACGACCGAGTTGTATCGGGAAAAAACTGCATTGGAATAGCCTTTCGAGGTAAGGTTTGATGATTCATAGAGTAGCTCTCGTCCTTTTCTCATGAATGACAAACGTCTGTTATTTCATTTAGGACAGTCCACACAAAAAAAATTAATCAGAACCGTTTGAGCGGTGTTTCAGGAAAAATATCTGGTGCGTTGCAACACACAACTTTCCTTAGCTCCACGTCAATTCACTTTGTACATGGCTCATTCTATTTAATCAATTCATTTATCACTCAGTTCGTTTCAACTTGGTCAAACAGCAGCAGAAAGCGGTAGCGCCTACAGTTCTGGAATTTATTGTGCTGCTCGTACTCATTGCAGGAACATTATTGAGCAATTGGTACGCAGAAAATTAATGAGACTGTAAACATGAATTTTTTGAAGGAGGGTAATAATCACTTTTGCAGAGTTATTGGGTAATAACTTTTAGAACTGGTAGTAAGTAAAACGGCGGTAGTTGGAATTCAGGAATTTCTAGAGTGAGCTCCATGTATCTCGTGAGCGTTTTTACACATTCACCCTTCAGGTATTGAATTGGACTACAATATTATTTTTTTAAACATTCTACTAACATTCCACAGGAGTTTATAAGGAAAAAACTGCGCTAAAAACGCTTTTCGTCAAAATATTTGATAATTTATTGTGCTGCTGTCGTCATTTTCCCACGGGTGGAAATTTTATGGTATAATTGCCTTATTCAGAGCTATCAATATAAACAATTTAATCAAAATCGTTAGAGCCATTTTTGAGAAAAAAATGTAGTGTTTCGATCACTATGATAACTATAGTTAACTTTCGGTAGATTTTGTTCATATCCTCATTTTGACGTCTCATAGTACCCTGCGGGCGAGATATCAAGTTTGAAAGGAGTACGGTGGTTCTCCCTAAAAATTGTTCACAGACACACAGACCATTTCCCCAAATAGTGTTTTTCGGACTCAGGGGGGTCTGAAACGTAAAGATCTGAAGAGAACTCAAAATTGTTTTTCAGCCGATTACACAACTTCCTTTTCTACTTTGTAGAGCCATTGAAAGTAAAAATGTCGTGATGACAGTTCCTATGCGCGTATTACGTTTGGCCACTGCATGGGGTTAAGTCCCCTGGACCCCTGAATGCACAGTGGCAAAAATTCGAAAACGTGGAACATCTTTGGGCCAAGGTGTGAACACAACTGAAGTAATATGTAAATGAGGGGGGTAGTTATAGGAAAATATTGCATAATCTCGCTCCAGTATGTTGAGTTATATATGCTCCAAGAGAAAAGGAGCCTGAGGGGTGGGGCGGAGATGGAGAGGAGGGATCAAGAGATGCGAAGAAATGCGACACTATCTCATTCCCACCTGGCGTGACGTTTTTTGACAGTTAGGTTAAGACTAAAGCACGTTACACGCTAAAAATATTCAATATTTTGATCACTAAGATAGCTATAGTTATCTTCTTAGACGGATCTTGCTCATGCACCGTATTTTATTTTGGCCTACTAATTTGGTTCAGCAGTTTTCTCGCTATCTCTTTAACCCACACATACCATCTTCTCTTGTGACGTTTTCGGGTTGACTCAACCCTAAAATCGTTAAGATCTGCAGAAAACTCACGTTTTTACTCCAGCTGATTACTAATTAATTTAACTCCATGTTCTCCCCATATTGAGGTGCGGCAAAAGTAAAGACTCATCGCAACCGACCAATCATCACTGTTTCTTGATGGTAGACATGTTTTCATACGAAATAATTGGTTTCAGTTGCGAAGAAACGGATTCTGTCGTCGCCTACGTCATCTTGGACGAGAGGATCGAGAAAATAGACAGCTACTGCGGAGGAGCAGTTCCGAGGCCTATAATGTCGAACGGCCCTCGTCTGTTGATCAGCTTTCAAGGCGTTCACTCCTCACGATACGCCAGAGGGTTTCGAGCTACGTACCACTTTACCAACAGTAAGTTCTTTTCCCTGATCTCCTTTGCAAAACCATTTCACGCGCTCTTCGTTCCCTGAGGGCAATCGCCTACACCTTATTGTTCTGGGTTTATCGATTCGCTCATAAAATTGCAAATGGAGCCGCTTGCCGTTGGTAGAGGAATCGATTCTAGTTGCCCGTTAGTCCTGAAATTGGCGTGTAGCGATTGAAAGGGAGCTCTGTTCGGGCTCGACTATGTTACTTCCCATCGTTCAATTCTGCTGTTTGATCCCAGAATACGAAGAACTTGCACGACACGTTACACAACTTTCCGTAACCCTCATACACGTATATAGATGTAAACGCGCAGTTTCTGTTCAACGCATTTTTACGTAAACATGTACGAAGAACCCAAAATAGCTGAACGCACGTGGAGTGAGGAACGTTCTGCTTTGCGTCACAATACATATTTTTTCCACTTTCTTTTCTTTTCAATCGTGCACGCCGGTTGAGTGGTCGCCTCGTCCATTTCGACGGTGTGAATCGATGTTTGCAATGATGGAACGATTTTGACTGCATTCCCGAGCCTAATCAGAACGTAGAAACTGCATCGTTTGCATTCTCGTCCCCTCAGGTAGTCACTCAATCGACCACTCCGGCCTCCACCTGAGGCACAAACACTTCATTTAGCGGGCCGAGGTGGATTTGAATCGATCAAATCGTCGTTTCGAGAGGCTTTGTTTCCGGCTACTGAATCGTTCAACGGCGGAACCTGCAAATCATTCAATTACGAAAGCAGATCGAAAACCCGGGCGTCCAACGTCGGAAGGGATGAACCTCTTGCTTCCTAGTGTGGTAACGATTTAACGCGTCATTAATTGACGGGAGAGAGCGTTTGAGCCCTTGAAAGCACAGCGGTTGCTAATTCGGTGGGGATTCCAGGTCGATTCACAAAGTGGTTGACTGACTAGAGAAAGAATGAGTTAACGGCGCTCACGAAGCAGAAACCTCATTCGAAAAGACGCTGATAAAAACGAATTTTCGTAGCACAGTCGATAATAATTGAACACCATCGTAACACGTCACGGTTGATTTGAACGGTTCCTAATCCACGTCCGGGTGGATTACTACAAGAATATATCCTCACTCTTGGCCCACTAGCAGTTATTCGCTTGTATAGTGCGTAATGGTGTATACCATGTTGTCTTTGGTTTCGACATCTGGCAAGCAGCAGAAAAAGCTATTACAGTAACAATTACACTTGCTGATCGATGGACGAAACGAGAGGGCAAGGACTAGGCGGGTGGCTTATGAACGTTCTACATTCCGTCTTCTCATATGGAGCGAAAAGTGCGGGCTGGTTAGAGCTGGTACACCCAGGATTGGCTCCCATAGGAAGCGGATGGCAGCGGCGTTTTTCTTGGTTTCTTTACATGGTTTCTCAGTAGGCAGTTTTGGTTGAGGCAGGTGCTATCCCAATCTACTGTCTGGCAGCCATGCAGAAAGAGCTGTACCCATCAAGAGGGTAATCAGAGTACGGTCACCAGAAGAAGGGCTGCGACCCTTGGTAGGTGGGAAGACCAAGCAGCTGATTCCAGCACTTTGATCAATATTTGGGCCATGCCAAGGTGGGTTTCTAACTCACCTAGTTAGTATGAGGTCCAATTAGGTCGTACCTGCTCTGAATTGGTAATGCTGCAAGCCCCAACTGTAGGGCAGTGGTGAATCATGCTTCCCTTGCCATCTTATTGTGCGAAAAGGCTGGCGGCACATGTCGGAAAATGCAGTCGGCCAGCTCGCGCCTGAGGCATTCATTCGCTATATGTTGAATATTGCGAGAAAATCTGGAGACGCATAGCTCAGTTCGCCAGGGCAGCGCTTGCTCAGAAACTGAAGCTTGCTGATTCAGAGCCAATATCCCGCAGGGATCGGAATGAAGACTGCTCCTGAACCTCCCTAACAGCTGGGCACTATGGGAGGATGTACGGAAATGGCGGCACGAGCTGCGAGGTTCTAATTTGGTTGAATGGAACAAAAGAAAGAGCTACCAGTGCAGGGTGGCGTCAGGCCAACCTGATGCAACGTGCTAAACGGTTCCAAGTTGGTTCTCAACACGCCGGAGTAAACCCATGGGGACGCCTTTTCTCCTACATCCCTTAGAAAAAAGTACCATCCCAGTTCAGTATTAGTTAACCCGTATTGCAGAAGCAGCCCCAAAAGCAGATTGAAATCTAATTTCAAACAATGTTCGGTATTTTTAATCGATTTCAAACGATCTTCAAACATTCTCGAATCGCATTTACTCAACTTTTGAAGGTTCGGCAAAAATGCACATAGTATCCATACGAAATGTTTCCCATTTCCGAAGTTTTCAGATTGTTGTGAAAGGTTACGCGCCCCTCTTTTTCCCAATCGACTCGACCGAGTAGCGAGTTTCTCGACTGCAGTGAGTTTAATCTACGGAGTGATGTCGAAAGAGCGCTCAGCTAAAAGGAAGCGAACGCTGCGGTTATGTTTGGGAACGTCTCCAAGGCTTTTATAATATCCGTCCTGGAGATGAAACCGGAGAAAACAAATCTATTCCCACTCCTGGCGTTCTCTCGTTCCGCCTGACCTAAGAAAACAGTACGACGCTCTGGACGGCGATCGGATTTGAGTGAAGATGCTCCATCAAGTGGTTTCCCGTCAATTTTCAGGCGGTCGTCAATCTTCGGGCTACTTTACCTTGACTGGTAATAGTCTCTTCCTTCCGTCGCTCTCAATGACAGATGACAGGTTGGCGACGAGACTCATTATTTCTTTCACCCGACTGGGCTGAGCCGACTAGGTGGCTATTCGATGATTTACATTAAACGCTTTTGTTGGTAGCGCCGTAAACGTCCGGAATTTGTTGAGGTGGTCTAATTTACGGCACAGCCAGGAATGAAAATGTGTGCACAGGGTACTCATGAGACAACCCGATTTTATTTTATAAGGGTCGTGTTTACTGTTTTCGAACTATCGGGTAATTACTGAGAAATGGTCTCCCCAACACTCCTTGTATATATTGACAACCGAGAAAACCCCTATTCCGCATCAGATGTGGCCTATTGTGTGGCGTTCACGAGCACTCACAGGTTCACCCACTATCCCCTAGAACTGGTGTTTCCTGGTGCGATGTCCCCAAGGACAACCTAAAGGACTCTGAAGTGCGCCACAGCCAGCCCCTCACCAGTACACAGTACATGCTCAGCTAACTCCAGCCCTGCCTTGCAGAATCAGCTAATCTACATCTCTGACTGAATCTTGGCAAGTTGGCACTAAAGTAGACATTGCCCTCTGAACCAGCCACACACCATTCATATACTTTCTATTTCAGACTGAGGACCCTTGATCGTCTCCAGGAGAGTCTAATAAATAACCTTGAGTGTCCTTGACCTTCCATAAATAGGCAGCCCTGCACTTCTTCTCTCACTGGCGCACCTCCGTATTCGAGTGACCCTTGGTGGTTCATACGAAGGACTCAGGTCCCACAGGGGGGAACGCATCTCTCCCAGGTTTGTTGGCCACCAAGTGTATAACATGGATGAACAGCGTTAAACTGCTTTCTTTTACCAAGATCAGCACAGTCAGGCATTCCTGAACTAGCCCTGCGAGGTAGTGTAAGATGCCAGGGCCGTAAGTGTAGCTTGACTGTGTATCATGATGTAGTTCTTTTCCCATTTCAGCCCCCTGCGCAGGAGGTGCTACACGAACCACTACCAAGGAGAAGAGCCCTGTCTGGGAAACACACCGGTATTGCTGCCGGCTCATAAACCCCTGCACCTGTTAGGCGACTGATACGTCTGTGTAGTGTACAATGGCCTCAAGCGTAGGACCACGCCCTTCCCATCTGGATATTTCATGAATAAGTATCCTGAAAGGCAGTTCGAAATTGTCCTTCATCTATACTGAGTACATGTGAAGCAGGTTTGGGGTTTTCCTCACCCCCTTCACTCATCTCATTCTACCCTCGTTCCGACAGTTGTTGAAACTAAGACAGTTACACTCGCTCTCAGCTCTTGTCCTGCTTCAAACCACTTCATCCATAAGTAAACCTTGTTATGACCTTTGCCTGTCCGACACTGTACTCTGAACTGTAACCCTTTTGTTTCTCTTTCATTTCGTTTGTAAATATATTTACTCCATACACCGGGAAATATCGTTTGGTCTCAGCACTCGCTTTTGACGCTTTTATCGTTTCGTAACTCGGTCCAGGGGTTTGGTCCTTTTTGGCTGTCGTACATCACTCGTGCTACCCAGGATGCATGTTTGTAGCGTCATTTTTTGTGATCCACATATCTTCTTCGAACGATCTCATCCACTGGAACAACGAGGTCACAGTGAGGCTAGTTCACTCGGATTTGCAATAAAATTGTCTATTTATCGTGAATTTTTGGCAGATAAACATTGGGCCCAACAACACACGAGAGGGGGAGTTTGTATTGAAATATGAGAAGGAAATGAACGTAGTGAGCTTGAGTGAGAACCGAACGTTTTGACCGAAGAGCGAATAGGATTTGAGTTTGGGTGTGGGAACAAGGGGGCTTTGGATGCGTGAACTGGTTGTCTGGTGAAGGAGAGAGGAGTGCGAATTGGTAGCCAGAGAGGGACGAACGTGCTAACTGCTGTCAGCTTGGAAAATAACTGAAGAGGCAAGCTGGACTTTCCTGCAGCTATAGACAAACAGCTTCGGGTCAGGAATAGGTGGACTGCACCTGGGAAAGGCCGGGGCTCAATATTCTAATTCTGCCTGCGCCGAACACAAATAATTGAAGAATGTGTTGGAAAATATCTGGTGCGACACAGGATACAACTTTCTTCAGGACCTGCTATAGGAATGTTTTACTGTACCGCATTTAAACGTATGGGCGCTCAGAGTTCCGGAAGTTATTGCTCTGCTGCTAGTGCCACTACCTTGATTGCAAGGTAGAAGAAGTGCCAAAAGAAGGTTTTAGGTGTGGTTCGTGTACGTTTTCTGAGAGAATTATTCAAAATTCTCGAACATATTCGAAGGCAGTCGTACGTTTTCTATCTCCGTAAATAATTTGTTATTCGTTTTACGTTGACGCGATCCGGATAGCGTAGAGCCGAAAGTATTCCCGTATTCCCCGTTCAAATCGCCCTCAAATAAAAGGCGGTTGGCAGCCAAAAAAGGGGGGAAAGGCTTCTGGAAATTGTTTTTTTATTCCTTCGCGGTCCGATACAGCTGTGAGCGGCAGGTGGAAAACGAAAAGGTAGAATTTCCAGAGAGAAATCAATCCTGTTACGGCATCACCTGGTGATACGACGAGCCGCGTTTGTATCATCGTTCGGATATTGAGGATTTTCAAATATTTATCTTATTCATTTTTCGCTTCGATTTTGAAGGGAGTTGAGTGAGCTGCAGCTAGTCGTGCGGTACTCATTCGGAGAGACTGTGGATCCCTCTCTGTGGACCTGCCAGTTTTCTCATTTCGTTCCGGAAGCTCGAAACTAAAAATCGCATCCTACGCGCCAACCGTTGACGTTATTGAAACCTGAAGTTCGTGTCGTTTGAGTATGTACGTCATAGCTACAGCAACCATGAACCGATTTCCTCTTCTCTTCAGCTCAAGAAACTTAAAGCTCACGTTTCTGTACTGGCAGCCTAGTATTTGTATATAATAGAACAGTGGGCTTTGGTGATAGTACTGTTTGATGAGTAAGGGTTCCCAGAGTGGCTGCGTGTAGGGAGATCTTTGCTGGTGAGTCAAACGTTGTTCATGCTGATGGCACGAATAATTTAGTGTTTTTTTTTGTTGTGCACGAGCGGGGAGCTGAAAGAAATAGTTACGAATACACCGCAGAATTGTGATGAGTGTTGAGCGAGAGTGTTGCGGGGACGCTGCTGGTCGATGCCTGCGGCTACAAGTGTAATTGAGCATTGGACATTTTGGCGGTTGGGGAGAGTGCCTAGCCACGCTATACAAAAGCTCAGGGAAACACTCTTGGCTTCACTGCCAGCGGTGCCATGTCTGAAAGGCTCCACGTCCCTTCGTGGTACCCATTCTATTTCGCTCAAGCTTAAAGCCTCCAGACCTGAATGGGTAGCAGACATCGATACTGGAATGTCCAATAGGCCTTCAACAGGCAGCTGTGCTTTATCTCCATGAGGATTTTGGGTATTATACTAGCCCCCATTCTGCAGAAAGTCCAATCCCCGAACTCCGAATCTAACTGCAGCTACAGTTACAGTTCTGATTCGGGTATGTCTGTTGGAGTTCCAGCCTGGTGGCCCTTACCTCCCTCAGACCCCGCAGTTTAAAAACCAAGAAAAGAATGAGATCACTTCCTTTCAGCAACACGACGATATCTGCCAAGCGCATTTTCCAGCCTTGCACTGGGTAGGAGTTGGACTGATTACATTCTACCTACCTTGCCCTGTGGAAGCAGCCGCCTGTCGTGGCCCTATCCCATAATGCACGGGTGCAAGGCTGTGGTACCATTTTGGGTCAAACAACTCTTAAGGCCAGAACGGTCACTGGCCCACCCCATCATTCGATCGCACCTACGGCTTTTCCTCATCCCTGGGTGGGACATTGGGACTTGCTGACCTCTCTAGAGTTTGGAAGGACCCCAGTAAGCTACGACAGAAGGCCCCCAAGCCTCCACACACTACCTGGGAGCCCTCCCGCCGCGCATCCGGTTTTCCGGCCACAGTTAGAAAACAATGAACATCTCTCGGTCAGCATCCACTATAGAGGGAATACGAAATGAGACGTTTCTGCATCTTAAGGTATGGCGCCATCGCGTTAAAATACCATGACTTACGTCTTATTGTGTTTCCTATATACTCGTTCCATACTAAATGAAAACGCTACTCACTGGCACCGGTTTCTTGTTGTCTTTTTTCTCCATTTATTTGTAATGAATAATTTCTTTGAGCTCAAGTTTAAATTGGTTCGATTCCAAGCACTGACGTTATATACACATAACTATGACTGCCCCATATTTTGGATAAGCATCGCCGTCATTCGTAATGTCTGACAGGTTTGTGCCAAGCTTTCTAAAGAATGCCAGAAGAGTTTACCCTATAAACGTTTATCTCGTTAGAGTCTGCAGTAAATTTGAGTCACATCATTGAGGGTATTCATTTGAAATTTGCCAGCTTGTCAAATATGAGTAATTAGAGCAAAAGGGTCCACTTTATTGAGTTTTAAAATAATTTTATAGCTACTTCTGGAATAAGATGGTTCTCTATAAGCTAAACAAATAATTGTGACGTAGTTGCTAGG
Organism: Pachypeltis micranthus; assembly: GCA_020466155.1. NCBI lineage: Eukaryota > Metazoa > Arthropoda > Insecta > Hemiptera > Miridae > Pachypeltis > Pachypeltis micranthus. The sequence continues at coordinate 34,677,302 of CM035773.1, forward strand.
TGGGGAGGTTATACGGAGATTTCTTTGAGAGCGTAAAGGATGAATCGGAGTCAGGAATGTGATATGATTAACAACATTGAAGCGGAGATGGAAAATGTGATGGCGTCAACGGGCCAAAGACGAAGATGCTGTAGCGGCAGAATTCGGTAGGTCCCTCATCAGTCAAAGTGTCCATTCCCCCGCTGTTGTGAGATTGAAGGTGACGAAAAGCTTTGTCGCCGACTCGACTTGGTGAAGGCAAAACAAATCTTCCAGTGTCGTCCGAATGGCACCAAGACTATCCAGAGTTATTTCAAGATATCCCAATAACACCTTGATTGTGTATTCTATGGCTGAATTACTGCCGAACAATGTATGTAGTACTGGGGGGAGAGGGTTACTTTATTTACGCACATCCCATTCCCTTTCATGTCGTGATTGATTTACAGGCTGCACCCCTTTGAGTGGACGAAACGGATATTTTTCAGACTCGAGTTCTTAAGACGTGAAGAACAGGACATAACTATTTTTTCAGCCGATTTTTTTTTTCTGACCCGAGGGCGTGTGGGACAAGTCCCTTTGTCACTGCGGCCGCATATGGGCCTATTCTTAGTAGAAGGCGTCGTACATACCCGCCCCCCCTTAGGAAGCCGAGTATGTCCTTCACCGCAGAGTCCGCTACAGTTTGGGGTTCAGTGGTCCCCTGACCGAAGTATTCAGAGCGGTTTGCTGCCAAGGCAGGGCATTCACATAGGATATGCTCTGCCGTCTCATCCTCCTCGCCACACAGTCTGCACTCCACTGCCTCTGAGATGCCCATTTTGCTGAGGTGGTATCTGAGTGGGCAGTGCCCGGTGAGGAAGCTTATCAGTACTCTCAGATCTTGTCTAGAGAGTGTCAGCATCGCCTTCGCCCTTTGACAGGAAGGCGTGACAAGCCTTTTCGCCTGTCTTAGTCGTGGCTGGCGATGCCAATGGGCGCCATTTTCCTGTATCTCCCATCGAGCAACCAGACGGTTCAGGTGACTTTTCATCAGACCCACGTGTGGTTCAGGCCCAATGGGTAGGGATTCTGTACCCCTTTTCGCGAGGCGGTCAGCCTTTTCATTGCCCTCATGCCCCCTGTGAGCCGGCACCCAAATGAGGGAGAGCCTGTTATAGGCGCCGAGCTGCTTGAGCGCATGGAGGCATTCCCATGCCAGCTTAGACCTAAAACTATAGGCTGCGATGGCCTTTAAGGTGGCCTGGCTGTCTGAAAAAATGTAGATCCGCTTGCCCTTGAGTCTTTTGTTCAGGATCTCTTGGGTTTTGCCCATTGTTCGCGGCTGCTTATTCAGTCAGCATGCTGACCTTATTCACAGCTGGCCGCAGACATGCCCCTGGGGACAATGCCGTGGCCGTTCCACTATCCACACCCCGTGGTCGCGCCTGGTAGTATGGGCATGCTCCTGGGAAGATAACCCAGAACCAGGTTTCAGCCGATTACGCAACTCCTTCCTACATCCAAGGGAAGTGAACATGTTCGATATTTCGATCAATATGATCACTACAATTAGTTTTAAGCCGAACTGCCCTATGATCCACAGGCGAAGTATCAAGTTTCGAGCCGGTTTACTTCACCATCGCCTGAATGGGTCTTTCCATCGCGTTTACAGACTCGCAGAACATTTCTCCAAATAGCTTTCGAGTTCACAAAAACTTAAAACGTGAAGATCTGACGGAAACTAATTTTTTCACCCAATCACATAACTTTACTTCCGTTTCCTAAGGCTAAGGAAATTCCAAAATTAAAACGTTAGGTTACTTTCAGAATACAATGCTAACTACTTTATTAACATTTCTTCAGTTCGTAACGAGTGAATTTTGTATCACCGTGGTACCATTCCAAGAACTTACTTATTATCCAACTAATTCTAAAGACTGATGATCCTCATTATGGCTTCCAACAATCCTAACCCCCCTCCGGGCCACGGCTTACCGCTTACTAATAGAACATTAGGTGACGAATCAAACTAAAGAAAAAAACATATCGTAGAGTTCCAAGTGGCCAGTAGGTGTAGCTCAAATACTTCTTAAGAAAATTAATGATAGTTATTCGAATCCAATATTCAAAGTTACGTCTGTCGGGTCGGCTAGTTGTCTAAATATTTAAACAATGAACATGATTAATATATTGTTTAAATTAAATCTCCTCCTTAGGACCTCTTCGCTTGAGATCATTTTCCACTGGTTGATGAGCCTGGATCCTCATCAGGTGATTGACAATGCAATATATTCGGACTAGCTAATTAATATTTGTGGAACTGCTCTTCGGTGCGACTAGGAACCGAACTCAGAACAGAAGGAGCCTTCCGCGATGTGAAATTTGATTACTGACAGATTGATCTTCTCTCTCTCTCTCTCTCTCTCAAGAGAAGACTGACGTGAACGAGCAATTCAAAATCAATCTAACGGCGTGCGAGTGATGGGAGTTCGTTCATACATCAATGTTGACCTCTCGTCATTCGATGTTCCACGGATTGACTTCAAGTTGATGTGATTGACAATATTTTATTGAAATGCGTTCTACAGCGCGCGGGCTCCGAATGGGAAAAATGTCGTTCATATCGAAGCTTGATTGGTTGATGTGCCTTATCATTCTAGTACACCGCTGAAGAGTGAGGGTGCAACGAAAACGATGGAACAGTGGTCGAGCGTTATTCTTGGTTGGACGAAATACTCTCGAGCGAACAGTACTACCTCCACAGTACGAGAATCTTAGGACGTTCTGTCGATAGAAGAAGGTAGATTCCAAGCCCTTCGGATGAAAACGAGGCTCACATCAGGCTCTGCCATTTCAAATCCGTCCGGAGTACTCCTAGCGTTTTTCTCTCGACCTGGTTCTGAATGACGTCAACTGTTAAGAAGTATCCTGCCGAAGATAATAATTGCAGGGTCAAAGTGGAGGAAAGAAGTGAGATAAGAGAGGAAACACCAGAAAAATTGTTAGACAAGAAGTCGCAAAACGATAATGAAAAAATATCTGGTTCGACGCATCTCACAATTATCCTTAACCCCACGTGCATTCAGCGGTATTCCTAAATTTTTGTGATTCTTTTAATGTTTCGCGTGGACTAACGCGTTTTACTAACGCTTGTAAGATAATAAGGAGCATCTCCATGCATTCTGTTATTCAATCTACCGGAAATCGCGAGGAGACGTCGTAGACGTCGGAGTGCAAGCTCAGAAAACTGCCGAGCAGTAGAAAGACTAGAAAAGTAGTCTTCACGACTGTACCTTCCTAAAAAGCACCATTGCGACATCAAATTAGTGGTTATCTTGCGGATGGTACCATAAATGAAAAGTAGGTGGATACGGGAGAAACAAAAAATCATTCGGAATGGTGTAGGGAAAGACTTCGTCGCCCTCCACATGGCAGAAGCTCAACCCGCGTTTTACATTTTCTTTTGGTGGTTGACACCGAAGAGGATGTCATTGTCAAGCTGGGCATAATGAGACGCGTTGTTTTCCGACTGAATTTCACTTATCTATGTTAGTGAATTGATTCTTCAACAACTTGCAGACTAGCATTTGATGATAGTTTAAAACTTTCTGCAAGGTCTGAAACCATTGTGACTGCTCATATGTGTGAATTCAACCAGGAATCAATTTTAGTCATGGTGGGATCTAGAAAACATGATCAGGGCTGGTTAGGACTGGTTGGAGATGGGAGATTCTCAGAGGTAGTTAATTGCTGATGCCTTTCCTGATTGTTCCTGTATTATTACACCATTACTTTTATAAAAACGTGGAGTCCTTCCCCATGCAGAGGTTAGAGCTGGCCAGAGGAACTAGGGTCGCCCTGGCGGCCACAGCCTCATAACTTGGCAAGAAGTTCTGTCCAGGCGGCCGCCCAACTGAGCACTTGTCGTTCCTGAGACTTAAGTGACGGCCCAAGTAAGTTCCTAGCAGGGTCGACCTGGGGGGCCTCGTCCTACGCCCTGTATCAATATTACCGGGCTGTATTCCTTCCTGCAGTGCAGTACGCTGTGACCACATGGTGGGTGACCTCAACCCACCAAGACAAGTAGCTGGAACTTTCCCTCCAATTAGACACGCTGCTGGATATCCTGCCGGCATACATTTGGCCTTCCAGATGGTCGCAGGCATGCCACCCCTGGACCTAGCCCTCGACGAGGGTCCTACCGGGTGGCACCACCACAGCATACACCCCTCCATCCAGGGAAGGTTGCGAATGAGCTGGTGATGGCCGTCCTTTACGGGAGTGCAGCTGCTCTCAGGCCATGGAGCCTTTAACGAGCGGCTGCGTTTCTTTGGACGCTGCCCCTTCAGCGACTGCTCATGTGGAGGCACAGTGGAGAACACATTCCACATGCTCGTTGCCCGCGACCTTTATAGCAGTACCAGAGTGCGCGCTCAGTTCCCTGAGGCAAGAGGAGGGAAGTTCCACTCCAGCAAGGCGGATGTCCGCCAGTTTCACGTCTTCGCGCAAGCGTGGGCGAACCGGCAGAAGGGCCTGGAATCATGGTGCCCTCCACTAGACGAGGCTAGGACAAGTGAGACTGCTCCCGCGTCCTTGCCTTAGCGCAAGCACCTGGCTCGTTTTCCCATTGGATCAATAATTTACATATACAAACGTGGGAATAAGAACGTGAGGCCTTGTAATTTCTGTAACCTTTGTAAGACCTGCACCTTGCGGGAGAGTCGAGTCAAAGGCGGTAGTAGAAGTGACGGCTTGCCTCAATAGGACTTGTAATTATTATTTCATCCTTGGGGGGGGGGGGGGGCCTCTTTGCACCTAGACCAGCCTGGGGCCCTTCAAATGGCTACTAGTGCGGAAGCTTTTATACTGGAGTAACTCCTATCTGCAAAAGGGCCCGACGAATTTCCCAAGTAAATTACTATACTTTCCTTCCCTTCGGGTAGCGGAAAGTAAAAATATGATGAGACGACACGGTTATTGCTTGTTCTCGCAAGTTGTTTAATGTGACGTTAAGTAAAGGGAAGTTACTGTTTACCGTGAATACCACGCTCCAGCAGGGTCTAAACTAAACCGTCTGAAAAGTAGGTACTGGTGTGGAGCTCGAGTACTGCCGTGGCGAAGGACAGTGCAAGATTGTTAGCTCGAGCCAACTTGTTCACGGCGTCGTTTGTAGGAAAGAGGGCTTCTTACTTTGCCGCTGGACTGAAAATATCATGCATGAAAACTGGGAAAGGGAAAGGTTTATTAGGTCCAAATAGTGTGGTAGGAAAGATTTAGACTAAGAAGATCTGGTTCACTAAGTTAACGCTCTTTTCCTAGGCTCAACCATTAGTGTTGAAGGTCCAGCCCAGACCAGCTGTCTTCACGACCCACTGCCCGCGCTCCATGGTCCATGCAGATCGGTGCAGCGGAGTTCCGAGCTCTTGGACGGTGACACCCGCAGGAAAGAGATTGGTGACGATCGCTAGGCAAAACTCTGGCAAAACCGTCGACAGTCAACTCGTCGCTCACTTTCTACTACGTTTGGTGGGTGGATTCTGGGCGCTCCAATATCTCGTTTACCCGACGCTGGTGAGGTTGTTTTGACAGCCCCAGGACTTTCGGTTGTGCGTTCGAACACAGACGAGTTCCGTGACCCGCGTCGGTTCAATAGAAGGCTTCTCATGCTCATGCTTTTGTCTCATGTTTTTGAAGCAGCATCGTCACCAATCTTCGAAGTCAGATACTCTTTTCATGGTGCGTCGATCAATCCTGTACTGCTCAAGGAACCGCGCTATCGATAGGAAGAACTGTCCCTTAGCTACTGCATTCCAGAAGGGAGAGAGAAGGCTTCGCTGTCGTTCTCCTTGCTGACAACCTTATCACCTGGCACGAGGAATGATAAATATGGGACCGACTCGAGAACCTAATTCTACGAGGTGGTGAGTGTCCCAAATACGGAGTAAGCTGAATCAAGAATACCTAATCAGCAGATTACGACCGCAGAGCAGAAAACCGAGGTCTCTCCATTTCATCCCCTGGAGGAACCAGGTTGTCTCTTCATAATCCGTAATACATGAGTTGTTCCTAGTCAGCACAGTTCTCTTAGAACCTTTCCATCCCTTATATTTCCCCTCCGACCCCTTAATTTCCGAGGAAGGCAGTTCAGTTGTGATGAGGCTCTTTCATTCTTCCACAACAGGTGGAAATTGAGTGAAAAATAGATTGTATTAGCAAATATAATGTACGCGGGGCTGAGGGAAGTTGTGTGATGCGTCGCACTATGTACTTAATAAATTGAAAGAAAAGGAAAACACGGTAGCTCTTAACTTTTCTCCTTAATTCGTAAGGTCAACGAAAGTGGTAGAGATGTTGGGGGGGGTGGAGGGATTAAGGTTTGGTTGAGCCGTTGGACTGCGGTGAACGTAATATTCGGGGCAGGATCTCCACGTTGAGCTTCTAATTAAATTACGCCAGGGCCAAAATGTTCTCGATGCACATTTCTCAACGAAGCGAATAAACGTTAATTAGGATTTGATGAAAGGAATTTGCAGCTTCCCTTCTCGTTTCCCTCCTTTTCCGAGCCGATGGAGTCCCTTCGAAACCGGAAATCCTTTCAAGAGCCCACACAACGCGGTAAACAGTCGAGAGAACAAAAGCGAGTGGAATGAAATTCTTCTAGCAGGACGGAATGTTCCCGGGGCCGGAGGTGGACTGAGGTTTTCCTGAGGCAGCGGAGGTTTTAGTTCTATCGTAAGCGATGCAAATGTTCCTCGCGTCGCGTCGACGCCGGAGGAAGAGAATTCCAAGAGGTTTCCCCGGGAAAAGTGCTAACACACGCAGGAGGTTCATTAACATGAGCGGGTAATTAAAGGGGCTCACTGCTGTCCGCTCGCTCTTCATCCGGCCGACGGATTTAATTGCGCGCCCTGAACGTTAATACTCGCTGCGACGCACCGTACAACTTTCCTCAGCTCTTAATGCATTCAGGGGCATTTTGTCGCTTCTCGAAGGGTATAAGGGCAGTATGTAGGAAACGCCACTAACCTGGCTGCCTAACTTGCTCGACCAAAGCCTCTCAAAACCAAGACACATTTCATTGGGCACATCCCCTCCTCAACCCTTCCACTTTCGTGACCAGGCACGAAATAGGAAAAAGAAACGTACTAAGCTTCAGGTTTTCCTGCTTTTCTTAAATTGGTAGCAGGTCAAACGAGATGGAACTTGAACTGTGGTAAATCAAGATCCTCATCGAAGCATCTGGTGAAACATGTAGGTCTTACATTCGAGCTGTAGCGGTCAGAAACGTAATGGGATGGAACCATTCGTATTGCGTGTAAATTTGACAGAGGAAACGTCACGAGTACGAATCATCGGTGGAAAGATGTCTCAAAGCGGATTGTAGAGATGGAGGAGCCAGATTAGTCCTGGTCCTGTCGCTTGATTATCGTTTGGCGTAAAACAACCCGTACAAACTAAGTCGTAGTTACTCAAAAGATCGCTAAATAAGATATATAGACTTCGTCTGGTCTTAGGCCATGAGTGAGTGCATAATAATAACCATTTATTTTCAAGAAACCTTTTCACCGTCAGTTACTTTCAACTTGTGCCGTGAAATTCAGAAAATGGTTTCGGCCGTGCGGTGGATGAAGCTTTGGAAAAAAAGCTATGGAAGCTCATTAGGCCGTTCAGCAACCTTCCCCGGGTTTATAAAAACATGCCTTGAGAAATGCAACAACCGCAGCTTTTATTTCCTCCTTTTGAGCCTTCCCGTTTCCTCGCATTTTCCGGTCTTCCATCGCTCCCGTTACCAGCCTCTACGAACTGGCTTTCTTTGCTGGTAACTTCAGAGAGAAACCTTCAGGTTCGAACAAGAAGAGGTTCGAATTATGTTTATTTGTATTCGGTACGCCGGTTGAGTAGGTAGAAGAAAGACGTTTTAGTTTCCATTTTTGTCTTCGTATTTTCCGGATAAATAGTTTATTACTTTCCTTGGCTTTACGAAGTAGAAAGGAAAGTTATGTAATCAGCTGAAAATTTTTTTTGAGTTTTTGAGTTTTCGTAAGATAGATAGCTCTCAATAAGGCAACTATACCATAAACTTCCCATCTGTGGGAAAATGACGCGAGCAGCACAATAAATTATCAAAATTTTCGACGAAAAGCGTTTTTGCCGTGGTTTTCTCCTTTTAAACTCCGCTGGAATGTTAGTAGAATGTTAGAGAAAATGAGTTCTGTAGTCCAATCCAATACCTATATGGTGAGTGTTTAAAAACGCTCATGAGATAGATGGGGCTCACTCCAGAAATTCCTGAATTTCAACTACCACAGTTTTGCTTAATACCAGTTCTAACAGTTATTACCCAATAACTCTGCAAAAGTGATTACTATCCTCCTTCAAAAAATCCGTGTTTACAGCCTCATTAATTTTCTGTGTTCCTCAATAATGGTCCTGAAATGAGTACGAGCAGCACAATAAATTCCATAACTGTAGGCGTTACAGCTTCCTGCTGCTGCGACGTGTTGTTTGACCATTGAGTGATGAATGAATCGATTAAATAGAATTAGCTACGTACAAAAGTGAAGTGGCGTAGAGTTAAGGAAAGTTGTGTGTTGCAACGCTCCAGATATTTTTTCTTTACTGTCTGAAGTAAGTTTATCCTCAAGTACAATTTTTTGTGCGGTCACAAAATGCTTGATTATAATTATTTCTTCAAAAATTTGATATCAATTTTTAGTGACTAGTAAGTAGATAAGATTGAGGGTTTCTGGGACAATGACGTCCGGTTTGACCTTTGAATGCGTCGTAAACACGATCCCATTAGGCCAAGTTTGAAGTGATGTATTGGCAGTTCATCATAATTTTTCGTCGTTTTTACGTTTTGGGTGAAGAAACTCCTGCCCTAAAGAATGTATTTTCTCATCAAAAGACCACTGTTGCCTTGACCGTCCTTAGTCGTCAATTTATGCTTCATTTGTTGTCCCATTCTCGTAATTACCTAATGGACATTCAACCATCAAGCACTAGTCAGTTCTCGTATTGTAGGAGGTTGATCACCCGAGCCATTCTTTCTGGTGGTCCATAAAATTCATGTTGGAGTTCGTTGTTGATCCTCAAGTGTTCAACTTCTAGAATATAGAACGTGTAGCTTCATTTACTCGACTAGGAATTCAGTTGGACAGTTTTGCGATTAGCAACTGTCAACAAATTCATTACACCCGTTCTTCTTCCAGTGCCATCGCGTCTAATGCATCGACTTGACATCGACCAAGACGCCTCAGGTGACGTAGAAGGCAGTACGTAGATTGGTGGAACTCCACAAGGAACCGTTTCTTTTATTCACTCGACGAATCATTTCTTCCCCTCTTCCCTAACCTGACGCACCTGGGTAACCCCCTCTGCGGCCTCAAATGGGTCAGATATGTTGGCGTACATATCTTATGTCCTCCCAAGTGGAGCTGGTATTCCCCGACGCAACGACCCCACCATTCTCACACAAAACACAAAACAACCTTGTGGTTCGTTCATCCCTGCAACCTCCTCTGGCCCTGGCACTTTGAGGCGTACCGCAGCCAGCCCCTCACATGTACACAGTACATTGCAGCACTGCCTAGTAGAATCTGCTATTCTATACCTTTGACTTACCAATATTAGCATTGTAGGGGGAGTCTGCAGTCCACTCAGTTGTAGCTGCACAGCCTTCTTTCCTGTCCAGGTCCGCCAGACCATAGGTGATCTCAGACCTAACGATCACTCAGTACTTTTATAGCACCATCCTGATTGAAAGGAGTTTAGCTGCCCTTGAAACGGAAATCTCATTCGCTTCTCTCACTTTGAACTCAGTAGCTTTTGAAAGCAGCGTATCTTCCAGCTATACGAAAGAAAACTGGATTTCCGAGGGACCCTGAGAACCCTTCGACGCGCTGCTAGCGCATCAAACGCAACTCAAAATGGCGCCGAGCGTTGAACGAGTTGTGCACCACTGGTTAATCAGTATTTACCTCTAGTGCCCTCAGTCTAAGAGGATTTTAGTTCGCCGCTCTCCCTCTCTCAACCTCAAATACGGGTCTTAATCCGCAGTCACTGCGCCGCTCTAGCCGTCCTCACTTTCAACTTAACAAGGAAAGCCCCCACGTGTGGTGAAGGATGGTGAAGCGGGGATGTTTCGCTAAACCCGTTAATGTCTAAAATTAGCTTTTCCCTTCGTGTCGCCAGTATGAGCCGGAGTAGTGAGTGAATCGCACACGGCAAATCGGATAAATCCGAAAGGGTTGTCATAATGTGAATACGACCTTTCTGCGAGTTAGCGAAAATGAAATATTATTCGGCCTGAGCCTTTCTCTCGCTCTAGCAAGATACGCTGATTTGAAAGTAATCAATTTTAAATTAAAATCCCCTTGTTTGGCTTCTACCAAAAAGCCTTCCATCGGTCAATACTTTTTACTTACCCTGTCCGGCGAAGTAGTGTTGTGTAGAGAACATGAGGGCATCCGTACCCCAACAATCGTCTGGGAATCATACCTTTATACTTTATTCTGTCACAATATACCTCTTCCAGCTGACCGAAAATTAGCTCGGTCACTTATGCAGCGAATGGTAGGTCAAAGTTAATTTTGACAAGTCTTGCATTGTGACTCACACTCACAACCTCAAATATGATGAGTCGCCTCTGCATTACCACGATCAACCAATAACAAAAGCCACAGGTCCCTACATACCTGGGAGTTTTCGTAGATAAGCGGCTCACATCGCAATTGCACACTTCGGAGCTATAGGAAGAGTGTGCTCCCGACCCTTGATCCTTATTCGACCAATTCGGACCTGTTCCATCAATATACGGGGCACTTGTTCATTCTCAAAATTCAGGAGATCGGAGTAACAACGTCGAACATTCTATATTCTAATGTCGAATAGGTGCATACACCTTCGTTCGTCAGGAAGGAGATGCTGTACAAAGCAACTCCACACCAAAAACCTCAAAATAATTGTGCAACGCAACGAAAACCTGTGAAACAAAAACCCTCTCTGGCCCTTAGTGGCTAAGTAATTGTTTTCACCTCTTCAGTTGCTTCAACGGCGACAGATTTTCCGTTTTGTATGAGATTCCGAAATATTTCCTTCCCTCCTTTTCACATTCCTCTCCACCACAGACTGCTCCTCCCAAACGCATTATCCTATGAAGTCCTCATCGACTTCCAATTTCTTCACGCCTCCTTTTTTTCCTCTTGCAAGTTTTCATATCTTGCGATATACAAACTCTTCAATTACAAGTTTGTGCACATTACGATTGTGGGCGGGAGAATCGGTTTCCTATATGAATATAGAAAATATGGGGATATTCCTTTTTTTTTCTTTTTTTCGGAAGAGAAATTCGATGGAGAGAGAAAGGAAAAGAGAATGAGAATAGAATGAGAGAGAAAGAGAAAGAGAAAGATGAAGAGAACGGGGAAGAAGAAGGAGAAAGAGAAAAGAGAAAGAGAGAGAAAGAGAAATATGAAGAGAAATGAGAAAAAGAAACAGTAAAAGAGAAAGGAGACCGAGACAAGAGAAAGGAGAAAGAGAGAGAAAAAGAGAAAGCCGAAGAGAAAGATGAAGAGAAAGGAGAAAGAGAGAGAGAAAGACGAAGAGAAAGGAGAAAGAGAGAGAGAGAGAAAGACGAAGAGAAAGGAGAAATAGATAAACGTTGACATTCCTTCAGTTTAAAAAAATAAATTTCAAATTTTCAAATCTGTGAGCCCAGAGAATAATTCCCCCAGAAGAGAAAGTAAGAGAAAGAGAAAGAACAATGGCTACGTCGTTTATTTCAAGAGACATAAGGAGACACCTCTGCCTGTGAGATATTTGGAACGTATCTGTGTTTTCCCACGCCGTCTTTTTTCACGATTGATTGTGCTACCAAGCGTTAGATTAAATTAAATTAAAAATCGACATATGTCAAAAACACAAAATAATAGTAACCCTGGTGGGACTCGAACCCACAATCCTCGGTTTAGGCCACAGGGTTAAAAATTTCGTGTCGCTTCTCCGTAAAATCTCCAGCAGTAAAAGGTTTCTGACAACAATGACTACGTCGTGTATTTCAAGAGACATAAGGAGACACCTCTGCCTGTGAGATGTTCGGCACGTATCTGTGTTTCCCCACACCGTCTTTGTAAGGAAATGTCCGGCATAAAGTAACAGGAAGAACTAGCGGGTGCTTGTAGGGAATCTCTTGCCTCATTTTCGTCATTCTAGAACATTAAAAAGTGCGTGAGTGGAAAAACTATATCTACTGGACAAAACCTAAGGTTATCGTTGGTTTCATCCATCAATATTAATTTAAATTATTATCAATCACAACTATATTCCGTCTAGTGGGATATGGCCCGATGTTTGTAACACAGCAAGAATCTTAGTAACACTACTTGCAGGCCATTATGGTCTTTATGCCGTTGTCGCCTTCTTGGTCATATATTTAATGTTCGTTCCGAGGGAACACGTACTAAAATTGGAAGGGTACAGAGAACATCAGTGAATTGAGAACATCCACAAAATAGCAACCCTGCCCTGTGTGTGTGTGCCATTTCCACATTAAGATGTTGCCCATCCACAGGAGGTCCACTATTGAGAAATATGGTTTCATTCCATAGCGTCAATTTGGACTATTAACTCCACCTAGCGGTGAAATACTTCCGAAAATAGCCAAGCTCCTGTGTGGCAATTCCACATCTAAATATTGCTCGTCTACTTGCCTCGGTTTGGACTATCTTCAACTCACAACCATGTGACCAACATCTATAAATAACCACTCTTGAGTGTAACAGTTCCACTTTTTCAATGTCTACATATGCTACTCGCTCTGGCGGTCCATATAACGGTTTAACTCACTCATGTTGAAGGCAAATCCCAACAGCCAGGTGTGAAGGGGGAAAAGTTGGGAACTGAGAACGCTTAATAATAGTTTATTGTGTGTATATCCACGAGAGTACATCAATACTAATACTAATATTATAAAGCGGAAGAGTTTCTTTATTTTTTAAACGCGTTAATCTCGAGAACTACTGGTCCAATTCGAAAAGTTCTTTTTTTTTTGTCGGATACTCCAATTATAGAGCCTTTAGGCTATAACATTACGCTGCGACCAATAGAGGCGAATCGTTAGTGAGAAATGTTGCAAAAACGGGGAAAACTATTCACATTTTAGGACTTTCATTGCGTGCGCTGCATAAACGGTTCAAGATACTCAAAAAATATGCATGAAAGAATTGTTCCTTTTTGATAATCAAATAAAAGTCCACGACAGTATATGCCCTATCTCGCAAGATTTACTCATAATAATATTATTTGTCGAAGGAGGCGAAAGGCTTATCGTCGAAATAGAAAATAAAGATTATTAATGGATGTGTCAAAGGGCAAACCAGGTCCAGGCGATATAATTACCTACCCATCTTTTGACAACGTAATGGATCAAGAAGATGCTGTCCATTGCCCACAGGAGTTTCTCAATAATTTAAACCCAAGTGCCCTTCCATCACATTCCCTTGAGTTAAAAATAGGTGCTGCGATAATTTTACTCAGAAATCTTAAACCACCAAATTTATGCAACGGGACCCGACTTCAAGCAAAATTCCTTCGCAATAACGTGATCGCTGCAATAGTTTTGACTGGTCCGGCAGTTGGTCAAACCTCGCATCCCAATCATTCGAAATTATTTACCATTTAGTTTTAAAATAATTCAATTTCCACTCAAGGTATCTTTTGCCGTAAAAATTAGTAAATCACAGGGGCACACATTTAAACACGTAGGAATCCATTTACGTCAAGACTGCTTTTCACACGGCCAACTATATGTCGCGTTGTCAAGATCGGGTTGCGAGGGAAATCAGTATGTTCTTTTACCACAAGAAAATAAAACAAAATCTCATTCAAGGTAATGTACTTAAAAACATATTATTTTAAAAATGTCTTATAACAAATCGCAATAGTGTTTCCGACAACCACGCGAACGAAGTGGCGGGCACAGCTAGTCCCACAAAGCTAAACGACATGCACATTACTTAATAATTAACAAAAATGAACAATTGACACGAATGGCTTATTGGTGCTGATTCGTGAGGCAACATTCGGAGACTGGATACCATGCAGAAAGTCATCAGGGAGTGTCATGAAACCTATATTGTAGCCAATTGTCTTTGAAATACGGCGATATTTTTGTTGCGAATGAGAGGAAGACGATGAAAGCGTGACACGAAGCCACATTATTGGACCCCCCCCCCTCCATTATGGAAATGTCTACCAGTTCCTCTCTTCGTCGTATTCATGACTTCACTCTACGTGAGGTGCGTTAAGAGTATCACTCTCGCTATATCGTTCCACCTAATGAAGAGCCTCGCCGTTCCCAGCAGACTTCTTCCCCGTTTGCCCTTTCGAATTCCCTGTTTGCAGATTGACCAATTCGATAAATTCGAGCTAGAAGGCCCCCTAAGAATCTCTCCTTGAATAATCCCCCTCCCAGATTCAATCCTCGAGTTTATAGCCAGACACAAATCATCGACAATCGACGAAGACCTCCTCCGGGGGTTTAATGTTTTAACGACCGGTCTTTTGGCACATTTCCCCGAGTTTTCCATACGCGGAGAATCGCTCGTTTTCGGGGGTTCGCGAGGTGGCGGAGAGAGCGCCATAAATCCGTAAATCGCGCAGTTCTCAAAATCGTCTTACCCGTTAGCTTTATTTATCGCTACGTATACTCTAACGGCGTTTCTTCGGTTGTCTATATCTACCGATATGGACGGTCGTGAGGCAGAGGAGGGGGGCTGTTCCAACGAGAAGGTCTGAAGGTAGGTTATTACTAATGGTTATTGCGCGTGACTTACTCCGTCAACGTCTTTGGCTCGAACATAGGTCGTCCACAGACGAAGAAACTGTAGTCCCAAGGCCTCATGACTGGTATTTCTTTGTAGAACGCTCGATTGTACTGGCAAAGCTGAAGGAAATAGATGTTTATTCGTTGACGTGGAGGAATCAGAACTAGCACACTTTTACAATGAGAACGCACAGAGCTACCTGAACCAAAAACATATAATACGTCGAATAGGTTATGCCAGCAGTAAACGTTTAGATTATGATAAGGTATTGTTAGAAATAGGCTGTATTAAATTGACAAGGGTCGATGGTTCAGGTATTATTAAGGGGAGTTCAATAAGGCGATGGCTAGTAGTTAGAGAACCCCCAAACCAAAGTTTTCCTCTTCAGAACCACTTACTATGACACAGGCTGAAATTGTCCATGAGGGACAACACGACGCCAGGTTTTGAACGTTGAATGGAAGAGTTGTGGGGTTTTAGGACTGAAAAACGGGATTATTTTAATACACGGGGAACGAAAGTATACAGAGTGAGCAGGGCAGCGGTTGGAAAATGGCAGAAGGAAGGAGGGGGGCCAACAAGGACAGGGAATGGGAACAGACACAGACCAAAACAACAGTGAAATACCAACAGTCCAATATTGCGACGGAATGAAAGATTGTGCGTACAACTCCGCGTGGGGATGAAGCCCACGACACCAAGAGGTTCCTTTACAGAAATAGAAACAAAACAGAAGGGAAATAACTAAAAATAATAGAAATATATATGTATTAAAATAAAATAACAGACTTCTCCTTCCAATCAAAATTTCAACCAAAAGATATTTGAGAAAATAAGAATTAAATTAAAACGTCTTTCTACCCTACTTCTGACATGCCAAAAAGAAGAACAAACGGAAGAGAATAAACGCAACTTGCGGCCAGGGATCTTCTTTCTTCGTTTGAACCTGAAGCTCTCCAGAAGAACCCAATGACGAATCGGAACCGAAAACCGGGAAAACAACTTGAAAAACGGGAGCTGGAACGGGTCAAAACCTCTCCTTTTCTGGAAAACAAGAACCTGCGGAAGAAACCGAAACAGAACGCCCCCGGTAGATAGAAACAACTCCCTCCTCCACCTTTCATAAACCTCCCATTCGGAAGGCACTGTTCCCTGGGTATGTTCTAGGCGCCCAACCGCACTTGTAAAGTAACTCGTTACAAGTAATTATAAGTAACAAGTATTAACAATTGAAATTATTAGAAACATAAAACAAAGATTGCAGTCACAAACGAAAACCAAGAGCTTTTCAATAATTTCAATTGGTTACAGGCACATAATCTGGTGAATAGTGAACAAGGAACAATTAGTGACTGGATTTAGCAAAGGTGTAAGTGGGCGACCTAAACTCAAAACAATAAACTGAATTTAAAAAATGCCAGTTGATCAGCCCAGATTTCAACGAAAAATTGCTCTTGGTATTATAGGAGATAATCAAAGTGTTGTCCGCGTAGTGGACGTCACGGAAATAAACATGACGTGGAAACCTGATACGACAGAAAGGAACATCTTATTTGCAGCTTGCCGACATTGTGGTCAGGCAAAAAAAAGTAATGTGAGCACGTCGCGATGCAGGTGGCTGAGGATAAAAACCAACTAATTAAACGGCCAATTACGGCACTACCATGGGGTTTGTGTTAACATGACACGTCTTTATGTGCAAGCCCATCTATCTGGGTGTGAGTGGATACTGCCCAGTTGTCTGGGGTAGCAAACTGTCAATCAAAAGCGAGTGTCGGCCCTATCCCAGAGAGCTGCGCTTCAGGTCTAATAACCTGGGCTATAAGAATGTATCAATAGTAGCACGCCAGGTGATCACTGGTTAGTTATAGTGTGCAGAGTGAGACGGGAGCTTCCTCTTCTCATGAGTGTTGGAGAATTGGCAGGCGAGGTGGGAATCCTGAGAGTTGTGCCCCAACATCCGTGAACGCCTTGGAGGAAGTGGATTTATTCAGACCACTGGACAAGCCAGTTCTTAATGGAACATAGTGACTTCAATGCGCTTCTCCACTTCTTTTCTCTCAAAGACACGTGCTGTAGTTTTTACGATGGCGAGTGACGATTGTTGGGAGGGCAAAGGAACTTAACAGCTTTGACAGCTACAAAGCAAGCTTATAACCGTTTGCTAGAGTTCGCGAAGAAGGTGATAGCAAAGAAACGTGGTTACAGTTGATCAGTCCCTTTGAAACTTGCCACCTTCGTAAATAGATCAGGTGGCAAACCAAATTAAGAATTCCTCCCTTACAGCACGGGATTCCTCTGGTGGTCAGACCTCCACGTGGGCGATGGCTCTCAACCTGGAGACTGGCGAACAACCAAATACCGGCCATACCTGCAGGTCTGTTACATGATAGCGAAAACTCAACTTCCATGACAATAAGTCATATTATCCTCGTCATTTGATAAGGAAACGTACATGTATGATAAGAAAGCTACAGCAAAATGTTTCAAGTGTAACATTACATGTTGACGGTTTCATACCGTGTCGTGCAAAAACACTCATATTTGACGTTGAAAATACGTAAAATAATGTTTCTTTGAAATAATTACGTCTCGTTGCTCTGCAATCCTTCCCATAAGGGTGTTCTTTCTTTTGAATGTACGAGGAAGAAAACACGAACAATGTTTAGAACTAATATAGATAGTTTATGCAAGAATTTCAAAAAATATAAGGAAAATAAAATTCAGGCTTTTGTGAGTTAATTTTCACTCATTTTTACGACCTGAAATACTTGTTGTTCTCTGGGCTCTAATCTGTCATTAGAGTTTTACCGTGTAAAAGTTATCCGCGTCGAGCCGATCCGACAAATTGATCGTTCTCGGAAGTAGATTTCTTGGAGTCGCTTCTGCCGATTGTCCGACGCTGATGTTCGGTTTCATGGGCATCGGTAGCTCTGAAGAGGAAGCGACGCACGGCTGAGTGTACATGCCTTTCTCGTTTGCAGCCTGGAAAAAGACACCCGAATTGGACAAGATATCGGACTGTATTGATACACTGAGTACACCGTAGAGTACAGGACACGTATGAATACGAAGTGAAAGAGAAAAATAGACCAACGGCTACCGGGGGTTTTCAAGACGATTTCCCTCAATTTGGCTCTCTGGATGAGGCGAACTGATTTTTATCATTTTCCTTACTTGAAATGAAAAATAACTTTGATGCACGACGATAGAACAAAACAAAATAAAATCAAATTAATAAAATAAATGCAATCTATTTTAATTCTACATTCGAAATTGAAGTTTATTCAACCAAACTTTTTTGGAGAGACTCGCCACAAAAACGGGTTTCACCCTGATCAAGCGCTAACCCCAAAAAAGGCTTTCGGGAAAATGTTTGGTCGATGGAAAAGAAATTCGGTGGAGAGAGAGAAAGAGAACGAAAAAGAGAAAGAGAAAGAGAAAGAGAATTAGAAAGAGAAAGAGAAAGAGAAAGAGAAAGAGAATTAGAAAGAGAAAGAGAAAGAGAAAGATAGAGTTTCAGTTTCAGCTTCGGAATTATTCCTCCCTCTGGATTGTTGAGGAATGTAATCTTGATCTCGGCTAGCGTGAAAATGGCAAGCTGTGAGACTAAAATTATTACCAATTTTAGTGCAAAAAGCCACGTGTGTCAGTTGAGCAGATGGGGAGTGTGAAGAAAAGCAAAACCATAGACGAAAAGCAAAACTGAATCATGACTGGTTGAAATGACTGGTTCCCCACACCCTCGTACACGCGTATCTCGTTTATCATAAAGACTGTCTTCCAAGTTTATCCATGATATGTTACAACAGGACTGGAGAATCCTACTCCTGCCCTTCGGCTTGCCACTTGAACCGGGAATATTATCTACTCTACTTTCAATACAGCGGTCATTCGGTGACGATTAACTCGCACTTTTTCAATCGACCAGATAAACGAAATTGGTATTAATCTAGGCTTTCCAACGGACTCGCACTTGTTGGCTTTCTTGTTATATTAAAGGTTGAACCAAGACCTACAATTACCAATTGAGTAGTTTCGAGATCCTGAAATTCGAGGTAGATGGAATGGAGTAGTGTATCTAGCAGGATAGCCGTAAATAGAGCTTTCCAATGAACTCGCAGTTGCACTCTGTGCAACTTTAAGGCTTCTCTCCTACAATTCAATGTACTTTCCCGAGCTCTACATAAATTTGCCGGTTTTCATGGTGTTTGCTACTAATACAATTTATTTTTCACTCAGTCATTTGTACTTGGTAAAACACCATTTCACAAGTGGTAACTGTATAGTACAACGCTCTGCTTGGTACCTGCAAGGGGGACATGAAGCAGCTCACCCAGCACAGCATCATTCACAAGATCGAAGAGTATAGGAGAGAGAGGGTACTCCGACCAAACGCCACACCCTACAGCCAGATCGTCACACCCTCGCAGTACAGAGAGCTCACATAATCGATGAGTCGGTCAGTAGCCCCCACACCATGGAGGCAATTGGCCTATGCCTGGTAGCTTAACGTGTTCCAGGGCAACCATATGTAATTGCTCCTGTTTTTTTTTCCTGGCCACCGTTAGTACCGTTCACTGACCTGAATGCACGTTAGACATTGCCAATGACACTAGCCACCTGCACGTAATACGTCAGCACTTATTGGAAATGCAGAAAGACCACAGATGACACCATGAAGAGTCTGTAGCCTCTGGTACATCGTTCCGGCGTGTGATCTATTTCTATTTTCTTCGAACAAGACATAGCAGTACACAGTAAATCTCGCACCCACCGGGAATATTCCCTCTCATGACGCAGTACTGATCCACTCTGGGAGAAAGATGCGGTGCTTGAGGTTCCCAGATTGTAGGGACCGGCTCTCGCCCAGTCCTATTCGCATGTCTCACGCGTCATAACCGCCTGCACGCCGATAGTGAATCTAGTCAAGTGTAGTTCCCTTTACGTTGACTTACCAGGCCCATTTTCTTGGGGTTCTTGCAAATATCTTTGTAATAGTTGTAGCAAGGGTTCGATCTGCAATAGGGATACGAAGAGTTAAGCTCGTCCAACCTGAACCGTTCTCTAGTCCGCGTAATACCGTATCTAGTCACATTGTAGTCTTTCAACTGGATTTCGCTTTCTGCCTGGTTCATCTTTGCTGTAGACTATTCGTATTTCTGTTTATGTAAATGAGGTGAATATTTTACAAAGTCTACTCTTTTCGTTATGTGGTGTCTATAACTGCACCGGGTTGTTTTGTTAGACGTTGTTAACAACCATCTAGTTGTTAGGTTTTGAACATACCACGTCGTGCTATGTGTAACAGCTTTCAAAAATATATCTGGTGTGACAAATCACTCAACTTTTCTCAGCCTCGCGTGCACTGAGCGGTTTATAAACGAGCGGGTGACAGACACTAGTGTGGCATTAATATATACGAAGAGTTTTGTCACAGTTGACAAAATTCCCAGGGGAGCCTCAAAGTTGATGAGAAACGTTTTACGTTTAAGAGTGAAAGTGGGCGCAAGGGAACGTGGAGTCCGATGATGCTGCGACGAGTACG
The DNA here is from genome assembly GCA_020466155.1 of Pachypeltis micranthus. Lineage (NCBI taxonomy): Eukaryota > Metazoa > Arthropoda > Insecta > Hemiptera > Miridae > Pachypeltis > Pachypeltis micranthus. Next base: position 34,697,636 of record CM035773.1, read on the forward strand.
GTGGAAATGCCAGACTGTACATTCACAATTGGCGATCTATGGATACGCTGGCGTTGAGAACAAAAGATCCACTCACTCGTGGCTCAAACGAAATTATTGTAATGGTAGACTATATGTGTACAAATTTACAGTCAGAATAGTATAAGGCAAACTGACTGAGACGGACGTTCTAGGAGTGTCCCCGGCCAGGGGTTGGTTATGGCTGGTTAATCTTAACATATACAGAAGCTACTTCAGATATTCCTGGATTCCAACCACCGGCGTTTCACTTACTACCATTTCTAAAAGTACCCGACTATTTCAAACGGTGAACACGATCCTCCTCCAACTACATCACGTGGATAGCCCATCAAATGATCATGAGGAATCCGTACCATGTGGGAAAAGTTTGTAATCTGTTTTCCCACCTGATTATACTATTTACGTGAGTGGGAAGTTTCATAGGAAACTGTGGCCGGATTTTTACTTTCCTTGGCTCTACTAAGTAGAAAGGAAAGTTATGTAATCGGCTGAAAAAAAATTTTGAGTTTTCTTCAGATCTCTACGTTCCAGACCCCCCTGAGTCCGAAAAACACTATTTGAGAAAATGGTGTGTGTGTGTATTTGTGTCTGTGAATGATTCTTAGAGAAAACGACCGTTTAAATCAGCTCAAACTTGATATCTAGCCCACAGGTAACCATAGGACGCCAAAATGAGGGTATGAACAAAATCCTTCGAAAGTTAATTATAGTTATCATAGTGATCAAAACACCAAATGTTTTTTTTCTCAAAAACAGCTCTAACGATTTTGATTACATTTTTTATATTGGTAATTCTCAATAAGACAATTATACCATAAAATTCTCATTTGTGGGAAAATGACAAGAGCAGCACAATAAATTATCACAATTTTCGACGAAAAGCGTTTTTTTTCCTTATAAACTCCGCTGGAATGTTACTAGAATGTTTAAAAAAATTGGTATTGTTGTCCAATTCAATACCTATAAAGGGAGTGCTTAAAATCGCTCATGAGATACATGGGGCTCACTACAGACATTCCCAAATTTCAACTACCGCAGTTCTAAAAGTTTTTACCCCATAACTCTGCAAAAGTAATTACTATCCTTCTTCAAAAAATTAATGCTTACAGCCTCATCAATTATCTGTGTGACAATTGCTCAGTAATGATCCTAGAATGAGTACGAGCAGCACAATAAATTCCGGAACTGTAAGCGCTACCGCTTTCTGCTGCCGTGAAGTGTTGTTTGACCAAGTTCAAATGAATTGATTAAGTAGACAAAGCCATATAGTAAGTGAATTGACGTAGAGCTAAGGAAAGTTGTGTGTTGCAACGCACCAGATATTTTTTGTCATAACCTCCTTCGCTGGGCTTACCTGGACGAAATGGATATCAGCTTCCTCAGTGGCTGTTCCTTGTTCCGCTACTGTTTCTTGTCACCTCCACGCTGGAAGAACTTTGACGTGCAGGGTGAAGTGATTTGAGATACAAGAGGCAAAGATGTGCGTTGAAGTCGCCATGTTCGGCGTTCATAAATGCCACTGTTTTTTTTCTTTTCTGAAGCTCCGACAGTGGCGCCCTAGAAATGAATCTAAATTCATAAAGGCGCCCAGACTACCCTATGCCGGCTCTAGGGATATAATGATTGGGAGGGGAAAAGAAAAATACGAGAATGTTCTACTACAGAACGTCCGCCAGTTTAGATATGATGGTGGTGACAGCTCGGAGAATGCCTGCTGACACCCTCAGGCAAGGCATCCCTCAGTACTTTTCTTGCACGACAGGCCACGCCAGATCACCGACAAAGCTTCAACCCTGAGGTTACTTGCCTCACTCCACGACCTTCTGACACCGCCATACGGAGATCCACTTGCCAAGTTATACGACACACACATAGCTTTTTTTGGACTCAAACTGCCTTAAAACGTTCGGATCCAAAGGAATCTCAACGTTTTTTGTCACCTGATTACATAACGTTCCTCGCTTTCCTTTGTTGACTAAATGTGCACACGGCAAACAGAGCCTCTCTTGTGTGTGTGGTTTGTACACAATATGAATGGGAAATTATCTGTAATCATGTCAGGTAATCTGACCTGGGGGTGAAGAAAGCCCCATCTCGCAGGGTCACTGTAAAAAGGAAAAATATAACACACGTTCAAATTATGTTTTTCGGACGCAGAAAGCTTTAAAACTGAAACGATCGTCAGGCCAAAAAGATACCATTATTTTTATCTTTGTATATAATTCCATTATTTTTCTCATTACAAATCTTTTATTTTGCTGAATTTGATCTCAAATTGTACAAAAGTTTCAGTGTGATGAAATAGCGCAGCTTTGAATGTGATGAAGCTGATGAATGAGCTGAGCTCCCTCGTTAATTAAATACAACTTTTACAGATTTCGGGATAACAGGAGGAGAGCAAGTGGACGACTACGCCTGCGCCTTTAGGTACCGCGCCAAGGCGGCTTTGCGTGGGTCCTTCACCAGTCCCAACTTCCCAGGACTGTACCCTCGTGAAACGGAGTGCCACTACTTTTTTCACGGAGAGTCTCACCACCGGGTTCACATCACGTTTCACTACTTCGACGTCGAGGGAGTTAGCCCGTAAGTTAATTGCTCATTTAGCTCTTTCGTCCTTACAGTAGTAATTGGGATGGTAAATGTCAGCAATTATGAGGGAACTAGTAAACCAAAGGTAAGGTTCAGGTTTTATTTTTACTTCGCGGTTTTACTTACATTTTTCACGTGAATACCTTCAGATAATGTAACAGCACTGTAAGATTGCCATCAGTTGAAAAATGACTGGAGCAGCACAATAACACCCTTACGATATGAGTTTAATGACTCTCATGAGATAACCAGGAGCAATCCCTGATCCTAGAGTTGCACAATTATGCCTCATTGGGAGCCCACCCCAGGGGATCCCCAGTAGCTGGTCATTACGCAGGTTTAGGATGGGGCTCCCTGGCTCGAGCAGATGTGGTCTTTTGGCGAATGGCTGGTCAGTTGGTAAGAGTTGATAAGGCATTGTGGCCCTCCCTAGGAGCCAAGCCCGAGCGGGGATGTCGATGTGAAAACAGCCGGCGAATAAGACGTGAGGAACGTCCACGATTAATCAGCATGGGCAATCATCGTTTGGGCGGGGCCTGAAAAAACAGCAGTCGCGCAATGAACGCCTCATGGCTGGAGAGAAGCTAGGTTAGTGGGAAGGTGGGGCGCCACCATTTCAAATCCAGACAGGCGTGCACAGATGGTAGCATGGCATGAAGATGACGGGCCTCGCCATCGCGCCTGCCAAAGGCTGACCACACAGCTTCATGCCACCCTGAACCTGAGCTCGACTGTCCCCTCATGGTGCAGCCCGAAGGCAGCACCCTCATAAATCTCGAGCGCTCTCCTTTTTATGTTGAACCGCACCAACGCCTGGTCCAGCAGCAGGCCCATGAAGGGTGTACTCGAAAGGGCATACAGCGCCTGGTGGGAGGTGGCGCAGTACGCTGGTTGGACCGCCAGGGGGCTATTGTGCCCGTCGGCGATCAATTTGTGAGGGTGTGACCATGTGGCATACTCCACCATCAGCAGAAAGACTGGGTGATAGCTGAAGCGCCCCATATAGCTCCAAACAAGGAGCGCTCGCCGTAAGAAACATATCTGATTAGTTGCTAGAATGAAAAAGATACCCGAATGCACGCGGCGGTCGAGCAAAGTTGTGTGATGCGTCGCACCAAATATTTAACGTAAAAGCGTTGTCTTCTTTATTGAATTCAAGCGCATTCATCTTGAACCTTTGGAGAGTTCGTGTGACTCAACATTATCTGTTTGTCAATGTTTGGGTTTAAAGTTAAGGAATTACGAGGAGAACTTTGCGAACGAAGTTCGGAAGAAGATACTTCGAGTTCCTTAATTATTGAGGTTGCTCTGAACTACCCAACGACTTATGTTAAATTCCATTGTCTAGGTTTCCGCCGTTTGAATCGGTCTATCGAATGCTGAAGTTAATAATTATACACTCCACTTAGTCATCACGTCAACGCGGGTAGCTTCAGTTCCTTGATATTTCAAACAAAGAGTTATTCACTGTATCGTCTGGGCGAAATTCGTCAGAAAGCGTAGGAAATTCTTGGAGAGCGCGGATGAGGTAATAAGTTCGTAATGGCTGAGGTGCACCTGGTTCTCACGGGAGAGTTAAAACCGCCACAACCAGTAGCCAATCATTATGCGGCTTTCTAGCTCTGCTAACTCGAATAAATCTTAACCCGCCTTAATGATGTAGTCTTTCATCCTTCCTTATTGCACCACATATCTTCATTACTACCTTGAAAGGCGTTGGAAAAGAAAACTTCACGCTTTTGTAGCTCCCTATGGTCGCAACTCTGAAGGTTTCAACACCTCCTCCCCCCTCCCATTCCAACGTTAGCAAGAAGAAAAGTATTGCACTTAGAAAAAGTTGAGACAAAATTGTGGGCTAAGCTAAGCCTCAAAATTCCTACAGTCGACCATTTTTACTTCTGACTTCTTCCATATGACGGAACTACCGCAGCTCACAATAGCAAACGCGGCCCTTGTTTCGATTAGATTAGTAAACGAATCAAATGGTTCTTCAATGGAGAGTACTAGTTAGCTATAATAAAATCGTCAGTGAAATAAAAGTGGACTGTGTTGAACGTGGACTACATCATATAATGAGATAACCGAATGAAAAACGTTCTCCCGGTGTTGAATGTAAATGGCACTTACAGTTCACGGGGAGTGAGGAAGAACGGAGTTATCTAGAATCTGTATCCAAATTGTATGTATCTCGCGCAACTTTCAAAAGTGTAGCTCCTTAATTCGAACTTCTGGAAACATCCCAAGTTGGAAGTTTCAAGGACAGGACACAAACGTAGTTTTAAGCACTACAAAAGTGAAGCCCGAGAATATTGATGCCAGCGATCGTAAACTGCAGCTGGTCGCAGTCAGTAAAGCTGAGATCGATTGGAGAGTCGAGTTGCAGGAGCGTCATATCATTACTGGCTGGCCAAACATCTGGTCCACTGAGTGGTCTGCACCTTGACCACCTATTCCCACTTGAACTTTCAGAGAGAGGGCACCAAAAAAGAAAAGAAGAACGAATTTGTGCCGAATAACGCGTGACTAGGGTGCGAGGGATCAGTCACTGGTTTGAGATCAACATCTTTCTTTGAAATGAATCTGTTAGAAAAGGAGAACGGATAATGGTCTAGAGTAGTTTTACTGTATCATTTTTTGGCGTGGAAAATTGACACCTGGGGTATCGAAATCTAGCGAGATTTTTTGAGGTGATCTGTTAAGCACATTAGAGACTTGGAGTTGGTTACAATACAATGGCAACATTTGCGAAAAATGTGGGCGTGCGCGTGGGGGCGATGTTAAAACCAACGTGCTATTTAGGCTTTTGTGATGTGTTTGGGCCTGCTGGCACATTGTTCCAAGCTGAGAGCCCTGCCTACCCAGCTCATGCTATGTAGTGCCACCCTAGAGCCCACACTGCTGGATCGCCTGTGCTTGTGCAAAGGTCGTGAAACTGGGGGTGGTTCTATCACACTCACTTCTCACAGAGGAGGCTGCCAAAGAAGACCACGTCCTCCCAGCCCCTGCCCCACACTGGCAGCGCTTGAAAAATTCTCCATGCCCTGACAGCAGCAGCACAGCCGAAAACGAGGGGCGCCACTGGACCATCCATAGGTGGTCTTCCACAGAAAAGACAATGGTGTAAAAATGACGGGCCCACATCTCACCATGCCTGCCTTCAATCAACGACCATGTCAAGCCCAACTGCTGCTCAATGAAGTCATTACCCTGGGAAGTCGCAATCAGCATATTCAGGGCTACTCTATCTGGCCAGTGATTCCCCCTTGTTGCTAGGCAGCAGCTCTGTAAAATCAAAAAGAAGGCTCAGCAGAGAGGGAGGATGCCTGAATGGTCTTCAGGGTGGCGAGCCCAAAGGAGGAGAGAAACACATGATCGACTCACGAGTTTTAATTCATGTGATTTGGATGAACTCAACCAGCTTGATTACCAGTTCAATTAAGGATTGATGAAAAGGAGATGGACCATGAATTTTACGCTATTTGGAATTACACGCGGAAGAGAGAGTTCCATGAACCCAACTTGAAAGGTACGGAGACTTCAACTTGGACCAGATGACTGAAAAATAGTTCAATACCGAGCATTCTATTGTACAAAACTGCTAGGAGATAGCATCAGGTATCGTGCTTCCAGGAATATATCAAATGACAGCTCTCTAAGTTTCCCTGCTGAGAGTAAGCTATCCAAATAGGATGTCAGACTTGGAGCCTAACTTTGGCATATAACCCCCCCCCCCCCAACACCGTCACCACACATCAGTTATGGTTAAGCACATAACACAAGTACTGTAACATGTACGTTCCGATATGTGGGGTGTGCGGAAGCAGTACCAGCCTCACGGCTCTGACCTGCCTTCGGGCAAAGGGAAATCAAGAGGGAAAAGGGACAGGGGCTACTTCCAGCGACCCCTCGACCACTGCAATATCTGCAAGATCCCATAAATCTTCAGCGGGCTATCCGCCTTTACCCTAGATGCCTGCAGAGGCATCCACCTGGCGGGCTGTGCACCCCCGCACTATCATTTTGGGAAAAATATCCCTTAATGGTCACTAGCCCGTCCAGACTTACAGCTTCGGGGACTTCCGCCTCGGAGGGGTTTGGACTTTCCCCTCCTTGCCGGAAGGTCCCAGGTACGGAAGAGCCCACTACCTACCGGCAACGCCCAGCCGCCGGATGGTGGAGACGAGCCCCGTTAATTCCGGTTTTCCATGCCCTTACAAGCACTGTAACAGAAAAAAGGGAATCTACTTCTAAATAACCTTCCTGAATTAATTTTAACTTGAACGGTTGGCTATTTCAAGCAGTGAAAGCAACCCAAACGAAAAGGTTAGCATCCAAATTGTTTGCTCTATGTTTACCAGCTGTCAGGGCTGCAAAAAGCCTGTGTAATGTGGCGTCATCTTTGTCAATCGAGACGGATGAAATACACTTTGGCAGCGAAGTGAAGATAACCAGCTCCAACCAGAACGGCGTCGCGTGTCCACGTAACTACCAGGCTCTTCCAAAGGTTTTCCCTACGAGTTCACTTAGCAAGAACCGCTCTGCCCCGACATACGACTGGAGGAACGGCCTGAAGTGCGAAATCCTCTAATCCTTTGCGTAGTGCGCAGTAGTTTCTCAAATTGGACGGCCTGACCCGACGATGGAGTTTCCACTCCGCAATTGTCGACGCCGGCATTCTCACAAACTTCCTTCTTACGGTCTCGCCGGTTTCAAATCAAATTGAAACTACCTCTCAGTTGACTTCCCAGCCTCCTTCTCGTTTGAAGCTCGACGGATGAGTTTTGCAAAACTTTTTCAAACAAGTTGGCTCTTAGAGAAGGATGAGCTTGCTCTCAGCTCGATTGAAAGTTTTCTTCCAGTCGGGTATTTCCCAGCGGAGTTTGGCAAATGAGAACAAACGGAAAGTACGAACAACGTGTTTGTTATTATGAATTGCTTACAACCATACAAAAGACCATCACAAAGAAACAACGCCGACTAATTACTAGCACACAATAATGTTACCGAAACTATTTGATGCGACACATCACACAACATACGTCACTCTCACGTGCATCCCACAATTTCATTAGCTGCTAATCAAATTTTCCACTGAGTTCATACAAACTCCGGAATTTATCCGACAACTACTGCTTATTTAATGACTTCCGTTTAAAAGCCATCGTGATTGATGTGACAACGATCTTATTGAAACTGTCCGTGTCAACAGGGCAGGAACTGTAAGGACAACACTGTGAAAGTGCTGAAACTCGTGGCGGCTAATGATCCAGAAATTATTGAGCTTTCACTTATACGACGTCCTTTATTGAGTCAACTAGTCCACAGTGGCTGAAAGCTGTTCCAAACGCTGTTGTATGAAACGTCAGTAGTTTCAATTCCAGAATTTCGGGGTCATTCCCTATTACGTTATGATTGGTTTTAAACGACAAGAGGTTTGTTTTACCAACACCATGATTGCTGGAGGTGAGCGGACTTTGTGAAGGAAAAACTGAGCCATGATCGTTTTCTCCGAACTCTTTGATAATTCATTGTGTCGCTTCAATTATTTTCCGGCAACTGAGAGCTGTATAGCTATTTTGCAAAAGTTTATACAAGAATTTTGATTAGAATCGTCTAAGGCATTTTTGTGTAAGCAAATATTCAGGTAATTTGATCACTATGCGCTTGCGCTGGTGTAGCTATGTCAGGCTGTGTGGGTACACGGGTGTAATGCGTGAGATAATTACCCTCGATGTTGTTGATGATGGAAATCAATACTGTTCGGCTCAGCCCTGGGCAAATAAGATCATTTCCCGTGCCTCTAACAGGAGAGTCCCTGGGCGCTGGTTTTTTCCCTCATGTGACGGGAGTTTAGTTAGCCTCTCCTGCTAACAAAGACTTTGAGGGTTGGTTCAGAAATCGACAACGGGTTTTACACTCAGAGTTTCAATAATGTCCACTCCTCACACCACCAATTCTTGGGCATTCCTACTAGCATTTTGTACTATTCAGTAGCTCTTTGCTATCACTCTTACACCAGTTCACATATCTGGAGAATGACCATGTCCTGTTAACTCTGTACTCTATCCGTACTGTTCACAAGTCGTTTTCGTATTGTTTTGTACTAAGTAGCTTTCCTCGTTTTTGCTGTGAATCATTGGATAAGTGCCTTCATACATTGTCTATGCAATTTTCTCGATGTCAATTACAGTCAAAATATACGGTCCTCGCTAACGTTATGGTCACTGTAGGTTGTTTTGGCTCATATCCTTATTTCGGCATCAATATCAAATCACATTATTCAAATTATGTCAACAACCTTTTACTCGAATAAATGTCAAAACATTGAGTAATTTCAGTTTCTACTTTGAGAAATAAATTACACAGGTTAAGGTAAATTGACTCTGCTTGGATTGCGTGTAATATCAATAAGAGGTAGTTAACTTAGTTGGCTTTGTACAGTTGTGTTTGGACAGGCTTAGCATTTTCTTATAAATACTACTGAACGAACGTTGCTTCCTATAATGTTTGGTGAAGGACCCCTCCAGCTAATCGAATATATAACCGTTGGGCACAGGAAAATGGAGAGATGTAATGGCTATAAAAGCAAGCGACTGACTTCAGTGAGAGAGGGGAGCGTAATCACACTTGCGAACAGTAGAGGTATATTATAGAGTATAGCATGAGAGACAGAGTTGACGCGTCACGAGGGGTATCTGGTTAGGTAAAGTGGTGTCGGAACGAGAGCAGTGAGCGAGTGAGTAACTGCATATGCACTGGGTGTTGAATGCAACTTTCCAAGTTCCCCGGTTGATTCTCTTAACAAAAGGTCGTAAAGTGAGCTGTGGGAAGGGGATAGGGAAGAAAAAACCAACTGAACATTTCGGTAAATTTAAAGAGGAACACACACTGAAATTAGGTGTTTCGGACTGAGTAAGTCTGAAAACGTAAAGACCTGAAGAAAACAACTTTTTTTTTTGCTTAATCACTATACTGTCCTTACTCTTTGAGCCGTGGAACGTAAAAATCCATTGCTTTGAACGGAAATTCCATTTGATATCTAGTCGCAATCCTAATGGACGCAACTCATAGTCACTGTGAGTAAAAAATGGTTTAAAGATAACCCGAAAACGAAATTTTCGCAGTTTTATTGCAATAAGGTTGTGTTTGGTACCGTTGCCTAGGTATTTTTCGATGCTGAGTCGTATAGGATGGGCCTTGCAGTGTTGGGCTGCGTCTTTTATGGAAAATAGTGAAATCAAACGGATGGGTTGGGGTTTTCTGCAGATCCTACTCAGGAAGCGCCCTTAGCAATCCTCAAGACCGAAAATACCTTCATGAGCCTTTTAATTGTCTCAACAATATAAATAATTACTATTCTCATTACTGGTTTTTCAGATGCGATGCGACTTCAGCCAGCGACTACGTCGAATTCTCCAATTTCATGGGGGTCGACCGCAAATACCCCAGACAATGCGGTCAGTTCGTTACAGGTCTCTCGTACGCCTCGGAGAAGAAGTTCTTTCGCGTCACGTTTCGATCCAACGACCGTTTGGATGCCTCCGGATTTAACGCGACGTACGAGTTCGTCGAGCAACCAACGGCACCCACGACGACATCAAAACCCAGCAGCGGGCATCGAAAAGGTAAGGTTGGATTAAAACCCCAGGAGTAAGGATGTTGTCCGAGGGGCTCTCGTGGGCATTCCCTTGATTTAAGGCTCTGCAGTTGGTGATGAGATCGCCATTGTAAGATTGCTCACAACAAATTTACAAATTAAACCCCCCAAATGTATTTCTTGAATATTAAGTGGTTCAAACTAGGAAGAAGACGACAGGATGTGATAGGCAAAACACAAACACTGTCTCGTCAGCAGCCCAACATCTCCCTATTTTCATCATTATCGGTATCAAAGACTAACACGATTGATAAGGACGGTAAAGCCGTAAGTGATGCTGAAAACTATGATTTCTACCGCCATTTGGTCCAATATCTCGATGATGATAGCAACCTTGCCGCACGGCTGATATCTGCCGTTTTCTACTAAAAAACTTCCTGTTTCATTTTGTGATCTTTGGAATACAACCCACGAGGTTTGACAGAGTTGGGAAGTTTCCATACAAACATGCTTCAGAAGTTACTGCAATTTTTCAAAATTTTTAGGTATTTGTTTGAGGGTTTTCTTGAAAACGTACTCAAACGCTCTAGTCATTGAGTACCCAGCGATATTTCAGGATTTTTCCACTTTTATCTTCAGTGATTTGTGACACAATATCATCACTGGTTTTTTCAAATGCTGGAACCTCATTGGAGCCTATTTTCTCCAAACGTGGCACCTCGCAGGTGAATGTAAGTGACGTCCGCATGGTTGATCATCGTCTCGTCCTCAACCCCCTTCAGGGGGGGGGGGGGAGGACTTATGGCAAGAGATGGACAATCTTCTACTGAAAGTTTTATACACTTGCAGATATTACAATTCAAACTTAGCGTTTCTTGTTTGAATCGAGCCCTAATAGTACGAAAAGATTTCAGGTTAACACGTACGAAGAGAGGAGGTGCCTGATTTCCACGACGCAAAATGCGACTGTTAAGTCGGCCATTCGGTTCCCAGCGCCGCAACTCAACCGAGCTTCCCTTATTTTGCCAGTGCTGGTAGTTTTCAGTGCCCCCCTCGCCTTTTAATATTTTCGGATAAGGTGAGAAAACCCCTGGTGTGCTTCATACCTCATCCCCCCTATTGTCTTTCATTATAACCATGTTAATTAGGTTAATTAAATTGATATAAACTGAACGTTAATGAAATAAGCTCAGCGAAAGAAAACCTGTGAGGTGGTATTTAGGTGGCTAATCGATCAGCATTAGGATGAAGAAAGTTGATAGAATGGTCTACTGTGCTCTGCAGGCTTGGCTTGGATTGGCCTCCCACACAGCTTTAATGGTGTGTCACCTTGTACACAGACACTCCGGTTTGATATGGTTATTAGTTCTCGCGCCATTCACACACGACACACAAACTTCCAGATGGGGTGTTGCACGTGTCGCTGTAGCTGTTACTGGATTTGTTTGGGATTCTCTGCGATGGATCGACACGGCGACATCAACACTCTGCACAGTTCGGTTGTTAAATGAGAACTTGGGCTGTTCCGCTACTCCCCCCTCCTCCCTATTCAGGTTTTGTGGAGTGGGATCCAGAGGGCATTTGTGGATCAGATTACTGGCAGTCTATTGGTGTCTGTAGGTGTTCAAGAGGCCAGCAGATGTCGCTGTTTTAATTGTCACAGAAAAGAAATGAAAGTGAGAGCGTCATCCCTAGGTTGTCCCTGCAAATTGACTTAATATGCATTGATCCTGAATGTCCAGGTAGTACCTGAAGCAGGAATCCTGCGTCCAATTGGCAATTTATGGTGTTCAAAACTCAAGAAGTGGTGGGCAGACAACGTTACAACATCCCAACCATGCCCTGGGGGGGTGAGGTGCTAAAAAAGTGCACAGCAGTTGTGTATAGAATTATCTTCAAGTCATGACAACCCTCGTATCTCAAATGTACTGGTGGATGTTTTATTGTGGAACCTGTTTTCCTTCCTTCTCACAGTCCTTCTAGCCCAAGAGCTCTCCTCATTCGTTTTGGTCCCACCGTTGCGAACAAACAAAATAAATGCAGCCCGCAAAGGTCATTTCAAAATGCATAATTGTGTTCATATACTTTCATCGATTGTCTGTCATTAACTCCCTGGCAAAAATTGCTCGAATGCTGTTTACAACGCCTGTTTCACATTTTTGTCTTTTTTTTTACAGCTATCAACAGCATTCTGATACTACTTTGCTTGGTGTCCAAAAGCAAATGGAGGTGATGAGCTGGGGACGACTATTTGACGTTTTTACCTGAATGACGAAGGTAAATGCGTTGGATCAGCTACCGCTTGAAAATCTTCGTAACCTCTAGGATGATATTGCCGGAGGTATAAGAACCGAAAGGATGACAATTGAACCGCGAGCGCTAAATAAAGCCCTTAATGAGAAGGCAAAAACCTCTACGTTGCTGACGGGAGTGATTAGGGGAAGGGGTTCCCCACTTCTTGATCTAAAAAGGGTTCTTCTTGTTTAATGCGCTGCCACGAAATGTGAATTCCCCTTTCACATTTTATTTCTACCAACTGAGAAATAAAATGGTGTTTTTCTTTAATTTTTGAGACGGATGGGAACCCTGTTTCAAATAGGGTTATTTTGAAGTATTTTTTTCAATATTCCTTTTTGTTTTCTTTGAGAAACTTTAAAACGGCGGTAGAGTGGAGGTGAAGAGGAGAAGGCAAACAAATGGCGGGTGAGTTGAACAATACCGTGTTCCTAGCTACTACTACCACTAGCGCCCTGTCCATTTTGGCAAAATGCTTCAAAATACGTTGACGCCAACATCCCAAATAGGGTGAGCAAGTGAGACATGCCATACGCGGAATTCGTGGGTAAAGAAACAATAATAGCAACACTCAAGGAGCACGAGTTGCCCCTCTTATTATTCAGGTTTGTTTCCTGATTGAATGGCGGTTCCTGAACAGGGTTATATCAGTCTACTGTCATGGAGGTTGCAGTTCGACTATCATGCATGAGGCCTGCCAATCGTATAGCATCCACCGAACCCCGACCTGCAGGTGGAGAGCTGTTGCTCATTTAATACCTCGTGGAGGTCTGACCACCTGGGGAATCCCGTTCCATCTGGTAGGAGTTCTTAATCTGGGTTCCTACCAGATCTAAATATTTACTAGGGTGGCAAGTTGAAATGGGTCCGAGCTCACTGTGACCACGCTTTTTTTCATGACCTTTTCGCAAACTAAGCTTCCAACTTATTAATCACACGAAGAAGTCGATACTGCCTGGCCTGGAGGACCAACGTTATTCAAGCGGTAGAAATTACTCGGTTCCGTCTCGCTATTAATCTGCTATGGAGCAAGTAACAAAGTGAGCTGAAACAAAAAAAAAACACTCAGGAGTTAACTTGAAATGCGTGAAAGAATAGTTTCTGCAAAAAAAGTTCACCAACGGGAGAAAGAGGCTCGTAATTAAACCGGAGACCGAAGAAACTGGGAAGTTTGCTTATGAAATTGTAATTAGAAAAAAAAAACTCAAAGAAACTCGAATGAATAAGAAACTCTAATTAACCGATTGTCGGCGGTGAAAAAAAAGCGCGAATGCAGTAATGAGAAGAAAGAACCTTAATCACTTTCCCTGAGCAATTAACGTTTTACCTTCCAGCGTTGATCTCATCTTCGTTATACCTTACTTACTCAGCATGCTGATCAGAAGGATCCAGACCAGAGAAGACCAGAGAGAGGATCTTCCATCACTCGGTATTCGTTAGGTACATTGAACTTTACGTCCATGAGCGCTCGTCGAGCAAGTGCGGAGTGATTAACAACAACTAATATTTCATAATACCGTACACTGCTGGACTGGGAACTCCATCTGCGCCAATCGAGTATCTATGGCTTCCTTTTTGAAAGCTTTTGGGGATTGGGGCTGCTGGTTGACTGGGTTTATACTGATATCAATCCAATCAGGGTGCGGTAGTAAAATCGAGAGTGAGGGTTCGATTTGACTCAAACCGTTCAAACAAGTGCCGATTATATGAAGTTGTGTGGCTGATATCGGTGAACTGTCTTGCTCCATGAACAGCGTTGGCCCGGGAGGTCAATGTGCTGTCACAGTGGAGTCCCAAACTGGGGGTCATGACAAGAACCCGTTCAAGAAGAGACTGGTGAAGGAATGTAATGTGATGAGACCGTTATGAGTGCACTGTTTTGATACCCGAGCAACATTAGTCACCAAGCTCCACCTCCACGCCAAGGTGCTGCTAAACAACAAGCCTGAGCCGATTACATGACCGTCCTTCAACATGCACGTCTTTTCGCTCACATTCAGACGCACTATTTGTTATTTTCTTGAGCTGAATGTTGAGAGAGTGTTCAAATAGACTTTGCACATATCGGGACTGGTTCTGCCAACAACTCTCAAAGTAATTTCTCGAAGATCTCCTCCTCTAAATGCGACTATTTGATATGTGCGAATTATACGAATGATGTAGATGAGGCGGTGGGGAAAAAGGAGAATTTCAGTGGATTCTTTGCAAGTGGAGCAATAAATATTTCTCGGTCCTTCTCGCTCCATTTTGCGTTTGTCGACATGACAAACATTGAAGGGCTAAGACGGAAAGAGGGTTGGGCCTTGGAGGAGTTTTGACTATAATAAAGACCATCTCCAGCGCCGTGTTATTATACGCCTTCAACCGGGCGCTTTCTCCATTTTCCACTTTCCGCTTCGCGAGCTTCCCCTTTTTCCAACCCGTTGAAAAACACCTTTTTTACTTTCCTCGACTCGAAGGAAAGTCTTACGTTCGGACAACAACGAAAATCTAGACCGAAGCATCGGGCTACTTCCATAAAACCCTTCTACAACCGATGATTTGGTATGCAATTGGTAAAACGACAAGGACACTTGGAACTTCTCTGGTTCAAAGTCCCAAAACAACGTCCCAGCAGGATTGTGGAATGAGGGGAGTGGGTATCGCAAGGGAGGGAGGGCGCTAAGAAGGGCTACCTTTAACCGATTATATCCGCCACAAGAGAAAGGCGGTGTGCAATAGGTAAGATTGGTGAGAGGTCTGAGTGCCTTAAATGCTTATTTTGTGACACAATTCTGTTCTCTCCCAAGGTTTCTTTCGTGCCAGTTAGGTGAAAGCCATGCTAGGAAACAAAGGATTCAGAAAATAATTTACAAAAAATGTTAACTCGTCATGAATACAATTTTAAATATGCAAATAAATGAGTCGGTTTGTTTCCACATCAATATGGCTGTTCTTGAACCCTCGTGAGAGTCGACCGACATGGTATTCTTCAAAAGGCAAGTCAGTCGCTCAGCATCCACAGAAAATCAGACCTGGGGAAGTACGGCAGGTTGTCACTTTACCAGTCTCCCAGTGAAGAACCATTGCTCGTGTGTAACCGTACGATGGTGGGAAATCCCCCGCTATCTGATAGGAGTTCTTAGTATGGTTTTCTATCTGATTAACTTTCAAAGGGACCACGTTTCTTTGCCATTACCTTCTTTACAAACTGGACGAAATGGTTTAAGGCTTGCCTAATAGTGGTAAACGCTGGTAGGCTTAGCTGCAAATAGCTGCCACCGTTTGTGCGAAGTACAGAGGAGCAGCATGTGGTTCCTTGTTCCATCCACACTAGAAGTGCCAGCTGTGCAGGGTGAAAAGAGAGGAAAGAGAAAAGAAGTAGGGCCCCACATTGAAGGTGCCATGTCCCGTAAGGACTCAACCCACTTTCTTCCAAGACATTCACTGATGTTGGGGAAAAACTCAGGATCGACGAGGATTCTCACATCGCTTGCTATTTATCTTGTTACGAGGGGTTTGGAAATGATCGGGACTGAGGCAAAAATTACAGCGATCCTGAGCTCCGACTTTCATCGGAATATGAATCTTCGTCTGCCGCCACTAGACTACGATCACTGGAGATGCCTACAATTGAAGTCAAGCGGTACCTGATGCCCATGCACTGTCGGCAGCAAATTTTTGCTCAACAGGGAAGTCTACAGAGCACAGTCCAAGGTGGGGGAAGTCCCCGTTTCGCTCTTCACTTGCCTACTAGGCACTCATCGGCCAAGTCAACCGTTAACTCACCAGTGATCACTTGGAGTGCTTCAGATGCTGTATTGTAGGCGTTGGTGATCTACAGCAGCGCAGCACTCTTCTGTGATTGACTGAGTTTGCTACCCCAGACAACAGGGCAGTAGACTATCACGCCAAGGGATGGCTTCTTTTCAGCTTTCTGTTGAATTTTCTCCCTGCATTATCGGAAGGTGCCAATCATCGATTGTGCAGGGTTGAGGAAGTTTGTGGTGCTTCTCAAATTATTGAAGTTTATGTAACGTAATTTGAGAAGTATTAGCCTCTCGACGCTTACTTAACCCATATTGTCCATACATTGGCAACACGCATAGTATTTTCCGTTTGATTCATTCAAGTCTACTGATTGACGATGCTCTTGGTGCGATTAATGCATATTCAACCATCTTGTTATATCCGTATTTCTGGTTTTCAGGGTCACAGATTTAGCTCCAGTAATGAATTCCGTCCTAAAGACAGCCGAGAATATATTTGGAGCTTTCGAGTCTGAGAATGAGGAACAGCTATAGTTCATCCATTACGTCGGTTGTAGCAGCACAACAATTCCAGGAAGATTTCTACGAAAGATGAATTCAAATCACTTTGCGTTGTGAATAATCTCTCCAATAAACGGTACGATGACTGAAAACGTTGGCATTCGATTTATCCTCCTCTTCCCTTTATTTGGCAGTTACGCGAGAGTTAATTGGTGCTTCGCTGACGATGCTGAGGTAACTAAAGCTTCACTGATGGCACTCGACACACCAGCGAAGAGCTTTCGTTTAATCACTTACAGGGGCTAAGTGTAAAAAGGTTACAATTCGGTGACAAACAACTTGGAGCAATTAACAGGCTTCAGCCAACGACGAATATTCACACAAACATGCAAAATGGTTCAATAACTCGTTTTGGTCATTAGTTCCCAGACGCAGTAAAGTGAGAGGCCGTAGCAAACCAATTCTTTAGTATAACAGCCACAGGGGCTTCCTTGTTTTGCTCACATGTCTTTCATAATCTTCAGTAATTATCTCCATCCTCCTCAACGTCCGCCCTTGCCATTACAGAACAACATTTTCTGCAGAGACACGCATGGAAAGCGATTACGCACATTTCGAACTGCCTTCATTTATGAGAAGGAGGCTTTCCACCGCCCCATCAAATGAGGACAATGTCAAGGCTGGACATCAGAGACGGAAGCAGAGTCCTCTGAGAATCCCTGGGGCAAACATTACAACTCCTCCATAGGTAAAGCAAACGTAGAGCAGGTTTTAACTGCGATGCAAAGCGGTTCAGACTGGGCCTGTAGTATCAACGGCTTGCTGGTAACTCCTTTCGAAGGTGTTCCCCAGCAACTCAGTAGCTCTTGATACAGAGGAGCAGTTGATCCTGGCTCCTCTGACCGAGCCCGTTACACCATAGGGGCGACCTCGGCTGGGCCCTTGCGGTCTTGAAGCCCAACAAATCTCCTGAGCCAGATAAAATAGAAATCAATATTCTAAGGAAGGGTGAGCTGTCATCCGTTCCCCACTTAGTGGATGTTGCACGTGTCGTCACTCGTCAAAATAGGCGCGACCCTAATCAGTTAGCTCAGCCTTCTTTCCATATTATGCGAAACGTAAGAAATTTTGATGTTGCAGTCCCTCGAAGAAGTCTTCGGCCAAAACCTCACTGGCAGACAATATGAGTTTACTGAAGGAAGGCCCACGCAGTACGTCATCGTTGAAATCCGGAATGATTTCCAACAAGCACTAGTCGAGTACATCGTAGCAGTTCTGATTGACATCAGGGGAGCTTTTGACAACCTTCGTTGGCCAGAGCTCTTCAATGAGCTTACTTGTCAGGAGTTACCTGGCTGAGAACTGCTACGATCGAATGTAGGCAGGTTTGTAGGCGGTTTGTTCTGTCCAGAGAACGATTGAGATGGAGTACCCACAGGGTTCGGTCCTTGGACCAGCACTCTGGAGCGTCTTCTTCAAAGGTCTTCTCAGGAGACTCATGTTGACTGACTACGAGCCGAACCCCTATGTAGATGAGCTATCTGTGGTAGATTAGGCAATCCCACACCCTCAAACAGGCTCTTGCTTTTCTTCAATCTCCTGTTACTTTGTCGTCTTCTTAAATTGGTGCACTCGGTGGAACAGAACATTTTGTGCGGAAACTGATGGTATTTAAGGTTGCAGAATTCAAAGGAGATCATCAATAAACGGCCTGCTCTGGGTGGTGAGTTGCCCACCTTCAATGGGTGAGATAAGATACGTTTGTGGGTGTGTGTGGCCCAATTAACTTGAGAAGTGAAGTACTGTACTCACTCGTCAGAAGTCACCAGACAGACCGAACTGCAACGATCGAATGCAGGCAAGTCTTTGTCCAGAGAAAGAGTGAGAAGGGGTGCCCACAGGGCTTGGTCCTTGGACCAGCACGCTGGAATGTCTTCTTCGAAGGTCTTCTCAGCAGGTTCATGGAGACTGACTGCGAGCCATACGTCTATGTGGATGACTTCAATGTCTGCTGTGTCGTTGCAGAGTCAGTCCGCCGAATCGAAGAAAACACCCGCCATATGCACGACACCATCACCAATGGTGGTAGCATGTCAAGATGCACGTGGCTCAGGAAAGAACCCAGCTAATCCTCTTGAAAGGAAAAGTGAATAATCATCCCTCGATACGCTTTGGCGGTCACAGGCTACTTCTTAAAAACCACGTCAAGTATTTAGGCGTGAATAAAGGTGAGAGGTGGGGCTTCAACCAACAGCTCCAGTCCCTTAAGGGCACTACCATTGCAACGTTTGCCTCACAGCGTGCAATTACTAAGGCCACCTGGATCGTGACACGTATCAGTTCTCCTCCAACATCCGTGAACGTCTTTCTAGAAAATGGGATGAGCGAGTTGGACGTGGTGACTTCAATGCGCGGCTTTACTTCTTTCTCTCTCAAAGACTCTCCATCATGCACGTATTGTGCCTCCAGTGCCGAGGAAACAAGAAACCACGCGCCGCTCGATTGTAGTTTCGAAGACAGTGGGCAACGGTTGTTGGGAGAGCAAACGAACTTAGCACCATTGACTGGCAAAGCAAACCTATAACCATTTGCCGAGTTCGAACTAAGTTCGACTAAGAAACGTGGTCATAGTTGATCTGTCCTTTTGAAACTCGCCATGCAAGTAAATAGTTATATCAGGTGGGAAACCAGATTAAGAACTCCTTCCAGACGGTACGGGATTCCACAGGTGGTCACCTCTGCGCGGTAACACACGGGCAACAGCTCTCTACCGGGAGACTGGCTAATGACCAAATACCGGCCGTACCTCCGCAGGTCTGAGTTCAGTGGATGCTGCAGGTGCCTCTTGCACATTAGCGAAACCGCAACTTCCATGACTGATGTAACCCTCGTCGAGGGTTTAGGAACAGTCATCAAGTAAGGAAACAGACCTGTTACAAGCTCGAGGTTCGCTGTAGAAATTGACTTGCTCAGACTTCGTGATATGCACAGAATAGAAAGGGAGACCAAAACACTGCGGCGTACCTACACTGCGTTAAAAAGAGGCCCAAGTAACAGGAGAATGAAACGGAACAAGAGCCCGATTCAACGTAGCGGGTGGCCTACCTTCAATGCGTCAGGCTCTCTGCCGATACGTGTAATACAAACTCATTAAAAATAGAGCCCCCATCGGGTTGAGCATTGCGGGCCTGTCTTCCCAGTTGAAGGCTCACTGTGTTGACATTGACTTAGTCAGACTGCGTGATACTCACGGCATACAGGGCAGACCGAAACACTTCCGCATACTCTAGGTGGTGAAGAACAAATATATTTGTATAGCATTACTCTCGCTGAATGGATAATTCCCTAGTTTTGAGCTTCAGAAAAACGTCTTTGTAAAAATATTTTTATTGCGATGTTCAAATTCAGTAGCTCGAAATATGAGGTTTGTTGATAATTCAACTGACGTTTTGCTGATTTTAGTTTTTTATTCATTCTGAGTAACATACTTACGTTTTCGGTCAGGAAAAATCTTTAACCCTTTTCCTTAAATTTGATGCTTTACATTTCAAGGCAACGAGATTCTAAATCTGCAATGTTCGTCCATACATACGTCTGGGACGTAGATTGATAAATACCATTTGTTATCTAGTTATACCTGCCTGCTCCGCAATCCAATCAGACGAATCCCACGGGCAAAAAATTGCTTGAACAAATTAACAAAAACGCAACTTTGGCTGTTTTACCGCCGTTACGCCCTGATTGGTATACTTTTCTGGGTATTTTCAAATACTGGATCAAATGGAACGTGTCTCAGAGGGGTATAACTGCGTTCCAGATCGAAAACAGTGAAATCACAGTGGTTCTACTGAGCCAAAGAACCCACAGGACAATACAACAAAAGTAATCGTTTCATCGTTTGCGTCACGTCATGCCAATTGCATGCACGGACTATAAAATATGCAATTTCCGTTGTTGTCAGGTCATGTTTCGTTTCGTTTACTGGTTCTTCTCGATGCTGACTCCAATGGGATGGGGGGTGTACACAAGAATAATTAACAGTAGTATAACGTAATGATTATAAGGCTTGTTGAGTTTCCATTTTCAATAACGATAACGCAGAATCCTATTATTTTTATTCGTTACGTGTATCAACAATGACTCATCGAGCTCCATGATCGGCCTCAGAATCAACCCGCTATGGATTGTAAGTGACTGCTTGCTCTCATGTGTGATGTGTTTTGGTTCTATACTACAACAGTTCGTGTCTGGGTCCAATATACTTAATGAGACAAGAAGAAGAAGAATCAGACTCACTAAACTCACCTTAGATATCAAATAACTAAATAACTCTTCTTGTGGAGAAAATAAGGAAATGAAACTAAGAACGCAATAAGACCCACTTTGAATTTGATCGAATAAATATAACCGAACTCCTTTCAATATTTAATCAAAGTAACATAATTTGCTTGGATCGTTATGAAAGACAACATCAGGGCAAGGGGGTTAATAAACAGGGGTTTGCTCACCTTCAACCAACAATATTCTTGCGAGGGAGGAAAACACTGAAGTTGAAAACTCTGATAAGAGACAGGCTCGATTGAAGAATCGGAATGGGAATAAGGAGCTCGAAGCCATGCAAATATAATCACTCTTTCTTCATGTGCTTTTCCGTGTATGGCAGAGAGCGCCAAGGAAGGAGAGCCGACAGAAATGGGGGCTATTTCCTTCACAGACGGCAATCAGCTTTTTTTAGTGCTGTCATCTGCTAACGATCTTGATGCTGTTCTCAGCATTCTTATTTCCAATACAAGAGAAAACTCGGATCATCAGAACTCCAACCCTGCTCAAAACTGTCTCCAGTTCCTTGTTTTTATCTACACACCAATCACCGCAGTACTTGGTGTTATACTTTCCATTATCTACCACAGTTTCATGTTCGAGCGTTGTACTCACCCAGCTGTCCGGGCCTCCCCTGCTCGACCAACACGAGAACTGCGATCTCGTGTGTACAAACTCACGATTTTGTGTCCATTTTCGTGATTCGCCTGGATTGGAAGAGTTTATTTGGTCTTGTATCGAAGTTAACTTTACTTATTTATATTTTGGTCATCTTATAATTAATTCATTTTTAGACAGTGTTTAAACTCACTTTTGCTTTTCTCTCTTAAAAGTATAAACAACGTTTCTCAAGGAATGCATCAACTGGTGCACCTCGTTCAATCACCCTTCAACGTCTTCGGAATAATTTCTTTATCCGTCAGATCTGTTGGTAAGCACTAGGGTGATTGTTGAGCATATCCGGGAGATTGATCCCAATTATGAATCACAATTTAGGTAATTACGTAATGAACTGTTGAATGCGCATATATGAGACACGCCCCTTACTTTTCTTAGCTCTACGTAAATTCACTGGTTCTCGTGGCTTTTGCTCAGCGGAAAGCAAGCGGTAGCGCTTACAGTTCCGGAATTTATTCCGCTGCTCGTACTCATGTCCTGACCATCATTCATCAATCGGTACATAGAACATTGACGAGGCTGTAGGCACGATTTTTTTGAGAAGGATAATAATCCCTTTTCATAGTTATCCGGTACGAACTTTTTGAAATGGTAGTTCGTGAAACAGCGGAAGTTGAAATTCAGGAATTTCTGGAGTTGTTCTTAAATATGTTATGAGCGTTGTTAAACCCTCATCGTATAGGTACCGTATTGGAGGAACATATACATTTTTTTGAGAGGTCTACTACCTCCAAAGCAAAGTTTATAAGGAAAAAACTACAATTGGAAATTATATGGTGTTATCATTAGGAGCTGTGTTTACAAGAAATTCAATCAAAATCGTTCGAGCTATCTTGAGAAAAAAAAAGATTTGGTAGTTTTCAGGGTATTTTTTCATACCCTAATTTTGGCGTCCCATAGTAATATTCGTCCTAGATATCAAATGTAAGCTGATTTTGACATTTTATGTCTTTACTTTGCTACATAAACTCGAAAAGTGTAACGGCCAAGCGTCACGAAATTTAACCTTGAAGCCGATCGGACAAGGCAACGTTTTAACCCAAGTTACAACCACACCCCCTTTGGCGTAATGCATAAGGCATCGGTCGCCTAAACCGGTGGTTGTGGGTTCGAGTCCCACCAGGGTTACGATTTTTTTTTTTTTTACATTTTATGTCTTTACTTTGCTACATAAACTCGAAAATGTAACGGGGGATATCTAACGGAGAAGCGTCACTAAATGTGTTTTGGGTTAAGTGCATGGTAACGTCTGTTACAAAATCTAACGCTTGGTAACATCACACGTTTTAGTAACCTCAGTGACTAAGTGATGATGTCAATTGCAATGGACGCGGCCATTATATCGAAACCATCAACGAGCACAATCAAACGTAGTTATCATTGCATTAAAAAATAAACAAAAGAGATAAAATGTTCCTAGTGGTTGCGTACTTGTACGAATGCTGAACCCACCGTTTGGGTTTCGTTTAACAGATTTTCACAATTTTTATCCGTTAACTTCAAAAGAATTTTCTATGCCTTGCAAAAAGCATAAGAATTTGGCAAAATTGTTCAAGCCCTTGCATTGCAGCATTTAAATTCGAGTTTTCTTAAAATCTTCACGTTTTACGGACTTCTGAGCCCGGAAAGCAACATCTAAGAAAATCATCTGCTTATGTGTGACCAAACTACCATTATTAGGCCGTTTTCTCTCATTATCGTTCATAGACACACACATACCATTTGCGCCGAAAAGTGTTTTTCGGTTTCAGAACCGGATTCCGAAACGAAAAGATCTGAACAGAACTCCAAATTTTGTATCAGCCAATTACGTTATTTCCCTTGCTACTGTGTAGAGCCAAGGAATGTTTTTTTTTTTTTTTTCTTACCCGAGGGCGTGTGGGACAAGTCCCTTTGTCACTGCGGCCGCATATGGGCCTATTGTGACGCTGGCCCTTTCTTAGTAGAAGGCGTCGTACATACCCACCCCCCTTAGGAAGCCGAGTATGTCCTTCACCGCAGAGTCGGCTACAGTTTGGGGTTCAGTGGTCCCCTGACCGAAGTATTCAAAGCGGTTTGCTGCCAAGGAGGGATTTCACATAGGATATGCTCTGCCGTCTCATCCTCCTCGCCACACAGTCTGCACTCCACTGCTTCTGAGATGCCCATTTTGCTGAGGTGGTATCTGAGTGGGCAGTGCTCGGTGTGGAAGCTTATGAGTACTCTCAGATCTTGTCTAGAGAGTGTCAGCATCGTCTTCGCCCTTTGACAGGAAGGCGTGACAAGCCTTTTCGCCTGTCTTAGTCGTAGCGATGCCAATGGGCACCATTTTCCTGTATCTCCCATCGAGCAACCAGACGGTTCAGGTGACTTTTCGTCAGACCCACGTGTGGTTCAGGCCCGATGGGTAGGGATTCTGTACCCCTTTTCGCGAGGCGGTCAGCCTTTTCATTGCCCTCATGCCCCCTGTGAGCCGGCACCCAAATGAGGGAGAGCCTGTTACGGGCGGCGAGCTGCTTGAGCGCATGGAGGCATTCCCATGCCAGCTTAGACCTAAAACTATAGGCTGCGATGGCCTTTAAGGCAGCCTGGCTGTCTGAGAAAATGTAGATCCGCTTGCCCTTGAGTCCTTTGTTCAGGATCTCTTCTGCGATCTCTTGGGTTTTGCCCATTGTTCGCGGCTGCTTATTCAGTCAGCATGCTGACCTCATTCACAGCTGGCCGCAGACATGCCCCTGGGGACAATGCCGTGGCCGTTCCACTATCCACAACCCGTGGTCGCGCCTAGTAGCATGGGCATGCTCCTGGGAAGATAACCCAGAACCAGGCCAAGGTAAGTTAAAAAGCTATTGCTAGAAAAACGTTGAAAATATTGTGAAACCATGAATCATAATGATAAAGCGATGAAATGTAGACGAAACGAAGAAAGGGTTTTTGAAATGCGTTGATAAAATATTCCAATTTGACTGTAAACGTCATGATGCACTGTTAAACCTGCATTGTGCACAATTATCTGCCCTCATTTCCGTTGGATAAAAGGAGACTACATTTTTCACAAAACGCCGAACCGTTTTATGATTTTACTTTATTTTATTAACAACATTTAACCTCATTTTACTGCATATTGCCAATTATTAGACTTCGATTGCGAACTGAACAAAATATTATGTCTCAACAATATTGATTGAAGTACAAACTTACTTTTCGCGATATACTATCAATATCAACAACGAGTAAAGAAGAAAGGACGCGTTACAAAAACATTTTCAACTGATAAATTTAAACACAACGACAAAACGATAACGCGGACGATTAATAATGTTAAACGCATCGAATTGACGTGAAATAAATCGTTACCTCATTCAGTGCGAGTGTTGTGTGAAAGAAGTTCAAAAAGGGATAATTTTGCAGGTACGCGTCGAAATAGTTCAGAAGGGTTTCGAGCGCGTCGATGTTTTAGTTGTTCTTCGTCGAACAAAACAAAAGAATTTTTATCGTAAATACTATGTTACAAAGAAAAAACGTTTTGATTTACTGGAATGATCGGAAAATCATCCAGTCTAATATTATGCATCACATTCCTTAGATGATTGAATGGCGAAAGATTTGAAAGTGTTTGCGAAAGCGAGTGAAGAATGTTTACCACTGACGCGAGCTTCATCTTCAGCATACAACACCGGTCTGTTTCTTCGTCAACGTGAGCGTTCTTCGAAAGTCGTAAAAGAGTTCGGCCGCATCCCCTGGACAGGTCTGAATGAATCACCCGTTACAGAGTGGGATTGCGATGTAGGAGTTTATTAATACCCCCCTCCCCCTGATACCACTGCTTTACGGATATTTGAAAAAAGTGCATCCCAAGAAAATCCGTACTGGGAGTAAGCAAAGAGGACGTGTGATCTGCTCACACTGCGTCCCCCCACAAGGGCAGTCATAGAACACCCATAGCTTGAAAACACCTCATGCCCATCTGCTGGGCGTTGTGGGAGGAGGGACGCCACTCCTGCATCCCCAGGCAGTCTCAAACTCCCAAATGCCGGGCAGTGGGGCGTGAATCCCATGGTGTCTACCTCAGGGTAAGTACCAGGTGGACAGCAAGCCCGAGGTGGCGCTCAACTGAGCTTCAAAACCCTAGAGCCCTTTAATACTCATTTAGCGCTCCACGCTTCATTCTGGACCTGCAGTGCCAAATCAGTTGTGGTCCTGTATGCCCATTAAAATGGCTAAGAGGACATCTTTCTGTATGGTGTGTGGCTGTTGCTGATTGCACTACGAGAAGACGACCCCCCACACTGCCTCGGTGTACAATGATATTAGCAGAAAGATATCCTGGTAGTAGACGCAGCGGGCATACGAGGAGGCTCACTATGTAGGATCGCTTAAGGACCTGACCCATGTTGTGAGGTCTGAACACTGGATTCCCAAGCGCAGAACCTCAAGCTGGTTCTGGAGAAGACACACCGTTAAGTGGTCCAACTCCACCATGACCATGAGGTCATTGACAAAAGCTATCGTAGTATAGCTACTGGCCTACAACACGTGGAGGAGAGTATCCAGCAGCGCTGCCCACAAAATTGTGGATTGATTTTCATACTGATCCTGCCACGCTCATACTTTTTTTAATATTTTGCGCAACTGAAACTACTGAGTGGGGGTCTAACTATAGCTGGTATAAATACCAAATTGATGTCTCTGTCAACCTCAGGTCATAAGCCGAAATGACTGACTACACCAGAGATGACTTCAACGGGTGGCCAAACCCATGTCCCTCTGCTGAACGCTAGATTGACCCAAGTGCGACTTACCTCACGTTTCTCACAGTATATATTCAGTAGATAGAATCAGGCCTTTCTAAGCCAATGTAAACAGTGGACCAGTAGCTGGGAATTTCGATCTTTCAGTGATCTGATTATATCGTGAGCGGTGTCATTGAAGAGAGGTTGGGGAGTAAGGAAGGATGTGAAAAGGGAAATCGTATCCCACTCATGAAGGTGAAAGGTGTTTACGTCCTCCTCTCAGCATTGGCACCATACTGCGGCCCAACTTGCACTAATTAACGTGTAAAGTCGCCGGTTATGAGGAGGGAAAGTCATTAGAAGCATGATGAAATCGCACGGGGCCCCATCAGATGCTGAGCCTTTTAAACGCTTGTTCATCTATCATCCCCGTTTTCAACTTGATCAACAGGAATTTTACGCTACAAACTAACCTATTCTTCCCTAGCCCTCTTCATCAATCCAATGACACCTCTCACGAAATAATCAAATCACTGGAAGATCGAAATCCCCTCTGCTGGTCCATTGTTTAAATTGTCTTAGAAGGGCTTAAATATATCTACTACAATTAGTTGTATGCAGTACAACATGCTACTACAAGTTCCGCTCAAATCAAATCGAAAGTGTGATAAAACCTCTATAAACGCGTACGGGGATTCAAACTTACTTTTCAACTCTCGCAAACATTTCAAAAAAAGGTACATGCACCAAAATAAACACACAATCTTCCGTTTACAGTAAAAATATCGCATTAAAAAAGCTACCAACGACGTAAAATTACAAGGTTTACATTACAAGACGTACGTCGTGAGGGTGCGCCTTCGAGAATTACTCCGAATGAGGGTTCGACGCCTCCTCTTTTTTTAAATTATTTACTTGTGTTTTTTTGTTAATTTCGGTAGGAACAACTTTCAAATCATTGCGTAGTCGTCTTGACGAAAAAATTGAGGAGGGCGACTGAACGTGAATTCTTTCCAACGACAAACTGATATGTTTAAACGTAACACCTCCTCACGATGAATCGAAGCGTAACAAAAATTGCAAAACCAGAACATTGTTATTTGGAGATACGTCAGAAATTGATCTGTAACAACAATCTGCGCATTGACCGAAAACGAACGTAAAATAAGTGTATTTCGTACTAAACTAATCAGATGTTATTGCACGCGTTCGTCATTAACAATTCCACTGAGTCGCTGGTGTGTAATACATTTTCAAATTTGTTTTTGTCAAAATATACTTTTTGTTTTTCTTAAGTTTAAAACACGATCGTCAAATATAAAACATATCGTCGGACCTTGAACGTCACATTAAAAAAAAACACTCGGAACGTAGTAACGAAAACACTAATAAGGCCATACTGTAAGGTAGTATTAAAAAATGTTAAAGCCCATTGGAATTACCAAAGTCATCCGACTTTCGCAACGTTAAGATATTTTCGAGAAAAAAAAAGTTATTGTGTCGAATAACATGGAACGTTGTGCGACTTTATTGAGGTTAATATCTCGTCAGTTGTTTTACTTTCCTCATAGACCAGAAGCCGAGGGCACATTTTAGTAGTAATAATGTGTTTCCACTCAGAACACAATTATGTCGTCACATCGTCCGGTACAAAATCGAATTGTACGTCGTATACTGCAGCTTTTTCTTCTCAGTCCCGTGCAAAGCTTTGGGTGCACACTCATTATATTTTGACATTTATATTTGACATATACGTTAATTAGGGCCTGTTTACATAGGCGTTAGGAGAGTGAGAACGGTATATTTTACCCACTTCAGAGTTGTGTGTGTATCACTATCAAACAGGATAATTAGGTGATTTCGCTTTCCGATTTCCATGTTGTACTTCCGTCGAAGAACTATGAATTAATTCCGAATTCGATTCAAGAGAAATGTGTTGATACGGACGATTTAGCATCATAAAGTCATCATTTCATTGAGCCCGGTTCACAAGTTTCGCTTGTGGCAGCCGCTTCTGGGCACACTAAATCCAAAAAAAAAAAAAAACTTTGGCAGAAAAAAAATGAGAGAGACACATGACAAGTAATGAATCAAAAACGTCTGTTTTGTTTTCAAGTAGCAACGTAACAACCATAACAACCGGAGTTTCCCAACACTTCTCCCCTCTCTTCTTTGTAAGGAGCCAATCTATTATGGTGAAAAACCCGTAGCTTCCCCCGTGTAGTCTTAATTCGACAAACCACATCAGGGGGGAGGGGTTGTATTCCTTTCGTCTCTCCCACTTAGTCAACAAGGTGTGTTGTTGACTCAACAAGGTGCGTTGTTACTTTTCCCTGTGGTTCAAGATGCATCAAAATGTTGAGACTGGCAAACTTTGCTTTCCCGGTGCAAGCCCTCGGGTGTTCAAGCGTCTGTTGGTCCGAGCTGCTGCGAAAACGATAAAGGGGCAGTTGAAGAAAATATCGTCTGCATCATTCGCTGCTCCAATGCCACCTGTAGGTGTTTTGTAAAACCGAGTTTGACTTTGAACGGGAAGGTTGGGTGCCATCTGTGTCGTAGGAGTACCTCTATTGAATACACTAGCACGTGCGGGTTGTGGGCCGTACTCACAGCGTCGTACTTAGCCTCATCTCTGGCTATTGTGGGATTAAAGAGGATGGGATTAGATGTAGTCATCACCCAGTACCTGCATGGCCAGGACATCACATCTAGTGCGTACCTCGTGTAAGCCACGAGGACGGCCAGGAGTGCGTTCAGTTGGACGGTTCTTGCCCTGTGTATGTCTCTGTGCCTTACAGTGGTCTGCGAACCAGACTGAAAGAAAACGATAGAACTCAACCGTCTCGACTTTCGTGTCAATCCTGGGGATTCCAGTGGAACCAACCTAGGCTTATGACTGAAATCGGTTTAAAACCAAACTTAACACTTTCAAAAACGGCAGCAATTTTGATTCAATTCGTTGCATCGTGAGGGCGTAATACGATGACGTTACTGTAAAATCCACATTTGTTGGAAAACCACGAGAGCAGCGCAATGAACTATCAAAAATATCGAATGAAATTAAAGGATGATAAACTACCGGAACGATGACAGTCCATGAACATTAGTAAGGTATTTAAGAGCAACCCAGAAATTCCAGAGTTCAAACCACCACGATTTCTCACAGATTGTGATCGATTTCATCAGTAAACATAGTAACTAAGCTGGTGGTTCGAAGGAAATAATTTGAGCTAAGGTAATAACGCGAGGTTACCCCATCGATCCAGGATAGTTCACCGTCGAGCTAAGAGATGCCGCAGAAAGCTTTATTTCTGCTCAGTGAAGCCCTCGTTGCTCCTTCTCCTACGCACTAAACGGCACTGAGTTCAGTAGTAAATTGAACTTCGTTATTATTTGAATAACGGCTCTGCCTTGGTCCCCACCTCTATTGACGAAACCTATCACGTTTCGAACCATCCCGTAATTTTGACTCAAATCTGACAGTCGTCAGGGGTTCCTCGCAGTTACTCGGCGTGTTTGACATTACAGAATGCCTACATGCTTTCCAGTATCAACACTTTTTGCAACAGACGAACAAATAAATTCCATACTGCTCCTTTGGAAAGACTGGCATTGAGTCTTTTGGGAGGGCGTTTGAAGGAGAGAGCCGCTTGGAAAGAAGAGCACATATTTCCAAATACTAGGAACCAACCGAAGATCCTTTTCTTGCAGCCACGGTTAGGTATGATAAGAATATGCCATAACAAAATATCTGGCGCGGAGCATCACAATGCTTTCTACAAACTTCCGATCCAACGAGATTTTTTAATCAGTTCCTATGAACTTGTAAATCAACGTTTACGTAGAACGCTTGATATTCCGAAATTTATCGAGCTCCTACTGCTCATTGCACGACCCTAATTGAAAAAACGATGATCTGGCACCTTCGACATGATTTTTTTTGGGAAGTCCTGGAACTGTGAGGGAACACTACGAAAAAGGTTGGTCAAAAGACGGCATTAGTTTGCATTCCGGAATATTTTCTTATCTCAAATGTGTTTACCTATACCATACAGTTGAAGGTTACACAGGTTTGGAAGTCGGCATGTTTTGCACCTTTGTGGTGAATCTTAACTCTTTTGTTGAGCAAGCTGCAACCGTGTTTTCACGTCTCAAACGTTTTTACTCCTCAGCATCTACGGACGAGAAACAACCTGCCGCTCATCAATCGAAGGGAAGGAGAGAAGGGAACTCACCGCGTCTATTAAAAGGTGGGAAGCTCGCCTGTGCGTCCGCAGCAAGAGGAAGCCACGCCTGAGCAAAGGTCGAGCTCCAGAAGGTAGCCAGTTTGTCAGCAAGTAGCGGCAGCCCTCTCCATAGTAGGAAGCCGCACCGTTTAGGCGTCTGTATAGATGGTGCTGGTGAAGGGGATGTGGACTTCAACCTCTGTGACCCCATCCCCTCACGTACAGTCATCCTACTCACAGCACTTAGAGAAGAAGAGTCATGGGTTAGAGGTCCTATGCCCAGACACCAGCTGCACAGCAACAAATGATGGGCGCTAGTGTCTCGTGAAGGGAGGAAGGCACACAGATGGTGGATAGTAGGACCTGCATTCCATCGTCCCTGCTATCAGTCAGTGACTCTGTTAAAGGCAGCATCGAGCCTAATGGAGATAACAAGCCAGGCTATTTCCTAGCCTGCTGGCTTGTTAGGAGGAGAAGAAGGATTTTTTTCCTTATGATGTCCAAACGTTAATGTGCTGTGTTGCACTGTGAGTGTCTTCACGAATCATTAGTGGTTGGAAGAAGTGCTTCGAGGGAGAGGATCCCAAGTATCCAGTTTACTGCGTCTGCTTGTCCATGCTTAGGAATCTGGGGCAGTCATTAAAGGTTCTCCATTTGAAAAAGTGAAGCCGTCTGTTGCAGCAGCAGGCCAGCGCTCTACCGAGTCACCGCTCACTCAAGAGCACCCAGGTAATCATCCAAGGCCCATGCCTCCTAACCAGCACCTTAGTTGTCGTGCCTATGCATTCAATAAGGCTGATGAAACAAAAATCAACCAAAAGAGGTGGTTACTATGACTGAACCTCAAATACTTACTACACACACAAATCATTTTCCAAAACGAGGTATTTCCAGAGTCAGAAGCTTTTAAAATGTTTCTGCCAATTACATAACCTTTCAACTTTCTTCGTGGGAAACACAAAAACAAAACCAAAGGTTTTTTGTAACAGTTCGCTTAAAGCGATACTACACATTAATGAGCAATGACTGCTTTTTTGATGCTGATATGAAGCGGAGAGGATTAATTTTTCGTAGATTTCAGGTTCCAGATCTCCATTTAGGGGTTTGTTTTGACAAGGTGGACGCTGGTGATACCCACACTGCGGCCACAAACAGGCCTATTGTATGGGCGTGCATGAGCCTCTGTTCCACTACCAGGCCCCATGGCACTGGGCTCACTTAGTGCGACGTCATCTATACGCCCACACAAAGCGGAGGACATCCGCAAGTTCTGCCTTGCCACCTCTTCCGGCTGAAGAAAGGGCCTCCAAACACACCACAGCGTGATGCCGCGGGTCTATCGCATATGCATAACACATGCTTGGCCATCTATACCCCACCTGCATACCGGTAGCCCACACTTGCAAATTTTAGCAAGGTGGTACCTCAGCAGAAAGTTACCTGTAAACAGGCCACATATGATCCTCATATCCTTCCTCCCCAGTGCGAGCGTCTCCTTAGCCTTAGCTCTTCTGGAGAGTCTGATGAAGAGTTTCGACTGTCTAAGGCCGGGCATCCCCTGCCAATGGGCAGCCCTGCACCTATCCTCCCATTTCCCAACCTCTCTTTGTAGGTGGATCCTGGCAATCCCAACAAAGGGGCCGACAAAGATCCGAACCGGATCCCTTCTCTGCCAGCCCATCGGCCGCGGATCGCTTCCCTCTATTTCCATTTAGGTTTTCGTTTAGTTTGTGAGGAGAAGTCAATAATTACCTTTTTTACGTTTACTGATGAGGGGTCTTTGAACGTGTCTTAGCTTCATTTATGCCTGAGGAACATTCAGCCGTTCAAATAATTTGATTTTGTGAGGTGCCATTGTAAGAGCAGCAGGGCACGAATGCAAATGACTAAGCTCACATTATAGTGGTGGGGTACCGATGCTGATTCAGAGCTAAGGGTTGCTGATGAGATTGTAGATGATTAGAACTTATAGCTTAGGTAGTGGCGGTAGCACTTTATACCCTACCTTACCAAGAGCCTGATTATTGGCAGTTACAAGTGTTATTTTTAATATTAAGCACGCCGAGACACAATGTTCCATGATTCGAAGTAACTCGAGAGTAACAAATTCTGGAATAAACAGCATAACTCTACATAAAAAAGTACTAGTAACAAATGCAGAGGAAACATGCAGAAGTAAAACTGAGTTGCCATTTATCACAAACTCTCAAAATTTCGATGTGGTAGCTACAGCCCAGGAGAGAGAATTAGTACTCATACTACCCATACAGTTCAGGTGTAAGGAAGTGCTTCACTGGCTTTCGAAGTTTCTAGTTTTCAAAAAATAGTGTGAGATTAGGTTGAAATGTGACTGAGAAAGCAATTAGCTCTTAGACACCGAATACCTAGGGAGGATTCGCAGGTTTCCAGTTCAACTAAAACATTAGTAATCGGGAGGGGACGTACCTCTTAAGGAATCTACTTAGTTTTGTCTGTCAGGAAAGTGACGATTGGTGATTCGTTACCTCTCATCCAGTTTCTCTTCCAATTTTCAAGTTTCTATAATTTTCCTGCGAACAGGTTCAGGGAACCAAAACAGCACTGACTTGAGATGTACGAGCCCCGCAGTCTCAAGTCGCGAGGTCAACTTGTTCGTCCATGTATTTAATTTCTACACAGAAAACAGGTGAGCGTAACGTGTGGAGCATCCTCAATCGCTCCCGCTCCACGCAAAGGGACTTAGAGAAGTGAGCTCTGAGAGGTTCTACTGCTGACCTTTGGACTCAACTTATGCCAGCCCGAGGGCCAGACCAGCAGGATCCTTCCTCATTCTGCCCGTGCTACCAATTACCTGTAAATCTGCCGATTTTCATTCCATTCCAGACAGTCTCCCTACAACTTCCTGCTGATCGAGCTTCTTAGACACTGCACTATCAAGTGCGTGTTGTGGGATTGAGAGGAGTCGAAGGTCCATGTAATATCAAAAAGACAATGGTCTCTCATGGAACTGAGCAGCTAGGAAGGTGGGAGCTTTGAGAGGATCTACTGCTGACTTGTTGGCCCAAGTTGTGCCAGCCTGAGAGCTTTAAACCCTCAAGCAACTCTCGGTTCAAACGGCTTCAGAATCCTACAGCTTACTTTTTAGCATAGGTGAACCAGAACTGCGTGAATCATTCTGCCCTCAATCCCTCTCATCGAGGCATTGACCGAGAATAGGACAGTCCAGGCTCCCTCATTTCTTAACCGCTTCTTACAGTGAACTTCAGCCTCCCAAACACTGAACTTTCAAGTGGGTATGGCATTGAGAGGACGCAAAAGTCTATACAATTCTGAAAAAGGAATAGTCAACCAAGAACTGAGTGAAGCGCAGATTTAAAAGTTCACTATCAAACAGATTGCTGGGCTTAATGCGTAACCGTGTTCCCTAAACGAGCCTTAGCTCTCAGCAAACCACCGCCAGATGCCATAAAATATTGCCACAGTGCTTGAGGCACAGGAGAAGAAATACAGGCAAAGAGGCATAAAACACTGGATCGAGCATGAACGCTAAGTGAAATGTCCTCAATTCACATTCTGCTACCCATGTCTCTCATCTATCTGAATTGATTCAGCGAACACACCAGAGGAACAACCTCCCGTGGCTTCAGTGGTGTGGTGGGGGACATTTCAAAAGTCTTCTTCGCCTTCGATTCGAGAACGCCTCTAGCAAACACACAGACCTCGCCCTTACCCCAGCACCGAGGAGCTGAAGGTGCCATTCACGTAAGACTCTCTAGCAATTTTGTCTAGAAAATAAACAATTGGGAGACAGTTCCTAACACCTGAGCAAACCACCAATAGCTAATTGCTCTCGAAAGTTGCCAAGTTTTGATGTCACCTTGTACTTAAAATTCTCTTATAAGCAAATCCCCGTTTCACACGCTTCGTAAATGGCAACTCATTTTACCGGAGACTGTACATAATAAAGCTGTCTGGCCCTGTTTCGTTGAAATTATCATTTCACCCCGGAAATTCATTGACATTTTTCCTCTCGCCTGTAAAAACGTCGTCTTTCCTTTCGCGAATAAAAAGTATAATCTTAATTCTCGTAAACGTCCTTCAAATATGATTTATTCAAAACGCTAGACTTCTTTTTGTAATTACATAAATGTTCATAATTACATATTATCAATAGTTATTCGACTGTAACTTACGTTAGGTTTATATAAATAATGTAATTGCGTAATATAAAAATTTTTTATAGAGCAGTGAAAACAGTGAACGGTATCTACAAGTATTTGGGCGGGAGGGGGAGGGGAGGACTAAGTGCTGTATAGTTATTAATTTTATTCATCCTAAAAACGTGCACGATTTTACAATAGTTAAATCTGACTGTAGGGTAGAATGTAATTTTATTAACTATGTTGAAAAAAGTGTTGTTTTTAGAACATTGTTTCACTGGTCGTAGAGAAGATTGTTTTGACTAATTTCAACTAACACGTTCGTTTTTAAAAACTATCATAATATATATATATATTTTTTTTCTTTAATGATAACGTCGTTTATTCTTTTTTGCAATTAAAAATTAGTTTAAAACCCTCAAAACAACGTTTAACATTGAAGTTTGGTCGCTTCCTCATATCACAACTTATCACTCGTTGTGCGGAGGAAACGGCGGAAATAGCTCGAACGGAGTTAGGCCATTTTGTCGATGATCGTAGGATATTACGCGGAAAATATCTGGCGTCGCACACTATACAACTGTCCTCAGCGAGCGATTCAATCAATTTTTTTCTCTGTTCACGAGAACTTGTAAAACACTCAAGTTTCGGAAATTACTGAGCTGCCGCTACTCATACCTCGACTTTTATTCAAAACTCGACGGGAAGGTACTTGATGTGACTGCGGGCATGATTTGGAAGAGTTTCGTGTTAGCGCTTTTTAAATTATGCGGGCAAAATTAAAATAAAAAAAATCTACGAAACTGTTTGTTTTAGTTCCGGAATTTTTGTAGTTGCTGGGGATTATTTGATGATCATGATCACAGCCTCATCTTGTAAATAGCTTATTGGAATACCACTCTGATTTTTTTGAGAATGCTGGTGTTGTTAGAGTGAGCTTTATGAGGAAATATTGCTCTAAGATTGCTCTTCGTCGAAATGTTCCATGAATAATTGTGCTGCTCGAGTCATTTTTCTACCAACGAAACTTTTGCGGTTCTGTTGTAACATTAGGAGATGCTCATTGAGAGACTAGTTGAAACCCTTGGGGCGTTTTGAGAGTGGTGTTTTTATCACCATGAAACACCTGATTGAGGTGTTGACCTGAAGGCTGGCAGTCCGCCATGATCGAGAAGACTCCCCTCCATTTCCAATCTCCTCGCGATGGCTACAAATCGCTTGTTCTTCCGCATATTTTAGGCGATGAAGAACAAGCGAGCTCCCTTCTCTATTCTGTGCGTTTCACGCAGTTACCTCAGTCGTAAGAGTCGATTTCCATGACGTACCTTCAACTATGGCTTGTATGAACACAAATTGATAGAACGACCTTACGAGGGTCTTGTTTTATCTTCTGCCTCTTTGTGAAACGTTTTATGCTCTTGACGTTACAGGAGATCATGAAAGAACAGGAGCCCGATCGATGGTGGCGGGTTGCCTACCTTCATATCAGGCGCACTGCCTAACAAACTTCCGTTCACCGTCAACGCGACATTTTTGTGGGTTCCCAAAAGTGTGTGTTAGATAATTTTTTAGATTTTTGACACTTTCAGTCCCAATATCATCATCGCTCAATGACTAGTTCGTCAATCCTCAATAATTCACGACTTGACATTCAAATTAGCGCACGATTACTGTTTTCACTGTTCAGAATCAAATGACTTCGAGCTATTTCAGACATTTTCCTCCTACACAACATCCCTCATCGTCACTTAACTCCGACTAGTACGCAGGTATCTGTTTTTCCTTATTTTTTTCTTTTTTTTTTTTAGAATATCGTCGAACTAAATGGCGCGCCTTTGCGATCTTTTTGACGTCCCAGAACGGGGTATGCCGTTGGCTCAACTAAACGTGACGTTGGAAACGGCCTTCGCCAGGATTTGAGTGGGGCTGTTTAGAGCTGGTGTAAAAACGACATAGTTTGCTCGTTTCAAGACGTTCGCTGAAAGAAAAGAATTTTTAAATGCGAATTTGCCGTTAACGATAATATTATTATTTTTTACTTCGAGGGTTGAACAAGTGAAATAGAAATCAGATCACGAAGGCGTTTCACATAAGTCATAGCGTGTGTAAAAGGAGTTACAGCGCAAATCAACGTATTCCACAGCAACGGAATGTCAATGTGATGCTTATTCAGTATTCAACAAGTGAGGTAATTTAAATATTTGGTGTCGAATTCATAGCGAACCTTATTCGAAATTAACACAATCTTGAGGGTGGTACATTATGAAACACCCCCACTCCGTGGACTTCTTAGTGTACTAGTAATGAGAAGTAATGCGTATTATAATTTACCTCTCGCTTCAGCTCGTTTAATCACGTATTACACTTAAGGAGATACATTTTATAAAAAATAAAAATGCACAAACAAAATATTGCGAGGAAGTTTGTATTAACGATTCTGAGAAGCTTATGGAAACACTGTGAAAAGAATTAAACAACGACGTTAGTGCGAATTCCAGAATTTGTGAGGTTACTCCTACCTATTCTATGAGTATTATCAAACGTCTTCCACATGATTAGTTGATTAAATTCCCCATCCTGAACTTTTTGAGAACGCCATCGTCAGGTAGATTTTTGTCGAAATGAAGGTTATTTAATGTGCTGCTCTCGTCATTTTCCTATTAATGAGAATTCAATGGTACTGTCGTGTTGTTTGCAACTGCCCATAACAAGAGTTTAATGAAAATCGTGAGAGGCGTTACCTTGAACATTTATTTAATAAAATCTTTTGATCATTACAATAATTAGCTTTCAACTAATTTTGGTGTTTCTCAGTAACCTGCTGGGTAAATACGAAATTTGAGTCGATTTGGTTCGGCGGTTCTTTCTCTAATTGCGTTCACGTAAGTGTTCATTATTGTCGGCTCTTAGATGTCAGGGGTGCCTAACATTCTGCACATGGGGCATGAGCGCCTGTCTTAGTCTTATCTTCCTGAAATATAATTGTTGTAGTCAAACTTCTTATTATTCTTGTAGGTCTTTGAACACACTAGAGGTGACTCAGATATATAATCACTGTTATCTGCTGAACCCATTCTACCCATTCTTACATTCAGTGTACGAACGGGTAACGAAAACAGTTGTTCTCGCACGATATTTTAAATGCCGTGTTTGGAGTGGGCGTTATGGGCTTAAACGCGTACTTGTGAGGACTTGAGCGCTCAAGACAGTTGCGGTTCTGCATTTGGGAATGTCTGGGGAAGTACTGGCTGGGTGGCTCCCACCTCCCTCAGACCCGGCAGTCTAAAAACGAAATTTGGGATGGGAAAACAACCTTACACGACGAACACGATGTCCGCAGGGCAAGCGCATTTTTCCAGCATTTTCAGGCCTTGCCCTGGGTAGGAGTTGGATTGCTTCGTTATGCCTACGCAGCCACCTGTTGTTGCCCTAATCCATAATGTATCGGCGCAAGGCCGCGGGCTGTGCGTTCCCGTGGTATCATGTTTGGGTCAAACAACCCTTCTTTTTTCTCATCCCAGTACGGAGCAGGTTCGGAAGGACCCCAGTAAGCCAAAGCCCAATCTCCTGAGCTTCCACCCGCAAGTCAGGGGGCTCATCTGCCGCCTCAAGACAGTTACAGTTTGCATTCGTGGATGCCTGTGGGAGTTCCGACCGGGTGGCCCCTGCCTCTCTCAGACCCCGCAGTTTAAAAACGAAGAAAGGGATGGGATTACTACCCTCCAGTGTCAACACGACCACCACAATATCTGCAAAGCAAGCGCATTTTCCAGCATTGTCCATCCAATGTACCAGCGCAATGCCCGCGAGCTGTGCATTCCCGTGGTAGTACGTTTGGGTCAAACAACCCTTAAGGGCATAATGGGTGCTGGCCCGCCCCATCATTCAGATCCCAGGTTTTTCCTCAGCCCACAACAGTTAGGACTTCTGGCCCTCCCTGAGGTTCGGAAGGACCATCCATAGTAAGCCCCGGCAGAGCTCTCCCGAGCTTCCACCGAACCCACGGACATGGTGGCCCCTACCTCCCTCACACCGTGCAGTTTAGAAACGAAAAAAGGGGATGGGATTTCTACTCTCCAGCGACCCCCCGACCACCACGATGTCCGCGGAGCAAGCGCATATTCCAGCATTGTCAAGCCTAGCCCTGGATAGGAGTTGGATTGCTCCATTCTACCTACCTTGCCCTGCAGAGGCAGCCACCTGACGTGGCCCTTACCTATAATGCACCGGCGCAAGGCCATTTTGGGAAAAACAACCCTTAAGGCCTGAATGGTCACTGGCTCGCACCTTCTTTTGATGGTGCTTACGAGTTTTCCTTATACCAGGGAGGGACAGTTTGGGCTGACCTCCCTGGCGTTAGAAAGGACCCCAGTAAGCTGCGACTAAGGTGCTAGAGCTTACTAGTATACCCCAACCACAGAAAGACGCAATTATTAAACATATCTGACGCTGCGCCAGCTAGCGAGCTCAGTCCACTTCTTCGTTTTGTCTATAAATCGGTTCGTATTAGTGAGAGTTATATCCGCGACTATTATAGAAGTGCAGTGTGTAACAACTTGTTTTCAGCCCCAAAACAGGTTGTTCAAGAAAGACGGAATGAGAGTAAGAGTAGTCGACAAGGGAGAGTGGTCTCAGTCCACAAATCCTGAGCAAATGCCATGGCAGAGCTATGAGTGGGAGGCATTTACATCGGTCTCTCTCCAGAGGTTCGATCTTTGCCCTCCCCCACCCATGTGATAACCTTCTTTGAGCAGGAGAGACTGCACTTTTATCCATGACCACCCCTTCGTGCAGAAATCATCCGGTCGTTCTCCTAACTTGGAAAACTCTTGCTGTTAGTTGATATAAAAAACTGCCCAGGCTGTGAGTGATTCGGATAAGATGGTAAATGCTGTTCACACAATAAGTCGACACTGTGAGCTCCATGAGAGCCTAATTCAGTAATCAATGTTTCCCAGTCGTTTCACCAAGGCGCTAAAATGCACGAGAAGTAAGAAGCAGAGACTTGCTACGCTGATGCGGAAAATTCAGTCAGAACTGAGATCAGACAAAAGTCCGATACCCGAAGATAAATCAGTGGATTTCGGGTTTTATATACCCTCCCCCCCCACACCAAAACTTTCAACGGGTGTATGGCTCGCATTCACGATCGCCGCCGCAGAAAACACACTCTTCATGGAGTAGCTGAGAGCGTTTGAAGCGGCCTCGCATGAGTTTCGGTTATCGGGCTTTTAATTTGAAAAGGCCAACGAATTATACATCAAGTTACTGTGAGGTCGAAAGGTGTAAATCCGGGATTACATTTACGGCGGGGTTCCCAGAGGGTTAACTTCGAAGGAAAGTTCATGTTGAATTCAAACGTTTAGCCCCGGAGAATTCCTCATGGAAAAGCCCGTGGAACGGGGTAATAGTTTTTGTTGTCGGAGAGAAAGGAGCTCGAAGTTGTTTTATGCATGAGAATTAATTCGTGATTAAATCATTTCAATTATCTCACTGCGCCAAAATAACAACGTTTTTAAGCTTCAGGGGGAAAGGGGGGAGGGGGTGAGTCAACAGCTTTTGGTACATTCATTTTGTGCAAGGGATAGGAAAGTTAGTGGTAGATTTCATTCAAAAACGCATTTCCAACTAACTGGAGGGTAACCGTTGAATCAACACTGTGGTAGGCCTCGGGAGGTTGACTAGGAAACTTTGATTGACTTTAGAGCAGAGCACAACCCACAAGTGTAATTAACACTCCCATAGTACATATTATCTGACGCGTCACATGACACAACTATATTCGTCCGTTCTAACCACGAATACAATCTTGTTTCTACTCAGTGCGTAGGAACAAGGTAAAACTGAACAGTCTACGTTGAAACTGGTACCGCTTAAAGTTCCAGATTTTATCAAGCTGCTCCTTCTAGGCAACCTACAGCCGAGCTGGCGGGTGCCCTGAGTTTATTTGGTTTTTAGAACTCATATTCGTACAGCGCCTAGCTTGTTGAAGTTAGGCTACCTGCCACTGAAGACCAGGCTCCTGTCCACTTTCATTCTCCTGTTACTTCAGTGGACCTGAACGTATTATACAGAAAATATCAACAGGAAATCGTGAATAGACTGGTCGGCGCACTACTGACATGTGTTGTGGGTTTTCGCCAACAAATTAACTCATGGCTTCGCCCCCACTCGCACGATGAGCCTTCATTTGTGCATGTAGACAACCAAGCGCGAGACTTTCATGGTACCATTTTGTCGATTGGAACTGCACACACGAAACATTCGACCAAAACCGTGGTTTGATCACTACGATAACTTCAAAATTGTGCTCATGTTCTTATTTTGGCGTTTCCCAATAATTTTCAGACCGAATATCAACTTTGAGCCGATTCGTTTGAATCCTTTTCTGTCAATAGCGTTCACACACAGCTTTGTTTCTTAATCAAAATGACTGTTCCTGATCACTCGAAGAGAATTATATCAGTCGACTGTTATGGAGGTTGCAGTTTTGCTGTCATCCAAGAGCCTGGCCACTGGCTCAGCATCCACCGAAGTAAGGCAGGTACGACTTGTGGAAGCACGGCAGGTATGGTTATTCTGCCAGTCTCTCAGTGCAGAGCTGTTACCCGTGTGTAAATGGGACGGTGGCACCCCGAAAAGGAGAAACTAAATAGATAATAAGTAAGGAAATGGGGAGGGCGCCCAGACCACCCTACGCCAGCTCTAGGGGTAGAAGGATTGAGACGGGGAGAGAAAGAATGATGAGATAGAACCACCACCAGTTAAGGTACGACCCGGACAACACGTGGGTAGTGATACCGTGGAGAACTCCTGCTGACACACCCAGCCGACGCATCTCCTCAGCAATTTTCTTACACCACGCAAGGACACGATCAATGCTGCAACCCTGATGGTACCTGCCTCCACTCCACGAGCTTTCGACACTGCCATACGAAAATCCATCCTGTTGTATTTCCGCCACCACACACATTTCTGCCACCTGGACATCCCGGATCACTGCAGACTGGTCGGGACGAACGACGATGGTGTCAGGTCTCAGCCCTTTTCCAGAGGCAACCCAGTAGTACTGCTCTCTCTCCACTTCCCAGCCCTCAAATGACAATGCACCAGCAACCTGATTGCTGACCCCGTCATACACACACCAAAAAATGGCATCATTTTCCCCAATTGACATTTTCCGGACTCAGAAGCCGTTAAAAGTGAAAGCTGTGAAGAGCAATGTACATTTTTTCCCAACCTCTTATACAACTTTTCTTCCTACTTCGCTGGGCTAAGGAAAGTTAAAATGATGTGATGATATTTTTTCAAATCCGTAGTAACCGTACCTACAAAATAAGAAGCCAAGTGCACCACAATATAATCCCAGCAATGTGAATGTAGTGATACTACTGAGAACGTCGATTGAAACTGCCAAGAATGTTAATCCGATTCCCATTCAGTCTCCCATAAAACAAACCCAGCT
This sequence comes from Pachypeltis micranthus, assembly GCA_020466155.1. Lineage (NCBI taxonomy): Eukaryota > Metazoa > Arthropoda > Insecta > Hemiptera > Miridae > Pachypeltis > Pachypeltis micranthus. Next base: position 34,739,928 of record CM035773.1, read on the forward strand.
TTGGAAGGTTGTGCCTCCAGAGACGTCCTTCATCTGGGTCAGAGTGTGTAATAGATTATGTGGTTCTACTATGAAAATATGATTGTGAGAAATAGTCTTAGGCCAGTGGGCTGCTGGGAGGGGTCACTATGATGCCAGTTAGTGCCTGTAGTTTTGGTGTTTTGCCCGAATCGTACACTCCCCCCCAAAGTAAACATGCACGCAACTCTATTCCAAGTTATGTCTTATTTCTTGGAAACAAACATCGCGTGTTATGTGCTCACTGTTCATTACGCGCGTTACAATATGAACTTGAAACAAACCATCAGAGAGAATCAGCTCTCCTACCTTCACAAAATAAACACTAAATCTTCGAGTTAATCACGTACAAAGACGTTATCCCCGTCGAAATTACGCAATAGAAGTTTAGGAGGCAGTGGAAGATACTCAACATCCCGGTGATTCTCATCGTGTTTGTTCTGTTGGTTGCAATGTTAAAACCCCCGAGAAGCCTCAGGTAATGAAGCGCAAAAGCGAGCCGAGTCCCCCCCCCTCCACAACTACCAGCGCATCTCAAACGAGGTCGGCACGTGACGTGGAACCCCAAAAGTGAAACGTAGAATTTTCATTAGAGTAGAAGTCTTTACACGTATTCGCGGAAAAATCTTATCTCCGGTTCGCCGAACGGTTGTAAACGTTCAGAAAAATGTACTGGAGGTCGAAATTGTGTGTACGAAGAAAAAATGGCTTTTACAATCAATGGTAAGTATGTTAGCTTTGGGAGTTCTGTCAGAGTCCATTAGGATTTATCTAATCAAGTGTTCTCGAAAAGGGGTAGATTGGGGGGGGGGGGGAGAGAAAGAACAGATGTTCATTGACTAAGCATCACATTGAATATGCCACTATGTAAACAACTGGAGTACTTCAAACAATTTCGGATCACCACTCGTCGTCCGTGAGAGCCACTATATCCACACAATAAATGTTGGATTAAAAAAAACATCTTCGGGCTATTTCAACCAAATTTGCTCCTACTTTCCCCAACCCTGTACTTCTCTTCTGTCTCCAATACAGACGGAGGGCACACAGGACCGAGTCTATTTGTGACTACGGCCTCACATGGGCCTATTATAACGAGGTCCCTTAGTTAATGGAAGACGTCGTACATACCAGCCCCTTTTAGGAAGCCGAGTATGCCTTCCGCCACAGACTTCGGTATGATTTGGAGTTTCGATGAACCCCCGGGAAAAATGTTTGAAGACTGCCAAGACAGTGGAGTGACGCGGGATGTGCCCTGCCGTCTTGTCGTCTGCTCAATCCACACTAAACTACCTCTGAAATTCTCATCTTTTCGAGGTGATACCTAAGTGGACAGTGTGCTGCCAGTGTAAGCAGTGCCCTCGCCTATAAAACAGGAAAGCACGAGCCTTTTTGCTTGTCTCAGTCGTGGCTGGCCATGGCAACGGGCGTGATTTTCCTGGATCCCATATAGGGTCATCTATCAATTAATTTTTCGTCACTCCCATGTAGGGCTCAAGCTTCCATGTCCCTTTTTGCAAAGCAGTCTGCCTTTTCATTGCCATCGCGCCCCCTATGGGCCACCACCTAGACGGGGGAAAGCCTATAATGAGCACTGAGTCGTTTAAGCGCCTGGAGCTGTAGGTTTCATAGGCATTAAAAGCAGCCTGACTGTCTGAGAATACGTTTTGCCAGGATCTCTTCAGCGCAGATCTTTGTGTCTAAAATTTCTGCGTGATGTCTTATGGCCTACTCTCCCAGTGGCTTGGAAAGGCTAAAGTACGGCCTCTCGATGCCCAGACCAAACCTGCTCTTCACACAACCGTCAGCGTACCATAGCAGTGCGCCCACTTCAGTCTTGAATGGCTCTCTCTCCCATCGTTCCCGTGAGTGGACCCAGATGCTAAATAACAACTGAAAATTCTTCCGCTCAGGCATAAGTCAGTAGCAAAGACTGCCGGAAAACTGTCATATCGTTCACTGAAGGTGTGCCTTAGCCCTGGTGGAAAGCCTTACCGCTCCCAGGTATGCGGTTCTCTGAATGTGTGATAGCGTCATTTGCTAATGTATTGCTGTGGATGCAGTTACAAGACTCTTCTTCATTGCACATTGCTTCACAATATTCCCTAATAAAATAGAAATGAAATTATTAAAATATTTCTGAGCGTTACGGACAACGAGTGGCGTTACATTATCGCGGACGTGCGAGAAAATGATAACCAATCGAACAACTTATTCCTTGACATACAACCACCTGACACATTTCCACAATTTCGAACACCGCGTTCTGTTTCATATTGTTCAATTTCAGTTGCCGGTGCTGAGTCGAGTTGAGCCGCAGCAGTTCCGTTCCGAACGCGCCAGCGGAAGACGGCCAGTTTCACTAGCGTCCAGGGCGAAGGTTTTTTTGAGCACTACCTTCGAGCCTTTAGGTAAGGTTCGGCTGTTGGCGTTTTTCCATGCTTTTTTTTTTTACGAGAACCCTCGTATCGGAGAGTCAGCGGGGAAAACGACGCCTGGCCTCTTACGCTTGTCCGGACGATCCAGCTTCCGTTTTGAGGGATTCAGCTTTGACGCCCACTCCGTTCGGATTCAACGTCATCGTCATGCCGACTGAAACACGAATGACAAAATGAATATCGAGGGATGCGTAAAACGCTTCCTGAAAAGAGAAATTAGTAATGAAACCTTAGAACAGATTTTGAGTCATTTTTCGAACACCGAACGCACATTTGAATAGCGCGTCGAATCTCTGAAAATGACATAATCATGCTGGAAAACTTCAACTTGATACTGAATCACACGAACTTTCAATTTCAATTTCAATAAAATCAAAAAATGTCAATCAAAAGTTTCAGTATTTAAAGCTAATTTCAGTTCAAATACTTCGTGTGACTCAGGTTCGTTAATATTGTCGCTGGTTGTGCATAAGCTACAAAGATTGTGTGAGGGATGGAAGAGTCAAGGGGCAAATGGATTGTGCATGTAAGGCAGTGTATGTTGTCGGATGCCCAACGGATTGTGTGTCAAGTTCTCCCTGCCCTGGAAGAACCAAAAATAAACGAATAAATAACGAGTCAGGCTCCGTCACAGCCAATCAAAAACCTGGCTCCGCCTCTAGGTCAAACCGAGAGGTGTGACTGAAGCCAGGAGGGCAGGGGGCCTGCTGTTCCCAAGCATGCCGGAAGGAGTGTCACTTTTAACGCGAAAACGTCCTTGCAGTCAACAGAGGAAATATGAGGGATGACTCGACTAACTGAATGAGGAAGGAGAAGCAATTGCACGGTAAGGCCACTGAAGTCCCGATGGGTTGTTATTAGGCACAAACATTAGGCCTAGGTGCAACCATTTCTCCACCAGATCGATGTTTGAAATAACGAAACTCTCTCTTGTCCTCACTCACGCTTACCCAGATAACTCGATTTGAGCAGAGCAGAATAAAAAGATAAACATAATGCAAGATGGAATGTTCTGCCCCTTGAGTTTTCTCTATAACACGAAAAAGAAGCTTCGCTTGAAGAGAGCACAGAGAGTCTTGTGACTGTTCCATCCATTTTATCTCGTGATAACTCAAACGATGGAGCTATTCAGGAAGAATGAGTGAAGAAATAAGAGGTTAATGATGACGGCATGTCCTATAATTAAGAGCTCCAGAAGAGAAGTTTGGAGTGGAATAACGCCGGAATTTGATTTATTGGGTTCTCGTGCTAACTCAAGAGAAGAGCTTCATTTCATGAAGAAAGTAGAGCCAGAAGAGAGAAGGGAATGTCCAGTCTTTACTTGGGACAGTACACACGACAGACATTTAACAGAAAAACTGGAAGGTTCACAAAACTATATCGTTGTCATTTTTTTATTCCTAAATTGTATGACTTGAATACATGAAAAAAAACTGAGCTGATGTGCTTTATTCCCGAGTAGCAGGAAGTGTGAAGATATTTGTGCGAAATAATAAGAACCAGGTGGTATTTCTTTAAGACCACTTCGTTAATGAGTTTCAAGGTCCTAGAGGACGAAGTGACTGTACAGAACGATCAGTCAAAATGATTGTGCACTCACAGAGCGTGATGGGTTAGACAGACTTTGAGAGCAGAATGAGGGAGAGTAAGGGAGCCACTTCTTCCATGTGCAGGATTAATTGTTTTGCGTTGTGTTCAGATAACAACGCAATAATGTTCACAACATGTAATGGTTTGCGGCGGACTGCCTAAGGCGGCAACACTGTCGCCGCCACCTGTGCAGTTCGCCGCTGTTATTATTAACGGTGGAGCCACGTTTTTACATCAGAACGGCTACCGAATTTGCAGACGAATCGTCCCCTTTTCCTAAGCCAGTGAATCAGTATTTAAACGTCCCTTTATATTGTGTGAAGTAAGGTAAGCGATCAGAGCTTGGTGTTTCATTTTCCCCGTTGTCCCTTTATTGTCATTAATACAATCCGAGCATAGGTTATTTATTTCATTCTAAAAGGAGTTCATTTCATTTCACTTCATTTAGAGTTTTTCCTGATTAAATTCAAGTGGGTCTTAATCGGTTTATAATTTAATTTCCCATTACTTTTTCGAGAGGCATTATTTTATTCATTTCATCAAGTGAGTATAATTAAGTGTATTTAATTTGTTCTTTACTTTTGAGCCCAGACACGATTCTCACGCGCGTTCTGTACACGGGTGAATTGTGAGACAATTCCCCAAGTACGTCACAAACAATATATAACAAAAACCGTGTCACCCTAGGTCCCTCTAGCGCTAAAATAAAGTTAAACGGTAGGTGAGCTCCAACAACATAATGACCTTGGAAAAAACCTGACTCAATTCTTTCAAAGGAGAAGTCAGAAGGACCTTAACAAACACGCGCTTCTAATTGGGGCGGCAGGAAAGAAAGGGGTTGATTGACAGATGACTGGCAGGAGTCAACGCGGCTCTTAGATTAAAGTTGTGAAATCCTGGGCTGGAGACAATCTGCGAGAAAACCTCTTGTGTAATAACGAGTGATTCTGCTAAACGTATGGTTGTGTCTCTACGGTGAGACTGGCTAACGACCACATACCTGCCGTACCTCCACAGGTCTGAGTTCGGTGGATGCTGCAGGGGCCGGCCTCTTGCATATTAGCGAAACCGCAACTTCTATGACTGATATAACCCTCGTCGAGGGTTTAGGTACAGTCATGAAATAAAGAAACAGATCTGTGTGTGTGTGTGTGTGAACGGAGCCGTATGCCTATGTGGATGATCTGACTGTGCTGATCCATGCGTAGTCGATCCGTTGAGAGCCCCACAAGCTGCAACTGGCAGAGGGAAAAGTTCGTTCTCTTAAAGCGGAAATTGAATGGTCAACCATCCCTTGTTGAGAAGCAAGTCAAGTACTTAGGAGTTATTATTAGATGGCGCTTCAGCCAACACTGCCAATTCTTCGAAGGCACTACTATTGCAAGGTTTGCTTCAGAGTGAGCCATTAGTACCACTACTTGGAAAGAGTGTAAGCGTGCTTGCCTACTGCCCTGTTGTCTGGGGCTGCAAACTCAGTGAATCGTAGAAGAGTACTGGCTCAATTTCAGGGTGTTCTTTTGTGGATCAGCAAGGATTACAAGACAGCAGTGCTCCAAGTACTGCAAGTGCATCAGTTGACTTGGCTGTTGGGTGCATGGTGGGCAAGTGGAGAGTGAAACAGGAGCTGCCCCCATTCCGGGCTGAACGCTGCATAGACATCTGCAGCCCTAACGAGCCCAAGATCCGTGAACTTCTAACGAGAAAATGATTTGAGCCAGTAATGGACGAGCCAGTTCCTTACGGGATATGCAAAGCTCCACTTCTCTTCTCTCAAAGACGCTCCTCCAGTGGAAAGGAAACAAGAAACCATGTGCTGCTAGATCAAGTGGGGAACCGGATTGAGAACTCTCAGATGGAACGGGATTCCCCAAGGCCATACCTCCACGCCGTTACATACGGGAAATGGCTCTCACCAGGAGACCGGCAAGACGATCAAACCTGCCGTACCTCCACAGGTCTGGGTGCGGTGGATGCTGCGCAAGTGGCTAGCCTTTTGCATGATGGCGAAACTGCAACCTCTTCGACAATAAAGTGATATAACTTTCTTCGTGGGCTCAGAAAGAGTCATGTTGATGAGCGCATGTGTTTGCGTGTGGAAGGTCTTTTCAGTTCAACGAGAACTCAAAATCTGGGTTATTTCTCGCGGTATTTCTCTGTAATTCCGTGTTGAAACTGCCAAATAATGGAGCGAATGTGTTCGCATTAAATTCTTCTCTAACGGGAACATAAAGGGCTCTGCAGACTGTAAATAATTTATTCGTATTTGAAGAGAACGAAAGGAGAAAAATGTCAATTTATCCCCCCAAGGGAAATATTTCGCGTCGAAAGGCGGATCGGTGTCGGCGCACGGCACAATCCAGTTACACCTACGTCATTCAGAAGGTGAAATTCCACGGTCTGAGAAAGCGAAATGACGAGCGGAGGGGAATTCACATGGAAATGGACTGGCGTTACTGAAGGGGTTTCGAGTGCTACAACGTCAGGCAGACGGAGAGTTTGTTTTATGGAGCCCAAAGCTGCCAAAGGACAAGAGAAAAGCATTTACTTTGCGTTCGTTTTATTCTCCTTGAGCTGTTGAAAGGTCTCTTGTTCAAAACCACCGCCACTGCCGGGGCTCAATGCCAAGTTTATCAAGAGTCACGACTTTCGTCGACGACTCCAAATTGCAGAAGAGACTTTCGTGCTAGAGGGCAGGTTTGGAGAGGAGGACGAAAGAAAAGACGCATAACGCAACTAGACACTCACATTAGGTCTGACGTTATAAGTTGAGTATAATGAGAAAAATTGTGTTCTGCCGGATGAAATTTTCTCCCCAGTTCTCGCTTGTACTTTTCAAAATGTTCGTCGAAAAATATGTCAAAAAACAACGCGTGTGAGTGCATGAACACGGTCGTTCAAAGGTGTATGCCACGCGAAAGGGTAGTAATTTGTTGAGGCTGGACGATATCCCGCTGGTTGTCGCATGACTGCAAGTTGCTGATAGTCAAAAATGACGCTGCCGAATGAAACCAATCGTCTGAATAGTGAGCAGTGTGTGAATACTACCAACCACTGAGAAAGGAACTGGTACCAACACGATCGTCTTGACAGAAGCGGAGAGCAGCGAGCCCAATTGGCTATCACGGTGCAGTGCTGGCCACAATCTTGTGGGCACTCCCTCTCCTAGATCTACTGCAGGCCAACGGTCAACCTTTGTCTGAGGCACAAAACGTCGGAGTAGCCTAACTCCACCTCCAGAGCTTGTCACAGCCTATTGCCACCGCAGACTTCTTTAGCTGACCCTGGCCAAGACACAGCTGGTCATCGTGCGCTCACAAGTGTCCATGCCCCCCCCCCCGCCCACCAACTGAGTGAAATTGGCAGCAGACATGATGTCCCAGGAGCATCATATTTTGCCTGAAAGGCCACCGTACCCAGCACTTGGCACACCTCCGAGCAAAGTGCTTGAATCTCACAGCGCAGGTTAGGTTCCTATACGGTCTAACGTGGAGAGCCTCCTCACACCCCTGCCACCTTCACTGTTGTCTTCGTACCCTTGGTGCTGGGAGTTGTGGTGGACTGTCTCCTCAGGGCGCAATCAGTAAGCGCCTGACACCATACACAAAGACTTCCTGTTGGCCATACATCCAGCCTATCGCACCACCTTCTATCTCGCTCTTAACCCCACCACTGGATCTCATGCTGGACGTCGCCGCCCTATTGCCCAGCATCAAGCAAGGGGCTTCAGATGTTTATTGGGCTGTTGTGTAGTCCTTAGTTTCGCCTTTAAGGCTCCATTGAGCACATGCTCACGTCATTTGACTGAGTTATCGACTGAAGGCGGGTGAGATACAATGCAGTCCCACCTCTCATTCGGGGTGGTGCAGCTACTTTCTGGGCAAGGGACTTTTAACGTGCGGCTCCACAAGTTCAGGCGCCACAAGTTTAAGATTGCCCGTGTGGGGGTGAAGCGTGGACGACACAGCCCACGCCCTCTTTGCCTGCCCCTGATAAACGAGTTGATTTTCTCACCCCCTTCCCTTGCAATTCCCACGCCAAGGAGCAGTGGTAGGAAGAGCTGCACAGCCCAAACTGTCAGGCCCTGGTTTTTTTCTTATTTGGTAACAAAACTTGAAGGAACTACCAGACACGAGGGTTGTCATTTTTAGAGATTGGACGACATCCCGCTGGATGGTGCCTACTAAATCCCTGTAACATGCCTAGATTACTGGAATAACAAAGACACGCCGACGGATGAAAAATTAAGTTTGGGCAACATTCTGGTAGCACTGGAAGTGAAAAATGCCCAGTTTTCCTCCGAGCCTACAATTATTCATTTATTTGAAGACAATCCAAAGCATTTGGGCCAGACATCCTCTGAGGTGTGGCCTGTTTAGACTTCGGCAGGTCCAATGTTGCAGTATCTGAACCCTGGTAGTTTTGGGGGAAGTGTTGCACGCGTTAGTCACTAAATAACCGGCGATTTTTCGGATAAGAGTGGTGATTGGTGGACGGCATTTTTGTGTTCGCTATCCTCCACTGTTGCCTTATGCTGTCATAACGAACTGTTTGCTTAGTGCACCTCACCCTGGATTATGTATATGTGCAACCAGATTCTCCAGTCACTAGAAGAGAATTAAAGTTATTACGCCATTTAGTCAATTAATATTGGGATTCCCATTATTTGTTGCCCTTCATGTTTATTCCGTAATGATCCTGTATGCTTCCAAACAACCCATAAATAGAGGAATTCAGCTAAACATAAAAGTTGGGGATAAATGGGACAAACGATACTAACAATCAATTGAACTGACTTCAGTGGCCCACTCCATTCAAAATATAGATAAAGTGGGGAAACACATAATGATATAGCTGTGGGCACTTGGCATTGGGACAGAATTTTTGAAGTAATTGGAGAACGTAGCCGATCTCGTTTAACCATCCCCCACCATGGACGGTGGCCTGGCACGGAAAGTGGAGGGCATTAACAGCCGCTATCACAATGAAGTGCCCTCATTTTGCTTCCAACGCTACACTGGGACTGCATTCTGGAGAGCTCCAGAGAAGTCACTGAGCTGCTCACTCATAAAATACTGAAAGAGGCTTATATTATAGGAAAACAGGACATCAAGTGTTCATGACCTCTTACACACCTTTTACAACAATAAGTAATACTACTTCGTCAACAGGAGCACCTCTGAATTGAGTTTTGGTGCAGAACTTTATTGCTTCCAGCGGCAGATACATTTGTACGTATTCGTCAATTAATATTTACATACATACCAAACAAGATTTCATGATTATCACTATTCTAAGGATACTGCGAATAATAATTTAGTCACAAAAACCAGATGAGAAAGATAGAGAAGTCCACTTCGTAAGGTTCTAATGTTTTCAAACATGCGATTAGACGGTTACCTTCAAATTCAGAATGCACGTGAAAACTTCTTAGTGAAAAAAAAAAAAGGCAGCAGAAGCAACTAAGCGAAAAGACAACACGATGTCAAACATGCGTCATGCAGGTATCTCACAAGCTCAAACATGCAAGCGCCCGTCTATGCAGTCTACCTGCCTCTTTCTAGACGTACTGCCCCCACCAAAACTCGCCACCTTTCGAGAAAAACGGTAGCGTGCGTCAAGCCAAGGACGCTTTCGTAACTCCCGTTCTTGGGATTAGTAATTCACCTTAGCGTCACGACCGCCTTGAGCTTGTTCATGCAGGTCAATATAATGTCAATGGTACGAGATAAGGCACAACTTCAGACACCGGTGCGAGTTACATTTTTCGAATCGGGCGGTAAAGACTAAAACAAAAAAAGGCACGCGCATTCTCATCGTTCGCGAATTGTTGAAGAATGTGTCTCAGGAATGGCCGAATACTCAAGAAACCTTCGTCATGACATTAACAACATTTTCCTTAATTTCTTAGAAGATGAATTAGAAGAAAAAAATCGAAGAAAGTTTCAAGAACACAATCCTTCTCAAAATAATCATGCCGACAGCCTCATAAACTCTTTGTGTATTAATTGTTCAATAATGGTCGTGATATGAGTAGGAGCGAATCGATATATCCCGAAACTATTGGTGTTAAGATATGTTTCCCCAAGTTCACATGAGCTGAGTAAAAAATATATTTAATTATCAGCTGAAGTCACGAAAATCGTCGTATGGGAGTGGGGCTGAAGAAAGTTGTGTGATGTGTCGCGCCAAATACTTTCAACGTAATTTGGCTTCGTTGTAAGAACGTACTTAATCAGAAAAGCCCACAATTCATTAGCGGGAGAGGATTTAATTGTAAAATTCCAGAAACAAATTCTGAGCTCCAGTTGAGAAATGCCAATTGAGAAACAGTTGCAGAATGAGACGGTTGGAAGCAGAAGTTACGTCGAAAGTTGTTACATCGAATTCGCCTTATATAAATCCTTGAAAAGTGAATGATATCGATGAGTAATTTGGGTTTTCCGGAACACTACCGGACTTCCTTCCAGTGGTGCGATATGCTGCAGCGATGTGATGGGTAGCTCCCCCCCCCCCCACGACGACAGGCGGACCTTTCCTTTTTAACGGGACACCTTCCTGGCCCTCCTCCCGGCGTACCACACCACTCCACACTTGGCCCTCCAGATGGTCGTTGGCACGTCACCCCTAGACCTGGCGGCGCTGCGTCCCACATAAAGCGGGATTGTGTAGCCGAGTACCTCGGGCCATTCCAGGCCCTCCTCCCCTCGCTACAATGGGATGAATCCATCGAGAGGAGGTTCTTCTCAACAGCTGTCAAGCGCGATGGGACGGGGTCCCACTGCCCGGCACGTCACACCCTACTTCTCTCCATTCAGGGGAAGTTACGGATGAGCTGGTGGTGGCCGTCCTTCATGGGAGTGCAGCTGCTCTTCAGCCATGGAGCCTTCCACGAGCGGCTGCTTCTTCAGGCGCCGCCCCTTCAACGACTGCGCTGACTGTGGAGGTGCCGTGGACAACTCGGCCCATGCTCTTCTCCTGCTACCTTTATAGCGACACCCGTGAGCATTCTTGGCTTCCTGCTGCGGGAGGGGCCTCACAACTCCTCTCCAGCAAGGCAGAGGTCTGCGGGGGGGGGGTGCACAGGCGTGGGCGAACCGGCGCAAGGGCCTGGAATTATGGACCCTAAGTGAGGCAAAGACTTGGTTGTCGACTCCCACCTAGACCCAGCCCTGCGAACTTGCAGGGGTGCGCCTCCAGAGGCAGTCAACAACTACCTTAGCATGGAGGGGTACGCCACACCAACGAGCCGGCAGGCCAGCCCAGGCCTGGCTCGTTTCCCCATTGGGTTTTCCGGAAACCGACAGTCAATACTTCTGCATAGGAAAGATATTTTGTTAAGTTGGAGCATTCATTCCAAGGATAATAATGGGAGGGACTGTTTGAGAGGGCATTATATTGACGTTAACGTCTCGCTGAACAAACTCTGGTGCAACGCATCACGAAATTTTCCTCAGCACCACGTATACCCATACAAATTCACAACTTGAGCTACTAAGCTCTTTTACGACTCAGCTTATTTGAGCAACCAGGACACGAATGAGTTATGACGCATCCAACATCATTTGTTTTGGTAGAATTGGGTTTACTGCGAAAAATTGGAGTTTCTGCATTTCTAGGGTTGCTCCTAATTATTTTATCAAACTTTGATCCTATAGGTACTGTATTGGACTCCCTATTTTTTTTATTTCCGGAACGCTATTAATATATAAGCGGTATTTATAACAGAAAACTGCCATAAAATATATTTTCTTCGAAATGTGTCCTAATTTACTGCGTTGTTCCCGCCATTCCCTTACAGTTAAGAATTTCATCGCACTGTCATGCCTTTCATAACTACCCACACAAAAAATGCAATCAAAATCACCGCAGATGTTTTAAAAAGAACGAATTGTCGTTTGATCACTATCGACGGCTCAACGAATGAAATGACGCACAGACGGATTCTGCTGATCTCGACAATATACGGCCATAAATATCCTAACCATTGCAAAAAAGAGATCACTACATAGATCACTCTGCCCGGAGAGACTCACCTGCCAAATCCGGAAGCGTCCAGCCAGTATTCCGGCGAGAGTTGTTCCATATTCCGCAATAATATTCCAGGTGTTGAGCCCTACCCTCTATTTATTTTGTTTCGATTTAAGAAAGAAACATCAGGTGCGACGAAACACACAACATTCCTTGGCCCAACGTGCGTTTGGCGATTATTTTTGGATTTAGCAACTAAAAAAAATATATTTTTCATTCTTTTATCACGGCGTTTTAATGTTCCGGAATTTATTGTGCTGCTCCTACTCGCTGCATGGGATTCGGGTTTACACCGCACAGCTCGTCACTGGCCACGGCGACTTCAGAGAGATGCTCCGTGTGCTCGGGTTGGTGATGGACGGGCTATGTGCGTGTGGTGAGCTGGATACAGGGGAGCACGTGGTGTTCCACTGTAGGAATTACCAGCAGGAAAGGGATAGGGCAAGGAATGAGGTAATAGGAATCGGAAGGCAGTGGGATACGACAATGGTTAGGGATCAAGGGAGTTTTGGATGGTGGAAATGGTTCGGGGAAAAGGTGTTAAGGGATATGGAAGAGGATAGATTATCGGGAAACGTACACAGGGCCTCGGGAGAAAGGGTATAGGGTATTAGTTAGTTTGTGTTAGTTCGTGATTGTGTGTAGGCGGTGACAGGGCTGGTCGAATATCAAGTAGCCCATCCCGGGACCTACGGGAAAATTTGTGAGTGTATTTAAGAGTTAAATGTATGTATTGTGTGAGTGTGATAGTAGGTTAGTAATGATAGGTTATAGTGAGATGGGTGGGTCGCGGCCGAGGGCGGCCGAATATCAAGTAGTCCGCCCTCGGCAGGTCTGACTAGGGATCGCAGTTCAGGCCCGGGATTAAAGACGGCCTGACACCCTTCTTCATGGGATGTACGGGGGCAAGTCCAATCCCCGGAATCCCCTTGAGGATAAAGCGTAGGTGCTGGTAGAACGCCTCTTGGCAATTCCAGCACCGGGCCCTGTCACCCATTCATGTCCGTAGGCTGCTCAAGGTACAGCCATATAGAATGGGTACCACGGGGGGCGTCTGCCGGGGCCGGCAATCTGGTGCCTCTAGGGCGTGGCCCTGCAGGTCATGAAGCCATGGGTTGGCCTCGTGGGGACCACCATTCTGTTGGAAATTCCCCCCGGAGATTCTGGTGCTGGCAGGAGAGGGGTTTAGGCCACGAGGCTGGGTACTCTCTCCAAAGCCACAGGCGCATGCACAGCACTTATACAAATTTATCTATTCGAGAAGGATCGTTCTCGCCGTTTTGGAATAATTGGGTAGGATCTTTGAGCAAAGATTGGAATTCTGAAGTTTCTGAAGTAGCTTCTATACATGTTCTGAGCGCTTGCAAACACTCATCGGATGAACGTTTCATTCGATAACCGCCTCAATTTTTCTGAACATTATAATAACATTTGAGCGTGGTTTATAAGGAAAAAAACTGAGCTACAATCGATTTTTGTCAAAATGTTTGGTAATGTATTGTGTTTCTCACAAATGCGTATTTTACGGTATTTTTGTGTCAGTCGGAGATGTCTATACATCAAATTTAGGCACAATTGTTAGAACTGTTTGGAGAATAAAAATATTTAGTGGTTTGATCACGATAATAGCTATAGTTGTTTGTTTTGGGCCGATTTGGCTCATGCCATTATTTTGGGGTCCTGTGGTAAACTGCGGTATGCAATATTAATGGGAAATTGGAGCGGATTAGGTATCTCTCTGATTAGGCCTTTCTTTTCAAAGCTTCGTCTAGTCTAAAGCAAGTTCCGACTGATGTTGTGTGATCACAATCGGCGTTTTGTAGCACCGGAAGCAATTAATTATTTGATACAAACTTATTTTCAGTCGATTACGAACAGTTTAGACACTTGCGGCGAAGAGAGTATACAATTATAATACGTATCATCAATGCGACGGGCACTTTTAAAGTCGTTTGACAAATAGAGGCAGCTCAATACATTTAGAAGTACAGACTCTGCGTTCAAAGTGCGCGGTGTGGTTTCCGAAAGAACTTGTGCATTACAAAACCACTAAGTCGTAAGGACGTTGTTTATTCTTAGAGCAGAAGGGAGTAATTTCAGATATCAAACACAGTATTGCCCTCTTTAGTTCTTGCTTTTCTCCGTGGTGTGCTTTCGCTCGAATTTCCTTCCAGAATGGCCTAGTCGTCCTTTCAAGCTTCCGCTGACCGCCATTTAGGCGAACATTGGCCATAAAAACGACATAACTCGGTAACGAACGGCTCTACTTAGCGAACGGGCAACACATTGGTTCAAGAAAACTCGAGTAATTTGGAAGGGAGACAAAAAAAACGGATTACTCTATTAGGGCGTGCAATGATACGCTCAACGTGAAAGTAAAACCTTTTCTTCTTCCCTCGGGAAGTAGGCAATACTTCACTGAGATGGCAAAAGTGAAAAACCCCTTTTTTTCTCTACATTTTTCCTTTCTCGTCCCTAAAACGTACATCTCTCTTTGACGATTGTGTTGAAATCGAGAGCCATTACGCCCTTCAGAGATTTCAACGGCGTTCGAAAGGGCTCTTTTGGCGTTTGAGCGAGTGGAAAACGCCGTCGATGCATTTTGACGTGAAAGGGATTTATTTGCCGAGAATTTCAAGGTGAAATCTATTCGCTCGCGAGAAAATCACGCTCCGCCGACCGCCGAATCGCGAGTCTGAAAGAAACGAGGTGCGATGAAAAAGTCGAAGCTCGCCCGGCGGATTGAAACGCCGTTTATTTGAATTCTCAGGCCTGGGAGCGAGAGGGAAAATTACGAATAACTTTTTCCGGCTACTGGAGTGTCTATGGAGAACAAAATGCCACCAACGTGCAAATACAACACGAAGTTCCATCAAAATGTCACTGGCCACGTGCGAAAAACACCTTCTGGCTCGTAGCAACTCATGATTTCCCACAATTCGACGTTCCACTACACATACTATATACGTGATAGATACCTCCATTTAACGCATTCCTACGAAAACACGTACGGGGAACAAAAAGTGTAATTTAATCAAAATCCTTGGAGCTGTTTTCGAGAAAAACGATAATTTACTGTTTAGGAAATCTCATTTTCCGAAGTATCTTCACATACGTTGATAGTAAACGGATAGATACTGAAGTAGGTGTGAGACGAAGTGTGCAGATGACCATGAGTGAAATGAGTAACTACCAAATGATAATAGGCAGACGAAATGAGCACCACGACGAACGAAATTCAGGATTTTTTTAGTGCCTGGGCTTCAAAATTGTGGGAGGGAATCTTGGAATTAAGTTGAAGGAATTGTTCCTAGGATTAGTTAGTGGGAGTTGAGGTAGCCAAGGCACTGTGCCCAGGATGAGCTAGTGAGAATTGTGGTAGCCAAGGCAACGTGCTCAGGATCGCCTAGTGGGCAAAGCGGTATCCAAGGCAATGTGAACCGGATTAGCTAGTGGGAGTTGCAGTAGCCAAGGCACCATGTCCAGGATTAGCTAGTGGGAATTGTGGTGGGCAAGGCCATGCTCCAAGATTTGGCTAGTGAGAATCGTGGTAGCCAAGGTACTGTGCCCAGATTTGGCTAGTGAGAATTGTGGTAGCCAAGGCAATGTTCCCAGGATTATCTAGTGGTATTTGGCGGCTGAGACAATGTGCCTTAGATTATCCTTTGGGAATTGTGGTAGCCAAGACAACGGTGCCAGGACTATCTAGTGGGATTGTGGTAACCAAGGCAATGTACTCATGATTATCTAGTGGGAATTGTGGAAGTCAACGCAACGTGCCCAGAATTAGCTAGTGGGAGTTGCAGTAGCAAAGGCACCATGCCCAGGATTAGCTAGTGGCCTTTGTGGTAGCCAAGGCAATGTGCCCCAGATTATCTAGTGGAAATTTGGAGGCTTAGGCAATGTGCTCAGGATTGCCTAGTGGGCAAAGCGGTATCCAAGGCAATGTGAACCGGATTAGCTAGTGGGAGTTGCAGTAGCCAAGGCAACGTGCCCCAGATTATGTAGTGGAAATTTGATGGCCAAGGCAATGTGCTCAGGATTATCTAGTGGGCATGGTGCCTTGGCTATCACCATGCCCAGGATTAGGTAGTTAACGCAACGTGCTCAGAATTAGCTAGTGAGAGTTGCAGTAGCCAAGGCACCATGCTCATGATTATCTAGTGGGAATTGTGGTAGTCAACGCAACGTGCCCAGAATTATCTAGTGGGAATTGTAGTAGCCAAGGCAACGTGCCCCAGATTATCTAGTGGAAATTTGATGGCCGAGGCAATGTGCTCAGGCCAGGATTAGCTAGTTGGAGTCGCAGTAGCCAAGGCATCGTGCCCAGGATTAGCTAGTGGGCTTTGTGGTAGCCAAGGCACGTGTCCTAGATTATCTAGTGGAAATTATGGTAGCCAAGGCAACGTGACCAGGATTACCTAGTGGGAATTGTGGTAGCCAACGCAACGTGCTCAGGATTAGCTAGTGGGAGTTGTTGTTGCCAAGACACCATGCTCTACATTAGCTGGGAATGTCGGTAGCAGACAGCATGAGCTCTGGATTATCAAATCTGCAAATGGTTCTTGCATGTTTGTAAAGAAAACTCCATGCTTCTTAATAGGACTGTCGATGGCTCAATGATCAAACTGGTTTGCCCTCAACGAAATCGTGCAAAAGATCCATTCTCTAAGTCTTGTGATCTCTTTTGATTATCTCTTGAGTAAACCGAATTTATGTGAATCGTAGCAAGATTTCTGTAAAACTGCTTCAAGTGACAGTTCAGCGCTTTCATTACATGTCCAAATGTTCTTGGAGGGGTGGGAATGTCGTGTGTGCTTAGCCACGCTCACTTTCTCAAGGGTTGCATAAATAACTACGCCAAAATCGACTCGCTGAAGAAGCGGAGCACGCTCAGAATTGAGAAACTCGACGGATTGATGATGACGTCTAGAAGAATCTACAGCGTGAAAGGTTATGGAGAGGTGATGGATCGACCTTTGTCCGAGGTGAGAGCAACTTGGTGGCGCAGAGTATTTCCTTCTCAAGAGCGGTAAGAGGCTTGACGGATGTGCTCTGCTCGAAACTAGAGCGCGAGACAATTGTTACGGGAAGGAAGAACGGCGACAATTGTAATCTTCCTGTGTAGGCCGGAATGCAGTGAAACCACAACAACGGGCTTCCCTCCTAGTTCGCTCAACTAGCCGCTGTATTAATTCCCGCAAAACTCCCCCTCGACGCTCCAAGTTAGACACAAGTTACCGGCCTGATAATGCGGACTTCGACCTGGATAGTAAGTACGAGACAGTTTTTATCGATGTGGGAACTAACATACTCTACTTTCCTTTACTTTCCTTCGGTTTCATTCAGTTTATATGAACTCAGTGGTTTGAGCTCTTGAATTTCTAGCGTTGCTTTTAGTTATTTCATGGGTGATATTAAACTCTCATCGTATAGTTGGTTTATTGCAATACCGTTATGATCTTTTTGAAAATTATTATTTTGTTAATAATAGGTGTAAAACTGATCTAAATTCGATTTTATTCCAAATGCCCAATATTTTATCGTGTTCCTCTCGTCATCTCCACGCAAAATAAGGTTGCACGGTACTGGCTTTTATGAACTGTCCATACAAGGGGTGTTATCGAAATCGTTACAACCATATTCGAAGCAACAAATATTCGGTGTATTGATCACTATCATAACTGCAGTGATTTGGTCGTACCCTCGTTTTTGTGTGCCTGCGAGCACAATATCAAATTTGAGCCAATTTCGTCGAGGTGTTCTCAATGTGTTGAGCAATGTCCTCACTAACTTGGGAACAATAAACAGTTGGTGGGACGCATCACACAGTTTTCTTCTGCCCCACAGCCCTCTCAAATATATTCAATTGGTCGTTGACGGTATTTTCACTCGTGCAACCTTCCCCAGGGTTGGTCATTAGCCGCCAGTCCTAGAATCACAGAGCCCCCTGTAAATCAACTTATCTCAATTGCATTTTAAGCATTGTGAACACGGTGTATGACCACAAGCTAACAAGTTATTTCATCTCCACAGTTCTTACTCACCGCCTGTAACAGCTACATTAGCTCTACACTTGTCCCGGTCAACACCAATATACCTATCCAGAGACCCCCGTGTCTTATGAACTATGTATGTCTCATAGTCTACTGTGAGCCTTTCTCGCATACTCAACTCATCCTTCGCTACGAAAATCAGACTTCGCCCTCTCTTTCACGCAACAAGTACTTTATTACCACTATGATATTTCTGTGAACGGTATAAAACAATTTATAGAAGAAAAATCGAGCCAAATTTTCGATAATTTATTGTGCTCCTTCCGTCAGTTTTCCATTAATCATAATTTCATGATACTGTTCGATTAGTTGGAACTGTTTATTATATTAAATTCAGTGGCAGCCAAGAAAAAGATTGAATTAAGGGTTGAAAGGGGGGAAGAAATAAGGCTAATAAGATGAATTTATGCAATAAAACTCCTACTAGTTATAATAGGATATGAGCAACACGCATGTGGTCATCCAACGTTTGGATCCTCTGGGCTGGATACTTCGTCAATTTCCGTGCATGGTGGCATTGTGACTTTCTATTTGTTCAGGATCTACCTGAACATGAACGAGCCGAATAGAGGAACATAAATATCCCCTACTCTGTGGGGAAACCGAATACTGCTATCTCGATTCTTACCATTAAAAGGCTAAGCCGACATTCCAGGTGGTTGTGATACGAGTGTATTAAGGATGTGCCGGTCATATTAGTTACATCCACTCGGTGTTTGTTTTCGTGAACAGGAAGTCAGGTGCCTGTGTGAACCCGGAACTTCTTAAGTAGATTGCAAAAGACAACAACAGGGTTCGCAGGGTGTAGATTGTTTTGATTATAAAAGGTTTAAGTTTTTCCCCTCGTTTCATTAAGCGGATCCTCAATTTGAATAAAAAGTTGAAGTTTTATTTTTTTTTCTTTCTATTTCCCCAGCGTCTCCTCGTCTTCTCCCACTCCCTTCATCCATACCCCTTCATTTCATTAATATTCATCTTCAATCTCCAGCCAAACCCTCGACTCATCTTCTTTCTCGCCTCCGCCTCCTGCCCCTCGACTGATATCAACTTCGGGGCTGAGGAACTTGGCAATTCACCAGCGTCACTTTTCGAAATGCCGGAGCAATGTTTAGTGACCCCACCCCTCCACAACCACCATCACTTTCCTATTCACACCGTCGGTAGTTAAGAATTCAATTTCGCCGCCCTTTTTGATTTTCAAATAACCGGTTGGCGATGGGGATAGAAAGATTTCGCGGGTCGTAGTTGCACTCTGTGGGTTTGGCTTTGGCACCGAAACGTTATTAGTTTCAGAGACTCCCCAGAAAACGGAAAGTATTACGGCCAATCTGTGAAGCGTATAGAGTAGCAATGTTATTATCTTACTCATTAGCTCATGAGATCTCTAAATGACGACTGAATCTCTTGATAAGCTTTAATCCCTTGATACGAACCAACTCTGAATTTTATCAGGCAATTTCTATTTTATTAAAATCCGTACTCGTCACTAAACCACGACTCCAAAAGCTCAACGTTTCCCATATTGTTATTCGATCTTGAAATCGGATAATATTTCAAGGCATTTTTAGTATAAAGTAGAGTGAGTGAGAGGAGGGGTTATTTCAATATTGAAAACCCAAGATATTTAATTTTTCGTGAATTGTTATTTTAATATAAACGAGAAGCTGTTTAAATATTTTTACTTTCTTTAGCCCCACAGAGTACTAATAGAGTTCCATAAACAGATGAAAAAGTATGAGTTTTCTTCAGATGTTTATGTGGTAGGTGCTACTGAGTACAAAAGAACGGCGGGACAAAATGAAATCAAATTTGTGATTTTTTTTTTTGACCCGAGGGCGTGTGGGACAAGTCCCTTTGTCACTGCGGCCGCATATGGGCCTATTGTGACGGCCCTTTGTTAGTAGAAGGCGTCGTAGATACCCGCCCCCCTTAGGTAGCTGAGTATGTCCTTCACCGCAGATTCCGCCATGATTTGGGGTTCAGTGGTCCACTGACCGAAGTATTCAAAGCGTTTTGCTACCAAGGCAGGGCATTCACATTGATATGCTCTGCTGTCTCGTCCTCCTCACTGCAGAGTCTGCATTCCACCGCCTCTAAGATGCCCATCTTGTTGAGGTGATATCTGAGTGGGCAGTGCCCAGTGAGGAAGCTTATCAGTACTCTCAGATCTGGTCTAGAGAGTGTCAGCATCGCCTTCGCCCTATGACAGGAAGGCGTGACAAGCCTTTTCGCCTGTCTTAGTTGTGGCTGGCGATGCCAATGGGCGCCATTTTCCTGTATCTCCCATCGAGCAACCAGACGGTTCAGGTGACTTTTCATCATACCTACGTGTGGTTCAGGCCCGATGGGTAGGGATTCTGTACCCCTTTTCGCAAGGTGGTCAGCCTTTTCATCGCCCTCATGCCCCCTGTGAGCCGGCACCCAAATGAGGGAGAGCCTGTTACGGGCGCCGAGCTGCTTAAGCGCATGGAGGCATTCCCATGCCAGCTTAGACCTAAAACTATAGGCTGCGATGGCCTTTAAGGCAGCCTGGCTGTCTGAGAAAATGTAGATCCGCTTGCCCTTGAGTCCTTTGTTCAGGATCTCTTCTGCGATCTCTTGGGTTTTGCCCATTGTTCGCGGCTGCTTATTCAGTCAGCATGCTGTCCTTATTCACAGCTGGCCGCAGACATGCCCCTGGGGACAATGCCGTGGCCGTTCCACTATCCACAACCCGTGGTCGCGCCTGGTAGCATGGGCATACTCCTGGGAAGATAACCCAGAACCAGGAAATTTGTGATTTATCCAACAGGTCACCGAGGGAGGCAAAATTAAGGTATGAGAAAACGATCTTGAATTGATTATGATCAAAATAAATGATCGTTTTTTGTGCGCATAAATCATCTCATAAAATAGAAGCAACCCAGGAAATTTCGAAATTTACACCAATCATTCGCTTTCAATTTCGTATTTATTCACAATAAAATAAAAATCCTCCACTCCACGTACAGTCCGTACATGGCTCTAACGGCTTATTCCAAATATTTTTCTCCAAATGGCGTTCCAAGACCTCAGGATTCCAAATCTGCAATGTCCTTCCGTAGACTAAAAACTCCGTTCTGTCGCAAAAAAAAATCTTATTTGGTGTCTAGTAGTCTGCCTGCTTGGCAACGGTTATTATGGGCAAAAAATAATTTTAAAAATGAGCAAAAACGCAATTTTGGCCGTTTTAACGCAAATACGCAATGTATGGTATCGTTTCTCAAGGTATTTTCAGATGCTGGGTCGAATACGATGAGTATGTGATTGCGTCCAGATCGAAAACAGTGAAACCACAGTAATTATAGTGAACCAAATAACCCGCACGATCGTTCGCACCCCCTGTCGTCGCAGGTGCCAATTTCCTACGGGATCAGGAATTTTTGGATCTGCTCGTACTCATGCACCGACCATTACTGAGTAATAGGTACACAGCGAATTGATGAGGGCGTAAGCACAATTTCTTTTAGAAGGATGACAATCACTTTTCCAGAGTTATCGTGTAAAAACTTTTAAAAATGGTAGTAAGGTGAAGTCGTTGAAATTCTGGAATTACTGGAGTACCTTCCGTGAATTTTATGACCGTTATTAAAGACTCTTGTACTTGCTTGTAGGGCCATCTAGATTTTTCCGAATATCCTTGTATCGTTTGATAATTATAAGGAAATACTGTGCTAAAACCGATTTTCGTAGAAAATTGTGATAATTTATTGTGCTGCTATCGTCATTTTCTCACGAATAGGAATTTGATGGTATAATTGCCTTATTGAGAGCTACCAATATAAAAAACCTGATCAAAATCGTTATTGCTGGTTTTTTTAGATAATAAATTGGTGATTTGATCACTGTGATAACTATAAGTAACTTTCGGTAGATTTTGTTCATACCCTTATTCTGGCTTTCCATGGTAACCTGTAGGAAGTTTGAGGTGATTTGGTCCAGGTGTTTCCTCTAAAAACCGCGCTACAATCGAATTCTTCGAATGTTTCGGTAGTTTATTGTGCTGCTCTAGTCATTTTCCCATAGATGGGAATTTTATGGTATATTTGCCATATTGAGAGCTATCAATATAGAAAATTTATTCAAAATCGTTGTAACCGTTTTTGAGAAAAAAAATATGTGGTGTTTTGATCACTATGATAACTATAGTTAGCTTTCGGTGGATTTTGTTCGTACCCTCTTTTTGGCGTCTCACGGTAGTCTGTGGGCGAGATATCAAGTTTGAGCTGATTCAGTACGGTGGTTTTCTCTAAAAATTGTTCACAGACACACACACACACTCAAATAGTGTTTTTCGGACTCAGGAGGGTCTGAAACGTAAATAGCTGAAGAAAACTCCAAAAAAAAATTTCAGCCGATTACATAACTTCCCTTTCTACTCAGTAGAGCCAGGGAAAGTAAAAATTGAAAGTTTTATGATAACTATAGTTATTTGTGGATGGAACCAAATTCTGTCGGTGCATGGTGACCTGGGGGTTGAATATCGAGTTTGAGCTGATTTGGTTCGGCAGTTTTCTCTCAATCGCTTTCACAAATACACAATACACACACACACAAACCATTT
Source organism: Pachypeltis micranthus (assembly GCA_020466155.1). NCBI lineage: Eukaryota > Metazoa > Arthropoda > Insecta > Hemiptera > Miridae > Pachypeltis > Pachypeltis micranthus. The sequence continues at coordinate 34,762,640 of CM035773.1, forward strand.
TCTCAAATTGTGTTTTTCCGTCTTGGGAAGATTTGAAGCGTACAGATCCAAAGAGAACTCCTTCTACTTCGCATTGTCAAAGGAAGTTGAAAGTTACAAGGCGTAATACTTGGACTGAACCTGGAGGATACGGCTCTCTGCTTACACCTAGCCCGCCATACAGATCAGTTCGGCTTCCGTAGTATTTTTACCTTCCATTCACGAAAAATGGGCTTCGAATGCAGTTAAGCACTATTTTGCCAATGTTCTTGCATTACGTACTTAGTATCATTTTATACGTATTTTTTGATTCGGAGGCGAATATGGTGTAACTCAGAGGTGCAGTACGGCGTCTAGATGGAGTGAAATCACAGTAAATATAGTGAAATTCTAAACATGAAGGAACTCGGAAACGATATGGCGGAAGTTATCGTGGGTATTGTTTCGTTACGTCGAGCAAATTGCCTAGCGCCACCCAGAAAATGTCTATTTTCGTTGTTCCGTGGTAGTCAGGTCTTGCTTCGTACCGCTTAATAGTATTTTTCCATGCTGAATTGAATGGAATGGGTCTACTAGGTGTGAGACGCTTTACACTACGATAAAAAGAGGCCCAAACAAGAGAAGACTGAATCTGTACAGGACCTCGTTCAGCCGTGGGGGGAGGGGGGGAGCTCAACTTCTAAATGCCGGACGCTGTACCAATACACGCCGGACGCTGTATGTGATCGATCCAATCACTTAATAGTCAACGGAAACGGAGACTAGGTGTTAGAACACTTTACCGGACCCGGCTGGGTAGTATGAACGGCAAAGACCTGGATACATTGGCCAGTCCTATTTGCCCTTATAAAGACACCTGTACATCCCACACTCATGTAACTAATGATGAGGTTCACTGGTGTAGCGAGGACTTGAGAAAGCTCAGGTCTTCAATGTAGAGGCTCTTCAATAAAGCGGATAGAACTGGGTTGGCAAGCCTACCATTTATCCGTAACCATGTACAGCCATGTCATCAGAAGAACATTCGGTAGCATTTCTGCAGCAACGTTTAAGAGTATCTGTCCATAAGGCAGGCGGGGGTTTTACATTAGGTACAAAGGACGCTAAAACTCACTAATCAGAGTACCGTAATTGACGAGTACAGCAGACAACAAATTTGCGAGGTTGGAGAAAAATTGTTCTTTCCCACGCACCAAATATTTTGTTGTTCTAATACCCAGCGCAAGCAAAGAAAAAAAACAACACTCCCTGAAGTGAGCGGAGGAATGTAAATCTACTTTAGATTCGGCGCGGCGCGCCTGCAGGAATAAGAAACTACGAAAAAGAAAAAAACGAGCTACGCGGAGCACTTTTTTTTTACAGCACTTTAAAAGGTGTGGCTTCTGATCTGATTCGCCCAGATCTCCGTTGAAATGGGGATGACCGTGAATATTTCAAACTGCGGGAAGGGGAAAAAGAGAATGAACTAATGGAATGATGAAATTTTGATGAGCCGTTCGCTCTCGAGCAGCAGTATAAACCTTGTTTGCTTTCAATTCCTCAGGAGGAGGGTCCTATTTTCCGGCGGTTGCCCCGAGAATTAGGGCGAACTCCTCCATCTTTAAAGTGGCAAGTAGAAAAAAAAGAAATAAAAAAGGGTTTCAATCGAGGCGACGATTCAGTGCCTATTTGCCTTTGAAATCTTCATTGCTTCGCGATAAACTCCTCATATTCCTACCGTCATTCAACTAGAGCGCGGGGCTTAGCTGCGGAGGGTTTCGTGCAAACGAGCCCCACACCTAGAGGTTTGGTATACTTAGCACCACCTAAATGCAGCCTAATGTAGCAATAGGGTTTTATCAGAAGGGGCACAAGGACGTTTCTCCATGCAATCCGAGACAGGATGCGCTGATAAGGGAGAGGGTCTTTTTCGTATGTTAAGGAACACAAGTAACTTCCGATTACTCTTCAGGATACTTATTCACGATGATAAGGGGTGACCCCATAACTGCAGAAAAACACCGTATGGTATGTGTGTTACCATGGAACGCTAAAATACGAGTACGAGCAGAACCAGTAAAAAACAAACTATAGTTTTCGTAGCGAAACCTTCGGAATTGTCACGCTGTACGTGCCAGCGTCGCGGGTTGCATATCTTAGCCATTGAAGGCGCACCACAAAAGGTGACTCAACGACTGAGTGGTAGGCGTGGAATAGCTGGGATATCAAACCAATATCAGGTAATTTACAAGATACAATTTATACTCTAACAGCCTCCACATGTGAAGACAGGCAACCTGCAGTGCTTCAATGACGGACGGCATCCATGAATTTGGTAATGCAAACACCCAACACATATCATTAGTGCGCATGATCTTCTGTATGTAGACAACCCGCCATGACCCAGAAGGCTCCTATTCGTGATCTCCCGTAACGTGAAATACGCAGTTTCTGTGTAGAACTTAATCAAGTTAAAAAGAGGCCTATGGCACAGGAGATGGAAACTGGACAAGAGTTTACTCAATAATGGTGGGTCACAAACTTCTAAAGGACAGGCCGATAAGCTATCATGTTTTTGATAAATACACACGTTCACAATGTCTCCTTAACACCTCCAACCAGGATTGATCATTTATTGACCAGGGTAGTTTTGAATTAATCTCGAAGACGAGTTTTAGTTTAGCACGACCTTGTAATTTGAAGAGTTGGGATGTCACATGATTTGAAGACTTTGATGTACCAAGAAGAGGTGACTAGAACAGGATATGATTTGAATATATATGCGTAAACAACGTGTAAAACTGGTTGTACGGGGAAGGAAGGAGAAATATGAATTAGATGTCGGTGATAGGTGAAACAAGTGTCTGTTGGAAGAATTGAGAGACGACTGTATCACGAAAGCTATTAGATGACTGTGTGTTGGGGGGACTGCAGACGACCGACTTTTGTGAGAATTCGTGAGTGAATGAGTTAGTGAGGAGCTATCTGTTGTAGAGAGGAATCTAAAATGGAGGAGTGGGAAAAGATAGATGGGGAAGCCAGCTTAGGGGAAATCCATTGTCACTTGGAAATAACTGAGGAAGTGGAATTTCCATAAGTATCAAAAGGGGTTGTGAACGAACGTGTTTGGGGAAACAATGACTTTGCCGTAAGGGCCAGGGAGTCCGGTGAGGGCAGGTGCGAGTGTTTCCAGGCCAAAAACCTAGACTGATTCAGCTTGCGTGAACAACAGTGCCATATAATTCTCATTAACTCAAAAATGACGAAAGCAGCACAATAAATTATTAACATCGTCGAATTTTGTGTACTTTTTTTGTATGATACAAATAATGTTAGCACATATGACACGAGGATTTGCAGAAACATTACTGCGGTAGTCGGATAAAGTAACTATACGATAAGGGTTTGATAACACTCACCAGATAATTAGGAGCAACCTCAGGAAGCCCGGAATCAAACTAAATCTTATTTAATTACCAGTACACGTGTCTCCAGATAATTCCAAAATATCAGCGCATTAATTCGTCAACAATGGTATTGGCGTAAATAGAATCATCTCAGTGAAATTCAAAACTTCGTACGGTTAAAGGTGAATTTATGTTTTACCAAGTTGAGATAAACTGAGTGAAAAATAAAATGGATTAGGAGCTTGTTAAGGATATAACTTTCCGTCTCCACTCGCCGTTCTTTCGTTGATCGCCCGCCTCGACCAGTTGGCCAGCCTGGTTCGGATCGACTGGAGGGGACACGTCAGTCGATTATTTTGATTTATGACGTCACATCTCGATCGAGCTTTCCCAGTCATTTACCAGTGCTGAATTTCAGTGTTTTTCCGCTTGTTTTAATATTGTTGGATAAGAGTGAGCAAGCCTTGGTGTATCTACCCTTGTTCCCTTATTGTCATTATTCACAATCGGACCTAATAGGTTACTTTTATTTAATATTGCAAAGAAATTCGATCCATTTCATTTCAATACTTTTTTATTAAATTCAAAGTGGGTCTTATCGAGTTCTTCATTTCATTTTCCTATTTTCACCCTAAGACGTGTTATTTTGTTCATTTATGGTTTAAATAAAGTTTTTGAGCGTTTGTCTGATTTATTGAATTGAGTCGAAACACGAACAGCGCGTTGTGAACTGGTGATTTCGAATAGCGACTCTCCAAACACATTACAAGGTACAGCCACGAAACTCGCTGAATGTGCTGTAGGAAGTTGACTGATGCATCGCACTAAATATTTATCGTTATTCTGTTCGTATTGCAATGCGTACCTACATGTAACGTGAATACTCAGCTCGTTCACGATTTTTTAATTATATTCCTTTCTTCGAACGCCAAAATGATAGTTATTCCTGTACTTTGTGATTATTAAGGCAGATCCTGCGAAGAACCATGTAATTTTGCCCTGGTGGAGCTGGCATTTTGTGGTAATTATTTCCCAGGGCCTAAGTAAACAGACAAGACGTAAAATTAGGTCGTGAACTGCTTTACTGAGGAGGTGAAGGCTGTTGTATGTTTCCCTCTTTTTTCGTGGTATAGCAAACTCTTGAATGGTACTAACGCCGTTGAATTTTTCATCATATTTTCTTCAGAATGTCATCGTGCACACGTGGAGCACGCTCGAATAAAAACAGACATTACTAATCTTCGACGGTTAACTCACAAAATGAATAAAATACGAACCCCTCCGCGCTGATCAACAATGTTTTAAGTTAACTGGAGTTGTGCCTCTCTCGTACTGTTAGGATTTCCGTAGGGTAGAAAAAAAGGGGGTCTCAAAAATATTCGAAAAAAAAAAGAAGTGTGTTCTCACATATTTACTTGGGCTCTTCACTGCCCACAGCTCCGTTTCCTCTAATGTTTGAATTTCCCCTGTCTGATTCTGGAAACAAAAACACACAACGGAACACTTGACGAGCATACTCATTCATTGCCGTTCGCGCTAAATCCACATCCATAGGAAGAAGAAAAGAACGACAACGAAAAAGAAACAAATAAGACAATTTACGAAGAAAAAGAAAACAGGACAGAACATGTACTAATTCGGTTACACAACGAGATATAAATAGAAAAAATTGGACTATGAAGAGTCTAAAAACAAAAAAAAACGAGATATGTTCCCCCACACGACGGTTACGTCACAAGCAACAACTCAACATTTCTTGCATTAAAAGGTCCAAACGACCCGTTTAAGAGTGCATTCATCGTCAATGTTTTCGTCGACGCAACATCTTTTTGTTGGTTTCAGACCGCGCGCAAAAAATGATATGAGTGTGGAAAGCGTTCAGTTTTGAAAGCTGAGAGACATAAATAACACGTGTGTTCCGTGAAAGCGCGTGCGGCTTTCGTTTTAAAAAACAGTTATCGAGTAAGCTATGTACAGTGTTTGGCTCGTTGGCCCAGTTCACTTGAGAAGAGGTTTCGGTTCGACGGGACATTTGTGCGTTCAAGGGGAGAAAAAGTGGTTTTCTCTCGATGATCGTTTCAGCTCAATAGACAATTATAAATTCTTAGCCGTACGTAAAGTTCTGCAATCGATTGTAAATATTTTTCAAAGTTTTCTTCGGATCTTTACGTTTTGAGAGCTTCTGGGTTAAATACATGAAAATTAAGGGGGGGAGGGAGGTAGAGTGTCTGTCTGTGTGTGTCGATATAATGGTGCCCTCTGCTGTGCACACATAGCGTCCCATGTGCGCACATTCATGCTCTGATTCGATCTGAGGGACTCGGTGTTCGAGTTATTTCTGCCACCTTTTCTCATGGACTGCCTGACTCCCATTATAGACACCTCCAGCGGTCGTAGTATAGTGGTCATCGACGAGGATTCATATTCCGACAAAAATCGGGCATTGGCTTTTTCGCCTGAGCCAGCGTGGCTCTCCAAACATTTCCAAGCCCCATAACACTCCACGCAAACCACTGGGCCGTCGAGAGGCCGTACATGCACTCGAATAGATTCCAGTACCTCCAGCATGTCGTTAATCCTAGAATCAATTTGTCCCTCTCTTCAAGAAGTCCGCAATACCTCATTTACGTAATTTATAAAGCTCTAACGGCTTCCCTTTGGGACCCTGCTATCCGTTTCCATTCTTCCTCTAAAAACTGCACCTTGAGGGCAAACAGAGTAGGTGATCTCCTAACAAGCCCTTATGCCCAAGACCCACTGTGTACTGCTTAGTGTAAGTGAAACATAAGTGATAGTTATAAGTGGACACTTGCTTGCTAGCACCCGTGATAATTTATATGTTGACATCGTGTTGCAATTTTTTTTATTGTTGAACGAGCTACCGGACCAAATTAAATTTTTTTAAATCTGAGGATATTTCGAGACAATTTTTATTGGGTTCGGTTTCGTCAATTGTCAAGTACGATATTATTTTATGAAGTGGGGCCCTGTAGTTCAAATTGTCCAAAACTGTTCACTCAACGTTATTTTGAATAAAAATACTAAACTGCCCACTTGGCATTGACATGAGGTGTTCAATAGAGGTATCAATCCGGAACATGAGTTCATTTCGTTATCTTCCTGGAACGTTACTACTTGTGAAATTTTATTACCTTAATCCCGCACCGAGTTTATTGAGAATTAAAACTCTTATTTATTTTTTTTACCGTATTATTTTCTTGTTAATAATAATGTTTTCTTCTTTCTTTTCTTTACTATGGCTCAGTTACTCCACTGGAGAGCATAAGTTAATTTGAACTTTACCGGTGGGCAAAGTTATATTCATTGGTATTTCAGTATTATATTACTAAAATGTACTATTTTTCTCAATTGGGTTATATCCGTCAGTAGGCAAATTACTAAAGTTAACGTACCTGTTAGGTGAGTCCGTCTCCTCGGGCTGTTGAGTTACTGTGTGCCAACAGTGCACACAGTAACTCACCAGCCCGAGGAGACGGATTCACCTAACAGGTACGTTAACTCTAGTACTATTTTTCTGTTTTTAAGATTTTCCAGTAAAGAACTTAAGAACCCTCAAAATTAAAAAATGACGCAAGGACACATTATTTACACAAAGTCGAGTGTCAGTAACACACGATGGAACTGAACAAAAGGTATTCGTAAGAAGACGGATCGGAACAAATCCCGTCTTCAAACGTCCCCCCTTTTCTTTCAAATAGATTGAAAGAGTTTGAAATGAGTCTGCCGAGTTTTTTTTTCCTCTCGTTCTCTTCGAACTGAAAACCAATTGCTCTTCCCTCCCAGTAATTCAACATTCTCCTTCCCACCATTTATCGAGCCAGGTGAGACTATCAGTATCACACAATCGATTCTATTGTCAAAGATCGAGTCTACGCTTTGAAAGACCATCCATTTACCGACGGAGATTGTTCTGTAATCCAATGGCGAGGGGGGGATTGCGGGAGGGGGCAGGGACATGATGGTGTTTACGTTCGAAAAGTTTGCTCGAGAAATAGAAAAATATTTATTTATAAGAAAACTTGAGCGTTGAACACGTTGTGGGTGAGTAAGGACTTTATCATCTTCGTGATGACTGTATTATCTGGGTGAACTGGTTGAGGAGGAACGAGAGGAGGAGCGAGTGAGTGGAGCGGCGAGTAGCACGAGAACTGAGAGATGAATTTTGTTTTTGAGTTGGGTCTGGGAAGATCTGTGAGTTGGAGAGGTAACCTGAGAGGTGGGAACTGGATACTTTGGAAAGTCGGAAAGGCAAAGTCTGTTGTAGGCTTCGGAATAAACTGAATGGGCAGTCCGGTTTTTCCTGCAGCTAAAGACGAAAGGCTTCAGGTCAGAAAGAGCTGAACTTGATGTGCGGAAGACGCCTAAAACATAGACTTCCTGTTAGAGGCAAGTGCAGAAGTTCCGTGCTCTGGATTTCAACGAATTCGGCCTACATCCAACTAACTGGCTTTAGTACTGACTTAACGGCCTGACGATGATGACTGTACATGAGAAGCACTCGCACACAGTATCTCACAAGCCAGAGAAGATGGACTCACTAAACAGGTACGTTAACTTTCGTATTCATTACCTAATTTATTGTTAGGTATTTACTTAGGGAGGGTTAAGGTTATGTTGGAAGAGCCTCTGCTGCCTTCTCGCTATTAACTTCACTCGACACCGTCTTCTCTCTCTTCACTAATCATACAGCAGCGATCACTTTTGGCTATGTCTGGTGCACCAGCGCTTATCAACCTTCAACAATCATCCAGTACAACTCTGTGTACCGCAATTAACCAAACTCTTTGATTTAGCGAAGGCTCGTTCAGGGCATTTGAGCTAACTAGGCACCTCAAATGTCCTGATTCGCTCAAAACTTCAGTGGCATTAGTCGTAATGGAGCAGTCTCATCAAGGCGTCGCCTGTGCGTGCGTTTGCTCCCACCCAACATTCCATCGTTTTACGATTTATTCGTGATTAATCCGATGGAGAAATGGGACGGGCCATTCTCTAATTGGCCAGTTTGTGCCTCACTCAGAATTTGGGCAGCCTTTTGCACGCCGCCTTGCACAGAGTGCTGGAGCTCCATTGGTAAGTACCAGCTGTTTCCACGGAGGCCGGAGACACCCATGTCTCATGTTTGTAACTGCCGGACGCTGGATCCAGTGGCCAGCAGTGAATTAGCGAGCTCTAACGTCCTGGTGGAGGAGGCAGTGGGAGGCATCCTTATCACACCCTCTCACTGAAGCTGCGCCTTTTGAAATAGTGGAGGATTAAACTCTCCATGTCCAGATAGGAGCCGAGTCGTGGCAAATTTGAGGTGCCACTATCTCATCAACAGATAATGGCGTATTGACGGCAGAGGTGCGTACAAGAGGCACTGCGGGTCCCGTGTCCCACCTTTTTTGCCACTCAGTCACTTCCGTCGCTAGCTGCAAGAGCTCTGGGATGTTCGCGCGCATGGCTCCTCCATAATGCATTAAAATGCCCCTCTTAATGTGTGTTCGCGCCACTGCCAGGTCCAGCTGCATGAGGGTACCAGCAAGAACCTGCAGGGCCTAATGGGAGGTGGGGGCCGTGCATGTCTCCCTGGAATGTGCGTGGATTCTAGTTATAACGCTCAGAGGGTCCTGGCCATGCCTATCAGACCATGTGGACGTGGTGTATGTAACGACAGGCACAAAGTCTGCCTGGTAGTACTTGTTTCTGACATGCGGAGAGGCTCCTTAGTTGTTTCGTGGACAACCATGCCGAGAAAATTATTTTTTTACTTTTATCCATCGTGCAGGGCTTAAACTATTTGTTGGGTACATTCGGAGACTCATTTCATTTGCAAAAGGGAGGTGGAGAGGCACTGACAAACGCCTATCTTTGTCAACTCATAAGGACAAATGATGGGCACGAAGAAACACTTACCAACTTCCTCGTCGCTGAAATATTTTTGCGAGTCCACGAACGGAAAGGAGTTTTTTTCAGAACTTTCGCTTCAATGGCAACAACTAAAAGAGCGAGGAAGCCAGTGTAAACCATTTCAGTTTTCTTCGAGTCGATACATTTACCTGCAAGTCTACTACACACTTTGCCGTACATTACTCCTCCATTTATTAACACATTTTTTCATATATCATTTTTTGTGTTTTCTTTCTCCCGAACAACAAAAATTTTTATCATAACGCGATGAGATAAGAGCAATTGAGCCTAAGAACTAACCTCAGATATCCAGACTTCGAAATGAAGTCTTTTTTTTTAAATATAGTTTTTTGTAATGTTTCCCTTAAAAGTTGAGAGCAGAACATGAACCATTTCGAACAAACAAAATAATAAAACCATAGAAAGCGCGTCAGGTTGTTGTATGACCACGCAATCTGCTCAGTGGACTACCGACACATTTAATGTCGTAGAAGGGTAATTTATGATGAAAAAAATTGCTCTAAAATCTTATTGTGCTCATCTTGTCATTTTTCTTCAACTAAAGATACTGCTGTACCGTCGCTATTTATTTAAATTCATTATTGACGAATGGTGAGAATTTTTGGTCACAATAATAGCCAAACCATTACTTTTTTTTAGTGGCAACCAAGCTTAGTGGTTAACCAGTTCCTCGTTATGGCTTTCACAGACAAACAGTCAATTTATCCAGATTTTTCGAAATCAGAAGCTCCTGAAACGTCGAGATTTGCAGATAAATTTACATTTTCTTTCAGCCAACTACTCAACTTTCTTTCAGGTAGGGATAGCTACACATATTTATATAGTTAATATGCTCAATTTTGTACGGTATTTTGTGGTATTACTGAAGTTTAGTAAGAAATAAGGGATTAAGTGTCGAAATTGTTGGTGGTACGGGAATCCGTACAAAACTCCTCTGGTAGTGAACTGGGCGTTGAATGTCAAAGCGGTGAATGCTTAGTATGTTATTCGTGTTAAGTTGGTGGTACGGTCATGATAAAGACGTAATGACTTGGAAATGCACGAGTTTACCTTTCAGTTGGAAGAGGCATGCAACGGGAAAATACCAAAGGGGGGAAAACCAATCGGCAGAACTTGAAAAAAAACCACTCACCCATCTTGGGAGGACCAGCTTCCTTGGGATGGTTGGCCTTGTTCATGACGTTCAGTCTACGGGTTTGAGCGTTGGTTATCGCCGTCTGAGGGCAACCGCCAGCCGGCGGACCTGCGCCGCTCCCTCCGCCGCACGCTCCAGGCAACCTAGGCGCACGGGGCTGTTCAACCGGCAATACCCGCCGTCGTTTTTTCGGCAGTTTGGCCCTCGCTTGAGTGTGCGAATAGTACATGGCGAAATTACTCACTATAACGGGAACAGGGAGAGCTATCGTCAATACGCCGGCGAGCGCGCACAAAGCACCCACGAACATTCCCACGTAAGTCTTCGGAACCATATCCCCATAACCGACGGTGGTCATTGTCACTAGAGCCCACCACAAACCCAGAGGAATGCTGTTGAAGTCGTTGTGAGGGTTTGCTTGTATCCTCTCGGCGTAATAAACGAGCGAAGCGAATATTACGATGCCCAAAACGAGGAAGAAAACGAGTAGCGTCAGCTCTTTGGCGGACGCTCGAAACGTCTGTATCAGAATTTTGAGCCCCGACGAATGCCGCGTCAATTTAAACAGCCTCATAATTCTGATTATACTGAAGAACTCTAAAATATCCGCGTTTTCTAAATGTTTGGCGAATTTGGCCAAAATGAGATCGATGTAAAATGAAAGGGTGGCCACGTAGTCTATAATGTTCACTGAGGATTTGATGAAGTCGCATTTATTGGGGCACGAAACGAAACGGACGATGAATTCGAAAGTGAACCACGCGTTGCAGAGGCACTCAATGTAGAAAAAAGCGATGTGGGCGTTGGTCATGTGTTTGTCAAGCGTCCAGCCCCACGTGCTGTTCTCTGTCGTGTTGACGGTGATGTTTCTGATGACGGGAACCCTCATGTCCGGGTGCGTCTTGAGGCAGAACGACAGAATCGAGACGCAGATGAAGAACACAGAAATCACTCCGATTATCTGCAAAACAACCAATCGTTAATTCAACGAACAACTTCTTGAAACAACGTCAAATTTATAAAATTAAATTCATAAAAGCTCTACTCCACTCGATAGCCTGTACATAATTCAAAGAACTCCCCGATCGCATTCGGGCGGTCACACGGAGCCTAACCAGCCCTGGGAGCTCATATTCCGATTGACGTTCCAAATTGTACCCGTAACACATACAAGACCTGACGTTTCAATCAAAATTTCTGAAAACGTATTGACTATCCAGCATGACGGAGCTCTGAGACCCATCAAATTCGATTCAGCAACGAAGAATACTTGTAAAGGTACGAAACGTGCCCAAGGGACAACGAAAATTGACATTTTCAAGGTTACACTAGGCAATTGGCACGATGTTGACGGGTGGTTAGATTGAAACGGTAGGCAGCGCAAGAATCAAACGATGGCAGGAGAAAAACGACCTTCAAGTCCTATAATTTAACTGCTTTCCGTCTAAACTCGGACCTACACATCTGCGACCCGTCCCATTCGACTAAGCATCAGATTATTCAGACGACATTATGGCAAAACATGGCCTAGACGACGTAGGTTGCTGGCTTGGAACAAAACTTGTCCATTTTGAAAGGAGGGTTATTGTTCCACGCAAGTCAAATTAGTTCGAGTCTGCTGACCTTGGACTTCCCTGCACCTGCCTTAACGAGATAAAGTCATTGTCTCCACTCACCCCCTCTTACCTGCAAAAATTCCACTTCCTTCGTTTTTTTCCACCAGCAGCGGATTTTCCCGTAGTGGGTTTTTACTTTTTTTTATTTTCCCTCTCCTCAATTTCAGATTCCTCTCCACAAGAGACAACTCCTCCCAAAATTGATGCAGCTATGAAATCTCGCGAAAGTCACACTCATCTATGTGTGCTCACTCAGACACTTTTCTATATCTATTCTCCGCCCATACAGTTTGCTATCTCCTTCTGATACAGTTTCCTTTGCCAGTTCACGCATTCACTGGTTTTCCCCTTGTGTAGCCGTTCAGTACACAAACTACTCACTTCATTGCATTTGGTAGTCCTCCTCACGCTCACCGAATTTATTTTATTTTCGATCTTCAATTCTCGCCCAAAAAATGCTTTGATTGAACGAAAACAGGCGTATTATACAGAATGAATAACAAAACAAAACTATTAATCGTACCCTCGCCGTAGAATTGTACGTGGACGTCGAGAAAATAATTAAAAACGTACACCGTTTTCTTATTTTACTTCCTATTCTTAGTCCTACACATTTAATGCCTTTACTCCGCGAATCTGACTTTGACCTGGTTGCTCACCCTCATCAGTATTGTCAAGTCCTCGTAACCTTTGCCATTTGCCAACTGTCTTCTTGCAGAACTTAGCTCAGCGTTAAGATTCCATAATTAATGAAGTTTCTCACGCTTCCCCACGACCATTATCAATCAACCAGTTCACGGGTGGTGTTCGACGTGAGCTGAGTTAGAGTATTGAGCTTGGGCCTGCCCATTCAGGCGCATTCAGTCAACACCTATTACTGACCTGAAGCCCATAGCTGCGGGAAAGTCCAGCCTGACTGACTTCAGTTATTTTCTAAGCTGACAACGGGTTTCCCGATTTCTGGACATTCCAAAATATCCTCTTCCCCCCCCACCGCTCAATTTAATACCTCTGCGACATACGCTGCACTTCCCAATTAACACTCGTCTCTCAGTTTTCGTGATAGACACTCAGCTCTCGGAGCCACTCGCAGCTTTGCTCACAAACAGACCTGTGTGAATGTCTGTAGTTCAATTTGTAGAAGAACGGCTGGGAAAATTGAGCTGTTTTTTTTGTTTGTAATTTTTTGTAAACGTGCGAATAAGGTTATAGGCAGTTTCGGTCGGAGGGAAAAGAGGGTGGGGGACGAAAAAGTACCAAAAACTAGGGTTTTTCCCGTTTTTTTTTTAATTTCAAAAGCCCCTCCGAAAACTATCAAATTATCTCCTACTAGTTGATACCTAACTGTCCTCATGAACGACTACATGACGGAAATCTAGGCCCATAAAGCAAAGAATAGATTTTCACACCTGAATCAATTGAACAGCTTCAACGATTGCCACCAATTTCACGGAATGTCTTGGAATAGTTAATACTTGTATATTGTTCCCGGTAACTTCCTCTGACACTCCATTGGATAGAGATAAAAATCAAAACGTGTCGTTAATAGTGTCCCAAGTAACTACGCCACTGGATTTCATCAATCTTAGGTCTTCTAGCGACCTATATCCACATTTTGTTCTCCGTAATTATTTCTGTATCTGTCCGTTAAGCGAATATATAAGCCAAGTTTACTCTGAAAACTATATTTATCAAATACTAATTTATCGTTTTTCCAGTTTTCTCAAAAATGGCTCTTTCGATGTGGATCCAACTTACGGAGTAGTCTAAACTAACGATTACCTACATTTTCCTCTCCATCTATGTTGCAGTAGAAGTGTATTAAACGAAGGGAAAGCGCCCGTGTATGTTCCAGGTCGTCGAATTTATGACGGTAGGTGTGTGTTGCTACGCACCAGATATTTTACATCGACCTTCCAGAAGAGCGAGAAAACTTGTGGCCTCCGTCGCTCGAGATATTTCCGTTTGAAAATCCTTATTTCCTGGAGGCAAATAACCGAGGCCCGTTAATTCCACCCAGAACCTTCCCTCCTTTTTAATGACCAGTAAATCCGAGTGATAAAGCGTCAAAGCGGGGGAGAACCCCCTGAACGAGAAATACGATTATTTCCTCGGGCTCTGTTGACAACCTCGCGGATAAATTGGACCGCCGAATGTGAGTTCGTTCGTGACCTAAGACGGAAGAAATTCAATAAGGACAAGAATTTATACATCGGTCGTCGAGTGGCGGCCCCAATCAGTCGTTATAGGAAGAGAAGACTCTCCCACATTCGCATTCTTGAGTGTTCCCCCGGGGGAAGTTGGAACTTGATGGTGGGGAGAGGGGAGGGGGAGAGAAATGGGAAAAGGGGAAGAACTGAGCTGAAGAGCCAAGGTGGAGGGGCAGGCAGCTCCGTGTGAGATATTTTGTGTTGGCAATTGACCACTCGACCCAGATAGCACTGGCGACTTTTCTGGTCCCGATTTTCACCCAAATACGAAAAATATGGATAATTTGGAGTGCTTCTGGTCACACCAGACGCGGATTTCAAGAGATTGCTCACTGCATGAATTCGTGTTAGTAATTACAAACTGGTTATTGACTTATTATAGTTAGCAAATTGATATTTAACTCTATGAACGACCTAGCATGTTGAGACTTTGGCCCACCAAACGTTTTGTGCAAATTGAAGTTTTGAAAGCAAATTATAGATGGTCGTGTGTGCATAATCCGTTCATACTTAGGGACGGTTTATAATTGTCATTTGCAAGCCTGAATAACAGTTAAGTTAGTCAAATTTCCAAATAACTCCCAATGACGCCCTGCTAGCTGTCAGTCATTTTTGACTCGTAACCTCAAGCTCCGGTTATCCCATAACTTCAGTTATCAGCCGTGTTGCATATTGTTTAGATCTCTTCTCGTTTCCATTTGCCATTGTTTCAAGTTTCCTTCAATTTTAATTTGAAACTCAATGTATGCACAATGAACTCCGACTGGGAGCTGACTCCAATGTCTCAGGTGAAGAAATGTCAGCATTTCTCGAGTGGTAGGTTCCAACAGGTTCATCGGTGAACCGAGTTTTTCCTTGGTTCTAAAAAGTAAAAAGGAAAGTTATGCAAAACAAATCTTTTTGATTTGGACCCCACACAGACAGAAAAACTAAATGGGCAAATGGTTTGTGTGCCTGAAAACGCGATAGGGAGAAAATCGTGGAACCACACACACACAGAGCAGGGAGGCAGCTGCGGGTCATGGGACTCCGCCAGAGCTGCAGGACTGGTGGCACCAAATCAGCTCAACTTGATACATATCCCGCAGGTCACCATGGAACGTCAAAATAAGGGTATGAGCAAAATCTGCACAAAACCAACTATAGTTATAGTTTAGGTGATCAGACGTCCCGTTGTCCCGAACAACCCTCTCTGGACGCTTATATGTCCTATTTTCGTTTTTGGTTATGTTACAATTACGTTTTAGTACAAAATACTTTATAACTGCTTTACACAACAGCAAAACAAGGTGGCTGGCACTCATGACGGCTGTGGAAAGGCTTTTAAAACTGTTTCAGCCACTGAAAGCGTAATTTCTATTCAACGATAAAAGTCCACAACTCATCAAAAACTAAAGTTAACGTACCTGTTAGGTGAGTCCGTCTCCTCTGGCTTGTGAGTTACTGAGGGCAAGCGCTTTCGATGTAAAGACATCATCGTCTGGCCATTAAGTCAGTACTAGAGTCAGTCAGTTGGTCGTGGTCTTTATATATAAAGAGAAAGGTGAAAGGGGTGATGGAGCGTCGGGGAAGGGGCGGGGAGGGGAGGTCATGTACCTCAGGGGGATACCCCCTAGAGATAAATGGGACGTGTTGGATGGTCTGTCAAATGTGGAATTTACGTCTTTTTTGTGTAGGGTGGTCTGTAAATCCGTCAGTTGGTTGTTTTCGTTTGTGTAGTGTTTTCAGTGGTGTGAATATGGTGTCGCATTTTGTGTTGATTTGTTCATTTATGATCTGTCCATTGAAGTTTTTTTGCTTATAAATTTCCATGTTTTCTAATATGTTCCGTTTTCGTCCTTTGCATTGTTTGTGTAGTAAGATGGTGCAGTCCTGTATTTTGGTGGGTTCATGTCCAGTTGTTTTGAGGTGGTTGGCAAAGTTTGAATCGTCTTTGTTCCTACTAAGAGATTTAATGTGTTCTGAGTATCTGGTCCGTATTTTTCGTCCTGTCTGTCCTATGTATGCGTTTTTACAAGTACAAATTATTTTATACACCCCACTTTGGTCGAGTGGGTCTGTCTTTTCAGTCTTTGCAGTTAGTTTGGTTCTAAGTGTGTTGTCCGTACGTAATGCAATTCGTATACCTTCCTTTCGGAGGATATTAGTTATTCCGTATATTTGTGGTCCTGTGTACGTGAATGTGCAGCGTCTTGTTAAAGTCTGTGTATTTTCTGTTTTTGAGTCGTTTGTTTTGGAGTCATCAGTCAATAAACAAATTATTAAGACAATATGACTCCAATGCGACACCATATTCACACCACTGAAAACACTACACAAACGAAAACAACCACCTGACGGATTTACAGACCACCCTACACAAAAAAGACGTAAATTCCACATTTGACAGACCATCCAACACGTCCCATTTATCTCTAGGGGGTATCCCCCTGAGGTACATGACCTCCTCGCCCCGCCCCTTCACCGACGCTCCATCACCCCTTTCACCTTTCTCTTTGTATATAAAGACCACGACCAACTGACTGACTCCAGTACTGACTTAACGGCCAGACGATGATGTCTTCACATCGAAAGCGCTTGCCCACAGTAACTCACAAGCCAGAGGAGACGGACTCACCTAACAGGTACGTTAACTTTAGTAATTTGCCTACTGGCGGACATAACCCAATTTCATCAAAAACTATTTTAATAATCCATGTGCCGAATGTTTGGCTTCTCTTTGTGCACAGTCAAGCTGCTGTTTTCCATTCAACAGTATTGCAAGTCAGGATGTATCTGCAGTTCAAGTTGCAGCAGTATTGTCTGATCTGCGTAAAAAGTATGAAGAGAGGTTGGAAAAACAATTCGTACCTCTAGTAGTCCGTAATTACATCAAGCAAGTCGACGTCGACAAGGTGCACATTTTAAATACTATCTGCACTTTCCATAAAAATTGTACCGATTATTTAAACATGTGGACATGGCATTTTGATGACATGAAAAATATCGATGGTCTTGACGGCAGTGACAGAGTGGGAAATAATTGAGGAGGGGATAGATTTGATTTCAAGCAAATTTACAAAACTGGAGATTACAGATAGTAAGCTGTTTGATGAAGTAACATATCCAAAGGAAACTACAGAAGTGGGCCGATGAAATCCTTTGGACCAGAAATGGGTGGAGATATTTTCACACTTTCCAAAACAAACTGTCCCAATCAAGAACTTATAACTGATTGTTTCGTTTTTGGCTTATTATTCATTCTGAATAATATTGGTTTATTACTCATTCTGGATGATAACCTAATGTTTTTGGTCACGAAAACATTTTTACAACCGCCCCTCTCAAAATTTGATCCTGAGATTTGATTTCGTTTGATGGATGGGGATTCCAAATCTGCAATGTCCGTCCGCCGTCCCCCATCCGTCGTCCACCGTCCCCCGTCCCCCACCTGGGCCGCTTTGTGCCTTTAACGTGCTCTAAAAATTTGTTGTTTCACACAAAAATCCCATTTGGTATCTAGTTGTGCCTGACATCTTGGCAATCCGATCGTATGAAGCCCATGGTTGTTATGGACAAAAAATGGTTTAGAAAATTAACAAAACGCAGTATAATCGCAAATAAGCCGTGATTCGTGTCATTTTCAAGGTAGTTTACATCCTGGGTCGAATGGAATGAGTATCAGACGCGTACAACTGAGTATAGGGAAATAACAGTAATTATTAGAGTCTACTAATTGAAAGAACTTGCGGGAACTACAGCGAAAGTCAACGTTTCGTCGTTAGTACTCCCTCCCTCCCTCCTGTCTCATTAAAACCACCCGCCGTCGTGTCAATTGCCGAGGGTTCGTTGGGAGTCTCCGTCCCAATTTCCCCGACTCTTTTTTCCCGACCGGGTGGAGGAAGGTTAGGGCCACTTCCTCCGCACACCCGTGACATACTACAGACGTTTACGGGCGCCTGGGGAATATTTAGTTTCCATAGTTCCATCGTAGTCAGGTCATGTTTCGTATGGTTTACTAGTATTTTTCGATGCTGAATCGAATGGAATGGGTCTCGAAGCAGTAATACTAGGTCAAGCGGTTCATGAGAATAATAAACCATTGTGTAATAATTTGCAGAGTTTTCTCTCGCTACCAGGAACGAACGCGCCAGTAGAAAGAAGACTTTACTAACCCGTCATGTGAGGCTTTCTTGGAAATGCTCAAACAAAAACGAGACTTTTTGAGGAAGATTCATTGTTCAGAAAAATATGAGAAATAAACGACAATTTTGAACGTCTAGAAATATGTAGACAAATTATTGTGACTTGATTTAGCTTACTTTTGTAATCCTGTATTGTTTTAAACATGCACACTTTCGTGCATATGATTTAAATGTCGTTTTCATCTTAAATAACTTCAAACATTTTACCGGTAAAATGTTGTAAATAAACCTATTACTTTACGGTTAATTTGGTCATAATTCTGTCCAAAACCCCTTTATTATCTGTAGTTTTCTGAACATGCTCTGAACAATGCAAGTAGAACATTAAATTCAATATTTTTGTACAGGAAAAAAGTAATTAGTAAATATTAAATAGCATAAAGTTTAAAAACTATCAAGTCCCTCAAAAATCACAATTTTACTCCTATTTTTCAAAATTGTCAAAAAACTCCGAAACACCAAGCCCTTGGCACTCTACCAACGCTTCGACTCAGTTTCAACCTGTGTCCCGTTTTGGATAAACAAAAGTCTGGTCCCCTTAGTTATAGTGATTAAAACACCAAATTTTTTTTTCTCAAAAGTGGTTACAATTTCTTATATCGACAGCTCCTCATAAGACATCAATACCATGAAATTCTCATCCGTGGAAAAATGAAGAGAGCAGTGCAATGAATTAGTAAATGTTTCGACGAAAACCTCCTATGCTTCGGAAGGGACGGGTGAATCAGTCGAATGTAATGAAAAGTGAATTACCCAAAATGTACGTCAGCTCACCACATTAGTTGAACACAGTTGAGATGGAACGGGTAAAGAAGATGTGAAGCTGAACTCTGGGGGAGTTAGAACGCAGTTAGAAGGAGAATTGGAAACACGAAACGGAAATATTAATAAAAAAAACTGGACGATGCAACATGCGTAGCCGCGCTATTGAAAATTACGAAGAAGAGCGGCATCTCAAAAGCTATCGGCCGTTTAAGCCAAGAATCATGGAATTCACGGGGATAAATGTTCTTTTTCTCTCCCAGTAGTTGACTATTTGGTTCTAAACTAATTCGTGGTTCACGGTGAAACGTCGTCACGTAGCAACTGACTGCACCATTCATGAGTGGCGAGATAGCACACGAACAATAATAATCGGCCCTCGAATAAATCACACGAGTCGGAGGGAAATGTCGTAGGTCTTCCGAGCGCGGTATGTTCCAACTCAACCGCATAATTGGCTGTAGTTACTCTGACGATAAGGAAGCAGCCGGTTGTCCTAGTTGCTCATCACATCAACTTCCGCTGTACAGATCCACTTACAAATACGTCGAACTGGTAATGATGTTCACACCTCTCTAGAAATTAGGCACTGGAGGAACCACAAAAAAAGGAATGGCGACAATAAATATATTCTGTACGTATAATTTACTTATCACAATTTGTAATTTCACTGTTACAAACAAATACTGCGAAACTAAATCAACCGTTCACAACTTATGTTTATTATTTACAGTCACGCTCTACGTTCTTCACGACTACAATACATACACCATAAAAATACTTACTTTTTCCCCAGACCGTGGAGAAAGCACGTACCGGGTTCTGTACATGGAAACATCTGGAATAGGCAGGGCTGCCAATACTCATGATTCGACCTTAATTGTAAATCCACCGTATCATTGATATGATTTTTTAAGAAGAGTTTGCATTCACTGATCTGGGAAATTTTTTTCTAATCCGAGAGCACACGGGACTCCCATTGGCACTGGGGCTATAGGCCTATTGTCGTGCGTACCAGCCCCTCTCAAGAAACCGAATATGTCCTTCTTTGCAGATTCCGTTGTAGCTTGGGAGAAATATCTGATGCGCCCAGCTGCCTTGGGCGTAACACAGCCGTTTCCTCCTTCTTACCGCACGATCTGCACTCGACTGCCTCTGAAATGCCTGTCGTGTTGAGGTGGTACATGGGTGGGAAGCCGCCGGTGAGTAAGCTAGTAAGGACTCTTAGATCTTGGTTGGAGAGATTAGCATTGCCTTTTCGCCACGGCTGGGGATGCTGTTGGGCACGGTTTTCCTGTGACCCTATCGGACCACCTAACAAGTCAGGTGACTTTTCACGTATGGATTCTGATTCCCTTCTCGCTAAGCAGTCTGCATTTCTATTGCCTTCGTGCCGTCTATGAAGGTGTAGGCTGCAATATCAGGTGCAGGTCTTTATGACTAGAATTTCCGCTTGACATATCGTGGCGTACTCTCCCAGCTGCTTGGCAAGACTGAAGCTCGGACCCCTTACAATGCCCAGATCAGCTCCCCCCCCCCTGCCACCGAGATAGAACAGTCAGTATACCCATGACAGTGCGTCTCCCTCAGTCCACACTCAGCCCCCTCTCCTACCTTTCCTGTGATTTGGAAATATTGGGAGAAAATTGCCAAAAAAATTAGTTAACAAATTGACGTTTGTTTGACTTCCTGAGTTTTTGATGTAACCTTTGGTTATTTTATGATCACCATTAAAGGTTCCACCCTTTTTCAAAGAATCAATTGTCAATTGAGCGGAATTTATGGAGAAAAGACAGCTAAAATCGATTCCTGTCGAAATTTTTCATAATTTACTGTGCTGCTCTCGCTATTTTTTTCAATAATTAAAATTTCATAGGCTCAATATATCAATAGGAGCTATAAAGAAAATTTAATCTGAATCGTTCCCGCCGTTTCTGCGAAAAACATTTTTTGGGTCTTGAGCACTATGATAACTATAGTTAGGTTAGTTTTGTTCCGATTTCACACGTACCCCTATATTGACGTGGCATGATGGTCTGCACGCTAAATATGGAATATCAATTTATTTTGTCTTAATAAGACACACTCAGGCCATTTTCACAAATGGCGTGTTTTGGATTCAGTAGCCCTTGATGCGGAATGATATGATATAAACATGTGGGTCGATTGCATAACTTTCATTTTTATTACGTAGGAGTAGAAATAGTCTAAAAGATGGTGCGAGCAACGCAAACGTAAATTCTGAGATCTCCACGTTCAACTAGGTCTGACAAGTGAAACTGTTGTCCAACCAGATCACACGTCCACCGCAGCACACCATGGGATCAAGGTCTCTCGACTTGGTCATTAACGCATGGTGGAAAAGAGAGCTCCGCCATATTATTAGCTGAACTCCGTGACGACGTCCCCACTGGTCCACACTAGTGAGCCTTTGAATAGATGGCAAGGGAGATAGGAATCCTCATCATAGACGTGACACGCACGTTTTTTTAACGACCGAGTACGTTTTCGATGTAAATGAGCAAATCCAGACTGAGCCATTGGACGACCCAGTTCCCCTGAGGATTCTTCAAGCTTGCTCCACGTACTTCCAGACTCTCAAACTCCACCAAACAATAAACTATGCTCCACCTTACTGAAGTTATTATAGTTAGCAACGATTGTAGAATGAGTAGTCAAACCTCCCTGGCCTGACTCCAAGCTTTTAGTATTTATTTTTGTCTATTCAAACTTGCCCACATTTGAATCCACCCTTAGACGCTTGCCGCTGATGGGAACAGCGAGATCTTGTGGGAAACTGGTGATATCACCTTGAGTAAGGTGAATGAGTTTCCTGGGGTCGCTACTGACTCAGCTCCCCAAGTGGCAGCATGTATACCTCCTTTGGTGGGAAGAGTAATGATCAATCAGTATTAGTTAAGACACCAAACCATTGAGGTAAATTGCGGCATCAAAGAAGGAGTACCTACCCAAGAACGGCCTTCAATTGTGTGGAGATCCCAGACAACCTAAGGGGAGCGTGGTTGCTGAGTGGGTCCCTTACCAACCATCTACCCGCCACTAAACGGGCGAGGCAACGGATAAGAGCGCTGAGAGCACTGTGTGGGCTCCCCAACGAGCCGTGCCGGTGAAGGGGAGTTGTGAAATAGGCCAACTTGTGGCCATGGAAACTACCTGTTACCTCAGCTTCGACTGGCACCCAGACATTCAAACGAGAGAAGCCGTTTGATTTTTGACCGTGATGCCACATAGCAAGTTTTCGTTCAGTTCCCGCATCTAGAAATCATCGGATGAAGCTGTCACAGCAAGGAAAAAAAAAGCTTTCGACATCAGTCCTTGCACATGCTGCCGGGTGTTTAAGTGATTGGCTTAATTCCACCACTTGGTAAATTGTTAAAGTTAACCTACCTGTTTGGTGGGTCCGTCTTCTCTGGGTTGTAAGATTCTTGTGAGATCAATGTCTTTACATAGAAAGTGCTCGCCCACAGTGTCTCACCAGCCCCACTGAACAGTTGACCTTGATATGGGAGTGTACTTGAAAATCACTGTTGCTGAAGTAATCAAACTCAGGCTCCAGGAGTGACTCGGCACAGTTGTACCAATGGAAAAATGTGAGTCGTTCAGCTGACATAGTAGCGCTGCACTTCAAGTTTCAGAAAAGCAACGTGTGTGTTGGAAAATACTTCACCTAATAGATTATAGCCACACAACTGTTCTACGTTACAATCGGCATTAACATAGCCAAACGTGGTTATGAAGGACTGTTAAGAGGGCACTGTTTAGACACACTGATGGAGTACATTACAAAGCTTCACCCTGCCATAGCAACCTGCTACATCGAAAGAAAACTGGCCAGGGTTGATATGCACCAGCAGAGTCATCAAAAAGCAGTATCAACCTGGCACTCGTAGCAATGGAGACTCGCCGACAAACTTGCAAGCTGGATGCCAGTTGAGCCAGCCTCCAGTTTGGATTCTTTTTTTCCAAAGCTCACCGTAAATGGAAGGGTGGCACCCAAAAAGGAGGAACTACATGAATAACAAGTAAGGACAAGGGGAGGGTGCCCAGATTACTCTGTACTGGCTCTAGGGATTGGAGAACTGAGACGGGGAAGGAAAGAATGACAAGAGGATGTTCCACGGCAGAACGACGACCAGTTTAGGTACGACCCAAGCAACACGCGGGTGGTGATACCACGGAGAACGCCTGCTGACACACCTAGCCAACGCATCTCCTCAGAACTTTTCTTGGACCACACACCACAGTCAATGCTGCATCCCTGATGTTACCTGCCTCTACTCCACAACCTCCGTATTTGGGCAATGATCCGTCCTGTCGTATTTGGGCTTATTGGCTCACAAGATCCCAGCTGCCAGGAACTACCTGGACATCCAGGATCACTGCTGACTGGGACCAACAGTGACGATGTCAGGCCTGAGTCCTTCTCCAGACAGCAAGTCTATAGACAGTAAATGGAAGTGACGCAGATACCCAGTCCATCCAATTAAGTGCACAATGTAGAGGGTGAGAGGAGCTGGTCGCTGGAATGTTGCTTACGCATACTACTGATTGTAGATGACCTGTTTTCGATCTTTGGGTGAATAATGTAGGATAGGTTGTGTGTTCCGATTTTCACAGCCATAGTTATTGAATGAAACACAGTGGAGAGTCTAAAACAGAAGCGAGAAAGAGGCTGAAAAGCTTGATTACAACTCAAATAAACACCACGGCACCGTCAGATTTGACTAGAATGAGTTTTTCAAGTAAGTACGGTTTGTGCTATTCAAATTAGGTTATCCACCTCCTCCTTGGTAAGTTCCCGAGTACTTTCAAAAGGAGTTTTGTCCACATGAGTCGGTTCCGGTTTCAACTTATCAGCGTAGTCCTTTAAAAACTGAAACAAGACCCCGTTGCTCCACCCGAACCCGTACTGCTCTTCGTACTCTCCGCCAAACCCCGTCACCCCCGCTCTCCGACAGTCGTACTTTTCGAAAATGACGTTGTGCTTCAAATACCCCAAGTAGTTGTTATTCACCCAATTGCTGGCTATGTTGGTCGCCACGACAGGAAGCCCGACGTTGCGAAACCCTTCGGAAGCAATCAGTTGAAGAGGCGCCCAGGCGTTCGGCCAGTCCCATTGCTCCCCTGAAAAGCACATCGTCGTCGGCAAACCCCCTTTGTACTTCCAAAAATTGAACTTAGTGTAGCAGTGCAACATCTTTTCGGCAATTTCCGTTTTCCTATTCCAATCGTACGTGTTCGTCCAGAGCGGAGTGAAATTCGAAGTGGCGTACTGTTTGTGCAAAGAGCCATTTCTTGTGTCCAGATCGAACCACATCCCCTCCATGTCGTCCCATAATAACTCGTTCACAGTTCGCTTCACGCTCTTCGACGAAGTGGCGTACTTTCTCGCTTCGTCGTTCATTTTTAGTTCTCTAGCCCAATCCCTGAGGAGCACGTAGTTTCGATGCATAAAACACATCAAATCCACTGGAATGATTTCGTGCGTGTGCATGTCAATCACAGAAGCCCCTTTTTTGCATTTAAACCATCGAGAAGAAAAATCCCAGCCGGATTCGCACGCAGAGGCTATAGCTCGGTACCTGTATATTTTCATGTCCAACGTATCGTCTTGTTGGGCGGCAGCAATGTCTTCCCTGTAGGACTCAGGCCTCGGGCCGGGTGTGCAACAATAATAACGAAAGACGTCGTACGTCTTTCCATCGATGGACAACTCGTACCTCCTGTTTCTCTCCCAATATTCCACTTCCTTTTCCAAAATTCGGTAGTTTTCTTTGAGGAACGGGAAATCGTTGGTAGCGTCCACGTAGCTCTTGACCATCATCAAAAGCAGAGGCGGCTGCGATCTGAATTGATAGTAAATCCTCGAACCGTTGTAAATGCTTCCGTAATTTTTTAACGAGTACAAGAAGTTTTGTATGATGCCTTTGGAAGTTTCGAACATTTCACAGGCCAAGAGTCCAAGTATGATGAAGTAAGTGTCCCAGTAGTACAACTCTCGAAACCTCCCTCCGGGTATTATGAACCCATTGGGTAAATACACCAAAGTAGTTTTGCCATGGCCCGATTGAACTTTGGCCGACATCTTTCTCGCCAATTTGAGCCACAAATGGTTCAACTCTTTGGCAAAATATTTATATTCAGGGGCTTCGATTTTGTCGGCGATTTTCGGATTCGGAGTCCAATCCGTCGGCACCCATTTTTCCAATTCGGCGTCAGCCTCCGGGGCTTCGAAATGCTCTTGGAGAAACTTCAAAATGGCCGTCATCGGAATCCCCGTTCCCGAAGGTGCGTACTGAGCTTCGATTTTTTGCCAGTCGCTCAAAATCGAGGGAACGGACGTTTTGACGTTCATGTCGACGAACGTTTTGCAGTCGGGGAAAACGTTGCTCGTTTGGACGGCGTGAAGGATGGGGCCGCTGCACAGGACGTTTCGAATGTCGTTTGGGTCCTTCGCCCATTGGCAATGGGCCTCGGCATGAGCGGCCTTCGGGAGAGAGGCTGCCGAAACAGCGGGTTTTGCCGGAACGGTCGAATGCTCCGGAATATTCGGAGTGGAAGAGAAGCATTTTGTCAAACGTGGGATCCAGTGGAATCTCTTCTGCATGACCTCATCGTTCAATTCCTTTCGCTAAGTCAGCCCGAACCTACAAATGTCAAACATGAGCTATTTAACCACGTACATCAGAAACATGTTGGCAAAATGTGTACCGATATTTCTATCGATACCCATAAACTGGAATTGCTTAGTTGTATGACATGTAGCATTAAACTCAGGCTTCAAACTATTCTGAAGCAAGTCAGGTGTGGCTACGTAACTGAACATTTATCTGCACGCGGAACTCTCTATTTTCTGCAAACGACTCACTTCTAATTGATGAAGGGGGTACAAGTACATATGAACGAACACTCAAAGCGTTATACACATTGTCATCAAAAGGAGAATCCCACGTTCAGACATTAACTACCCTCGCTAATCACGATTCTATGTCCTTCATGGCCAGTTGATTGTGGTATGTCAACATGGCATACTTGCAGTCACGATGTCTTCTCACGCCAGATTGATACTCCCTGTTACCTTGCTTAGGTTCGCCTCCACACTCCCTGGCTAAATTAACCGAATTTTTAGCGTGGAACATGCTTTATCCTTATTCGACTCCTGAAAAGCGTCACGTTGGGAGGGGACGGAACCATGTCACCCCCTACCCCCTCATCGTTATCGTCACCACCCATTCAACCTGGGAGGTCCCACAAGTTGGGCCTCCCTTCTCTCTCTTAATTGCCTTCCATCGTTGATTGCTTTTTCGCTTCTTCCCAGTGCCCTCATTGACTTGCTTCTTCAGTTGTGTCAGGACCGTGATTCATTGGAGTTCTCACGTTCCATGGTTCAGAATTTTAGTTGCTGGCTCTAAGAAGCATTCATACGGGAGTCCAGCCGTGATGCCCCCTCGTGAGGCTTCCCTCGCTGTTTGACTCGCTAGGCATTATGTCACCTACCTCACGCTACTAACCTGTTACTTTCTCCTACCCCTCACATCTGCTTGAAGCGTAGGTTGACGCCTTCGGATGCACTCACTGTCACCTTTTTTCTCGCTAAACCATGATGCAACTGAGGCATGCATGATACCACCACGCCCTCCAATTCCACCCCCTCAATATGTCCCCAACATTCTCGCACAAAACACATGATGAACCCCTCCTTGGGTTGCAGCTGAGGAACCCCAAGTACTCTGAGGAGGACCACGGCCAGTACGTGCTTCGCTGAATCCAGCTACGTCTCACTGAATCTGCACCTCTGACCTACCAATCTTGGTCAGGTGGTACCTTAGTAGACAATAGCCTGTGAGCAGGCAACATATCATCCAGGTAATCTCTCTCTCTCCAAACTGAGGATTTATCTTGTTTGCTCCCTGTAGAGTTTTACTAAATAACTTTGACTGCCTACGGCCTGGCACATCCCTCCAATAGACAGCCCTGTACTTCTGCTTCCACTTGCCAACCTCCGTATTCAAGGGGTTGTTGGTGTTCCAATGAAGGCCTGGTCCCACTGGGAAAAGCGCAGATACGCAGCCTCCTCATTTCCTTCTATTCCCGCACGACCTAGTGTTAACTTGTTTTCCTTTGCCAAGCTCTTCCGGCCAGTCAAGCATTCCTAAACCAGCCCCAACGTGATGGTGTAAGAAGCCAGGGCCATAAGTGCAGCTTGACTGTCCAAGAAATGTACCAGGCTCCCCTGCACGCACACTTTCACCGCAAAGATCTCGACCTGGAAAACGGTAGCCAGCCCACCCAGTGGCATTGCTGTCTGGATCCTTCACTCTCCTCACTGACACAATCATATTTCATGGTCACAATCTTCCCCCAAACCGCTAATCATTCTTTCAGTTGCAGCAACATGATTGTGTTCCAACTGTGTTGAGGTGACCTCCACCCAATTATTGATCTTGTCCCTCCCATTTGTAAGTATATTAATAAATAAAACGTTGAGCTGTTTCAACTTTTTATGCGCTCAAGAATGTACATTTTGATGATCCATAAAATGCTAACAAAATATAATAACGAATTAAGGAATGAAATGAAACATGTTCACCAACAAATATGCTATTTCTTTACAAAGTTGGGGAGTACTTGATGATTGTAGTTAACTTGTAGCTCAAAAGTAAAATATTAAGGCGGGGGCGCATCACACAACTGCCATACTGCGATTTTTGTCTCTCATATCAGTTTATTCGAAGTCGGCAGAACGTATTCCAACGTTCTACTATGAAACTAGGAGCGCTTGAGGTTCTGGAATGGTTGAGATTACAGAATTTGTCGAGTTTCTCCTATTTATTTTATGAGAGTTATTAAAAGTTCATCGTATCGGTAATAAACTGGGCTGAACTCGACTTTATTCGAAATGCTTGATAATTTATTGAACTACTTCCGTCACTTTCCCACGCAGGGAAATTTCGCAGACCAATTTATCACACACACATTTTACAACCTTCCTCCGCGGTTTAGAGGGCTATGTATAGTAAAATCGTCCTTCAGCTCCCCGCTCTACCTCTTCTATACCACATCCCCCCTCTCTATCTCTCATCATACACAGCCAACTCCTGCTTATTCGTTCGCTTCAATAATCACGAGGGAAATAATTCAAAAGGCAAATCTTCAAACCACATCTTCTCCGCCGTTGACCCTACTCTCTCTCAAAATGCCTTGGGACTGCCGGCCTCTTTGAAAAGACTTTCCTGCTAACCTCCACCGCACCATATTCCTCTTTTGAAAGCATTCTGTGCCGGACGAAGATGAAAAAGGAGGGCGGATAAGAAATAAATCAGAACTGAGCCGACCCCGGGGTCTCACAGCGAAGTCCCAGCGATCCTTGTGGTCGATTCAAAATAAAAATGAAAATCAGCAATGAAGGAGCGTTATTTGAAGCAGTCTTGTTATTTTACTTTAATGAGTTCTTGGTTCCATCCTGCGGGAAACATCAACCCTCTACTATTTACACGCCAATAGTGCAGTACACTGCAGTGGTGAGATAGATCAATCTCCTCACAGCGCCATTGGCACCAGGGAACAGCTTTTGGCCATCCTGCCAGGATACCGCTCCACCTCCTAGCAGGCTCAGCAGGTGATATGGCGTTCCAGGATCACTGGCACTGATTCCTACGTTCCAGCCTGAAGGCTCCTGTGCATGCCAGTTTGTGATTGGGCTTGACAGGGTCATTGGCCTATGGCAGGCAGTGGGGGATGTGGGCTCGACCCTGGGTCATATTTATATCATTCTCCCGTTTATGCAAGACTACTCGTGGATGGAATGGTGGCGCCCCTCATTCCCCAGCTGGGCAGCCATCAACCATCAAGCTTTTAAAGCACCGCTCCATTTTTTCCAGCTCCCTGCGCTTGATCACTACCAGGTTGGACAAGTGTCTTGGGGAGGACGTGTTTCACGTCTGCGTTGCCTGCCCCCTCTGAGAAGTCATTTGGGCGATAAAATGGACGTACCCCCTCCCACTCTTACTGCAGATGTGCATGTATGGAACCGTGTCTGCCCCTCTCCCAGCTTGGAACAACAAGCCGACAGGCCTGTACAGTCCTTGTTTCCTTATTCGGTTGGGGAAACCTTCCAACATTCAAAAACAGCAACTCTTCCGTGTGGAGATTCCATATTTAGCTGTTAATATTTATTTTTAGCTGTTAATTCCATATTATGCTGTAATATGTTGCCATATAACGGTTTCTACGTAACTGGCAACAATTTTACATAGAACCTGCAGAGGAGTATGAGACGTCCCAATAATGAGCAAAATAAAACTGACTATAGTAACAGTGATTAAAACGTTTCTTTCCTTAAAAGCGGGTTCAATAATTTTGATCGAACTTTTCTTTATCAACGACAGTTCCAAGTAACATAAAATTCTCAACAGTGGAAGAATGATGAGAGCAGCAATATAAATTATCACACACATCTAAGGTGTCAACGTTTTTTTCAGGCAGTTTTTTTCTTATAAATCCTGCTCAAACAACAGCGTATTACGATGATACTAACGCTCATGAAATAATTAGGAGTAACCTCGGAAATTACGAAATTCGATCCATTTTTTACCATTTTTACCCTATAATTCTAAAACAGTGGATACTGTCCTCCTCAAGACAATCAAGTTGGACAATGGCCTTGCCACACAATAAATTCCTCGACAGTTTTTCTGCAGAGTTGTAGTTTCTTATTATAAAGTTAATCAGGCCCGCAACAATAGTTGCTGCAATCAAACTGACTCTTGATTTCTTCATCTAAAGCCTTGTACCATTACACATGCGGGGAGGAATTAAACTCGTCAATACCGTATTATTAACACCTACTTTCATTTTGAGATTTGTGGTGTGACAAGCCGGTAGGATCGAGGGAATTACAAAAATATCTGGTGCGTAGCAACACACGACTTTCCGCCACCCCTTTAAGTTCGAACACCACCTACATAGGCGGGCGCTATATCTTCGTTCAACGCATTGTTACAGGGACATTTATGGAGAACAAAATGTAGGGACTAGTTAGTTGAGAGTACTCCGAAAGTTTGATCGAAATCGTTAGAGCCGTTTGTGAGAAAATTGGAATACCGATAAATTAATATTCGACAAATCTCCTTTTCTGAGTTAACTTGGCTTATATCTCCGTTCAACATATATATACAGAAATAATTATACAGAACGAAATGTTGGTATGGGTGACTGAAAGACACTCCATTAAGATTTATCACATCTGGTGAAAAATTTACCCTGGAATTTACGGAAGTGTTCGAAAAAACGTTATTTTCGACGCATTTTGATTTTTATCTCTGCTCACTGGACTTTCAGAAGAACATTTATCGAGAACAATATGTAGGTATTAACTATTTGAAAACATCCTGTGAGTTTGGTGAAAATCGCTGGAGACGTTTGGCCAAAAAGCGTAAAAAACCTATTTTTTCTTCATGGGCCTATATCTCCGTTCACCGTATTTTCATGGAGATATGTATGGAGAAGAAAAGTTAGGTATTGATTAGTAGAAGATAATTCGGAAGTTGAATCAAAATCGTTAGAGCCGTTTTCGAGAAAAATGCGAAAAACCCTAGTTTTTGGTACATTTTCGTCCCCCAACCCCCTTTCCATCGGCCGAAATCGTCCATAACCTTATTTTGGTGTCTACAGAAATTAACGAACAAAACAAGAAAAAAACCAGCTCAATCGGATGAGTCGTTCTCCCGCAAATCGAACTACAGACCCACACACACACACATACACACGGACCACGCGCCGAAATTAGGTTTTTTAGACTCAGTAGGCCTCAAAACGTAAAGATCTGAAGAAAACCCAAATTTTTTTTTTCTAGGCCGATTACTATACTTTCCTTCCTTTCGGGTAGCGGAAAGTAAAAACACACTGTATCTTCGATGTTGCACACAGTGTCAACAGATTTAACATTGAAAATTTCCGGGTATTTTTTCCCCATAATCGTATTGTTCATCTCATTTACTGAATCATTTCTTGGTCACAATATTTATACTGACTGATTTAAATTTCGTAATATCATTTAATGAGATGGCCGATTTCAATCATTCAAAAAGTAATCAACAGGTACTGATAATGTCTTGAATACGGAATAATTTGTTTGAATAAGAATTATTACGAACATAAGGATAACACGCTCTGATTTCGATAGGTATTTCTATCAACTTGTAAAGTGTAGAGTGTTTATCGGGACATAAATACATGTTAGACGAGTAGTCTTGTGAACCTTTTTGAATATCAATACGTTTTATCGTTCTATCATCAATACTTTCAGGTGCACATGCGATAAATACATTTGATGGTAAATTTTTTTAGGCTTTGGTTTTAGTAAGAACTTCATTGGTTAATTTTTTACCCAGTGATAATGTGGTATAGTTTAGATACATTACTATTTTCAACTCATTGCGACTGCGAGATTTAACATTTCTAAGGTGACTAAGCTGAGATTCACTAAAAGCTGTGGACATCAAAAGGAATGAATGCATCTAGAATTGGTTCGTAGAGCGATAAAAATCTCCCAGTGAGGAGCTGAAGGAAGTTGTGTGATGCGTCGTTTTGACTAATACGAAAAATTACGACAGACACGGAAGGGAATTGAGTACTAACCTGTTAAATCCGAATCGTACGCCGTCGTCTTGAGTTCGCAACTTCCATACTCTTGTCTCACTAACATTTTTACACCAGAACGCAATCGAAAACTGCAAATTGTCGCAAAAAGGACGGGGCTCAACTACTCGTCAGGGTGGAGGGGGATCTGACTCACTGAACCTGTGGATTGTGGGTCAGGGCCCGTCGTAACTGCCTCTGCACTCGGCTCGTGGAATATTCTCCCCGCCGCTACGCGAGCCATTAATAACAGACCTTGGCCGTTCATCTGACTGGCTTCCTCGGTCGTTGGGTGACGTCGACGGCGTCCCCGTCAATGTCGGTCGAACCGATTTGGACAAAACGCAGTAACGACGCTGTTACGTAATGTAATGTCGCAACATAAACATCGGCGGAATGAACGCCGATTGAGATTAATTGAACGGTGTTCGACCGTTGGTAGCTTCGCCGACCTGGGAGTGCTCCTCATTAAAAAATGGAGGCGCCCTTCCTTGTGTTATCGATTTACATCAAAACCTACCTCTCATGAATTTAATATTACCTACAGGTAAAATAAAATAGAACTATCTATCGAGTACAGAAGTGGAAGAAATTAGATTATTGGTTGAAGATTGATTATCCTTTTTTTTTCTTTAAATTTTACCTTCAATATTTTCTTTACAGCTTGTACAATAAGAACAATAATAATAACCAGAAGCTAAGAAATAAAAATTCAGTTCTCTCTCCATCCCTCAGGACCAACGCTCGATTTTTGTTTATACCGCCCTTCTTCAGATCTTATTTTATTTTTATTATATTGCACTGATACGGTCGAGCCCAATTACATGATAAATATATTAATAATTTAAGGTATCGAGGAGCCACACATGCAAAATGAATACTAAACAATGAGAATGAAAATAAAGTCATAGCGGTGGTAGCCAACCCGAGAAGACCGATTTGAAGGAGGTACGCGAAAACAAACGAATTCTCATCTTGAAGGGGACAAAAAGAGTGGACCAAGGGTGAAAAGCCGCGGATAGCTTTCTTGAACGACGAGAAGAGTTCAAGGTCTGGATACTAGCCTGTGAGGTATGTGAGGGGCCGTGAAAAGTGTCGCTGCAAAAGGCGCGATAAAAGGGCGGGGTAGAACGAGTCGTCTGAGGGACACGAAGGGTAATACTGGACAGCAAAACTGACATATCTGTGATCTGTCTTCTGGTTTTCGTAAGTTTGCAGACGGCATGCTTGTAGTAACGAGTGATAATCAACCTCAGGCAATGGAACGTCCAGCTTAAAAGCGGTGTAGTGGAGGAACTTCCTCTGCACCCTCGCCAACGTGGTGTACAGCTGACATTCCAGTTGGGAAAAACGGTCTGTGAATGGAATTGCAAAAGAACGGGACAAGAAAATTAGAGTATCAACAACACCTCTCGAAAAATAACTATTGTTGAAGCGATCGAAACCCCAAATATATTTTTTCAAAAACTTAATTTGTTTCGACGAAATTTTTGTTTGTACAGTTGCACGTGCCATAACAGCGCTACGAAATTGTCGCTTCGGATCATGAATTAATAAATTATCGAAAATTTCGACGTTAATCGATTTTAATACATTTTCCCTTCACGCATCAGGCAGAAGCCGGTGCTTGTTGAATGGCCGCGCTCTCAA
Organism: Pachypeltis micranthus; assembly: GCA_020466155.1. Classification (NCBI taxonomy): domain Eukaryota; kingdom Metazoa; phylum Arthropoda; class Insecta; order Hemiptera; family Miridae; genus Pachypeltis; species Pachypeltis micranthus. The sequence goes on from CM035773.1 coordinate 34,796,153, forward strand.
CCTTGGAAAATGTGTCGCAGCATCGTACTGCGGCTCTTTGTCTCCTCACTTCCTCACGCATTCGATCATTCACTTGTGTTTCAGCCTCTCGTACTGTGTCACTCAGTTGACCTCACGTGGCCACTGCAGCACTTCCGATGTATCAGATGCCAGTGCCTTCGCCACTCAATACTGCTCTACAGTACAGCCACACCCTGGCCGTACAGGGTCTTACCCCTCCGCAGTTTGGTGCCCCTTTTATATGGTAATTGTTACGTTTACCTGAGGGCAAAGAGCTTTGACGGTACCTAGCAGTCAGGGTACGCATCCCTGGAGATGATGTGTCGATTACAGGGCTTCGTCTGCCAAACGACGAGTTTTAGCCTAAATGGGGTTTCTTCATGGTGATCTCTCTGCGCCTTGTCTTCTGTCAGCCGTCAGCTTGTGGGTGTCTCATGTGGGGTCGTGGTTGCCAAGACGCTTCCCTGTCCCGTTCTTACCAACCAGTTACGTATGTTACCGTCTCCTTTGTACTACAAACTTGTCTCTTGTGCGCTCCATGCCCTTTGATACCTTCTACTCGAAATTCTTGCCCCTCTTGCGAGAGTTCTGAGACGTCAGTTTCGTGTATTTTGTGTACCCAAGTCCCCTTATCATTTTTGTCTTGTCGGGTCATTCATTGGAAAACGTCCACTGCGGTCACAAATGGACGTTCATGAGCCACCTAATGTCCTCTCAGTTCCATCCCCGGCTCTCTTGAAGGTGGTATTCCCTAATGCGACGTCCCCACCATTCCCACACAAAATGCACGATGGCCTTGAGGTCCACACAGTACATGCTCCAGTGCAGGCTCCAGTTAGCACATAGGGGCTTGGTCACATACCATCTGTATACTTGCTTTCTCCAGACTGAGGATCTCTCTTGTTTGCTACCTGAAAAGTTTGATAAACAGCCTTGACTGCCTTGACCAGGAACATCCCACCAGGGTGTCCCCACCATTCTCACACAGAACGCAAGACGACCATTAGGTCAATCCCTGTAGGTTCTCCGGCTGCATCTGAAAAACCCCGAACACTCTGGGACGCACCTCAGTCAGCCCCTCATACATACGTAGTACATGATTCGCTGACTCCAGCCTGGCCCTGCAGCATTCGCTACAACCTATGCTGCCTTTGGTCAGGCACATCTCGTCTTGCACTTCTCCTCCTTATGCAAATGGCTCTTGGTGGTCACTACGAAGGGCTCAGGTCCCCTTGGTAGAAGCGCAGATCCGCAGCCTCCTCATTCCCTTCTGCACGCCCAGGCACCCAACATAGTGTTAACGTCTTCCGAGGTCAGGCATTCCCAAACCAGCCCCAGCGTGATGGTATAGGAGGCCAGGGCCTTAAGTGCAGCCTGAATGTCCTAAATAATGTATATTCTTTTTTGATTCAGCCCCTGCGCATGAATTGTTGCAAGCATACCGCCGCCGTGAAGAGCTCTGCCTGGAAAATTGTAGCCAGTGCACTCAGTGGTATTGCCGTACATATCCCCGGCCCATAGACTCTTGCACCTGCTAGCCAAGCACAATGTGTTATTTTTTTCCTACAATTCTTATATTGTGGGCACGTTTTCGTAACTATCAAAATAATATAGATCGTCGAGTTTTGTCAGGGTTGTATGAATGAAGAGAAATATATGTTGCAATAATTGGAAATCACCAACTTTTTGGTTCTTTTGCTTCCTGCTAATCTTTGTAAGCGATTGAGCTAAGTTTGGCTCGTACGTGAGGAACATTATTCAACATTGAAAGGAAAATGGTGGCCCTGTCGGTTACTGAACTGTTCTTTCTCACATCTATTTACACTTTCCACTTTTTCCTTCTCATCCGTACGCCTCCGACGACTTGGCTGAGGTAACAACTTTACAAGGTTACAACTTCACGCTTTTGAACGCACTAACTTTCCGTCCCGAATTTCAAGAATGTTTCCCCAGTTCTACATCTTCTCTTCCCTTTTGCAGGTTGTCCGGAGCTACCGTTTGGGGAAGTTTGATGGTTCGCCACTCCCCCCCCCCCATCTCTAAATTGTTTTCTCAACATTTGCATAACCGCAGTTATTTTCATGAAAGACGAAAAGGTCTCTGGGAGCTCCGCGAGTCGCTCGGAGTTGAAAAGGAAAAGGGGGAAATTAATGAAGAGACCGTTCCGTCGAGGAAAGCGAAACCGGTGTATTGAATAATTCCCGCTCGACGGAATTCAAAAGGGACGACTCCCGCGGAACTGTTATTTCGATTCGGATGAGTCGAAGGTCACACAAGTTCCGACCAGGTCAGGTTATGTAAATTGTCGGTGCAATTGAGAGCGGCGGAATAGTTGTACAACACGAAATGGGGGGCTCGGATGGAAATAGCTGTAAATCGAATAATTCTCGCTCAACCCTCCCAACTTAACGTTACTTTACAACAATAGTTGGCGATGGGATGAAATATCTGGCGCAGCTCACTAGACAACTTCAGCCTCACGTACTTCTAACGACCAATCCAAACCCGTGTTCATTGAAATGCTCTGAGCTTGAAAACATTTCGTAAAAACTGGGCGACCCAAAAGTTTCAAAATTAATTGCGCTGCTTCTAGTTATGCCAGGGCCTTCATTCAAACGCATGGGTTAGGCATGGGGCCAGTCTTATGTTTTTAGAAGAGACGAAACTATTCCTCGCGTCGAAGTCAGGGATGTGAGGTTGCGCCGGTTTGCCTCGGCCTTGTTTTCTGATCTGAGCAGGACGCACCCAGCTCTTCTTCTCCACAGTAACTCCTCACAAGAGGACGGTTAGATTTACTTGATTATTAGTAAGGAGTTATCACTGTAATCAACATATTGGACAGAGTTGTTTAGTTTTCATATTTCAAAAAAGCTTCTCCTGCATTTCGGAGTCGAAAATATTATATATTTTCGTTTTAATTTGAAGGCCCAGCCCATTCCGTTATAAAGTTAGTGTCTGCAGCTCTAATTAAGTCACGGAACTAAAAGGTCGCGGCAGAATTAGCAGCACCTCACGAAATTATGTTATGAGATTATGTTCACTTTTTTTATTTTTCATTGAATTTGTTCATGTTGAAAATCGACTCGATTACCTGAGTATCGATCTTTTACTTGAGTTTTTGTTTTTCATGATCTTTGGCCAATGGGTTCCCCCTCACACATTATTGTGAAATTTCATCGCATAGGTAACACAATAACTTATCAGCACCAGAACGGACATTTGTTGACAATTTATTATGATGTCGTTTTCAGAATAATGCACTTGTTGCAGTACTGTTACATAATGTGGAAACGTCCACACAAAAAACTACTATACCCACGGAATGCATAAGCTTCTCATAAGCGTTGTCTCCTCTATCTTATATACAGCGAGGATGTGGGCCGATAAACGTTATAGTGTACTACACAGACGGCAGTAGAGAAGGCCACGCATTACATGCTTGTACGGTACTATTTGTCAACAGACTACCTTCTTTGATATGTACCCATAAATGAGGCGACCTGAAGAGGGCCACTAGAAAAAAAAGAGTGAGAGCTGCGGCTCTGGGTGGGACGCAGTTCAGGAGCTCATTCCAGGGCTAGGTACATCACTCCAGAGGTGCCACGGTGAAGTGGATTTGTATCTTACACAGTTCCTCACTTGACGTGGAACATTTAGAACCATCCTGCACCAAAATAGTAATAATGAAACCTGGGAAACAGTGGGTGACTTGCTGTGCCATATGTGGGCAGACTGGTGACGGTCTGTTTCCTTATCAAAACCTTGGCTTGTCTTTGAACCCTTAGAGAGAGTTATATCAGTCTACTGTCATGAAAGTTGACGTTTGCAGTCATGCAAGGGGCCGGCCCCTCACGCAGCATCCGTTGAACACAGATCTGGGGACGTACGGCAGGTATTTTCGGTCTTTCGCCAGTCTCAAATTAGAGAGATGTTGCCCGTGTTATACCACGAGGAGGTCTGACCACCAAAGGAATCCCATACGATATGAGAGAAGTAGTCAATCTGGTTTTAAAGGAACAGATGAACTGTGACCACTTCTTCTCAAACAGGACGAAACGCTAATAGGCTTGCTTTGTAGCAGTCAATGCTGGTAGTTTTCTTTGCTGTTCCAACAATTCCTCCTAATCCCTCCGCAGACACAAGAGATGCATGATGGAGACTCGTTGAGAGTTAAAGAGTGGAGCCGTACATTGAAGTCGCCTGTCCCAGGAGGAACTGGCTCGTCCAGTGCTCAGGCCTAACCCACTTTCTCCTAGGACGTTCACTTCAGACTGGTGACGCACGTTGGCCAGTACACAGTCGACCGGCTCACATCAGAAGCATTAGTTCGCATCATATTGACTTTCGAAGAAAGGCGTGTAGCTCAATTTACACACGCAGTATTACGTCAGAACATGATGGAGCTTGCTGAACCAGGGTCAGTATCCCGCAGGAATAAAGAATTAAGACACCTAGTACAGAGTTCTCCTAAGCCTTCCAAACCTGTTCGTGGAGGTGAGGAGGACAATAAAAAACAGCTGCTGTCGCCAAGAGGTGTGAGGGCCAACCTGATGCTGTACTGAACAGTTCTGGGCTGGTTCTCAACACCCAGGAGTAAATTCATTGGGCCGCTAGGAGCTACCCCTCCCTCCCTATAACTAGTTCCGAATCGATCGACACACAGACCATTGTCTTCAATGGTGATTTTTGGATCCGTGAAGATCTGATGGAAGCTGACGTTTTTCCAACCACTATTTTTTTGAATTTTTTTGCTGCACAGAAATGTAAATGGGCTGTCCACAACCACGGACCATTCTGTTCCGTGCCTAGGAATTGTTCAAATTTTTTTATGTGCACGATGTTATTATTAAAAAAAAGCTCAAGATCTATAACTCAATACACGACGTCATGAACGAAAATACACATACATTTCCCATCAGAAATTGAGAAAACGAAGATTTAGGTTAATCAAGACATTTATCCGTTAGGTTATTCCTATGAATATCGATAATTATAAATATTTGTATGTTATAGCTACGTGTATTTTACTTAATATCGAAAGTAACTAATCTATTCACCAATATTATAATAATGATCATTCACCAAGGGTCTTGAAACCCGTCAACCGTCAACCGGCGCGAACCTGAAAAGTGTGAGGTGATTGCGACATACACTTAACTCAAACGTCAATAAACGTAATTCGATTCGTTTTATACCGCATTTTCCAACAACACAATACCTTGGCGGCGTTGGACGAATAGGGTTCGTCGAACAGCGACCAAAGTTGAGGTTTCAGTCTCTGCCACCAGGAAACGGTTCCACGAAAATAGTCCTCTTCGAAACCAAACTTCCTCGCCATTTCCTCGTCGCTGGGCTTTTCCGAGTCCAGATCGAGCCTGTCAAGCACAGCGAGGGTCTCTTGGGTGTCTCTGTGCTGGAAATAACGAAAATCACAAACATTGAGGCGTTAGAACGAACGTTGTAAATTTACTCGAGCGTTTACAGTCGTCACAGTTATGTTAAATGTGGAGTTAATCTAACGCGATTATGTAACGAGGTACCCGAAAATCGAATGCAATTAAAATATTTTTGAAAATCCGTAGACCACCTCCGGCTGCAGCAGAGGGACACCACGCACTCTGAGGCTCACCGCACCCAGCTCCTGACAAGTATACAGTACATGCTCCAGTTAGCACACAGGGGCGTGTGACCAGGCCACATACCGTCCGTATACTTTCTAGGATCTCTCTCGTTTACTCTCTGGAGAGTTTCATTAACAGCCTTTGGCCTGGCACATCCCACCAATAGGCAGCCCAACATTTCTCCTCCCAGCAACCAACAACCTTATTCGAGTGGCTCTTGGTGGTCCTCAGGTAGAAGTTAGGCATTCCCGAACCAGACCTGACGTGATGGTGTAGGAAGCCAGAGCTTTAAGTGCAGCCTGACTGTCCAACATAACGTATAGTATTTTCCGTTTCAGAAAGGCGCGCGCACTGTCGCTGCCAAAATTGTTGCCAGTGCGCTGCTATTTGGATTTCTGGACCATGAACTCCTGCACCTGCTAGACCACCTCTTACTGATCTGTATAATATACATGGCCCCAGCCCCAAGATATTTACCTCTCCCTTCCCACCTGGATCTTTCATGAATCGTACCCTTATGTGTAATAATATTCAAGGAAGGAGCCACGATATTACTATTAACCTGGAAACATAACATGACATATTGTTACGTACACGTGGGCAACCCAATAAATTCCGGAACCTTAATCGCCACCTGATTTCACACAGATAATTACGATGAGTTCTACATTCTGAATGATAAACAAAATTTAAATGGTAAAAGAATCCGAATGCGTGTGGGGCTGAGGAATGTTGTGCGATGCGTCGCATTATATATACTAATAGACGCTTTAAAATCCCACAAAAGCACCCTTCAACCTGCCGAATGAGAAGTGTGTCTTTCTCAACGATTTAGAATCTCGTCTCCGTTGTACCAACGTGCGGCGAAATCCCCAGAATTCCCACAGCTATCATCATAACGAACCGACTCGTGATTAATTCGCTGTTGTGAGGGTTCGCGTCGTATTATGTATAAACGCAAGGTAAACGTGAGGAAATTACGAATGAGACAAAGGACGGGCTTGTGTAAAGGTCGTCCCTATTGTCAAGCTCCCCTTTTGCAAAAGCAAAATGCGTTCTCCTCTTTCCTTTCCTCCCCAACCCCTTACCACTGCCTCGACAACCTCACGGCACAACTGGACGATATAAAGGTCAACGCTGTAAACAACATTTGCGAGTATATTTGATAATATTTAATATACTGAAGATAACTCGAAAGCGGATTAGTGAAGCGTCGCAACAAAGTAAGGGCTTCACAAAAGCGGTCAGATTCGCGACGGCACTAAGTTGATTAAAAGTTGGGGAAACTTGGCGAGTAACTCAGGATAAAATGAGGTACAAAACAAATGAAAGAGGGGGATGGAGGGATGGGGAATGCCGTCGAAGGAGGATTTTATTCAAGGTTAACCACCTTCGCAGACTAATAATTAAATGGAGTGAGATGAAAAGAGATGATCGGAAACTCCCGACCATTGATTAAACAGTCTCCGTCTGGATAATAGGAACGATCCCACAAGAAAGGAGCATCTGAAAGACTAAGGGTTGATGTGAAGAAATAGAAGATATCAATATGGTGCTATTGGACCAGTTTTTGTTGTATGATGTAGTTAACATACATGAAAATTCACTAACAGTGTTCTACAAAAAGCATCAGAGCGAGCTGCCTTATGCCTGTGGTCTTATTTTGAGCCTTCAGCCCCCCCCCCCCCTGTCTACGACTGACTTCACGCTGGCATCGCCTATAAGGCCCAACGTTAGGGTGGAGCCGAGGAGCGAACCATCGGAGGTTTTCGCTTTTGTCCAGGGTGAGCTTGATGCTGCTTATTTCTGGCTGATCTTCGTCTACCCTTTCTGATGGTGCATGGTCCGGGAAAAGCCATCGACTGCTCTCCAGCTTTCTTCCGAGATTGCTGGAACTCCCCTGGCTGAATGTTCGCTTGATCCACGCTGTCCACAGTTGACAGCACCCAATGGGACTGTGAAGGATAAACGTGATGCGTATTTGTCAACCATTAAATCCACCTTCTGTAGCCATTAGGGGGCGATTCGAATACGGCTGCCAGAAGAAAATAAGGAGGGATGTGACCATTGGAAGGCCACCTACAAGATGAGTGAGACGCACCGATTGAAGTGGGTGTTGCTTTCCGTGCCAGCATCCGGCATCTTCTCGTACCAAAGATAGGCAGGCTGCTGAGTAATGGCAGAGAACACTATTGGCTTGCTCACACCGGAGTCATACGTCCGCACCATGTTGCATTTAGATGAAATTTGGTGATGTACTGCTCAATTTGCACAGTGATATGCCCAGTGAGAAAAGGATGTATCTCGCCGATCCAGGACAGTATCTCATAAAAATGAACAATTTGGACGTAAAGGCAAGACTGCTCCTGAGCCTCCCAAACCTATGGAAATGACGGTACGCTGCAAGATTCTCATGAGGGTGAAGTAGACAAAAAAGAAGAGCTACCATCGCAAAGAGGCGTGAGGGCCAACCTGATGCAATGTGCCAAATGGTTCTGGGTTGGTTCTCATGCAGACGTAAGATCTTCCCTCCTACGTCCCACTAATACTTGAACCACAGACGTAATTGAGGTTCCCACATATATAGCAGCAATCCCTGTCATTCGGAAAGAAGTACGGAAAGTATCTCGGTAGAGTAGGAACTACCTTCTGCCGCGTCCCAGTCGCAAAGGTTGCATCTAGGAAAGCGATCCACACTGTGGGTATGTTTCACAGCTGTACTGATAACGGCATGAACATGGAATGGTACAGTACAATTTCGTACTTTGAATATATGACCAAACTTCAAAGTAATTTCTTAATTGTGTGGACAGGCCTGCTTCGCGTGTGAGGGGCTGGATACAGATGAAGTAGAACTACAAGTTTCCATTCAGGATACGTATGCAAGAAAGATCCAGATGGGGAGGGAGTGGTTCCACTCTTCAAGCTGTTGGGCCGTGGTGAGTTATGAAGATGGATTAGTGAGAGGTAGCCTGTCAGATGCTGGAGTTTATGGGACAAGGATCTGCACAGCCATACCACTAGGTCCACTGGCAACAGTTTTCACGAAGAGCTCTTCCAAGTGATGATGCGCGTGCAGCACCACCACAAGCAGGGGTTTGAAAAGGACAAACACATATGTTACGCCAGACATTCAGACTGCAGTCAGAGCGCTGGTTTCGTTTACTAACTAGTAGGGGCTGGTTAGGGAATGCCTGACTGGCCTAAGGACCTTGGCAAAGGAAAACACATTAACACTGTGTTCAGTGACAGGTCATTAAGGGCTAAAAATCTGTGCTTCTCACTGTGGGACTTGAGCCCTTCATAGAGATCACCAAGAGCCACTTGAACAAGGAGGTTGGTAAGTGGGTGGAAAAGTTCAGGGCTGCCTATTGGCGGGATGTGGCAGGCCAAAAGCAGTCAAGGCTGTTTATATAACTCTCCAGGGAGCGCAGTACTGTGGAGGGAGAGAGAGAGAAAAAGTGTACGGATGGTATGTGGCCCATCCATACCACCTGGCCAAGATTGGTCGGACAGAGTTACAGCATTGTAGATTCAGCAAGGCAGAGCAAGAGTCAGCGAAGCCCGTACCGTGTACTCTTGAAGGGCTGGCTGCGGTGCGCCTCTGAGTGCTTGGGGTTCCTCAGCTGCGACCGGAGGAGGTGGCAGAATGGACCTGAATGGTGGGGACGCAGTAGGGCTGTCGCACCAAGTTTGAACTGGAAAAACGCGAGTCGGCTGATGTACGCCCACACAATGGCCCCAGTCTCAAGTTGCATTAAATTAACAGCAACAACAAAAAGCCAAGAGACAAAATTAACGTCTAAAAGACGCTCTCTACGAGCCCAGTTTGCCCCTAATGACACCAACTCAATACATCACCTACCAACTGGCACATACCTGTTCGCAGACCCCCCTCAGGGCGGACAAATCGTCAGTTGGGTACCAGGTCACTGCCACTTGTTTCATTGATCGGCTGACTGTACATTTTTTATGATCGTTGGCATTAAACTGGCGATGAACGCGAATTCCCCTCCCTCTCGCTTCACCACCGACATAATTGGCCGAATGAATAATAATGACCGGGCAGTGCTTAACTACAGGTTTCGTGCGAGGAATTCAGGTGACAAACAACGAACCACATTTTTCGAACGGCCCTTGGGTTATTGGGAGCACATTCATTTCTCCACAGTCGACAACGGCGAAGGCATCATTTATTCACGGAATTTGAACTTTTATCGTATAACGGTCCGGTGGAATCAGCCTAACCGATCAAAATTACGTCATATTCGATTAATATTTCACCTAATTGCGCAACAGCGTTGCAAACAGAGTTGACGTAGGAGCCATAAAATATTAATCGTCGTGTAGGGTCGTAACCCACAAACAAAACAATAATTGATAGTTGCGTCGAACATATCCAGCCCCGTGTATCGTACGGTTCGTCCTCCACGGCATATAATCACATAGGAGGACGCATGAACTGGGACGAGGGACCGACCTGTCCGCTAATGTAGTCCTCGTAATGCTCCACGGCTCGTAAAGCTTCCTCTCGACTGACTAGAGGGTTGAAGATAACAGTTTCCTTCGCAGTTTGTCGCAAAGTACATTGCAGACCTTGTACAGACAGGATTATTTGCCAGTCGGCCGAGCCAGTGGTGAACAAGTTCAACATTCTCACGCGTTGTACCGCGTATTTGGCCTCTTCAACAGATCCTTTTCCTCAGGAACATTTTCTCATCTGTAGAAATCATCGTTTGTCACTCATCTTCATAAGGCTGGTGGCAGATCCTGAGCTAACCAATATGCATTATCTCGTCGGCTCCAAAGATCTTGGAGAAGTTGGTGTTTTTCCTCCTTCGTGGTGGCCGAACAGCACGGATTTCTTAGCGGCTACAGTCATTGACTCATTGGTCTTTCAGGAGTCCGGTCGTCGACGCTGCGGTCGAGTTGGACATAATTTTGACAGATAATTAAAAGTTTCCGAATCGACGGCTTGCGATGTGGTTGAGGGATTCTCTTACTTGCCATTCCCAGCCCCCCCCCCCCCCCCAAATCCGTCCTTCAAGGCTCGAACGTTAACTCTTTACTACGAGTATATTGATCAACGGTATTCCCGTCAGTCGCCCTTGATGCTTTCCGCCTCGTACTTGATTGCAAGATTAACTCCCTCATTTTCTGACTGTGAAGCCCTCCAGGCCTCACAGAAAATGCGCAGCCGTGTCAAAGTCACAGACTATTCTCTGGGCGGAAGTTCACTCGCTCGACATGTTGACGGACGGCATAAGCTTCTTAACCACCGCCTTTCAATGAATCCCGGACATCGACTACTTCTGTGGCCGTGCAATGTGTGCAGTGGGTTTCCTCAAGGGTCACACGTGGATACCATGGCCGCTGGATCACCATTCTGCACAGATTGCTTGTCTGGCCTCACTTAAAGTGTGACTCAATATAGAAAAAAGAAGGATATAGCGATAAAACTATAAACAAGCGTCTTGCAAGGCGCCAAAGAACTAGTGCACCACGTCCAAACAGGCGAGGGAGTGCAAAATGTGGCTCACCTCTTAAGCAAACATTAATAGAGTCAACTTCTATTGGATTCATGGGCGTGAAGGAATCACTGGAAATGAGAGGGCATTACCCAAAGTAGGCAGTCGTATGCCACATTCCAACGGTCCAGTTCCAGGACCAACCCTTGCACGGCTCCTCCACTTAACCTCCTGGTGTGCCAGCCACCTGCATTTACATACTGCAACCGCGAAGTAACTTCTTACTATCCTCCACAGGTATACCGTAGGTGCTCCAGAGTTCGCAGAGGATGTGAGCCCCCCTCACCTGCGAAGTCCAACATTACCAACAAGACCACATCTCTTCAAAAATGTCCTTCCAGGCGTAAGGTCGGGAGGTTGATGATTCTGGCAATGGTCAATGCGCCTTATAAACATGCCGATAGTATCAACGATCAACACCACAAATTTCAGGACAACACGGCCAAAAGACTGGACACCAAAGTTCATGAGATCATTTAATTACTCGCTCGCGTTAGACGTTCCAGGGATTTACCAGCCCACCGCTGTCTCTGATGGCCGGTCACCGAGGAATATGAGCTGAAAAGCGATTGAGGGTCTTTTGACCCGTGAAAAAGTATGGAGTGGCTCTCGGGGGCGAAAGTTACAACGCCGATGACGATGTCAACCCGATCGGTGACGCTCACAGCCTCGCATTTCACTCAACTTTAGTTGACGTAACTTCGCAACAACTTTAATTACAAAACGTCAACTTTTGGAAACTGGAACCAGACCATCCGCTTTAAACGACGAAATTGTGTAACGCCGAGCAAAAGAGGTGATAACTAGGGGGAAACTGCTGGAACAGCTTCAAAGCCAAAGGGAAGAAGAGGGTTAGCACGAAAACTCACGTCCGCTTGTGCTCGGAACTCAATTTATTTCGCGCGAACGGGAACGAGCACATTTAAATCTGTAAACACACTTACGCTCCGCTAAATCACTTTTATCGAACGTATACACCGCTGGGGCGTTAACAATAATTTATCAACGAGCTATTGCAGTCAGATTCGTATGCGCTCTGATTGTAGTGCAATGTGGGGGCTTTCCGGAGACCGCGAAGGTTGATCCTGGTTTACATTGTGTTTATGATACCGCAGAGGTTGAAGCTGGGTTCCAATGTGGGTTGATCCATCGTTCAAATGATAAGATGCGATTGTACCTTATACAGATCCCCCAAACCTGCTTTGTGTGGCGTGCTCTTCAAACAAAATACAAATTATGTTTTGTTATACTTTTGCACAACTCGACGTATTCTCACACCTCTAAGACGCATCCCATTTGATTCAGCATCGAAAAATACCAGCAAACCATACGACACATGACATCATTACAACGATACGACGAATATTGGCATATACCGGGCGCCAGTAGGCAGTTGGCACGACATGGCGAGTAGAGCTGATGGATGATTGAATTCAGACAGACAGCGTGAGAAATGATATCATCAGAGTATGACGAAACTCTCGCTGTAAGTTCTTTCCATTCGTAGACTTCAGCTCACTATATTTACTATTTACTATAGTTGGCGATCTGGACACAGTCGTACTCCTCTGAGACTCTTTACATTCGACCTAGCATTTAAAATATACCAAGAAATCGATGCCAAACACGACATAATTGCCAAACTTCAGTTTTTCAAAATTTGTTGAACCATTTTGGCCATAACAACAATAGGTATTGCCCGATAGGATTTACGAGCAGGCAGGGGTAGATAGCGAATAAGATGTTTTGCGAAAGAATTGATTTTTTAGACCTCGTCAAAGGAAAAATGTGGCTCGGATGACGGACAGACATTGCAAATTTGGAATCCTGATGCCTTGGAAGTAATTGGCCTAATTAGGGGGGGGGGTGTAAACAAAACTTCCTGGCCGAAAACATAGGGGCATTATTCAGAATGAATAATAAGCCAAAAGGAGACGACCTTAATCAGTCAGATCATCAATGAAGACCTCAGACTCGATAATGTAGGTCACAAACTCGATCACGAATACCTCACACGCAGCATTCTTTCCAAATTAGGCAAAACGTTAAGGATCTTGGTGCAGCAGTCTCTCAAAGAATCATTCGCCATAGCCTTGCCAGTAGACGTTATAAGTGTACCAAAGGAAAGTCCAAGGAGGACATCATTGCGACGACTGCAACTACTTCTGAGTGAGCTCACAGGTCGCGGAATTCTCATAAACTATACGTGTTTGTCAGAAGTTCCCTGACCTACAGAACTGCTACGATTGAATGCAAACACGATTCCGCTGCAATAACGATTGAGGAGGATCCTTGGCTCAAGCCGTAGCCATCATCTCTGAAGCCACATGACGTTGGCGATCCATGCACCTAGATGGACTACCTAACTGTTCTGAGTTCGAAGGACCGAGTTTCCATTTGTTACGATGGGGTGTTTGAAAGTGTTTCGGGAGCCGCTGACTCAGGCAAAAATTACAGCGATGACAAGCTCCGATCCAATGCCCAACTTCCGTCGGATTATGACTCTTCGTCCATCCCCACTAGACTACGATCGGCAGGGTACCTATAATAAGGGTCAGGTTGGGACATAATTTCGTTTCCTCAAGTGTCACGCGTTTTGGCAGTTAATCTAATAGTTAGACATGCTCCATTCTAAAAATAACGTTGACAGTCCCATCAATTAACTATAATCCTATTTTTCAATGAAGGTTGCGAGTGCTACCAATTATGTTTTCCTAGTTCATATGAACTGAGTGATATTTGATTGGATTAGTTCTTCAAGGATGTACCAGGATTGAGGAAAGATGTGTGATACGTCGCATCAGATATTTTTATACAAATAAGTACCACTCGGAGTTGAGTCGCTGAATACCTTGAGGTCATGTACATCTTTGGGCGATAACAGGTAAATAGCCTAGGAGGCGTGTTGACTTTATTGAAGTGTGCATAGTAATAGTTGGCACCTCATTCTTGGATATCTTCTTGGAGTACAACCATTCTCCCTAGAACTCCTAGACGTTTGGCGAACAATGGCGAAATAGTACAGCGTTCTCCTCGAAGAAAGACTATCATCGTCAAAATCTACGACATTGTGAATTTCACAACGATTAGCACGATGGTTTGTGCCCACGGCACGTGGCACGACTTTTGAAAATGATACCAAAAAGGAGGAATACGCTCTACTAGGAACAACTCATCTTTTAACTGACGAAAACTTCCCCTCACGCAAGCAAAACAACAGGAGCTCTAAGTAATTTAGAAAAGAATTATAGAATTTTTTAAAGAAAAATTAAGAACTATCTTTTTATGACAATAAACTTGTATATATACTTGTAAGGGAATGAGACTCTACAATAGCATATATGAGAACAAAATAGCAAGAAAAAATACAACAATAGTTAACTATTTTTGATATTTTGGCAATAGCTGAACTTGACCACTCCTTCACTTGACCACGTTCAAGTCTGGGCCCTGCCAGGGAACTTTTATGACGGCTTTTCGAATGAGGATTTTTTAATTGTTGAAATTAATGAAAATGGTTGAAATTTCTGGAGAAAGAAACTGTTTGAGTCGGAAAAGTTACCCCACACTTTCTTTCCTATGCCCTGTCCCTTCTTTCTGTTAACCCTTTATTTCCTTGTTTATTGTAATCTGTTCACCTATTATTTATTCCCTGTTGAGTTGGAGTCGGACAGAGATTGCAACCTAGGGAGATAGCGACCTAGGGAGAGCCTCTGCTGCCTTCTCACCTGAAACCCCTTACCGCCTTCTTTTTCCTCTAATCACTATCTCCACTTATCACAATTAATACTATCAGCCGTTTTGTACTACCTATCAACACCCGTTCCTTTTATACCCAAAATGCTTACTATTTTCACTTTTTCCGCGTGTTTTTTTGTGTACACGAGCACTGTGCAGACGCGAATATTATTTTAAACAGTGCGGTGCATTGACTGGGCTTGTGCTGGAACCATCGCATCCCTCTTGGCCAGGAGCAACCAACCGAGAACGCCGACTCAGGTACCACCATCTCTATTGTTACCGCACTCCAATTCAACACCACCCCCCTTTTTCCCTTCCCTTCTCCCTTGCAAATCCAAACAGAAACTCTCGGTGCAAACAACAGCGTGGTGGCAGTAACCTTGCCAAGAAGGTTACCAATCTAGCGAGAGTTTCCCTCCTAAAAAGAGAGGTTTCATTTAGGTTATCCTCACCGTCAGGTTATTTCCACTAGCCCCTGCGAGGCTAAAGTCGCCCTATTCCTCCTACTTCTCTCCAAAGCAGAAGCTTATAAAGTGACAGTGTTTTTGGTGCCAGCAAAGATGTCGAGAGCACATGGTACCACCAAGAACTCGTCATAATAGTTGAGATCATCATATTTTATCTTTGAATATTGAGCCCTGGCGGTCTGTACACACCCAAAACGTTCCTATGAGCTTTTTAAAATTGGAGCAATTTCTTCGTCTTTTTGACAATTTTCACTCAGAAACAATTATCGAGCAATTGTTTCAAATCAGCTCATGAACCCATGATGGAGGCTGGCACTCTGCTGAGCAGTTCCAATCGTACGTATTACCGTTGTGGGGGGACTTGCAACACTCATCCTCGTATCACTAGAATACAGAGTTAACACTGTCGTTGGTGTACCGGGACGAACCAAACTGTTCCATTCAGCAACGGCACCTCAAATGCCTCGATTCGCAGGAAACTTCGTAACATTGGTATGGGTGAACATCTTCAGTTGAGGGCGGATCTCCGCAGGGCAAAATATCACCAATGCGTTACCTACCGATAGGCCAATGACGGCGCCTGAGGAAAAACGTTCTTGGTGTTTGGATTGGATAAAAGCAGGTGGTGTATATTACCTTCGTACTTTCATTCATTTTTTCAACCCCAAATAAAAGGTTGTAGATAAATGTATTCTTTCGCTTGTTGGATTTGATTTTGGCTGGTACCAAATGTAGGGAGGAACGACTCTGTGGAATCACTCTGGGGGTTTTACTTATTACGAAAACTAAGTTATCCCAGCAAAAGTTGATGGCCACTATAAACGTCGTGAGACGGCGCGGATGGAGTTCTACCAGAGGCAAGAGAGAACGGGAAACTCGTTGAGCGCAAGTACAAATAAGTTCAGTATTTACACGTGTACTTCAACCAGCTTATCTTACGATGAAGTGACTTTTAACTCGATAGATGATCGGCCTCTGCAGTTTAACAAGCCAGTCGGCATACGGGCGGCTGTGGTCAACTTGTTGAATAGTTAATACTGAAATAATCTCAGTGATTGAGCTCAGAATTAATATACATGATAAGGAGACGGTAAGTAGTTAGCAGTAACTTAGAATTATATGTAATTCCACGCGAACGACAAGTATCACGTGCAACGTCCAATAGCATGTGGGGGAGAAGAAAACTCAACTCATTTTCTTAAAAGGTAAACCGAACCCTGACGTCGACACGTTTTTGCGGCCAAAGTCGAGCAGTAGATGAGAGGTGGCATCTCAGCCAATAACTCCAGTATCTTAAAAGCACCATTCTTGTAAGCAATAAGCAAGACTGTGGGTGTGTATTATCCAGGTACTATCGTCCTCAACAAATCCTTCCGCTTTGCCATCCTGTTGTATAAATCTCGCTCACATGAGAGTAGCGTTCCCAAAAATTACAGAGTTCACACGATGAGAGTTCAATAAAATATTTACGTACTAAATTGCCCCAAAAATCGACGAACGTACTCAAGAGTGAGGAAGGTTGCGTGAAGCGTCACACAAGAAATTTTTTCGGGAATAATTAACGAACTTAACAACGAACAAAATTGCGAGATAATATTCGATGTACTTCGTGGCCCGCCAAAACTTTTGGGCGCAAGAGGAAGATTAATTGGAAGAAAGTTAAAGTATCGAAAAGAAGGGGAAATATCTCAATCGAGAAAGTTGGAGAAGGGTCCCAGAACCCCCCTACTCCCGCTACTAGAGTTACCCCTCACCGTCCCACCACACAATCTACTTATTTCCTCGTCTTATTCAAAAAGCGAACTTTCCCCACATTTTTCCTTCCGAAAAAGTTGGTTACTTCTGGAACCCCGCAACGACGATGTTCTCTTTCTTCCTTCTCGCTCTCTCCGCTCCCCAGTGGTGGTTGATCGTGGGGGGAGTGAAAAACTTTGTTAAGAGCCTCCGCTTGGGGAAGTTTTGCGAGAAATGATTTTCAAAATAACTGAAAGGTTATTGATGATATTTCATAGTGCGACTGGTCCCAATTGAAGACTGAGCAGAAAGAGGAACTGCATAGAACTCTTAGAAGAAATCATCTCAAGCTTAATATCTAGCCGGTGAGTGACTTTGGGACAATATAATAAGGGTACGCACGAAATTGGCCGAAAACTAACTATAGTTATCATAGTGATCAAAACACTAAACTTTTTTGCTTAAATCAATCTCTTGCATAAACGGTTCTAAGTGACTCAGTAATACCATGATATTCTCATCGGTGTGAAAATGACGAGAGCAGCTCAATAATTTTAGCTCAGTTTTTGCCTCATAAACTCCGCTCAAATCTTACCAGAATATTCAGAGAAAACGGCGAGGTATTCTAAATAAGTACCTTTACCATGAAAGGGTCATGATGCTTATAAGATATGCAGAAGCTACTCAAACGAGCGGTGCGTAGCAACACACAACTTTCCGCCATCCCTTTAAGTTCGAACACCACTTACATATGCGAGCGCTATATCTTCGTTCAACCCATTTCTACAGAAACATTTACATGGAACAAAATGTAGGGACTAGTTAGCTGAGAGTAATCGTTCGAGCCGTTTTTGAGAAAAGTGGAATACCGCTAAATTAATATTCGACAAATCTCCTTTTCTGGGCTAACTTGGCTTATACGAGTACCTCCGCTCAACAGATTGATACAGAGATAGTTGCGGGGAACAAAATGTGGGTTTAGAGTGCTAGAAGACTTTATCACATCTGATGAAGCAGTTACCCTGGAATTTACGGAAATATTCGAAAAAACGTTATCTTCGACACATTTTGATTTTTATCTCCGTTCAATGGACGGTCACAGGAACATTTATCGACAACAATATTGTGGAGGATCGTTTTAAGAACTCCAAAGAAGGTGGAGGAAGGGCGCACCAAGACGGAGCGGAACGAAGAGGCGCGTCAGGAGAGCGCTAGGAAGCAGACGAAAAGGTGCGTCACTAGAGCGCGAGAACGCAAACGAAGAGGCTGAAGCGACAACAACTCTTGTGACGAAAGAAACATCACATCCCCCCAGTGAGTGATTTCCTCCTTTTTTTTCTATTGATTTGTCTCGAAGCATTAAATTAGTTTTCCTCTTAAATTTTCTTAAGTGCCCATTTCCCTCGAAAGCCCTGTACAGGACCACCCCCTGTTTTTCTCCGTGGCGTATTTTATTTTTTTGTGGAGGTTCAATTAATTTCTTTTCTACCACTATTTAAGAGTGTGGAACAGTCTAAAGTAAGAGTAACACCACAATTTTGGCGCCCAACGTGAAGGCCCGAAGAAAAGTAGGAGGGGCACTAATTTTGGGCATTAAACTAGGGCATTGAGCCACTTCATTGCGTTAGCGGCCATCATTTTCAAGGATTCACCGAAATAACAAAAGCTGACCTTTGCCGAAAAGTGGATTATACGTTTCAAAGCACCTCTGGTTGCGATAAACTTGTTTCCGCTCGATCGTTCTGGTGATGTTATTGAGTTTATCGTGTTTTTTGTTATTGTTAAAGGATTTTGCTACGATTTGTTTTGTCTTCTAGGCGTTTCCTTAAAATAGAATAATTTTCAGCGCGATCGAGTCCGGAATATTACACATCATGGATTCACATAATACTAAAAATGAATTTTTGTTGGCCCAGTCGTCTCCAGGGGCACCAACCGATGATTTATCTCGTCGTGACAGCGGCATCCAAAGCTGTGAGGTAGGTGATGTATCCTTTGTTGAGGCCAGACAGGATAAGTCAGACCTTGACAGCGACTATAGAACACTTGATACTATGCCTCTTAGTTATGATTTGTTCATGAGAACAATTAGGGAAGTTATTAAAAAAATAGATTCTATCGGCGAAAAATGGGACCAAAATTTGAACAGGCATGAACAGGATTGCAATCTTAAGGTACAGGAACAGAATAAATTGATAAGTGATGCTAGGTCGGAGTTGGAAAACGTTCGTAAAGAGTCCCAGTCAAAAATAACGGACCACGTTAGTATGTGTCAGAAATACGTTGAGTCTACTGAGGTTTTGAGTCGAAAATCCCTTCAAGCAGATTTCCAAGAGAAACTTAAAACGGTAGAAATGCGGGTTGAAAGAAATCTCGAACAAAAATTAGTTTCGAAGTGGGAGAGATTTCAAGATCGGCAAAATTCGGAGATGAGAGCTTTCAAGGAAACAGGGGGTAAGGATCAGGATCAGTCCCATCAACATTTTCTAGAGCAAAGTGAGCAATACCTAGAGAAAATAAAACAGAAAGTCGATGAGTTTGCTAATATCATCGATGCGTTTACGCTCGACGAGCCTGTGGTTCAAACGACTAGCCAAACCAACGCAATGGTGCAGTTCCTCATGCGAAACACCGTTCACAATCATCTAGTCATTCCAACATTCCCATCGATGGACCAACCAATGGTTTTCATACAAAAGCTAAAAGATTATTTCAGTGCTTTTCCGTTTTTGAATATTAGGGACAAGATGAGAATTGTCGACCAGGATTTGAAAGACGACTCAGCCTTATGGTTTCGATCTCGACGTTTTTCATACAAAACATACAAAGATTTTGAGCAGGATTTTGAAAATGAATATTGGGGAACCCAGAGCCAATCAGATCAGGAGGACTGTACAATGGTCGGTTCCAGTCACGGTCCATGGAAACATATGCCAGGAGCTGGGTGTGTGATCTTGTTTTTCTAAAATATCCATTACCCGAATCAGTGGTTTTAGACATTCTCATTCGCCATTTTGACAGTCAGACTCAAAGAGATTTATTACTGTTCGAAATCAATTCTTACTCCGCACTATTCAGCAAGCTGAGAGTGCTTGACAGAACTTACTACCAAAATAGGAATCGAAATCCAAACACCCAAGTCGACTACACAAATAGGGAACCAAACAACCATCGATTTTTGTCTAGAAATAATCAAAACAGTTTTCGGTACAGCAGCTATAATAATAGAAATCATCAAAGGAATCAGTCCCATAGTGGCACTCATGGCAGAACTCGAACCTCTGAGAATCCAAATGCCCGAGATTTGGGTGTTGAACAGAGCACTCAAGGTGAACAATCAGAGGATAACTCTCGAGAAAACAGGAACAAAGCTAGCCAAGGTCGTTATCCACAGGGAGCATCTTTCAGAACTCAGCAGGATTCCTTGCCCGTCCACTCAATATCCTTAGTAACTGAACCTCAAGGGCAGGCAGACCCAACACGTAAAAATAATTCAAGCAGGATTGAGGTTTTAAACTAGTGAGTGCCCTGCCCAGTAACTCAACAGAGTTAACAATGGACAGGGCAAATCAAATTGAAAGACGCTGCACTTCTATTTCCGATTACATGTCTATCAGTACTTTACAAGCTTACCCTGCTGAGGAGCCACTCATCTTGCATGGTCCTGGAGACCATACGGACGAGGAAAAGAGTACCCACAATTATGCAACTTGTAGATCTCCCGAGCTGTACATTTATCTTGGAGGAGTACCAATATCTGCACTCATTGATACAGGTGCCATGTATTCCTGCGTTGACCAGACATGGTTGGAAAAAAATGTCCAACACATAGTCGTTCACAGTACCCTACCCGTTCAGAAGGCCCACGTTATGGGAGCGATTGGAAAAAAAAACAGTTTGCATAAAAAAACAAGTACTCGTTACTGTAGAAATTTCTCAAGCACAATTTCTCATAAATTGTCTCGTAATAAAAAATTTAGTTCGACCTGTTATAATAGGAATGCACTCATTGATACAAATGAACGCGATTATAGACACTGGCTTGGGGGAAGCAATCAACAGTGTGGTAATTAATCTGTCATATCTCAGAAATGTTGTCACGGATCATCTTGTTGTTTCTCTAATCGATGTTAGATCGTTGATTATACCTCCATGTTCCCGTCATCTCATGTTAGATTCGCACTGGGATAAGTTTCAGAGGATAATCGATCAATATGAGGAAGTTTTTTCAAATCTTCCAGGGAAAGTGAAAAGGTTTGAATTCACATTACGTGTTTCACCTGACATCATAAATTTTAAAAAATCTCATACCCTGTTCCATTCCACCTAAGAGACCGAATAGGCAGGGAAATTGAGAAAATGGAAGCAATGGGAATAATAGAGAAATGCTCTAGTCCGTTTATCAATCCATTGCGAGTTGTGAAAAAGGCGGATGGTAGTTTAAGACTCTGTTTGGATGCTCGAAGTCTGAATAAATTTTTAATATCTGAGGGAGAAGCACCCCCGAGTTTTGATGAAGTCTTCGCGATTTTTCAGAATTCGAAATTTTTTTCTTGCCTTGACCTCACGAACTCCTTTTGGCAAATTAGTCTCGAACCCACTTCTCGAAAATATACCGCCTTTATGTTCAACAACACAATATATCAATTCACTGTGGTTCCGTTTGGATTAAAAACATCTACTAGCGCGCTACTCGGAGCTCTGAGCCACATTTTTTCATATGACGATAGTTACCATATACTCAGGTTTGTTGACGAGTGTTTGGTACTTTCCCCAACGATTGAGTCGCATTTGACTCATATCGAATATCTACTAAAAAAATTCCACGAAAACGGCCTGACTGTGAAGCTCAACAAAACTCAGTGGTTCCAAAAGGAACTCAAGTTTTTAGGTCTTATCATCAACGATCATGGTATATACGCTGACGAAGATCGTATTCAGGCTATAAGCCAGTACAGCAAGCCAGCCAATATTAGGGAATTAAGGGCATTCTTGGGGTTCATCGGTTTCTACAGGCGTTTTCAACCAAACTTGTCAACACTAACATATCCACTCACACAGCTTCTCAAGAAAGGCACGAAATGGGTCTGGTCTGAGGAAATAGACAGTGCATTTCAAAGAATAAAAAAATCTTTTAGTGACCACGTGCTGCTTTGTTTTCCAGTCAGGGGTAAACCGTTTTACGTCTCCACGGATGCCAGCTGTTTTTGCATAGGGGCTCACTTGTACCAGAAAGGTGAGGATGATGACTACCACCCAATAGCTTTCTGCAGTCGAACACTTAACCACCATGAGCAGAAGTACTCTATTTCCGAATTAGAATTATTGGCTATCTCGTACGCTCTAAAAAAAATTCAGGCACTACATACTGGGCACAAGCTTTGGGGTCAGAACGGACCATCGAGCATTGATGCATT
Source organism: Pachypeltis micranthus (assembly GCA_020466155.1). Taxonomy (NCBI): domain Eukaryota; kingdom Metazoa; phylum Arthropoda; class Insecta; order Hemiptera; family Miridae; genus Pachypeltis; species Pachypeltis micranthus. The sequence goes on from CM035773.1 coordinate 34,818,661, forward strand.
TAGATTGCTCTGCCCCTAGCTCACCTCGATTAACCCGAATGATGTTAGCCCTACAGGAGTACGACTACGAGATAGAATATGTCCCAGGCCACGAAAATTTGATTGCTGATTGTCTGAGTAGGTACTGTAACGCTCATTGCCCACCGAAGTCCAACATCATCACAATAGCGGCGATTACCCCTCTAAATCCCACGCAGACTACTGTAACTGATTTCCCCCGGTTTCAACGACAAGATCCTTTTTGACATTTTCAAACGTCTTGAACGAAATAATCTCAACAACCAAAACTACAAAATTGACAACGATGTCCTTTTTCAATTGGTGAGAGGGACCTGGAAAATTCTACTCCCAAGCGTACTCGTCAATCAAATGATAGCAGACGTTCACATTAAATATTTGCACTGTGGTATTAGAAAAGTCATATCGATTCTCAAGGAGACGTTCCACCATAAATCATTGCGTAAAAACACTCGCCTTTACATTCGTTCTTGTGAGATTTGTCAGAGGACCAAAAATACGCCCTCACTCAATTCTAAATTGCTCTCAGTACCTGCATCTCAACCAAGGGATCTCGTAGCTGTTGATTTTTATGGCCCTTTACCGCCCAGTGATCATAACATCCGATTTATTCTAGTTGTAGTGGACATTGCCACCAAATTTGTACGCCTCTATCCAGTGCTAGCCGCATCTGGTGCTGCAGCCCTAGATTGCATACTATTAAATTATGTGGCTAACTATGGCAACATAAAATCACTGCTATCGGACAACGGTACGCAATTTACTAGCTCCTTGTGGCTCACTAAATTGAAGCAAAGTGGCATTCGAGCTATCCACACGTCCATTCGCCATCCCTCAACTAATCCGGCAGAGCGCTATATGAGCACTATTGGTCAGTACATGCGAGTGGCACTGATAAATGAACCTCATACGTTATGGTGCAGAATGATAAGTGCTATAGAAATTTCTTTGAATCAAACTCCAAACTCTACTACGGGCATAAGTCCCGCTCAATTGTTCCTGGGAAGGTTTATTATGCGTCCCTGGTCCATGGCACTCCCTTCTACAGCCCAGACAAATCATATACCCCCCGCTCAATTACATGAACAAATTCAGCAAGCAACAAGCAAAAGTCAACAACAGTCCTGTTTAAGAAGCCAACGTTTTGACAAGAAAAAGCAGAGATCGTTTCGCACCTTTCAGGTGGGTGATCTTGTCCTTGCCAGATCTCTCGCTGTATCGTCATCCAAAAAAAGAGTTTATGCCAAGTTTTTGCCTAAGTACAGTGGTCCTTACAGAGTATTGCACGTATTTGGCAATGGCTCTTATAAAATTATTGATCCTCTTATTGATGAAGTAAAAGGGGTGTATCATATCACCAACCTGAAGAGATTCAATCCTCCCTATTGATCGCTCTCCCAGCTTGGAGTCCGCAGTCATCTATGCGCGAATATCGGGATAGTACATTTAAAATAAATAAAAAAATAAATCATCAATAAAAAAATAAAAAAATTTGTTCTAAAAAAAAGATAAAAAAAAGGAATGTTTCTAGTATGTGTGTCTATCTTTTTCCCTCTCTTCCCCACTTTGCGAAATCGTTTGGACTCCCTGGAGACACAGCCAAGAGCGTAGAGAAGAGCATTCAGATACTGTTATAAGTTCATTGTAAAAAAAAAAAAAGAAAAAAAAAGATGTTTAATCAAAGAAAATATAAATAATAATAATAAGTCTATCTTTTGTCGTTTGTTTAAATGATTTCTAGACTCACTATTAGTATTAATTGTTATGTCCTCCTTTTGTCTAATACTTTGTTTTGTGAGAATCAATACAACCTAACCACATAGAAAAACGTATTGTAAAGGTTAACGTACCTGTTAGGTGAGTCCGTCTCCTCTGGCTTGTGAGTTACTGTGGGCAAGCGCTCTCGATGTAAAGACATCATCGTCTGGCCGTTTAGTCAGTACTGGAGTCAGTCAGTTGGTCGTGGTCTTTATATACAAAGAGACCCCGAAGAAGTCATGTGAGATCCAGGAGGAATACAAGTGCTGTCTTCACAGTACCCACGGTAAGAAGAAGAAATGTTTCCCTCGTCCCAGCCGTAAGCATTCGAGGTGTTGTACATTATAAACTAATATTACGAGGCAACTACAATGGAAAGACATTGCAATTGTCACCACATCGGACTGCACAATTTATGTTATGAGAAGATGATAGTTCTGACAGCCGCTGCTGGAGGGAGAAACTTACGTTGAAAAATTTGTTCATTCTTTCCCGTTAATTATGTTCATTCTTACTTGTTGAATGTTACGTTTCACTCGCTAATTTGTTGTTATTGCTTTCCTAGAATTAAATCATGTATTTCTGTCATCCACCGAATTGATGTGAAAAACCTCCAATTTGAAATGGAAAACCTCCAATTGGACGTGAAAATGCTATAAACGGCCAGTTCATTGGAATAACAGCCTAATTTCCGCGAGAACATCATTTCACCAAAGCGGTGGTATTGCCGATACATCGGACGTTAGTTCTTTTCTCTCTCCCGTATAAATTTCGAAAATTCGCGCGACATAAGCATGTAAAATGCTCAATCTCCACGAAATAACCTTTCCGACTTTCGATCCTATGAATACATAAACCGGTCTGTGGTTCCCATTAGAACCGGCAAAAAGATGAAATCCGCCGCATCTTCAAAGGGGCATTTATTTGCATATTGTGGCCGAAGGACGTCAACTCAGGTGACTCTCGACATTTAATGCAAAGTGGGAGGTTCCAGGCAAAAAGTGTCACTTGAAGTGCGTAAATTTACGTTACCTTCTGGAACCAAGGTAATTAAAAAGCCTCGTTGGGCGATTGCCAAAAAAAAAGCCTCGCAGGTTTTGCGACCATTAAATTACTAAAAACCGTTCCGTCGGAGAGTTGGCCGGGAATTATTATCGGGGACTTCAGGAGGAAGAATGGGATATTCAAGATCGGCGGCGTTAGAGTTCAGCGTGTACGGTGGAACTCCCACCACGCCAAGAAAAGGTAACTGCCAGCGCGTTTCAAGTAATGAATTACGTACAAGTTTGGCGAGTCGGCGCCACAGGAGAGGTGCATTATTCATCTCGAAACCTGAGGATACTAGTCGGGCTCTGCAGTTGAAAAATGCAGACGCTCCACGGTGGGGCCAGAGGTGGCGTTTGAAGGGCGGAGAAATGAAATGTTATCTGCGGATTGGCGATGGATCAAGACGCTTTCTCAAGTTTGAATTGCCACGTTCAAATGGTTTTATGGTTGCGCGTATTAGCGTACCAAGGAAAGGGAAGGAATCGGTGAGTAGCTTGACATCAATTGCCGATGTTGGGCTGAACGTGTCAATCCACTTGATTGATGTATCGAGCTTGTTCCTAAGAAAACCAGACTCGAGCGAGACGCTATTTCAACTAAATCTTTACTAAATTTACTCAGTAGCGCTAAAGGAGGGCCCTGTAGGGCTCACTTGAGCTTTTGGGGCAGTCAAATCATTTCGTCACACTGCAGTAACCCAACGCATGATCTATGGATGACGTTTGTTTTTATAAAAACTTGAAGCAGCTGGTTACCTCATTTGTCCCCACCGTTTTTGCACGATACGCAAGATAGCCTTGAGGTCCATCCCAGCAAGCTCATCGGTTACAGCTGAAGAAGCACTACCACTCTGAGGCGTGCCCCAGCCAGCCCCTCACACATACCCAGTACATGCTCACTGGCCTCGCAGAATCAGCCCACTTGGCAACATAACAGATACTTTGTGTCTTCAGACCTCCCTTGTTCGCTCTCCAGAGTGTCCAAAAAGCTTCAAGCCTTCGGCCAGGCACATCCCAACAATAAGCAGCCCTGCACTTCTCTCACTTGTCAACCTCCGTATTCAAGTGGCTTTTGGTGATCCCTATGAAGCATTCAAGTCTCGCCGGGAAAAGGGGAAATCTTTCTCTCTCCACTTCGCCGGCCTTCCCATTCCCTTCTACCTCTGTGTGACCTAGCACCCAACACAGTGTTAAGTATTACTCCATCTCCAGGGTCTTCACGGTTAGCGTCAATTTTACGTCGAGAAAAGTTTTACGACCTCCGATGACGAATTGCGCAATAAGTTAACATTGAAACTTTGTAACGAAGCTTTAAAAAAACCGGAAAATAACCATTTGAGAGAGGATTTGAAGGGTCTTTTATTAATCTTCGTAAATTACCTCAGGGTTAATCTTATTAGCTCAAGCAGCCATTTTACTTCTACTCCCCACCAATAACAAGTTAACTTCCAGCGACGTTTTGTGGGGCTCCTCTTTACAACAGAGCAAAAACGAGCCCCCCCCCCCCCGCACTAACAACATCAAAGTTCGGCTCGCCCTTCTGGTTCTCATGAAAATTACAAGTATTGGGTCCGGTACACTAGAAAGGTCACGATCAACGTTTTCGCCAGTACTGCGGTTGAAAAAAATTGAATTTTTACATAATGGTTAGGGTAGAGAAATGAAATAATACCTAGTACAACGCACCGCACGCATTTACTCAGCCTCATGTACATTCAGAGAGTTGTACTAACTCGACTCAAGTCTGTCGCGTCATTCGTTTCAACAAACTTAGTAGAACGCAGCTCAACGATCGACAAAGAAAGTTGTTCCACTACTCAGTTATCAGTGCATAGGCAATTTACAAGATTGTAACTCAGTTTTTATAGAGCCTATATAACAAAAAATTAGACAAGCTGCGAGAAATAGTAGCAAGTAACGTAACATGATGGTAGTTTAAACACTGGAACTCCTAGAGTTGCTCCTAGTTATTCTATGAACGTTATTAAACCCACGTCGTATGGGCAGTTTATTGGACGCGAAATATTTTATAATTTATCGCGCTCGACTCGTTATTTTTGCCACACTTGACAATTTTATGGTACTATCCTGTCATTTGGAAGTGACTATACACAAAATATAATCAAAATCGTCAGAGCGCGGCTGCATGGTTTTGCAACGGGGTAGTCCGAGTGGTTTTGGGTGTATATGACACTACAGGAGCGTAAGGTCGTAGGTCACCCTGGATGTGAATGATGTGTGCAACTCTGTACAGTGGAAAGACGTACTGGAGACCCTGGAGAGCACCTGAATACTTACCCCAGGTAATGAGGTCTTATTTGAAGGATTGCACACTTATCTATGAGTGATGGAGGGACGTCGTTGCAGAGTAGATCCTTGGGCCGACTTTGTGACACGTGGCGTACTACGGGTTCGCAGATGACTCAATCCAGATAAGTCTTGAGGGTGAAGGAGTGAATGGGAGCTCATGAGACACAGCTTACTTGTGGGACACAGTCCAGAAGGACGGTGCCATTGAAAGGTTCCACCCGGTTCCTCACGGGACAAGGAGTTCTTAGGGCCAACTTGCACGGCAAGCTTGCAAGGCAAACCACCTGAACTGCAGGACAATGGCGGATGATGCTTCCCACACCATTAGTTGTGAACGATCGGCCGGCTCACATCAGTATCATCCGTTCACACCAAGTTGAATTTCGATGAAATTTGGTGGTGCGTTGCTCAACTTGCACGGGAATGTGCTCAGCCAAAAGAGGATGGAGCTTGTTGTCCAGGTACCAGTATCCCAACGAAATGAAGGACAGAGACACGGAACGGTGACTCGTGGCAAGATTCTCTTGAGGTTGAAGAGAACAAGGGAGAAGAGCTGCCCCCTAGAGGGGCCGAGAGTCTACCAGATGTAATTTACTGAATTGTTGGACTGGTTCCCAATAGCTCCTCCCTCTTCAGAGCCATTCTTAGGGAAACCCTGTGTATAGTTCAGAAACGGTTTGCTAATACCCTTATTTTGGTGCTCTACGGTGATATGAATGAAGTATTAAGGAATGTCAGCTGTTCAGGCAGCTACACCACTCACATAATTTAGTGTGTTCAGTTGCATTGAGAAGCGTTTAATTTTATTTCGTATTAATGTGAGTGACGGCGGCACAGCGCCATCATTAGCTCTATACGCCATTTTCTAACGTGACTTCATTCCAATCATCGCCGTCTTACCACGTGCCTCGTTAGAATGGCTGTTAGAGTTTTTGGCTGTTTTGCTTTTTGTTTGCAAAACCTATCTACCACGCATTCAGCATTCTCGTCGGGTCGCAGTATTCCATTATAGTTCGACAACATCTACCAGCGTCCTACCTGGAAGATTCACACTTCGACAACGTCCACCAGCGCCATACCTGGACCAGCCGTAGGACTATCGTTCAACAAAGTGGGACACTAACTTTAAGCATCACGCTTCGACAGCTCGTTACGAGTACCAATTTAATTTCTACTTTTTTTTCGAACTTTCTCACACGCAGCTAGTTCTTATTTTCTATTCGTATTTTATAACTGAGCTTGACAATTTATTACTTTCCTTGGCTCTGCAAAGTAGGAAGGAGAGTTATGTAATCGACTGAAAAAAATTTCTCTCTTCAGAGAAAAAAGAGTTCTCTTCAGATCTTTACGTTTTATACCCCTCTGAGTCCGAAAAACAGTGTTAGGGAAAAGGGTCTGTGTGGGTGAACGATTTTTAGAGAGAACCACCGTACCAAATCCACTCAAACTTCATATCTAGCTTGCAGGTTACCATGACACGCCAAGATAAGGGTATGAGCAAAATCCATCGAAAGTTAACTACAGCTATCGTAGTGATCAAAACACCAATTTTTTTCTCAAAAATGGCCATAACGATTTTGATTAAATTGTTTATATTGGCAGCTCCCAATATGGCACTATACCACAAAATTCCCATCTGTGAGAAAATGACGAGAGCAGCACAATAAATTACCAAAACTTACGACGAATTCGATTTTAGTGCGGTTTTTAAAGGAAACAACTGTACTAAATCGGCTCAAACTTGCAATGGGACGCCAACACAAGGGTATGAGCAAAATCCACCGAAAGTTAACCATAGTTATCATAGTGATCAAAACACCAACGTTTTTTTCTCAAAAATGGCTCTCACGATTTTGATTACATTTTTTATATTGATAGCTCTCAATAAGGTAACTATACCATAGAACTCCCATTTGTGAGAAAATGACGAGAGCAGCACAATAAATTATCAGAATTTTCGACAAAAAGCGTTTTTAGCGCAGTTTTTTCCTTATAAACTTCGCTGGAATGTTGGTAGGATGTTGAAGAAAATGGGTATTGTAGTCCAATCCAATACCTAAAGGGCGAGTGTTTAAAACGCTCATGAGATACATGGGGCTCACTCCAGAAATTCCTGAATTTCAACTACTGCCGTTTCGCTCACTACCCGTTTTAACAGTTTTTACCCAATCACTCTGCAAAAGTGACTACCGTCCTTCTTAAAAAAATTCGTGTTTACAGCCTCCTTAATTTTCTGTGTACCGATTGCACAATAATGGTCCTGGAATGAGTACGAGCTGCGCAATAAATTCCAGAACTGTAGGCGCTACCGCTTCCTGCTGCTGTGAAGTGTTTGTTGACCAAGTTCAAAGGAACTGAGTGATAAATGAATTGATTGAATAGAACTAGCCATGCACAAAGTGAATTGTTTTAGAGCTAAGGGAAGTTGTGTGTTGCAACGCACCAAATATTTTTACTTTCCGCTACCCGAAGGGAAGGAAAGTATAGTAATCGGCCCAAAAAAAAAATTTGGGTTTTCTTCAGATCTTTACGTTTTGAGGCCTACTGAGTCTAAAAAACCTAATTTCGGCGCGTGGTCCGTGTGTATGTGTGTGTGTATGTGTGTGTGTGGGTGTGTCTGTAGTTCGATTTGCGGGAGAACGGCTGATCCGATTGAGCTGGTTCTTTTTTTGTTTTGTTCGTTATTTTTTGTAGACACCAAAATAAGGTTATGGACGATTTCGGCCGATGGGAAGGGGGAGTGGGGGACGAAAAAGTACCAAAAACTAGGGTTATTCACATTTTTCTCGAAAACGGCTCTCACGATTTTGATTAAACTTTCGAATTATGTTCTACTAATCAATACCTAACTTTTCTTCCCAATACATATCTCCATGAAAATACGGTGAACGGAGATATGGGCCCCTGAAGAAAAAATAGGTTTTTTACGCTTTTTGGCAAAACAGCTCTAACGATTATCACCAAACTTTCAAGATGTATCCGAATAGTTGATACCTACATATTGTTCCTATTAAATGTTCCTCTGACAGTTTATTGAACAGAGATAAAAATCAAAATGTGTCGAAAATAACGTTTTTACGTACATTTCCGTAAATTCTAGAGTAACTTCTTCACCAGATGTGATAAATTCTAATGGAGTGTCTTCAAGTTACCCATACACACATTTTGGTTTCCATAATTATTTCTGTATATACATGTTGAACGGAGATATAAGCCGAGTTAACTTAGAAAAGGAGATTTGACAAATATTAATTTATCGGTATTCCAATTTTCTGAAAAACGGCTCTAACGATTTCGATCAAACTTACGGAGTACTTTCAGCTAACTAGTCCCTACATTTTGTTCTCTATAAATGTTTCTGTAGAGATGCGTTGAACGAAGATATAGCGCCCACGTATGTTGGTGGCGTTCGAACTTACGGGGGTGGCGGAAAGTAGTGTGTTGCTACGCACCAGATATTTTTAATAGTTTTCTTTAATATACTTAACTTCACAGTATGAAAAATCTGGTTTCGATAAACATTTTACCACTTTGCTACAACATCTGTGGCTTTTCTAGTGAGTATGTGAGCTGTTGACGTTTCTTCTCAACTTTTCCGTCGAATTCAAATTTGGCTGCGTTAGAAAATAGTATACTTTCGTAATTTATAATAAAAATAAGTCCTCGGCAGGTCGTCATTAAGTTTTGCCGACTTTTTCTTTTAACTGCCGAAGAAAAACAGCATCGTCGCCGATATTACATTTTTGGTTATTGAAGTAGCTCGTCAAGTGGCGCGGATCGAAAGTTGAATGGGTCTGAGCGGCGGTGGAGGATCGGAGCTGGAAGAGAAAACTAATTTTTGAACTAGCAAGCTCAGCTGTCTTTCTTCTTCGGGAAAAGCGGCGATGCGAGAAGCTCTGTATTCCATTTGCATAAATTCCGACTCGCCGCCACCTCGTAGTTCATTCTCTTTCTGAAATTGGAGCTCTTTCTGCTCAGCATAGGTCGCATTTATGCGAAAGGCGCACGTTCTCTCGAAGGGCTCAATCCTCGAAAATAACTTGCTTCTACCGGCTCCGGAGTCGATCAGAAATGAAGGTTTCGACGGGCTGCCAAAGGCTCGAAGGAGGCATACTGATGAAGTTTCAGGCGGAAAATGAAGAAAATAAACGCCTACTCAATTTCGGGTGGATGTTTCATCGTGACTTGTTTCCGATATTCTCTTTTTTGATATCGCGGAAGACTTTGAGCGCTTCACGGCCTTCTTTATGGAAGTTGTAGCACTTTAACGTCTGCATTGCGTCATTTAGAGGCAGAACCAGGTTCCGAATCTGGGTCCTTCAAGAGAACATGTCTGGCCCTTTAAAACCAGACATTGTAAAAATGCGACATCTTTTGGCGACAAATGTGCAGCCCCACAAACGATAATAATGAAATTGAGTTTATCCATGTGGAGTTGAAAGTAGTATATTCAAAATCGTAATGAAAACATTGAAAAATAATCATTTAGTCCCGTTTTTTGAAGTATCGTGCCTACCACACGTAACTGATGGCAGCAGAGTAAGAGGTGCGCTCTTCACATTACCGTAGTGCATTGTTTTCCAAGAGATAGAGTTAGTGACAGTAAGTGCTATTCCCATTCTCCCCCTGGCACCTAGTGGAAAGACCTGCCATGCTGAGAAACGACTAATAAAAGGGGCAAACTGAGCGCGGCTACCAGCAGAATCATCAATGAGGCTCCGAAACAAAACAAAAATATTGTTTGAATTGTGATTGTGTGGCCTCGATATTTAAGGCTATGGAAGGGTTACTCCAGTGTTAATAATGTTAGTAGGGCAACAAATGATCAGTGACCCTTAGGAGGTGGCAAGACGAAGAAGAGGGGTGTGCCAGACTGTTGAAGTCAACACTCGGTCTACTGCTGAGGCTAAGCCTCAGTGAAGTTTATATCCACCTCACTAGGTTCCTCGCCGGACAAGGAGCATTTAGGGCGTACCTGCTCTGAGTTGGTAATTGCACGAGTGGATCACGCGGAGACAAGGAGCAGAACGGGGACTCAGCTAATCAGAGTTGTTTCGGTAGTTGACCCTTCAAGAGTAAAGACGCAAGAGAAAGCACACTACTACTTCGTCTCTACTGAAGTCGATGAAACGAAACAAGTTTCAGTGACACGCTAACAATAAATTCATTGCCTAGACTGCTACACAAGTACTAATATTGCCTTCATTCCTTACAAGCTCCAAGCAGAAAGGCTTTCCTGGAGCCAATCATCCGAGGCCCATCGTTTCATTGCTTGCACTCTACAGACGCCGACCTACCCATCACTTTGGAGCCTATACTCTCCAGCTACTGCTGCCTAACTCAAGCCCTATGCATCGCATCCCACGCAGAACTCGAGTACCTCACGTTTCGACATTCAATGACCACGACTTTCGGCACAACTGATCGTTCTTCGACACGTAACCCGCAGAACTACCTTCTCACCAACCCAGGCTGCAGCTAGACGAGTCTCCTCACATTCAGTACTCCAAAGAGGTAACAGAGGGGGGAACCTCTTGACTGCGATCGAGGAGGTTACGCATCAGTGATCGTGTCGTGACATTGATTCTATTGTATTCTCTGTTTCCGGCAATTATATATTCTATAATGGTTGGAGGCGGATTGTGCAATATAGCCTATACAAAAGGAAGTCACCTGGTTATTGCTCCAAGCTCGAATCATTATAGCGGCAAGCCTAACTGCTAGCGCCAAGAGCTAAAGCTTGCCACTCCACCTTTTCCTACTAAAGAAGCGCAAACAATTGGCTAGCTTGCGCTTGAATCCGTCGTCTGACATGTTGAATTCCGAAGAAAACCTAGGCGCATTGCTCAATGTTCTCGGGTAGTTTCGGTCCAGAAGAGGATGGAACTTGCTGCTCGCAAGCGAGAGCAAGGTGAGCTGCAGACACTTTTATTTTATATTTTTATGACATAAATGTTTTCCATTCAGCACATTTGTGTCGTGAGAGTCCCTCATTCACGGATCAGGCTCCCTTTTCCTTAGATATTGTCCCTGGTTGGCTGTCCGCCCCCTTCCCCGAGAAAAAGGAGTTTTCATTCGTCAAATTTGGGAAAAAAAAGATCGGCCCCAACCTCCTTATTATATAGTAAAGACTACTCTTAAACGGAGGGACGCTGCACGATTTCCATGTGAGTGAAGAGGGTCACAAAGAAGAGGCGTAAGGGCCAACCAGAAGAAATGTCCTAAACGGCTTTGGGTTGGTACCTCAACACTCAGCGTTCACACAGCCTATGGAAATATTTATAGAAACACTAATAATAAGCACCTACCTGGGTGTACGTCATCCAGCAGCAAGGTTCCACTTGATTGGCGTCTAATCCCCAAAATTCAAGCTCTTCTTCGAACAGAGGGCCACAAACGTCGGTCGGGTAGTGGAGCTTTCCTGTTCTGAAATCGATAAAATGTCGTTTTACTATTACATTCGACAAATTCAGAAATATTTGCATAAAATATTTCTTCTCGTTGCGCGCTGTTTTTTCTAGCAAACTCATTTACGGGCACCATTATTTCCAAGTTCCTGAATATAGCCCGGTGTCCATTACTAGCCTGTGGTATTCCAAGCCTAGTTGATCTGTAAGCCTCTTTCGTAGCCTGTGCTTTCACAAATGTATCAATGGGGAAGAAGGTCAAACATTTCCTCCATGGTACTGGTAGAACCATGGCTATGCTTCATCAAAATAAATATTTGTACCTATGTATTCCACTTGTTGGGTGCACGAAAGGGAGAGTTGAAGATCGAAATAGAGAAATGCAGTGAGCATGAGGAGGACTGTATTATGTGAGCAATGAACTGAGTTGAGTTAGAATTGTGCTGAGTTTGTGTACAAAAGGGTGACACAAGGGTAGTACTCGGAAGGCGTGAACTGGCGTGGGTCAATGTATTGGAAGGAAAAGTGCGAGCTGTTACTGGGATGAGAGTTGGAAGCAGAATCGATTTTGGAAGGAGCTGTCTCTTGTGCGGAGGAATCTGAAATTGAGGAAAGGGGAAAATAAAGAAAGGACAACCCCACACCAGGGAAATCCACGGCCGTTAGAAATCACCCCAACCGCGTAGGTGGAATTTCCGCAGGTACGAGGAGACAAAAGGAGACAATAACTGGGGAAGTCCAAGGTCAAAGGACTGAACTGATGCGGCACTTTGCGTCGAACACCACTTCTTCTTCTTTTATTAATTAGATTAGAATTAAATACAGTCTAATTCTCTGAAATTAATTCCTCCATTTTTGTCGATCGCCTGGTCATCTTCAGACGCGCCTGTCAAAAGGTGGTGAAGAGTAAAGCTTTCGAGTCGGTGGCTTCAGGAAGGTTTCCATTCCTTGCTCGTTCCGCCAACTTCGACCCTCTTCAAATTCAGTTCAACGAGCGTACAATTCTAACAAGCCTAAACTGTCATTTCCACCTCTTGTGATGACCTCTGTTGTTTCGGCTGCGACTACTCCCTTCCTTTTGTGTGCTGTCGTACCTTATTGAATCATTTGGGCTTTGTATCTTCTTATTACATTGAATTATGGCTGCGTTAACGATACACGTCACGAAGAAGGCAATTTATTCGAAATCATTAACGAATCAGAGCTGTTTCACACAAACAATGACGCCTACGTCACTGTTCTCCGAATTTGAACAGAAATATTCATAAAAATTCCTAAGTCCCCTATAGAGTTTCAGGTCCGTCTGTGTGGATGTTGGTACCATTCGCAGACCGAAACCAACGACTTTTGCTGTTCCACGGGCTCCCCTAATTTCCTGTCGAACTCGTGCCAGGGCACTGTCACGTCAGTGACAATACCGAGCTCTGTAAAGGTTTCCAAGTTATTAAAGAAATTGGGTTGTGTCCGCCAGTAGGCTAAACTGGCGTAGACTAAAGTTAACGTACCTGTTAGGTGAGTCCGTCTCCTCTGGCTTGTGAGTTACTGTGGGCAAGCGCTTTCGATGTAAAGACATCATCGTCTGGCCGTTTAGTCAGTACTGGAGTCAGTCAGTTGGTCGTGGTCTTTATATACAAAGAGAAAGGTGAAGGGAGTGATGGAGCGTTGGGGAAGGGGCGGGGAGAGGTCTTGTTGGTCAGTCTTGTTAGTAGTACCTTAGCCGGACTGGCTGTGTTAGGTATTAAAGAAATTGGGTTGTGTCCGCCAGTAGGCAAATACTAAAGTTAGTAGTTTCCAAGTTCCAGAATATAGCCGGATGTATACCCCCGGGGGTTCTTACGTTAATTTAAGAAGACATTTGTCGCAGCCGTCCTCGTCGCAGTTCGTCACCATCGTCATTGGCTCGAGTTAGTTAGTTGTTGTTTATGAAAGAACCGAAAGAATAATGATGCCCTTCAAGATTTCGCAGGTGCCGAACGTTTTTGCCTACTTCGTATTATATTTTTCACAAGCCGGAATCCTCGTCAAAATTGTGGCCTCGACTAAGATCTGCATTTTGGATCTTTGGTTGGTCACGCTTCAACGCTAAGCTGTTCGTCACGAACTCATCTTCCACGAAAAGAGCTCTCCACTCCAATTCTTCTTTCACCGCCCAAGTCTTCATTTTGAAGGCCCCGTTAGGTAGTATAGCTTCGAGTTCACCTCTCTGTTTGGTTCGAAGTTCAGGGCTCGGATTTTGTCTCATTTCACTCTGCTTTTGGTAAACGAAATACCAATTGTAAGTTAGGTTTTCTTGGCACTCGAACCGTTTAGAGGCAAGGGGAGAGACTTCCTGATCCCGGTGGGACACTGTGTGGGTATTCCAAGCCTAGTTAGTCAGCAAGCCACCTTCATAACCTCCGCCTTGATAAATATATGGTGAGGAAGAGGGTCAAACATATGCTCCGCAGTACTGGTAGGTATTAGTAAGCACCCCAACCTATGTACTTTGGCTGGGCTGCTAACCACGCCCAAATGCTATGATTGGTCTCACAACGACCCACAATTTTTATGTACGTCACGTAGTGTGATATTAATTCTTTCGGAAGCAATACAACGAAGGATTTTGCGAATGTGCTGATAAAGGCATGAAGAACGTCAGTCAAAACAGTCAGATGCTGGACGTGAATGCTCGGTATGTTAATAATTGTGATGCGACTCACCTGTAGTAATTGAGGACTTGAGCAAAAACGCCGGGATGTCTGTCGAAAAAGTACTCGTTGAGAATGGGGTCGTAATTGGCAAGGGCTTCCGTGAGTCTGGACAAGCGGGTGGCGGGGATTTTCTTGAGTGTGGCTTTGTACGTCTCGTGCCGAATCCCTCCGACGTTCAGCACGACGCGGTTCTCCGCGTCCATGTTCATGAGATTCATCCCTCACCTAAGCGAAAAAACGAATCATCAATGTCAATCTGGAGAAAAAATTGTTGTTAAAACCTAAAAATGTACAGAAGTAAAATTGTGTAAAAAATAAATTAAATCCTTTCAATCCAAAAATCCTAATTTCTGCAGGTAGTTTGTGTGTTCATCTGTGAGTACATGAGTCAATTGGGCTAGTTTCCGGTATTTTTTGTTTTCGCTAGAAGCGTGGTGGGGGAGATTAACGAAAATTAAAGATTTTTACATTTTTCTTGAAAATGGCTACTACTTAACAATTAAACTTTCAAAATACATTTCACTTTAGATTATTCAATTTTTGCTTATAATAAGCATCTCTGTGAAAATTCGGTGATTGGGTACAGGTGATACAGGCCTATGAAGCTATAAAAGCATTGTCCTTAACTTTCGAGAAGAAAACGTACCCAGCGGTTTTGCATCGAACGAAGTGCTTCGAAAACCGATATTTAAATGTTGTTATTTGTAAATAACGGACGCTCCACTAAACGAAGAAGATAACAAATACGTACCAAACCCTGTTAGTTGTTTTTTTTTTTTTTTACTTTTGTTCGACGCAAAACGCCGAATCAGTTTCGGTTTTTTTTAAACTCAGAATTCCATACCTGCCCTAATGGGACACCCTGGCAATGTCATTGTTTCCCCAGGAACCTTCGTTCTCAACTGCTTATTGTTCCTTATGGATATTCCACCTTCGCGGTTATTCCCAATGACAACGGATTTCCTTTGAACTGGTCGTTAGCCAGTCTCCCAGTAGAGAGCTGTTGCCCGTGGAGGTGACCACCTGAGGAATCCCGTACCGTCTGGGAGGAGTTCTGAATCTAACTATTTACTCGGGTGGCAAGTTTCAAAAGGACCAGACGGTTTCAGATCAACTATGACCACGTTTCTTAGCCATCACCTTCTTAGCGAACTCTGCAAAATGGTTATGGGCTTGCTTTATAGCAGTCAATACTGCTGAGTTCGTTTGGTCTCCCAACCACCGTCCGCTCACTGTTGTAGAAACTCGCGATACAGTCGTCTCCAATTCTCCCAATGGACACTTGTTTCGCCTCTTATCGACTTCTCATTCGGATTTCTCCATCCTTCCCCGTATACCCAGTTCAGACCCCTACGTTTATATGCTCAACTCATATCCTGTGTAAGTCACCTCTTCTTGTGCATCCAAGCCTCCAAATCTTGTGATACACCAACTATTCAAATTACGAGTACAAGGTCCTGCTAAACTAAAACTCGTCTCTGAGATTAATTCAAAACTACCCTGTTAAATAAAACTGTGGTGAATTGGAACTGTACAAGAAATTAAGTCAAAGCCGTTGGAGATGTTAAGAAGACAAAATGTATTTGTGAAAAAATAAAAGCTTATCGACAGTTTATACATAGTCAAAACAACCTTTTTTGAAATCTGAAATTATGGATAGTGTTGTGATATAAAAAAATTAAAATTAACTTAATTTTCCATTGAAAAATTAAATCGCCCCCGGGTGGGATCGAACCACCGACCTTTCGGTTAACAGCCGAACGCGCTACCGATTGCGCCACAGAGGCGGATGTTAATGGGACCAGTTTTTAAATTTATAACTAAACCCTATCATGACTTGAACAATTGTTACACTCTATTATGGAGAAACACGAAAAGGAACCACTTATCAATACCGATAAATGTATTTCCGTTGAAAAATTTTATATTAAATATGGAAAATTGTACTGTTCTCCCTAGTACTCTGTGAAAGTAGCAATCTTCGCACAATGTCAGCTCAAATGCCTAGACTTTATTCTAGTTCCGTTTACCTGCCATGTTTTAATTGTTTTCAATCCTTTGTTTTCTAATACAAATGTCGTTCTGATAAAAATTTCATTTCTAGCATGATATCCACTTAGGCATTGTCATTCGCAGGACAACATCATCAGCGTTAGTAGCCATTTTCCATAAGAAGAGGTGGAACATTCGTTATTGGTATAGTGGCAACAAAGTAAAAAAGTTTTAAATACATTCAAAACACAAGTTGATATAATTGCAATTATCCACGCATTATTAATGCAGCGCTTCAATTCAAGTCAGAGGATATTCTGAAGTTGTAAAACAACAACGTAGTAAATAGTTGGAATAATATCATACGATTTCATAAGAACGAAGCAATTCCATTTGGCAGCAACAACTTGGTGTAGGTATTTTCGCGCTTTTATCCGGCTCAGCAACGAACTCAGCCAGACATAATCTTTGCAGCTACTCAAGTCGGAAGTTAGTTGGGAAGCGAAGGGCTGATGGGAGTTGGAAAAATATATACGGCAGACCGCAGTTAGGGGGGAGAAAAAAGGCCATTACGCGGTTTTGCCCCCTCGAACGATAAAATGAGGAGAGACGATTTCAAGGATCACTGAGCTTTTATGGGCCACTCAGAAGTTAAGATAATCTCTTGACAGACTCAACTCCCTTATCCTCACAGTTGTAACGACTCGCAAGGGCGGGGTTTTCTCGTTGTCTGGTCAGCGGACGAAAGTCGTGCTACGTGTGAGTATAAGAACTATGACGCGTTATTTCGTCGTTAGAAACCTCCGGTTTTCTGAAATCGCTCCACGAGCTATCCAATTAGTATCGCGCCCTCAGAATCGCGTCTTAACTGCGAAAGTTGAGTATAAAGGTGGTTATTTTTCGTGGTATTAATCGTAACGTAGTTCACGTGCAATCGCTATTTGAGCGTCGTTAAGGTCTACATTACACAGTAGCTTCCCTGGGGAAATCAGCAAAGATTAGCTTTAAAAATTGCTCACATTCTCATCTCCATCTTCCAAATCACCTCGGAGGAAAAGGTTAAACTTGCTGAACATTTCGAGATAAAAATTGAATGAATACTGTTGCAAAAGAAAGAGAAACCAAAAAAACTTGAAGTGATTGACAAATGCAACGCACGAGATAGAGGAATGTTGGCACAGTTCTGTTTCTTGGTGGGTTTTAAACGGTCACTTGAATAGGATTCTGATTGAGCAGCCAGTGAAACTAAATCACAAGACTTGGCGAGTCTATAGATATGCAAACTGGTGTTAGAAGGAGAGTAACAATAAGAAAGAGCTACAGAATAGTACAGGGGTTTGTGGAATGTCTTGATTCAGAGTAGGGCTAACGGGGGGTATCAATTGGAGTAGTCGCGAGGGAGAGGTGCACTCATCCAAGGGTAAAACCTGTAGACGACGATATTAAATAAGCATTAACACATTGGCTGCTGATGACGCACACGTGCGCGTCATGAGAGGTTTGGCCAACAGTGCCCATGACGCACATGTGTGCGTCAAATTTTTTTCGTATTTCAATGAATGTTTACAACGAAAGGCATGGTAGTAAGGTTTTCCGATTGAATGCATCGTGTTTGGGATAACCCATGGTACGGAGAAGTAGCGATGGTTCAAAGTTCACTTATTTCTTGCCCCCTCCTTTGGAGGTCTTGCTGCCCGACTGTCGAATCAGTCGTTCGCAGTTTTTCGAGCGCTAGTCATTGTTTTGTGGTGACTTCTTCTCGGATCGGTGTTTAGCCATGGCTAAAAAAAAAATACTGAGTGATGAGGAACTCTTAAGACTTTTGGGAGAGAACTCGAAAGACGATGTAGAGTATAAAGAAGAAAATGAAGCAGACGATGAAGAAGACCCTACCCTTGATCAGAAAGTGGAGGTGAGCGATCGAATATTATTTCTCCCTTCCAATGTTGATCAATGTGAGCCACCTATAAGAGATCACGAGATAACCGATGAATTTGACATTGCCAACTCCGGGAACATCGGCTGATTTTTTCGATCTACCTGTTCGTTGTCCTGCTCCTCTTTCGATATTAGTTGATACAGTACTATAGCCAACTTTGCGTTGATATAAAAAGCTAAGGATTCATGTCTCTCAAATGATGCTGATGAATTCTCAATTAATGTGTAACGAATTTGGACGTAAAATCAACTCTTCTTCCTTACAAGCCATCACCCGAGAAGCCTTTGAGTTGTAACATGCACGTTCCTGATGAAGTGGAGAAAGTTGACGCAGGAAAACGCAAAGTAACTAAACGCAAACATTGTAAACAGTGTTGCAAAAATGGAATTCACTAGATACTTCGCAAAGATACTACTTGCTTCTGTCCAGACTGCCTAGATAAACCAGAACTGTGTCTGAAGCCCTGCTTCAGACTATTTCACCAGGATTTACCATAAAAAATGTTTAAATTTCATATTTTATGTATTCTGAAACTGGAATTTAGTCATTTTTCTTTGCATTTCTAAAATGACTCACAGAAGAAGAAGAAGTCCATAGGGCTTTTGGCACTCACTTTCCGGAAAATCCAGCCCCCTCGTCTCGTCATTATTTCAAGTTCGACTGCTAAACGGTTTACTTTGTTTACCTTTATCCCACAGTTCATTCATCTGACTACTTCCATCTCAGTCATTCTGATTTAAGTGTTGTAAACACTGTTTCGTCCACATTCCAATGTTTTTCGGGTTTCC
The DNA here is from genome assembly GCA_020466155.1 of Pachypeltis micranthus. NCBI lineage: Eukaryota > Metazoa > Arthropoda > Insecta > Hemiptera > Miridae > Pachypeltis > Pachypeltis micranthus. The sequence continues at coordinate 34,837,609 of CM035773.1, forward strand.
GGTGTGTGTTTTTTCGGGCATGCGCTATATGATTTCAAGTATGATAAATCGTAGTAAGCTAGGCTATTCATTGCTCCTATGTAAAGCTCACTGTTTTTTTGTTCCCCTGATGTTAATGAGCTGGTATCCAACAAAACAAATAGTTATAGTTATAGGCACCCAGTAGTATGAATACATTCGCAAGTCCGCTTAGGCTTGACCCTGCCAAAATGGCCTTCACGGAGGCTTCGCTATCCAAGGCAACGTACGTCCACGAGTAATTATGGTCGGGATGTCTTATGTGGAGATGTTTGTAGCTATAATGTCTGCTTGGCACGTCGTGGAGTACGGTCCTGGTGACTGTCAAGGTTATATTTGATACCTATAATACCCAGACCTGCCTCTGCCACTTCTGAGAACCACCAGTATATAGTGCATTCTTATCAATTAGAGACGGCCCTTCCAGCGCATAACTGCAAACTGCTAGTTCTTCCGCTGTGGCAGGTGTCAGTTTCAAGACTGACGCCTCTTCTATCTACCATAGTCCCACACTTTCTCGAAGGCTTGCCTTTACTCTGATGTGGATGCAACCTGTATACAAAATCCGTACCACGCCCCGAGTGAGCAGGTTTTGGCCGGTATGATACGAAGAGGTGGGATATTTTGAAGGATTTCGAATGCACCAGTGAGTCAGGTATTCGTTCCCCTCGAAAGGAGGATCAATAGGATGGACTGGGGGTATTTCATTTTTTTATGCACTTCTGTTTTTCCGGTTTCGTGGAACATAAGCCGATTTCACGAAAGGCCCGAGCGGCCACGATTAAAGCACGCGTTGTGAGTAAAAATCGTTACTCTACCCCTCCCGCACGCAATAAATCATGTTTCCGTCCATTCATCCCAGAAGCGAATAAAATCCGATAATTCGCTACTCTGCTCAGAATCTCATGAGGAGGCGAGATAAGCGATTTATCCCTCACAATGAGGCTCCTTTGTTTCCGCGGAAAATAGTGTGCCACCTGTTGGTCCTCATGTTCCGCTTCGCTCATCAAAACTCCAGTGAATTACATGAAATGCGTAACCTTATTTTGCTCCCGATCGTTTCACGCTGTGCCCCAACTCGTTAGAAACATAACGATAACCATTTTATCGACACTTGCCGCCTAAGTTTTGAAACATGAATTGAGACATTTAGACAGCCTTTTTTGTTTGCTAAACATGCGTTATGCAACAAGAACCATTAGCACTGTGTGCTGGACTCATAATTCTTCGCATTCGGAAAGACATTTTCAAGTGTCAATATATAAAATTAACTCTTATCGACTACACTGTTCAGCAAAACAACAATTTTCCTTCCTTATCCTTCCAATACTAGTTAACCTACCGAACATTTTTCCGCCGGCAATTTTTCATCAGGGCAATAAAAAGTATTTTAATGATTATTTATTGGCCATATAGCACCTGGTGATTGTAGCAACTCACAATTTTTCGCAACTTCGATGACCTCCTACACATACGGGTGCTATATGTATCTATTCGTGCAACGCATTTCTACACGAACATTTGTTGCAAACAAAATGTAGGTACCAGTTAGTTGAAAGTACTTCTTAAGTTTGATTGAAGTCGTTGGAGCAGTTTTTGAGAAAACTGAAAAAAACAGTAAATTAATATTCGACGAATCTCGTTCTCCAAGCTATCATGACTTAATCTCAGTTCAGCAGATAGGTACAGAAATACGAGGAACAAAATGTAGGTATAGTTCTTTAGAAAACACTCTCTAAGATTGATCAAATCACTAATATGTTCGAAAAAACATTATTTTGCCCATTTTGATTTTTATCTGTGTTCAATGGACTATCAGAGGAACAATTATTCAGAACAATATGTAGGTGTATCGTTGAAGCAGTTTTGCCAAAGAGCATGAAAAACCTAGTTTTGCTTCTTACGCTTGTATCCCCGTTCAACGTATTTGCGTGAAGATATTTATGGAGAAGAAAAGTTTTGTAGAAGGTAATCTAAAAGTTTCATCAACTCATCAAAATCGTTAGAACCGATAAAAATGTGGAAACCTTAATATTCGGTAAATCCCCCCCTCCCTCTTATAGATCGACTTAAATCGCCCATAACCTTATTTTCGTGTCTACAAAAAAAATCACGGACAAAACAAAAAAGAACCTGCTCAATCAGTTCAGCCGTTCTCCCGCAAATCGAACTACAGACACTTTTCCAAAGCTCACCGTAAATGGGACGGCCATAAAGGAAAAACTAAATAAATGATAAGTAAGGAAACGGGAAGGGCGCTCAGACTATCCCACGCCGGCTACAGGGGTAGAAGGATTGTGATGAGGAAGGACAGAAGGATAAGAGGGCGATGCACGATAGAATGACCACCAGTACGACCCGAGCTACATGTGAGTGGTGGTACCACAGATAATGCCAGCTGACACACCCAACCGACGCATCTTCTCAGCACTTTTCTAACACCACACACCATGCCTGGACACGGTCAATGCTGCGACCCTGATGTTACCTGCCTCTACTCCACGAGCTCCGACACTGCCACACGAAGATCTGTCCTGGAGAAGCGACTATGAGTCCGAATGCATACGGGAGTATACAGGAGTGTATCTATCGGGTGATATCGAGGCTGCTCGGGCCCTTTGTCTCTTGCCAAAAACCGCTCCCAGACCGAGCGCAGGCGAAGCCGAGACATGGCCTCGCGAGGCAGAGCGAGACATGACGAGCACACCGTGTACACTCTTGCCCTCGCCTGCTCTCATCATGTCTCGGCGAGAGTGTACTGGTACCATGAAGGCTTACTGCAGGGCTTGGGGGCAGATGGAGTCACCATGTCAAACCACCGCAGCTGATCGAGAACGAAGCCAAGACCAGCCATAGCGCGTGGTGACATGCCAGCCAGATGCCTGCTAAGCAAGCAGGCGCTGAGGCGCAAGAACGGAATAGTAGTATGAACCCCCCATGCACGTGGGACGCTAAGTGGGAGGCCTAGCCATGTAGGAACAGCGCATCATTCTATCAAGGCTTATCAATGACAAAACCCGCACCCTCCACCTTCAAGCTGTAGCCCTGATAGGACGGCATCAATGAAACCGAGCCACATTTCTCCGGATTCACCTCCAATCCACACAAGCGTAGCTGCCTCACAAACTTATCAAGGGTGATCGGCAAGCTATTGCGCCCACCCGCGCACCTGCGGTGAGATCGAAGACTACTTCCTGAGGCAGCTTACCCAGGGCAGAACCAATCACAAGATTGAAGAGTATAGGAGACAGACACAACCACATGAACACACACGGACCACGCGCCGAAATTAGGTTTTTAGATTCAGTGAATCTCAAAACGTAAAGATCTGAAGAAAACCCAACTTTTTTTTGACACGATTACAATACTTTCCTCTCCCTTCGGGTAACGGAAAGTAAAAAATAACCAGGTCAATCAGTCCAGCCGTTCTCCCGCAAATCACACACGACACGGACACGTTCCAACAACACGTTACAACACCACAAAATCCAAAAGTGTTAAATCTGCGGACAAAACAAGACTCGTGATAAAATAGGAACCACCGGAAAAGGGCCGGTATTTGTCAATAAGAGAAAGCGAGGGACGTGGGAACTTCAATACGAAAAGAAAGCACGTGCGACGCATTGCACTTGTGAAAACCTAAAATAACCGATCGAGTACATTGACACCGACATTTCTCTTTCTTTTTCTTCTTTTTTATACCTGTCCTTTTCAAGTGAGAAGGCGCATGTTTGCCTTTCACTCGAAAGAGGAAGTTTTACTGTTTTAGCTCTATTGGCTACAGTGTCGCTTCGTTTCTCTCCCTCCCTTTCTCCGTAATGCCGTATTTGTGGAAATACTCGGCGGTATTGAGCTCTCGAGAAACGTCCGACCCTGACCGTTGTAGTTAAACAGAATTAGAAGGAAAAATACTGAAGGGCGACGGTAAGGTTTACATTCTATCCGACCGAGAAAAGCATTTTGAAGACTCTTCAAAGTGATTAATATCATCTTCAAACTGTGAGCTTATCCTGAATAGAACTAATTACGAGGTCCTCGTGAATAATTCACTACTGCGACAACTTCTGAGCGGCAATCGAAATTATTTACTAGTAACCGAAGGAGTGAAAAGGGCTGAAAGAAATTAAAATAAATACTTTCTCGTCACGATGGCATTCGTTGGTGATGTTCTGAGTCTATCACAATCTTGGACAATATCCAATAATGTCCGCTTCATTGCTGGCTGCAACGGCTCAATTAATTGATGAACTATCTTTCCGTTTGACGCTGTCGTCACAACACGGAGATACCCCCCCCCCCCTCATTTATTTTATCTTTATTAGCAACTTTAGATTGTTCCTTTTGGAGCTCATGTAGATTCTTTCTGACACAGGTCGTTACCACAGAAATTGAGAGGTATTAACTGAAGCTATTAAGCCCAGTACTTACAAATTTGGTACTTTAACAAACTCGGTACTAAACTATATAGCAGCCAACTCTAAGTTATGTGTTTAATTTGGTGTTTGGTTCTAGCGTGTATCCTTTCTTATGTTAAACACAAAGCAAAAGAGCAGTATCGGCCGATTGGGATTGAAGGCCTCGAACAGACCCACACCTTCCGATGCCCATCCCATTCGCTTCAGCATCAAAAAACACCAGTAAATCACCTGACTACAATCGGACGTGTGAGTCGAGCAGGCAGGTGGTTTTAAGGGGGGAATAGAAACAATGAAACAATTACTCTCACTGTAGTTATTGTCACACGAGTTCTTTCAATTAGTATACATTGGCACACTATAATTACTGTGATTACACAATTTTCCGTCTAGACGCAGTCCTTTTATCATTCGACCCAGCATCTAAAAAACACCTGAAAAACGATACCAAACGCGGCGTATTTGCGATAAAACTACTGAGATTCCGTTTTTGTTTAGTTTTTTAAACCATTTTTCACCCTATTGCCGTAACCATTGGCTTCGTTCGATAAAATTGCGGAGCAGGTAGGCACAACTCGATACCAAATGGGTTATTTTGCGAAAGAACGGATTTTTAATTTACTTGGCTCTACAAACTAGAAACAAAAGTTATGTAATCAAAAAAAGATTTTGAGCTTTCTTCAGATATTTACGTTTCAGACCCGATTGAGTCCGAAAAACAGTATTTGGGAAAATGGTCTGTCTGTGCGTGTGTATGTGTGTCCATGAATGATTATTAGAGCAAACGACCGTACCAAATTAGCTTAAACTTGATATCTAACCCGTAGATTACTATTTAACGCCAAAATGAGGGTTTGAGCAAAATCCACCAAACATTAACTATAGTTATAATAGTGATAAAAACACCAAATATTTTTTTCTCAAAAACGGCTCTAACGAATTTGATTAAATTTTTTATATTGATAGCATTTAATGAGACAATCATACAATAAAATTCCCATCTATGGGAAGATGACGAGAGCAGCACAATAAATTACTAAAAGTTTCAGCGAAAATCGAATTTAGCGCGATTTTTTTTAAACTCCGCTGAAAGGTCACTAGAATGTTGAAAAAAAATTAGTGTAGTAGTCCAATCCAATACCTATAGGGTGAGAGTTTTAAAAAGCTAATAAGTTATGAGGGGGGTCACTCCACAAATTCTGGAATTTCAACTACCGCCGTTTCGCTTACCAACAGTTTTTACCCAATAGCTATGCAAAAGTGATTACTATACTCTTCAAAAAAAAATCGTGTTCACAGCCTTATTGATTATCTGTGTACCAATTTCTCAATAATAGTCCGGGAATGTATGCGAGCAGCACAATAAATTCCGAAAGTGTAAGCGCTACCGCTTTCTGATGGCGTGAAGTATTGTTTGATCAAGTTCAAATGAACTGAGTGATAAGTGAATTGAGTAAGTAGGAAAAGCCATGAGCAGTATTGACGTTGAGCTAAGGAAAGTTGTGTGTTGCAAAGGCGTTAACGGCACAAAACTCATTGTCATTTCATTGCAGATTTAGAATCGCGATGTCTTTAAACGTAACGTATCAAATTGTTGAAGGGGAGAGGGGGGATTGTCGTAAAAAAATTTTCCTGACCGAAAACATAAGGTTATTATTCAGAATGAAAAAAAAAAACAACGAAAAGCCGTTGTACCACTATTTAAGAGTGGTGATAGGAAGGCGATGAGTAATTACAGGGCTGTCGCTCTTACGCTATCCCTATCCAAAATTCTGAAGAAATGCTCTAAAAGAAGACTTAAGACCTTTTCTAAGGTGGGATAAACTAAAGATTAATGAAACTATAAAGGATGGATAACGGGAATGATCAATAAAAAGGTAGCCATTACGCGGAAACTAAACTTGAACTGTATTGAAGGTCGACGTCACAGTACAATAAGTGTTGGCCAGTGTTACCAACAATATAAATAAGAACAGAATAAATAATATACCTCAAAAGGCCAACAGAAACATCTCCGATGATTTTGATTCGGGAGAGTACTAAGTACTGAACATAAATTGATTTGCGAAAAATACAACGACGGATATTGTGTATTAGGACTGTTCCTCGATGTTCGTTTCGCTATTGACTCTCTGCGCCATGTAACGTTGTTCCGTAGACAGCTGTAATGAGGCATAAGGGAGTTACTGTGGGAGCTCGTAAAACCATACTTGACAGTTCGAATAAATTGGATCGTTCCCTATACTAATGAATCGATGAACTTGAATCTGGGTAGTAAAGTGTCTGGGTTTGCTGACACACCACAGCAACTATTTGTTACTCGAAGAATTATAATGATTTGGTGAAGTTGGGAGGTCATGACTTGAACATTATCCGAACTTGGATGGACTACAACTGTTTCTGCCTCGATGTAGATGTGCCTCAGTTTAGAAGGAACTTACGAAATGATTGCCCGTTTGATGGAGTAATTCAGCTCCGTATGTTTTGATTTCGGGTTTACACAATACGAGGTTGAAATTCACGTCATGGCACCTTCACACTCGCAAACCAATTTCTATTCAATTTCAACCGCTACAAGCCAACCATTTGCCGAACATACACCTTACCAGCTAATTGGCAGAGTGAATTGATACATTTACAACCGGACGACTCTCTCGCCTCTGCCAACCCAATTAGCTTCTTCCGTCAAAATACTCCTACTCGACGAGACTGAGAGAATGTTTCCTTTTGCTTTCCCTTCGAACAATATTATTATTATTGTCTTCACTCTGTCTGTTACCAGTGAGTCGCTCTGCTTTATATTTTCTTATTATTCCCTCTTCCAAGTCGTGCTCACGTTCGCGTCACATCTGTCATATTTTCCGAAAATTGTAGGAAGAGGAACAGCGCTCAACAGAGTCCTGCCGCTGCGCCCAGATTCTGCCGTTTCACTTCAGAGACGCCAGGGATCGCTGGGCCCATTATAGCTATCCTCGCCGGCTACTCCCGACAAGATATGTTGAACTTAAATTAGCAATAGTGGCCGATTTCGCTCGTAGAAACGAGCCTTATATGTAATAAAGTGAAACTTAGTGGAATAGCTTTAATAAGTCTGCCTTCATCGCGCCATCGCCATCATTAAAGCTGTTACCTAGGTGCTCAAAATTGTACTGAGGAATATAATAATCATGGAATGCAGTCAGCAGGCGCTCGGTTCCCGCCCATAATGCCACTTCATGCTTAATTTTATTTTGCCTTGCAAGCAAGCAAAAAAGTGTACTTAGTTACACCGTTTTTCCGCTCGTGAGTTACGAAATAGCCGACGCACCTGATCGCAGCAATTACGACGAAAGCGGGAGCAAAAGTGTCCCCCGTTCAACAAACAACTCGGGGCAACCCTCAAATGATTGCCATTTATTCGTCCTCGGGTTTTTGCGGTTCGGGAGGAGAAGCGCACAAATCCTCGTTCCGTTCGTTAGGAAGACACACACATCATACCGAAGCGGTTATTATTCAGACCGCAAACCGAGTTGAGCGGTGACGTGTGGGTTTCTCCCCTTCGGGCCGCTGTGTAAACGCGAACCTTCTCTAATCAGGTTTTTCAGCCTTCGGGATCGAGCAAATGAGTTTGAAACGGTTATTCGGGAAATTACGAGATCATCGAAGGAAGGTAGGAAGGTGAAGATGTGGAGAAATCGAATAAACCACTTTGTTGGTAGAAAAATGAGATAAAAAAGCCTTCCTCTGTCCCACGTGCAGTCAGCGTTATTTGTCCCCGTCATGAAAACTGATGGCGCTTAAGGTTTCGGAATTTGTTGAGTTGCTCCTACTCATTTCACAACCATTATTCAGTAATCGTCGCATGAGGCAGTCAATAAAAATGTTTGTATTTATCGTTCTGGAGGCATAGGGCAAACACTGTGAAAATGGTAAGTCAATGAAACGACAGTAGTGCGTTAAAACTCACATTCAGCCAACTATTATGTTCAAGTCATCTTTTCTCGTCACGATGTTTACATCAGCTACTTTGAGATGAGTGAAATAAAAAGTTGTATTTTGAGATCAGAGTGAAGAGGTGGTCCTTGATTTTACATTTAATTTAAACGCTATTTTGTGATGATTAGGAGCGACAGTTTTCCCCACAAAATGGAAGGTGATTATGGCGATTTGTAGCACGCCCAGGAGCAACTTCTTTTATTAAGTCTGACAGTGCGACTCAATTTCACCTCGTTGATAGTTTAATCGCGGATTCTAAGACGTTAAATCGTGAGCCTGTTGTTTAACTGTTTCTAGCTGAAAAGGGAACGGAATGGCATTTCATTCCTGAATTAGTAGGGTGGTTTACGAGAGGCTTCTCAACAGTAGACCGTTAACCAATTTTCTGAGGATATTATTTCACATAATGTTCTTGCCCCTTCTCAGTTTGTACAGGCCTGCGGCAGCATGTGAGGATTGAACCTTCAAACTTTGAATGAATCTGATACTTACACCACCACAACTTGACTAGAGGTGATTGCCAAATGGAGAGAAGGCCAAGCTGTTCTTGACAGCTTTTGGAACATCTGGGAGGAACAATACCTGCTAGCCCTGTGTGAACGGAGGCAACAAGTCAGGGGACTTGATGAAAACGCCAAAACAGCACTAAACGTGATCCAACTGATCAGGGCTAGATGAGTAAATCAAGGCTAGTCATTTTCGTGCCCACCACGCTAGCCGAGATCACTGTGGTATGCGGTTAGCATAGACGCGATTACGCTGCGATTAAGCCAAATCGAGAAGGCAGTGAACCAATGAGGTTACAGTAAAGTAAGGAAATTGGGCATCTGTTTGACATCCTATCCCGTAAACGGCCGCGTAACCGTGTATCATCTAAGGGATGATATCAATGCTCAACAATCCGGATTTGACCAAATCATTGTTTCTAATTATTGACAGACAAGAAAATGGCCGCATTAACCTCTGCCGAAGCTGAAACTGGTGAGGAGCATATAGTGAAAATACGCGTACTACAACTGCAAGAGCGGCGGGAAAAATCCAAATTAGTCGGGGTGAATGCTTTGTGCGTGTAGGAAAAATCGGGAGCGGTACAAGAAAATGAGAACTGAGCAAGAAATAATAAAAACCGAAATGATGAGGTTACAACTTTTACAAGCAAGGAACTTTAATGAGGAAGGGCGAATTGTCATGTTTAATAAAAGTTGTTTAATACAGTGATTGTGTGTAAAAGCGTGGTATTGTTAAATATTTCCTACTTATCTGCTACGAAATCCACCCAGGTAAGCCATTTGCGTTTGGGTTTTCTAACACGGCAATATGACGTCTAGTTTTTTCAAAAACTGCTCAACACACATTTTACCCAAACAACAACTTGTTTTCGACGATCGTGATACTTTTGTTCGCCACAGAACTTAAATTCATACTTCTAGAGGTCGTCGGACCCCGCTCATAGCCATTTGAGACGCCGGGTGAGACGACGATAACCCAACTTATCGTCGTAGTGGAATAGCAACTGAAATAACTGCGCACTAGTAAACAGTATCTTTGTTTATTACCATTATTCCAAATTATACGTAAACTATTCACAATAATAGAAGCGAATACTCAGCAGAGCACGGTAATGGCGGGCAAATATCAGAACATGATAAAGAAAGATAAGAGCTAACCGGGCCAAACCGCCCAATTTTTTGGGGTTAAGGTTTGATCAGGGCTAGAGCTTAACCCAGTCTGGTGAAGACCGTGCTTGTGGTGGGAGCGGGTTAGGTGCTGTTAATCGACTCTAAACAAGATCAACGCAGTTGGTGAAAACGGTCCTCATTCGCCAACAACGAGTGCTATGTGAACAACCAAAGATTGGAGCTATAGCACAAATTGGTGACAAGTCTCCTTGTGGTACCGGGCGTCTCGCAAAGATTTTGGAATTTACTACAGGAATAGACGGAAAAATCAGATCTGCACAACTTCTTGTTCCCAGTCGTTAACCATTACTCGATCTACTGGACATCTTCATCCACTGGATATGAAGACCATTCCTGACTCCTGACTGTCCATTTCCTTCAGTCTTCTTGAATTTTCCGGCCCAGGAGGGTCGCCAACTAGGCGAGGAAAAAAAAATTGCATTCAGCCCGTTATTATCCATGATGTTCGAGTCAGCTGTTTTGAGGAGATGAGCGACTGCCGAGAAAAAATAAAAAGTTACGTTTTGGGATCAGTCTTTGATTTTCCATTTAATTATTTAAGCACTATTTTGTGATGATTAGGAGCGACGCTTTTCCCCAGGGGAGGGGGGTATGGTAACACTTCTGGACAATGCACACAGGTGAGAGGTGGAACACAGAAAGGAGCATGTGAGAGACAAGAGTTCTCGCAACCGAGGGGGGGTCCTTGAAGTAGAATCCGGAAAGTAAGGGTTGACAAGTGAGATGTGGGAAGGCGGTGAGGATATCCCACTAGAGAAACCGTTAGAGATACACGCTTTGGTCACATAATTGTGTTGGCAGTTTTTGACATTTCAAAATGCTGATCGATAGGGGGCTCTAGAATTCCACTTGAAGGTTGAGGAGAATTGGAACCATCTGTTGAACTGAGTTACCTGAGCCGAGCAACCACCCATAGTATAGTAGCTATGGAAGTAGCTATAGTTTTATTCTTGACGTAGTTGCATTTCTTGGTTTGCTAAGTGGGCGTAAAATCCCAGGCTTCCAGAGCGTCGCTGTATGTACCTGCTCTATGCTATGTATGTGAGTCATACTCAGATCGCATCCCCTCCTACATCAAACTTTGATCTTGAATTTTTCTTCTGCATGAGAGGCAGAGTTGGGGATCGAAATAAATAAACTCAGTGAGCGTGAGGACTGTATTATGTGAGCAATGAACTGAGTAGAGTTAGAATCGAGTTGAGTTTGTGTACAAAGGGGCGACACAAGGGTAGTACTCGGAACACGTGAACTGGCACGGGAAACTACATCGGAAGGAGTGTAGTGACTTTCGTGAGAGTTCGTAGGTGAGTGAGTTTGGGAGGAGCTGTCTATTTTTGAGAGGAACCTGAAATTGAGGAGTGGGAAAAAGATAGTAATGTCCAGACGAAGCGGAAATCCGTCATCAATTGGAATTATGTCGACAGGTGGAATTTCCAAAGGTAACAAAAGGTCTGAGGACGAAAGTGTTTGCGAAAATAATGACTTAGCCGTTGGGAGTCCTGTTAGAGCAGGTACGGTAATTCCGAGATCAAAAAATCGGACTGGTTCGGCGCTTTGCGTACAGTACAATAGGAATACTATAGAAAAGGAAATCAGGTAGTTACAATTCCAATAGTTTCACTAACTGCGAACAATGGCATCGTTGCTGAACTACAGTTATCTTAAGAGTAGCCAAGTTATTGCACTTCTCATAGGCCAACTCTCTCGATGTTGAATACAAAATCATCATAAATTTACAGGCCATCACTTTGAATGTTTGTACAATCAGCAGAAGTAGGCGATGAAACTTATGACAGAACGGCTCCCTCAAGCGAGTTCTTCCATCATCGATGGCCCCCCTTTTTCGTTGTACAGTTTATCAACGTCACGAGTTTTAAAAGGCTATTCGCCGAGCAGTTGGACCCTCTTGCTCTCACACGAGCTCCCACGAGGCTCACGAGGGAGGAAACGTTTCATTTTTCAAACGGCCCCGCAAAAAATCGCCGGTTCGAAAAAAAATAGATGAAATATGATATCGTGGCGCAGAGTCAGGAGTTTCTTCCATCGTCAACCTGAGAATTTTTCGATTACTTGGCCGGAGGTGATACGATACTGAGATTTTGCGCCCGCTTAGCAAGGTAAGGAATGCAACTACGTCAGGACAGTGTCGAAAGCTCGTGGATTGAAGACAAATAACGTCAGAGCTGCTGCATTGACCGTGACCTGAAGCAAGCAAAGCGCAGAGGAGCTGGACCAGCCGTGTCTTTTGGCTGCTGTTCTTTGAGGAATCACTACCCCTTAATATCTGAGGAGCATGATTAAAATTTCATCGATTAGGTGGCTTATGGGAAAACTACTCTGATTTTTGATAGTTTATTGTGCTGCTCTCGTCATTTCAAGATTCGGTGGTATTATTTAGCTCATGAAAAAAATCAAATAAACGTGATCAATTATAGTTATCACTAGATATGATCGCTACAACTGGTTTCAGCCCGATTTTGCAGTGATTATTGGCTGCATGCTGAACTTGCCCACGAGTCAGGGAGTGAATGGGCCTTCAGAAAACTGAGCCTGAGGACGACACGAAGAATGGCGACTCATCCGGTTCACCCTCCATCACCCATTACTGACAGAGCATGGCCTGGTCAAGCCATTCACAGCCTGCCAGCTATTTTCACTCTCAAAAACCGTGTCGAATCATGAATGGCTGGAGTTCCCACCCCCTCAGGCAACAGTGGCGCCTTCCCAATCACGAACTTGGGAAAATTGTGTGTTCGGCGCTGCCCACAGTGCCACTGCAGGTAGACAATACCCGATGGAACTGGGAGGCTAACCATGGTTACCTCCAAATTCATCCTAACTCACCTTCCAGCAGCCGAGACCCATCCAAGGGCCATCCAATTCGATTCAGTATCAACAAATACTAGTGAACGATACGAAACCTGACCTGACTGCAATGGCATGAGGAAAGTTGGCATTTTCTAGGCGACGCCAGACGATTGCGAAGGCGTGACGAGACAAATTGACGGAGTTATAGTGAGTTGGGAAATGAGTGCAGGCCAGTTGTCTACCCGTCACATTGTCTAGCGAGTTTCCCTATTGATAAATAGAAATATCCGCACTATATCCATCTCTGAAACCCGTTTTATTCGACTCAGCATGGAAAAACACGCAAGACACTATACCAAACACGACAAAATTCCAATAAAGCCGAAAGAACTACGTTTATTTGCTTCTTTCAATCATTTTTCGTCCTCAAGGTTTCAGCCGGTCGGATTGCTTAGGCAAAATGGCAAAAGCGAAATAAGTTAATGACAAAATATGGCCGAGCGAGTAAGCTAAGTACAATAACTTGCGAGCACTATTTTTGGTTAATTATTCATTCTAACACCCCCCCCCCCTTAAAATTTAGTGCTTTACGTTTCAAGACATCGGGATTCTAAATCTGCAATGTTCATCCGCCGTTTTGTACCTTTAATGTGGTCTAAAAAATTAGTTCTTTCGCAAAAAATCCCGTTTGGTATCTAGTTGTGTTCGCCTGGTCGGTAATCCGATTGGATGAACCCCATGGTTGTTATGGCCGTTAAAGAAATTAATAAAAACGAAATTTGGCCGTTTCATCGCAAATACCCCGTGTTTGGTATCGGTCTCAAGGTATTTTTAGATCCTGGGTCGAATGAAGTAAGTATCAGACGTGTAGAACTGCGTTAAGTGAAATGAGAGTAATTATACTGAGCCAAAGTCTACTAATTGAAAGAACTCGCGGGACAATAGCTACAGCGAAAGTGATCATTTCATAGTTTTTACTCCTCACGTCTCATGAAAACTACCCGCTCGACTCGCCATGTCGTGCAATTGCCTACAGGCATTTACGGGCAGTAGGATGTATTGGAGGCATTCAGGACAATAGGCCATTAATCAGAGCGGTAGGTGGGAATGGAAAGGGGGGGGGGTATTGGAAGAGTCGGCGAGTAGATCTTTGAAGGCTGTCTGCGGTTGTTTCCCAGGGTCCTCGGCAGGGGGGAGTGTGGAGGGTGTCCACGTTACTTCTGCCTTCTTCTCGGCTTGTCGTAAGTGCTTAGAGACGCGGCAATCGCGGAACTTTAGCAATCTCCCCCCTTTCACTGTCGGCCTGCCGCTCCGATTAATGGCACATTATCCTGAATGCCTTCAATATATCCTACTGCCCGTAAATGTCTGTAGGCAATTGCACGACGTGGCTGTATATCCTACTACGGGCGCCTGGAATACTTAGTTTTCGTCGTTCAGTCGTAGTTAGGTCATGTTTCGTGTGGTTTACTGGTATTCTCCGACGCTGAATGGAATGGGATGGGTCTCAGAGCTGTCGGACACCGTCAAGCTGTTCAAGAGAATAATAAACCGTTATGTAATACTTTGCAGCTTATTTCTTTATAAATCCTCTCACAGGGAACTAGCATTCCCATCAAAATCAAGGAGGTATTTCAATCCTTCAATCAATAATGGTCGTAGAATGAGTGGGATAAAGAGGAACAACAGAAAGCTGCAGAGGGAATAATGACAGGCGCTGTGGCCAGTTCGTGGCTATTTCCTAGCTCCCTGAAATGGTCTCGTCGGGAAGCCCGCTCTGATGTCCCCAGCTGTATCACTGGTACCCATTGCCTCTCCGCTCATGATGGTGTGGAGCGGGATGCCTGGTCGAGGATCGAGCCAAATTTCGTTGTCTCTATCCTGGTGTTGAGAGGCCTGAAGCCTAACCCATTCAGGTTCCGCGACCCCAGGGAAACTAAAAAATTCCAGAACTTTTCTCCTCCATCAATTTCGAAGTAGAACATTGAGTTACCTTCATGTAAACTGTGTAAAGAATCAGTTGATTAGTTACTTAATTGTTTTATAGGAATGCACGTGGGGTTGAGGAATGTTGTAACGCAGCGCGAAAATAACGTGTCGTGTAATTTTAGAACTAGGAGTGGCGCGATTTAAGAACAATCTTCATCCATTCGAGAACTACAATGGGCTCGTTATCAAAATTACCTTCTTTTCTAGCCCACTAAAACTGCACACACTATACGACGGATCCCGTATCGTTTAATGGTCGACAACGGCGGTAACGCGAAACGAAAGACGTGCCCCGTGTCATCGCGCTGAAAGTCTTTCCCTAGTGACGCGAGCGTCGCCCGAAACTGTTGCGCGCGTTTTCCCCTTTGAGTGCTCCCGTCGGTAATAAACGGGAAGGAAAACGCCAAGAGCGTGGGTTATGCGGAAGAAAAACAAAATAAAAAAATAAAAAGAAGAAATACGAAACGTGACCGAAAAGGCTAAAGAGAAAAACGGCGATAGAATATTAGTATACGGAACGCGTCGAGAGGATCCGTGAGGTCGCCGAAGGTGTCAACCGCAGGTCGAACACACCGCACGTAAAATGGTGGTGGAATCAGGTGGTACAACGTTTTATTCCAGAAGTTGCAGAAGCGATACTCCGGTTATTCGACTTCATCCGTGAGATGATTGGAAACTACTTCGGGGTCTATAAAAAGGGTAATGGCGCTCGGTTTCTCTGTTTTCTTCACGCGGAACTTGAACTCAAGCGACGTTAGCACTAGAGCCCGATTATCACACCTACTCGGAATTCAGATGAATGCAATCGTATGCGCCTGTACTTCCCCAAGTACAATCTGTTTCTTGCACTTCAAAGCGCTCGAGTTATGTCCTGGCAGTTTCTATTTATTTACTGGAACGCCTCGCACGACAAGCTGCTGGATGAGGACGTCTTTTGCTGAGCAAAATTGAAAATTGAGAGGAAATTCTAATCTTACGGCACAGAAAGGCGGTGTAACGCAGAGACTTGCTCTGTACCCTGCTCAATTGGTCTGCATGAACATGGTAGAGGATAGAGAGAGCGACTTTCTAAACGATAAGAGTGATATACTTCCCTGATATTCCTATTGAAGAAGGCCCAGTGACAACATACATCGTTTGGCAACGAGTCAAACCACACCCTGAGATCCATGACTCCTGATTGTTTCGCCACAACGGTTCTCACACTGGAGTAATCAAGTTGGACTGCCTTGGTCCATGGAATCAGTGAGTACTTGCCGACAATGGAGTACAAACTGCTGGCTGTACACAACCCAGTCAGCGAGTCAATGCAGTACTGTTGGGCTTCCCAATCAGACAGCCAACACATGTGAAGGAAGAAGTTCAGACCATCAGCAAAGCTGAGACATCGGACGCCATCAAAAACGCTTACAATCGAATCAACCGTGAAGTGTGCATGGCGAAAAGACAACTCTTGAACCTTCTAACTGCTGGTCAGTATGTATAGGGATGGCCACACAGTGCAAGATTCTAGTAAGGTCGAAGAGGACAATAAACAAGAGCTGCAATCGCATACAGGCGTAATGTTCAAGTTATGCAATATGCGCTACTGTTCCGGGTTGGTACTCAACAAATGGTGCGAGCAAGTCAAATATCCAGGTGACTGAGGGGAAACCCCAACTAATTTTCTTGAAAGGAAAATTGAATAGACAAACCTTCAATACGCTTTGGCAGCCACAGGCTTCTTCTTGAATGGCACGTCGAGTATTTAGGAATGAATATAGGTGAGAGGTATTTGCTGAAGCCCCACCTGTTTAGTCTCTTAAAGGCACAACCATTGCAAGGTTGGCCTCACTGCTTGCTATTACTAAGGCCACTTTTGGTGTGTGTTACCATGACACTATCCTCATGTCCTGAATGCCTACTGCTCCGTTGTCTGGGGGAGCAAACTAACAGTTAATCCAAAGATACTGTGCCGGAACGAACCATACCCTTCGATTCAACGGAGGCTCGCCCGGGGCGTTTATGCTGACTGGGCACCTCAAATGCCCCGATTTGCTCGAGACGTCGCTGCCGTCAGTTGTAACCGAGCCAGTTCCCTCGTCACTGTGTCGTCCGTGCTCGCGTTTGCTCCCACTCAGTTCCCTGTCCGTGGTGGTAAAACTTCCTCGAATGTAATTGAGAATAAAACTCTGTTCCAATTCCCTTCGGTTGATATCGTACTGACTCCCCGACTCACCTAGTCCGATATGGCTTTCAATATTAATCCGCCCCGTAACAATACTATTGGCCCAATCCCAGAGAGCTTCGCTCCTGTGGATCCCCAAGCCTACAAGACTGTATCAACAGAAGCACTCCAGCTACTAGGCCGTTGAGTGCATAGTTGACAAGTGGAGAGTGAAACGGGAGCTTCGCCCGCATTGGGCTGAACGCCGTGTGGATCTCACCACAGAACACCATCGAGAATGGGCGTTAGAGAAATTTGCAAACGATGTCGGATTGGAGACGACTGTATCGCGAGTTTCTACAACAGTGAGCGACGGTTGTTGGGAAGGCAGACAAACCTAGCAGCATTGACTGCTATAAAGCAAGCCTATAACTGTTTCGCCGAGTTCACAAAGAAGGTGATGGCTATGAAATGCGGTCACAGTTGATCTGATGTGACTGATACAACCCTCAGACAGGTTTTAGGAACAGTTCAAATAAGGAAACAGACCCATTGGTATTCAACATTTTAAATACCTGTGAACGTCTGGAGAAACCAGACGAGACAGTTTCCTATGAGGCATGGCGACTTCAATGCACAGCTCCACATCTTTTCGATCAAGGACTTACCATTATGTCACTGCACATCTTGCTCCTCCAGTGTGGGGTAAACACTTGACTGCTTCCAAGAAAGTTTATAATCGTTTCATTCAATTCCCGAAGAAGGTTGTGACAGAAAAACGCCACATTAAGAACTCCTCACTCAAGGTACAGGTTCCTCACAGCGTCACACGGGCGAGTGCTCTCCCCCATGGCACTGCCATATCTCCACAGGTCTGGGTTCGATGGCTGACCTCTTGCATGATACCGAAACCTCCACGACTTTTGACAGATATAAATCTCCTATGATGTTTGGGGAATAATAATAAATAATGTTGATAAGGAAACAGACCTATTCCTTTGGAGAACATCCTCTAATCCTTCTTCCATTCCTAATCCCAATTTATGTAGTATTGGTTCTGCTAGCATTGCTATTTATTCAGGTCATAGCGAGGTTTGTGGAAAGAGAGGAACGCCATTGCGGGAGAACCGCCTGTCCTGGATTATGAGCAAATGCCCGTTGTTCGCACATGCTAGCAAAACTGCATTAACCCCGACTTTCGATTGATATAACTTTTTTCATTTTGATGAGGGAAAAGATCTAACCAGCCCCAATTAGACCACTGCAGCGGTCTGATGCGTCATTTCTTTTCAGGAAAATATACAATTGTGGGGAAGTTTTCTCCAAGTTGATCGCTGCGTCTTCCACAGGATAAGTCCAGCTCTAATTCGGTACGAATCCAGAATTTCACAAAATGTTAGTGAAAAATATGTCTCGAACGAACAGTGACGAATTCCTTTATCTCTACTCTATTTTCTACTGCAGTAGGCCCTGAGCCAAAATCAATACTAAAACGACCACGTCCACAATTACTCCCGTTTGAAGAACAGTTTGTTGTTCCGGTCGAGTTTGAAACCCCTCCTCCTTAAAGGTGGAAGGACAAAGCGGTGATTTATTAAAGCCATCCGAGAATAACGTCGGCCTTTGGGGGCTTCTCTGGCTTTTTCCACAGCGCCTGACCTCGCGTGATGCTCTCGCGACGGTTTTGAAGACGAAACAAGTAAAACGGAGACGCGATCTTATTTCAAAAAAAGGGGTGAAGCAACTTTCTGAGCCCTTTGTAAACGTCTCTTTCTCGGGAAATAAGTTGAATGGATTCAGGATCCCGGGGTTTGCGCCAATATAAACAGCCGGCGGAGGAGTCGCTTTGGGAATTCCAAATTGTTGCAGGAGCGATGAAAGTAAAGCGGTGGATGAGGGAACAGACGAGATGCTTTGTTTCCTCGGAGAATATTGAAAACGGAGCCTTTTCTTCAAAAGCCTTAGTCAGAGCATAAAGAAATCCCAACCAGTTTCCTCGAAATTAATCTTATATTGCGGCGAGGGATTTCGATTCGGGTTTTTAGGGGGAGGAAGACCTTCTTTGGGACGTCAGGGTCAGTCTGTTAAACCCAACTGGCGACGTTCCTTACTGGTACAATTTCGACTTTCAGCGGTGTCAGCTGCCAACTTTTTGAGAGGAAGCCTAAGCCGAACGCGTCCAATTCGGATTTCGTCAGTCGCTGCGATGAAAAGATATCTGGAGTATCTGAAGTTAAGAATAAGGATGAGGGTTAGAGTAAGGAATGCGGTTTTCAGAACCAATTTTCTTAACTTGAGGCATGCCACAGCGCGGGGGGGGGGAAGGAGAGAGGGTCTTCTCCTGGCGACCCCAGGGATATACTCTTAGGTGTTAAGTACCTACCGACTTTGACAGTTCCTGATTGCTCCTTTAGAGAGAGTTTTATCAGTTGAAAGACGTGGAGGGTGCGGTTTCGCTATCATGCAAAAGATCAGGCACTAGCTCAGCATCCGTCCTTCCCAGTCCTGTGGAAGTACGGCAGGTTTGCCATTTAGCCAGGAGTTCTTAATCTGGCTACTCACCTGATCTAACGACTTACCTTGGTAGCTAGTTTCTAAGGGAGAGATCATCCGTGGCCACGTTTTTCTTTCATAACATTCTTCAGAAATTCAACGACGCGGTTATAAGCTTCCTTAGTAGCAGTCGAGGCGGGAAGGTTTGGTTGCTATTCCAACAACTGTCGCTCAGTATTGTAGGAACTGCAGTGGAGCAGCACTTGGTCTCTTGTTTCATCTGAACTGGAGGAGCTAGACGTGCAGCGGCACTGCGCTGGACAGTGCATAAAGGAAAGTCCTTGAGAGAAAAGAAGTGGAGCCGTGTATTGCAGTCTCCATGTCCCATAGAGAACTGGCTCTTCCAGTAGCCAAACCCGTTTTTTCTCAAGACGTTCACAGCTATGGAAAGTATTGAGTGCCCGGATGGCCAGGTGCGATTGCAGCTCTTGTTTATTGTCTCCTTCACCATCACCAGAATCTTGCAGTATTCCGCTATTCCCATACACCCTCTCATACTGAACAGGAGTTTACAAGTTTTAAGAGCGGTCTTACGTCCATGCATACTTCACGGTTGATTCGGTTGTGAGCGTTTGTGATGGCATTAGTTGTCTTCTCTTCGCTGACAGCATGAAGTTCTTCCTTCATATCCGCCCATCAGCCCAGCGGTTTGTACTTCAACATCAACAAATACTCACTCATTCCATACATGTGCGTGGCCCAGCTTGATCAATCAGGAGTCAGGGATCTCAGGATAAGGTTTGACTCATGAGGTTCGCACTGGGCCTTCCTCAAGCAGAATACCAGAACACTCACGAAGTATACCACTTTTTTCTCCAAAAAGTCGTCCTGTCTATCCTCAAACATGCATCGCTCTTGTACCGTGTTCGTGCTGACCGATCGAAAACCGTGCACAAGTCTCCGCGTTACACCGCCTTTAAGCTCGGTCGATGGGAATATGGTCTCTTTTGGACAGGTGTGTCTTGAGTTTGCTAGAGAAGCGTTGTCTCTGGTCTCACCAGATATGAGTTCTTATTTTTTTAACAAATAAATATTCTGCCCCGAAAACAACAAGTAAAATAATTATAATGCAGACAAGAAGGCAAAAAATGTCATGGCTTTACATATTTGTAGTCAACAGTTGTTTGCTCTGTGTATAATTACATTGATATCAACAAAGTCATTCGCGATCAATATTTCATCATGTTATTAGTGTTTTGGATTATAGAACATTCTGCTCACCAATTTCGGGTGTCTTACAGCCAGGACAACTTGGTATCGTTTCTTCTGGCTCATCAATCATTTGTACACCCATCTACCGGATTTTCACCATCGATGTTGACGTTAGGCAGCCCAACTACACTTGCAAAGCTGTTGACCATCGCGTCAATACTCGGGCATATCCTGCAGAGTACGAGGCGTAAACTTCCTGAAGCCCTTAGTTGTGGATAGAATGCGGCAATACGAGGTCCGAACCGGAACGAACGGACTTGGTTGTACAACCCTGCACGAACTAAAAGACTGAGTCCCAAATTGCAAAGGCCCTGGCTTGACCAATACGTTGTCAAGACATCTTCGTCTGATGTCTTCCTGATACAGCTGCTCAATAAGAAGTGGCCGACTTTGGAACTACTTTCGGAGCTAGGAATTAGAATAACGTTGCGAACAGCTGTTGAGGTATTTTGTAAACCTCCTTCACACTCTGCATCTGCATCCTGGTCAGACCGTGAAACAGCCTAAATTTCGTCAAATTCCAAAGCATCCTGACAACAAACCTCGGAATCCACTTCTTCCTCGTCAGACAGTTCTGAAATCAATTTCATGGTTATTCCGAAATAAAATGTACCAGGAACGGTAATTAGCTAAACTGGATGCTAAATTACGCGAGGCCAATGAAACTAACGTCTTAAACGACACCAAATGTTTAGGGACGTCCGGCATCAGGGTTGGAATTTGATTCACTTCAGCAATTATACTTGAGGATTTTGAAATAGGTATGTGTTAATCCCTGTGTAACACGTTATCATTTTGTTCCGCGTTTTAAAGGCACTCAAGAGGCCTCAGTAAACAAATAACTACCGAAGAGGTGCCCAATGAATAGGAGCAACTTTCCGGCCAACCAACCAAACAGCAACACGACAAAACGATGAGATGAAAGGGTTCGAATAGGCTCAGCCACTTTTGGACTAGTCACTTTTTGTACAGCCGACAAATGAGATGACAGGACGAGTCAACGTCAGCGTCGCATAAAATCGGCGATAAGAGGGACGTTGAGAGCCTCCGGGGAAAAGGGTCGTCAAGGGTGGTAATTAGACCAGAAGCCGGTTGAGCTGTGGCTGGCTCTCTCTCTCTCAAAGGTCGTTGGGTCTAGTAATCACTCCAGCAAAGCAGGTGGCCATGTTGGATACGCGTGGCCGCCATTGTCAGCTTCGCCTAATTGCTCCTACTGGCGTTTATTTCCAGAGTTGGGAGGGAAGTTTTCCCCGGTGGTTTTTCTCATTAGGGCACGGGCATAAGGTTCAACAGCTTTGGAAGCTCGGAGAGAAGAGAGCAGAAGTGCTCTCTTCTTTTTTCTTCCGAGGCTGGATTACGCAAAGTCTTCAATACCTGTTGTTCAACTACCTCCGTTTCTATTGACATTCTTCCAACGCTGAACGGATTCTGTTTGTAACAGAAGGGTTTCATTCGTTTAATTGCCATCAGCATCCCGGCGCACAAAAAATATCTGTTGCTTCCCACTGCACAACATTCCTCAATCTCACATCTATTCAGCCGTCAACACTCAGGAATATATGGTGTTGGGTGCACAAGAAAGGAACCTTGAGTCAAGAAATAAATGAATGTGGTGAGCGTGAGTGAGGACTATAACACACTTTAACAGAATAGCGATATGAGTTTGGGTGTGAGTACATAAGTGCAACACCAGGGCTCTGAATATATGAACTGGTAGGGCGGGGAAGGAGAGAGGAGTGCGAGTTGATAGCCAGATAACTTTGTAATGCGTGTCTATTGCATGAACTGAGAGACAAATGTATGTTTTAATGGGTTTTATAAAAGCTGAAAAAGTTAGAGAGGAGGTAAATTGCATGGGGGGTAGAGGACTTTTTGAAAAGTCTAAAAAAGGGAAAACCGACAGGCTGGACTCTTGTAGCTCCATACAAAGGACTACAGGTGAGGATGGATGTTTGGCGAAGGCCTGAAACAAGGACTTCTCGTTTATATCCCCCATCTCTTGGCTTCTATCCTAGTTCCAACTTCTGCTGCCAATCCATAAACTCCAGAGCCCCTTCCCAATCATCTCTTTGACCTTTCAAGCCCGGCCAACACTGTTTTACGATCCGACAAAGTATTTTCTTTTTATTGGTTTCCCGGTGGATTTCTCGTCATTCTCTTCCCTGATCTTACTTCTCAGCACTTACTTCCTTGCTACCAGAACAGTCAACTCTCAACTCTCACCTTGTTATACTCCCTCGTCTCTACACCATCTCATGTACCTTGAGACACCCCCCCCCCTCACAGTCATGTGAGTTTTGTCCCTTACATCAGTTATCATTTAGAAATGTGACAATACAGTTCTCTCTCTCTCTCTCTCTCTCTCTCTCTCTCTCTCTCTCTCTCTCTCTCTCTCTCTCTCTCTCTCTCTCTCTCTCTCTCTCTCTCTCTCTGAGCGATTTACCAAATTTGACGATAAACGACAACAAAATACAATATGTTACACTAAGTAAATGTTTAGGAATCGTGCTACAAAATGATCTATCGTGGACTTCACAGACAGACATTATAGTAGGGAAAGGGCACTCACTGCTTTATGCATTCAGAAATCTGCTGATGTATAAATCCATCAATGTAAAAAAATTATTGTTTAGAACCTTGATTATGCCTTATTTTATGTAAAGTGTATCGGTTATGTGTGATCTCAACACAACCTGTCGTGTCAAGATCCAGAGTGCCTTAAATAGTTCCATCAGATACATTTTAAATCTGAAATATGATGATAAAATTCGTGATAAATTTAAAAAACAACAAATTCTCAAAATTAATTAATTAATACAATACTCTATGTTAGCAATCATGTTCAAAATTACTACAACTAAACAACCACCATATCTCGCGCGACAATATTTGAAATTTTCACAAATTCATAATTTAGAAACCGGAAACAAGTTCTTAAATTACCGTTTACCACAATGGCGCACCACTGCCTATAGATCATCATTCATCTCACAAAGCATATCATATTACAATGGACACTCATCAGAACTGAAACAACTAAAAAGTCATACAACTTTCAAGAAACGTGTGAGAGAATCTTTGCTATCCCTTTGCTAAATTCCTTTAAACTCTCTGAAATCATGACACGACAGGCTATTTAAATTAAATTATGTGAATTATTAGATCGAGGGTCGGCGCGATGCTGAAAGAAGACGGCTCTCCTGGCTGAATAACTTGAGGAAGTGGACGGGTATACAGCGTGCGGAACAGCTTTTCAGGACTGAAGAGGACCTGGACGCTCTCGCCGCAGTGATGCCAACGCCCGGTTAGCCGGATAAGGCACATAAAGAAGAAGAATTATATCTCAATTTTGTTCGAGAAGAAAATAATAGTAAAAAAAAAATAATAATAAAAAAACAATCAAATAATGAAACGAAGATTTTGATATAGTAGTAGAAAACTAGTTAATAAGAAGAAGAAACGAAAACTGGTGACGCATTTGTATTTATCATGTTAAATTTTGAAATTTCTGGTTAGGTGTAAGAATGGTCGAGTACGACCAAATCTCGCCAGATGAATTAATAAAGCCGTCATTCATTCATTCATTCATTCTCTCTCTCTCTCTCTCTCTCTCTCTCTCTCTCTCTCTCTCTCTCTCTCTCTCTCTCTCTCTCTCTCTCTCTCTCTCTCTCTCTCTCTCTCTCTGCCCCTCTCTCTCTCTGCAACCGTTGGACGTTCGTACCTCACTGAGGGGGAGAGGCTACTACTCTGATCCAAGGGCAACATGCTGGGCTCACAACCTAGAGATCAGTGGATCGAAACCACTCGCTGCAAAAAAATTTAAATATTGAACTCAGCTCCTGTGCCTTCACGACCATTGCCTCTGATTCTTTGGGGAGAGCGGTATCTTGTCGAAGAAAGACTTGCCCTCAATAATCGTGATATAATGTGTTTGGTGCAAAGTAGCAAAGGGTGAACTTTGAAAGTTAATAGTTTGTAACACAATATTTAAGAGCTTTCACCAATATAGACGCATAGCGATCGATTTCCCGACAAGCAGATAGTAGAGTCCATAGTTCTTCCGTCCACCGATTACTCGACCACAACCTATCTGCGATATGAGAAGTGAGGACATGGCAAAAACTGCAGAAAGCACAGAATGCGACGATAAGGTTCATCCTGCGATTGAGAAGGGATGACCTAGTAACACCCAGCTACAGCAAGCTGGGATGGTTTAAAATGAAAGAAAGGAACTTGCTGTAGTAACGACGATGTTTAAACTTTCGACGTTTACCTTTTTGAGAAAATTACTTGAATTTCTGATGAGGTAGGGCCACGGCAAATGTTAATTAAATCATGCAAATACGTAAACATGGCAGCGCAATGATCGTATATTAATTCGATCATTTTTGATTCAAGGCACCAAAATGTTTAGGGGGTTTTTTGGTTTACTTTGAAAGAAAATACCGACACTTTTAGAGATAAATACAAGAAATTTTTGTTAGGTTAACGCGCGAAATAATTTTTTTTAAATAAATAAAACGGAAAACACATTCCTCCACAATATCAGCGCAAGAAATTCTGATTCAATTATATGTTTTTCGTTTATTTTCAATATTTTGAGACTTTTTCGTTGAACTGTCGGTTTCGTATAAAAAGGAGAACGTAAGCTGTTCATTGTCTCTTGGCAGAACGAAAGAGAGGACCCTAAGACCCTAAGTATTTCAGGTGAATAAATCAAATTCCAATCAAAATCAATTACACAACAGCCGTCATAAATAAAAGGTGTATTTTTTTGCATTTATGCATTTATTCATTAAGAATATTAAATCACCCTCGTATTACAAAATGCTACGACTCTCCATGGGTAAGCATACTCGTCGTGCAAAGAGTCGGAGCCTAGTCCACATTATATATGTGAAATTTAAACTTACAAAAGAAAAAAGTTCGCATTCAATACAGAAAAAAAATCCAGAAGAATGTATATCGTAGGTACTCACTCAAAGGTACTGCACCTATTTTTTATTTTTTCAGAGAAATATTTTGTTACCACCTTTTCGAATTTAGCCAATGATAGCCGTCAATATTTTGCACGGCAAATTGTTGAAATAATCAACCCCCCCCCCCCCAGTTGTTACGTAAACGCATTCCCAATGCTGTTCTCATTCTGGGTTTAAGCAGTGTGATCCTATCCGCAGATCTTGTGGGGTTCTGGACTCTCGATATTTCACCTATCAAGAACATCTTGTATACATAACTTATAGTACATTTTTCTGCCAACTTTATGAGTACTGGGAACCTCATAAAAACTCTGTCCATTGAATATCACCTTGGTTTCTTCAATAGTATTTTTATTAATAACTTTTGCATTACAAATAATGGCCTTATCTTTGAAGTGTAAGACGGACCCCACGCAACTATGCCATAAATAAGTAGCGGCTGTATGATTGTAGTATAGAACAGTGTTTTTAGCTTCCCCGTCTTGTACCGTCTTGTATTGGGAATAATGAACGGAGCTTTCTGCTTGATTCTCCTATATGATGTTCCCATGTTCAGCATTCGTCGATCAATACACCCAAATATTTCGTGTGAGAAACCTGGTCGCTAACAGGACAGTCACAGCCTCTACAACCATGATCGGCATGACAGGTCAGCTTCCCTATCCGTGGTACTAGCGTTGACCTTGAGGCAAAAGCTATAAACCTAGTTTTTTGAAGGTTAAGTTTCATGTTGTTAGCACTGAACCATTTCAAAAGAATCGTCAGATTTTCTTCGGTTTTAGCAGCTACTTCCTCCCAACTTTGGCCAGTTACCAAGAGAGCAGTGTCGTCCGCAAACCCGACTCTCCCTCAATGTTTGTATTAAAAATGTCATTTACATGTATGGTAGAATATGGGGCCCGGGACTGTGCCCTGAGGCACCCCACACATCATTACGCGAGAACCACTCTGTTGGCCATGCATTTTCACAATTTGTTCTCGACACCTGAGGTAATCCCCAACCCAACGTATAAAAGTAGGGTGAAATTTCAACTTATGTTGTACTCGCACGAATTTTGGATGCGAAATGGTATCAAAGGCTTTTGATAGGTCCTTAAAAACAACTACCGACTTTTGGCCATTTTCTACGTTTTTCCCAGTTTTTTGTATTAAGTAAACGATAGCCTCTTGTGTGTTTTTACCAGCTCTAAAACCAAATTGACAGTTGCTCAATATTTGCCTATCATCCATATATTTTACTACGTAACGTTTTATAACTTTTCTATAATTTTTGAAATGTTGGAAAGAAGCGATATCGGTATGTAATTTGTAGGTAATGTTACACAAATTCTTTTTCTCGATTTATCATGGATTTTATCTTTGAAGGATGATTGCAGAAATAGTTTGGGAAAAAAATGAGGTTCACTGCACAGGCAGTCATTAAGCAGTTCCATTCGGTTACTAAGGAATTTGGAAAAAATTGAAACAACATGATTTATGGCACATTATAGTCGGTATATCTCAACTATATGTACAACTGACTAGTTGAGCAGTTTTTCCGAAAAGCAAACGAGTGCATGTGCATGGACTGTTGTGTGTGTTAGAATTATTACAAATTACGCGACTTGAAAACAAAATATTCGCTCGATTCACTCCCAGAAAGTCGCATTACAGAGGCTCTGGATATTATTGTGATTGAAGCTCAATATTGTATCTTTTAATTTCATGCTCGACGTCATCTTCATTTCTACTCTACGGCGAGGTAGTTATGGCAACCGGGTAATTATGTTGGTACCTTCGCCAGTGTTGAAGGCGGATTTATTCCGCCGTTGAGCTTTCCAGTCGTCTCTTCTCACTTCGGATTATTTGATGAGGCAAGGACAGGTTGATGGGGTTGCAGCTCAACCCTGCCATCGTTTGTCACGTCGATTAGTCGAGCTTTTATTACCTTCACTCCGCCTAGTATCTTCCTTCGACTTGGCATCTCAATCTGTATAGAATTCAACTGAGGAATGCCATATTTTATCAACTTTATCCCTCACCCCGCCGTGTGAATTCTAATTAAAATTAATGCGACTTGACTAGAAAGGATAAATTGAATCAACTTACCCGTTTTTCACGCTTCCGCTATGGTTCAACGCACGACTCATCTCCAGCTCTTCCCTCCGGCCCAATAGAAAACATCGCCACCTGTAAAACGGAAGAAAGATGACGAAATGAGTTCAACGATTTACTCCATGAATATTGTACCAATATGATTGTCAAAGTGTCCGATGATAATAAAACATGTGTCCAAACGTACAACTTCATGCATTTATTAAGCTCTCAGAGATACATTTCGATACATTGAGGTTTGGCTTTTTATCAGCTTATTGTTCCAGGTTTAGAACAAAGCTGCTGAACTTGCTTCAACCTGCCCTAATGGAGAAACGAGCCAGGCTATTTACTAGCCTGCTGGCTCGTTAGAAATAGAAACACCCCCTCCCCCCCTACATTTTATGATGACCGATCGTTAAAGTGAAGCATCATGAGTGCATGTGAGAATCTTTCATAGTTGGAACGAGTGCTACGTGAGGGAAATTCCCAAGCCTCCAGTTTACAGCGTGTTCTTGGGAAAACGCGGTGAATCTACGAACGGTCACCCTTGTCGTTAGTAAAGAGCCGTGTTCGCGCTCGCACATCTTCGTAGAGTGAGCAACGGAAAAGAGCGTCCTCCACCGCAGCTTGTCCACACGGGCAGTCACTAATGGTTCTTCATTTGAAAAAGTGGAGTTGTCCATTGAAAGCTCCATGGGTCGTTATTAGTTGCGGAAACATGGCGGTAGCATTTCAACTTTCCACGGCTTATTACCGTTCCACGGATTATATACGTGATATGGGCAGTCTTCCTTCCTGTAGTCCAATACGCTGCAGCATTGTGGTGGGTAGTTCCGTCATAACGAGGTAAACAAAACGCCAGAACCATGCAGTGAGGTATCTTGCTAGCCATCCTACCTGCATGACATTACATATTCTCGGGGGCACAGTACCTACGGAATCGGTACTGGACCTCGCAGTGGTGCGATTCTATATCAAAAACGGATTACTGCAGCAGTACAAAACAGCCAAGCGAGCCCTGGTCACAGCAATGCTTGGGTACTTGATCATTGGCAAAAGCGATGAACCACAGGAAGCGCAGCGTGCCACCTACACGCCTTACTCTTGTCTGTCAGAAATTGACTGCCCATAAACTGGTGACATCGCATCTTCAACCTGTCTATTTTCCACTGTTGGCGAGTTCACTTTTAAGCTAAAAAACCCGATATTTTAACGAACGCTGATAGTTACCAACCTGCTCACATCGCACTCTGCAACCGCCCAGCTGTTGGACGTTCGTACCTCACTGAGGGGGAGAGGCTACTACTCTGATCCAAGGGCAACATGCTGGGCTCACAACCTAGAGATCAGTGGATCGAAACCACTCGCTGCAAAAAAATTTAAATATTGAACTCAGCTCCTGTGCCTTCACGACCATTGCCTCTGATTCTTTGGGGAGAGCGGTATCTTGTCGAAGAAAGACTTGCCCTCAATAATCGTGATATAATGTGTTTGGTGCAAAGTAGCAAAGGGTGAACTTTGAAAGAAGCAAGAATTAGTTTGTGAACTTCAGAAATACACAGATTGGTAAGACGATTACGTGAATACACTTGAGGTCGCAGAGAAAGTTCAGAAGTCACGAGAGAACAGAGACACAGCAGTTTTCACTGTGCATACACACGAGAGTAAATCAGGGATAGATCCGGATAGACGAGCTGATGTAGCGCACAAGTGATAGGTAAGTGAGGTCAGTGAGAAGACGCAGGGAAACGGGAAGTCCCCCAACCTCAGCCGATTAACCAACTGGCCCTGGGTGAGAAAACCCGAGCGCTGACTCGATTCACGCTCCGGAAGGTTATCAGGGTTGAGTTCGTCATCCCCTGAACGTGCTTCCTCGCCCTGCCAACACCAGATTTACAGCATGGTAGAGGAGGATCGAAATTGTCGAAATGTCAAGTGGCGGGCTGAGGAGTCGAGTATCTACATGTAAGTCGTGTCAATCAACTTGAGGATGTGTGAAGGTTGGTGAGGGCACTGCATTGGGAGCGGGCAGAGTTTCTGAATAGGCCTGGCGAGCGTACCGATTGAGGATCCCTGTACCATCCCTGCCAACATGTATCACCGACTAACCAACTCTCAAAAGTCTTGGTTTTTAATTATTATTATGCGTACATCGGCTCGTTTCGTATGTTAATAACGTCGATCTTTATTCTTAGAGCCAAGATTGCACTAACATGAGTATACAAGCGAGTAAGCTAAGTGATATATCATTTCGTACTCAAACAAGCATTCCAAGCCTTCTGCATCATGATCCAACAAACGAGGTTGTTCAAGCCAGGCGTTTCTGTCTTCAACGGTTCACGGTTTATCTACTCCACTAAATAAAACCCCCTACCAAAACACCGTTGCTCCATTACAATGAAGACAAGTGTTCTTGGACAAAAGCCAAAAGGAGGCTGCCGACTTGGAGATGGAAATTCCTTCTTGATGAGAGGTTAAGAACGATAAATCTTATGGTACTGGGGAACTGAAAGGAGGATGGAGCTCTTCCTCTAAGCGCATGTTTGTCATAAGTTTCAAACCATTGAACAATGTAGTCTAGAACGGAAAATCGAGGACTTGAACTGTCGAGCAGCAAGCCAGTCAACATCTGCACCAATGGACCGCTGTTAGCATGTTTTATCGATCCACTTTTTGCATGTTCTCAGAACGTGTTTTACTTTGGTTGTGAATTCACTCCAGCACAGTAAGTGTACACGACTGTCGAGTTTCTACTTTGATACGTTAATAAGGTTAACCTCCAATTCAAGGGTTGTGAGCATCACACTCAGATGGGGCTTTGACAGTTGCTAGTTACCATTGTTTTCGCTGGCTACTGCTAACTATTGTCCAGCTCTTGTGTCTTTCAAAATTCGAATTTAGTCACTCGACTGTTGAACAACGAAGTAAACTGGTTATCGTTCTCTACGTAAGTTGCACGTTATAATCCTTTTGTCCTTCACCTGAAGAGTTTATGCTACAGCGCTCGATCAGATGTAGCCTGTGCTTATTAACGTACAATTTTCACACACCGCTTTGAGAACTGCAAACTAAAAGAAAGCGTTCGAACCTAACCAGCCCGAGTAAGAAGACAGACGTAAGAAACTTGATTTCAGGGCATTTTTTTCTTGTGAATTTCGCTAGCGCTCTCAGAAAAACCATGGTGGTAGTATAATGACCTATCCGTACGATGACAATTTTATAACGCCATCCTAGAAATTCCAACCATCACTAACCACCACTTCTCACAGATTTTCCCAAATAATTCCGATACAGCGAACACGATCCCCTCCAGAACAATTTGATCCACAGTTACCGGTTTGCATTCGGGGATGTCTGTGGGAGTCCCGACTGGGTGACCCCTACCTCCTCCAGGCCCCGCAGTTTAACAACGAAGGAAGGGATGGGATGGCACTCCAGCGACACCAGGACCACCACGATATCCGCAGAGCAAGCACATTTTCCAGCATTGTCAGGCCTTGCCCTGGGTAGGAGTTGGAATGCTCCGTTTTACCCACCGTGCCCTGTGGAAGCATCCACCTGTCGTGGCCTAACCAGCCCTATCCCACAATGCACCGGCGCAAGACCGCAAGCTGTGCATTCCCCTGGTACCATTTTGGGTCAAACCACCATTAAGGTCACAGGCCCGCCCCATCTTTCGATGGCACTTCCGGCTTTTCCTCATCCCAAGGGGGTGCAATTTGGAGTTGCGGACCTCCCTGGGGTTTGGAAGGACCCCAGTGAGCTTCGACAGAAGGCCCCCAAGCCTCCATCCACCATCTGGATTCTATCGACAGTCTTGTGAACCGATAGCCCAATAATCGTCGTGGAATAAGGTTCTACATAGAACGTCGAATTATGTTATATCAAGTTCATACTAACTGAATGAAAAACAGACTTCATTGGCTGCTGGAGGGGCATTGGTCGTTGAATGCGCGTGGGGCTGAGAATAGGTGTGTGACACGCCAGCCTAGATATTTAATTGGAAGCAGTAGGTATCATTAAACGAATATATTATGTTATATTGGAAAATAGAATTTAACTCGTGTATCATCCATTAAACAAGAAAACCATTTATTATAATAATTTTTGTACGAATATTACAACAGCACACTCAAAACGAGACCTTGTATAATACACATCACACATGCTGACTACTGCGCGTTTTTTCTCAAAAAACCTTCAAAACGACCTTTGTAAAGAAATTGTTTTTCTGGAATTTTTATAATGGATACAAATAACATATAAATTATAGGAAGAGAAATGTGGAAAAATACTTTCCTAAGATCCACGTACAATCCACGATTTTTACCGCTCAAGTTACTAATTCAATATACTCTTCATTCAGCACATGCCTGTTTCAAATTTATGCTATATAACTGGTTGATGTTAAAGGCTGAAGCGGTTATCGGTCCGGATTTTATTAGGCTGTCGCTACTTATCGCACGACGTTCACCGAAATACCGAAGTATAGGTAATCGGTAGGACTGGGAACGAAAATGTTTTGGTAAAGCTAGTCGTTAGGGTTCTGAAATTATTGACGTAAAACTGCAAAAACTTTGGGCCATTTCTGTAGTCGCTCCTGATTCTATTATGTACATTATTAAACAGCCATAGTAGGTAACTGATTAACTTTTTTGAGAGCACAAGTGTCTGATGTGCGAGATTTATAGAGTTAATTTCACTTTTGTCGAAAATTTGTTATTTTACTCTCGTCAATTTCACACGAGTCTAAATTTTGTAATAGCCTTACATAGTTTTGATTTGTTCGCACAACAAATATGATCAAAGTTCCTTACAGCCGTTTTTGGGTTTTGATCAATATGATGACCGCAAAAAACTATACTACGACGGCTAAGGAATGTAGAAAGACATAAACGAAACCTGATCACGATTTTCTGACTTGTTATTCATGTTTATTTTATTTATTACGAGGACATGGCCCCGCCACAACACGAGGACATGGCCCATCGTCGGCTCGGCTCATCAGAAGAGTCCGTGTTTCATGTAAATTTAAAGAGCTCTTTTAAGAGCGGCGCTTCGTAAGAGTTTGAAGGGCCGAAAGGTGCCAAATGCTTGTCTTGGTCACACCGCAATATTTGAAGGTATATATGGTATTACTGTATACCTCATCGTGATTGGAGTATCACCTGAATTTCCTGAGGATCCTAGTAACATTTGAACGGAGTTTATGGGGGGGGGGGGAATCGATTTTCATCCAAATGTGTGGTAATTTATTGTGCTGCTCTCGTCATTTTCCCACGAATCGGTATTTTACGGCATTGTCGTTCGTCTAATTAGGAACTATCTAAGTTATATTGTAATGATTCCACAACATACCATGTAACCCTCTCCCTGACTATGTAACCCTCCAGGCAATGTGCTGAATCTGCAGCTCAAAGGAGTAGCCGTACCAGAGCCACTGCTAGTCAGTCCTCTTTCACCTCCGTGTTGAGTCAAGTTTGTAGTGCTTTAATTCTGCGTAAATAAATGTTTTTGCGTTTCAAAAAGTCCCTCCCGCTTATACTAAACATAACGACTATATAAAAAATTTAATCAAAATCGAAAGAATCGTTTGTGAAAAAAAAATTTGGTGTTTCGGTCACTACGATAATTATAGTTAGTTTGAGTGGATTTTGCTCATACCCTTATATTGGCATGGTGACCTTCTGGCCAGATATCACGTTTGAGCTGATTTGGTTAAGCTGTTTCCTCTCAGTCGCGTTCAGACCATTTTCCCAAATAGTGTTTTTCGTACTCAAAAACAGAAATAATCTGGACAGAACTCCAAAATTTATTTTCAGCCGATTACTTGATTTGCCTTTCTGCTTCTTAGAGCAAGGAAAGTAAAGACGGATTTGTTTAACTTCGCGAAGCAAACAAGACATTTTTAAGACACTTTTTGGCACGCCAAAATGGACGTTTATTCAAGTTAAGAGTGTATCACCTCTCATTTAGAGGTGGCTGGGCTATAAGTGATGCACTGGTAAGCCCCTTGCAACTACAAAGGCTTCCGGTAAAGACGCAGCGCCACCGAACAAAAGGGCCGATGCATCGCCCCGGGTGTCAGATCACTGTGTCAATTGTTTTCTCAATACTTCCCTTTTTTTTCCACCAGCTTCTTCGCCGACCTTCTCGAGTCTTGAGAATAGAAGGTCGATCGCGAGACCGCCCCAACTTTCAGCTGACGTCGATGTTAACAGTTTTCGAACGCCGAGAGCTCGTTTTTCATCAAATCACAATGCCCGTGGAACAATGCCACTTGACGTGAATGGCGAATTTCCAAGTGCCTCTCTTTTACTGGTTCTAGCCACTCGCGGCTCTCTCCGTAGGAGAAGTTACCGCATTCTTGTCGCCATTCCACCTGATGTGTGTTATAAACCGGAACTTCTGGTATACTGTAGACATTCATAGAAAGTTCTTCTGGTTCCTTCCAGAGTAAATTTCCCTCTCCTATAACTTCACTAATTACCATAATGCGATGTCAAGAAACTATAGTATATTTTCGAGACTCATTCCATCAAAGTGCAGTTCAATTCTTTCGTTAACGATCCTGGATTATGAGATAGATAGATAAATTTATTTAATATAATCAAGCAAATAACGAATGTGAATACATTTTCCAATTAAAAATAAACTGTTAAGTATGGTTAAGTTTAAAACCGTCTTTTGGAGGTATAGTTTAAAA
This sequence comes from Pachypeltis micranthus, assembly GCA_020466155.1. NCBI lineage: Eukaryota > Metazoa > Arthropoda > Insecta > Hemiptera > Miridae > Pachypeltis > Pachypeltis micranthus. The sequence continues at coordinate 34,872,186 of CM035773.1, forward strand.
AAAAAAAAAAAAATCGCCCGCATTTAAAAAATATTTGGGTTACGATAAAAGTAAGTTAAATTCTATGGGCAAGCAGTAGGCTGTGCAGCAAATCATGGGACATAACTCCAAAAATGATGGAGTGGTTCTATAAGGGGATAATAAAACCCCGCGTCTCCTACGCCTCCACGGTGTGGTGAAAGGCAACATGCCGGCTAGCAGCCCAAGGGAAAGTTCAGAAACTGCAGCGACAGGCATGCCTAGCTATTACAGGGGCAATTAATACGTGCCCTACTGCTGCAATGGAAGTCCTTTTAACATCTCACCTCTCCATATACATATTCAGAGGACTGCTTACCTGGGAGCGGTAAGGCTTTTGCAGACAGGGAACATCTCCACCAGGGGTAGGGCAAGCCTCCAAAGAACAAATCGACAGTTCAAACTGGAAGAGGCAGTAGTCCTTGCTACCGACGTCATGCCAGAGCGAAAAAACTTTCGGGTGCCATTCAGGGTCAGTATTCACTCGCGGGAACGATGGGAGCAGGAGACGCCACATATCATAGCGGAATCTGCGGTGAAGGACATCCTTGGCTTAATAAAGGGGGCGGGTATGTACAACGCCTTCTACTAAGGAAGGGCCTGTGTCACAATAGGCCTATGTGTGGCGGCAGTGACAAAGGGACCATGTCTGGCATGCCCACGGGGGAAAAAAAAAGTTAAATTCTAGCACAAGCAGGCGACAGAACTTCACAAGTGGCAGAAAGTTGGGACCATTCAGGATAGCTATGGCCTCATGGTGGATCAAAGTCCCAATGGCGCCTGACTTCCATTACAGACACCTCCAGTGATCGTAGTCTAGTGGTCATAGACGAAGATTCAAAATCCCGACGAAAGTTGGGCATTGGATCGGAGCTGTTTGGACCAGGATAGACGTGAATGAAACTCGGAGACGGATATTTACTGAGCACAAACTTGTAATTGGTGAGCTGGAATATCACAAGGTTTGAAGACTTGGATTGTACAAAGAAGAGGTGACTTACGCGGGAGATGAGTTGAGTATGGAATCGCGAACAAATAGGGCTCTGAAGACGTGAAAACTGGTTGTACTCGGAAGGAGGGAGAAAGCCGAACTAGAAGTCGATGAGAGGTGAAAGAGGTATCCGTTGGGAGAATTGGAGACGGCCGTATCGCGTAAGGTGTTAGGAAACAAGTGTTGGGAGAGCTGGGGACGACTCACTTCGGCGACACTTCGTAGCAGAATGAATATTTGGGAGAAGGTATCTGTTGTAGAGAAGGATCTGAGAAGGGTGGAGAGGGGAAGGATGGAAAAACCACCGTTGGAAATATCCGCCGATTTGGGATTTCCATGGGCGCAAAGACCATTAGAGGAACAATGACCTCGCCACAGGAGCCCGTTAGGCAAGGAGCGGAAATTCCGAGGTCAAAATCCTGGAGAGATTCGGCGCTTGCGTCGAACAGGAGCTCAGGTAATTTTTGCCTGAGTCAGTGACTCTCCAAACATTTCCAAACCCCTCGTAACAAATGGTGTCAGAATCTTCGTCTATGACCACTAGACTATGATCACTGGAGGTTCCTACAAGTCAGGCCATACAAAAGTACTCCGATTGAAGACAAAATATCTGCGTACTCTGCCACGATTGGACAAACGCGGAGGAAGATCCCCGTTCACGGTTATGGCATATTGAAATGGCTTGAGACCACTGCGGTTAAATTCGCGAAGGAGCGCAAATCTCTCCGTGGCCTCAGCCAGCTAGAGGAATTCTTCTTTTGCACAACGTCCACAAACACATTTTTCATGGAAGCTCCAACGAAATTGGGTCCAGTGAGATGTGGTCAAGGACAGCGTCAAGCTTCATAAGCAATACTGACAACTCACTGGTCCAATACGTGGCTGAGCCAATCACTGCCACTCTACGCAGAAGACGAGAACCTTCGAACCCCCCCCAAATTAATTGATGAATGTGAATGCGTAAATGAGCTCCAATCTCCAGATGAATCATGTAGCCCGGCGTACTCTGGGGAAGTTGAGCCTCTTCGACAGCGGCCTGTAGGCGCACTTGAGGGAGAACTACACTGGAAGAAGCTGAGCCAGGGTCCCGCATGGATAACCGAACCATCATCGAGACACCCTGTCACGGCTGTCACGTGGCCATGCGACCTACCACAATCTCTCCCATCAAGAGAGGAAGGTATATGACCTCAAATAAGCGATTCTCCTACTCTCAGACATCCCTTTGAGTGGCACAAGATGCAGCCGAAAGTAACGAAAATAAATATTTTGTGTAAAACGATGCAGCCGATAAGAGTTAATTCTATCTCATAAACACACATAAAAATGAACTTCCTACCTTGAATATGATGAGTCCGGTACACGAACTCTCATCAGGTCATTGAATACCCTTTTTCTAATTGTCTCAAAAACGGCTAAAATGACTATGTTCACCATTGGGTCAATTGGCGAGCGGTTCGGTCTTGGGGGTTCCTGGTTAGAGCTCCTGACTCTCCCTTTGCAGTGCTTGCCGCATTACACTTCTCATGCCGACGAAGGGATTAGTACTATTTGCAAGCCCAGCTACGCATTTTTCCCTCTTTCCTCCCAAATATTCCGTTGGTTTTGCACCTTGCCTCTTCCCACCACTCAATTCTGGAACTCGAAAAGGGACATACGTGCTATGCTCTCGTTTGCGCTCACAGCTCACAGCTCACAATGGTGTTCTCTGCTAACTTTCCGTAATTTTCTGGGAAATACAGAAAATACAGTCTTCTCTTTTATTTTGTTCTTAAGCCTCCTTTTGTGCGCCCAACAGACTATATTTACAACTCCGACGGGGTACGTTCAGCTACCTATATTTTGTTGTTCATGATTTTGGTGAATGCTTCGCGCCAGATATTTGTATTACTGCGTTTCTTAGGAAATTCGCCAAAATGAAGGATATGTCCAACTCTCACGGTCCTTCCACGTCCAAAATAAAATAAAGGGAAGTCTACTGACAATGAAATCCTGCGTTCGATCGATGAAGCGGCTGTCATTTTGTTCTCGGGCTCAGAAAAAGACGCCGCGTTCTATTTTTTTTCTTCTTCTTTTTTGCTCCCTTTTCAACAAAACGTCTTCAAGAATTGGGCCAATAGGAGTTGAGAGATTTCGAAGTAGAAAAAGAGCGGTCGGCTCGAAGAAAAGGAAACAACGTCTCCTTACGGTCTTCGGTAATTGGGTTATCAGGATAGGACTAGGAGGGGTAAGGTTTTACCTCGGGGCCCCGAAGACCGTTGAAGAATACCAGGCTCTCCTAATCAAATTCTCAGGAGCGCTTGAGAAACAACAGTTTCTTGTAAACAATTTCCTTCAGTTCTTCTTCTTTCTTGAGCCTCTTTGAAGGAAATGCCTTCCAGAATTGCCTCGGTGAATATTCCGAATGGCCCTTCCCGAAGAAGTAGTTAGCACTTACTCTTTTCCCTCCGTTTAAATTTATTTGAATCACTTCTTTACGACCCATTTAAACCTCCCCGGCGGCTCCTGATACTCGCCAAGGAGCGCGCCCAGAGGCCGAAACTGGCTCTTCCGAGCTATTACTCTCTCCGGTTGTGTTTTTACGAACGCGTGGGAGTTACTGACAAAATGAATTGGTAAAATCTGGAAGAAAAATGGGATGAACAGCTTTAAACGTTAGACCCTGCTTGAAGTAGTTTAAGCAGTTGCTGCTGCCACTAACGAAGCGTGTACATGAACTTTTAAAGGAATGTTATTTTTAACTTTGGTTTTATTTATTTTGAACCTTGATTTATACGCTAAAACTTCAGTGTGACGTATTACACAACTTTACAAGGAACAAAAGGCATTTCTGATCATTGAATACCTTCTCGCGCAGCACGGTTATCGCCAATTCGGTGCAAATACAACTCGTCACCAGATACGAAAACCGACAGCTCAGAAATGTGACTGTAAATCGACGAGGTTTATATTCAAATTAACTCCGAATTAATAAAGGGAAATTAATTGAGGCCGGCTGAGGCCCGGCAGCGTTGATGAGGGGCTTGTCAGGTTTGGAGGAAAGATTGGATCCCTCACTGACTGACGGCGGTGTAATTGAAACAAGACGGATGAAGACGGAGAGGACTAGTCGATTCGGAGTCCGAACTATTCCCGAAGTTCGTTAAAACGTTCAAAGAATTATAAAAGGAGTCAAAAAAGCTTGTTGCTCTCTCGTTTGTTGTCTGAAGTGTGACGACGATCTTGGGTTAACCATAAGGCCATTCGGAAAGTGCTTAGGCAGGTCTGTTTATTAGGTGTCTGTTCCTGAACCCTCGACAAAGGTTACATCAGTCATGGAAGTTGTGGTTTCGATAATATGCGAGAGGTTGGCCCCTGCAGCAATCACTGAACTCAGACCTGCGGAGGTGCGGCATGTATATGGTCGTTAGCCTAGTGGGTGAAATGGCATAGGCATTGGTCCGGGTTTTGTGCTTCTGGCTGTAAGGGGAGGGGGGGGGCGCCTAGGCTAGGCCTTAGCCCAGCGTTGGCGGTTCCCACGCCTCCAGGTCCTTCCTCAGGTTTGCCCAAGTCTGCGCAAAACGGGCAAACCGGCGGGATACGATCCGACTGGAGAGGAAGCCTTGCGCTGAGTTTTGCCGAGGAATTTCGGCACGGGCCCTCGCATCCGCGTACTGATCGCAATCGAAGAGGATATGGGCGGCATCCTCTGCCACCCTCACGCCACAGGGGCATTCATTGAAGGCCATTGTCTAAAGAATTGAAGTCGCGCGTTGAATGCCCCGTGTCCTGACAGCAGTTGTGTGACTGCGAAAGAGGGGCGCCACCCCCTCATTGCTAGCCGATCCTGCACAGAGGGCATAAGCAGGTTCCTGCTTCCCACTTGCCACTGGTCAATTAGCCATTCTTTGTCCAGAGCGATCCTGCGCTCATTAGATTCCTCCCGGAGCATTTCTGGGACCAAACCTGCCAGGGGACCTCTGTAGAACGCCAGGACCCCTAGGAGTGTGTCACGTTGCAGCACCCTGGCTGCTGGACCCGTTCAAATGGCGCGATCCACCTGGACGCTGCAGCATATCGCACTATGGGTAGGAACACCGCCTGGTAATAGAGGTGCCTTGTGTGTGGCGACGCCCCTCATGTGGGTCTGGCCAGCGCTCGCATAAGGGCAGTCAGGGCAGAGGACTTTGCATGGAGCAGGGCGAGGTGCTCAGTGGGCCTTCCTCTCGGACAGAGGGCCACTATGATCGTTAGCCAATCTCCTTCTAGAGGGTGTTGCCCGTGTGTTACTCCGCGAAGAATACCATCTGAGAAATTCTGGGTCTTCTAGGAATTCCGCTCTAACTGCTCCCATTCGAGGCCTCCCAGGACCCACGTGAGGGGCGTCATCAGAAACAAGGCACCTGTACTACCAGGCAATGTTCCTTCCCATTGGTCGATACGCAGTGGCCTCCTAGTGAATCACGCCTTGACACTGCCAGCGGTCCTCCTGGCATCTCCCACAACCTCACACTTTGCAATGCAGCTGGATCGTTGTACCAACAGCTGAACTGGGACGCCATGTGCCATCAAATTACGACCAATGGCCTGGCGTCGTGTCTAGGTCTCAGCCTGGGCGAACTGGAGGCAGACCCTGGAGGCGTGGGAACCTCCAGGAATGGGCCAAGGGCCCGCTTAGGCGCCCCACCCCTTCCCACCCCAATAACAGGATGAACGTTGAAACATACGCTCTGCGTGAACCCCGACCCTGCCAAAGTCACCCGCTATGCGGCCTATGCTATTTCCTCCATTCGGTTAGGGCTGGAGGCAAGCGATACGGCAGAGGCGTCAGGCACAGGGAACAGCCCAGTCCACGACTACTCCAAGTCGAAAAACAAACACAATAATTGAGTGTGTGAAAACGAAGGAGTGAGTGTGGGTTTGAAAAAAAAGTAACGGCTGAAATTTTCAGCTGGACAGAAAAACCACAAATATACGCCAGATACCAAGATGACAGCAATCCACATCATCAAAATCAGTCATGGAACCAATGGCATGCCGCTGTATAACATAGGTGCATACATGAGTAATATATACCCATAAGTTACTTATGCTAGGGATGTTATTAGTATAACTATGATCTCACACTTGCTCAAAGTCATGATTTTCTAAAAATATAATGCGTTGGTAAATAAACAACGCGTACGATATGTAATCACACAGTCGAGGGGCAGAGCATTGACGCTAATTTGGCACGTAGTTGCATATCCAGCAACAATGACGAGCTTTAACTGAGGTGTGGAAGCAGTTCAAATCATAATTGCTGTTCGATCGCGTATAAAAGGTGATCATGAGAAAGCTTAGGTGCCGTCAACAAGGGCAAACAATGAAACCCGATCCCGTCAAAATAGGCTTTACAGTCTGCTTGTATTTTTTTCTTGAAGAGAAGACGCTTCGGAGCATCGAACGAATGACAAGACCCTCCATCGACTCGGCTTACACCAGAAAGGTTCAGTGAATCCGAAAGGGAGCAACCTCAAGTGTTTGGGAAACGAGACACCTTTTCTTTGCCTGTAGTTTTATTTGCCATATATATTAACGTCACCGACAATTTGGAAAGGACGTTCGTATAACAGAGCATCCTCGTTACGTGTTCTGAGGAGCTCGAAATATTGGAATGGAAAAAGCGCGTCTATTTTTGGACGTATATTTACTTGTCGTAGAACGAAGAGTAATGAAGAGACGGACAGAGTATGTTTTTCTTACTTGATCATCAAACCTCCGAAAATAGCCTCACTCCTGTGCTATATAGATTAAACCTGCTTTGAACACCAGACCCCATTAGTACAGTCTTCTATTAACGGTACTGGAAGACTCGTGAACCGATGGTAGCGTATGTTGTCTGAATCGCTCCCTTTCCAATGATTTCTGGGATACTGAGACCTGAAATGAGAGCCGAAATCTTGCACAAGACGAAGGGGAGGAGGGGGGCTTCGTGAGATATGTTGATGGCGATAACGTGTTATATACCAGTAAAACTTCCAACTTTTCCAATGTTGGGAGCAAGAGGGAGACGTGGAATGGAACAGACTAAAGAATTAGTGTACAAGTAAGACTGAATCAGAGAAAACTGAATTAGTTATACACTGGTTAGTTGAACATATACTTGAGATGCACAGTAGAGACAGAGATGGTTACGAGTACAGTAATTAGAAGGAATAGTTCACACGACATATACGGGTATACATTTCAGGATAGGTGAATTGGTCTGAGCACCGACAGCAACTGAAAAGAGCGTTTAAATGTATGCGTTCTAGGGTGGACTGGCTATAAGGAGGTTGTTAAAGAAAGGGGTACGTACGATAAGGGTAAGGGAATGAAGGGTTATGGTGGGGGGGTTGAAAATATTTTGAAGAGCCGCTGTCTCAGGCAAAAGTTACAGTGATCGCGAACTCCTCCAATCCATTATGGCCCAACTTTCGTCGGGATTATGAATCATGGTCTTTAACCACTAGACTACGATCGCGAGGGTGCCTTCAGTCAGTCAGTACAGAACGACTACCCATCAAATGCTTCGATGTGATAAACTGTGCTGTCGGCAGTGGAAATACCAACCCTTGTGTTCGGCAATGCTCAGAATATTCAAAGAAAGAAGTTGATAGACAAGATTTGATGTTTCTCGCGAGCACAACAGCAGAATGACCTTAGATCGGACAGCTCAACCTTGGAAAGCCTGAGCAGTGGAAAAATACGGTAAACAGAGTAGGGTGCGTGCGCTTAGGTTTAGGTATCAGCCTAGAAACAAATCGACAATACACGAATAATATTCGACCTGTGGGAGTTAATCGGTCCAGTGATTACTGACAAATTAACGACACGTAAAACACAATGAAGCCGGAGGGCCTGGGATAGCGAGAGTGCAATTGTATTGGAGGAGGCAGCGAAAACCAAATAGACGTAAGAGGCGAAAATCCTCAGCTCGTAAAACCCTGAACGTGACTTGGCTAACGAGGAGCCAAAAGCCGTTACGGCGAAATCGAGAAAAAGCCGTGTCAGGCTCGGGACCTGACAACTAACGCAGACCTGGTCCCCAGTGAAACATTTTTGTGACAAGTTCCGTTCGAGTAGTATCATGCACACGATTTCAGCTCGAACATCAACATTGGGTGTGTTTTCGATCGTAGATAAAGGCGAGTTTTCAATTTTAGGAGGTTAGGTTGCAAGCCTTCAAGGTTACTTGTACCATTGGACACGCGGCACGTTGTGGCATTATACATCGGCAGCGACGCATCACACAACTCTCTTCAATCTCTCTTCTTCCCCACGCCCTTTCATCGTTTATTATCATAGCAACTAGTCTTCAAAATTTCTTTTTCAGCCGATGACATAACTTTCTCTCCTATACCGTGAAGCAAAGGAAACTAGAAAGACCACTGGGGGGTTCCTTTTAGTGCCGTTACGACAGGAACTGCCACTTTTCCGACAGGATGATCTGCTGCTAGAGACAAATGAAAAGGCACCCTTGGATCGACGGTGGAAAGGGGTACACCTGATTTATAATGGCCCTGCCCAACCAGTGACACCAACAAACCCGGTCCCACTCCTCTCTCAGGTTTTATCACATGAAAGTCACGAACATATCAGGCGAACGTGCCAAAATGAAGTAGAGAACGTCGATACATTAGTAAGGCTCTCATGTGAGTTGCCTCACCGCAGCGGCTGATGCACACAGTGCAATCGAGGAAGCCATGCCAAAAACACAGCTAACGCAGCGGTCCCTCCCTCGTGCTGTAGCGCTCATCCAAAGCCCTAATTGTACTGCGTTGGTACCCCACAAATCGAGCATGGTTACTAATAGGCCATGTATGAGTTCGATGGGAAATACAACGTGCAGCCAGAAGGAAGCCTACGGAACAGCAAAAACCGTCGGTTTCGGCTTTTTGATGGTATCAAGACTACAAACGGGGATCGAAAACTCTGGAGAATACGGGCTTTTGGGTTTTGGATAACAGGCTCTGGCAGGAGTGAGACGTATGGGCCCTGCCTTCCACTCCAATGGTTTTTCAAGCAGAGATTTATGCTGTCATTGCCAAGGCATTCATAAGGCATGAAAAAGGCTTGGGCAATGAAACTATCAACATACTGACTAATAGTTAAACGTCTGAATTACTGTGAGGGTGAGGGAGTACAGGATGTGGCAAATAGAGTTAGCGTTTATTGGATTCCTGGCGTAAACGGATTATTGCAATTGAAAGGGCGGACCATCCGGTCAGACTCGGTTCATCTACTGTATTTATAGGGCCACTTTTCCACTGTGGAACTTCCCTGTCAGTAGCCAACAGGACTGTGGGATAATATGCGAGAAGAATGCATCAGACAGTCTGGAATGCGGCGGGAGTGAGGCATTCCAATCACAGGGCACACATGCGAGACAAGACGCAGCCTTCTGAGGATGGAGAGGATGAACCTAAAGCAGACTGTGGCATGGGGAACTGCAATATGAACAGACATGTGTATGTTGTGGGCATAGTCGACACCTTCCCAGGGCAGGTGGTGTGGCACAGATGAGGAGACTCCCAACGAAGTCCTGGCTCAGTGCCAGAGACTTGAGAGGGTGTGATATCTCTTGTTTGGTACTACTTCTCCCAGGATGGACATCAAAGAAACTAAGCACCAAAACTATCAACATAATGACTGATAGTTTGCAAGGCGCTGAAGAACTATTGCACGTCGTCAAAACTGGAGAAAGAGTACAAGATGCGGCTCAACTTTTCATCAAACTCTAATAGAATTAACGTTTATGGGATTTACAGGCATTGGGGATAGCGGAACCCATAGAGGCACCTTCCCACTACCTGTGCCCAGACAACGCATCAGACGTTGTGGACCCCTGCGAAAGTGAAGTACGCCAAATGCTTCATCTCAGGGCAAACACACGTGATGATACGTAGTCATCTGAAGATGCAGAGGAAGACCTCACAGGGCACTGCAAAATTTGCAATCAAGTGTATGTTACTAGCATCGTCGACACCCCTCGCTGCAGGTCTCGTGGCACAGATGAGGAGACTCACTACCATGCCGTAGCTCATTGCCAGAGACTTGGTGGTACAACTTCGCCAAGGGCATCATTGATACGCCCATACGTGGCTGGCCCATAACAACCTATCAGCACCTCGATAGCCTTGTGGTACATTCAAATCCTTCCTCGTTCAGATTTTCCGGTCACCCCATATTCATTATCTCAGACTGCTAGGACGCTTTCGCCTTAGCAGTGACGCGCCTTCCGGCGCGCCTGAAAACAGCACGCCCCTCCGGCCCTCCTGGCTTCGGTAGTACCTATTAGGTTTAGTTTATTTCTTGGGCAGCGGCGGAAAATTTGGCACACAGTCTGCCGAGCCTTGTACTCTACTCCCTCTTCTTGTAACCGGAGTTTTCTCATCACTGCCTAGACTGCTCGGATCATCGGGCTTAGTACTCTACTCCCTCTTCTTATATCATGGAGTATTCCCATCATTGCCTGATCCTGGCTGGTTATCGGGGTTAACCAGCCAAGACCCAACCTCGCAGCGTTTGATTGAATTTGCGTTTTTGGCAATCTGGAGTGTGTGACGAACATTCCGCTTGAACTTGTAACTTTCAGTTATTAATTGACCGTTCGATGCTCAATTAAGAGGGCTCATACACAATCCTCCCCTCTGGTGCCTTGGATTTAAGGATATTTCTGCCGAAAAGTGTCAGGCGTTTTACAGAATCACAGAACGACCTGAGAGACAAGAGAAGTTGGAAGAGGTCGTATTGTTGCCTCAAGGACTCAATTGTGCCCAAAAGAACGGATTCTTTTCTCCCCTTTGGAAAGTGGTTGCGTTCTTTCGTTACCACATTCTTCTCGACGGTATTCCGCAGCGGGTTCTGCCGTAATAAAAAAAAAGTTGATTGGATCCAACGCTTTTCAAATTGAAGCTGCTCAAACTCTCTCAATATCCGTCATAACGACGAACGACCCTTCGGTTCAAGAGGCAAATGAGAGGGGCGTTTTATTCGTTTCAAAGATGGAGAGCTTCCAAGAGATGTCCACTCGATGTTTTTCAAGGAGTGTGAGATCACTCACCTCAGTCATCAGCGAGACAATAGTTACCACTCGGGCTGACACACGTTTTTTCACGTAGTGAATCCGCCAGAATTGTACTGTAATGTCAATCGCACCCAATGATAAAGTGGTCAATGGCCACAACGGCTGACAATAACGTCAAAGATATATTCTTTAACCAATTCCGAAAGCGAAACCCGCAGCCATCGTCTCAGGGAAGAAAACGTGTTCTAAGTTACTATTGTTGTTGAAAAATGATATCATTTGGAACAAAAGTATTTATTAGGGTCTCCATGAGCGAAAATTTAGTACGAAACTGAGGTCGTCGTCAGTGACGTGGCTACCTTGGGGCTAGGCCGAGTAGTGCCCTGGGGCCCTCGAATCCTTACCAGAAATCTCAATCGTAATGAACTTCTGGAAATGTCTCCCATTTTCAAAATAAATATGACAGGTTACAACGCCACTTTAATCATGTCAACTCAGTTGAGAGAAATTCTAAAGTTACGCCTAGGGTATTCCCCTAAATTCTTTTTGTAGGTTGTCCGTTTTTGTCAACTTGACGGATGTGTGTTTTATTATTCGTCGATCTGCGTTTTATTGTGAATTTGAGTTCAGATTTTTTTTGGACTGGTCAATATGATGGTTCAATTTTATTTGATTTTACCACTGATATTGATGTCTGTAAGTCAGTAAATCGTGTAAAATCTATAGATTTCGGCTCCAGCTCGTTGTATAACGCGAAATATCGCGAGAAAATGCAATTCACCGTTCATGATCTCCACCGTTAAATGTTTTAATAATTTGTGATAATTTTTTTTCCGGGGACTCCCTAACGACACTTGTATCGTTGTGTTTCTCTTCCCTTTTATTTTACTCTTGACATCGTCAGTGAACAGTGAGTACCTACCTACTCGAGTACAATCTAATATTGTATTGTTTGAATAAATTAGAAAACTAAAATTATGAATAAATATCTGGTGCGTTGCAACACCCAACTTTCCTTAGCTCTACGTCGATTGACTTTCTGCATGGGCTCAGTCCTTGGATGAGATCTGTGGAAGGTATCCTTCGAAGGTCTCTCAGGAGCCCTATGAACTTCTATGTGGACGTCCTGACTGTACTGATCTGAACACAGTCGGTCCGCGAAATCGAGGCAAACCCGAATTCACGGCTCCAGTTGTCACTCGATGGTGGGACATCAAGCTGCTCGTAGCGGAGGAAGAAACCCAGTTCATCCTTGTAAAGGGAAGATTAAACATCGAATTGTCAATGCGTCATGGTTTTGAGAAGCGAGTGAAGTGCTGAAGCATCAATAGTGGTAGAGGTGGCGTTTTGGCCAACATATCCGGTCCCTCAAAGGATCCAGTCCCCTTGGAAAGTTGGCTTCATTATGAGCAATTAGCAAGGCCTCTTGGGGTGTGTGTTACTGTGACAAGATTCTCATGGACCAGGTCATTTATTTGGGCTGATGGGTCCCCTCTATTGTCTGAGATAGCAAACTCATAAGCAATCAAAACAAAGTGCTGGCCGAATCACCCCTCCAACTCTGCATAAACTTCTCCGCTGAATAACGACTTGCCGGGCTATGGACATTGGATAAATGGCAAGTGAGAAGGCAATCCTCGACAAAGAAACGTGACACGTAAGAGTTTTTTCCCCAACATCCGTTAACGTCTTAGGAGAGTGGACATGGCGACTTCAACGCGCGCTTCCACTTTTTTTTTCTCAAAGACCCTTCATCGTGCGTGGCCTCTAGTGCGAAGAAAACAAGAAACCGCGTGCAGCTCCACTGCAGTGCCTACAACAGTGTGCGACGATTGTTGAAAGAACAGACAAGCCTGTTTGCGAAGAAGGTTGTGGCAAAAAAAACTTGGTCACAGTTGGACTATTTCTTAGAAACGTATCACCCAAGTAAATAGTTAGATCAGGTGCGAAACCAGATTAAGAATCATATGGTACGGGCTTCCCCGCGTGATCATACCTAAGCGTAACGCACGGCGACCACTCTCTACCGGGAAACTGGCTGAATGACTCTATCTCTACAGGTCGGAGTTGGGTGGATGCTGAGCAAGTGCTCATACTCTCCTACGCCCCCGACATCGCAGCATCCATTACTTTCGACTGATGTACCTCTATGATGAGCGTGAACTTTGCTCATGTCCTTATTATGTCCATGCACGTTGACCTACTTGACAAATATTAAATTTACGTTGATTTCGTAAATTTGCTGTTCCTTAAACGGTGTTTATTTAAGGATCCTTGGGGGTGTAAAGAGCAATGGTGCAATCGATTGAATATTGTGAGGCCAGATGACCATATGGACCAGATGTTTTTGTATTGTTATGTTTCGTTGGCAACATAGCAACAGTCAATTGCTTTTGAGACTTTCAGTTAGTCGAGTTCGGTTTTGAAAGCATTAAATTGTGTCCAATATTCTCCTAGTTTTCCTACAATATGTCAACAACTGCAGAGTGGAGGAGGAGAACCCGATGATTTACCGTCGAAGACTAAAGTGTAACCTCGTTTCTTAGTTCGGTACATAAATGGTTAACACCCCGAATAAATCTTCCAAGCTTTCCCCCGTTCCCAAGAAGGATTACACGAATGTACTCAGTGATTGATGCTTTTACATCTCGAACAAACTCCAACTCCCGAAAGGGATCAATACTCGACCACTTTCCATAGTTGTTGTTTCCGAGCTCCAACTTGAGCCTGTAAGCTTAGTTACGATTCCGAGCACCCCCCCCCCCCCCATCCAGGGTTTACGCGCATTTGATGCGGAGTACTTTTCCTCTTTCGCAGATTTTAAAAGGGTGTTGTGGAGGAGAGAGGACACATTCTAGAGCACAAGGAGGAAGGAATTAATTCTTCGAAGTACGAATTTAAACAGCCCGTAAACTCGATGACGTTTAGTAGAGAAACAGAGAGCTTTGCTCGAAAGCCGAAAGCATTGTGGCGCGGAGTGTGGAGAGAGTGAGATGGATTTTGATTTGAGTTTGCTATCGCTTCAGTGATGATTAACGGCTTACTATTTAACGACAACAAGTTATTCACGATTATATTAAAACTTGAAAGAAGAATATTAAAATAAGGGTTGTCGTTGGGACACCCCTCATAAAATACTTTGATGAAAACAACGAAGTAGTGCCGATTGAGAAATTCCTTGTTCGGAAGAACGGAATCCACTTGAAACGATACTAACGGGCTCACAAAAGCGGATCCAGGCCGTCGGCGTGAAATTACGATCACGATAATTACTACGATACCCAAACACGATCCTCGAAGTTACCGCCCTATCAGCCTGCTTCCCCTGCTGTCTTAAACCCATTTGCTAACTCATCTCGGGACAGTGCTCCCTAAATCGTAGTTCGTCTTCTATCGACTCCACAGAGAGTTTTCGATCTGATCTTGGACACGGACGAACGAAAGCGCGCGTGCCTGGGTTTTTACGTTGATTTGGGAAATGTAAAAATTCAAGAGATAGCAGGAAGTTCGAGGTCAAACAAAGAATGTAGATTTAATGGAAAACGCATAAACAACCAACTTCACACTTGAGGAACGTATAAGTTTTGGACGTGATTCTCCAATTCCAACACGCCCCCTCAAGTTCAAACTTCTTCCACGACGACTCCTGTTTGTCTTGGGCACAAGTCCAGCTTGTATAGAGGTTTCGTGAGAAAAACGACCACCACGTTTTTGTTGCCAAAAGCAGTATATCGATTAAACCCGATGAAGTGGCTTCTGATGTCAACATGCTTAGTTCTTGACCTGTACGTTGTATTCCTGATGTCTTCCTGCGCCGTCAGGCTATTAAAATTCAAAACCTTTAGCATAAATACGAGTACCAATGGATCCTATCTAATTTCGGAAAGGACACCGTCTTGCTTTCAATGGTTCAACTTTAACATTCACATGCAAATGAAACGATATTGGATTTGCTGTTTCCACGTTAAATCTTTTCAAAATTCATTAACCGATTTTCTTGGACTAATTTTCAGCTTTTTCTTGTCAAAACCAGAGTCAAATTACAAATCTAAACAATAACGAATGTTTCCTAAATTTCCATTCTTTCTCACTCCGTTTGGTTGGCTTTGGGATGGGACCTTTGATTGAGTATGGGTGTTATGTGCACAAGATGGGGAGTGTAAGTGACGACTTTATTCAGCTTTAACAGAATAGCGATATGAGGATGAGTATATAATCACGGACACAAGAGGGCTCTGAATACATGTGAACTGGTAGGCACAGAAAACTAGCTTGAGTAGAGCTCTGTTCGCGGAGATGTAGAATACAAAAGGTACTTACTATAACGGTTCTCGTCTACCCCCTTCCTTAGAAGATATTTTTTAAAATATCTATCGCAGTTTATATGTTGCAGCAGAAATATTCAGTAGGCCTCAGAAAGTAGAAATCTGAAGAAACCCGAACTTTATAGTTCGAAAAACCTCATTTCCGCGCGTCTTTTTTTGACACGCTCACAATAGTTCACAAAAACGAGGTTTCTCAAATAATAATTTATCGGGTTTCCAATTATATAAAAAACGGCTATAACGATTTGAATCAAACTTACCAAGTACTCTTAACCAAGTAGTACCTACATTTTGTTCTCCATAAATGTTCCCGTAAAACCGCGTTAAACGAAGATATAGCGCCCGTATATGTAGCGGGTCGTCGTATTTACGGGGCCGCGTAAAGTTGTTTGTTACTACGCACTAGTTATTTTATGAACGCCTTTTGTTAAAATCAGGAATAAAATGTTATAATGCATATTATATGCGTACTAAGGGTTTTACTTCCCATCCACTAAAGGCACACAGGAATACCGAGGCGATTATATAATATTATTTTTATGAGCCATCGAGACAGCATATACTTCAAATATATAATTGGCAATTTTAGCCCAAAAGTTGAGTCTGCTGTATGAACACAATATTTTGAAGGTATCAGATACTATTTAATAGTTCACTGAGTGGCTGTAGATGCGATTCACGTCATTTTCAGCTGTCAACTATTCATTTACTTGTTTTATTACAAATAATGGATAATTCTATTTCAGCGACTCTGCTTTGAAAATGCCACGTTTTTGAGGTGGCAGATAACATTTTATAGTAAAGCTGATGGATGTGGAACTCATTCACGTCGTTTGCAAGTATCAACTAATAAGTCAATTTTTGAGCCTTCAAATTCATCAAATTATGATGTCGTCTGCAAGTCGAAGTTCACGAAACTAAAGTGACAGAGTCGGGTTTTTCGACTCAGTTACTTGATGCGAATCCACCATACAAATTTCCGATGTCAACTAATAAGTCAAAATTTGGGTCAAAATTCGACGAATTTTGATTGACTCTGCAACTTAATTACTTAATGGCTAAGCATAGGAGGCAGCAGAGAATTTACGTGAATTTGGAAAGTACAAGCCAATTCCTCAACTGTGGTAAATATTGTAACTATCAACTAATTAGTCAAATTTTGACTTTTTTGATGAGCCACCATTTTCTTAGTCCATACTTCAGAGAGAGCAGACTTGCGGGGTTTTACCAAACATTGAGGGAACTATCAGAAAAAATAGTAACCAACTTTCAACTCAACGGTCAACGTTTTTAGCCCTCGGCTCCTGGACTATTCCCACTGCCTAGCAGTCTCCAGATTCTCGTTCAGCAAACACTCTTTAAGAGCAGAAAGTGTCCTACGGCCACTACTATATCTCAATTACGTACAGGACCTCCCCCGCAGAACTCCCACAGTCAGACAACGAACCCGCTGTTCTAGCAGTTAGACTACCTCACCAAGCCATCGACGAACCCCGGCACTTCGTCTCCCGATTGATGAACACTTATAAATTTACGCCAGTCAGTTTGACCTACAATTGGGATCTATCATGATCACAAATCACTCCACGCTGACCATTAGCCCCGAGGTAAGATATCTTGGTATACAGCTAGACACAAAACCAAAGTAGCAAATATTAAAACAGTGACCACAACACCAGGTTTTTAGGTAGATGGCCAATACCGCACAATTTTCATCTCCCGAAAAATCACGAGAGCTGCACAATAAATAATTAAATGTTTCGACAAATGGGGATTTTAGTGCAATTTTTTCGTCCTAAATTTCACGTGATATTTCGTTCTCAAAAGAACCAACACGATACTCAATAAACTCAGAGTGATAGTTGAATAAATTGCTCATATGAAGGGAGCTCAATAATGTTCATAATCGAGAGTAACCTCGGAAGTTCCGGAATTCTAACGTCGTATTATTTATTTTCCCCTAGTACTCCTCTATAATACGACAATTCTTCTCCCAAACATTCCCAAATAAATCATGCCAGCAATCTCATTAAATATTGACCCGTTAATTCACGAATAAAACCCGTTGCAATAGTAGCAGCTCAAACAATTACGGAAGTGCTACCGGTTTTCACGTGAAACTGTCAAAATGAAGATAATAGACTTTAGTGCATTTTTTCATTATAAGTTTGGTCGAAACATGACCTGAGAAACATCAAGGCGAAATTTCAATTAGCTGCCTGTACGGCAAGAGTTTGATAACGTTCAAAAAGTGACTAAAAATGACAAAAGAAATTTGGGAATTCCACTTTCCAGTATTTTTTACCGTTTTGCTGTACATAAGATCCTTTTCAAAACAGTCTCTTGGCTAACTTGTGCGCTGATTACTCAGTAATGGTTGTGAATAGGAGCTCCTCAATATCTTCCAGACCCTTGAGCGCGACCAGTTGCAATTATTTTATTAGTAGTTACAATGACCATAAACTACTGAAGAGCGATCGTTAGACTGTACCCCAGGAATTCTCAAATTCCCCCCTAGAAACCGCCGAATGAATTGAATGAGACGGAAATGCCAATTTCGCGAAATGAGTTTGAACATTTCAATCTTGAGAAATGGGTCGTGAGTAATAAAATTTCGGAATAGGAGGAGGTATTACGGCTCACGCTAATATGAGATTTGCGTGCAAAGGGATTCAACTCGGGTTGAGAACATGCGAGGGTCGATTCTGGAGAGATTTGAGATGCTAATTGCGTGCTTGGGCCTCTCCGGGCTCCTGAACTCGGAATGAGCTCGCGACACCCCCCACCCCCTCCCCAGTCATCTACCACAGCGATTCGTCTCGGTTTAACGAGATTATCGATTCCCTGGTTTCGCATTTCTTTCAGAGTCTGGTTCGCCGAGGGGATTCCTCCTCTAGAATTTTAATCGAATCACGGGGGGCTTCGAGTGATTTGAATTATTGCGAACTTGAAAGCGAGAGAAAGGGATTTCTCTGCACGAGAAACAGCCTGCCGGCGACGCCATCTACATTATGGAGAATACAACCAGCGCGGTAAAAGAAGCTACAGTTAGTTCCCCGCAGGAGATTCCATTTCAGTCAAATTACAGCTGGATATATCTGATGGGACGAATCGCGAAACCTGAATTCCAGATTTGAAGCAAAAAGTGGGTTTTGGTAATTTTAGCAGAACACGGCTCTTACAATTAACTCACTGGGTGTCTCCAACCAGCCAACGCCTATTCATGGTGCTGCCTATCCTTGGAAAAAAAATTACGAAACCGGCTGAAACTTCATTCACTAGCTTCCTTCAGATTTTCAGGTTTCGAGAGGTTCAGAGTGCGGAAAACGCCGTTTGATGAAATGGTTTGTATTCGGTGCACGAAAGGGCGAGAGTTGAAGATCGAAATAAGAGAAACTCGGTGAGCGTGAGGAGGACGGTATTATGTGCAATGAAGTGAGTAGAGTTTGTGTACAAAAGGGCGACACAACGGAACGACTCATATGCGTCAACTGGCGCGGGAAACAGTATTGGAAGAAGAGAGCGAACACTATGACCAGTGAATAGATATAGGGATGTGTCTGAGTGAGCACAGGGAGACGAGTCTGACTTTCGGGAGAGTTCATTGGTGAATGAATTTGGGAGGAGCTGGCTGTTGTGGAGAGGAATTTGAAAAGGAGGAGAGGGAAAATAAAGAAGAGAAAAACACACTTCAGGGAAATCCGCTACTAATAACCCCAGAGGTGGAATTTTTGCAGGTAGGAAGGTCTTTGGGGAAACAACGACTTTGCCATTAAGGGCCAGGGAGTCCCGTTAGGGCAGGTGTGAGAACTGCGATGTCAAAAAGCTGATACTTACTGATTCGGCGTTTTGCGTCGAACAGTTTGTGTGTTTCTGAACACACGAAGCGAAACAAATCGACTCACTTGTGATATTCAGCCTGCGGATCATCACTAGACTGAAAAAACAATGTTAGCGAGGTTGGTCTAAAACTCGCTACCGTCTTTCTCAAAAACGTCTCTCTAGACAAACCTTTTTGTGTGTAGTAACGTGGCATTTTCGATTGTGACGTAATAAAGGTAGCAGCACTATAAATGTTTGACGATTTTGAAGAAACCCGTTTTAATTGCAGTTCCAGATTGTAGAGCCCAGAAAGGGTCTCATCAGCCAAGTTTCTCCCATCACATTTTTTATTCCAGTTACTGGCTATTTATGATGGTGGTCTTCCCTTATTGTAATTAATGCATCTTGCTCTATCTAAGTGCTTCGTATTGTTTCTACCACGGAAGACTTGAATGAATCTCGGAGACGGGTTTAAGTTGAGCACGAACTTGTAATTTATAGAATTGGTATAACATGAGATTTGGAGACTTAGATGTACAAGAAGAGCAACAGTAAACAGTACATGATTTGAGTATATTAGCGCGAACAACGAGGGCTCTGAACACGTGAAACTGGTTGTACGAGGAAGGAAGGAGAAATCTGAATTGAATGTCGATGAGAGGTAAAACAAGTGTCTGTTGGGAGAACTGGAGACGACAGAATTTTGCGAGACTTTGTGGGAGAGTGAGTTTGGGAGGAGCTGTCTGTTCTGGAGAGGAATGTGTAAAGAGAGGGGGAAATGCTATTTGGGAACGTCCAGACAAAGGGGAATCCGTCATCAATTGGAATTAACGGAAGAGGTAGAATTTCCATAGTTGGGGTTGAGAACGAAGGTCTTCGGGGAAACAATGACTTTGCAATTAAGGGCCAGGGAGTCGCATTAGGGCAGGTGCGGAAATTCCGAGGTCAAAAAACCAATACTGATGTGACTTAGAGTAACTAATTTTGCAATTTTAATTGGTTCTTAGCTTACTGTATAATCAATGATCTTCTTACCATAATTGAGCATCTTCTTAAAATAACCGATTCTCATCGTAGTGTAATTGACCACTACTCATATTATCGTATTTGAACCCCATCTTACTGTAATCAATTCCCATCATATTGTAATAAGTCTAGTCTCACCGTGAACAACTTCTCTCACTGTGATTTATTACGATTTTCATGAACCCTGCATAATGTACTAATCGAATCTCACCCATTTCCTGCCAGATGATAGTTTCAGTGTTGTTTCCCTCGCTTGAATATTGTTGGATAAAGGTTAGCAAATACATAGTGTATTAATCCGTTGACCCCTTATTGGCTTAATCAGGATCGGAGCTATTAGGTTACTTTGATTTATTATTGAAAAGGAATTCGATTCATTAATTTCATTTCTACATTTTCGATTAAATTCAAAGCAGGCCTCATTACGTCCGTTCGTTCATTATTTTTTTCTCAAGACGTTTTCGTTTATTTCAGATTTGAGGTGAGTTTCAGGGTTCTAGTCTGATGCATTAAATTGGGTACACAAACGAACTTCCACTACGAAGGTACAAAATCCCACACATTAAAAACCATGCATAATCTAGTTTGTACTCAATTATCATCTTATTTTGTAGGTATTTCACGTCACATAGTAGGAAACTATTTTATACTGTAATCAATTCTTCTCAGACTACATAATGATTATGTTACAGTGTTCTTACACTACTGTAATTATTTTGTCTCTGACAAATATCCAATTAAATAATAGTGTGTACCTTTGATAAACTTAGAAATTATTTAGTTTTTAATTGTTCAATATCAACATTCGAAAATAAAATGGATTGGGAAATTACGAACATTTCAAAAAGAGAGCTTTTGAAAAGATGAGCAAACCAAGGGGAACTTGAAACCTAAATGTAACTGGGTTGTGGGATTGACGATAAACTTAGCGTCAACATTTCCGCGCGTCTCACTTTGCTGCACCTTATCAAATTCGATAAAGTGACGCCGATTCATCACTCAGTTCCCGTTCAGCCCGCACTCTTTATGTGTTGCTCAGGTCGGACCTTGATGCTCACTTTGCACTATTCCGAGCTCAGCCCCCAATAAATCATTTCCGCCTGGATTCATTAGATCCGAGGTCGAGAGGCAACAACGTGAATGGATCGCTCTGAAAGAGGAGGTAACGCTCCGACCATTCATCTTCCCGAATTAAAAATCCCAATGAAAAGACGAAGGGAGGTTCCTCTTTTTTTTCTTCTTCACTCCCAGTCGGCCTTTTATCTGGTAAGCGGATTACGTTTCGGATAACCCGACATAATTTCATTTTTGCGACTAACAGGATCTTGGACTGGGGTTTAAAGATCCCCGTGGAGGAGCAGGTGAGAAAAGCTCTTTCAGGACGCAGGGCGACTCGACCCTCGTTCTTGTTCAAGGTGGAAATCCAGTGGCATTATTTGGAATCGTGGATGAATATAACTAGTGCGACGGAGAGAATGATTTTCGTCGAGGTCCCTCTGAATCTGCTTAACGCGAGTCTGATGAGAAAATATAAGAGAGAAACCCCCGGGCACAAATATCGCAGATAATGTTCCACATTTGTAAGTTGATTATGCGCCAAGGAGTCTCGATCACGCTGTGCTTCAAACTTTGGGGCTGTTTGAGGTTAATATTATTGCTCGAAAATAGTCACTTGGACGCTTGAGACAGCCTAAAGATTGAAATATTGTTTACTCTTAGTGCTACAGAGTTGCACATCGACATGTGACACCCTTGATAGGTTGAAGTCTGAAGAACCGAAGTAGAAGGAAGCGAACAGAAGCGAATAAGGTTCTGTAAAATTAGTCAGAAACTAGACAATCTGTCTCTCCAAAGGAAGTAAATGGCTGCGTGTTCTCCGGCTCTTTGATCGCCCGACCGATTCGATTTTCACCGGAATCACGGCGAATTGAGACTTTGAAGAGCCGCCTTCGTCTTCATCGATTCTCACGCCAGAGAATGTTGTCTTATCCGTTCCATTGGAGTCAATTCAGGACTCCGTCAGCTATTACCATTGAGCGGCCAACAAGGACGACAACTCGATAAAGCCGCGTAAGAAAGCGTTCCCTCGAGAACGAATTACGGCCTTCCTAAGGGCCTTATTTATTTGACGGTTAACCGCGAAAGCGTCGTCTAAAGTTACAACAAATGCGGAACACTTATTTCGATTGATTTTGTCCTCTTTTTAAATTCGGGTTGCTCCGTATGAGTTTAATGTCGAAAAACAATTTCTTCATAACTGCTGAGAATAATCAACCACTCGTTTTGCATCAAGACTTGGAACGCTTGAATATTTCACCATGTAGTAAAAGTCGCATATTTCCATTGTAAACTTTGCGTTTTGCAGTACATAACAACAAATTATTCACGAAAAGAACAACGAAAAAAAAGTTTCAACCTGATATACGCGGCCAAGCGCAGAATACACATTGAATAGGAGGAAATATTTAATGGTCGCCCCAGACAACCTTTTCATGTTATATTCATGAATTCTCTATGGGCAAACTTCAGAAGTTGTTTCCAATTCAGTTGTTGGCAGCTGTTGAACCAAAATAGCGGCTGGAGATGGGGGAGGGGGAGTTCCTTAGCGTCGAATCCACGAACAATAAGTTGGGCTAACAATTTACTGGAAAATGAGGACCTAAAAGCTAAGGTCCCGGATTTGTTGATACTTTTTCTTTTCCTAATGGGAACGTTCTAAGTAACGCCCTGGCGCCGAGCCTACGATATATTACGTGTAACACGACGGAACCAATTGGCTGCAACAATTATCCGTTCTATTTACAAACTGAATCCCGTTTCACAACGAAACACGGTCGAAGCCGCATCGTTTTAAAGTTGAGAACCTCAAAAACATAAGATAAAGAAAATGCTTGGTTGATTTAGCAGGTTCCTTGTTTATTTACGGTATAAGACGGGCATGTAGAACTGATGCAAACGATTTAGATCACTCGTGCAGGGTTATGGAAGTCATTTTCGAATAAAAAAAAACGAGAGAAATAATCTTTCCCGCTAGTTAATAAAATGTACGCAGGTTGCAGCGGTTACCCCAACATCTTGAGTTCATTTTGATAATTGCACTGATGACCTATCCACCGAAACCGGTATACATTTTATGAAAAGTAGTAAAAATGATCATTTCTCTTGTCTTTTTACTTGACGGTGCAAACGTTTCTCCGAAAGAACCCATTCAACCTTTTCCATGGGGATCATTGCGTAGTGTTTTTCTTTGGGGTTACCAGAGCAAGAGCGCAGTGAGCTTAAATGTCAGAAACGGGGCCGGTTAAACCTAATAACCAGACCCAGCGCGAGTGATTGGAAGATCCAATACGCTGTGGTTCAAATGTAAGGGATGTGATCTCCACTTGTAGCAACATCACACCAATTCAAGTCTGTGTTTTATCAGACGAAGACGCGAGTAACAATAAAATAGCGAATGAGTATTGAAAACATCAGAACAAGCCGTCACTTGACTATTAGCAGTCAAGCGCTTGATCAGACTACCCTAAACTAGCTCTAGGGGTAGGAGGGTTGGGACGGGGAAGAAAAGACGGATAAGGGATACCTCAGGGAACACCTGCTGACACACCTTGCTGACACATCTCCTCAGCACTTTTGTCGGATAAGAGAATGCTGCAATGTTAATTCCCTTCATTCCACGAGCTTCTGACGTTACCATAGAGATCTGTCTTGACACATTTTTGGCTCTTGGCTCGCCAAGCAAGTGCAAGATCCCGGCTGCCAAATTCTACCTGGACATCCAAGGCTACTGCAGGCTGGTTCGAACCTACAACGACGATTTCCAGGCCTCAGGCCCTCAGCTTACAATGCAGTAGCAACTTGCTTAAAGACTGCGTCATGGCGTTTGACGCGACTCCACGAGCACCAGATGATTTAGTGATTCAAACTGTATACCACAGGCATGGCATCCAGCATCCGCTTCATTATGATCTTGGCGCCTTATACACTTCATTGCAGTAGGCAGTGACGCCTCATGAACAGCGTGAAAGTCCGTTCTGTGAATGCTCTCTGAAGCCCACTCTACCAACACAGAAGAGTAGGGGGAGTCGGGACACTGCCTGAGTTCCCATTCGTCAACCAAACCTCACAGAGCAGCTGCAAACTCTTCAGGCTTCCTACACTTAGGGGGAAATGGAGGCGCATGTCACATTACTGAAGTTGCTCCTGAACGAATGCTAGACCAGCCACAGCGCGTCCAACATCCCAGCCAAATGCCTGCACGCCAAGCAGGCACTTACGGCTTAAGAGCAGAACAGTGGTAGTGAGAGGGGACATCGAGTTCCCCATATTAATGTACGCATATGGGATGCTTTGTGGGAGGCCTAGCCAAATACACACAGTAGAGCGCATCATTCGATCCAGACTTTCAGCCTTCAGACCAACCTAAAAACCCTGCAAATTATTACACAATGGCTTATTATTCTCATGAACAGCTTGACCTAGTATTACTGCTCCCCCATCCCATTCGATTCAGCATCGAATACTAACTAGTAAACCATACGAAACATGACCTGACTACAATGGAACTACGGAAATTAAAAATATTCCCCCGGCGCCAGGCGCCAGTAAACGTCTGATCCGATGGAGGGGTGGGACTAGGGCTTCCAGTGAACCCTCGCACGGCAATTGGCAGGACGTTGCGAGTCCAAAGGGCGCTGCGAGTCGAGCGGGCCTTGAAAACGAAACGAAACACGGCTTATTTGCGATTATACTGCGTTTCGTTAATTTTTTTAACCATTTTTTGCCCATAACAACCATGGGCTTCGTCTGATCGGATTGCCGAGATGGCGAGCACAACTAGATACCAAATGGGATTTTTGTGCGGAAGAACGAATTTTTTAGACCACGTTAAAGGCACAAAATGGCCCGGTCAGGGGACGGGCGACGGGGGTCGATGGTCGGGGGACGGGGGACGGCGGACGGACATTGCAGATTTGGAATCCCCATGTCTTGAGACGTAAAGTATCAAATTTTGAGGGGGGGGGTTGTAAAAAAGTTTTCGTGACTGAAAACATAGGGATACAGCTCGTAGATCAGCTTAGGAGCCAAGTACGTCCGAAGGAGGCACAGCTTCAGCTCTGGCCTCAGTGAAGCCTCAGCAACTTTCCGAGGGTAACACCAAAGCTCACACGGCTCTCAGCCAACGAGGTTGCACTGAGGAAATAGATCCCGAGGTACCGCCACATATCTCAAGAACGGCTCTAGTTAGGATGACGAAACCCGCATCCTCGACCTTCACGCTGTAACCTCGATAGGACGGCACCAAGGAGACCGAGCCGCACTTCTCAGGAATCACCCTTAATCCACACAAACTTGTCTAGGGCGACTGCTAGCCCTGTTTGGTACCTGCAACGAGGACTACATCATCCGCAAAGGCTAATGCGCCCACTCGCATACCTAGATCATACCTATCAAACCTTCCTTCTTACTCGCCATTCCAATCACAAGATTGAAGAGACAGAAAGTCCCCCTATCAAACGCCACGCCCTACTGTCGCGTCCTCACCCCTCCATCCTGCAAGGCGGTCACTTCCTCGCAATATAAAAAACTCACCTGATCAATGAGTCGATTAGGAGCTCCCTTACAATAATCGGCCAATGTCTGGTGGTTTACCGTGTCAAAAGCCTTAGCAATACGCACACCCAAATCAGGTTTTTTTTAAATTCAGTATGCCTCAAAATGTAATGATCTGAGAAAAACTCAGTGCAATACTTTTCTTGCCCTTTGGGTAACAGGAAGGGAAAACGAAACATTCCGAACAGAAAAGTTTGTTTTCCACGTCGTCAACGATTTTGATGTATCTCACGGGTAGTTTCATCTATAGTGCATCGCTTGTAAGTGCTTCACCACAGGAACGCGTTCAACATAGAAAAGTTGTGAGACGAGTTGCACCATATATTTCGCCGTATTTTTTTTTCCTATCTGGTCGGTGCAGCAAAATGAGCTCATAAGCCGCGAGCTACCTTCATTACTCCCAACTATTGTGCGAATTTAATGTCGGTCGTTACTGAAAAGAAGAGGGCGGCATTCAGCGTCTTCGGCCTCATCATCGTCGTATTTCAACGTCCCCGGTTACGCTCGCCGACCTCAACTTCCTGAGCCCCTTCGTTGCCGTTCCCTTTCAAACCGCTCACTATTTTCACCCGAAACCTTCCCGACAAAAACCAAAACTCAAAAGCCGCAAAGGGGTCCGGCCGTGCCGTTTCATCCTTTGAAAATCCCGTACTTTGAGTCGAAGGTAAATAAATTCTCGCCCTGAAACCGCTCAGCACTCCATAAACCAAATGTGGGGTACGATTTACAACATAATTTAAACGTATTTGCATTGAATACTTTTAATACAAACAGAATGAATTCATTCCTATATTTTATATGTTTTTCTAAACTGAATGCAGGCCAAATGTCCGCACTAGTCCTAATGGAAAGACATTGTTTCCCCGAACACCTTCGTCCTCAAGGCCTTTTTTTTACCTATGGAAAGTCGACCTCCTCAGTTATTTCTGATTGACAACAAATTTCCACCTTTCCTGGGCTTTCCAATATACTTTTCCCACCCCTCTTTTTACATTCCTCTGCACAACAGACAGTGCCTCCCAAACTCATTAACCTACGGGTTCTCCCAAATGTCGATCATCTCCCGTTTCTCTCAATACGCAGTCAGTCATTCATCAGCACTTGCGAACGACAGTTGAGCTCAGCTCATCTCTCTCTCTCTCTCTCTCTCTCTCTCTCCTCAGATTGTTTACCAAGCCACCAGTTCACGTGTATTTAGAGTCCCTTGTTCGGAACACAATCTGATATCGCTATTCTTACCTTACTGTAATCAATGATCTTCTTACCACATTGAAGTATTTTCTAACAATAACCAATTCTCATTGTACTGTAATTAATCACTCTATTGCCATAATCACTTCACCTATTATTGTATTTGTCCCCTCTTGTAATCCCCTCTTACCGTAATCAATTCCCATCATATTGTAATAAGTCTAGTCTCATCGTAAACAACTTCTCTCTCATGGCAGTTATTTCATATCTTGGTATGATTAATTCTTATTTTAATTACTCATCATCTTACCATAATCGATGCCTTAGTGTAATAAATGATCCAGTTTTTGTTATTATTCACATTGACATTTTATGTCTTTACTTTGCTACATAAACTCGAAAATGTAACGCCGGAGATGTAACGAAGAAGCGTCACGAAATTTTTTAATCCGAGTTGCAACCACAGCCCCTGTGGCGTAATGGATAAGGCATCAGTCTCCAGAACCGGAGGTTGTGGGTTTGAGTCCCACCAGGGTTACAATTTTTTTGTTGTTGACATTGTATGTCTTTACTTTGCTACATAAACTCGAAAATGTAACGCCGGATATGTAACGGAGAAGCGTCACGAAATTTGTGTTGGGTTAAGTGTTAACCTCACGTAGTGTTAATAAACACGTTTTAATAACCTCAGTGACCACGTGATGAGAGCCCGCGGAGACAAAGGTTACATATTTCACAGATTACATGAACAGGATAGCTTTCACATCAAGAAAATAATTAATTACAACATGAAGTGCGTTAAGATTGATAAAATAACAATAGGAGAACTATTGCAATAAGCAGTGGCAGAAGAAATCAGTGACTAAGTGATGTCAATTGCAATTGACCCGGCCATTATATCGAAACCACCAACGAGCACAATCAAACGTAGTTATCATTGCATTAAAAAAAAAAAGACATAAAATGTCCCTGGTGGTTGCGTACTTGTACGAAAGCTGTACCCACCATTTGTTTTCATGATTTCCCAAGGGAATACATAGCGCTGGCTAAGGATTCCCTAGAAGGAGTTTTAAGATCAACTTCTCCAGGCCGTAGAAGAGGTTTTGAAAGTTTTTTTCCGCTCTAATTTCTTCAAAAGAAAGAACTAGATCTTAATTGGAAACGCAATCAAGTTCTAAAATAGAATCGAATGAATATCTGGTACTACTCATCACTCGACGTCTCTTGCTCGTGTACCGCCAGACTCCCAGTAGAGGCGCCCCAGAGATCGTAGTGGTGGTCAAAGACGATTCTTATCCCGAGGAACTCAAGGTATAAGATCAAAGCTCAGGATCGCTGTGGTTTTTACCTAAGTAAGAGGTAATGTGATGAACCACCTACTGCAATGTTGTGAAAGAAAAGCAGGCACCTTTTCCTTGTCGCCTTCCTCGTTGACTTGGCAATTAAAAACTATGCATTCTTCGGATCTTGGATCGGATTGGCTGATTTGGGCAGTGGCTAATGGGTGATGGGAGAGATGTGCAGATTGGTATTTAATTATCGTTTTAGCGTAGAATACGCTTTAGCCATGGACTAACTAGCCGAAAATGGAACGCGGGATGGGAACGAAATGTGTGACATTAACATGACAACCAATAAACATATCACCAGATGTTTATAAAATTTGTTTTTTAGGCTTCAAAATTGATGTTTATAAACACATTGGGTAACTAAAGGCGATCACCAAGCAACAACTTGCATTGGTGAATCATCAATTGACCTCGACCGCCCGTTTATAAGAATATTTACA
Organism: Pachypeltis micranthus; assembly: GCA_020466155.1. NCBI lineage: Eukaryota > Metazoa > Arthropoda > Insecta > Hemiptera > Miridae > Pachypeltis > Pachypeltis micranthus. Next base: position 34,900,991 of record CM035773.1, read on the forward strand.
TCCGTGTGTAGTAGTTGCGACAAACCCGTATAAATTTTATAATTTAAATTAAAATTATTAATTAATTTTAATGTAATATAAACGGAAGTCTCGGAGAAATCAGACGTTCAGAGATAGGGTCGAGTGTCGGTAAATTTGATGGAAAATCCGGGTAAACGAAACCGTTACTTCGTGATAATTGTGGGATCTTGTTCGACTGGTATATTGACTGTTTGCAAGTACCACATATTATAAACTTGGTTATATCTTCAATCGGAGATTCAGCACGTAACAGAGCGTAACAGTAATAATTATTTTGTAAATATTCTTATAAAAATATTCGTAATCAGCGAGAGCGTAATTAGTTTTCTGTATTTTGATAGGTACATCGTTATTTCCATTGTCATCGAGAGGTCTTTTCAACTTATTGAGTTTTGACGCAATTGCCATTCTTTCTTACGTTCAGCAGCAGTTTTTGGTCGTTTAGGTTCAGGTAATTGTATATAAATTATCAAACTCGACAAAGGCATTGGCGAGGATATGCCCCGAAACGATTAGTGTCATCGACGAATTATTTACATATTAAAATTGAAGATATAACCAAATTTTATACTAACGTAACATCGTTAGTGTACGTTACTTAAACGCTAATACACGTTTGATAATCACCGTTGAACTTTCAGCAGTTCAGCGTCCAATCGAGGCTAAAGCGTATTCTACGTTTCTATACTTGTAGCAGCAGGCTCTAAATAAAAACAAAAAGGGGGGTCCAGGGGGCGCAGCCCCTTGGCGAGGCCCGTAGGGCCGAGTTTTTATGCAATGATAACTACGTTTAATTGTGCTCGTTGATGGTTTCGATATAATGGCCGCGTCAATTGCAATTGACATCACTTAGTCACTGATTTCTTCTGCCACTGCTTATTGCAATAGTTCTCCTATTGTTATTTTATGAATCTTAACGCACATCATGTTGTAATTAATTATTTTCTTGATGTGAAAACTATCCTGTTCATGTAATCTGTGAAATATGTAACCTTTGTCACCGCCGGCTCTCCTTCCTCTGAGCTGCGTTTCACCGTTTGGTACAAATTTGGACTACTGGGTGCAAATTATGTGGGACATCTTTCATTCCGATTTTCACGAGCGTTGCATAATGTTCTAACTAATGTAGTAAGTCACCAGTTTACGTGTTTTTAAAGTCCCTTGTTCGCCTTGTTCGTTTGTATACTCATACTCAACCAAATACTGCTATTCTGTTAACTGTAATACAGTCCTCATTCACGCTCATCACATTCACATATTTCTTAGTTTCAAGTTCCCCCATTTGGGCGCCCAATACTGAGTAATATGTGTTTTAGAACGTTTAATTTTTACTTATTTTTAACTTTGTATTTCTCTATCTTTAAAATGTTTAAATTGTTTAAATGCGTGTTTTTTATTTTAAAATTTTTAATTTATGTACTTTTCAGATGATTTTTTTAATGTTCCAATTTTTGTTCGTAGGATATGAAAATTGTTTAATTCTAATTTATTTAATTATAATTTTGTATTTATTTATTTTTTCATTTTGTTTTTCAAACTATTTATTCATTCATTAATTCATTCACCGACTTTAGTTATAAATAGAAAACCAGAGCTGGAAAGTCGCATAGAGAGAAGCGAAGAGTTCGTCTGGCCGTTTAATCCCTCGAAAAGCTGGGACATTCGGTCGATAGAAAATATTTCTCGCCCTGCCAACCCCTCAGCTCACTAAACCCAAAACAGACGTTACAACTCTCGCTATCAAATTTTGGCAGCAGCCAACATTCAGGGAGCGGGATTTCCTTTGATCGCACATATTAAGCTTTTTACATCCAAGCGGCTTAAACGCCCTACGGAATTTTGTACGGAAAGTTGCGGAGGGCTGATGAGAGTGTGGCGAGGGGTCGTGAAAGGGGGGGGGGAGAAGAAGGAGTGTTTTGTGACAGGGATTAACGCGAAATGGATTACGCAAAAACGAATTAATTATGCGGATCCGACCTCAGGTTCCCGAGAGAAAACCTGTTTTATAAAATGAAGGGAAAACACACTCGCCGGAAGTTATTAGCCCGGTCGACCCCAAATCATCTCTTTCTCAACTTCACAAAGGCTCTGTTAGAAACGATCAATTACTCTTTTGCGATTTTCACATTTCGTTCGTAGTGACTGGTGGACGAAAGGACCCGTTGGAGAACGGAGTAAAAAATAAATGATAGAAGGCTAGTTCGGCTGGTTTTACCTACTTTTGTTTGTGGTGCGAATACCGCTGCACAGTGCATAATCTGGGTACTTAGAAGATACATTAAGCTGTTATTTGACTGAAGGAGTTTTAGCATCGCGAAACACCGATGCATTTAGGCAAGAAAAACTACTTTTCTTCAGACACTGGAAGGAGCACCTTTGAGAACTGTCGGAGGAGGTTGAGAAAGGATGAGGGTAGGCTTACTGTTCACGAAGAAAAAGAACATATGCGACACTAGCGCTTGAAAATCCAATTTATAAGGGCTTTTGCGAGGAAGCGAAGCGCTCCTATCGCACAGGATCACTCCCTCATTTCGAAAGAACCGGGCAACTGCTTGCGCCTTACTTTCCCATCGAAGGCAGCTTTTCTCCTCCCTTATTCTTCATTTAAAGTATGTTAATGCAAGCTCCTCCATTCGAATTACATTGAATCGTATTTACTCCACCGGATCTCGAGCTACTTTGCATTTTCAATTTTCCCATTCGGTTTTGAAACTTTCAGCGCTGTTTTCATTCAGTCCGACCGCCGCTGTTTCCCAATTGGACGCAACAAATTTCCGAGTGGAATACTTTTTCGGCGCCTATTTGCCAGTTGTCAAATACTTTTTACCACTTGCAGCAGAACGACACCTCGTCATTTCCCATTGGGACGTCCGAACTGGATTTCTATTTGATGACTTTCAGGAAAAAATTTACGTGCAACTGCCTGAACTTCTTGGACTCAAGAAATTGTCGACTTGGGAAGAGCATTGCCAGCCATCATATCAAAATCGACATTATGTTCTCTAAACTGAAAGTCAAGCAGTGCGCAAGTTACTCTGAAGGATCGAATACTGTATTTTTAGTTTTATTTAGTGTCGATGCTACCATATAAACAAACGACAACTCACTGAAGACCAGAATAGGGATTGGGGACATTCGAAGTGGTCAGTTGGTCACATCAAAAATTGTCTGAATATGGCCGTATTACTAAACAAGACATCCGAAATGTTAATTTCTCAAGAAAAACGTATCAACAGTTAGCTTGGTTAACGTGGAGGGAACGAAACAGGTTAGCTTACATCAGATTTACCATGATTACTGCTTTTTGGTAAAAAGTGTGACGGAATAAAAATCTCGCGTTCAACACCTCGTGGGGATGAAGCTCGCAACACCAAGAGCCTTATATTGTTGTTGTAAATAAATATATTTAGGGAATAGATAAGCACAAGGGAAATAACTAAGGATAATAGAAATATATACGTATTAAATTATTTTTTTAATGGACTTCTTCCAATCAAAATTCCAACAGAACCGTATCCAAGAAAATAAAACTTAAATCTTTCTACTCTACTTATGGCATGCCAATAAAAAAAAGAACACAAGAAAATAAACTAAACTTGCGACCGATCATATCCTTTCTTCGTTCGAACCTGATGCTCTCCAGAAGAACCCGGAAACGGGAATCGGAACGCGAAAATGGGAACCAGAACGTGAAAACGAGAGTCGGAACGAGGACCCTTTTTTTTTGGAAGCAGGAACACGCAGAAGAGATCAAAACAAAACTCGCCGCTGGAGAGAGAAGAAACTGCCTCATCAACCTCTTTTAAACCTTCCACCAGGTTATCACCTTGGAAGACACTGTTCCAGGTATTCACCCAGGGTTTGTTCCAGGCGCCCAACCGCACTTGAAAATTAACTCGCCACAAGGCCCTCTACGTGCCGAATGTTTGAGAAATATCTGGCGCATCACACAACTTTCTTCATTCCCATTTTGCTATTTTTTAATGATTTTAGCGACTAACCCAATCTATTTTTCACTCAGTTCATTTCAACTTGAAAAAACCCCTTCACAGTTCACACAGAAAGTGGTAGCGTTTAATGTACCGGAATTTAGTGTGGTGCTCCTACTCACGCCATAACCATGAGTGAGCCAATCCATTATAGCACTCAGAGAATTTATAGAACCACACTGTTTCATCAAACAGTTTGATTGACTGTTAGGTGAAAGGTAATACTCACTGTTCAATACAATTATCGGGTAAAAAGTGAGAGTGAAACGGCATTGAATTCTGGAATTTCTGGAATAGCCCCTGTACATTCAATGAGCGTTATTAAAGACTTATCGTATAGGAGTACAACCTAAGTTTATCTGAAAATTCCAGTATTATTTGAGCGTAGTTTATACGGAAACTCGATTTTCGTCTAAATTTTTGGTAATTTATTGTGCTTGTTGGTGAAAGCGTGGCGTTCGTAAAACAATCCAAATCCTTCCCTCAATAGAGAAGCTGGTATTACATAAATTGGGACAAATGAAAAGGAAGTTGACGTACGGTGTATTTATATTATTAACAGTAGACTAATTAATGGAATGCCTGTGAGTTGGAAAATTCAACCTGTGCTGTTCGGACGAATTGCGGATGACGGTAGGAGAGAAGATGAAGAGGTGACAGGTCATTTGAAGAACGGTGCAGAAATTCGGAAATGTGTGTAGAACTCCTTGGGATAATAAATAATATTAAAAGACTTTCTCGCGCAGGACAAAGAACGCCTTGGACGAGAAAATGGTCAGCAGCTGCACAGTGCAACGTTTCAAGCGGAACTAAAGGAAAAAGCAATGCGGAAGATGGATAGCAGAGCAGATAAGACTAGCCTGAAGGAGACTTGAAGTTTTGGACGATAAGGCGTGAGTCATGCGTTTGATGAGTTGGAGAAGACGAGAGTTCAGTTGCCGAAACACTATGCACCTTAACAAACTCATGTAATTGACTAAACAGTGCTGCTCCCGTCATTTTCCTACAAATTGGAATTTATGGGTATTTTCATCTTATCAGCTGTCTACATAAAAAATTTAATCAAAATCGTTTCAGCTTTTTACGAGAAAAAAAATGTTACCCTTATTTTGGCATCACATGATTACCTACGGGCTAGATATGAAGTTTGAGCTGATTTGGTACCGCCATTTTCTATTAAAGAAAGACGTTCACAGACCAGTGTTTTTCGGACTCACTAGAATCCAAAACCTGAAGATCTGAAGAGAGAAAAATTTTTCCAGCCGATTACATAACTTGTCTTTCTACTTCGTAGAGCCAAGGATAGAAAACTGCGCTAAAGTCGCTTTTCGTCGGGAATGTGTGACAGTTATCGTGCTGTCGTCATTTTCCCACGAATGAGATTTTTCCAGTTGCTGTTTGGAAGTGTGTGTGTGTAAAAAATGTAATCAAAATCACCGTCGTCGTATTTTATAAAAAAATATTTGGTATGTTGATCACTGTAACTACAGTTATTTTTGGACCGATTTTGCCAACAACTTATTTCGGCGTTCCGTGGTGAGTTGCCGGTTAAATATTAATATTGAGCCGATTCAGTACTGCCGTTTTTATATGGTTAGCTCCAAATGATACAAGAGCACGCACATTTGTGGGGAAATGACGGGAGTGGCAAATTGCCGAATATTTCGACGGAAATTGATTCTAGTGCAGTTTTTTCTGATGACATTGGCGTTTTACTAAATGCAACATTGTACGGTGATAATTTGATAATGAAAATAGTTTGGAGCAACCCAATAAATGTTGGAATTTAACTTATCGTCATTTCATGGAATACAATTTTTACAATGACCCTCATGTTGGGCGCACGAGATGAGGAGTTTAAGAACGAAATAATACGAAACTCGGTGAAAGGGGTACTTTTATTACATGTGCAATGAATATTGACTTTGAGTATATAAGGGCGACATAAGGGTACGACTCGGAATATGTGTGAACTGGTATCGGAAGGAGAGTGCGAGCTGTATCTGGGCTGAGAATTGGTAGTGGAATGTGTCTGTGTGAGCACTGGGAGACAAGTGTATCTGGGAAGAGCGATGTGTGTTGAAAAAGGAGGTAAATGGAGGGATAGAAGGACATTCTGGAAAATACAAATAGGGAAATCCGTTGTCGTTGCAAATAACCAAAAACTTGGGCTTTCCTTAGGTAACAAAAGGGTTTAGAGTACTGTTAGGTGCAAGGGCTGATATCCTGGAGGACAAAGGCCTGCCGAACACTTCCCATCGCTAAAAGCTCACGTCAAATGCCCGCAAATCATCTATAAACCGGTTACTCAATAAAGGTGTGGCATTAGTCTGTGTGTAACAGAATATATTCCAGATCACTACCATTTCAGTTCAGTTTTACTGAAAAACATTTAGAATTAGTCGCCTCAGTGGTGAAATTCGTCGGTTACATATTCCATATCCAGGCGAATTCATTGAGTCATCAGAAGGATTTGGGCGTCGAGGTACAAAATGAAATGACGTGTGCACTAGATTTTATGGAAGAAGGAATACAAAACGTTAAACTTTTCACTCAATGGCCGTTCAGAAACCTTCACGAAAAAGTGGAATAGTTCGACGCACCGAACTGAGCAAAGAGAAGAATCATTCAAAGTCGCGGACGTTTCAAGGGCGACTGCAGTTGACAGCTGTCACCGTTGTGGTCCTTCACTTTTACAAAGTCGGATAAATTGAATATTAGCTTTGTCGAAACGGGAATACGTCAAAACTTGTCAGGGTTTCAAAAGTCATTCAAAACCGTCTATTCAGCTAGAAATGTTGCTTTCTTCGTTCGACTGTTACGAGAGAATAAAAAATGGAGCGTTGGGTGTGTGAAGCTACTTGAGCTTGAGGAGCTATTCAATTACATCGTTACTGATTTCATTTGGGTCAGTGTCAAGTTCATCTTTATTTAATAATTGAACAAGAAACATCGAAGTGAATACTCAGTTCAAACTCGGGCTCCAATGAACCAGATTTGATCATTCCTCAGCTCTGAGGAATGACTAAGAAAGTCGTGTGGTTGGCTGAAAAAAAATTAAGCTTGCTCCAACAGTAGATAACAAATGGGGACACGGAACCGAAAATAGAGCTTTAGCTTCCTTTTGGTGTGGGGGAAGAAAACGACGAAGAACTACTTCTTGATCACGCCCATTGGCCAATCGCATTGTTATACGTAGTTCATTATCCCCTCCACCAAAGTTATTAACCAGATGTCCTATAGTGCCACCTCGTCTACCCCCTTCCCCATGGTTGTTCAAGGCCACATACTCAATTCGTGTTAAACGTTCACCATTCGATAATGACAACGTTCTAAGGCATAGTCAACATTCGTGTCCAACGACTCGTTGACATTTACAGACCACGTTCAATGCTTGTGTTCTAGTTCGATCACGATGAATAATTGTTGTGTTCAATGACCACATTGCATTCAAGGTTCAACAAAATTATTCGGTGATCGAGTTGACTATTGTAAGAGTGGGCTAAATCTAATATGCAACTCTAAATAAGAAGTGATAATGAGCGTAGAACGTAGAAAAACGATAAGCTTTTAGTGACAGTAAGTATAATCGAACACAATAGATAAACACTCTTATCTCCAGACACTAAATAAATTATTAAAAAAACTGTTGCTTGGAGCCTTGATGCACCTCTTTTATCCACAGATAACTCTCTGTTCCTTTTTCCTAATTATGTGGATGAATCAGACGATGAAGAAACAGAGAGAAGAGACGCTATAGTTGATGGAAGTAGAGAAAAAAACGGTAGGTATAGTGAGATAATTTGACACGATGTCACCAAAATAAAAGGGAAGGTTTCCAGTCTAACTGGTTTTAGTCAGTGGTGGGAGAGTCCAGGAGATCGACGGCACTACAAGACCATATCCTGCGACAAATTGATCAGTGATAATAATAATATAAAATAATGGGGATAAAACAGAACGTTTTCCCAGATTTAAGAAAAGGAAATAAAACACACTTTTTTTCATATTCGCCACCTTATGTGTGATCTTATCCAAAATGAGAACAGCCACACCAGCGTTCAACAATCCCATTCATGTTCAACGTTCACGCCTGTGTTCAATGCGTGGATTCAACCGCCTATGTCAATTTTCACTTCCTCGTTCAAGGGCCAAGTTTAACATCTCAAGGACTCTATGTGCCAAGAGTTTTTGTGTTTGTGTCAGTTCGTTCCCGTAAGTACTCCTCATTTGATAATCAAACTTCGAAAGAATTTCACAGCCTCTGCCCGTGACATTGAGTTAAGTTGTGCCGCGTTCGTATAAACTGAATGACGAAACATATTCGATTAGTAGTTATACTGATCATAATTACTGAGTGCACGTAGGGCCGAAGTTTGGAGATTCAGCTTTGACGCTCCAGATGGTGTCTCAAGGTCATCTGTTCCTGGCACAAGGGGATTATCAATAGTTCGCTCCATACTTCTGGTGGGTGGGTTTCCCACGTTTTTTGCTAACTATGCAATGAGTGCAACAAAAATGCTGGCTAATGACATCCCTTTTGGACACTTCTACATTATTCTGCACTGTGGACAAGTAGTCTATATGCACCAGCGTCAATGTGAACTATCGGCGATTTGAAATCGTGTGACAGGAGGGGTTGACAGCAAGTAGCGAGATATCGCCCAACCTCCTATTATGAGGGGGTGGGTGGATTGTTTTGGAGAGCCACTGACTCAGACAAAAATTACCGTGATCACGAGCTCTGATCCAATGCCCAACTTTCGATGTATTATGAATCTTCGTCTGTAACCACTAGACTACGATCACTAGGGTGCCCCCAATGGGAGACGGCAGCGCATCTCCTCTCTCTTACTGTTAGCTCCTGCTCCTGGAGCAGACACGACTTCAATGAATGGATTTTTGAGAGTTGAGCGAATCCCTCGAATACCCGATGTAAGATTCAAAGAACGAGGGGTGATAAGGAAAGGGCGTTTAATTTTCACTCACAGTTTAGTAGGGGCGTCACCATTTTTCTCTTCGGTGGAACTTTTGCAGCATCAGCGAATCTCAAACCCGAGGATTTGTCTCATTATTTCTCTCTTTCATCTTTTAATTTTTCCCGCTGGTGCTCTTCTTTTTTTTGGAAGGGACGAGCAGGTTTGAGTTCGAAACTTCTGACACCATTCACATCCCCTGACTCAGGCAAAAATTACACTAATCACAAGCTCCCGTCCAATGCCCAACTTTTGTCAGATTATGAATCTTCGTCTATGACCCCTAGACTACAATTACTAGGGTATCACTAATAGGAGTCAGGCGGTACTCTCCAAAAATAGCCACTCTTCCACATGGCAATTCCCCCATCGAATGTTGAACTGATTGGACCATGCTATCAGTTATTTATCCCGAGTAGGATAGGGATGTGTCACAAATGACCTACTCCCGTTAATTTAGGTGGGGGAAGGGGTATAAAACGGGGTGGTGGTTGTGGTGAAGGGGATTCACGATGGGTTGAATAAAGTGGTTGGTTGAGAGGTGTGGCTGACAAGTCGTACTACCGTATAATTGGCCAAGGGGCGTGGTTTGCTTCCGCCGTCCAAATTGAACCAGAAGCTCCATTTCTGGGTTGGACCAAAAGCCCATTTCGTCGACTACGAATTATGGAGACCCCCAAGTTTAACAAATACTATTGCGCACAAATGTTGAAGCAGGTTGGATTGATGGGGGTCGCTGTACAGATGCAAATATCAGCACAAGATAGCTTCTGAAGAAGGAAATCATTACATCACCGCTGAAAGAAAATAAGTCTCACGCACATTCTTTTTACCAAAATGAGGGTAGTTAGCTGAATCGAGAAGAATTCGCAACTTTCTTTTAAAAACACTTAATGTACACCATCTTCCCCAAATTTTGGTTGTTCATTGTAATTATTCATGAACAGTCTTAAGTGTAGGAGAAATATTCAACGCTGACGTTAAGTAATTAGCACACACAAGAACGTCTAACCACTACATCCGCAGGCCAGATATCAGCAAGTTATAGCTGGTTTGGTGAAGTTATCTCACAAATACTGAAGTACTAGCAGCAAGCTGCTTTCTCAAATGGAATGTTTTTGAACGTGAAGAGTTAAAAACGAAGCAATACTTTTTCTTTCAGCCGATAAACTTTGCTGGGCTATCGGATCGAATTGAATACTTTCCTCGTGCTCACATGGGTGAGGAAGATAGTGTGTCGTCTTTCCTGGAGCTTCCCTCGACACCAACCCACGTCGATGTGGAAGAAAGGCGCGCGGTTTGAGCAACTTTGTTCAAGAATGAGGTTTAATTACTCATTCCATTAATGAAAACTGTCTACAAAACTCTCCATCCGAAGGAAATTAGAAGGCGATCCGTTGGAGGAAGTCAATTTCCAACTCCAACATTCCCCCGGGCGAAGAACCTTCTATCCCTCATTGTCACCTTCAGGCCACATAATTTCCGAACGTTAGATAGAAAACGACCGCCGTCCAAATCGATGAAACCGCTTGTGAGGGGAACGAGCGGACGATATGAACTTCTCGGATGAATTCGGTTGGACGTTGTGTGCTAGAGCCTGGAACGTACGAAGGAACGTGAGGTTATGCGCGAGAGGTCGTTCTTATCTGGGGAGTCGTTTGTCCGGAGAAATTACTACAAACTGCAAGAAACGGAGACTATTACAGTCCACACGTTATTTTTATCAAAGAAAAAATATAGGGGTTCAGCACATATGGAAGGCTGGTTTCTTTACCTGGTGCGTCCGCCCAACCCTATAGTTTCGACCTTTTTCAGGTGATGCCGCGGGGAAGCCCAAGAACTGCGGGTAATAAAGCAATTTGGTTAGGTCCTCCGGTAGTCAAATGACTAAAGTTAACGTACCTGTTAGGTTAGTCTGTCTCCTCTGGCTGGTGAGTTACCGTGGGCAAGCGCTTTCGATGTAAAGACATCATCGTCCGGCCATTAAACCAGTACTGGAGTCAGTCATTTGGTCGTAGTATTCGTATACAAAGAGAAAGGTAAACGGTATGGTGGAGCGTAGGTGATGGAGGGGTGGAGGGAGGAAGGAAGGAGACACTAGACCACCCTGTACAAAAAATACTTAGAATCGACTATTGCCAGACTATTCAGGACGTTCCTTTCACCTCTAGTGGATTTCCCCAGAGGTACATGACCTTGTTCCTTCCCCCCTTCACAACGCTCCACCATACAACCCACTGGCGGTTTACAGACCACCCCATACAGAAAAGACTTGGAATCGACAATCGAAAGAATATTTAAGACATACATGCTACTCTTGATTTCTTTTCCTTTGCTTCCAACAGATTACCCTGGAGGTTTATGACCTACCCGCCCTCCCCACTTCACTGACGCAACACACTCCCACGTTTTTCTTCGTACAAAAAGACCACCACCAACTGACTGACTCCAGTACTAACTGAACGGCCAGATGATGATGTCTTTACATCGAAAGCGCTTGCCCATAGTAACTCACCAGTCAGAGGAGACGGACTCACCTAACAGGTACCTACCTTCAGCCCGAGAACTGCCCCATCAGTCGTCTGCTTCTCTTCCAACGAAGGGATTAAGTTCAGGTTGACTTCCAACGACAATGGGTTTCCCGTTTTGTACTTTCCTTCGATTAAGCTCCTTCTCCAACGCACACCGCTCTTTCCAGAGACACTCATCTCCCAGTGGTCCCACAGTCATTCTGCTATCAACTCTCGTCTCGGTAATAGCTCGAACTTACCTTCCGATACAGTTTCCCGAGCCTGTTCACGCGTACTCCGAGTAGTCCCCTTGTGTCGCCCTTTTGTACACGAACTCAGCTCCATTCATTGCACATATTGCACGTACAGTCCTACAGACTACAGTCCTCCTAACGCTCACCGAGTTTCTTTTCATTTCTGTCTGCAACTCCCCTTCTCGTGAGCCAAACAGCAGTAATTGGAAGATTTTGTTGTATAGTTTTTTCAAAATATTTTGTATGAGTTCATAAATACCATTGAAGAGACATTTCATGGGTCTGTGAACCAAATTAAGCGAACAGCAGAACCAAATCAGTTCAACTTTTGTATCCAACGTGCAGATTAACATGGAATAATATTTTTGGCATAACGAACTTACTGGGTGCAAGAAAGAAGAATAAATGTTACCAATGAAGAAAATAGTCGTGAACAATAGTCGAGAGCGGAATGTATCTAACCGAAGGTTAATTCATTCAAGAAAGAGATAGAAATGAGAAAGCGAGAGTTCAGAATCACACGCGACACTTAGAGGTTCGTCTACAGAACTGGTAGGGTAAACTGATAAAGTAAGCTGCAGTTTTGGTTGACCCCGAAACAGAGCTGATACATTCGAGCAGGTTGTGCACAAAAACTCGAAAGTTAAACGCACGCTCTTGCAAGTTGTGAACAAACTATATAATGTTTTCAACTCTGAGCTACGAGGGAGGGCATCGCGTTCAACTGTAGTGGGGGAGTTGTGAAACAACAAACTCGTGACAGCCCATTCACGTCATACATTCATTTTTATTTGTTGCACCAAGTCTGTGGCTTTGGTAGCTCCCTAGGGCACAACCGGTATGATTCTGACCCCACAAACAGTTCCTTCTGATTAACTTCAAAGATGTGCAAGGCGGAATAGAAAAAGTTAGAAGGTAAAAGAGGGATGCTGAACCAACAGTCATCTCACGCCTCTCTTCACAATCACATTGTCTATCTTCGCCCACCATCGCAGCCTTCTTCTTTGTTCTACTTCGAATGTATCTTGTCAGTGCAATCCTTCATTCCTTCCACTAAGAACTCCATTTCTAACTACTCCCTTTTCGTTTTATTATTCATTCTGAATAATATTCCTATTTTTTCTGTGCTTGGGTCGAATGCAACGAGCCTCAAAGATGTACGACTGTGTCTAGACCAAAAACAGTGGAATCACAGTATTTACAGTGGGCCAAAATTGAAAGAACGTCTTGTAGAATAGTAATAGTTTCATCTTTTACACTACCCACTTTCTCTGACCCCCTGTCAGCTCGACTCGTGTAGTGCCATTTCTTACAGGCACGTGGAATGTGTACTTTTCGTCGTTATGTTGAAATCAGGTCATGTTCCGTATCGTTTACTAGTATTTTTTTGTGCTGAATCGAATGGGATGAGTCTTGGAGGTGTGAAAAATCGTGTAATAATTTGCTGCTTTTTACTTTCCTTGGATCTACGAAGTAGAAAGAAAGTTATATAATCGGCTGGAAAAAAAATTTTGAGTTTTCTTCAGATTTTTACGTTTCAGACTCTCCTGAGTCCGAAAAATGCTATTTGCTAAAATGGTCTGTGTGTGTATGTGTGTCTGTGAACGATTTTTACAGAAAACCACAGTATCAAATCATCTTAAACTTGATATATCGCCCGCAGGTTACAATGCGACGCCAAAATAAGGGTTTGAACAAAATCAACAGAAAGTTAACTATAGTTATCATAGTGATCAAAACACCAAATATTTTTTTCTCAAAAATGGCTCCAACGATTTTGATTAAATTTTTTATATTGATAGCTCCCAATATGGTAACTATACCATGAAATTCCCATTAATGGAAAAATGACGAGAGCAGCACAATAAATTATCAAAATCTTCGACGAAAAGCGTTTTTGCCGCGGTTTTTTCATTTTAAACTCCGCTGGAATGTTACTAGAATGTTTAGAAAAATATCATGTTGCAGTCCAATCCAATACCTATAGGCTGAGTGTTTAAAAACGCTCATGAGATACATGGGGCTCACTCCAGAAATTCCTGAATTTCAACTACCGCCGTTTCGCTTAATACCAGTTCTGACGGTTATTAACCAATAACTCTGCAAAAGTGATTACTATCCTGCTTCAAAAAATTTGTGTTTATAGCCTTGTTTAATGTACAGCACTGTACCGGAAAAAAGAATTTAAGGGAGGCTGTACAGCGCTGGTGAAAAAACAACCCCAATAAAATGAAACCCAATAAATCACTAGGAAAATAATAATTAACAGGAGAGGGGCTCGAATAGTTCGGTTGGCAATTGAGCCCGCAAAGCGCAACTCGCGCGTAAAACAAAGGCGACGTACCTGAGAGCTGGGTCGTGGTAGCTTCCCGTCGACGGGTTTGCGGCACTGCAACGGCTTTCCACATACAATATCAATTTTTCGTCCGGTAAATAACACAGGTGGTTGATGATCGGCGACAGACAGAACACTGACTTGAACTGAAGGGAAATGGGCTTAGAAGAATAAGGAAGTGGGAGGGCGTTATCGCCAATGCGAACACGGAGTGAGCTTTGCTCCGAACGTCAACAACCGAACCAAACAGCCTCATTAATTTTCTGTATACCAATTGCTCAATAATGGTCCTGCAATGAGTACGAGCAGCACAATAAATTCCATGACTGTAGGCGCTACAGCTTCCTGCTGCTGTGACGTGTTGTTCGACCAAGTTCAAAGGAACTGAGTGATAAATGAATTGATTAAATAGAATTAGCCATGTAATAAGTGAATTGACGTAGAGCTAAGGAAAGTTGTGTGTTGCAACGCACCAGATATTTTTTCTTGCTCTTCAACATTTGGGGTTTGTGAAGTGGCCACTCTTCTTAGTTAGCTCAAACGGGAATGCTGTTAGCATCCAGCACCACCTCTTCCGTCCTCTCTGTTTCGTTTCGAGTTAGTGCCAACGGAATAAGTGGCAAATTTATTCACCTCTCTTGAGGCGAGCAACAACCAGCAAAAACCAGGGTGACTTCTCCATTACAGAAAGGCCTTCCTTCATCGCTTTGTGTCAATATGATTGAGTAGATCATTCCATTAGCTCATCGTTCCTCCATCAATCAGTAGACTACACGTCACTTAAGTCTCAAGTCTGACATTTTTGTAGCTTCATGGAATCTGTTTACAACGATGACCAGTTGTTTGACTTGTTGTGTATAGGACTGTGTTGTATCGTTTGCAATGCGGGAAACCTACGTGAGAACATAAATGTACGATTCTGGTTACTAATCACGCTATAAACCACACGAACTCAGTACTTCCGAACGGCTTGATATCAAGTGCTGCCACGTGCTGCACATTTGATGACTAACAGGTGTGGTTCGGCGCACCGAGCGTTTGAAAGAACTGCAGGCTAGAAAAGGAAGGTATCTGCCTGTTCTACTTGGGGGCGTTCATTTTACAGCGTGTTCTTCTATCGTCAGCGTAATTAGCGTCGCAAAAACCTGAGATCTCCGAATATGTTTGAGACTACACGCTGGAAGAGCTCTGGGCAGGCCTTGCAACAAGTGGCTCATGAGGGAAATTCCTTCCTCCCTTCTTGCGAGATGTTGATACCCTCTCGTGTCCTGTCAGTTTCAGAGCCACTCGAAAAAAAATCTCTGAACGATTGTGGGAACAAACTCGGATCTTTTGCGTTGCGATTGATCATTGAATGAAGCTACTCATTCTGCGAAGAAGCGTGTTGAGGATTTTACCCCGAAAACCTCAAACAATGATACTGGTTTACTCCACAGGTTTTAAGGACTTCCCCGTTACGGTTTTCCCTCAGACTCCACGTACATATCGCTCCGATTTTCATTTTCTTCTGAAGAGCCTTCTCGTTCGCCGTGCACTACGTCAGTTCGACTAACCCGAGTCTCATACGAATTTACTTAATATTTTAAAACGTCCTGCTCCCAGTGCTATTCTTGTGTTGCTAATGATGATGAATTCCGGAACCAGCTTCTACACAGAATGTTATGTTTTACCAAGTTCATACGAAGGGGTGAATAAGAAATTGCATTAGCAGCTAGAGTGTACTTGAGGCCGAAGAAAGTTGTATTGTGCGTCCATCAGAGGTTTTTTTTTTTAAACTGAATTCGTTATCCCGTCAAGTAAGCCAGTTTTGCTCAACGCTAAATGTATCTCTCCAGTCCAATAAATTGTCGTGAAAAAATGAACGCTTTTCCCCGAAAGAGAAATCCTCCAAATCCCCTTACGTTCGAATGACGTGAGGCTGGCTGTTGGATAAACAAAGAATTGGCTCAGAGCGGCGATTTATGTGAAAAAAAAGCGGCATCAGAATTTGACGGATAAGCCCTTATTAAATATGGACAGTCAAATATTTACCTTTGGCTCGGGAAGCTCTCGACCCAACCGCCGCTCATCAATAATACCTTCATCGCGGTTTCGTTAGATCGTTAGCGGTAACAAACGAGCAACGTCGAACTCTTCCCGGATTTATGGGTTCCGCATTTCATTCGATGCTCGGGAATATCGCGAAAAACGGGTTAGCGAATCTAAGAATAGATTTAAAAAAATAGGGTGAGTCGTCGATATTTCAAAAGGACTGCGTTGACGTATGAAGGGCGTCTCAAGTTATTTGGCTCGCGCGAAAGATTTGAACCACTGTGCCGCGTGGCGGATAGATAACACGCAGATAAGCGCGTTATACATAAACGTCTAAGAAAAACCGTAGGTCTTCTTCGAGTCTTCACGTTTTTGATGGTTCCGAGTTTGAGAAAATGGGTGTGTGAACTAAACTGATCCGAAAGAGCTCTAATTTTATATGAAATGAAATGGAAGAAGTGCATTCCTCTCAAGTCACTACATAGTATACAATTTGCTGAACAACAGGAACTACCAACATTCGAAGATCACAGTTCTGCGCCGAGTGAGGGAGTCCGCTCTCAAGTTAGACATGACTTGTGCTGTTGTCAGAGCTCGCTTTCTACTTTCCTTGGTTGTACGTAGTAGAAAGGAAAGTTATGTACTTGGCTGTGTCCGGAAAAACACAATTGGGCCGTTTCTGTCTGTTTGTGAACGGCTTTTAAAGCGAATGGCTGAACCAAATCAGCTCAAACTTGATTTCTATCCCGAGGGTCACCACAGGACGCCAAATTAAGGGTATGGGCAAAATCTGCCGAAAACTAACTATAGTTAACATAGTGATCAAAACACCAAACTTTTTTTCTCAAAAACGGCTATAACGATTTTGATTAATTCTTTCGGCTTTCTGCCGCCTTAAGGGTAGTATGTAATTTTCTCGGCCTGATGAATTTCCCTTATCTTTAGGAACCAATTTTTCAGGCGCTGCTCAACCAGTCGCTTTACTTTTTTTTTTATTGTGTCAAGAATATTATCCTGTAAAGACTGTGCCAAAGAAATACCAGCATGATGTTGTGAAAAAAATACGTGAAGTTTTGAAGAAAATGTAGATTTTTAAACTAAAATTTTCTGGACTGCACGCAATGCCCCAGATGTTGAAAATAAAATTTCGACAAATCCTTGGCACAGTCCGTGTATAATATACCAGTGGACATTTCCAAAAATCCATGAAATAAGTTTAATAGTAAGGGAGAAAAGTGTTCCTGAGTGCTGAAAAACGTGATTGTTCAGAAAACGCGTTTTTCTGAAAAGCAGTTTTTTCCTTGACGTGACGTCGTTTCAAAGCTTCTGAACTTTTCCAAACTTTGTTTTAGGTGACGGGGGCTCTCCTAGAAGAAGAAGCTTCCAGCTGCTAATATCGAGATTTGTTGTCTTGAGTCATCCATGAACTACAAACATTGTGAGAGGGTTGAGGCAAAAAATTTGCGAGGAAAAATGTTAAAAATGTACTCCTTGAATTTGAGAGCAGTATACGGAATGAGGATGATAGGCGAAGGGAGAACTGCAGCTCGCAAGTTTCTGGCAGTTGTGAACCTACCTGAATCTCCCACAGGATTTGAATCGTACAAAGACGTTCTTGGAATTGCAGTTGAGAAAACGAGCAAAGCCGACATGAAGCGAGCTGTTTTGGCTGCTGTTGAAGAAAACGAAGGGGAGAAAAACCTTACCGTAGCGTTTGATGATAGCTTGCAGAATTGTGGACATACATCACTAAATGGCGTGGCAGCCCGGAGACTGGAAGATCGGTCCGCTGAGGAAGAAGCTGATGATCCAGCTCAACAGGGGCTGCACTGGCGGTGCGCGCTCGGTTTGGGTGTTTTTGTTTTTAACCCACTTATAGTAGTTCGATTTTCAAAATGTTTACTGCGTTTTATCCGTTATATAATAAACTATTTTTTAATATTATTTTTGAAAAATCGATTTTTTTACCCAAAAAATTACATACTACTCTTAACGTGATGCTTGACCAAATTCAAACGAACTGAGTGGTAAATAAATTGAGTAAGTAGAAAACTATCCGACGAATGTATTATCGCGCCGTAATGCAGTTCACGGCAAAAGACTTCACGATAACCGCTCACTATAACAGTACTTACAAAAGCGGATGAATAAACGGGGAAAACAAAAGTATTTGGTCACTCGAAATGTGAACAGATGCGTTAAATTAAATATAGCGCTCACCCGTGCTTGTAGGAGCCCGACAGTTTGGAGGGTTAGGCCGTTTTTATGGCTTCATCAATATTTGGCGACGACTTGTTTTGCCCCGCCAAATATATTCGAATAGGTACCCGTCAAACCAACACACCCCCGTAATGGCATCCTCCGCTTTATGACCGCCTATCAGAGTCCTTGAAATGCGAGAAGCGCATAACATCAGGACGAGGAAACTTTTCTGGAACCCGCACACCACTGTGCAATCTTAGTTGATAAAGCAAACCAGCCGAAACGGGCGAATTAACGGTTTGTCGAAAAATCGTACAAAACACAAATCGCGAATATGGCAGTGGGAAAATGTAGCCCATAAAGTACAGTTGAATGAAACTTTGAGAGGATGCCATGGCGGAAAGTCGAGAGCTAAAGGTTAAAACGCGTATGTCAGGCTGCTGTAACGCGTTTCGATTCAGGTTCGATTACATAGTGCACAAGTTCCACGGTCCATTTCAAATTCATTTTGACGGTAGAATACACAGTTGGAACAGTTGAGCGAGAGGTAACGTGCATTCGTGAACCCTACGATCCGGTCAATGCAATGAAGCCCAAGTAACTATCAAAACGTTCGACAAGAATGTGTTTCAGTAGTTTTTTCTTCATAAATTCCTCTCATAGAGAGCTAGAGCCTTCACAAAAATCGTAGTCTCAGTCCAAAGTACTATCTATTTGACGAATGTTTAACCGCAGCCGTGAGATAATTAACAGCAACTCAATAAATTCAGATATTCAAGCTACTATCAACGACTAAATGTGTTCTTAATGTTTATCCTATAAATTCAAAACAAGTAACGCAAACATTCTTCAAAAAATTCGTTATGACGGGCCCATGAATAACCTACAGTCTGGTTACCATTAAAAGACCACGGCAAGAGAGGAATCTACGAAATAAATTTAGTAACGCGAAATGTTGGGTGCCTTTAGGTGGAATTAGAAGAATAAAACGGATTTACGTGATCAGTGTGAGAGAAGGCTATATTGAGACAATGCGACACACGGTAGCGAAAAATAGTTTGCGATAGGAGTATGAGTGAGTAAGAATTTACCTGACACAAGTGTGTCTCTGAATAGTTGAACTGGGTTGTGGGGACCAGAGTGCGGAGAGCAAGTGAGTAGCACGGGAACTGAGTGTATCGAATGTGCGTTTTGGGTCGAGTCTGGGACGAGCTGAGAGTTAGAGCCTAAGGAGAGGCGGCAATGAAGTGAGTGGTGGGGAAGGAATATTTTGGGGAACCCATAAATGGAAAATCCGTTGCGGACTTCAGGAATAAACCGTAAGCTGTTTGTTAAGCACATGCTAAAAGCCTGAGTCCTTTACCTTGTGCGACGGCCCAACCCAACGGTTTTGGCCCTTTTCATGTGTTGCTGTGGGGAATTCCGAGAACAGCTCGTTCAGTCGTCGGATTAAGTTTGGGTTAATTTTCAACGACAACAGATTTTCCCTTTTGTACTTTTCCTCAATTTACCTCCTTCTCCAACACACACGGGAGACACATTTACCTCCTTCTCTACCCAGAGACACTCGTCTCCCTGAAGTCACACCGACATTCCGCTATCAACTCTTGTCCCAGTAACAGCTCACACTTTCCTTCCGATAGTTTCCCGCGCCAGTTCACACGTATTCCGAGTAGTCCCTATGTGTCGCCCTTTTGTACACAAACTCAGCTCCATTCATTGCATATATAATACAGTCCTCTTAACACTTACCCAGTTTCTTTTCATTTCGTTCTGCAACTCCCTCTCTCGTGTGCCCAACATTCTTTGTTGGAAGGAAAAACCAATTGAATGCATAGTTCGGTTTTTCCCAAGGCTACCATTTCAAAGACACCAAGTCATTAAGGGCTGGGCTTGAATGCTCAGGTTTCTTACAAGTGGTCGAGAGCAACGAACTAATTTGGGCTGAGCTGAGCTGAACATTAGGCATTCCGGGCTTACCGCTATAGAACGTTGAACACAGTCTGCACGGTTTACCACATAAAGTGAGTGAACATTACCGAAAATTGTATTTGTGACTGAAGAAGTTGTTCCTTCTTGTTATGTGTCAACAAACAGTGATGTTTCCACTGTTGTCGTCGTTGTGCACGTTTAGCGTGTTTCGGTCGTCGAGGGTCTGTTTGGGGGTGTTTCAAAACGCAGTTGTTTCTCTCGAGATTCAACGTGTAAACCGTCAAAAATGGTAGGAACAAACGACGGCAGACTCGCAATTCACGTTGACGGCGCATTCATCAGAGCGACACTCTCATCCTGGAAACGCAGCACTTCGGGCAAAAATGGGATCGCTCCGCACTTGGAGGGCATCTGTTATGCGTATGAAAGAAGGCGAAATTAATTTACGTCGTCGCTCGTGTTTCATAACTCAGGGCGCGGCCCCGGGACCTGTCACCGCTCCCGCTGAACAGGTATTTCCTCCCTCCGTCGTGAGAAAGTTCTAGCGTTCTGTTCCGCTGGATGTTATTAAACACAATATGCGCACAAAACACAGAACCAGACATTGAGCCGCCTGTTTTCAAGCTTCGCTCCCGTCGTGCGTTAGCACTAAACTACTGAAGTATGTTTAGGCTTTGGAAAGCCAGTGATCGAATTATTCTGAACTGTGGCTTTAGTATTCAACTTCAATGATTCTTGAATTAACAGTTTCTAACTGAGATCTGAGGCTTTGGTGCAGGCGATTCGTTCAACAACAGTCTTCTATCAAAAGAGGGACATATCTCATATTTATTCATTTCCTTCCTGGTTTTTCTTCTTTTCCACCATGGCTTGATCCACCCTGGCGCCTACGCGGTATTTCTTCAGAGTAGTTCTTCTATTGAAGTTACATGCTACTCATCAATCGACTCCACTTCTGACTGAGCAAGGTCAGAACGAATCCATCCACGACCTCCCACCTTGACTCGTCCACCAACATCCTACTGACGAACGTGGACTACAGGAGTCCTCAGCTGCCTCCTGCAGGTACCTGCCGGTTTCGCCCACCTGGGACATGCTTAGAACGTGTGTTCCGCGCTGTCCACAGTGTCTTGCTCACAGTCCCTGCAGAAGGGGTCTTCTTTTTTCCCCATTCTGTGGAGGCTCTTGAAGTTTCCGTGCCTCCCCGTCAAGAACTTGGTGAGGGTGGGCTTTCTTTCAACCCGGTGGTAAATATGCAGGATAAAAACGGCAGTCCACCTCCATCACGTTTCTGTCTCCCATCGTTCCCGCCTTGCTTGGAGCGTTCGAAGGCGCTCCTCTCTTTTTACCTATGTGGTCATATCCTGGGCCCTTCTCAGGAATAGCCTCTGACGCTCTACAGCCATGAGGTTGATGAGTGTGAAGCCAGCTACCACCATGACGGCAGGCGTGGAGTGCTCCTATCCTTTGCACCGCGACCACCTAGCAGTGGTACTGCTGTATTTGGAGAGCATCAACCCACAACTCTGTAGCGTACAGCAGTACCTCCTTCACCGCCCTCAGGAGAAGCCGACGGACACCACATTGCCCATCAACCTGGCAAGATTGCTCATCACGATGTGCTCCTTTGCTATCATCGCCATGAGCCAAGATGCTCAACTTCCTTCCTTGGTAAACGGCGGTTGTCAACTGTCAAGGATCCTAGAACTAATCGAAGTTCTCTGACACAGTTCCTCGCAAGTCTCTCAACAATAGAACTTGAAGAGTCACAAAGAAGTGCTTTCTTCCTTGTTTCAGCGCGCCGCAGGGAGTTATGGAAAACTGTGTTTCACTAAATTGAATCAATTAGTTGAATTTAGACAGTTAGGTCACCATCACTAACCAGTAATAGTAGCATGTGAAACACAAACAGTTGTGAATCCTAAAGACTCTCACGTTCTCAATGGGCATGAAACTTTAATAAATGAATAAATGACTCGAAATGTCGAAAACTATTCAACAGTGCACCTGAGCACATAATCTCGTTTCTTGGTATTGTATGAATACTACATGATTCGTTACTGAATCAACGGTTCCCCCCTTTTTGAGTACCGTCAAAGAATAAATTTAACTTACACTCAAGGGGAGTTAGAGGTTGTAGGTTGTACTCGTGATATTTAACTATTCAATGTAGGGAATGGTTGGAACAGAATTACCAATTAAATACGTCAGACGGCAACTCCCTTTGTACAGCGAACTGAACGAGATGACCCTTGCAAAATACTCCACTTTACCACTGGCTGAATACTGTTATATTTAGGGGAACAAGAACGCGGCTGGCTGCTAACACGACGCTGAATCTGGTTGACATGAGCCAAGCACCTGAAGAGACCGTAATGACGTAGCGAAATTCGGAACTTATCCCCATCCTCCACCGAATTTACCATCGCAAAAGACAGGACGGTTTTGGTTTATTATTCATTCTGGATGATACACCTGTGTTTTTGGTCGGGATAACGTTTTTACAACGCCCCCTCCCTCTCAAAATTTGACAGTTAACGTTTCTAGGTAATGTCCGTCTCTCGTCCACCGTCAAGGATCGTTAATTTCATTCGGGATCTAGATTGGACGAAACCGGTCGATGTTTTAGACAAAAAATCGTTTACAAAATTCACCAGAAAAGAACTTTTGACAGTTTTATCCCAATCACGTCGTGTTCGGTATCGTTTACTGGAGATTTTGTTATACAGGCTTCAGAAGTGTAGGACTACTTCTAGATGGGCAACAGTGAAACCACGGTGATTTCTAGTAATAGGTATAGCGAAAGATATCGTTCCTCCCCGGGCTACATCGATTCCTCCTCTGCCAGCCGACTCGCACCATCGACCCGTCAGGTCAACTTGCTTATAATTTGACCAAGAAAATGTCAACTTTACTTGTTTCGTTGTATTCAGGTCATGTTTCATATCGTTTAGTGGTATTTTTCGATGCAGGATTGAATGGGATGGGCTTCAGAAGTTTGGTGAGTCCGTCTTCTCTGGCTGGCGAGATGCTGTGGGTCAGCGCTTTCATTGTAAAGACATCATTGTCTGGCTGTTAAGTCAGTACTGGAGTCAGTTAATCGGTTGTGGTCTTCATATAGGAAGAGGAAGGCAAATGGATGTGTTGGGGTCTGTGACGGGGGGAGGGGGGAGGTCACACCTCCAGGGAAATCTATTGGAAGTAAACCAAAAGAATTCAAGGGTAGTATGTATGTCTTGAATATTCCAAGTCTTTTAGCTTATTATTCATTCTGAATAATAACCCTATGTTTTCAGGCACGAAAATTTTTTACAACCTCCCTCAAAATTTGATACTTTACGCTTCAAGACATGAAGATCCCAAATTGGTCCGCCTTCCCCCATCCCCCGTCCGTCGTCCGGGCCGTTTTGTGCCTTTAACGTGGTATAAGAAATTCGTTCTTTTGTACAAGAATCCCATTTGGTATCTAGTTGTGCCCCCCATCTCAGACAAAGCCCATGGTTGTTATGGGCAAAAAATGGTTAAAAAAATTAACGAAACGCAGTATAACGCGGGAACTACAGCGGAAGTCAACGTTTCGTCGTTAGTACTCCCTCCCTCCCTCCCGTCATATCAAACTCTATCACCCGCCTGCTCGACTCGCCACGCCCTTTCGACTCGACTCGCGACAGGTTCGCCCAATTTCCCCGACCTTTTGCCTGCAGACGTTTACGGGCGCCGGGGGAATATTTAGTTTCCGTAGTTCCATTGTAGCCAGGTCATGTTTCGTATGGTTTACTAGTATTCAATGCTGAATTGAATGGGATGGGTCTCGGAGCAGTAATACTAGGTCAAGCTGTTCATGAGAATAATAAACCATTGTGTAATAATTTGCAGAGTTTTTTGTATGGGGTGGTATGTAAATCCGCCAGTTGGTTGTTTTCGTTTCTGTAGTGTCTTGAGTGATGTAAATATGATGCATTGAAGTTTTTTTGTTCATAGATTTCCATATTTCTAGTATGTTCAGTTTTTCGTCTTTTGTATTGTTTATGTAGTATGGTCATCTTCTGAACTCAATGGCTAAATCTTATCACAGACTCGCTGTGTTCAAGCCACAAGCCTCAAATACGTTGACCTGGGTCAGCTTTCCAGCACTTCGCTGTTCCTCTGAACCCGACTTTCTAATCCGTGTATCCGAGAATCCTCCTTTACAAGCTCATGGAGTTCCCCAATTAGTTTTCCCACTTCCCTCAAAATTCCCCCTCTCTGGAATTGCCGCTCCTACTTGTCAGTCCACTACAGTAGGTTTGAAATATTAATGCCCCAAATCGTAATGGAGACACCATCTAACGAGCCTTCATGATTTTAGGTTTCTCAGATTCTTCCTGACTCCTGCTCGTCACCCCTTCACTGGCTGCAACCATCCTCCACGTTAGATCTACCAATAAAAGTGCAGACGCCCCTTTCTGAAAACCCTTCTCAGGTAACTGACCAACTGAACCCTTCCAAAGTGGTGTTCCCCTTCACTCACTCTGCTCTCAGAAGTACTATGATTTGTGATACGTGTTACTCAAGTCGCTTCACCATTGTATCTGTACGTACTCTAGTCTAGTTATGATCTCCTAACTCTTTGAAGTACAAGTTCGTGCTACAGTAAAACCCGTCTCCGTGGTATTTTTAAGTCTACCCCAGTCAAAACACGCCGGCATCAGGTTTTTCTGATTTAAGAGGCCTCAAAACGTAAAAAGTTAAAGATTCCTCAATTTTTTGCACTACTACAATGCTTTTCATACTGTTTGGACTGTAGGATGCTAAAAATGAGGAAATTGTTTACAACTCAAAGGAGCTCTTGCCCAAAAGCAAATTGTCCAAGCTGAATCACCCGAATTCGAAAAATGTTCACGTGGACTGCGGCAGCTCAAGCCTCCAGCAAAGCATAGAACAATATATTTCGGGCTTGTTATAAGATTGATGAACCTGCGACTCCGAGATACTGCAATACGTTCAATTTTCGAAACCAAAAAAAACTACTTCTTACGGTTCTTTCTAATCAACAGCGCGTTTTCTCGAACTCAGAGGAGAACCAATCTCAACATTAACGTCGAAGTTGCCTCACATGGAATGACACTGCAGTGGCTCTTCAGCCCAAACAAAAGGCCGCCGCCGCAGTGACAAGTGCTGAGGAATGAAAACTTGTCGCCTCCGGCCTCTTGTCGTTTTTATCCCCATCGGCTCTCGCAAAAGCGTCGCCTCCGGCTCTCAAACGGAAGATCCCGACGATATAGTTCTGGGCACAGAATAATAATAGCGCGAACAATGAAACGGAACGAGGGGTATTTTTGGATGTCAAAGTGACGAATTAAGAGATCACTGTAATGATAAACAAACAGTCAAGAGGGTGAAAGACTCAAGACGTGAATGTGAGGATTGATGAAAAGTTCTGAGTTTTTCAGTTCCTGAACTATATCGTATTTCCCCCCATGCGTTGATCGTGTTAAGGTTTGCTTGTGAGTGGTAGTGCTGTGGCGTATACAATATATATAAGTTAAATGTGTAAAGACTTAGGGGGACTTTTTAAAAAGAATTTATTTTCACCTTACAGAAGATTTTTACTTTTACAAATACTTTGCAAAATACGACAGAGGGGGACGCGAAGTTAACAGCAAGACGTCTTAATGAGAACACACCGAGCTGAGCTCGAGTGGGGATACTTATAGTGTTTTACTGCCGACGCAGCGGCTTGACATCTTAGTAATCATTATTATTGCTGTGTATGCTAGTTGGAATAACATAAGTTATATAAAAGGAAAAAATAGAGTCCAGACAATCATGCATTAGTTCATGAGAAGATTGGGAGAGGAAATGAAAAATCTCGATATATTCTTGAATATATAATTAATATAATTGTTGAGAGAGCAACAAAGACTGGAATTGATTGACGAGTCTTTATGAAATGGTCACTAGAGCAGTACAGTAGGGTTGTGATTGAAGCGTCGCTTGTAGATCATGTACAACTAGTGCACACGACTCAGTGGGTCTCTAGATATGTGAACTGGTGTTTAGACGAGAGCGGAGAGCTACTCAATGCACTGATTGTGGACTGACTTGGTTTTGGTTCGGTTCTGGAGAGTGGCGAGTAGGAATGCACAAATTGGATACCCCCGAGGGTGAAACTGGTTGTTCACCCCCCTGAAATATACTTGTAAGGAACTTGTGTTCGCTACTAAGTCTTTGAAAAAGAGGTTGTTTTGAAGAAACCAGACGGCACCTAACTTTTCAGTAAGCCCACGTAATAGTTTCCGAGGCAGGAAACTCTTTGACGGCCCCTAGCCACGTTGGCTAGCCCAGGTACTAAGAGTATAAGGAAAAATATCAGACTGCCCTTAGCTTTTCAGCTAGTCCACGTACTGATATTAGGTAAGTGAAAAGGAGGGTATCAAAAGTCTAAACGTACCTCGACTAAGATTTCTTTCAAGGGTGAGAAGAGTAAAAAGCAATAGATGGTGACTTGAGGTTTGCCCTCGCCAGGCTCCCCCTGAGAGGGCTTGAAGGGCCGTTTATATAAGGGTCCCTCTCCCCCTCTCAACTGTGAAGAGTGGCCCTCCCATCATACCCCCGTCTGGTGAGGGCTCTTGTATTTCAATTATAGACCTATGTACATGTGATGGTGGGTCGCCACAATACTGTAAAACCTTTTGTTAACAGTAAAAGCTAATTGAATTTCCTGAAAGTATGGAATTAGGGCTAAGGGCCACTACCTTGTTCTGCCAGTTATGAGCTGAACAATAATGAATGCTCAATAAGATAAATTTCTTTGAATATTCAATCAATCAAACATCTTATTCAATTTATGTTTTTGTCTTTATTGAGTTATTTAATGTATTTTTATCAGTTTTTATGTATTTATATCAATACATCACATACCATATATTCATTCTTGATATTTGCATATTATTTATTATATTATATAGTACTATTATATTGTTATTACCAGTTTATGCTATATGTTTTATGAGTAACTTTATCATTAAATTATTTATTTTTAATAGTACTGTTGAATATGTTTCTATTTAAATGAAATTTAAGGTTATATATGTAATATTTTTATTGTTATATTCTATTTTATAATCATAACTTGCAATATTTGGTCATAATTAGTTTAAATTATATATTTCCAGCTATGCCTCTTTTATATTGTGTATTACATACTATTAATTCACTCATCTTCCAATTGTATTTGTATTTGTATAAAGAAAATCGTGAAAGCTTCGTTAATATAATGATCAAATACAGGTATATTATAAATTAATCTGTTTCAATTATGAGCTTTTTTAAAGTCTAAAACAACATAGATCATTTATTAGAGTGGTAGCAAGTGTAAGTGTTCATTTATTTTTTGGTGACGTTAGGTCTTTCACATACACTTCCTGAGCCCATTAAAAAGCCGTTGTTTCTCTTTTTATCTTTCATTGTCGACTAGTTGGGTCGACAGCTAATGAGTGTTGTAGGGTATATTCATCCTGGTTTTACGTTCTTGTAGTCCATTAGGCAGGTGAACAAAATTTCATTCACCCCCCCATGGAGTAGAAATCGAATTATTCAAAGACATAAAATGCCCAGGTTGCTGAGAAATTAGTTAGTTCCAGGCGGAAACGCAAAATTTATGGTCTTCCAGAATGACGAGTACAGAGCATTGCTCTTGAGTTGGGGTTCCTTTCCCGTGCATTCAATCACTGTCACTCTCAATCATGCAGGTATAACGACTGGAGCAATTCACGAACGGATGAATTGTATGATTTAGACGCATATTTCCCTGTCCGTGATATGGAGTCCGAGAGCCTTAGTGCCTTAGTGTAAATAGCTCCTCCCTTGAAACACATCAAATCCACGAAGGCTCCAATTCCGTTTCCCCCGGCTTTCCCGGTGGCTTAATGGATATGAAATTCGACGAGCCGACGTGCGTAGGAGAGGAGCGGTGAAATAATTATAGCTCCGGCTGGTGAAAGGGATTCCGCCGAGGAATAAGATCGTGTAGAAGCTCAACCTCCAGAACACGGTGCCCAACAATTCCTTGTTATTGAGGAGGAACGACCCTTCGCCGTCATTGTGCTCGTCGCTGGCCGCTTATTACACAAATGGTTATCACCTCATAGTATAGGACAAAATTATCAATTGAATGAACGCAATGCACTCATTTTTTTAAGTGGACAGTTTCAAACAACTGAACGGTAATCAATAAGTAACCATCCGTGGGAAAATGCACGATTTAACAGCGGAAATCACAAGAAAAATTGTGGTAGTATTTGTTTCGTCATAAATCTCGCTCTTTACGTTGAGCTTATTATGTTATAAAATAAATAGGAACATGATAGCTAAATTTGGTCTCCAGGTATGATGCATTTACATTGACACTCTCCAAAGAAGGTTGAAAGGAAGGAAAAATGGACACAACCAAGAAACCAGAAACCTTATGGACCTCCGGCTGGTTGCCAAGAGCTGTAGCCAGGCGACACCACAGTGAGGTGAATTTCTACCCCACACAGTCCCTCACAGGATATGAGTATTTAGGGCTTACTTGCACAGCCCAAAAGGCGTGGACTGCGGGGATGCTTGCCTAGCCATATTCTGGTGCCAACGTAGGATAGGTTAGGGCGCACACTCGTGGACCAAGCCGATGGTTAGAACTGGTGGGTCAAGCAGCAGTTTGCAGCGCACCTCACAAGACTTTGAGTATTTGGGGGCTTACTCACACCATGGATAAGCTGCAATCCCGAAAGGTCTGCACTGCAGGCCCATGGTGGATGATGGGTAGGTTAGCGACACACACTAGAGTTCATAGTTGGCTGGCTCATGCTAATGGCGTTTGTCCGCACCATGTTGAATCCTGAACGAAACTAGAGGTGGTGGCTCTAGTTTGCCTGGACAGTGCTGAGCCAGGGGAGAATGAATCTTGCCGTACAAGGGTCAGTACAGAACACTCGATCTCCATTCCACCTGCCACCTAGAGAGTCGCATAAAATTACCGTCTTCGGCAGTGGAGCAGACAAAAAGGGAAACACTGACTGTTGATTCTCGACTTGGTGACCTTTCAGAAAAAGGGAGCGACAGCTGAACCGCTACATTCAGGATCCATAAATGCCGTGGTAGTCAAACTCTTCAGCATGAACTGCAGCGAATCGAACTAACACTTGATGCTAACGTTAACGGACTTTCCAAACGGTCCCTGTTACACCACAAATGAGGTAATCGTAGCCCAAATATATAGATTCGGTTGGGAAATGACCGCACGAATTCCCACTTTGTGGGGCGTTGACTCCCGCAAACCGTTCACCTCGTGAGCACCTACCGTAGGCTCGAGGTTCGGATTTTATTACCGGGCCTCCTAATTCCGCAGGCGCAGGGTTAATTACCACCCTAAATCCTTTGTTGTGTCCACCTCTCATTTATCTGGCCTGTTTATCGCCCTCGGGGTTCAGTTATTCTTGTGGAACCGACCAAGAAGTTAGATCTCGTAATCCGAATGCGGGATAATACCCCCCCCCCCCACGAGGCGTATTCGAGAGAACGAATACTTTACACAGATATAAACGTAAGTTGGCTTAGGATTCACGCTAGAATTAGAGTCCATCATCTCACGAAGTCGGGCGAAACAAAGAATATGGACCGACCGCTTGATAACGCTACGACTGCATGTATCGATATGCGTCCGTTAGTTATCTCATATTTATTTCATATACCCATTCTTAATTTCATTGAATTCACTCCTTTTCATAGTCTTTGTACATTAAAAATAATTATATAACAGGGTATTACATAATGAACATTAAATAATTGGCATAATCGTACATCTGTCGTTATTTCATATTTCAAACATGGCGCCAGAGCCTACGATGTCGGGCATATCGATAACCTGACCTCGGTCGTGATATATCGATATATTGCCTTATCAGAAGAAGCGGTCCCTATTCTTTGCTTTTAGCACGAAGTCTAATAAAAATAAGACGACGGTTTGAAGTTTTATTGTTAAATTGAAATGTTGAACATTAAACTAATCCGTAACTAAAACGTTTACGTTTATAGTTTGACGAGTATCCTGTGAACTTTGACGTTGAGGTTCAAATTTGTACGTTCTCTTGAACATTTGGTGCAACGCAACACTCAACTCCTCTGTCCCACGTAAATTTAGCAATTTTTATAGCAATCTACTTGGTAAAACATAACTTCACGTAGAAAATGGCGATGCTTGAAGTGTCGGAATGTATCACGATGCTCCTACGCATGCCATGATCATTATTTTTGAGAATGATCGTGCTTACGGTTTTGTAATTTTTCTGGTGAAAGCTGTTGGGAATGGCGTTAAGTAGTGGTTTAAATTACGGAATTCGTGGGGTGGCTCCTATATAATTTATGAGCAGTACCAAACTATTACCGTATGGGTAGCTTATTGGACTATCTCCTCAAGTTTTCCAATGATGCTATCGTATCAGCTGGCTTTATTATCAAAAGACTGCAATAAAATTATTCAAATTGCTGCTCTCGTCATTTCCCCACAAATAAACATTATCTGGAGCTATTCGTGTAAAAAACTGCAATCAAAATCGTGCAGTGGTTATCTGGTCTCTTATTCCTAATTAAGATTTTGACTTGCTATAACGACTCGTCACTTTGATTTGGGTAATTCCCTGCTTGTGGGTTGGGTGGGAAAATTCACTGCCTGCACAGAATACACATCTATTGAAGTGCCACACTGATACGCCTGGGAATGCACCGCACTGTAGTCACCATATTCTGCTCTCTCACACATCTCTCACATTTTGGCAAAGAGCTCCTTTTAGGAGAGTATGGAAAAATTCGCCTTAAACTGTCTGTAATGGGTTTTTGTCCTTTCCTCATACACAAATTGGGGGGGGGGACGTTGATGTCATTGGGTTCGCTTCAACAGACTGTTAATTGTCCAATGTTGCTTTTTTTTCGAGAAACCAGTATTTTCATTTCGTTACGAATTTCCAGGATAGTAACCTGACTTGTATGGTCATGTTTCTTGTGTTCGGTCGGGTGCCGATAGCCAGGCAGCCTGCTAGGTTACTGATATTATTCCTACACGTCATAAGGCTTTTTGCTTCAGATCCGCGTTCCCGCCTAACTAGGGCTACCAACATAGTCAAAATCAACCGTTTGTACCAACTTCTTGAAATTCCTTAAGTCCTCCACAGTCTTGTTCTTCATCAGAGTAGGATGCAGTTCTTCACCATGACAAAATTATTTCTTATAAGCGAAAATCGTGTTTTATGTATATCACCGCGTATTATTTATTGTGATCGATGAGGTTTGCTATAGAATCCTTTTGAAACATGTTCTTACATTCCTTGGCTCTACAAAGTAGAAAGGAAAGTTATGCAATCGGCTGAAAAAGAAATTTTGAGTCTCTTCAGCGTTTGAAAATGCTCATGAAGTATAAAGGGAGTCACTACAGAAATTCCAGAATTCAACTACCACCGTTTCGCATCCTATCAGTTTTAAAAGTTTTTACCCGTTAACTCTGTGAAAAGCGACTACTATCCTTCTTCAAAAAATCATTGTTTATAGCCCCAAAAATTCTCTACGTACCAATCGCTGGATAGTGGTCCTGGAATGAGTGCGAGCAGCGTAATAAATTCCGGAACTGTAAGCTGCTGTGAAGTGTTGTTTGTCCACGTTCAAATGAACTGAGTGATAAATGAATTCAGTAGAAATATCCATGTAGAAAGTCATTTGATGCAGAGATAAGGACAGGTGTGTCTTGCAACGCACCAGATATTTTTGTAAAATATTTTGGTATATCAGACATTTTTTAGCTGACCTATTTCCAATTATGAAACTAAATCATGTTATTCCTTACCTACGCAGTTATGAATGTTTTTTAAAATCGCCCAATTGTGAGTTGTGTGCGGTTATTTAGCTTTATTGTCTCGTTACTTCGTTGTCAAATGTGTTGTTTCCCTAAATTAGGGTGACTCTGCGAAGTTGCAGGGCTACGTTAGTCAATGTCAGGGGAATCTTGAGATTTGTGCCGATTAGGCGTGACAGGGAGCACTGTGAAGTTGATTTCAAATTAAACGGCCTTTGGCCGTTCCGCGTGGTTGTGATTCTGGTGATTGGATATGAGTCAGTTGGTGGCTAGAATGTGTGGGTACACTTGTAATGTTGGTGAGTTCTTCGAATAAATGTTAATATGTGAGTGAACTGACAGTATCTGAGCCTCTCGTGTTACGAAATGGAAGGGGAGACAACTGATCCTCCGCTTCTGTTTGGCTGTCCTCAGACGCAAAAATCGGTGGGAAGCTTTGCTGGTTGCCACGGCCCACCAAGAGTTCGACACACAAAAAACTACAAATAAGTTTCAGCATTGGGCTTATCCCATCTTGTGAATCAGGAGTGTGTGCGTATCTGCACAATTGTGGGAGTATATACGTCTATGTACGTTACTCCTCATTATTATAACGGATGCACACTCCCAAATTTAGTAGTTCCACGGTATTCTTAAGGCTAAATCACTAATTTGAGCCGATTCGGTTCTGTCGTTTCCCCTAAATCGCGTCAAGACAAATGAACGACTTACCGAATGATGCTTTTCGTCCTCAGATGCCATTAAGACGGAAATACCTAAAGAAAACTAACATAATTCAGCCTACCGTGTAACTTTCCTTCCCACTACGTAAGACTTAGCGTAGGGAAACGTTAGGTTAACATTAAAATATTTAACATCGTTTACCTAAAACATTAACCCAAAGTCAAAATCTAATTTTCTTTAAAAGTTCAACATCTAAGGTTTGACGGGAAAGCATGATGATTCACGATTCAGCTCATTTTAATTTTAATGACTCATCAAACTGTCTGCGTCCCACGTGCTGTTGAGCATCATGTTCCTCAATGAAATCTCAAAGTCCAGACTCGTACATTCGTTTTTGGAAGAATAGACGCCGAGTTACACCAACGAAGCAGATGTTGATAAAAATAACCACATCGTACAGAAACACCAAAAATTCAATTCAATAGTGGATGGATTCGTAGCCTGAGGATATAAACACACGTTAATTATGTATCAGATTCGGCCGGAGGATTAATTGGTCGGTTCGAATCATACGAAGGAGGGATGGGTGGTGGTGAGTGGGCGGGGGTTTACCGGATTACTGCAAAGTGGTTGATTAACTAACTGGATGTACCGCTTATCAATTATGAACAGGGTGGAGGATTTAGTACGCCGATGCGCCCACGCAGAACTATCGGACCTAGCAGTTGAATCATCGATAATTTACAAAGCTACCCGATCGTTAATTTAGGCGACCTGACGAAGCTGCAAATTATTATTGTGTGAACTAGAGGGAAATTGGCTAATTACGCGTACTTTCCTCTTTTCGCAATGGAAATAACGGTTCATCGCATAATAAAGTCACGTTATTATTGTAACGTAAGCATTAACGTCGGCAATTGTTGACTGGTTTACCCGTGTTACCAAAAACAGATCAATCTTGGACTGTTGAAGAAGAATATATTGTTGCTTGATTTTTTACCCGTTATTGATTACAATCTACGGGCCACGAATAGGAGAAAAGTGGAAGAAAACATGTATGGACCTAACAAAAAATTATTGCACTACTGGTGTCCCACTTGACGCCCTCTCACACCACCGAAACCCATTCTATTCCATTCAGCATCTAAATACCAGAAAAAGATACGAAACACACCCAGACTACAACAGAACAACGAATGTTGACACGCTAGGCAATTGGCACGACGTGACGAACTGCTGGGTCGTGGTGTGAGACGGGAGGCAGTGTGGGAAACGAACGCAGGCCAGGGAAGAAACGATAACTTTCGTCATATTGTCCCGTGATTTTCCTCAACTACTATAACTCACTATATACCATCTACAGGCAGTCCCACACTTCTGAGACTCCTGATATTCGACTCAGCACAAACAAATTCTAGGAAACGATGATAAGCAGGAAAAATGTGTACACGGCATATGGACAGGAAAACATGATTATATTGAGGAAAACGAAAAATAAACCAACAGTCCAAGCCATCCCCCCACTGCTGCTGGACAATCCGTCTCAGCCACAGATATGTTTACTCAACGACGTGTGCCCGTGAAACTGTTCTTAGCGCTCATGATTCCCACTACACCAACCGTTGTACTGTGCTTCTATCAAATTCATTATGTAGTTTGCCACGAGAGAAAGAGAGAAAGAGATGGAGATAGTATTCATACTGGTTACTCAACGTTCACAAAGATTCAGGGTAGACGACTTGTACTGAACAAAGTCACTAGGAATGAGATCAAACAGCACAGACGAGAATTACCACGATAGTGTTACTGACAGAGTGAACTGGTGGTCAGTGCCTGCTACCACTGGGATCAGGATGTCTCTTCCCTGGCCTCTAAACGGTCGAGTTCAAAGAAAACTTAACTTAGCATTAGTATTTCGTTTACCAGGAGCAGAGTGAAATGAGACAAGAATGCGAGCAATGAACTTCAAGCGTAACAGAGTAACGATTTATTAAAATAGTATAAACGAAGGTTAAAATAAAGATATCGGTAAAAGCAAAGAACACGGACTGCTCCCTCTGATAAGGCAATATATCGATATATCACGACCGAGGTCAGGTTATCGATATGCCCGACATCGCTCGTAGGCTCTTCCCCGCCAACTGCGCCAGTGACGCATCGTAGGCTCTGGCGCCATGTTTGAAATTAGAAATAACGACATTGTGTACTTACAGGTTCTAGGAAGTCCCTGACGAAGAACTGCCGGATGCTTCCTCTCCTCCATCGTTCGCTTTGTACACCTGTACCACATCCTTCAGAAATGCCCTCATGAGATCATCACAGTCACTTCTCGTCCTTCTCCAAATATATTCGAAGAGGTACGAATGAAAATGATCTGAGACCGATCTAGAGGGAATCCCTCGCTTGATGGCGGCCCATGTTCCCCCGATCGAATTTGTGTGGGCCTCTGTTGCCGGGTCCGTGAAAAACAAGGAGTGGTTCGCGGTTAGGTGACGGAAACCTTCGTCCTCCAGGCAACCATAGGCCTTCCAGCAATCGGAGATCACTCTCGTGCCCGGGAGAATGAATTCCTTTATGATTGCGAGGAGGACTTCCTTCCCTCGGTTTTCAACGACCCGGAAAAATAGAAACGACCCGAAATAGCACGACCCGGAAAAATAGAGACGCACAAACGTGAAGGGTGGTAAAGGTAAAAGGTGACAGGTAAAGCGTGAACTGCCGGCACGAGAACCATTAACGAACTGAGTCTCTTCCTCGCCAACTGCGCCCGTGACACATATCGACACTAGCAGTCGTAGCGCTAGCAAGCGACCTATCGATATATGCGTTATCTCGGTCCATGTTCTTTGTTTCACCCAAGATATCCTACTTAACGGGCTCTTAGAAATAGAGACTTAGCTTGATGATGAAATGGAATTTGAGTGGAGAGCTTCTTTTCGTGGAAGCTGAGATGGTGACGACAACGGCACAGCGTTGACGCGCCTTGGTCTGGGCTTTCCTTGGAGTCTGGGGTCGTTCCAGGTAGTCCAGGGATAAACGTATCCAAACGGAAACCGTAGATCCAAAGACGATTTTAGTTAAAGCCACAATCTCGACGAGGATTTTGGCTTTTAGGAAAATGAAATGGAGTCGGCGAAAACGTTCGGCAACGCGGGTAAAAAATAGACGGAAGTTGTCGGTTTGATCGCAAAAAAGTAATAATCGTGTCTGCGCACCTGGTGGATCTTGAAGGGGGAGAGGAGTCCTTGTTCTTTCGGTCCTCTTCTTCACCTTTCGTAAACAAGGGGCGAATTAACTTGAGCCAATGATGACAGTGACCGGCTGCGACGCGGACGGCAATACAGGTCTTCTTAAATTAATATAACAAAAAGTAAAGATAAAAAATAAACGTTGCTGTCTGTCTCGAACAGTCAGAGTATCAGAGATCGAGGGTTAGAGGAGCAGAGACATTTGTACAATGTAAAGCAATGGAAGCGGAGTGAATACAGGAGCGGTTCACCCAGGTATATAGACAGAAGGCCAACAGTCAGTAGGGGAAAACGCAGGAGGAAGTCCCTTTCAGCAGATTATCTGATCGCAGCGACTTAACATATGGCTACGGAAACCTCGAGTGTTGACCCGAGGGCCGCACCTTCAATTTTTAATGGAGATTATTGTTTGCCATCCGTTAACACTTTGTACTATGGGCTCAACACCAGTAGATCTCATGACCATGCTTTTAGAGAGTTGCTCGTCTAATTGGTTGTACCATACACAGCCTGATTGCTATAGCTCGTACGACTCTTTTCAGTTGGCTAACTATTTTGGCAGTTTCTCGGTCTTTCGACATGTTAACAGCGATCCCTAGGACCTTTTTACTTTCGTTTGTTGCCAAATATTGCAAAGTTTCCATAAAGTGTTCTGGAGTCTACATAAATATGCTCTCACCTAAGTCACGATTAAGATAAGCGTTACCTCTCGTTTCATGTTGAGCAGCTAGTGCCATTATTATTGTAAGAGGAAAGCCACACGAGTGGTGAGTACTTTTCAAAATAGTGTATTCTTGGTAGTTGATTGAATCCTCTAACCAGTTGTTATGGGCAAGAATGGATTCAGCAGTGACCTAGAATACCACTTCTACCGTGCAGAGCCGTTCCTTGTAAGCAGCATCGTCTCGATAAAAAGGAGAAGACGAACTCGACCGAAAGAGAGGTAGAGAGGGAACCACATTGCTGCGATCAGGAGGTTAGACAAAACCGGGTTTGCGGCGTGCAATGCGAATATCGTTCTATTATTCTTTCACATCACTTTGCTCTTCCTGCTATCCTTCTACTGTGGGCTATTCAACCTATATTTGTGGGACGGATCAGATTTATACGGATATGATTTGGAAAGAAGGATTGCTGATTACCATGAGACGCCCGATCATTCCTATAACATAGTTATCGAGCTCTCCTTATATCTCATTCCCCATTCGCGTCATTTCCATTACCAAGGATTGGCTTGCGACTTACTGGTCGATCAGTACTTGGTACATTATATTCTCGCCTATGAGTTCCTTACATGCAAGAACCTCAACAGGGCAAGCTATCCCACGTTAGTTCCCCCATTTCTCAGTCAATAAAAAAGATGTAGATATAATTTGAGGTCTGACGTCGACCCTCCAAATTCCTCAACCCTTTGCTCCGTGTCAACGCGTAAACACACTTAGCATCAACGTGTAAACGCAGTACGTGCATGTATCAATCAGCTGTTGTTCGAACTAATTCTCTGGGCCTATTATCGCAAGTGAACGGCTACAACGGAGGATTTAGCTACAAAGGGGGATTCCGGATCTTTCGATTAGTCCGATGGAGCAACCGCCGTTTCAACCTCAGACCGCGATGGCGTCCCTCATCAGACCGCCGAGGGATCGGGTGTAACATTTCAATTATATGCCAGTGAGGGTTGGAACCACGTCAAATATTAGCATTGAAGCCGTCCTTAACAAGGGTGCGTCATCTCGACCTATTCCTCCGGATTTCGATTGATTGAGAAGCTTCTCCGCGAGTCCCTGCTCGACGAAATCTCTAGTCGACGTAACACGCACGTGTATTACGACAAAACGAACGAGTAAGTTCGTCGAGGGTACGGTAAGTCGAAGAACTCCTGTCGATACACCAAGCCACACTGCGCGCCTAGTACAGACAATTTTGTTCCCTTATCTAAATGACGATAGTAAAGAACGTGATTTCTTCTTTCCTCCAATCTGGAAGTACATGACACGCAAACTAGGGAGATTCAGACAAAAATCTCTGGTGTGGTGTATTCCCACGTGTATACATATATTCTGCAATTTGCTTCGCTCTAGCAACAAATCAAATCTGTTTTTCACTCAATCCTTAACAACAATGTACAAACTAGTGGTGCTTTTGGTTTCAGAATGTATTGGTTGCTCCTACTTCTACCACAACCATTATTGAGCCTATTCACGAGTCTGTCGCCTTCCTCTGTGTGAAGGATTGGGCGATCCCAGTTCCCAAAATTCGCTTGGATAAGAAGCGTAGGTGTCGGTAGAATGCCTCTCGGCAATTCTGGCACTGTTGCCCATTCAGGTCTTTAAGGTGCTCAAGCTGCAACCAAATAGAATGGCACTACGAGAGACTTCTCCACACAGGGTCTTTTGGCGAAGTGTCACCGGTAGTGAAGTCAACGTGATGGATTCGTGGGAGCCGTGGCTGGGAAATCCCTATGCTTTATAGCGTGAGGCGGGAGGCCCCACGCCTGGGTACACTCTTCGACTGCCTCAGGTCTTCAAGCACACGTTAACATGTGGTTTTTGTGAAGAATCCAGTTTATTGTTTTGGAATTATTGTGTTATAACTGTCAGAAATAACTGTTAGTGAAACGACGGTAGTTGGAATTCCAGAATTTCTGGCGTTGCTGCTCTAATTATGACATGGACGTTCTTAAACTCTCATAGCAGGTCTGTTTCCTACTGCGGGTTTGCCCAGGCTCATTTCCTGGTCCTTTCCGCCCTACTTTTGCTAGGATGCGACAGCACGGGTATTTGCTCAGCATCCAGACCTGTGGAGGTACGGTAGGTTGTCATTTAGCCAACAGTTGCCCATCTGTTGCCACGTAGACACATGACCCTGGGAAATCCTCACCATCTGGAAGGAGGTCTTAATCTGTTTACCCACCTTATTTAATTAGTTACTTGAATGGCAAGTGTCAAAGGATGAGATCAGCTATGGCCACGTTTATTTTTCACAACAAACTGTGTGAAATTGTTGTAAGTTTGCTTAGTAACAGTTAAAGACAGGTAACATTTCCACGACGGTTAAGGCGAGCCTCCACGGAATAACCAGACAGTTTAAGATAGAAGAGGCAGCAGTCCTTGCTACTGACGTCATGCCAGAGCAGTAAAATGGTCGGCTGCCATTCAGCGTCAGCGTCCACTCACGGGAACGGTGGGAGAAGGCGACATTCCGGACCAAGGTGGGCGTGCTGCAGTGGTATACCAATGGTTCAGTTAAGGAAGGCCGAGCAGGACTGGGCATTTTAGGGCC
Source organism: Pachypeltis micranthus (assembly GCA_020466155.1). Classification (NCBI taxonomy): domain Eukaryota; kingdom Metazoa; phylum Arthropoda; class Insecta; order Hemiptera; family Miridae; genus Pachypeltis; species Pachypeltis micranthus. The sequence continues at coordinate 34,940,300 of CM035773.1, forward strand.
CAACTACAGTCTTGCAAAGCCGCTGGGGGAGTACGCCACGATATTCCAAGCAGAAATCCTAGCCATAAAGATCTGCGCAGAAGAGCAAACAACCTGAACAAAGGACTCAAGGGCAAGCGGATCTACATTTTCTCAGACACCAGAGATCCACATTTTCCATCGCAGCCTATAGTTTTAGGTCTAAGCTGGCATGGGAATGCCTCCATGCGCTCAAGCAGCTCGGCGCTCGTAACAGGCTCTCCCTCATTTGGGTGCCGGCTCACAGGGGTCATGAGGGCAATGAAAAGGCTGACCGCCTCGCGAAAAGGGGTACAGAATCCCTACCCACTGGGCCTGAACCACACGTGGGTCTGACGAAAAGTCACCTGAGCCGTCTGGTTCATCGAGCAGAAGATGCAGGAAAATGGCGCCCATTGGCCTCGCCAGCCACGACTAAGACAGCGAAAAGGCTTGTCACCCCTTCCTGTCAAAGGGCGAAGGCGATGCTGGCACTCTCTAGACAAGATCTGAGAGTACTGATAAGCTTCCTCACCGGGCACTGCCCACTCAGATATCACCTCAACAAGATGGGCATCTCAGAGGCGGTGGAATGCAGACTCTGCGGCGAGGAGGACGAGACAGCAGAGCATATCCTATGTGAATGCCCTGCCTTGGAAGTAAAACGTTTTGAATACTTCGGTCAGGGGACTACTGAACCCCAAACCGTAGCGGACTCTGCGGTGAAGGACATACTCGGCTTCCTTCTATTAAGAAAGAGCCAGCGTCACAATAGGCCCATATGCGGCCGCAGTGACAAAGGGACTTGTCCCACACGCCCTCGGGTTGAAAAAAAAAAAACAGTTAAAGTTGGAACGTAGCTCGTGCAACCATGACTCACTAGTGTAAGAACTACAATTGAACAGCACGTGGTTTATTATTTCCTTCGCTCTAGAGTCTCAAGACATGTAGGAAACAGTGGAGCTAGTAAGGAACTGGCACGTCCAGTGGTCTGGCTCAACACAATTTCTCCTAAGACGTTCACGCTAGTCAGGATGAACTAAATCATTCGCGAGGATATTGTGGAAACCCATTTCATTAAAAAACAGTAAATTGTCTATATTTCCACTGAAATAACGAGCACAATTGTTAAATCGATTTCGACGGTTAGGTCATCATCAGTTCATGTTTGTAACCGTCGAAATCGATTTAACAATTGTGCTCGTTATTTCAGTGGAAATATAGACAATTTACTGTTTATTCTGTTTTTTAATGTAGTCAGGATAACCTCCTACGTATCACGTCCCGGACGAGGATTCCCATCTCGCTTGTCATCTACCTGTCGCCCTTCATCAGGCCTGGCCAGTTTCCGATCGGTGGAGAGATTCATACTGACCTCGGCCCAGAGTGAGGGAAGCTCCGTTTTCACTTGCAGTTGTCCACTATGCACTCAATCTCCGAGTCACCGGACCTGGCTCATGATATCTTGGAGGGCTTCAGCGGTTGCTACCTTGAAAGCATTGGTGATCCATAGAGCGCAGCTGTCTGGGATTCTCTTCTATTGACTGTGAGTTTGCTACCTCAGACAACAGGGCAGTAGCCAATCACGCCTAAGTAAATAACCTTGTAGATGAGGATCACGGTAACACTCACCTCAAGTAACCTTGACAATTGCTCTTAATGAGGCAAACCTTACGAGAGTAGTGCCTTTAAGGAACTGGAAGTGTTGGCTGAATCGTCAACTCCTCACCTGAATACTTGAATTACTCCTCAACAGGTAGCCTTTGGCCGCTAAAGCGTATTGACAGTTGGCTGTTCAACTTTCCCTCTCGGAGGATGAGCTGTGTTTTTTCCTCAGAGACCTGCAGGTAGTATTCTGTGACAATAGTCTTACGACTCGCTGTTAGTCTTCATGACCTCCTAAGAAGACCTTCGAAGAAGCCTTTCACACCCCTTCTGTATCCAACTTTGAACTGAGACACGTCTGCATTCGATCGTAGCAGTTCTATTTGTAGAGTAACTTTGACGAGCAAGTACGATGGAGCTCATTGGGAGCGCTGGTCACTAAGTTCCCAAACGCTCTTCTGATCTCAATGAGAAGCTGCAATACTTCTCTTCCTCTTAACACGCGTAGCGGAAAGTAATGTGTTGAGGCGAATGGCGCTGTGGACCGCAGACGGATCCCCAATAAGTTCGTTGAGCTACAGACACACACGCGGAGCACGCGCCAAAATTAGGTTGTTTGGATTCAGTTGCTCTTGAAACGTCAAAACTGTTTTTCTTTACACGATCCAAAAGATACCACAGATAAACGTCATGATTGCGTTCAAAAATTGCCAGAACCACTGCCTCGTCCGAGGTGATCTTTATTTGCCTACCGATTCAACTTCAGGCCAATCAAACTGCTCGTTGACAATCGGTCACGTCATTCGCCACTGCCTTTCCTCGTTGTTTTTTGGCCGATCACATCACTTCCCATCCTAGTACGTAGGATACTCTTTTTTTAAGCGGTATTTTTATTGTCGGGGAAACATTGTTTAGTCTTTTCATTTCTCGAAGAGGACAAGAGCAACCACCATTCGGGAGCTAGACAGTCTCCCCGGGGCAAAAAATAAAAATAAACTGAGGGTCCGAAAGGTCTGCCCTGGCGAATGATGCATGGCCCGCTATCTGAGCTCGGCTTTCAATCAGATGTATGGCCTTTCAATCAGAGTCGCGATAGCTCTTCCCTTTTTACTCCCTTCATCTTTCGTCGGTCTCCCTGATTTACAGGGTTATCGCGCGGTCGTTGGTTGTGAGAAGAGCTAAACTGAAGACACACTTTTGTGATCTGATGGATAGAATGGCAGAGAGTGAGTGTAGTGTGGTTGATGGGGGGAGGGGGCTGATACGTCGATCGCGTTGAAAAGCGGCAATTTATAAAAACGATGTCTTTGCGGGTACCATAGGAGCGGATTGACCCACCACTTATTATGTTTTCTATCGGCGCTCGTCCAGAAGCGATAAAGGTGTTGAAATGAGGTTTAATGCGCTACATTCAAAGTAATCACAGTAATGTTATAAAATAAATGTTTTCAACCAGATCCCCATTTTTCCTCAAATTCACCGGGTACTTTCATCTGAATATTACTCCATTTTTCATACTGGCCCTTGTGGAAATGCAATGGACGAAGGTACATCTTGTGTACTCGCATATACGCTCCTCAATATCAAATTTACTGTCGCTCAAGAAAGTTGTGGATCGATTCGCAACAAATTATCCCGAGGAGTTTAGCATGTTGGAGGAACCTATGAACTCATTTATAAATAAATAAAATTAACATAGTGAACCTTTTACATCGTTTTGATTTACAATAAATAAATATAGTATTCAAATAAATTATTGCAGTAGGCTATATATGTGACATAGTATATTATAGTATCGATATAGGAGTATAGGGAAGTATAGAAACAAATCAAACAGAAACTAGATGACACACTCCTAAACATAGCAGTTTCTAATTGCCAAGCAGCCCCCCAAGCCAATGTTGATCAGCCGGAGTAAACCCCTTTTTTTATATGCAGAGCAATCAAATGCCATGGTAGATTTGCGGTGAAGCGGCAGGGCTCTTACTATATAGGGGAAGCTAAATAATATGTGACGGGAGGTAGACTATAGACTGGTGTTAGGGGCAGAAACGTCGGCTTGGGTTTTGGGACGAGCAGAATATTTTTATCTTAAAGTCTGAATGCTTAAGAAAACAAAGTGCTAACTTAAAGTTAAGTTGATTATTTTAAAATACTAGTACTGTGCAATCGGCTCATCGGAGGAGAAATAACAGGTTTTACGAGCTATGGTTTTCAAAATAAACTTTTGGATAACGATGAGAGGGTGCATCGAGGGTAAGGCTAAGTCCAAAACGAGGATTCCACACACTAATCTTATAGATCACAATTAACGTTTTAGTTGATGAGCACGTTGTTACGGGGAGGATGAGATTAAGCGGTGACCATGAGTAAGGAGGCGTTCCTTCGGGGCAGAGCCGTTCCGCCAAAGGGCTAGAGAACTGTGAAGTCACCCGAAGAACATCGGTAGGGGGGGGGGGAGTGACCGTGATCGAGGAGGTTACAATCCGCGACGACCCATTTGGTCTATTCTCCTCCGGACGCCTCCCGTTCCACTTCGCTCTCGCTCTATCTATATACTGTGGGCCTTGTATTTATCTATTGGGAACAGACCTAGAATATACGACTATATTGGTTTGTTACTGTACTGAAATTGTTATTGATTGACGGCCAAACCGTACTATATCCATTAGATAACTAAGTGAGTTAAGCAGTGAGTTAAGCAGTGAGTACGATATCGTCCGAATAGTAATTGGAACAAATAGTTTTATTCTGAATTAATTTCAGACTAGTTTAACCACTACATCAGTTGGTTTTTTTTGACGACGTATTTGATTTTTTTCATGTCAAGGCTTCAAGAATGCTCACAGACTACTTTGAATAGAGTGACATGCTTGACTTCTCTCGTCGTAATTTAAAAAAAACTGTTACGTTCCCCTAAACTACTACTCAGGCATGGCTCATAGTTTTGGACCGAGGAGAGGTCCTGAATAGACAGCCAATAAGGTTTGAAAAGAAAAATCGTGTCCCTTGTGGTATCAAAAGAAGGTTCCTTGTGTATCAAATCGTGTTTCCCTTGAGGTGGCACGATTTTCGATGAAAGTTCAGAAGATTCTGTTGGGTGCACGAGGGGGAAAGCTTGAAGATGGAGTATGAGAAATAAATTAATGAACACAGGGAGCGTTGAGTGAGTAGTTCAAGAGCTGAGAGACAAGTGGGGTTGGTTTGGGTTTGGGAAGACCTGAGAGTTGAAACCTATGGTGAGTGGGGGGAAGTGGATAGTTGGGAAAGTCCAAAAAGAGAAAACCCGTTGTCGGCTTCAGAAGTGCACGTCGCTTGTTAGCAAGAGAAGCCGACTGAACGGGCAGTTCAGACTTTCCCACAGCTGCAGACAAAATGCTTCAGGTCGGAAAGAATTGGACTCGATGTTTGGGCAAGGACTTCACTTTAAGCTCAAAACCATCAAGTAAATTTGACCTGAGTCAAACAGATTCCCTTCCGGCACTTCACTGATAATTTTGCAAACGTTTTTAAAACTGAAATTGAATCTGGAACGACTGCCCCGATTATTTCACTGGTAAAGAGTAAAATGCTTTTTAAAAAGAGTTGTATTTACTAGTTAAATGTTCGCCAGCTATCTATCTGTTCTCGGGAACAACAGTCATCGACCAGTTCTCTCAACTTATTCATCTCTCAAGTCTCACTACTCAGTCGTTTCTCAGCTCTTGCTACTCACAACTCAACTCTCCTCTCAATTTTTCTCTCTCTCTGCACTTTGTCTCCCACACAACCAGTTCACGTGTATTTATAGTCCCCTTGTTCGCGTTTATATACTAACCCTCAAACTGATATCGTTATTGTGTCAAGTGTAATACAGACCTCACTCACGTTCATTTATTTCTCAATTTCATCTCCTTCATCCCTGAGCCCAACAAACAACATTCGGTTAAGGAAAAAGAAACTAGGACGAATGGCTTGTACTGAATGACAAATAACGGGCTTGAAGGACGACGCTTGTCGACAAACGGACAGCAAAACGTCAGCACGTTTGTACGATCGTGTTCGTTGAACGCGGATTTCCTTCTAAGAAAGGAGGTTTCTTTCAGGTTTGTCTCCCTGTCTAGTTATCCTCACCAGGCCATGAAGCAGCCTATATATCCGACACTTCATGTAAGTGCCATTCAATTCGTAGCCCTTCCGCCTCGTTATATAGGCTTCGTCTGGCGGTGTCAGCAGGGTAAAGCTAACTTGGTATATGATTTAGATACGTGAAAAACCGCAACTCCATAATCTCCTCTACCACTTTCTAAAGAGTGTACCAATGCTGCGCTACTGTAGTGATATTTATTCCACCGTTCTCTACTTTGCGTGTATCGTTCACGTATTTCTATTCTTGCTCTTTGTTTACTTCTGAAACAATTCTCCAAGTCTCGTGTTAACGACTCGTTATTCGTTGCTCCTCTGATTCATTTAATGCAACGAGCGTCGCTCTAACGGATTTATTGATACTTTGTAAACATTAAGTTGACCACCACCAGTTACGACCTACTTTCCATGCCTCTGTCTCTCTGACGAAGTGCAGCAAACCGTTCAGAATCGCTTCCTCACGCCATTGTGAATAATTGTTGTGACCTTGGGTCGTCAACGTTGTCTAAATGTTACCTCAGTTTCCATGGCCCTCTGGAATGAAACTATGCCTTAAGTTAAAATTCACGTTTCTCCCTTACTTAGAGTCCTGTTCCTATAAGTAGAATGTACGAGTATAGGACGGCGATTGAAAGCGAGGATCACTGAGTATAACCTGACAGGGAAGCAAGTCAGGAATAAACCTCATTTAATGGAGTGAAACCTACTCAATGTTGGTGTTCCCATTCAATGATCACGTTCACGTTCAAAGACTAGGTCGCTTTCAACAACATCTTTCAATGTTTCCGTCCAATAAGCGCTCGTGTTCGTTGACCCAAGGGGCGTTATGAACCAGGCCAAATAAACTGCCCTTTGGCTAATTGTGCACCAGCTATTTTGTGCTTGACATGCTGACATGCTTTCTTGTGGCTGAGCTGGAACCATCCGACGAGTGCAGTCAGGCTTAACGAGTGTCTGGTGAACCTGACATGTGCCTCTCTGCCACTTCTGCTCTCAGTTTCCCACTCTCCCAAGCCTCCCTCGGGGCGGCAACGTCTTCTGGCCCATGCATGGGCGAACATGATGCGTTGGATGACTGCTTTGGACCCCAGCAGCCGATCTGCCGCTGTTATTTCCAATAGACTAGCTCTAGCTCGCACCTGATTGTTGAGTGAGCAGTCGTATATGACCGGAAGGAAAGTCCGGAACTTTCGCCGCCTAAAGAAGTGCGGTTTGGTACGTTGAATGCACCTTGACCTGAGAGTAACTGGAAGTCTGTATATACGGCGTACCACCATTCATGCCACAGGCAGTTGTTCCCGTATCGTATTCTGTCATAGACTCAAGGCTCCACTCTGGGTGAATCACAGTTGGCCACCGATAGCGTCGCGATTTTGAAGCAACAGGACCAGTAAATGAAAGGCCCCACACATACCGAGCCACGATGTCCCCCTTTATGTATTATAACAACCTTCGTGTCCTCATACAGACAAGGTTCAAAGTGAACGTAAACATTGAACGTCAACGCTCTCCGTGATTGTTGAACGCGAGCATTGAACGTGTTGGCTGAATGGGGGGTTTCACTTGAAAAAAATAGGTTTCTTTCAGATTTGCCCCTCTGTCAGGTTACCCTCATTAGGCCCTGCTCACATCACAGAGAGGAGACGCCCACCCGGCACGGGCATGGCCCACCTACATGACGCCGCAATGACTGGCTAGCGCGCCACTTCCTTTGCCTGAAGCCTCATTCGCGCGCCACTATCCGAACTGAATGTGCTTCCTCTGACCCCACCTGGTCAAACCTCGACGACATCGTCGATCGCTCGGCGGACGTTTCGCATTCTTATTGGTGAGTCAAGCTCAAAAACTGTGTGCTGCAAAAGAACTTTAATTTTTTAGCTTTCCATCAAGTTTCATAATGTTCCTTTTTATGAGTTGTTCTCGCAATATATTTTACTTTGCTTGGTCCAATTTTTGAATCACACTTTCCGTTGATCCGTTTAGTATCAGCATTCGGGATCATTGTAATTTTTCCTGAGTCAGCGGCTCTCCATTTCCAATCCCCTTGTAACAGCTCCACAGGCCATATCAATGCCTTTAACTCCATTTCAACGTTCCAACCTCCCTCAACCCATTACCTCAGATACCTAAAGGCTCAATAGGTTCACTCCCCCACCCCCATTACCAGTTGAAATGGAAAGTCCACTAAATAAAGGACAGACTCGATCGGTTCCTAAAGCGTTACACATCGTTAAATTTGCTCAGATCCGAGGGAGTAGTTTCGTGCGTCGTACCAATTTTTGTTGTCACAGATCAGAGTGATTGCTAAGTAATCTAGCGTCACTGAGGGCAATTTATCCAGCCTGAAGTGAAGCGTTTGTTCATTGAACTTGAAATGGAGCGCTGAGTGAGGAATAGTTGCTGCGTTCAATTCCATTCAGGTATCACTGTTGAACTACGAACTTCTAAAGCGGAGTCTGTTCGCAATACTGCTAGCAGTCTGAACTCAAAAATAAGAGCCCGTATCCGGTACTTTCTTTCTGCTCGTAAAACAAAAATCTGGAAGAAAAAGTGGAGTAAAAGCTTTTGTTTTGAGCGGATTTGCAGGAAAAAGAGGGCAACAAGTTTCGAAGGCTTTTAATCTAAGTCTTCGCTCTGAGCCCAGTTAAAACTGTTGATCTCCAGGATCTGAGCTTATACCGCTCCTCTGGCTCTTTTCAAACGACCTCCCTCAACTCATTGAGGTATTCACTTTCAACACGCTTCCTTTGGCATTGTGCGGGTTAATTGAAAACGACTGGGCCCACACGTTCCCCCGACCCTTATCCGCCGTCCCCGTGCCCTTCCTTCGACTCTTCGCCAGGCATCAAGCATCAAGTACCGCCCCCCTCGTAGGATCTCCTTTTTGAAAAAAGAAAAAAAAAACCGGGATCTCTCTGAGCGGAAAAAAAGCCCCCATGTCAAAAATTGAAGCTGAATAGCTTTCAAAGAGAAATGTAGAGGATGGGTCTACGGTACTGAGTCACGTTGAACGCGAGAATTCACATTTAATTCGCCCGGTTTTCAGAAAATCGCGATTTAGCGCTCGAACGTTTCATTTCCAAAGAGCCCCCAGTATCGTGAATTGTAGAGCACCACTTCCCTTGATTGGGTTCTAGAATGTTTTAAAAGTATCACAGTTCGTTTCTGTAGGGACAAGAACTACTGCAAAATAATGTTTGATCTTCTGTCGAGGGCACTCTGAGGGAGATAGAGAGGAATATATTCGAAAAAGGAATAACTGCGATCATCTGATATGATATGAATACGATGGCCTAATCTGTAGGCATTGCCTGTATTGATGGGTTCGAGCTACTCGGACCAGATCCCAGATACTCTAGCCAGGTTAAAAAAGCAAATAGTAGTACCTCTAAATCTATAAACGTGTGTAACGGCACACATCTTTCGTAGCACTGACCAAGGTTAAACCTCTAACACGTGAAATGAATTTACTAAAATTACTGTCTTTATTTCCAAACATGGACGATGCTATTTAGTACTTAGTAGTTGGCAGTATTACAACTATTATTTTTTTTTTCTCTGCCAGGAGGAAAATAATTTTTAGTGGAAAGTACTAGTCGAATTTCAAGGGCTCAAAAGGAACCACCGAGTATTGAGAGCTTCTAGTGGTGAGAGATAAGTAGGATATATAGAAGGCAGTCAGGACAATGGGCCATTAATCATTGATCATCGTCTCTAAGTACTTAGGCTCATACGACACACGGACAAGGAGGCGGAAGTAACGGGCGTGAGGTAAGCTCCGTAATTGTCTCGTATCTAAGGACTTACGCTCCCACGATGCGTGAAGAAGGAAACGGCACAAGATAAGCTACGCGATTGCCTCAGTCCACTTCTGATCTTTCAAAGATCAAGTCGCTGACCTTTCTAATATCGCCTTCCCCCCTCCCTGATAACGACCCTGTCAATGATTAATGGCTTGTTGTCCCGATTGCCCCCTATTTATACTACTGAAATAAATTTAATTTGCGCACAACTCGTCGATACAGTTGAAATAGAATAGAGGTGGATGTTCCAGTAGGCAGCCCAACTCCTAACAATAAGCTGGCGTCAATACTTTGGCCTCTTGACAAAACTGATCACTTCGACTTTCAGGCAAACTTAACAATCATTTCCAAAATGCTTTGTAGCAGTAAAATTAATACCTGCATGTGGCTCAGTTATGAGCAAACTCGGTACAAAACAACAATAGTTATCATAGTGACCAAACGTCAAGTTAGAGTTCGATTAAATTCATTGTATGGAAATAACGCGATGGTATCGTGAGGTTCTCATCGAAGAGAATGTTTTCCTTTTAAATCTCGCTAATAGCATTCGAAAAAAAACACATGGTACTCAAATAAGCTACTTTTGCCATGAGAGTTTCATTTGAGACATTCAAGAATCTGAAGAACCACAGAAATTCCGGAATAGGAAATAACGACGTTTGGTTGACTGACTTGTTCGCGATATTGCCAATACCGTTATGATTCGGGTCCGTTCGAAGTATACGTACAATAGTCCGCAGAGAATAGATCGTAACCTCTTCGATTGCAGCCACGCACCTCCTCCCACCACCCCCACTCATCCATTCTTCGGCCAACTTCTTTGTCTTCTGGTCCTTTGGCAGAACGGCTTTTCCCCTGAAGGAACGGCGCCTTACTCCCGATCACTGCACAATCTGATCGTGCTTGTGACAATACGATGATTTTAATGTAAAGTGTTGTACCGCACGAAGCAGCAGCTCAATAAATTCTGAAACGTTAACCATTACCAGTCTCAACATACAACGAAAAGTTGATATGAACTGGGTGTAAAACGGATTTTATCAGTAGCTCGAATGTATGTAGGGCTGAGAAATGTTGATTGATGCCTCGCACACTTTTTTTTCCTTGCACAGAAATTCTTCCTTTTTTCTCCTTCAAAGCTCACCCATACATGGGATGGCGGCACCCGAAACGGATACACTATATAAATAATAATTGAAGAAAATGGGGAGAACCCCGGCTCTACGTCTAAAAGAATTGGGACGGGAACGGAAACAAGAATAAGACGATGTTCCGCAATATATTCAGCAGCAGTTCAGATGCGTAAACAACACGTGGGTGGCGATACCTTGGTGAACGCTGCTGAGACACCCAGCCAACTGTTGTCTTAAGACCTACCGAATCGGAAAAATTATAATTGAAGCGTGGTCTGTGTGTATGGTTGACTGTCAAAAAGCGTGCTTGGCTAGGCTCCCCACATAGCATCCCATGCGCTTAAATTATTCACTCTCCAGTTCGATATGGGGGAATCGGTGTCCCATCTCTCTCCACCACTATCCCGTTCTTGTACTGTAAGGGCATCTGAATGGGATGTTGCACGCGCTGTGGCATGTCTTGGATTCGTTCAGGATGAGCTGGGGTGGTGTGACATGGCGATTCCATCTGCGCCCAAGCTCAGTTAGACTTAGTGGCTGCTCTGCATGGTTTGGTTGACAGACGGAAACTCAAGCAGTGATACCCTACTCCTTTTCTTGGTTGGAGTTAGTTTCAGAGGGCATCCATGGAAGGGGTTACTGTCACTTTCACGTCGTTCTAGTGGCGTCACTGTCTGCAGCAATGAGCCGAACAATCTTGTTGTCTGGTGGCTGAGATCATGATATTGTGGATGCTCGCTGCTGGGCCTGTTGTAACAAGTTTGAGTCACTGAATCATGTGTTGCAGGTGTGTCCGTGGTCATCACGTCTAACAGGTTGCTGGTTCATTGTCATCTGAGGACTGAGAAGTGGAGAGAGGGCTGCACTACCGGGTAGTGTCCGGCCATGCGCAAACACGGCAAGCCAACTGGGCCAAATACGACCAGACGGATCTTCATATGGCGGCGTCGGAAGTTCGTGGAATAGGGGCACGTAAATGTATAGATCCGGATAGAGCTTTTTTCCTGGTCGATTAGAATACTTTTCATACTTTTTGGATCGAGAAACATAAAACCAGTCAAATATTGAAACACTGAATGCGTAAATCAAATGTTTAATAATCAATTCGACGTCATTTACTCGGGATTAGCCTGTTAAATGCCTGAAGATTGTCTCGAGCTTCAAAGAGGTCGACTCTAATCCGCCGTTCAGGTTGTATGTCATGTTTGGTCTTTCAGTTTAGCGTCTTGGGGAATCAATTTTGTCGTGTGATCGCCTTGGAATCTCTCCAAAGAAACGTTATTGGCAAAGCGTAACTTCTCCTCGCAAGTTGGTCGTGACTCGTAAACAAGGTAGAAGGCGATACGTGATCGGGAAATTACCCTAATTTCCCGATAGACGTCCCTAATTCCTCGCACAACTCCTCCCTTCGCTCAAGTTCCTCTTATCGTATTAAAATTGAAACTTGTCTCTCGCGTTTTGATGGGAAAATTCCGATGAAGCGAAAATCGATCGAACGAGGAAGTTGGGAAGGTCGAGGAGTTGACTCTGGGTCAAATTGAAAGTACGATTAACCGCAAGACCCACTGCCCGAGGTCGGGGCGATTCGGGAGATTGATTTTTTACTTTCTCCGCCCAACAACTCCTATTAATGCGATCCTGCCGACTGATGGCTGCCAGAAGCATTTGCCACTATTTGCACAAATCAAACGACTCTTGAATGAGCTGGGTTCCATGGCTGGAGTGGATATCTTGGAAATACCCGGTACAATAACTGCGTTTGCCAAAACGTCCGTCAATCGAACTCCCACCCTAGTCAGACTGTAAAGGTATGTAAAACATACTTTCCCACAAACGTTTGCTCTCTTCCCTCGACTCCCATCTGTCTAATGTGCATGGATTTCATTCAAATTTGCCACTATTTGAGTGAATCATCCGACTCTTGAGTGGACAGAGCGAAGGTGAGTGGGAATTACATGGCGCGAGTGGATGTCTTGGAAATAGTGATCACGAGATTATACAATTACAGTGTCCGTAATTCCCTGAATCCTCTCATTTACCACACTCATACTCTTCCCACCTTTCTCAGACTTTGAATGTCCTTGATGGAATTTCCAATCACTTATATATACCTCCCCGTAGGGAATGCCTGACTGACAGAACCTTCGCTCTGCCCCCTTGATCTACGAGGTTATTGCAGACCAATACGCCTAAAGGCGAGCCTCCTCAGTTTTCTCTCTGTACTCGAGTCATCGGATTTTTTTGTAAGCAAGTAACTGTTCTGCACTTGGTTGGATTGACCTGAGAACTTCAATGACGTCTTTTGGAATCAAGTCTTTCCATCCGAATCGCCACGTAATGATCTCACTCAGGCTCTTCAATCGTAACTGACAGTGTGTGAGGGATCCGATGGCTGCTCCACCGCGAACGAGTGGTGGTCGTTAGGAGAAACTATTTCAGTAGACTCCCCAAGGATTTCGTCGCTGAGATTTAATTACGTTCTTCTGCGGGAAGTTACGTTTTGCCTTAAACGCAGAGAATGAGAAAATAATGAAGATCTTATCTCACTTCAAAGAGCTCCCAGCAATTAACGTGCCTGCCCTGATACGGTACAAGTCTCCCTGGAATGGAATTCCGTGAAAGGTTACATATAGATAACGAGATGTTATAAAGCGAAGAGCTGCGGGAAAAACGGCAACGCGCGCGCCCGCGTTTCATGATGTTCAAACACTGAATCTGAGTTTTTTCGACGTCCATCGCAGACGCTAATTGCCCTCGTTTCCATTTCAAGAGAAGCCTAGTTTAATTATTTTGCTTACTTTGGGTAGCGAAAGTTGGGAAGGTGAACGAGAAAAGCGTTGAGGCCGTCCAACTCTCACATAATAAGCGCTTTTAAGTTTTTGATGGGTCTAAGATGAAAAGCTCCAACTTGTGCTTACTTTGCGTTTTTAGGGGTGTGTGTTTGGTGCTCCCTTACCGCTTGTATGTTGTTCCTCAAATTCGATGCTCAGTAGGTATTTTCCTAACAATATTACCAAGACAACATGTTACGTCATGAAACATCAACATTGTTAACACAAAATATTATATTATGACAACGCGTTATGCGTTTTTTACCTTCGTGGGGGAAGTTCATGCCTGGGCCCAATATAATAAATCATACAAAACCCCTGAAACTCACCTTAAATCACAAATGAACTGTTATCGCCAATATAGGCAACACCTACGCTCCAAATCACCGTCTGGCACCCAACTTAGCCCGGACTTGATAAGGCAAAAGGGCTTACCTTGCTTGGCGGAGTCTCGATCTCGGGGGCCCCCTTCTTGGTTCACAGCGTTGGTCGGCAGTCTCCTATTACCCAGCCAGAGCCACGAAATGCCAAACGGTTGGAAAAAATGATTTGGAGCAGAATAGTAAAACTGAATATAGCGTTTAAATCGAGCGTCGGAAACAAAGCGGGTTACACAGTCACAACGCGGCGTGTAGCGAACTGAGGGAACAAAAGAAGGCGAAACGTTCGAGTCTCCGAGACCAAGTTTATCGCTGGCGATAAGGGGCGATCGAGACCGAGCGATTCGCCGACAAAAAGGGCAGGAAATAAGATGCCCACGACATTGTTTACTAGGTTTCTCCATGAACAAAATGGCACTTGTTGTGGAAAAAATAAAGAAATGATCTTAATTTCGTAATGAGCCATACTCTCAATTTAATCGAAAGAATACAAATGAAATGTAATAAATCGAACTTATTTTCAATATTAAATCGAAGTAACCTATCAGCTCGGATCGTATTTAAAGACAATAAGGGGACAAGGGATTAGTACACCAGGAATTGGCTCACCTTTATCCAACAATATTCAAGCGGGGAAAAGAGCACTGAAACTATAATCTGGCTATAACGGGAGAGACTGGATTAGGACTTATATAACTTTCTTTAAGGGTTGCGGAACAGTCATTATGCTATTTATATGTGTTTTATGTTGTGTCTATTTGTTCCATAAACCAGTTTCAAATATTTGTTACGGGGGCGACGTCCCCAGTGTCGGTTGTGTTAGTTCCCCACTCAACGGGACACCAAAGGAAGGCGACGGCAACCATGGTGACTGCTCGCTCCACTCCAAATACCCATGCCCGCGATGTTTAACTTCGTGCCTTTCAGATACTCATCCATGAGCAATCCATTGAGTAGGGGGTAGGGCCCTCGTATCAAGCTGGGACTCTGGTAAATTAAACTGATGGCTCGGTGCAGGGTGGCCCAGTAGGGGTGGGTATCTATGGATGCTTTAAGGATTAAAGCAGTGATCCCGTTCGTATTGGGTGCCGGTCATCGGGGAATAGAGGGGATTGTGCCGATCAGGATTGGTACAAATCCCAGTCGGTACTGAGTTCTTTGTTGAGACTACCAGTCTTAAACAGTCGAAACTCTTCATTTGACTCTCTAGAGGGAGGGCCAAAGAGGGGCTTGGACTGGAGAGGAATGATACGAGGATCATATGTGGCCTGTTTACAGGATGTGAGTGAGGTGAAGGTATGCAAGTTCTGTGTTGCGGGGTTGGAGGCGGCAGAGAACTGTTACAGGGGAGATTAATATAGTAAGCGGTATCGCACTAGGTGAGTCGGGAAGTAGTAGGATAGAAGCTGAATGCAATTGGAACAGAGTTTTATTCTCAATTACATTCAGAGAAGTTTTACCGCCACAGACAGGGAACTGAGTGGGAGCGAATGCAAGCGCGGGCGACACGGCGACAAGAGAACCGGCTCGGTTACAACTGACGGCAGTGAAGTCTCTTGCGAATCGGGGCATTTGAGGTGCCTAGTCAGCATAAATGCCCCGGACGAGCCTCCGCTGACTCGAAGGGTTTGGTTCGTCCCGTTACATACGTACCATGTGTACGCACTACTATCTCATTCTGTAAGTGTTCATTCATAGCATATACTATACTAATATGAAACAATATAGGTAGACGTAGTATAATTAACATTATAATCGTAGCATACCGTTGTGGAAGCATATAAACATGATAACTACAATGCCGCATTTGACGGATGTCTGTACGAGTTCCGACGGGATGGCCCCTACCTCCCGCAGACCCTGCAGTATGAAAATGAAGAGAGGGATGGGATTACTACTCTACAGCGACACCACAATATCCGCACAGCAAGCGTATTTTCCAGCATTGTCAGGCCTTGCCCTGGGTAGGAGTTGGATTGCTCCGTCCTAGGGCCTACTTGCCCTGTCGTGGCCCTAACCCATAACGCACCGGCGCAAGGCCGAGGGCTGTGCATTCCCGTGGTACTATTTTGGGTCTAAAAACCCTTCAGGCCAGAACGGTCGATGGTACTTACGGCTTTTCCTCTTCTCAGAGTGGGATATATTGGGCTTGCTGGCCTCCCTGTGGTTTGAGAGGACCCCAGTAAGCAGCGACAGAAAGGAATAAAGGAAAGGCGTTGAACGAGTTGAAGAATAGCGGTGACGTTCGGGAATGTATTTAGAGCTCCTCGGAAGAACAAATTTTCATTGTACTTTACAACCACAATGTGGACTTCCTCATGGAGGAAAGAGCGTTATGGACGAGAAAAAAGTCAGTAGCTGTAAGGTGCAACGTTTCAAACGAAACGGGGGAAATAAGCAATGCGAAAGAGAGGAGGAGCAGAGCAGGTAAGGCTAGTCTGAAGAGCAGGAGTATTGAAGTTGTGGCGTAAATTGTGTGACCGGGATCTGGGCTACGCTCAATCTGACGCCTATTAAAAAAAAAGGAAAGAGAAAGAAAACTGAACCTGAGAAAATGCGAGAAATGAATGGAGAATAAAATGAACTGCAAAATTAAAGGCAAAAGTGGACTGTATTGATACAAATGCGTAGTGGTATCATGGACACTACATAAAATGTAGCTAGAAGCTCTGTACAGACAAACGAAAAGAAAAACAAGGAATAATGCTCTCGTTAATTATCGAATACTGGGTAAAAGAAATTATTCAGGAACTAAAAAAGTTAAGACTGAATTTTCTGACCAAGACTTTTGGTAGGAGATGAATTGAAGCGGAGGGAGATCCGGTTTGTCCTCTCCTCGCTTTCGGGTGTTCCTGGAGGAAGACCAAACAAAGTATTTAATAAGGATTGAGCCCCACATGTGAAGTGATATTATGTGTCGGGGTTGAATGGCACATTACCTTGTCCAAAATGTCAGTAATTTTGGCTATCCTGAGAAGCCTTCGGACCCAGAGACCGGGAATTAAAAAGGATGAAAACGATGGAGGAACAGCTCACGTTGCCGATCGTACGCGCAATGAAATCCGACAAAGAGGCTGGGGCTGTGGGGATGTGGCCAACGAGTTTGTGCGAGTTGCACGTTGTTGGGGATTCGAGACCTTGAGGAGCTCAGTTGGGGTCGCCAAACAGTTGAACAGCTCTGGCGATATCCGTTGGCGTCAACAGAAGTTCTGAACGTTCTTGAGGAAGATAAAGACGTGAGTCATGTTTTGGTGAGCTATAGGAGACCAGGTTTTAATTGCTGAAATACGACTTACGTGATTGTCTAAATCATTTAGCTCACAATTCCGTTACTGGGTTACTTCGTAAACCGAATTTAGTTGTTGAAGGACTCCTTATATTGGCAAAAAGTTAAGCAATACAGAGCTCTGGGCCTGTACTTATTGTTTCCCTCTGAAGCTAATTCACTGCACTAAAGGAACATAAGTCAGCCGAAGAACTTCACTCAGATTCGTCCGATGTGTTTCCTCTCGAGTCCTGAATCAATCTTAAGACGCTCAACTTTACTATATCCAGAGTCCTCCTTATAAATGTTCAGTTCTGAGTCAGGCTCTTTGAAAATCTCACGTTCGGGACGGCAACTGGAGGAAAGTCTCGCGCAATTACTCAACACCATGTTTATTTCATCCGCCGGAGTTCAAAACGCGGGTTCGCAAAGTTAGCGAAGATCTTGAAACGGCAGCATCGGGCTCGAACGAGTCCTTTGGATCGGACCAGAGACTCGCTCAACTCGCGGGAAAGCCGCCCAATTTATCTTCTAAATTACACGATCATCAAATGAAAGGGGGAGGTTCGAGTTTGTCGTGAGTTTGTTCCATTAGTCGAGTCTTTTGTAAGCCACAATCTCGCTATATTAGAACCGACTGGAAGGACGAAGCTGTGCAATACCTTGAACGTTAGACGGCCAGCCGATTAACTACCGACGCCCATTAATAACGAGGATAGAGAGTCAAAACGCCGTTTACATGCTCCTCGTCCGATTAGAACTATGCTGCTCCGAAGTGAGAAGATCGGTGAGATACTACAGCAGCTTTCCTGTCTTGTAGGGAACAAGTTTCACCAACTCCCTAATTGAATTTAAAACTAACTTGTAAGTGAAGCGATTGGGAGTCAACTAACGAACTCGTAGTTCCACACCCTTGAGTCCTACGAGTAAATCATCATCGAGACGCTCGATAGTGCGCGGTTATAAATATTTCTTACATTTTATGACCGTGTGCTGTCTGACCTGAGCCACGGAAACTTCTACCATCGTCAATCAACTTATTTCTTTCGATATTCACAGCTTATCACACCCGTGGAATGGTATTTCCATCGCCGACGTGCTCCCACCTTCCTCCATCTCACCCCTCACTGTTGCCACTTCCTTACGGCATCCGTCCTAGAACTCTTACACTCGAACATCTCCACGTTCTGAACTCCCTACCCCAATTTTGTATGTCATCACTGTACAGACATATCTAGCTCGTCCCATTTATCAACTATCCTCATTCAAGCCCATCCTCGCTCTCTTGCACACAACTATAAAATTCGAACGAACTATAGATGACGTTACCTACATACATCGTGCGCCTGGCGTACTCGTATGCAAAAATGTCTGACGTTTCGGATTTACCACGCTTGAAAAGAAGTTAAGGATACGAAGAAAGTGGTTCTTGAGTTAATAATGGACCTAGAGCTAGATCGGTAGACTTTCTTCGACTACACGTCAATGAAAGTGACCGAAATGGATCTCATTTTATCATAGTTATGATGAATTCATAAGATGAAAACTTTTACCATATACGAACGAAAGTGAACGAATACGAATGAAAATATATTGACTTGGACGGAGGAGGTAATGTATGAAGATGGATGGAGATCTTTCCACTCAATGACTTCGCTGATCCCTGCAACCATATATTTTCATTCAGCAGGAGCTAAGAATGAAGGTAAATCAATATTCGATGCAAGAAGGATAAATGGGGATACAATTAATGAGATATGAATGAATTTGCGCGAAGGGGGGTTAAAACCTTATCACGAAAATTCTCTTACTTTCAGAAAACGTTCTGCCAAAAATTTATATACTGATCGTACCTCAGCATTCAATAACTACAAAAAAGTGCGTACAAAATTTCGGAAATCCAAGGCTTCCGTTAAAGTAGTCGTCGATGAGCTCATCACGGTAAACAATAAACTGATAATGCTATCGATGCTGCTTTGGGAACACTGCCATATCACGTAACAAAATGGCGGAAAAACACGTTTCTTAACAAGCGTCCAAATCAGAACAGTGCCTCTGGCTCTCTCTCTTCACAGATCATACTACGTTTAGGCGTTATGTTGGAATATGTGTGCGTGTTGGTATTGTGTGCTAATGTCACAGGAATCACTAGAGATTTTCTTTCTGCTCTACTCACTGCCGTGTGACTATAGAAAGGAAGGAAGTATTGACAGATTCCATTGAGGCTTTCATCTATATTGTGTAATGGTTTGCGGCGGACTGCCGAAGGTGGCAACATTGTTGCCGCCATCCGTGCAGTTCGCCGCTGTTTATATCTCTCACGAATATTCCCCTTTTTTAAGCCAGTGTTTAAATTTTCCTTTAGATTGTGTGAAGTAAGGTAAGCGATCAGAGCTTAGTGTTTCATTTTCCCCGTTGTTCTTTTATTGTAATTTAATACAATCCGAGCATAGGTAATTTGTTTCATTCTAAAAGGAGTTCATTTCGAGTTTTTCCTGATTTAATTCAAGTGGGTTCTATTTGGTTTATAATTTCATTTCCAAGTACTTTCCTGAGAGGCATTATTTTTTTTATTTTCATCAAGTGAGTATTGAGAGTATTTATTTTGTTCGTTTCTTTTGGGCCCGGACACGACTTTCACTCGTGTTCCGTACGTGGGTGATTTGTTAAAGAATTCCCCAAGTACGTCACACGCACGAAGTATGTCGTGAGTTACGCATGCGAGCAGCAGGCATCAAGTGGGAATTAAAAAACCTGAATTCACCGCAGACAACGAAGTGCCCGAGTCCGGAAGCGCCATAGCCTCGGCGTTGTTGATTTTCGTGAACTCAATAAGCGTATTAAAAATATCTATTATCCCCTCCCTACTGTAGACTCTCTCTTTGCCCATCTCCATGGTGTCAAATTTTTACAATAATCGATTTTAACTCTGCTTATAACCAAATCCAAGTCACCCCTGATAGCCAACGTCTTCTCACATGCAGGACTCCCTTTGGTACATACGCCTACAAACGTATTTCCTTTGGGTTATCCACAGGTGGACAAATGAACATAAAGGCTGATTTTACGTATAGTTTCCTTCCTGGTTATAATCTTCAGGATAGTTTTTGGGTGCTCCCCCAAGACTAGAATACCAAAACTCATTAAACTCTGCACGAGTGATTTATATAGAATTACTACGGATTTATAGTCGAGACGCTAAAGAAAAAAATGGCTCGACCTTAGAACCCTTTTCGACAGCGATAAAACATGTGCTTCCCACTTGAAAACTTCATTCATAATCACGCCCAAGTATGTCACTACGGATACTCTCTCTATTTGAGGGCATGAACACGAATTGGCAATTGTACTATCGCAGCTGTGAATTTATAAAAGCACGGTCTATGTGTGCTCTAGCAACGTCAGGAATACGGTTGAATCGCAGAGCAACTGGTTCGAATGAGTAATCCGGTTTTGAAAAGTCGCCAGAATTGATTGCATGATTGCAATTTGAGATCCAATATGTTTTCATAGGATAAACTGTCAATCACCGTTGATTGGATCGCGGAGAGAGTTTCACCTCCCGCTTCGAGAACCTAACTTCGTTCAATACGTCAACTTTTAGGAATAAGCGACCTTTTACCTCTTTTATACGAATGCAATGTTGACCCACCAGCTCCGCTCGCCGGTATGAACCGACCACCACCCTCCACGCGCCGCTTTTTTGTTCGAGCTTTAAAAAGGCGACGGTAGATTTCGTTAGGACGACGATCCGAATAAAAATAACAAACGCGAAAATTTTATTCGCTTTTACGCCACTCTGACGTTTTATTGGCGTCATATCAGTGTCAGTTGCGAGGCGCATTCAAAAGGAAGAGAGAGTTGACATGAAACAATTTACAAATTTGATAAAATATAGCAGTTCATACTACTTTTCAACTGTTTTAATTTACGAAGTTTGTTTTTACCTTCTAATGAAAATATACATTACTCCTAATATATGACACTCTCAAGTATAAGTATGGGTTAATTGATTAGACGTGAAGGTATGGATATAAAGATCCGGAAATCGCTTCAATTTGTACTGTGTTATTGTACGTATGCGCTACGTCATAGAGTGGAGCAGTTCTCGAATCTACGTTATTTAGCAGTCGAACCGTACCACTCCTGATTCTCGCGCTTGTGGCGGAGAACACGCAAACTACTTGTGGTTATCTATTTCAGAAGGTTATAAGTTGTTCGTTTTCGAGTTATGAAACCCCGTGTAAAATGGTGATGTATAACAAGATCACATTGTAAATTCTGAAGAAGATATTAAAGGACTCCTATTCAATTCTATTACTTTAGGTAAGTTGAATATTGTGTATTTTAATATCGATATTCTTCACCTACTACCCATTGTTTTTGTAATAAAACCTATTATTTTAGCAATCGTCTAAGTCTTCCTTCTTCGGAGTTACAAATCGAATAAGAATTCTACTCAACCATGGCTTGAAATAAGACACTGCGAGTCCACATCATCAAGAAAGGAGAAGCTGAATACGAATTAACAGCGTTGTCTGTGGACAAGAAAACGTGGTTTGCCCTACCAGATCATCTGAAGAATTTGGGTTTTCGAACTACTGGCTATAAAAACGATTGCAAGTAGTAACGAGCGGTGCGTAGCAACACACAATTTTCCGCAATCCCTTCAAGTTCGAGCACCACCTCCATATGCGGGCGCTATATCTTCGTTCAACGAATTTTTACAGGAACATTTGTGGAGAACAAAACGTGCGGACTCGTTAGCTGAAAGTACTCCGTAAGTTCGATCGAAATCGTTCGAACCGTTTTTGAGAAAATTGGAATACCGATAAATTATTATAGATTTTCCCAGGGGTTCATTGAATCCCAATCGATAACGGACTGTGCAGAGAAAGATAACTGTAGTCAGGTTCCTAAAAGAAGTTGATACGCCCGACGTGTTTTATTAGGTAGGGGACATCATTACAGTAGACCAAGTGGCCAGAGCGACAGAAGAAAAGTATTTCATTTATATTCATTCGATTGTATTCTCTTATATTTAATTCAATTTTAGCTGTTTTACTTTCCGTCGCCCCAAAGGGAAAGGAAAGTATAGTAATCGTGTAAAAAAAAATTCGGTTTTTTTCAGATCTTTACGCTAAGGAAAGTGTAGTAATCGTGTCAAAAAAAAAATCAGGTTTTTTCAGACCTACTGAGTCTAAAAACTTAATTTCGGCGCGTGGTCCGTAAGTGTGTGGTTAGGTCGCTTCCCATGCGTCCTCGCTTCAAAGTTGATCTGTCCTTATAGAACTCGCCACCCAAGTAAATAGTTAGATCAGGTAGAAAACCAGATTAAGAACTCATATTAGCGAAAACGCAACTTCCATGACTGGTATAACCATTGTCGGGGTTTTATGAACAGTAATAAGGAAACCTGGGTCTGTAGTTCGATTTGCGCGAGAACGGCTCATCCGATTGAGCTGGTTTGTTTTGGTCGTTATTTTTTATAGACACCAAAATAAGGTTATGAGCGATTTCGGTCGATGCAGGAGGGGGGGGGGGCGAAAATGTACCAAAATCTTGAGTTTTTCGCCTTTTTCTCGAAAACGGCTCTAACGGTTTTGATTAAACTATCAAATTATCTTCTACTAATCAATAATTTACTTTTCGTATATCCGTGAAAATACGGTGAACGGAGATATACGCCTATGAAGCAAAAATAGGTTTTTTACGCTTTTTGGCAAAACGGCTTCATCGATTACCACCAAACTTTCAAGATGTTTTTGAATAGTTAATAGTTATTGGTACTTTTGATTAGTTAATTTTGTACTGTATAAATGTTCCTCCGACTGTCTATTGAATAGAGATAAACATCAATATGTGTCGAAAATAACATTTTTTCGAACATTTCCGTAAATGCCAGGGTAACTGCTTCACCAGATGTGATAAATCTTATGGAGTGTCTTTAAGCATTCTAAACCCATATTTTGTTCTCAGCAACTATCTCTGTATCCATTTTTTGAACGGAGATATAAGCCAAGTTAACTCAGAAAAGGAGACTTGTCGAATATTAATTTATCGGTTTTCCAATTTTCTCAAAAACGGCTCAGTCGATTTCGATCAAACTTACGGAGTACTCTAAACTAACCAGTCCCTTCATTCTGGTCTCCATAAGTGTTCCTGTAAAAATGCGTCGAACGAAGACATAGCGCCCGCATATGGAGGTGGTGTTCGAACTTGAAGGGATTGCGGAAAGTGGTGAGTTGCTACGCACCGCTCGTTTATTTAATTGATTATTTCCATGAGTACAGTTTGTCCATGAGTATCGCATTTTTGTAATAATTACGATTTACTTCATTAATTATTAATTCATGCACGCCGCACTTAACCACGAGAAAAGTGTATCTTTTCCCAACCCGTGCCCACGCAGAGTATTTTTTCTGTCGTAGCCTGAAGGCTTGACGCTTCGTGTGCCCCTTCACGCCTTCTCTTTCCTTGCCACCGCCAGTCATTCTTGCATCAGATCGCATTGAGATCGGGCGTGTTTAGCTCCGCGTTAGTGCAATTAATATCCTTTTTTGAAGGTTCACAATAGTGTGATTCTCTCTTTCTTTGCTATTCTCCTCTGCCGTTCTTCCTTCATACTGACCGGTTCCTCTTTGCCTCTTTTTCCCCTCCTTCAGATTTGAGTTCTCCGGCGCACGAACGTAATAATACTTCACTAATATAGCCAATACAGTCCACACTTTCTGTTATCCTCCAACAATGTGAAAAATTTCACGTGTCTTGAAAGTTTATTTATTAACGATTTATGGTAGTAGTAACGGAAATATAATTTCTCGCGGTTCTACACAATGAATACGAGATTATGAACGTTGATTCCGTGCACGCCGCTTCCATCGATTGGATATGACGCGGTGCGTCAGGGGGATGGGAGAGCTACCGCAACCTCAACTCTCCGACGTCCTGCGGGTCATTTGGCCCCTTGCCCCTTGTGGAAACCTCCGAATTACCATTTCGAACGTGACTGCCTCACGAGCTGCAGCGTCCATGGAATGATTTTAGGCGAAGAGACTGGGAGAAAATTGAATATTTTACGTAAACCGAGCACACAGCATATACACAGTGTGTTTACTTTCTTCGGCTGTTTTGGTTTGTTTTTTTTTCTTTTAGTTTTTCAGACCTTGACGTTTTAACGACTCCTGGGCAGGAAAATGCCCGTACGAGCAAAAACGATTCGAAGCGAACGACAGTTTCTCGATGAGGGATCCAACTATTTTGGTGGTAACGAGTTTTTTCTGTGGAAAAATGACGACAGCGATACGTTAAATCATTTCGACGAAATCGACCTGCTATGACCCTTTTTGACGCAGAAATAATCAGTACTGTCGGAATAAGGTCCAAGGTTCAATCAAAAGTCAATCCGAGTGATTAGTACTTTAAGCCTACTGGCTCTCACGCATTTGAGTACTATTTGCTCGTTCGAATAATTGACCCTGAATGTTTGTTGATTGCTGTAGTGCGTTATACAACTTGACCCACATGTGGAACGTGTGATGCGCTCTAGTAGGTGATTACTAGATGTTCAGGTGGTTCGGTTCTCGATGATGTCTCGGCTTCGCCTCGTCCCTCAATCCTATCCTCGCATCGCTTCCGTTTTGG
Organism: Pachypeltis micranthus; assembly: GCA_020466155.1. Lineage (NCBI taxonomy): Eukaryota > Metazoa > Arthropoda > Insecta > Hemiptera > Miridae > Pachypeltis > Pachypeltis micranthus. Next base: position 34,965,083 of record CM035773.1, read on the forward strand.
TATTGTATCGTATCGTAAACTGTTGTTACGAGCACAAAGTGATATTTTTATTTTTATTTTACATTAAACCTATTATCACTAAACGGTCTTCGAACCAGTAAGTGTACTTTGAAAATCTCAATGATAGTCTCATTCACCTCTGAAGAAGCCTCGTTTGAACGGTTAACGACACATCTATCATTCAATGATGATCGTAAAACAATTAACAGTAACTCCAGAACTACACACAAGGGTATTTCAAAAATAGTTTGTGCGACGCATCCTGCGACTTTCCTTGACCTCACTAAAATTCGGCGATCATTATTACCTTAGAAATAAATCAAATTTGTTCGTCGTGTGCAAAAAGGAGTTTTCTCATAGAGGAAACGTAATCAAATAACAGAAACGTAATCGTTCTTGAGAGGAAATATAGGGCGCGAGGCATCACACAACTTTCTTTAGCTGTTCACTGGTTTCCAAATCCATGGGTTTTTCTACTGATTCAACCTATTTTTCCCGCAGTTCATTTGAACTTGGTAAAATATCGTTTGATGGAGGCAGAAAGCGGTAGCTCACAATTCTGGAAATGACTAGCATCTCAATCACAAACTGAGATCACTTATTTCCAATAAGAGAAGCGAGTATAAGAAGCCGATTTTCTCGTGGATGATTGTGAAGGGACGTTCCTACTTTAATTCGTACTTTAGAAGCATTTATTCTAAAATCCCCCTCCTTCCCTTGAAGGTCGTTTTTACTTTCCTTGGCTCTACAAAGTAGAAAGGAAAGTTACGTAATCGGCCGAAAGAAAAAAATTTGAGTTCTCTTCAGATCTTTACGTTTTAGACCCCCATGAGTCCGAAAAACACTATTTGGGAAAATGGTCTGTGTGTCTGTGAACGATTTTTAGAGAGAACCACCGTACCAAATGCCCTCAAACTTAATATCGCGCCTGCAGGTTACCATGAGACGCTAAAATGACGGTATGAACAAAATCCACCGCAAGTTAACTATAGTTATCATTGTGATCAAAACACCAAAGATTTTTTTTTCTCAAAAACAGTTCAACCGATTTTGATTAAATTTTTTATATTGATAGCTCTCAACAAGGCAACCATAGCATGAAATTCTCATTTGTGGGGAAATGACGAGAGCAGCACAATAAATTACCAAAACTTTCGACGAAATCGATTTTAGCGCGGTTTTTAGAGAAAACAACCGCACCAAATCAGCTGAAACTTGATATCTAGGTCGCAGGTTACCATGGAACGGAAAAATGAGGGTATGGGCAAAATACGTCGAATGTTAACTATAGCTATCATGGTGATCAAAACACAAAATATTTTTTTTCTCAAAAACGGCTCTAACGATTTTGATTACATATCTTATATTGATAGGTCTTAATAAGGCAATTATACCATCAAATTCCCATTCGTGGGAAAATGACGAGAGGAGCACAATAAATTATCAAAATTTTCGACAAAAAGCGTTTTTACCGAGGTTTTTTACTTTTAAACTCCGCTGAAATGTTAGTAGAATGTTAAAACAAATTGTTATTGTAGTCCAATCAAATAACTAGAGGGTGAGTGTTTAAAAACGCTCATGAGATACATGGGGCTCACTCCAGTAATTCCTGAATTTCAACTACCGCCGTTTCGCTTACTTCCAGTTCTAACAGTTATTACCCAATAACTCTGCAAAAGTGATTACTATCCTCCTTCACAAAAATGGCTCTAACGATTTTGATTAAATTTTTTATATTGATAGCTCTGAATAAGGCAATTATACCATAGAATTTCCACCCGTGGGAAAATGACGACAGCAGCACAATAAATTATCAAAATTATTGACGAAAAGCGTTTTTAGCGCAGTTTTTTCCTTATAAACTCCTGTGGAATGTTAGTAGAATGTTTAAAAAAATAATATTGTAGTCCAATTCAATACCTGAAGGGTGAATGTTTAAAAACGCTCACGAGATACATGGAGCTCACTCTAGAAATTCCTGAATTCCAACTACCGCCGTTTTACTTACTACCAGTTCTAAAAGTTATTACCCAATAACTCTGCAAAAGTGATTATTATCCTCCTTCAAAAAATTCATGTTTACAGTCTCATTAATTTTCTGTGAACCAATTGCTCAATAATGGTCCTGCAATGAGTACGAGCAGCACAATAAATTCTACAACTGTAGGCGCTACCGCTTCCTGCTGCTGTGACGTGTTGTTTGACCAAGTTCATAGGAACTGAGTGATAAATGAATTGATTAAATAGAATGAGCCATGTACAAAGTGAATTGACGTAGAGCTAAGGAAAGTTGTGTGTTGCAACGCACCAGATATTTGCTTTTTGTTTTAATTGTACTATTGTCTTTCCGAAATTTACGTAAATAGGCCTAGTCTTAAATTGGGTAATATTATTCACTGCATTTTTTCTACTTAAATGTATTTAATTTGCTGTATTTACGAATCTCTCTCTCTCTCTCTCTCTCTCTCTCTCTCTCTCTCTCTCTCTCTCTCTCTCTCTCTCTCTCTTGCTTTTCTTGCTCCTAATCATGCCCTGGCCATTATCAAGCAACGATATGGGGAAATTAATTGTGTCTGTGAACGATTTTTAGAGAAAACAACCGGAACCAAATCAGCTCAAACTTGATATCTAGCCCGCGCGTTACCACGGGACGCCCAAATAAGGGTGTGAGGGTGTGAGCAAAATCCACCGCGAGTTTACTATAGTTATCATTGTGATCAAAACACAAAATATTTTTTTCCTGAAAAACGGGTCCAACAATTTTGATTAAATTGTTTATATTGATAGCTCGTAATAAGGCAATTACGCCGTAAAATTTCCATTCGTGGGAAAATCACGAGAGCAGCACTATAAATTATGAACATTTTCGACGAAAATATGGTTTTTAGCGCAGGTTTTTCTTATAGACTCCACTAAAATGTTACTAGAATGTTGAGAAAATTGGTGTAGTTGTCCTATACAATACCTATAGGGTGAGCGTTTGAAAACGCTCATAAGATATGAGGGGGTCACTCCAGAAATTCTGGAATTTCAACCACCGCCATTTCGCTCACTACAAAAGTAATTACTATCCTTCTTTTAAAAATAATCGTGTTTACAGCCTCATCAATTCTGTGTGTACCGATTGCTCAATAATGGTCCGGGAATTAGTACGAGCAATTTCGGAATTGTTAGCCCTACCGCTTCCTGCTGCAGTGAAGTGTTGTTTGACCGAGTTCAGGTGAACTGAGTGATAAATGAATTGAGTAAGTAGATAAAGCCACGCTCGAAATGAATTGACGTAGAGCTAAGGAAAGTTGTGTGTTGCAACGCACCAGATACTTTTGTTAAAGATAATAATCACTTTCCCAGAGTTATCGGCTAAAAACTGAGAGTGTGTAAATGACAATAAGTAGTAATTTCGAAATTTCTTGAGTAGCCCCTATATATCGTCGTATAGGTACTTCATCGTGCTACCAGGTCAATTTTTTTGAAGTTTAGAGGGAATTTTGGCTAATTCGACGAAATGTTAAGTAATTTATTGAGTTTCTTTCTTAATTTTCGCACTGATGAAAATTATATACATCTTATATTGATACTCCTGGCATCCGAAGCTGAAATACAGGAAATTTAATCAAAATCGTAACAGACTTGATCATTATGATGACCATAGTTAGTTTGACGCAGATTTTGCTCATACCCTTATTTTGATGTCTCATGCTAACCTGCAGGCGCTGGATATCAAGTTTTAGATGTTTTGATGGAGCGGTTTTTTATTGTCAATCGCGTTCGTAGACGCGCGCGCGCGCACACACACACACACACACACACACACAGATCATTTTACCAAATAATGTTTTTCGTACCCAGAATCCCTTAAAATCTGAAAAGAACTCTACTTTTTTCAGCGGATTACGTAACTTCCCTTTTCACTTGGTAGTGACGAGAGCGGTAAACATATTTGGTATTTGGATGAATATGATAACTGTAGTTACATTTGGACTACGAGTAATTGAGCGTATTCTTTCCGGCCATTGTCTCTCAACCTGGTCCACGAACGCACATACCTCTTGGTGTGACTGTTCACATTTCGTAGGGGACCACACATAAAGTGGCGAATTAGGAAAGAAGGAAGCATTTTATTTTTAATTTTACAAGAGCAAGCAAATGTTCTGTTTATCCGTTTCTTCTTTTATCATTATAATTGAACGATTCGTGACGGGATGTAGCTCGTGGTGTCATCGATTCTGTAGACTCGCCCACCACCAACGAAAACCTTCCTTTATCTATCGTCGCCGTGTTTTTACCTATTATACTTACCGTTTATCCATTTCTTTTACCACCACCAACTTCACCCACTATCAAATTTAGCCATCGACATCCTTTATTTCCGCTTTCTTCAACGCCAACCTCATCCGCGAGCTTAGAAAAACATTACCTGCTGTGAGTTATCCGTGGGTGGAAGAAGTGGAGTTAACCAAGCAACTGTCTTCAAAGTACTGTTTCATTTTATTAATTGATATTTTCTATCAGAAGATTGAAGTGATTATTTTGTTTTTTTCTGTTCGATTATATTTTTTTCCATTATACAAGCCGTATCTGTTTTTATATGTTTAGTAACACTGTCTATAGCGGCATATTAGAACTAGCCCCCTGTTTATCAGGACAAGGCTTTCAGTAGCCCATCGACCTCTTTCTCAAATGGCGTCTTTCGAATTTAGTGGCCTTTATAACGTAATAATCCGAAGAAAACTGAATAGTCAGCCGATAACATCATTACCCTTCCTACATAGCAAGGTGGAGAGGACTAAATATCATCTTGTCAGTCTAAAATCATCTAGATGGTCACTCAACTTATGTTCTGACATGAATAGGGACAACTCGATGAATTCAGGAACATTACGCAGCGTCCACGTTTAAACTAAATGAACCGTAATTGTATTAGTTGACAGAGTGACACAAGTTGTTGAATGACGCGAAACTGAGAAAAGTATTACGATACATCTGTTCTTTGAACTGGAGAGGTTGAATTTTGTTGGTGGACGAGAGGAATATCATGGAATTGACAACCCCAGAGAGCGGAAGAGCGTGATGCTGCGTGAATCTTCCAACTTGAATCAATTTGTGGCCGCTGAATGTCCTCATGAGGCAAAACGAAGGTCGTGACGAGGCGACAAAAATCGGTGACTCACCAGCGAAACGAAAAAATTTCAATTTGCATTTTATGGCGGCGGCACATTAAAAATCCACGATATTAAATCGCATCTCTCGGGGTGAATTATCAACGAATTATGTGAATGATTAACGAGCTTTATCCCGAAGGGCTTGAAAAATTGAAAGAGGCCGCGTTTTATTATACTTAGCGAGTTCCACCTGTTACGTGACTCCATTCCACCCTTCCGAACCCAAGGAGCTCAGGGTCAGCGGATCTCCGTCTTCATCTTATACCGTTTCTTCGACGAATCCCCTACTCTGAAACACTTGAGAGTAAAGTTGAAGGAGGCTTCTTTCATCGAGTGTTCTCCACGTTGTAAAACGACTAATTAAAGGCTCTCGACGGATACGTTTCTTGGGCACACGGCTCATCGCAAACGTGCCGTACGGAACTCTGGCCTTTTTTGTTACTGATGATCACTTGACCGTCGAAATCGATCTAATAATGTAACTCAAATTTAGTGGAAATATACAATCGTTATATATTTTTTATCTGTTTTATTTTATGAATTTTGGAGGTGTTCGTGTACGCAGTTTTTTTTACAATTATAGAGGAAACGTTTGAATACTAGTGCCAATTCCGTTTCGCTTGATTCGAGAACAATCCGCGAATTTTAGGATGTTGGTGCACTCACCCTTCTGTACACCCCTACAGTGACTGTTTAGCGCACGACGAATTAGCTGGGTCTTTGACCTCCAAAATGTCCACGCTTGACCCTAAGCCATGGTGGGAAGTCCCACTTCTCAGTTATTTCGTAGTGACAATGGATTTCCCCTTCTTCTGGACTTTCCCATATATCCATTTCCCCTGCCCTCCATTTACATTCCTCTCCATTCACCTACGAATTCTCGCGGGAGTCTGTCGCCTCCCAACGATTTGTCTCTCAACTCACGCTACTCGCAACTCAACTCTCTCTCCCCAATTAATGTCTCACAACCAGTTCACGAGTATTTAGAGTCCCTGATCCGCGTTTATATACACTCAATCTGATACTGCTATTTCATCAAGTATAATACAGTCCTCACTCGCGCCCACCACATCCATTGCTCAGTTTCAAGCCCCCCCCCCCCATCGTGCGCCCAACAGTGACCATACTTCGAATGTGGTTCAATTGTGTGGTCACTAGGGTACTCCTCGACGTTTGCCCAGATGGAACGTGTCCAAAGCAAATTCTTCGGGTACGTATTCTTTGAAATGTTGATTCTGTTACTGACCACTCCTTCACCGTCCTGAGGCACACGAGGTTTCCTTCTTCTATGGATTGATCAACAGTACCGTCGATAGCCTTGCCTTTCGCAAGTCAATCAGTTTTTCAACCCCAATGTTCATATTCGCTCTTAGAACCGTTTTTTTTCCTCTTGTTCTATAGTGAACGAACCTCTTTCTCCAAAATCACACTGATCTTCCAGGCTTCCTAGCGGATTCAAGTTAAATTTTGTTCTTCTTTGGGGAGCTTTTTAGAGTTGAAATTTAATAACGAACCTTACAGTCTTACAAAATAATGACACAGGAGAACTAGTTACGGACAACGTACCTACACTGTTACTGCCGACATATCACCTTATCTTCTCAGGCATCCCTGTACCTGGTGAGTATAACATTAATTATAAAGTAAGTTTCAAGCGCGCAACATGTAGTACTCGTCCAGAACCTGTCCTGGGTTGTAGGTATACATTCTGCTAAATTCACAGCCCCAAAGACTATTTTATGCTTTACAGAAATGTAAATGTTTGCCCCCCCCTCCCATCAGATGTCATTAATTCCTTTCACATTTATTATTTTCGATGCACACTTTCCTACTCTTCAATGAATTGGGTTCACACGTTTCTGTTCAAATCAATAAATAAGCGCGATTTATGAGGTAACCTCTGCGCTAAAATTCTGTCATTCTGTCCTGTATGTCCTTCTCCCGTGATTTTCTAATAAATGAGGAACTCATTGTGAGAGGAAAATCGAAGAACTCGGTTATGAGTCTCGCGCATTTTGAGCGTGTGGTGCTGGTGCACTGCCGCAAAGGCCGCATGAGAATGCGTTGGCCTTCTGCCTTCACATGAGCACCTTCCTGAATTTCCTCCTTTAAATCTCGCGTTCCCTGATCCAGGTTTTGAAAATTCCCACCGGCCTGTCGCGCAACGCTGCACTTCATAGCCGCTTTTGGTTTATTGTTCATTCTGAATAATAACCCTATGTTCCCGGTCAGGAAACATTTTTTATTTACAACGTTTCACGTTCATTTTACGTTTCAAGACATCAAGATTCTAAATCTGCAATGTACGTCCACCGTCCGGGCCGTTTTGTGCCTTTAACGTAGTATAAAAAATCACGAAAATCCCGTTTGGTATCTAGTTGTGCTCGCCTGGTCGGTAATCCGATTGGATGAAGCCCATGGTTTTTATGGGCAATAAACGGTTAAAAATGAACAAAAACGCAATTTTAACAGTTTAATAGCAAATACGCCGTGTTTGGTATCGTTTTCAAGGTATTTTTAGATCCTAGGAATAGAATAAGTATCAGACGTGTACAACTGTGCATAGTGAAATTACAGTAAATATAGTGAGCCAAAGTCTACTAATCGAAAGACCTCGCGGGACGATTACTGCAGCGACGTTTGTACTCCCTCCCTCCCGCCACATCAAAATCACTCCCTCGGTCGACTCGCAACGTCGCCGATCTGTTAATTTCTAGGGACCCCCAGGCCTTAAGAACACTCTGAGGAACGTATGTATGTAATTTATTGGAAGCTAAGTGGGATGAATGGAACTCGCCGCGAGGGTGGGTGGGAGGAAGGAGGGAATCTTAACCCCAAGGATGTTTGGGGGCGAGCCCCTGCATACAAGGGACCTGGGGTCCCTCGGCAAAGAGGGATAGGTTTAAACCCCTCCAAAGCAGAGGTCTCTGATGCCGTAAGTCTTGCCGCAGGTAAAGGCGAGCTAGCAACCATTCTAGCCTCAAGAGATGTTTTTCCCAAAATGGTCACAGCCGGCTGCGAAAGCCCATGCATCATGGGTAAGGTCCACGTCAGGACGCTAGGGTGAAGGGGGAGTGATCAGCCGATCCTTAGACACCCAGAAATGCCACCAGTCCTGCAGATATCGCAGTGGTCGAGGGTTCGCTGGAGGTAGTCCATGTCCTAGTCCCCTATTCTTCATTTTGCCTTATGGGGCGCAGGCAGGTTAGAGCCGAGAGGCCGGCACTAACACCCCTATATCAGAACGTCAATGCCAGGCGTTTACGGGTGCCTAGGGCGGCTGGAATAGTTTTTGTCGGTCCGTCGTAGTTAGTCAGGTCATGTTTCGAATGGTCTGCTGGTATTTTTCGATGCTGAATCGAATGGGATAGGTTTCGGAGCATGTACTTGGTCAAGCTGTTCATGAGAATAATGAACCGTTGTGTAATAATTTGCAGGGTTTTTGACAAATATGTATAAGGGCGGCATACAACCGGCCGTCGGACAACCTTGCGGTTCATCGCATCAATATGATGTTTCTACTACGCGATAATACTTTGAACAAGAATGCCCACCTCACGCGTTATAACAGGTCTCAAGAGTTCATTGATCAAACCTGAGGTTTATAGCAAGTACCTCGAATGTCCATGAAATAGATCGTATTTGTGAACTCGCACAATCGATTTACCTTTGCTGCCTTGTCTCTCGTTTCTGTTTCTCTCGAATTACCTCATCTCGCGTATAACCGGTTAATCGTCGAAAGTTCATTAAAACTCTCGCAAGGGTTCGAGAGTTTGATCTTCGTCATTCGCGTACAGTTGAGACCATCCTTCTTCGCCTTACTCACAGTCATTAGGGAGTGAAGATTATTAGAGGTGCCGAGTTAACTGACTTCTGTAGAGAACTCCTCTCTTTAATTGAAGTCTTCCTTTCCCTTTTCATCGTCGAGTTCAAAGTAATACAAATAAATTAACGGACGCATTTATTTACAAAACGAAAATGGGAATAACTCGCCGTTCTTTTAATTATACCAATTCTCGGCAGAGAAGTTCGTTCCTTTCAATTTATAATGGAAGAGATTTTTTGGAGGCCCCGTAACCAATTCCGGCAGCTTTTGAAAATATAGGAATCGCTCGACGGAAAATAAAGAGGGAGAAGGAGGAGAGAGGCGAAAATTCCACTTATCAAAAAGCTCTTGATCAATTAGTTGGTTCAGTTAATTGCCTGAAATGGTTGCTGTCAAATATCGCGAGAACGAATTGATTTTTGTCGACTTGATAAACTTATCAAAACATCGGGCCCAGTGTTGGACTGATATTATTTAGCGCCTACGCAACAAACAAAACTGTTAAGGGTTCAACGAACTGCGGCACTCCTGCTCCAAAACATGGTTGACAACTTGACGTCAGGTGCTAGGATTGGAACCAATTATGCGAGTTGCTGGGACAGAGAGCTAAACGAATCAACGCAGACCAGCCGGAGAGAGCTCAGTGCGTGAAAGCAGAGAAAATAGGACTAAGTGTGAAGAGACAGCAGGTCAGAGAGCACAGCGCAGCAGAGCGTAACACAGAAATGTGAGCAGAGCAGAGAGCATAGCATAATGAGCAGCAGAACCAGGAGCCGCACAAAGGAGGACATACCAGCCAGCAAAGATGTAAGCAAAGCCGGGAAAAGCAGTGACAGGTGGATCATGCTGCAGTTTTGTACACATCGGCTCTGGTGAAGCCAGAAATGAGCCATCTCCACACAACTACACCGAGTGGCATTGCAGAAACTGGGAATGAGGAAACGTTTTCAAACTCGAAGATTCTGCTTTGCTCTCTGCTTGGCTGTCAGCTACGACTTCCCCAGCTTCCCTAGCTAGCCCTTCTTGCCACGCATTTCATACTTTCTGCTCAGGTTTCTTTCATGCTCGGTTGTGCTTTGCTGTTCGTCACAGATCTGTATTCTTTCACAGTGACCGTTCCTGAGGCCTTGATAGGAATCTGGCAGTCCACTCCACTCACTGCAGCGCTCTTCTCTGCGTTCTGCTCCCCTCCCTGCATTGCTCAGCTGATTCGCTCTCTACTTCACTCTGTCTGCTGTGCTCTTCCTCCTCTGTTCTCCCACTGAGCTTATCTCCACTAAGTTAAACCAATCGGTACCTATGTTCAGCCCTTGGTTTGTTCTCAGCTTTCTTCTCTGTTCTCAGCACCTCTCTACGCCCTGCTCTCTACCCGAGTCTTCACTACGCTCTTTACTCTGTTCTGGTCAATGTTCCAGGAAAACACTTTTCGCGAAACTCGACTTTGCTCTGTTTTCGGTTGTGCTTGAGGCTCAGCACTTTGCTGTAGTTTCGCTCTGTGTTTGTGCTCTTATCTCTGCTCCCAGCTCAACTCTCTACTCCTCGGCTCTCAGTGTTGATCTTAGCTATGCTTCCTCATTTACTCTTCTCTGGTCCCTGCAGTGATTTCTACTACTTTGCACTCTTCTGATCCGCATTGCACCTCACGGAAATGTCACGTTGCACATATCTGCGTTACTCTATTCTCAGCGCCTTCACAGGGCATACCATTTTTCCCATCCTTGCTACCCCCTCTGAATACCAGCCACTACAGAGACGGCTTCTACATCTCTGCCCTTGAGACCTAAATGCTCACAGTATCAGTAAAGTTTATTGAGTGAGTGATTCGATGGCAGTCATTTGAGGCGAGGTTAGGTGGTCTTTAGTTGACTTTAAATGGGCATTCTGCTATGAATTCATCGCATGAAAAAACAATGGCTTTTCAAAGAAGCGATCGATAGGCGTTGGGCAACGAATGACCAATTATCTTAAAGCAGGCGCATCTAAAGGCGTCATTCTGTGTGTTCTCGTCTAGGACGATTATGTCATCGGAAAATAATAACGCTCGCTCTGCAAAGGTAACGCAAACAATCTTGAGGTTCCTCAAAACATTTCAGTGTCAAGGGCGCGCTGCCAAGAGACAAGTAGGAGCACTGCAGAGGGTAGAGCGGTATGGTGCGGTGCTGGGAATTACCTTGAGGAGGGGGACGGGGGACGGTAGTCATATAGTAAGAAGGTGAGGGGTAAGGGCAGTAAAATACGACGGAGTCGAATGCTTTGAGGGTAAAGAGGATGAGACTAGCGGGCGGGTGAGAGTGAGAGTTTCCATGTTGTGTTGTGTTGGCGAGAGGGGAAGATCAATACTGTAGAGACTCATTATCTCGCGTCAGATCTTCCTCTGCTGGAGGAGGTGGCACCCTTTTTTTTCCCCGTCCCCATCCAGTCGCATTTCCTCAGCCGTTTTTCGTATTTCGTTCGTACAATCCGATGACTGGAGCTTCGGAGTCTGGCGATTTAAAGGGGAGCCCTCCCATCACTGACCCACTTTCAGGCTCTGCAATGTGACGCGGGTTTAAATGAGAGCGCTCTCTCCAGACGGCCGCGCGGCAGCTCACGTGCAACATTCGAAATTACATACGTTGGATATCGTTTGTTGAGATTCGCCTGTGTTATGAGAGCACTTGTAAATCCACGGTTCGGTTCGCAATAAGCCACAGATACACGTTGCGCTATCAGCGAAAACCAAAAGACTTACCCTTGGTGAGAGAATCTCGGAGTTAGCGGCGTAACACATAAATTTCACAAGTGCCAAGCATGGGCAGATGCGGTATTTGAAAGGTGTGAATGCCGGAAATCCAACTTACGTCGTTTTGTTGACCAACTTTTTCTCAGTACTTCTCCTATAATTTTAGAACTGTGGGCCTCATCAGACAAATCACATTGATGTTCTCAGCAGCTCCAACTCAAGAGCTGTCAGTTTTTTTTTGACCGAAAGTTTACATTCGATCTGAGCAGCGGTTGTGAGCAGGTTCAGTGGCGATTGCGTTTATTAGCCGTGCAGCGAAGTTTCCGGCTTGTTCAAATGTGGAGTAGCTCTTGACACCCCACCCGTTTTCACGTCTGCAGTGCGACTGTCGTCACAAAACATAATTGATGACCAATAGTAACCATTTATTCTGGTATTAATGCTTCAGACGGTGGATTCAAGGTTTCCCTTTCCAAGGAATCGGGGGGGGGGGGGGGGGGATTTCGTTTGCCTTCTCTCACGTCTAGTTCCCACGCTCGCACCTACCTCCTTCGACCCTGGGCCACGAATTCCAGCAATAACCTCTTCCTCCAGTTCGCCTAATTCGTCTATATAGATCCTTCTCTCGGCACGCACAAGCGGTTTTTCCTTTAGCTCGAAAGCCCTTAATAAAACTCTCAACCGCTCGGGAGAACGCCGAGCTCCGATCACCCCCCCACCTCCTCACATAAGACAGCTGTAACGGTTCACTTGCCGTCATTACGAAGGCGTCATTCTCGTTGTCATGTTGGCAGCATCGCACTGCCGCGTTATCGACGACGCCATCAGTATTCCGGACTTTCCGCTACGCGAGGGATCGGGCTAAGCAATTCATTCTCCATCGGATCTAGAGTCTTAGTTCACAATATGACAAGATTTATGATACAGTACCTTTTTCAGGTGCTCCTTTTATGATATGTGCCATTCACACCTGTCGAACTGTGACCCTCCAACATGATAATTGATGATGATCCGCGCTTCTCCCAGTGGGATCTGGGCCCTTCGTAGGGACCACCAAGAGCCATTTGATCAAGGATGTTGGTAAGTGGGAGGAGAATTGCCGGGCTGCTTATTGGCAGGATGTGGCTGACCAAAGGCAGTCATGGCTGTTTATCAGACTCTCCAGGGAGTGAACGAGAGAGATTCTCAGCCTGGAGACAGATAGTATACAGATAATATCAGGCATGTTTACAGGTCACTGTCCACTAAGGTACCACCTGGCCAAGATTGGTAAGTCAGAGGTACAAAATGGCAGATTCTGCGAGGTTGATCTGGAGTCCGCGGAGTGTGTACTGCGTACGTGTGAGGGGCTGGGTGCAGTGCGTCTCAGCGGTTCGTCAACTGCGTCTGGAGAAGGTTGCGGGGATGGACCTCAAGGTTGTCTTGCGTTTTGTGCGAAAATGGTAGGGACGTATTGTGGACGCCGCATCAGAGAACACCAGCTTCATAAGAGCTGGGCGTGGAAGTAAGAGGACTTGCTGGGGATCAGGCTCGCCTACATAATAGGCCCAAAACATGATAACTACCCGTTTGAGTCTTCACAGGTGCTCCACCTGAGCACAGACATTTCGAGGACACAGTCGGTACCTCCGTCAAAAGGGCTCTCCATCCCTTACTGCCTGCCTTGGGCGGTGGCAACAACAACGTACAAGTTGTGATCTATTTGAGTCAGGAGGATAACGAGGAATTGTTCAGTGCGTGTGCTCCATCATTAAATCAGTATTCACTTTTAAATGAACAACCGAATATTCCTCCCTAATTCTCCCCGATCTCGGTGGTAGCAACTTCAAATGGATTTGGAATTCGACGAAGGTGAACTTCCCGACAATAACCCTCCCTGACAACATATCGTTTCACCAGTGTTGGGTGAAATATGTATCAATTAATCCTTATTTAGCTCAATCATGGCCTCAAGCGTGAACGGCTGCAAGTGAGGGTATAATCGGGAGCGTTTATACTTGGTAGGTAATCGAGAATATGATGTAATTTTCTCTTCTATTGCGAGATATCACAGTCGAGTTCTAGTGAGACTGGGGATGGATGGTAATGGGATACTTGTAGTTAACTGGAATAGCGACTCTTGAGCGGCGATATTATTCACTGTACTTTCAGTTGCCTAGTTTTGAGCACCCTAGTTAGTAAAAGCTAGCGCATTGTTATCTCTTTGTTATTGTTCTTTGACCGATTTAACTAAAATCTCCCTCTCTCTCTCTCTCTCTCTCTCTCTCTCTCTCTCTCTCTCTCGCATATGTTTCACCTATTAATAAAAAACCCCAGCACTAGAACACACTGACTTTAGACCAATCACACTAATAAGCGTCCTCGCAAAAATGTTAGTTAAAGTCGTGTTAGAGCAATTTTCAGAGTTTGTAGAGGATAATAACGCAATCGATATGTATCAATCTGGCTACAGGAAAAATTACAGCACTCAGACTGCACTCATTAAAGTGACGGACGACATAAGGAAAAGCATGGATGATAGCAAACTGACAGTTTTTGTCAGCCTAGATCTCAGCCACGCTTTCAACAGTCTGGATCACGAACTCGCGCTAGCCATTCTCAGACAAATTGGCTGCCAGGATTCCGCTCTCTTATGGTTCCGATCTTACCTGACTGGACGGAAACAGTGAGTAAAACAAGCTCTGGACAGGTATCTTCCAGGGCAAAGTTAAAAAGAGGAACTCCACAAGGAACGACTTTTTCGGCTCTGATTTTCTGCCGGTACATCAACAAACTTTCAGATGCAATCTCAACGTGCAGCAGAATTATGTACGCAGATGATCTCAGCATTTACTTAACCTGCAAACCAGAAGATCTCATTGACGTGATTGAGATGGTCAATCAAGATTTGAAAAATCTGTCAGATAGGCTATTTAAATTATGTGAATTATAGTATATCTGAATTTTGTTCGAGAAGAAAATAATAGTATAAAAAAGATAAAATAAAAATAAATTAAAAAAAAACAAACAATGAAATAATGAAACGAAGGTGTTGTTGTTGTAGTAGAAAACTAGCTAATAAGAAGGAAAAACTAAAACTGTTGACGCATTTATATTTATCATGTTAAATTTTAAAATTTCTGGTTAGGTGGAAAATGATCGAGTATGACCAAATCTCGCTAGAAGTTTTAATAAAGCCGTTTTTGACTCGTTCATTCTCTCTCTCTCTCTCTCTCTCTCTCTCTCTCTCTCTCTCTCTCTCTCTCTCCCTCCCCACCCCCAAATGACCGCAAGCAGTCTCAGATCACGCACAACCCTCCAATAATTATATAAATAGACTGAAGCCCCTCACCCTCATATTGTCGAGGTGTTTTTGAACAAAATGAGAACTAATGAATTTTTTATTTTGGCAAAAACACTTGGTACAAAATAAACGTACAACGCATAGCGCAACAATGGGATAAGCTCGTCGATCGGTGGAGCATCTGAAGGCCCCGCTCGTTGTTATTATCGTGTTACTCATTTTCGCATTCATATAAATTATGTACGACGCTCCCTTAAATCTCTGACGCTAATCCGCAGACTTCTACTGGCGCTGCTGACGTATCAATGTTAACAAATAACAGAGTCAGTCCTCATAGGACGAGTCAGTCAGTCTTGTTTTAAGCTCTGCACTAAAATCCGTGCCATGTACTTTGCCGTAACTCTGTGTAAAGCAGTTGTTCGGCCTTGGCCGAATTAGATGGAATTTTGAGTTCATAACTTCTGCGCCTGCCCCTAATAGGAAGTCCTTGTTTGCCCAAACATCGAGTTCAATCCTTCCTGACTTGATGCCTTTTGTCTGTAGCTCTGGGAAAATCCAGCCTGCACGTTCAATTATTTCTTGAGCTGAGGGCCAGCTGTTCCCTTATTGGACTCTCCAAAATATCCTTTTCCCACCCCCGAATTTGCTTCCTCTCTACAACACAGAGCTCGTCTCAAACTCACTCGTCTCTCAGTTCTTTGAACACGCATGTATCAGCTTTCGTGTACTCACAGCTCTACTGACTCTCTCTCTGCTATGGTTTCCCACCCTGCCATTTCCCGGATTCAGAGCCCCCTTGTGTCGCGCTTATACACTCCTATCCTTCAGTCTTGTACTCAGAGAACTATCGTGCTAACAACGTGACCGTGTAATCAAGGCTACATTGCGTTAAACGAGTGTATCAATACAGTCCTATATCTCGTTCAATTTTTATGTCTATTTCTCCTTCTCTAATCGCGCACTTAGCACCCACAAAAGTGTTTTTTTTTAAACTCTGCTCACGTGGACTAGCATATTTTCTATTTACGCTGAAGTAGCGGCTATGGTAAGGGCTACAAACAATTTACAAACAGCTGGTTAATCAAACAGAAAAATAATTCAGTTTGTAAAGCCAATATTTCTCTTCTCAGTTGAACTGACTCACTAGCTCCTCCAGGTAGGAACAGGCAGCGTTATAACAATTGGCCAGGGGCAACCAGCTGACACCGTTAAACACATTCAAAAAGGCAGTATCGTTGACCCGTGGGATGGGTGATGGTGGAGGGAGGGGTTCTTAACTCGCTCAACTCAGGACAGACACTTTTCTAAGAAATGAAACATATCGAAAACGGTTCCCTGTTGTTCTGCACACTCATCTCAAAACAAACATGAAGGCACTCTACTAGAGTGAGGTACTACTACCTACTACTACTATCTACTTTATAGATACCATCTCCTGCTAGAAAGATCTTGCCTATTGCTGAAGCCGCACCACGGTTGTCTTCTACACGCCAAGACCCTCAAAGGACTCTCCAATCGGAGAACTGCCTCTGAATGTATGAAGAAGGGTGTTCAGCGTCTAACTTACCCTCGGCTCTCAGAAAATCCCCCATTTACTTGTAGGACTTATTATTAATTTGTGAACAACGTTTGTTAATTTAAAAAAAAAAGTAGATATCGTAAGATAATAAATGACCTTCGCACCAAACCCCAGGGCAGAGTGAGCACCTGATTCAAAAATTCCAGGTGAGCAGCGCTGGAGTCCTCTTTTTATTATTTATGTTTGACTAATTATAGCAATTTGTACAGACAACCCCACAGCTCATAAAGTTGAATCAGTTTCATTTTTAAAAATGTTCTCATTTATTTTCTAATCGATCGTACTTTCTTTCAATCAAAGTAGACGCTCAAGTTCTCCACTTGGGAGAACAATACTAAATGTTCTCTAATAATTCATAGAAATATGTTCTTTCAGATCGTTGCAAGACTGGCAATGAGGGGTGCTGATTATACATAAGCATGAAAAATGTGGGGGAGAGGGAGAAGTTGCCGAGTTATTTGTTTTCTCAGAAAAAGAAGTCGCTCTGTTGAACATGCGAGCACGTGAAATGGATGTTGCGGTAAATTGGTGCTTTCAGTTGATGACCGAGCACTAACGTTTGATTGGTTCGTATTATCGCACGAACAGAAACGACGAGTAAAAAGGCAGTTCGTCCCTCATAAAAACGTCGCTTCAAAACGAAGTGATTGCGTTATCGTGTAAACTGAGACGAAAACAAATTAAAATCCGTCCCGTTTCCTCCTCATCCACCAGCCCCTAACTGACGATGCCGAAACAATTTCGACAAAAACGGCAGGTGGTTCATTTTTCCGAGGGTTGAAATATTTCTGTAACAACTCGCTTGAGCCGGTCCAAAACACCGAAATCGCGACGTGACATTTTTCGAACAGTTTGCGTCCTTGAGAGAAGAACCGATCCCTCGTCCGCGTTCCATTTATTTTCCGCACGACAAACTGAAATTCGGAGATTTTTCAAGGCCCTCGCTCCCTCTCCAGCCGCTCCCACTGAAATCCGTCGAAAGCCCTTGTCCCTCGGAAGCTCATATATTTTATGCCGCGGCATTTGCCCAGCGATTTACGAGCGGGAAGCTGTTTGCGGAAGTGGGTAAGCGCCATTTGTCACGATGCCACGGACAGTTACAGACGAACGGGTGGAACGATTTTACGAACCAGCTAAGGACCAGATAATTATCTCTGCTCCTCTCAGTTCAATTACTTTTATTTGATCCTCTTTGCGGGGTAAATCTGTTCTTTTCAACTCTCCTTTAGACAACCTCGTCGTGCGGTTAGCGTTCGCTTATTATAGCTAGTGACTGTTCGGGAATTACGTAACTTCAGCGAACCTGAGTAACTCCCTGTTAACTTTTTATTGAGCCAAACTCAGCAGCTTACGCCTAACCACTGCAACTGGGGAGAGATGAAGGGATTTGTTGTTGGAAACTCATCGTCCACCGGAGCAGGTCAGTTGCATCTTCTCCCTTCTGCCATCGTCACGACAGAAACCCATTGCCATCGTCGTTTGTTCGTTCAGTGTACATTTCTTCTATGAAAAAAGTAATAGTTCGGCGGTGACGAGAAAATTTGCACAATCAAAAAAAAGGTCTGACCGTGATGCTGACGTTGGCGCGGATGATAAAATTCTTCCTTTCGCTTAACGTATGAAAACTTCAATTGGTATTCTGGTAGGAGAGGTGCACCAGTGTTGGCCAAAATTATTGGGATGCTGGTGACTCAAAGTAACCAAATACTCACGAGCGCTCTTAGGATGCTGCTGACCTGACGATGGCAGAAGAGAGAAGATACGGGGTGCGTGCAGCTCCGTGCAACCGACCAGCTTCGACGGGGGTGGTAGGAGATGAGTCAACTGTTTGACAATCGAGACCGTGTTTGTTACAAGTTTCCAACAACGAATCCCTTCATCTCTCCCCCGCTGCCGTGGACCTCTAGTGGTCCGTTGGCTTGATCACCGCAACAACCCAATATCTTTAGATGCAAGTTATGTTTTCTATACGTAAGTTAAACTCGCAGAGTGACTGATTATTGGTTTGGCCAGATGGACGAAAAGAAGAGAATTACGTTGTGTACCCAGAATATTTGCAAGGAACAAGAAAAGTGGTGTAGCGCACGAGATATTTTGCAGTGTTCAGTCACTTGTGCCACTACTTTAGTTTTCATCTGAAAAGAGAATGAAGCTCTCCATCTTAGAAGACGGAGAGAAATGAGAATTGGAAATATTTAAAAGTAGAGCTTTTACAAGGGGATTCTTGAGCGCTCGGCTCCTTCAGCGAGGTCAAGCTTTTGTATTGTGAGAATGGAGTTAATTTCTTTAATCTCCCCGAATAGGACGCCTTTGTGCTTCCCTCTGAATGAGGATTACCGATCGTATAAACCAATTGAGAAGAGTCATTGGGGTTCTCTACTGACTTGACCTCGGATCATTGTACACTCCGGGTCTATAGAATGCTGCAGCGCCAAAATGAAAGGATTTCTTCCATCAATGAATACCCATTTCATAATTATTAGAGAATCGGTGTGAATCAATTGCGATGCGGGTGGTTTTCGAAATAATAATCTTGTGTTCCTGAGAACCCGTCTGGCAAAGGATTTAATGAGAGTGTGCGTAGTAAAGGGAAATAACTGCCTGGGTATCATAAATCGCTTTTTACGTTAGCGAAACACCTACCCAATGCCTTGTCCCTGCTGATGTTGTTTTATCGGGAACAACAAATGCAGGGGTTTGATAGGAAGGAACAACCTCAATAGTGAGTTGACGAAAGAACTTTCTCGTGTGACTGACGTCGATTGACTTATGCTTCCATCCTCGGCCAGAGGCTGAAATTCTCCACAAGCTCAACACTCACTGCTTCCTCTTTTCTAGCGGCTAGTCAGTAGCACCCAAATCGTGTCCACACTCCAACTGGGAATTCGTCCTTTCTGGATTACTCCTAAGGAACGTGCGTCACAATGCTTACCGATCGCTGGAGGAGATCGCTCACTCAGTCGATTTCGAGGAGACCAAGTACTTCAGCCAACAGCTAGGTCATTCACTCCTCACACATACCACGAACGCACATCTTGCTCTTGCTTGCTACCACCTGTGATCTTTGGTAGCAGGACGACTCAAGTTCCCGTGGTTTCGAAGTTAACTACGACATGCTGATTCCGCAGTCCAACCTGAGCTCGGGCTGAGTTGGGGCGAATAAGGTGGTAATTACTTAACTGGGAAGCCCGATTCTTGACTTTTTATTTTAACGACAGCTGCATAGTGGATCCTGGCGTTATCCAGAACGCACGTATAAGAAAACGAAGATATACGTTACGGACAAACTTACGGAGTGTTCTCAGCAAACTAGTACCTACATTTTGTTCTCCGTAAATGTTTCCGTAGAAATGCGTTGAACAAAGATGTTACAGATCATCCAACCAACGCGGGTTGCGACATTTAATAATCTTCCCCCGTTGGATAGTCAAAAGTAAAAATGAAAACTGCCGCCAGAAAAAAGCTCTTAACCCTCCAAACGTAATGGCGTGTTTCATTTCTCGCGATTAAACTTCCTTATTTGCACCGATAAATGAGCCTACTGACGAAGCGTTTTACTTGTTGAATCTCGAGGTTTATGAAGCGATCCCACGAAAGGGCTAAACGGTCATTAATTGGAATGAAGGGTATTGCCGTCGTTTCTGAATGACTCTTTGGCTGGTGGCAAATGATAGTTAAGTGCTTAGTAAGGGGTTTCTAATTAAGCTTCAGACGGGATGTTCCGTCGTTAAAACTGGAAATGAAATCGCTATGAACGACCCATTCCGCCGGCGTAACACCGAAATAAGGCAATTTTACGTATAACACGATTTATTGGGATTCTTGAGGGCTCATGTGGCAGTTTTCAATTTTAATTTAAAACCCTACAATTCTATGGTTTCATTCAAATATGTATTTCCGAGGTGAAACAAAGAACAGAGACCGCTGGCAAGGCAATATATCGATATGTCACGACCGAGGTCAGGTTATCGATATGCCCGACATCGTAGACTCTGGCGCCATGTTTGAAATTAGAGATAACGAGAGCTGTACGATTATGCCAATTATTTAATGTTCATTATGTAATAACCCGTTATATAATTATTTTAAATGTACAAAAACTGTGAAAAGGAGTTAATTCAATGAAATTAAGATTGAGTATATGAAATAACATATTTATTGATGATGATCTAACGAGGGCATTTCTGAATGATGCGGTACATATGTACCGAGTGAACAGTGGAGGAGAGGATGCATCCGGCAGTTTTTCGTCAGGGTTTTCTTAGAACCTGTAGTACAGTATAACATTGTTCCAACTTTTGTTAAATGTACGTTTTCGCCAATCCGTTAGTTATCTCATATTTATTTCATATACCCATTCTTAATTTCATTGAATTAACTCCTTTCCATAGTTTTCGTACATTTAAAATAATTATATAAGGGGTTATTACATAATGAACATTAAATAATTGGCATAATCGATATCGATAATTGGCTACGATGTCGGGCATATCGATACACTGACCTCGGTCGTGATATATCGATAGGTATATTGCCTTATCAGAGGAAGCGGTCCCTGTTCTTTCATTTTACCTATTTCCGTTATAAAAAATGTCATTGTTAAATCTGTTTTCGTGAGTTAGTGCGCAGTGTGATTGCCTTCCACTCCAAAACCCGTGGGTTCAAGAAGGTCCCAAAGGTGTGGTTTATTTGAGGCGACGCAAATTTTGCCTCAGCACCCGCTTCATCCTCTTGAAGCAAGTTCGAAGACACTGTTGCTAACTTGGAGCATGAAACGTTGAAGTGGTGCACTTAGTCAGGAACCCGTTGCTGGTTGCTCGACAGGGTTCTTCTTTGGTAAGCAACATGCAGATCAGAAGATTCCGGAATACGATTCCTCGCAGGCCTTCGCTCAAGTCATTTTTTTTTCTGCGATCATTCAGGATGGGATTTTAGTTCAGACATGAGCCCTTTTCGTGATTACAAGTCGTTAAGTAACAATAGCGTAACGGCACTAAAAGCAAAATAATCTTCGCGATGAAAGAGTGTCACCGTCTTATACATTGTTTTCAAACATATTATAGCGCCAAGAGATGTTTTTGGAGGGCTTGAAGTTGGACTTTGACCCTGCCGTGTTCCGTCAATGCTCGAATTAGTTTATACGGTAGCTTCAGTCTATGCGTCACTGCTCGAAAGAGCATATTCGTGCGGCTGGCCTTGGCTATCCCAACGCACTCATTTTTCCTTGTTCCAAGAGCTCTTTGCCTACCCCAATCTTCAAGGGGCAAAGAATTGTCCACAAGCTCAACGCTCATTGCTGCTCCCTCATTTCCCAATGTCTACACGTGAGCCGTTGTTCAGCCGTCAGTATACTCCCATGACGGTGTAGCTTGTGTGGTCCAAGACCTGAGGAGGATGGAGAGACTGCCAAGCCTTGCAGCCTTTGCCTCTCTTCAGCCAACATGAAATAAAACATGAGGAGCTTTCCATTGAGACCTAGGCCAACCAGAACCTAACGCAGTTGGCTTTGTGGCTGGTGACAATCTTTCTATACCATGGCCTTTCTATGTCTGTGGCCACGAGTAAAAGCCTCTCGTGGTACCATTTGAGCTGCCTAAGGACCTGAATGGGTGCCAAGCCCAAGGAATTTCCTAGAGGCGTTCTCCCAGCACCTACGCTTCATTCACATGTGGATTCGTAGGATTGGACTTACACTCACCAACTGCCTGACAAGGGGTGTCAGCCCGAGGGGTGATCTGCACTCCCGTTTAACCAGGCAGCTGTGTCCAATGGGTAGGACTACATGGTGAGTAGCACCTCCCGCCGGCGCCTCGGAGATGTGCCACTTTCCAGACATGGACTCCTTTACAGAACGACAGGCCTTCGTCTTGAAGAGGCACACCTGATGTGTTAGGTTAGGTGGACCCAAGGTGTCGTTAGGTCGGGAGGAAGCCCCTCGATATAATCGCGTATCTGGTTCTTCGCCCACAGCTACACACCAACCGGTACTTCTTCCTTTCCAGGTACCTCAAGGGCACGTCTGTTACATTTGCTCACTCAGCCATGAAGGGCTTCGATGACGCCAATTAATTCAGCCAACAGCCGGTTATATGCTCCTACTATGCATTAACAAACATCGAACTGCTTGCTGTTGCTCGCTACCATCCGTGAAGATTTGGTAGTGGGACGACTAAAGCCCCAGTGGTTCCTTGTTAACCACGACATCCTGATCACCCTCGATAAGCTGGCGAATGTACCAGACTGTCAGCGATGCACACTCTGGTTTCAGCTTCTCAAAGCCAGATCAAAGAGATATCATACAGATCAGGTAGATTAAGGTCCTTCCCACGAGAGTTACTACGAGAAAGCAAACCACACTTCAACAATTGAACTCAATTCCTCGAGTTGTGGAATATGAAAATGTTTTTACCTAAAGTTGTAAAGTATTTGAATGTAAGGAGCCAGTAACGCACTACTGCGCCTCGGCCGAATACCATTTTGCTAATGAGAACTAACTGCAAATTATCGCGCAGAATAGTCTTCCTTCGCTTTGTCACCCGAACTTCAAGGCACATTCAAACTTTTTCAATTTGAGTATTTCACTCGCTCTCAGACTTTTTCATTGTTGGAAGTCGACCATAATAAAGGGAATACACTCGAGCGCAAAATATGAAAGAAGGAAAGATTCCGCTTTAGATTCTTCTTTCGGTCAGCCCTAACAAAAAATAAATAAATAAATGAGAAAAAAAAGGGAAGAGAAACCCCGACCGAAACTTCTTCGCCAACCCGCTCACGTAAGGACATTAAAGCGGAAGCTTGAACAATTAAAGCAGTAATGAGTTTGTCTCGAGTTTCAACTCTCTTACAGATCAATTCCTCGCGGAAAGAACTAAACTTGAGAACTCCGTTCCCTCGAATAATAGGCTCCACTTATTTCCGCTCCTCTAACTTATACAGTGCGCGCGACGCTGAAGAGCTTTTCGCTCTCGGAACCTAACGGCAGGAAAAAATCGGGATGGTTGAACAATTTGAAGGTTAAAGGAAGAGAAAATTGGGGAAAATTTTCGTTTTCGAGGGGTCGTCACAAATACGGGATGAGTGTTCATTTGTATCAAACACGTACCAACGTTCAATTACATAGTTACATTGGAAAAAAAAAATGTCTTCTTAAATTGTGAAAGAGACAGAGTAAAGAAAAAACGCTGCAAATCATTACACAATGGACCCATTCCATTCGATTCGGCATAAAAAAAATACCAGACCTGACTACGACAGAACGACGAAAATTATGCATTCCAGACGACCGTAGCCGATTGGCATGACGTAACGAGCCGAGCTGACGAGTGGTTCGGCTGAGGCGAGAGGAAGTGCAAATGATGAAACGATTACTTTTGCTGTATTGTCCGACGAGTTCTTTCAATTATTGGCTCATTATAATTACTGCGATTTCACTTTTTTCGGAATAGACACAGTAGTACACCTTTTCATATAAAATGGATCACCGGGGATCGCTGAAAGGCGAGGAATGGGGTTGCAAAAATCTCCAAATCAGGGTGAGAAATGAGAAGGCGAGGCTGCTTCTTTTTGGATCGAGAGTAATGGCTTATTAAACAGACAGCTGTAGTTAACAAATACTAAAAGCCTGGTCTCATTAAGTGGCACCGCGACATCCAGTCCACCTATGAGAGTGGGACACTGGATCGCATTGTGAATCAACTTGTCATACACAAAGGTCTTCTTCGACCGATAGTCTGAACACGATTCGAAGAATCAACCAATGGCGTGGAATCCCGGCGGACATTTGCGCCATGCGCCTCCCTACTACTTTATCTTTGACTTCAACTTTGTGTTTAGTGATGTTCCCGGGTGGAGCCCGCCATCTCAGTCTGTTCTGCAGGTTCCAACAGCAACTCTTCATCGTGGCATCATAGTCGAACTCATCCCAGCTCATTCCCATCTTGAAGAGCACATATTGAACTTGCCCTGCACACGCTCAATCCAATCTTTGAAACTAGAGTAGAAACTTGACCAAATAATACTGCCATACTTCCAGACTGATAAGACCCGGGCATTGAAAAGAACGACTAACGATGAAATATTAAGCCAGGATTCCTCATAGCCTTACGTATTAAGAAGAGAAGCTGACTGAAAGAAGGTTATTACTCTATATTTACTAATGTTCAGAGAGGGATTGTTGCAACAGCACCAGGAATGAAGAAGGTTTACAGAGTTAAGAAGAGTTTTGAAGTTAACGACAATTGGTGTCGGTGCTCGCCGTTGAAAAAAGTTTGAGATCATGTTTTTTAATGTTCCTAAATCGTAAAAAAGTATGCATATAAGTTAAGTTTTGAGACTGCCAATAGGACTTTTTAAAAAAGAACTTTTATTTACACAAAGCAAAAGCAAATACAACTATACAAGTCAGGGGCTGGACAACATCTGACGAGCTCTGATCTGCTAGTCCTACTAATAATGTTTGTTTGCGGAATCGGTTGGAAAGGACAGTAAGTAACACGATAGTCGATGCATGAGCAGCTATAAACGTCATAGGTACACATAAATTATGTGTATAAATATGAATGAATTATTATTAGATATGATAGCGCTACCGACAGTAATCGTATGATTATTATTCTCAATGTGTTTGTTAATCTCTTGTATTTCTTGACATCTATGGTCATTCCTGTATTACTCCCTATTTACTCATCCTGTAACACCTCCTAACTCTTCCCCCAAGCACGAGGGTTTTCCTCAAATGAGGGTAGTCTCACTCGCTAGCTACGTTATTGGTCATTTCTGAGGGTAGCAATTCTTTTGTGTGTGTTATAGATTTAAGCAACAATGTTCTCTACCCTGTACTTCATACTATTTTCTCAATAAATCAATGGATTTGACAAAAAAACTGAAAATAGGAAGATTCACAGAGAGAAGCGATATCATCTATAAACAGTAGAAATAAGATTGGGTCGAAATGGGAACCGTGGAGAACACCAGAGGTGTTTCAGAAGTGGAGCACGTAGATTTGAGCCTAACCACAGAAGATCTCTCAGGCAGATAGCTGGAAAACCGGTTCAATTGAGAAAGGCTGTTTAGGGCACTCAAAAATCCCCATGGAGATGAAGCGTAGGTGCGGGTAGAGCCTCTTAAGGCCGAAAGCCGAATAAAATAGGTACCAAGGGCTTCTACCTGCGGCCGTTGCCGTGGACCCTTGGTGGGGGTCGTTTTTCCCTGGGAGTTCCCCACTCAGCATTATGTAGAGTGTGGTGGGGGGTGGGGGGGAAAGGCCACAGGGCTAGGCACTCTCCCCAACAGCCAAATTCTAACACTCAATTACACTTGTCAAAAATCCGTCGAGAGCCCTGCAAGGTGCTTTCTGACTGAGCAAGTTTCAAAACTCCCTCCACCGGCAATACTTAATCCCCACACGTCCACGAATCCATCTTAAAATATCGCTAATCGCCTTGCACTCAATTTCGGACAGACCGCCAGAATTACGTCTTCTTTCGTCGTGGTCTGATCTGCTAGGATCAGGTGCATGAATTTTCCTCGATGAATGTGTACAATGTCTATCCGGTTTCACGGCTGCGGCGGTACTAACGACAACGTGAAGACCTACCGAGATCCTTGAGCTATCGTCAATATTGACACGTGGGGCATCTGCAATCTTGAAGGGTCTGGGGGGCCTTTGCCGGCGGCGAGAGGCTCATTGTCGTCGAGAAGGAGGCCGTCGAAGCCCGTGAATGAAATTAGCGACCGGTTGGATGTGCGGAAACATCACTCTCCGCTTCATGGAAATTCTCCAATAATCCAACGAGTTGTACATGGAAAACAAGGGAGTGCGGTTTGTTTGGACGAGAGCTCACGTATGGGCGACCGGTAACGAAATTACCGACATTGAAGGAAGACGTAACTTCCGTAAGGTGACATATCGGCGAAATGAATACGTTCATTGAAGTGAGAGTTCATATCGAAGCACCATCGCCATCGGTACGTGCGGTATACGTATACTAAATCTGATATAAACCATAGCTGTCTTCTTGTGGGGAAGCATCGATGTGCGCTCATTCGTGATTGGCTGGGGTTTAAAAGTGTTAAATGTTTATCGGGTTTTATTCGGGTGAAAAATAATCAATAAAAACAAACTAATTGAAGTGTAAGGTGCACCACAAGCGGCATTAACATCTCAACCTGGCTGGTGGAAGAACATCAAGATCGCTATGTTCCTTTCGAAAGAATGGACAAATAAAGTGGGACGCATCACACAACTTTCCTTAACTCACTTGTATTCAGCGATTTTCTTCACTCTAGTTACTAATCAAATGTGATTTCATGTTTATATATAAAAAATGTAACACATTAATTGTGTCGCTCGTTCTCCCCAAAGTGAGACTGTTAACGTACTTCGGGGGCTAACTGGCACCAAGAGAAGATAAAGAGGAAACGCTGCAACATCACACAAGGGTTTATACTCTCTTACACAGCTTGAAGTAGTATTACACCTCCGAGACCTATCCCATTTGATTCAGCATCGGAAAAATACTAGTAAATGATACGAAACAAGATCTGACTACAACAGAACGACGAAAATTGACATTTTCCAGGTAACGCTAGGTGCTTGCTGGAGGCATGGCGAGAAAATGTTATCTGTCTCGCTGGAGAAACTGCGCGTACTCGTGGCGACAGCAGAAGTTGCTACGAACCTAAGCTGGAAAGGATCGCAGTTCATGTCGTATGCAATCCGACTCCTATTCCCGTGTGGTGGACGGAGGCGAGCAGAATCCTCGGAACCCACGTGAGAATGAAGCGCAGATGCAGGGAAAATGCCTCTTGCCAATTCCTGTGACAGGCCCTGCCAGCCATTAAGCCGTAAGCTGCTCGACCTAGGGCCAACTTGAATTGTAATACGGGAGGCTTCTGCCCACATCGATCGACACAGAAGTGGGGGAGGGGGTTAAATCGTGCTAGCATAATGGCACGAGAGGCCGCTTGGCTAGGCACCCAGTCGACAACCAGAGGTTCCTCGGACAACATACGTCCAACTCACGTTAACGAGCATTGTTGTTTATTATTTGTTCTTAATAATAACCCAGTGATTTCGTTCGGGGACAATTTATTTCAACCCCTCCCCCCTTTTTACAGCACTCAAAATTTGATTTGGTTTCAAGGTATCAGGAAACTTTTAACCCTGAAATGCTCGTTTTCTGCCGTCCTCATCTGGAGGGAGAAACTTTTATGCTCTTAATGCAGACTAAAAAACCCTGCAAATTATTACACAATGGTTTATTATTCTCATGAACAGCTTGACCTAGTATTACTGCTCCCCCATCCCATTCGATTCAGCATCGAATTCTAGTAAACCATACCAAACACGACCTGACTACAATGGAACTGCGGAAATTAAAAATATTCCCCCGGCGCCAGGCGCCCTTAAACGTCTGATCCGATGGAGGGGTGGGACGAGGGCTTCCAGTGAACCCTCGCACGGCAATTGGTAGGACGTCGCGAGTCCAAAGGGCGTTGCGAGTCGAGCGGGCCTTGAAAACGATACAAAACACGGCTTATTTGCGATTATACTGCGTTTCGTTAATTTTTTTAACCATTTTTTGCCCATAACAACCATGGGCTTTGTCCGATCGGATTGCCGAGATGGCGGGCACAACTAGATACCAAATGGGATTTTTGTGCGAAGAACGAATTTTTTATACCACGTTAAAGCCACAAAAAAGCCCGGACGGGGGACGGGGGATGGTGGACCGTGGACAGTGGACGGGGGATGGGGGACGGCGGACGGACATTGCAGATTTGGAATCCCCATGTCTTGAAACGTAAAGTATCAAATTTTGAGACGGGGTTGTAAAAATGTTTTCGTGACCAAAAACATAGGGTTATTATTCAGAATGTATAATAAACCAAAATTCCGTTCATACGCACGAAAATGCCATTTGGTGTCGAGCTGCGCCCGCCTACTCGGCAATTCGATTGCACAAAGCTCACTGTTGTTATAGGCAAACAATGGTTAAAAAAAAATATCAAAAACGCAATTTTACCATGTTTAACGCAAATACGCCGTTTTTGGTCTCACAGGTGTATGACTGCTTCTAGATCGAAAATAGTAAAATTAAAGTCATCATAGTGTTCAGCAAGCCGAATTAGCTGTATTTTGGCCTCCAAAATGTCTGCACCACACCCCAAACACCTTTCTATCTCTACCCTTTTCGTTTGTACCTGTGGAATGCCCACTACTCAGTTATTTCCAATTGACAACCAAATCCCTCTTTTTCTGGACTTTTCCAACTATCTTTTCCCACCCCTCAATTTTAGATTCCTCTTCTCAACAAACAGCTCCTTCTGAGCTGCTCCAACCTCTCTCTCTCTCTCGCTCTCTCTCCCGCTCCCTCTCTCTCTCTCTCTCTCTCTCTCTCTCTCTCTCTCTCTCTCTCTCTCTCTCTCTCTCTCTCTCGTGCTCTCAGGCGCTGTTCCTAGCCTCCACCCTGGTCTGTTCCAGGCGCCCAACCGCATTTGTAAAGTAACTCGTTACACATCCCCCACATGCGGTTGAGGTGGTTGGTATGGTTTAGGATTAGATGGGTGCCAAGTACCTGCATCCTTACCACAAGAGTCCGGGAGCTTGCAAGTGCCTCCGGGGCTAACTGTCACCACGGTGTATGGGCCCTCATACTTGTGACAAAGCTTGACTGCTGTTTCGAAGTCATACCTTTTGAAGTTCTACTTAGGCCCAAAGGTATTAGAGTTCGAGTTGTACTACCTGCATGATTTATCTTTCCCAATGGTTTTGGGGTGGTTAGACTTCATAAGGAAATTTGGTATTGTTACTGATTCACATAACAAATCATGGTATTTTTCAGATTTCCCAAACAAAAAATTTCACTTCATGCCTTCACCTACCTCTTGTCTTTCCCCAAGGTTACGGCCTATTATTAACCGCTATGGTATCAAGGAGCTTACTGAAGATGAACCAATTATGTTGGATCCCATAGTCTCACAGGGTTTGAGGGATTTGGAGAGCAATGTGGGACTCACCTCTAGAATATCGCACAAGATTGACGTGGACTCTGTGGAGCCAGTAAAACAACGAGCGTATGCATACTCTCCAAAAGTGTTGGAGGTTATGTATAGAGAACTGGACAGCATGCTGGAGGCAGGGGTTGTGGAAACCAGTCATGCTGCATGGTGCTGCATTGATTTCCGAGAAGTGAATGCTCTCACTAAGAAGGACTCATACCCAATGCCCAATATTAATACATTACTCGACAGTCTGCGTCAAGCCAGGTACCTCTCCAAACTTGATCTGAAACAAGCATTTTTGCAAGTTCCACTAACTGATGAAGCTAGTCGCGACATTATCTCGTTTGTGGTACCCGGCCGTGGGTTGTATCGTTTCCGGTCCATGCCATTTGGGTTGTGTAACTCACCCAGTACCTTCCAACGCCTTGCGGATTCCATATTTTTGGATATGTATCCACAAGTAGTAGTCTTCTTAGACGACATACTCGTATGTACAGCTGATTTTTCAGAGCATTGCACAATACTGAAAGAGGTTTTCAGAAGACTTAAAGAAGCAGGACTTCGGCTGAATCCGGAAAAGTGTGAATTCGGGTGCAGAGAAGTTCGATATCTCGGCTACTTAGTAAACGTGCAGGGTATATGCGTTGATCCAGAAAAGGTCGAAGCGGTGACATCATATCCAACTCCAAAAAACCTTACGGAGCTTCGTCGTTTCTTGGGTATGTCAGGCTGGTATCGACGATTTATTCCTGGTTTTTCAACTATTGTCGCCCCTTTGACATCCCTGTTGGGCAAAAGGAAAGCTTGGTGGTGGTCCACAGAACAGAGTATTGCTTTTGATTCTCTCAAGTCTGCTCTTACTTCAACTCCTATCCTAGCAAGGCCAAATTTCGATTTGCCTTTCATCTTGCAAACAGATGCCAGTCAATATGGGCTGGGTGCAGCACTTGTACAGTTGCAAGATGGTGATGAGCGAGTTATTAGTTACAGTTCGCGTTCCCTGTCGTCTGCAGAACGTAACTATAGTGTTACAGAGAAAGAGTGTCTTGCCGTGATTTATGGAATTGAGAAACATCGCCAGTATTTGGAAGGAAATGAGTTCACAGTGATTACCGACCACTCCTGTCTCAAATGGCTAATTGAGTTGAAGAGCCCTACAGGTCGGTTGGCTAGGTGGACCTTGCGACTCCAGCCGTACAAATTCAAAGTGGAGTATCGAAAGGGAATGTTAAACTGCGTAGCTGATGCATTGTCAAGGCTACCACCTCAAGTCAACATTAATGCAATTTCCACTGCACCCAGGGACTCTGAATCAACTACCCCTGATACCAATGTCCATCCGGTGAAGGATGCATGGTATGAACAAAAATTCTACAGGGTACAGGCCAATCCAGACCACCACCCAGAATGGAAAGTAGAAGGTAACCATCTTTACTATTTACGGAAATCATTCCTGAAGGGGGAGATTGAAACACCCAGTGAAGATTGGAAATTGGTTATCCCCTTGCCCTTGCGGTCCAGAATCCTGTCAGAATCCCACAATGCCCCTCAATCTGGTCATCTGGGAGTAGCTAAGACCCACTGGCGAGTAGGCAGGCAGTACTACTGGCCAGGATTGTACCATGATGTAGTTCGGTATGTCGGGGGATGTGACGTGTGCCAACGAGTGAAACCTTCTAATAATACTCTCTCTCTCTCTCTCTCTCTCTCTCTCTCTCTCTCTCTCTCTCTCTCTCTCTCTCTCTCTCTCGCTCTCTCTCTCTCTCTCTCTCTCTCTCTCTCTCTCTCTCTCTCTCTCTCTCTCTCTCTCTCTCTCTCTCTCTCTCTCTCTCGATAATCGTTTCATCATCTCACTCCAACCACCCGTCAGCGTGTCTAGTTACGTCGTGTCAATTGCCCACAAACGCCGGAAATATGCAATTTTCGTCGTTCCGTCGTAGTCATATCATGTTTCGTACCGTTTACTGGTATTTTTTGATTCTGAGTCCAATGGGACGGGTCTCGAAAGTTTGAGACTACGCCAAGATGTTCAACAGATTAACAGACCGCCGTGTGATATTGCAGCGTTTTTTGAGAAGAAAGTTTTTTGGTGGTTGCATTTCCAGGGTTTCCGTTAGTGTAATAAAGTTCGCTCCATACAAGCAGAATGGGACTACTATCCCAATTTTTCGAAGAATCGTAGTATCATATGACTGGGATTCACGACGAAAAAGCGACCCTAAAATGCGTTGCTGTCATTTTCCCGAGAAGATGAGAAATTTTTCCTGACGCCGTATTATTTGGAGCTGTTCGTACAAAAATCGTTTTTTAAAAACATGAATGATTTGTAGTTTTCATCACTGTGGTAACTATTGTCACTCTTGAACTGATTTCACTCATGCTTTCATTGGCGCCCTCCGTTGATTTTCGAGCGGAAAGTCGGTTCAACCGTTTCCTCCCAACATTCGGTGGTGATTACCGTGAAATGAACTTTGGTGAAAAAGATTTCCCAAAAATTCGCTAGATCGCGATGTTGCAATACCGTCAATAAAAATTCGATTACCGAAAAACTAGGTGGCCGAAGAAGGAACCTCGATAGAGAAACCAGACTGCGAAGAACGGATTTTATACGTTTTGAGGCCGGAGGGAGCTCCCTTTACTCACCCATAATGAGCGCTGGAGTTTTAATGACGGCCACCAACTTCCCGCCCTTGACGCCGAACAATACGTTTCCAACTTCACTTTATCATTGTCTCCTTCCTGTACTCCCTTCCACCACCCCCACCCCCACCACCCTCCTTTCCACAGAGCCACCATTTCCGCACACCGCCGTGAAAACTTTTTCTATGAAAAACGACGTTTTGGTAAAAATGCGTTAAATTTGAAAGATCGGAGCGGCCCTTCCGTTGGGACGATAAGAAAAATGGACGGAGTTTCGTTGTTTTCGCAGTTTCCGTGAGAAATGGAAGGGAATGGAAGAAAAGGAGGGAGAGTGGAGTGGCCTGGGTCGCACCGGACGATCCTGACCAGACGCAGGATATTTATAGTTCAAAGTTGTGCCTGTCTAACGCGATATCGATCGGAGGAAATTGTCGTAGAACCATACACGTAATTCGATACCCGCTTCAAAGGTGTACGACCATCTCCAAAGTGTATTAGCGAGCGATGTACGAGTATATTGGAACGATTGCAGCCTAAAGGAGTCCCCACACTATCAAGCGGAGCCCTCCAAGCGTGCTTCAATCTTTTCGTCAAAACTCGTGTTACGGGCACGATTGGATTAAGCCGTGACCTGAAACAATTATGCGTAGGGTACCATCGGATTTAAAAGGGTCGACGAAAGTTGTGCAATTCGTCCCATGTGGTTTCTTCGCCCATTACAATAATCTCTTTTGAGGGTTTTGCGGAGAATAAAAGTTGTACTCTCGTGTGGAGTCATTCCGCTTGTTGATGACGTCTCTCTCGCGTGTTCTACCGCCACTTGAGTTGGCTTTAGGCGCGTGGGAAGGTTAAACGGAAACAAACGCGATACGAAGAGAGGAGGATATTCTTTTCTATTTCCGCAATGTTCCGTCGAGGATAGGAAGATGTGCTGCACCACCTGGCACGTTCGTTGCGTACATAAACAGCGAATATTTACATGGAAGAGACAAGATCGGAAACTGGAGGAAGAATTAGACGAGAGTTTGAGAAGAGTCGACGACACCATGTGGGTTGACTCAAGACCAGCGCCGTGTGAGGGGCCGTAATGGAGTTTAGGGGAGGGGGGGGCGCATGTTATTGGAAAGCGTGACAAGAAGAAATAACACGCCTGAAGACAGTTCATTGTTACCATCGTTCTTTGAAAGGAAAAAGCAGATTTTCCGAAGGAAGGTTTACTTCTTCGTGATAGAAATGGGGTGGTACGACAGAAAAACCTAAAAGCGTTAGGAAGTAAGGAAAGAAAAGAGAAAGGAACGAAAAAAAGGATAACTAGTGTGGGATAGAGACGAGGAGAGAGAAAAAAAAAATGGTGAGATGGAGCCCCAGGGGATCAACTAGAAGGAAGATTTGGTCCACTAACAGCATCGCCAAGGGCGTTCAATCTCTGCAGCCGAGTCCTGGGGAAGGACGACTGGGAAGAAACCATCGGGTTAAACTGACAGATAGGACGGATCTATGCTAAACATCCTTTCATTCTCAATCCGTTTCGTCTTTCTCGAGAGGTCTCAGAGGAACTTGAGCTGCGACCCCCCACTTTATCTCCAAAGAATCTTCTTTGATGGCGTCATTGCAAATGCAATTGCGGTGTTCGCAATACCAGAAACCCTACCAAATCAGGGCGAAAGTATGGCCTTCAGTCAGCGATTTGGTTGGCTTTCGAAAGGGCCATCGGAGCTGCGATAAGTCGCCACTCTGACTTTCGACGTCCAACTTTTCTCCTGCCTGTCAGAAAGAAGTCACTACTCTGGACTTCCACACGACTCTCTATGGCCACCCCTTCTAAACTCTGTATGGTAAGTTGTGGAGGAAGAACTCGATTGACATTTTAGCTCATTGAAGAGTTCTGAGGTTGTTGGACGCTCTGTGGACAGTCAAGACGCAACGTCACCAGTGATGTGGCCATGGTTTGAAGAGTCGACCACCACTACGATTTGCTTCTGCTGCAGCAGGCTCGGGAATGCCTCGAGAGTTGTTGTTAGGGAGCCTTTGAAGCTACAGAACCAAAATGCCTCTTTAGCACCTGTTGAATAGAATTATGCTTTCCACCAGGGTCTACGGCTGCATTGATTCGACGAATCCTTCAAGCGCTATGGAAAGAAATATGGCTGCATCATTTGTCCATTTATCTTAAAACGAATTCTTTTGTCAAGTTCTGCCGTAACTACGATCAAGATCTCTTCAAAAATTTGCAAGGCTCCTCTTTCGAATAGACCAGTTGTGTTTGTCTTTCATTTTCCTCGGGATTCATTTCCGCTAATTGCTCGACTTTCCTTCGCCATTGCTGCCGCTATTCGTAATCCCTCGATCATCCTCCGTTTTCTTCTTTCATTTCACAACTCACTTCTGATAGCTCTTCAAATATTTGCGTTTCTTTTCTTTAATGACGTTCCAACGAAACGACGGAGCGGAATTATTAATAGTTTCGCCCAACTATGGGACTTCTCTGGGAATTAAAGGACTAACCTCGGAAAAACTAGATTTTTTCAAACAGTAGAAGAAAAGAACGTTAAGAAGAGGCGTGCGAGATGACGAGGTCTGGCACGACGTGATCAATATTTAAGATTTGTTACCGTCAAGCTTTCCATGAACGTCAGCTTCCAAACCAATCCACAAACCAGGCACAGCTCCCCATGGCCTACACTTCTCCAAGGGTAACCGCTCTGGGACCCCTACACGGATACTGGATTACTGCTGCCAGACTAGGTCCTATGCCGTTGCGCCATGCCCTGCAACCACCAGCGTACTGTTCCACCTGCCTGCGCCATCGCCAAACGAGCACCGCCTCCTAGCCACACACTCATGGGAGAGATGATGAGGATCTCCCTTGGGAAGACTCCTGATGCCGTGTGTTCATGAGGGCATGTTTCACAAGGGGGAGTTCTGGTTAATCTTTCGGGCAGAGTTGGATTAAGTAGTAACCTTGAATATGGAGCCGTTACTGCCGGGCAGAGCCGTTCTTTGTAAGCAGTACCGTTTAGACTTGAAGGAGAAGACGAAGTTGTCCAAAGGACAAGAAGAGGGGGGAATCACGTGGCCGCAATCAGAGAGGTTAGAGGAACCAGGTTTGCAGCGCGTGACAAGAATATCGGTCCTCCTCCGGACGCCTTTGGCATCACTTAGCTCGTTCTTCGCTCTATCTATCCACTGTGGGCTTTACTACCTGTATTTGTGGAACAGACCTCAATATACAGGATTAGTTGGAAGGATTGTTTGATTGAGAGACACCTGTATATTATTCCTAATACACTGTTTGTTTTGAAACCCCATGCAGATGCAACGTGGCACTTTACCTCCTAAATTCTGGAATTCGTTTCTTTGGCCGAATAATTATTAGCGATGATGAACCCGAGAATTATTATACTTGACATTGGGCAGGCCACATTAATCCTATGCGTTCTAGAGGTGACGGAAAGGAGGACTACCTGATATTGAGTGGTGAGTGGTGCTTCTTTCTGTAACAATCGTTTCAACAACGTATCTACTATGAAAAAATCGAAATAAAGAAATTCTTTGCACTTAGTGATGTGTGTTGTTTGAACACTCCACTACCGGGACGAACTGAACTCTTCATTTTAGCGAAGGCTCGTCTGGGGCATTTGTGCTGACTAGGCACCTCAGTTGCTTGAAACTTCGGTGTCGTCAGTCGTGACAGTGCGATCTCATCGAGGAGTCGCCCTGTTACCCGTTCCAATTACAACTCCGACGATATCGTACTTACTCCCCGACTCGCTTAGTGTGATATCTCAAACACAACCGTCCAAATAAAGCTTTTCTAGCGTCTAAATCAACTTCGCTTCCTGAAACTAACATATCGACCAAAAACGCAACGTTTGTCAGTCGATTATCCAGGCTCTTAGGGGTTGCAATAAATAAAGACCTCGCTTAACCGAAAAGCTCAATCGTTCAAAAAGCCCATTTCCAATACACAGGCGATTACTGTTTCTGGAAGTACGGTTTTCCGCATTGTATGGTCAATGGAAACGCCCCGTTTCATTTTTTTTTTTTTTTTTTTTTTTTGAGCTTCCTCGAACACGAACTCAGTAACCCTTTTCGGGAATTGGCTCTCGAGGAAAAACGCGCGATTTCCTCACTTTTCATTTAGTGGTACCCGCCGATAAAACGAGATATTAATTAGGCGCGATATCCCTCGAACGGCGGTGGCAGTAAATAGCTCGTAAAATCGGACTGCTCCTCCCCTCTCCCGCTCCTTGCAGTGAGAATGGCGTAATCTCTTGGCGAAACGTCACGGCGATAAACGCCTTCCCAATTATTGGAAATTAATTTATCGCAGACGACACGGATCCCGAATCCCCTTTCGCTTCGTTCCGAAATAACGATCGGCCGTGAAACTCTCACGATGGAAGGGGTGAATGGTGACCGAGGGGGGGTTCTGCTTTTACCCTCTCTCCTACACACAATAGCCTGATTTCAATTAATATTAACGAAGCGGGCAGCGGCCTGGAAAATGATAACAAGGTTATGCCGTCATTAAACTTGGGGATTCTCCCTTCCTCGTCAGTACGTCAAGCATCACTGCAATATAATGATTAGAGCCACATGTATTGAAACTAACGAACGCCATTAACTTGATGCGCCCCTCAACTTCCTCGACAGTTAAACTCTTGTGTACGCAGTATCTCAAACCACTCTCTAAAATTGCGCTTTAATTGCTGATCATCGTTATATTTCAAATATCCACGGTTCACAGAAGGTGGATAACGCAGGCTACGAGCGAAACACAAAACAGTGCAACACGAGCAAGCGTTGGAGAGGGCTGAGTGTATCGCCCCTCTCCGCCACTCCATATAGAAGGGTGCACCCGTATTGTGCTCGCCCGGGGGCTTTTAGCGTTGGCCATCAAACGGGAAAGAGCAGTTTTATCTGTTGCTTGCCGAATGTCCAAACTTAGTATCCACCGTCACGCTCAAATATCGAATTGCTTCCGCCATTTAAAGCACAACCATGGTCTCTACAAGGCTGTGGAGGAGAGCCTCGGTGTGCTACATGGAGAAAAGTACCCCACCGTTCATCATACTAAAAACATCAACACTTCAAGGGGCTGGATTTCGCGTGCACCAATGAGCATTGCTGAAGGTCACATCCAAACTACTGTCTCTAACACTCTTTTTCGACGACAAGATCAAAGATCAAATTTTCTCCTACTGTTGACAAGCATTGCAATAAAATATTTAGGCATACTGAGCAAGATAAGAGCATTTTCTGGATCTAGAGGACACCGCACAGCTGACAAATTTGATCCACAGGCGAAGTCGCTATCGTTCGACAAAGGAGAAACCATTTCATCTAGATGACAATCTTCGTTTCTTGACATGTATGTACCTATTCGGTGCTAGCCGAATCAGTCTGGGATTTTGACCTCGAAAAGCCCACACCTGCTGTAATGGGACTCTCTAGCCCTAACTACAATGCCATTGTTTCCTGACACACCTTCATCCTTAAATCCTTTTGTTACCTATGGAAATTCCACCTCCTTAGTTATTTCCAAGTGACAACGGTTTTCCCATTTCCTGGCGATCCCATCTTTTTTCCCCCACTCCTCAATTTCAGGTTTCTCCCCACGACAGACAGCTCCTCCCAAATTCATTCAGCTACCAATTCTCGTGAGAATCGGTCGTCTACAGTTCCTCTTAACACACATTCATCTAACAGCGTTTGTGAAACAGACATGTCTTAATTCTTCCACCTCCGCGGTTATTTCCATCTTTTCCCTCTCCTTCTTTTTCAGATTCCTCTCCACAACGGAAACTTGTTTCACCTCTCATCGACTTTTAATTCGGATTTCTCCTTTCTTCCCAGTACAACCAGTTTCACGCTTTCAGAGCCCCCCTTTTTCGCTCTTATATGCTCAAATTATATCATGTTCTAGCCCCCTCTTCTTTGTACATCTTAGCCTTCAAATCTTGTGATATCCCAACTCTTCAAATCACAAGTTTGTGCTACACAAAAATCCGTCTTCGAGATTCCCTGGTCGAAACAGTTACTTTTTGTATTAGGTAAGGAATTTTTCTCGAAAAAGGCTTTAACGACTTGGATCAAACTTTCACATTATCTTTTACTAATTAGTACAAAAATTTTCCTCTCCCTACATATCTCCATGAAAATTCGGTGAATGGAGAAGGCGTATGAAACAAAAATAGTTTTTTTACGAAACGGCGTCAACGATTTCCACTAAACTCACAGAATGTTTTCAAATAATTAATACATATATACTGTACTCAATAAGTGTTCTTGTGACAGTCCATTGAACAGATATAAAAACAAAATATGTCGAAAATAATGGGTTTTTTTAACGTTTCCGTACATTTTGGGGTAACTCCTTCTCCAGATTTTATCAACCTCACAGCGTGTGTTTAGGCCAACCATACCTACATTTCGTTCTCTGTAATTATTTCTGTATATGTCTGTTGAACAGGGCCAAGTTAACTCAGAGCCCTGGCCGAGGGCAACAGTGCAACACTGCATCAGGGTATTTAGGGAAACGAACGGGCTGATAGGTTGACTAAGAAGGGATTGGTACAGATCTCTATTGGCCCTGAGCCCTTTGTTCGGACTACCAGGAGTCACCTACGTAGAGAGGTTGGCAATTGGGAGGATAGGTGCAGGGCAGCCCGGCCTTAGACAGTCAAAACTCTTCATCTGGCTCTCCGGAGAGAGGTCCAAGGAGGTGCTTGCACTGGGGAGGAAGGATTTGAGGATCATATGTGCCCTAGGGCTAGAGACGGCAGAGCATGTGCTGTGCGTATGCGATGTACTCGCGGCATCGCGCTGTTGTGTGTTTGGGAGGCCCTTCAGCGGAAGAGGTGGCGAATGCAGAACTTGCGGATATCCTTCGCTTTGTGCAGGGGTGATGGGGTGCATAGGTGACGTCACTCCAAGTGAAACCAGTGCCGTGGGGCCTGGAGGTGGTGCAGGGGGGGGGGCATGATCTGAGGCCTGTCTGTTGCTGCAGTGAGGGTACCTCCTTAGGTCCTTATTACAGACAAAGTCTCGCCAATGAGGCTTTATTTCGAAGGGGCGCCCTAACAAAAGCAATGGGTTCATCTGGCACCCCTGCGTCGCACCCGAGTAAAAGGCAAATGGCCGCCTACGAGTTGCCGACCGCACATAAACTTCCTGAAGATCAATCACAGAATGAAGGTTCTGATGGACTGCAGTCTCCAGGTTAACAAAGAAAGCGCAGAGTTTCCCTTAACGTTTACATTCTATTCAGTTCAAGCGGTGAGCGGCCGACTAAAATATAACAGACTCAAATAGATTCGTGAAGTTTTGTTTGTGTATTTGCCCTGATTAGAAAATAAACCCAGAACGGCTCTGTAAGTCGTCAAAGAGAACTTTGACCGAACCCTAAAGATTCAACTCCGTTTGTAATAACATTATCAAGAAGTAGTATTAACTGGAGAAGCTTATAAATTATCACTAAGCGCGAAGTATTCCCCTCCCCCCACTGCCTTCGAGGAGCCCCCTAAAGCCCCTCTTCCTCCTCAGAATGTTAATATTTATAAAGATCTCTCGTTCCTTGTCGCGAGCTCCCCCTCGATAATTGCCTCAAGTGAAGAGAAGTCCACTTAAGTCGACCTAATGGGATTATATAGAGTGCTGTCTCCTACATATTTGCATCTCTGAGCTCTCCCGTTGAAGAGATCCCTTTGATGTAAAGGGTGCAAGAAATGGGCGATCCCGTACAAATTAAAGGGAAAAAGTGTGAATGAACTGAGTGCCACCTTCCTGAAAATCGGTCGTTTATTTTTAGTCACTTAGCCCGATTAATAATGATTAATATAGTCGCCTTTGAAGTGAGGCGATTTAACGGAGGTGAGCCGGATTTGATTAGGTCAAACTAAATAGGGCTATCAATCAATCAAGTCTTCGGAAGTTATTAAAATAAAAGGATCACCGTCAGTGAACAGCAATGAAGAATATCTAAAGCGACGTACCACACAACTTTCTCCAGCTTCGCTTACATTCAGCGAATCTTATCTAATTTTTCATTCAATTTATACGAATTTGTTTTCCTACTTATACCACGCCTTTAATGAAGAGATTAGTGAGTCTTCAGTGGTTAACGAGATTGTCAACACGATTTTTTCCAGGTTCGCGCGGCCAACGATGCAATTATTGGTCAATTAGAACCAATTTAAAACAGCCCGGCGAGTCACTTTGAACCTAGAGACGGCCGTACAACGGACAGATACAGTTCTGCATTTGAGGGTGTCTGTGCGATGTCTCCCTCAGACCCCGCAGTTTAAAAACGAAGTATGGGATGGGGTGACTACCCTATAGCGACTCCAAGACCGCCACGATGTCCTCAGAGCAAGCGCATTTTCCAGTATTGCCAGGTCTTGCCTTGGGTAGTAGTTGGATTGCTTCGTTCTACCTACCTTGCCGTGTGGAGGCAGCCACCCGCCAGGGCACGGGCTCTGCATTCCCGTGGTACTATATTCGAGTCAAACAGCCCTCAAAGCCAGAATGGTCGCTGGCCCGGCCCATATTTCGATGGCACTTACGGCTTTTCCTCATTCCAGGGTGGGACAGTTTTGACTTGTTGGCCTCCCAGGGGTTTGGAAGGACCACAGTAAGTTGCCGCGGAGGGATCACAAGCCTCCACCCTCTACTCAGGGGCTCATCCGCATTTCCATCCCCTTACCGTGCAACAGACAGTAGCGTGTATTCACACGTTAATTTCGCAGCTTAATTAGTATATGAAGTGCGCTTGAGGTTCATCGTGTAGAGATCCGATCGTCTAACAAATGTGTTCAAAGTTTTGAAGCCATTCAGTGATTGACAAA
The DNA here is from genome assembly GCA_020466155.1 of Pachypeltis micranthus. Classification (NCBI taxonomy): domain Eukaryota; kingdom Metazoa; phylum Arthropoda; class Insecta; order Hemiptera; family Miridae; genus Pachypeltis; species Pachypeltis micranthus. The sequence continues at coordinate 35,006,149 of CM035773.1, forward strand.
GGAGAGCTGATGCGTGTCGAATAAATATAAATAAATGGATTGTATATTGTTATGAAATATTACGCGCACTCAGAACTGAACTGTTTTAGGTAGCAATCGACTATAAACGGTAAGTAAAACAGCACGACGGTAAAAACCAGGTGGCAACATCCTTAACACTACTTCCCTCCCCATTTTTGGATGAAACGTCACTTCTGCGAGAGTAGGGCACTACCTTGCCGGGATGAACTACTACTATATATGGCCTTATCCATTTTCTCGCGTGACATGGCGTGGGCCGTTTTAGCACCTCGGCGTATGCTGTACTAGTCATCACGGTGTCTGGCATTCCACCGCACTGTAAATGTGCAGGTAGCGTCAGCTCCCTTCCAAAAACGAAGCTACCTGGTGAGAATCCTGTTACTGCATGGTGAGTTGCTCGGTAGAGCATTGTTGTGAGGGTGCATTGGCGTTCGGTGCCTTTTGCCCGGGGAGTCGTTCTGTGTGTATTACAAACAATCCCTTCCCGATTCCCATTTTCCCTCCCATTTCGTCCCTCCAAGACTTAGAACTTTTTTATCCCCGAAGAACACGCGTGGCGCACATTGGTGAGTCCCATAATTCATTTCCTAGTTTGGAAATTTACTGGGGGTGATTTCTCCGTGTGATTGGTTTTCGGGTTGGAACTTCTGACAGTAAACCCAGCACAATATTAGGGGCACACCTGGTCTATGGGGTTTTTTTAAAAACTGTATTACAGTCCACTTGATAATAACGCTAAAGAAAGTAACTACCTCCCCCCTCATTGGTCTTAACACATAGCACTCGGGTCTGAATGGAGTTATCGAGGACCCGTGCAATTACGTTGTCCATTCAGCCCTGAGCAACTGTTTCAGCGTTGAGGTCGGGGAATGCAAATACCTCTGGACATTTTGTGAAGGCATCCACTACCACGACGGTGTGTGTTCCCTCGTTGAGTCTTGAGCAAAGGCCCTTCAACTAAGAGACGCTCGAACGGAGTACCAGAGGTATATTCCCCCGTCGGTGCACGTCTTTGACTTCCAGGTTCCTCCCGTTTTTCACACACTTCACAAGTTTTGCATGCCTTAACCCCGTTACGTCTTTCGTAGAGTTGCTATTGGCCTGCCGATTGATCTCACTCTGAAGGATTTGAGTATAATTATCTGTTCAACCACCAGCACTTTCTGTTTGTCGCACCAGTAATCCATCTTTTAGCTTCAACGTCGTCCTGTCTGCCCATAAGGCCTTCTCTATCACCGTACTTGGATACTCTTGCCACTGTGGACGCACTCCCTCCTGCGCCCATTGGCAGTACAGCTTCAGTACCGGGTCGTCCTTCAGAGCTTTTGGGAACTTTAGAGGTACGGCAACTGAGGTTATGGAAGTGGTGCTGGGGCTCCAATATTCAGAACATTTCCTTCGTGTGTTTCCCACTCTCCTCTTTGAACTGCAACGTAGTAAGCTCTGTCCCCTCGAATAGTCACAACATCCCACCGCGGCCACCAATTGTCACGAACCAAGCGAAATATTGAGCAAATACGATGGAACTGAGCGCAGAACTGAGTTGTTTCTATTAGCAACGGGTTTTCAGATAGTAATCGATACTAAACGGTAATTGATACAACATGAAGTCAGGGGGCAATATCCTGAGCAATATCAACGTGGAGGCACCACAAGATGTGAACATAAAAAGATTTGATATGACTGAGGGTGTTATCTCAGAAAAAAGTGCTAATTGGGCGAAGGAAGCCCTCACTTGAGAGATAAGAACTTACAGGTTGACAGATTGAGTTAGAATGAGACGAAATTCCATGTACCAAAGCGATGAAAGGGAAATGGGAAGTATCGTTGAGGGATTGGGAGTTCCAGTCGAGAGAAGGGTGAGAAAATCAGAAAAATAAGTTCTGAAACTGAAATTGAACATTCAGAAGGAATTCCTAGAAATTTTCTGCGGAGAAACCTTCCAGTTTTCCCCGCCTTGTTTGATTTAAGTCGCTGCCACCGTTCGTTAACCAGAGACTAACTCAATTACCAGCACGTAAGCCAGCAGATATTTTTGACGGCTTGATCACTCGTCAAATAGCGACCGTTCATAATTTATTTAGTTATCGTATCCTACGATGAAGCTCAGTTCACTTCCAACGAGCACAAATTTGACTTTATTACTTAAACGCTTCGAGTAAACTGTTTCTGTCATCAATAGTAATACTGAACTGAAGATGTGCAGTACTAGAGTCCAATTCACGGAGGTCGGGTAGCCGTATGCATTTTACATGTTTTACGCGGGTAACTTGAGTTTCGGATCTCGCCAACCCCAAGCCACCTCAAGAGCCCACTCCTTTCTTCAACCATACTCTGCCATTGTGGAATTCCTGCCTGCCTCATTCACTTCTCACATTTCATATGGCGAATCATATCTCTCTCTACTTCTCGTTACTTTGTGAGTCCATCCATCCTTGATACTAATTTTTATGTTACGCCTACTGCACTACCCCAAATGTAATATTTCAATACGCGAAACAGTAAAATTTTGAAGGAAACAATTAGTACAGATTTTCTCGTGCAATTTTTTCAAATCGTAGTAATCGTATGTATGAAAAAAGAGCTCAAATTAATGCTCTAGTCTATTATTTTACTGCTTGTACCTGAAATTGAAGAGCTTTCGTGCTGTCCAAAGTAACTCACCTGCAACAAAACACACACTGGTCAAAATATGAGTTTCACATTGTTATGAAAGAATCAACAACTACGAGGACTACCCAATTTTCAAAGGGATCAAAGTAACGATTTTATTGTATTGGGTATAGGAGTTAAAGGCACTCATACCCTAACTAGCCCTAACTTTCTTATGAGGAGTGTGCTGCCTTCAGATATATTCCACTTCGAACGGTTCCTCCTGGGTGTGGATTTACATGTTTTGTGTTTACCCATCACAAAATGAATGAGCTAAACACCTGCCTACATCCCTGTAGGATTCTGTTCAAGGATGATAGGATAACATCAGGCTGCCCCATCCAGGACCCTCTTGAATGAGATACTCCGACTGAGGGTAACTTGTAGAACGAAACCGACTCGCCTCGCCATTCTATAATGCCACAAGGTGCCGGAATGTATTTGACGTTTGTTTGAACTAAGCCAAAAATTGGTCCGGCCGATCGTCACTTGAAGGCTGAGGAGTGACAAAAATTCTTTCGCTTCAATTAGAAGGTAACGTATTTAGAAAGGTATTAAAGCAATTGGGTTATGTCCGCCAGTAGGCAAATTACTAAAGCTAACGTGAGTTCGTCTCCTCTGGCTGGTGAGTTACCCTCAGGGCAAGCGCTTTCGATGTAAAGACATCATCGTCTGGCCGTTGAGTCAGTGCTGGAGTCAGCCAGTTGGCCGTGGTCTTTATATACGAAGAGAAAGGTAAAATGAATGGTGGAGCGACGGTGAAGGGACGAAGAGAGGAGGTCAAGTACCTCTGGGGGAAACCCCCTAGAGGTGAATGGAACGTCTTGAATGATCTGTCAATTGTGGAATCTAAGTCTTTTTTGTATAAGTTCAGTTTTCGTCCTTTGTATTGTTTATGTAGTGAGGTGGTGCAGTGCTGTATTTTGGTAGGTTCGTGTTCAGCTGTCTTGAGGTGGTTGGCAAAGTTTGAGTTGTCTTTGTTCCTACTAAGAGATTTAATGTGTTCTGAATACCTGGTCCGTATTTTTCGTGCTGTCTGTCCTATGTACGCGTTTGCAAGTACAGGTTATTTTATATACCCCATTTTGGTGGAGTGGGTCTGTCTTTTCAGTCTTTGCAGTTAGTTTGGTTCTAAGTGTGGTCCGTACGTAGTGCGATTTGTATGCCTTCCTTTCGGAGGATGTTAGTTATTCCGCATATTTTTGGTCCTATGCACGTAAATGTGCAGCGTCTTGTTAAAGTCTGCGTATTTTGTGTTTTTGAGTCGTGTGGTTTGGAGTCATATTGTCTTAATAATTTGTGTATTGTTTTTTTGGAGTAACCGTTATTTTTTACGCTAGTTTTCCAGTTCTTTTTTGTAATTTTGTTCGGATAGTGGGATAGTTTTTAGTGTCTGTATCATGTGTCTAAAAGCACTTAGTTTCTGTTGTTGTGGGCGGCTTGATGTAAATTGTATGGTCGTGGCGGTAGCAGCAGGTTTTCTAAAAATGTCGTATAGCAGTTCGTTGTACAACCGTGTGATTTTCAGGTCCAAGTAATTAAGAGTTTTATTTTGTTCTTTGTTCATGTCATATGGTGGATATTGTTTAAGTCCTTTAATGTATCGTCAGTGTTATCACGGCTTAATATGCAGATGATATCATCTACATATCTGGCGTAGTGTTTGATATTCTGTTTTGCCATTAAGGTCAGGATGTGAGTTCTACCTTTCTCTTCGTGTTTAAAGACCACTACCAACTGACTGACTCCAGCACTGACTTAACGGCCAGACGATGATGTATTTACATCGGAAGCGCTTGCCCACAGTAACTCACCAGCCAGAGGAGACGAACTTGCCTAACAGGTACGGTTACTTTAGTATTTAGAAAAAGCCCCTTCTGACTCAATGCAATGGCATGTTCAGTGAGCCTTTGTAACAGTTGCTCAGGGGGGAAGTGCTCAGTTTTCTAACGTGCAGCCTTCTTCTGGAAGTTCGACAAGGCTTTCACAGTATGTCTTCGACTGCTCTCACAGCTCGTTCCATCCAGCTCCAATTTTGCACTAGCTGGAGACAAGCCTCTAAGTGTCACGTGTGAACTCTTCCTCTATGGTGCATTTAGATTTTTACTTTCCACTACCCAAAGGGAAAGGAAAGTATAGTAATCGTGTCAAAAAAAATTTGGGTGTTTTTCAGATCTTTACGTTTTGAGGCCTACTGAGTCTAAAAAACCTAATTTCGGCGAGTGGTCCGTGTGTGTGTCTGTAGTTCGATTTGAGGGAGACCGGCTGAACCGATTGAGCTGGTTCTTTTGGTTTATTATTCATTGTGAATGATAACCGTACGTTTTTTGTCAGGAAACATTTTTTACAACCTCCCCTTCAAAATTTGATACTTTACGTGTCAAGACATGGGGATTCGGAATCTGCAAAGTGCAAATGCAAATGGTAGTTATCGTCAGAAATGGTTTAAAAAATTAACAAAACGCAGTATAATCGCAAATACGCTGTGTTTCGTATCGATTTCAAGGTATCTTTACATCCTGGGTCGAATGGAATGAGTATCAAACGTGTACAACTGTGTATAGTGAAATAACAGTAATTATGGTGAGCCAAAGTCAACTAATTGAGAGAACTCGCGGGAACTACAGCGGAAGTAATCGGTTCGTCGTTTGCACTCCCTCCCTCTCATCTCATCAAAACCACCCGCCTGCTCGACTCGCAACGTCGTGCCAAATGCCTACAGGCGCTTACAGGCGCCGGGAATATCTAGTTTTCGTCGTTCCATTGTAGTCAGGACATGTTTCGTATGGTTTACTGGTATTTTTCGATGCTGAATCGAATAGGATGGGTCTCGGAGCAGTAATACTAGGTCAAGCTGTTCATGAGAATAATAAACCGTTGTGTGATAATTTGCAGAGTTTTTGTTTTGTTCGTTATTTTTTTTAGACACCAAAATAAGGTTAAAGGCGATTTTGGTGGATGAGGAAAGGGGGAGAGGGACGAAAATGTACCAAAACTAAGGTTTTTCGCATTTTTCACGATAACTGCTATAGCGGTTTTGATTAAACTTTCAAATTATCTTCTTTTAGTTAGTACAAAACTTTTCTTCTGCATACATATCCACAGTAAATACGGTGAACGGAGATATAGGCGAAACATATAGCAAAAATACGGTTTTTTTGGCACGACTTGAACGATTTTCACCAAACTCACAGGATATTTTTGAATAGTTGATACCTATATATAGTCCTCAATAAACGTTCCTCTCAAGGTCCATTGAACGGAGATAAAAATCAAAATATGTCGATAATAATGTTTTTGCGAACATTTCCGTGAAGTCTGGGGTAACTGCTTCACCAGATTTGATCAATCTTACAGAGTGTCTTTTAGTCAACAATACCCACATTTCGTTCTCCATAATTATTTCTGGGTATATATGTTGAACGGAGATATAAGCCAAGTTAACTCAGAAAAGGAGATTTGTCGAATATTAATTTATCGGTATTCCAATTTTCTCAGAAATGGCTCAGACGATTTCGATCAAACTTACGAAGTACGCTCAGCTAACTAGTCTCTACATTTTGTTCTACATAAATGTTTCTGTAGAAATGCGTTGAATGAAGATGTAGCTGGTGTTCGAAAGTTATGTGTTGCTACGCACCGCTCGTTTTATATCAATTTGAAAAGTGTGCACTTTCGTCCGCTTTGTGTAATTAATTTCTCCTGTACTTTCCTTTTTCTCTCCGAGTGTCTGGTGGAGATTTCAAAAGTTGGGATGAAAAACCACTTTTTCATCATAGCGCTTAATGCTCCACACGTTTCAACGTGTAGGAACCCACCCTCGAAAACAACATTTACGGGGGATTTGAAGAAAATCAACGGAGGCTCAGCCCATCAGAAAGTTACTTACAGTTTGAAACCGAGATGCCGGGAGAAGTTTTCCAATAAATCCTGCGCCGCTCTCCGCAAGAAACTTTATTTCGTTGTTATTATTAATAGCGCTTCCAAATAGAATTCAAAGTAACCGCAATATTTCAACGAGTTGAGGCCAACAAACGAATTGTGTGATTAAGTCACTTTATTTGAGCGATATTTCACCCGAACTTTTAACTCGGCGGCAACGTTTATGAGGGACGCTTTCTGTTATGGTTGACGCCGCGATCTCTTAGTAAACCCATCTTTCTTGATAGAAGAAACGTTGTGTTGATCAATTACCGCGCTCCGAACCACTTTCCTCCCCTGGTGAGTTAATTCAGAACGCGCCAGAGAGAAATGTTCCGGTTGACGGCAACCACACTAACTTCTGAGGTGTTTAACAGCAAATGAGGGTTCCTGACGTGCTACTGAGGAAGGCATCAAACCCAGATTACAGTCACTTTGGGTGTACCACGAGGACCACAAACATTCCCGTTTAAACTGTCGATTGCCTCTTGGTGCAAAGAGTACGGCCGAAGAAAAGCTCACTCTGTTCCCTCTGCCGTCAGACCATTTAAATAACTGTACTCAACTTGGGGATCTAAAGACATAATCTGACATGAGCAATTGGTTGTAGCTATTAGGCTAATGAAGGCCTTGGATTAGAAAACGCGTGACCCCCGTTGTCACGATGTATGGTGGGTTCCTGCAGCGTAGGATTCTTGGAAAACGTGTAGAAGTGAAGACGTGGCTTTGTACCACGTTGGAATGAAATAAATTTCCTTCATAATAACCTCTTCTATCCACCATATTATTTTATAAACTAAAAAGGTGCGTTACGGTTGAGGCTCCTTTGAAACATCACTGAGATTAGATTACTATTAGTACGGAGTTATCATTCGTTAAATCGATAACCAAGTTCGGCAGAATTGATTAGTGTAGTCACCGTGCTCCCGAAGTTTTCCTTATTTCTGAGTCTAAGAAATCGTTTATTTCAATTTAAATTCAAGAGCCAAGCCCATCAACTCATAGTAAGCTAAATTCAGTACAACTTCAGAGAACGCTATCGTTCGTGTGAGCATCGTCATAACACCTCTCGGGCTAGCGTTCACTGGTCGGAGCAATGTATGACAGGCGGCTTCAGTAATGGATTGCTTCTCGAATCCCTCTGACAGCGGCGATCTGCTCCCAACGCCCTCGGGGGCTGTATTCCTCACGTCCTCTCCAGGATCCGCCTTCGCCGTCAGTTTCAAAGGCATCCCTTTGAGGAATCGAATTAATATAATAATTTGTCACCTTACTCCTCTCCACCATCTTCGGCTTACGACATATAATGAAAAGCTGGATAAGTTGTCGGTAGCCATCATTCACAGGGCGAACCCCACGCCGGTAATGGACGTGTAGCATATTCGTGTGGTTTGAGGATTTTTTCGATTAATCAATAACTAAATTTTTTACAAGAATTTTTACTTTTTGCCTCATTGAGGTATTTTTGGTGGGAAAGCAAAAAAAAAAACTAAACAGAACAACGAGCTGCTTTGTTTCATACCTCCAGTGCGAAAGAAGAGCCATTTCATGCAATTAATAATTAATTGTTGCTGCTCTAATCATTTTCTTTCAAATCAGAAATTGACGGTGCTGTTCATCTGTAATTATGCACACACAAAATCTAATCAACAACGCCTAACCCGCTTTTAAGAAAAATATCTGGTTCGTAGCAACACACAACTTTCCTTAACTCTACGTCAGTTCACTTGTGTTCATGGCTTATTCCAGTAACTCAATTAACTTGAAAAATCACTTCACAGCGGCAGAAAGCGGTATCGCTTACAACTCCGGAATTTATTGTGCTGCTTGACTCTTTCCCTGACTATCATTGAGCAATTGGTGCATGGAGAATTAATTAGGGGGTGTACACCCGATTTTTTTTTATTAGGACGATATTCACTTTTCCAGAATTATCGGGGAAAAAAAACCTTTAGACATGGTAGTAAGTGAAACGGCGGTGGTTGAAATTCCCCTGGAGTAGCCCCTGTACATTTATGAGCGTTATTAAAGACTCATTGTATGGGTACTAGATTGGAATTCCACCTGAATTTTTCTGAAAAACCTAAAATCGATTTTCGTCGAAAAGCTCGATGATTTATTGTGCTGCTCTCGTTATTTTTCCATGGGTGAAAATTGTATGGTATAGTTGCCTTATTAGGAGCTATTAATATAGAAAATTGAATCCAACTCATTATAGCCGTTTTTGAGAAAAAATATATTTGGTGTATTGATCACTATGATAAGTATAGTTAGCTTTCGGTGGATTCTACTCATAGCCTCATTTTGACGTCCTTTCTACTTCTTAGAGAAAAGGAAAGTAATAATATCCGGTGCATAGCCGTAGCTAGTTTTGAACCAATTTGTTCAAACCTTTTGTTCGGCTCAGCTCTAGACAAATTAAATCGTTGCCTTTGGCTCTAAGGGGAAAACCCCGAGGCACAGGTTTTGGTTTATTATTCATTCTGAAAAACAAACCTATGTTTTACCCTCGGAGGTTTCCAAAATGTTCACTCCCCGCCGCTTCCTTAAACATTCCTATTCACAGCTCCACAAACACCGCTCATAGTACTCAATAGCTCCCTGCTCACGTCTTAACATTATATCTAGACACCCACCGTGTCGCGTTAACTAGTTCTGCTACCTTTTTTTCAGCCGATAACATAATTTCCCTCCTCGTGTTTGATCGCCGATAAATCAGAAAGTCACGTCACACCCTCGAGTTGTATTGCCCACAGTTCCACACGTCACACTACGGATTAAGTCATATCCTGCAAAACTGTAATAGGGAGAAAAGAAAAAAAAAAGAAGAAAGCCAGCTGGGCGGGTTGCAACGCAAATTACTAGGAAACCCAGACGTGGCATGAGATCCAGTAATCCGTCTTACAGTCGTCCCGTTCGCGAACAATATTTTATTCTTAATAAAGAAAAAGCGGAGGGCAAGAGCGAAAAACCGGAAAACCTCTTTGTGTAAAAGAAGCGAGACTACTTGAAAATGAGGGGAAAAGACATTAATATTTCCTTATCCGTCGGGCAGGGGATGAATTATGCAATGCTGCTTGAAATAGATGAATATATTTCTCACGGCTGCAATTCGCCCTTCGAGTGTATCTTGTCGAGAAATTATTCATTCGTCATAATTTAAGCTGCAAATCAAATTGAAAGTCTCGCGAATGCGACGGGTTTTTTGTTGTTTTTGAAATAGTCAAAATTTCAAATTTGTTAAATTGTAATTAAATACATAATTAATGACGTCATTAATCTTTTTGGAAGGAGGCGCAATCACTCGTCTCAACTATTACTTTGCAAAAGCCGCTAGGAGCGTGCTACAATTTTTTCAAGCAGTAAAAGGTTTTTCCTACTGTAAACACCTGCGCACAAAAAAGCTTTGCGAATGGACTTGAGAGTAAGAAATGAGATTTACATATTTTTGGATAACCAAGCTGTAGGCCATTTGGGCTCGCTTCTTCAACAGACATATGAACCCAGTTCAACTTTTAAACCCCTCAATGCCCATGATAGGATCTCCCTAGTTTGAATACCATCTCATCATGATCATGCAGGTGAGGAAATGGTCTGTCTCGATATTAGGAGTAAAAAGACAAAGAAAAAATAAGAAAGAGTAGTACAAAATACAAAAAGCGACAAATTTTGGTTAGGATGATTGCACGCGAAGCAGGATAAATAGTTCAACGTGGGAATAGTCCGCTTAACTCACCGTTTCACTTCTATTTTCACCTGAAAGCTGACGCAAAACGAAACGTAAATCCTCGAAACGAAACCCGTTTCGTTGAAACAGAATGAAAAATTCTTTCTCGAAACATTCGCGGTGATTTTCAAACGAGTCTGAGCCAATCCCGATTTTCCAACTGCTCGACGAAAATTACGGAAATTCTCTCCTTTCTCAAACGAGTTAACGCGTCGGCATTCGAAGGGGGTTCTCATAAATTGATCGGTTAATTCACAACTGTGGTGTTTCGAGAGCCTCTCGAACCGAGCGATAATTAGCCGGTTCCTGTTTACACTCAACTTTTTTCAGAACCGTTCCCTTCCCGAAGAGGGAGTTTATTCAACGGCCGCGGCGCTGTTTGGACACATTCGATTGCGGAGGTCGGGGTTTTCACATGTAAATCCGTCAACGTTGATGTTGTTTTCCCGCTAATCAGATGCAACGCGTTAATCTTAATCAGTTATTGCCTGAATGAAATGATCAACTCTATTGTATTGGCTCAGCTCGGGCAAAAGTAGTTTTTTTGTGTTTGGCCCTGACGGGAAACAACTCCAGAGCGTGGGTTTTTTCCTTACCTGATGGAAGTTCAATTAGCATCTCCTGCTAATCGAAAACGGGTTTACCCGCAGCTTTTCTTAAAATCCCCCCCCCTCACCACTCAGACATGATACAACCAAGTCATTCAGTTTTCATAGTATTCAGTAGCCCTCCATTCCCGTGCTAAGGCCAGTTCACATATTTAGACGCTCATTGTGTCGTGTGAACTAGTTCTACTGGCTCATTTTTCCATCAGGACTTTATCGAGCTAATCAGGTGACCATTCAATCAGAACTAAGTTACAGGCATGATTGGATGCTGTAGGTCAGGGTCTATGCAGTGTAGGCCTTGAAGCAAAACAAAGAACCAGTGGAGAACTCAGTCTCCCTCCTGCTGCTCATCTCCAGCCCTTCGCTCCATGGAGACGGACCTACGATTGACTACGTCCGACTCAACAGTCTATGGCCTATACTCTCCATGGATGCTTAGTTAGGGCTGCCCGACTCAAGTGCTCCATGGCCTACGCCTAACTCCAGCTGCTCGGGTCTAATACCTCACGTTCCTACGTCTATGACTACCTGCACACCCGATTGCTCTATTAAAGCAATTGGGTTATATCCGCCAGTTGGCAAATCACTGAAGTTATTGTACCTGTTAGGTGAGTCCGTCTCCTCTAGCTGGTGAGTTACTGTGGGCAAGCTCTTTCGATGTAAAGACATCATCGTCTGGCCGTTAAGTCACTACTCTACTCTCTCAGTGGACTTAACGGCCTGACGATGATGTCTTTACATCGAAAGCGCTCGCCCACAGTAACTCGCCAGCCAGAGGAGATGGACTCACCTAACAGGTACATTAACTTTAGCGATTGCTCTATGTCACATAAACACCAGTGTACCTTCTCATTTACCCGGCCCCGCACTGGACGAGCCTTCTCAACCTTCGGCTGACAAAAGAGACAAAGAGGACCTCCCTTGGGAAGACAACCCAGACGCCCTGAAGCCCTGCGATAATGATGACATGATCTTTTTACAAGGAGGAGTATGATACAGGGATCATGCAGGGACCAGGATTCAGCTCAATGGAGTCATTACAGCAGTTAACCCCTCAAGATTAAAGACGCAGTCGACAGAAAAAAGAGTGGGGGAACCTCGTGACCGTGATTGTGAAGGTTACGCGATCGCCTCCCAAAATCCATTCTGTTACTGGATTCTCATCGACCATTCTCTGTTGGACTACCATATTTCACCTGGAATGGATTGTGGAATATGCCCAGTTCCAAGTAAGGTCTTTTAGTTGCCTTCTTATTCATTACATCTCTCTTGTGTTAATCAAATAACATGGTCATGTGACCATTGTACCAATCAAGTATCACGTGTATCAATACAGTCCTTTACCTCATTCGTCAATTTGAATAGCCTTTATCGCTACACCTTTTTCCTGCACCAAAAAAAGTATAATGCAATTTCGCGTTGCTTATCGGGTAGAAATATTATTATATATAAAAGCGTACAGTCGGCGTTATAGAGATGAGTCGGTTGAGCATTACTTAGGTGTACGTAACTTGTATAGCATTTTTACAAAACTTCAATTGCAAACGAGTAAAAACAGAAGTGTGGAGATGAGAGAATTTTAATATTTACTTACTATTTTAGATGAGGGTTTTTTTAAATAGAACAAGAATTTTTGGTATTTTCACTTTAGTAGACAATTTATTAAACGATAAGATACCTTTATAACAATGTTTTGAGATGCAGTCATACGTAACAGGGGGAAATAGAGCTATTTATACATTTTGAAATTAGTTTTGTTTCGTGTTTAGAGTAAACGAAGAGCTGCTCTTCGCATATTAGTCAATTCTAGTAATTTATTAAAATCTAAAACTTCCAAAGATTAAAAAAAATGAACTAAGCGTGTACCAATATTTGACTTCCATTCATGATCCATATCAACATCTTTTGTGTCATAAAGGTTTCACAGTTGTGATACATGGCGGTGGTTTGGATCCCGGAATTTTCGGTGTTGCTTCTAATTATTTTATGAGCTTTATTAACTTTTCGTCGTTTAGTTATTGGACTACCGCTCAGATTTCTCTGAGAGCGCTAGAATCATATGAGCGGGGCCTATGAGGACAAAACTGAGCTAAAATCGATAAATAATCGCATTTGCTATAATTTTGAGACGCTTCGGCGCTAATTTTAAATTGACAACAAAAGAACGAATGCAGCGATCAGAAGACTGAGCGCGAGGGAACTTAGTTATAAACTGACTGCTAAGGCTAAAGGAAAGAACACAAAGGAAAAAAAAACAACAACTAAGGAAACCGCATTTTCTCCGAGTTTAGATTAAAGAAAAACTTTTCCGGTAAGTTCTTTTTTTTGGCCAAGAAACCGACCCGCAAGAAGGAGAGGGGAGACGACGAGAATAAATACATTACCTATTCGATACGTAACCAGAAGCGGGAGTACGATGGGGGGGGGGGGGTCGTGAGGCACAAATACGCTCCTGAGGTATATAAAGGTACAATGAAAGATATTAAGGAAAGACGGAGAAATCCGGGGTGGTTTTCCCCCTTATTTCATCTTTTACGAGACTTTATTGTGGCTCTAGTGGGAGAAAATGTAGTGATGGCGGAGGGGGGAGGGGTGAGGGAAAGAGGAAAAGTTTATTCTTCCTCAAGCCGCCTAACTCAAATTAAATTGACGTGAATTTTTAACTTTGAGCGAACCCTTCGACGATCGAGTTCTAACTTCTCCTTTCACAACTCGATAACTTGAAGAAACTCCGCCAAGTCTCATTATTTTAAAGCTAATGGGAGGAAGGGCGATGTTTGATGTTGCTCTGATTGGATACGGAGTGAGATTGTTCTTTGGGAAGAAGTCGTAACTCGACCGATATAATTAAGATGGGTTTTGGTATTGGTGCTAACTGAAGACGCATTTGCTAACTGGGGAACGCTAATTGTGTTGGCAGTGAGGATTGTTGGAGAACGCTTCTAGGTTCTGCTATTGTGCTCATTAACGGCTTCCAATGTGGAGCTGCCAAATCCTGCAAGTGTCAAAATGAGACTGACTCGTACGCAAAGGGGTTCTGTGGTGAAGACAAAGAGAGATAGATGGATGAAGCAAAATGCGAAGTGTCAAAATCATACTATATGTTAACATGGAGCCCAAAAGAAAGGACACAATCTTCAAAATCTCGACTGAAGATGTAGTCACCGAATATAGAGCAAATTGGTTAGGGTTTCAGAATTGAAAAGGGTCAAGCTCAACATTTGAACGTTTGAGGGAGACTTAGGAAGTGGGGAGAGGAGTGTACAGGAAGGGTAACAATGAGGAAGAGAGCCTTAGAACCCTGGAGCTTTGAGAGTAACAAAATGAGAATGAGCTGTCCATGAGATCAATTTTTCCGATTGGTTGCCTTTGCTTGAAACAGGCGTGATATGGCTGAACACTGGTGGCGACTCTGGCATGCATGAGCCACCAAATGATTAACAGTTCGAAGATAACATGATGTCGTCGGCGAAGTGAAGTGAGGAGTTTGGTAAGTCCCGGTGAGCGGTCCCACGTGAGAATACGCGTTAGCTGATTACCAGTGACATGAAATCTGACAGAAACAGTTTCGGGGTTTGGGCTACGGAAAAACCATGAACCGTCCTAGCTGCAGGGAACTAACCTGTTCAGAAACGAAGGCCCATGAACGGTTACCGAAGGAAGGTTAGGGCGGTTTCTTCTCCCGTTTTTGGATTTGTCCTGGCGAGGTTCCTGTCGAAATTTCGATCTTCTTCTTCTGTTCCCTGCTCCCTTCCCGTGTGAAACATTTCCTGCATCGGTTCGAACGAAGAGGAAGAAAACTTGAACGTCACTTCAAGTCTGTGGCTAATGTTTCATTTTTGACATTTTATGTCTTTACTTTGCTACATAAACTCGAAAATGTAACGTGGGATATGTAGGTAACGGAGAAGCGTCACGAAATTTGTGTTGGGTTAAGTGCATGGTAACGTCTGTTACAAAATCTAACGCTTGGTAACATCACACTTTTAATAACCTCAGTGACTAAGTGATGATGTCAATTGCAATCGAAAACATCAACGAGCACAATCAAACGTAGTTATCATTGCATTAAAATAAATAAATAAAAGAGATAAAATGTTAAAGTTAACGTACCTGTTAGGTGAGTCCGTCTCCTCTGGCTTGTGAGTTACTGTGGGCAAGCGCTTTCGATGTAAAGACATCATCGTCTGGCCGTTAAGTCAGTACTGGAGTCAGATGTCTTTACATCGAAAGCGCTTGCCCACAGTAACTCACAAGCCAGATGAAACGGACTCACCTAACAGGTACGTTAACTTTAGTAAAATGCCTACTGGCGGATATAACCCAATTTCCTTAAGATTAAATGTTCCTAGTGGTTGCGTACTTGTACGAAAGCTGTACCCACCGTTTGTGTTTTGAGCCACTTTTTGCCATAACAAACCCGGGTTTCGTTTATGTGGTTATAGGTTTCATCGATACCTCGATGAAATTTTTTCGTTAAACACACAACTCATTATTTTTTTACAGCGTGAAATACACGTTTGTAAGATTGAAATTCTCACCGACCAAAGCACGATAATTTGTTGTTTTTTTTTTTTGGTATGCCATTGGTAGGTGAGGACGCTTAATTTCTAATTCCATTTTTTTTTTAATCAGTAAATATTTTTCTTTTTGTTGGTTGTATAGGAAGCTCCATTTCTTTTTAATACATATTTCCCGTATAAATGTGTCTTTTTTGCTTTTCATTCCCCTAAATGCATGGGTTCATCCCCACTGGAATTTATTTTACTATTTTTCCTTTTCCTTTTTTATTTTTTCGTTACGAACCTCGAGAATTGAAGCTTCACTCGGGAGCGACTATATCTCCAGGCCCAGCTAAAACTACGCACCGCTTTAACAGATGAAGTCCTCTTTGAAACTAGTACTAATTGAGAAGAAACGCGTCAGAACTGCCAACTAATCGGTTAGGTTATTGCAAGAGAATGAAAAGTGTTGTGGGAGGGGGGGGGACTCGAGAAGCTCAGCAGGTGGTCGCAGTCCCATGGCATGCGAGTGAATAACGCTAAAACGAAGGTGATGGTACTGGGATATTCGAAGGAATTGGTAAAGGATGACATGCGTTCAATGCCGAAGCTGGTGCTGGGGGGAGTGGATCTTGAGGTTGTAGCTGTGGCTAAAAACCTGGGAGTGCTAGTGCAGAGTACGCTTTCCTCGAATGCTCACATTACGCATGTATGCAACTCTATTTTCAGGTGCATCTACCAACTCAGACGTATGGCTGGTGGCTTCCCCGTGCAGGTGCGCCAAAGGCTTGTGCAGGCTCTCATTTTCCCGTTTCTTGACTACGCCACAGCAGCCTACTGCGACCTAAAAGGCGGGGAAATTAACAAGTTACAGAAAGCGCAGAACAGGGCGCTGCGTTTCGTGATGAGACTTCGCTGGAATGAGCACGTAACGCCAGCCTAGAAGAAGTTGGGATGGCTAAAGATTGCCGGGAGAAAGATGTTGGCCATTGCGGTTCTCACTTTCAAGGTTTTGAAGTTCCATAAACCAGACTATTTGTTCCGGCAATTTTTGTACAAGTCAGCGGTGCAGGACAGAAGCACGCGCAATACAGGAAGAGTGTTGAAGGTGCTTACCCATCGCACAATGCATATGTAATTTGTCTGGCAGGCAATTAAGGTCTATAATGAGAATGTGATCCTGTTTGACTTTCTCTGAAGACCGAACAGTTCAGAAATATTTTCAGAGACAAGTTATTGGCGGGATATGATTAGTGAATGGTCTTTAGCAGGCTGTAATAGGGGATGTAATTTTGTAGCAGAAGAGGATGTTGTATGTTGATTCCAGGGAGGATGGTAGAGAGGGTCTTATGGACCTAATTCCCCCTGGTGGATAAATAAACATAATCTCTCTCTCTCTCTCTCTCTCTCTCTCTCTCTCTCTCTCTCTCTCTCTCTCCCTCGCTCATTGGCGCAGATTGGCGATGGAATTGAAGAAAGTGATGATTATGGTCCTTGTAGATTTCTCAGCAGCGACCTTATCCGAAGAGATATACTGGTGTCTATACTGCGATCTGTCGGGCTCACTCTTGGTGTGGTTTGAGTCGTATTTGTCAGAAATGGCGAGTTGTCGAGATGGGGAGATCTTGATGTAGGATCACCCCGAGGGTCGGTGTTGTCGGCGCTATGTTTCATCCTCTACACTACATCTTTGTCTCTCGTATTTTCAGAAGGCACATGGCATACATATTTTCAATTTTACAGGTCCTGTAACATCGGGAGCTTCGATGAGACGGTGGATATTTTGAGCTGCGAATTGTCAAGAGTGGCGAATTTTGTGAAGAACACGGAGAGGAAATCGACGTTTGGGAAAACCAAAGCAATGCTTATGGGCTACCAAAAACTGTTAAATAAAATATATCAGACTGTAGTGAAGTGCGTGTCTCTGGGTGGCACTCCCTTGGAATATGTCGAGAATGCTCCAGTCCTGGGGATTACGATCCAGAGCACACTCTCATGGGATGCGCAGGTCACAGAAACGTGTAATCGTGCTCTTCAAGCAATTTACCAACTGCGTAAACTGGCCGCCGACTTCCCAATCAATGTACGGCTGCAACTTGTACAGAGCCTCGTTTTGCCATTTTCGGTTTATTATTCATTCTGAATAATAACCCTATGTTTTCGGTCACGAAAAATTTTTTACAACCCCCCCTCAAAATTTGATACTTTACGTTTCAAGACTTGGAGATTCCAAATTTACAATGTCCGTCCCCCGTCCGCCATCCGGGCCGTTTTATGCCTTTAACGTGGTCTAAAAAATTCGTTCTTTCGCACAAAAATCCGATTTGGTATCTAGTTGTGCCCGCCATCTCGGCAATCCAATTGGACGAAGCCCGTGTTTGTAATGGGCAAAAAGCGGTTAAAAAAATTAACGAAACACAGTACAACGCGGGAGCTACAGCGGAAGTCGACGTTTCGTCGTTTGAACTCCCTCCCTCCCGCCCGTCACAATAAAAAACGGCGGCAACGCTGCAGGGTGGGCGGCTCAACTCCACTTTCGCCTCACAACGGGTTCGCTCAAAGCGCCCGTCGGGGCAAAATCATCAGACGTTTTGTTTCCGTAGTTCCATTGTAGCCAGGACATGTTTCGTATGGTTTACTAGTATTCGATGCTGAATCGAATGGGATGGGAGAGCACTAATACTAGGTCAAGCTGTTCATGAGAATAATAAACCATTGTGCAATAATTTGCAGGGTTTTTGACTATGCTGCAGCGGCAACTTGTGACTTTATTGGGGCCCAAATGGACAAGCTGCAGAGGGCTGAAAATGCAGCACTCCGTTTCGCTCTGAGACTCCGCCTTGATGAGCATGTGACGCCCCGTTACTCCCGGCTAGGCTGGCTTGAGATCAGAGAGAGAAAACGACTCCTGATGGCGACTCTGATCTTCAAACTTTCAAACACCACCGTCCACCTTACGTCCTTGAAAATTTTAACTTTCTCGATTCCCGGAATACGCGTGGCAGAAATAAAGTTCTCCTTATCCCATCACATCGAACGAATTTGTTCGGAAGAAGCTTCTCGACTCAAGCATCAAAATTATACAATGAGAACCTCGGAATGTTTGACCTCAATTTGAGTGGTGATGTTTTCAAGAACGATTTTAAAACAATGTTATTGGAAAAGTACCTAAAGTAGTATAAGGAAGGGAAATTATTTTGTTTTTACGCAGGAATTCTTAATTGCTAGTTATTAATTGAAGTACTGAAGAGGAAAAACTTGTACATTGTTTCAGGGTAGGTGGAAGAGAGGACCCTAAGGCCCTAACCTACCCTGATGTTAAATAAAAACCTTCAATCAATCTCTCTCTCTCTCTCTCTCTCTCTCTCTCTCTCTCTCTCTCTCTCTCTCTCTCTCGTTACCTTAACAAAACGACTGTTCTCTAATACTCGGCTTATATCAGTCGAAAGCCATGGAGGTTGCAGTCTCACTAGCAAGCCAGAACAGACACTCGCTCAGTGTACATCAAACCCAGACCAGTGGAGGTACCGCAGATCATCATTTAGCCAGTATCTCGGGGGAGGTTTGTTGTCCACCTGTTGCCCACGACATGGAGTTATGACACTGGGGAATTCCATCATCTGTGGGGTTTTCTTAATCCGGTTTCTCACTATTTATTTGAGTGACACGTTTGAAAAAGAGAGACCAACTGGAAGCTTGGAAAGCTCTGCTGCTCTTCGAGCGACCGTGGCTCACTGTTTAGTAAGTGGCGTCAACGAAATGAGTTGAACATAACTCTCTCTCTCTCATGATCTCTATGCGATCTCTCAATGACCGTTTGTTTCGTACACCTAAGAGGCGGGTCAGGATCGATGTTAGGCAGCGTGTCAACATCTATTTCGCATCAACGATGCTGGGAAAAGTAACGCGACGTATCGCCTCGTCTGTCGCTACTACTCTCGACCACGAAGAATTTCTAAGTGTTTTTATAATATCCAGGAGTCGGACTTATTTTCCAGAGCGTGCTCATCAAGTTGTGTATTGGCGAGGTTTGTACGTTTTCCTTTGTTCAGGCCTTACGATTGATTTTCATTTTATAACCCTTTTTTTGTAGTTCCATTATTTCTCATTATTATATTTACTTTAATTCACTTCCATTATTTTATTACTCTCCATTATCCATGCATTTATGTGAGCCGTGTGACCGACTGAGGTTCACGCCGTTCAACGTGTTTCTACACTCACAGTTGTAGGAATTGTAGTGGATCAACACGGGGTTTCTTGTGTCCTCTGCACTGAACTAGCAGGTGAAACTTAGAAGGAACAGAAGTGAAGCTGCGCGTTGAAATCCCTCTGGTCTGGCTCTCCCCTGAGACGCTCACGGATGTTGAGAAAAACGTGTCGCGTTCTTTTAACGCGGATACCCATCGCGCTAGTCATTTACCTAGTTTCTTTTCATGCAGCGCTGCAAGATATACCACATTATCTTCGGCATTAGAAACTGTCGCAATATGCCGACCATCATGACCATCTCGACTCTGCTCGTTTCATGAATGCTCTCCTCAGTGCAACAGCTGATCAAAAACTAAGAATTCCGCATCATGCTATCAAAAATAGTGCTGAACCTAGTCGCCAAATTTGAAATATTGTCGCCACAATCACAACCTTATTTTCTTCTCGGAGTACGAGCAAAACGATACAATCAAAAACATATTATCGGCGTTAAGTATAAAGAAAAACAAACAAAGACAAACCAAAGTCGTGCTTCTCGGACCCATCCAAGAAATAAACATTCTATAAAAGTGACGTCTCATAGTCCGGACATCTTCTTTTGAAGTATATCAATAGTCATGGCTGTCTCCTCAACTGCTCACAGCTAACGTCTGTCACGTCACACTACAAACGTCATCCATTTTAATAAACAATCCTCCCCAGGCGACCGTTCCTGCTCATTTGCAGGTCTCTCCTCCCCATACGAGATGCCATTGTACACTCTATCAATCACAATTTTTGAAGGGCTGTGGCATAAATGACAGGCAGTAGGAAAAGACCACGCCAACTGTAAATCAAAACCATTTGGTTAATTTTATAAGATACGTTTTCGCATAAAATATCGTGTAACTACGTTTAACTTACGCTGTGGTGTTTCTTTTTCAAACCTATTGTAGCGAATCCAACCCTCGCAACGTCGCTACTGAATATGTTGTATTCATATATCGTACAACAGTCAGAGTTGTGCCAATAATAAATAAAAAAGTAACTTTACTTACAAATATACCAAAAAAATAAAACAAAAACAAATAAAAAGTTAAAAGAAATTAGAAAACCCGAAATTTAAGGAGACTGTAAATACAAAATAAAGTTATGTTGGGGGGGGGGGGACAGAATTAATTATCTTCTGTGGGTATATGGCACAAACCATAATTACAATTAATATCAACATAAACTGAACAATTAGTAAGACAGAAACCAAATAAACGAACAAATCGGAAAAGGAAACGTAATGTTTCGGCAAAGTGGCGTCGATGTTGCATTGAGATCGACGATGACTATGAGAGCAGTCATTGGGGAAGTTCGAAGATTTGGGGAAGATTTTCTAGAAAAAAGGAGGAAAATTGCTGGACTTCTAGATGTCGGGAACAACAACATAGATAACCCCCGTCCTCAGGTTATCTCGGTTCACGGAAAACGAGACTCTGGGGCGCGGACGACAGATGAGGTAGAGGAGCAAAAGGCGGTTATGCGGCGGCGTTTGAAAGGCAGCTCCTTAATCAAGATGGCGTAACAACTTCTACGTTACAGAGTATAAAAATAAATATAAAACGAGTGAAACATAAACGTATAAATAAATGAATTTTGTCAAACTATAAGGATAACTATATATATAAAGTATATCGTGAGAACGAGAGTGTAAGAATATACTAACGCATAGAACCCGACCAGTCTGCAGGGCCAGAAAAATTACCAGATTTACGTGGCACTGGGCGAAGTTGTGTGGCTTTCACTGCCTCCCTCCTTGAGAACGGCTCTCAGTAGTTACACGAACGTCTTTGAGAAGGTTTAACACAACGCGAAGTTGTTTAGTCGTTAATGCATCAGGGGTATGGTGAAGGGGAAGGGGAGTCTACCCTTTCACGCGCACAGTTCTCGTTAATTAGTTGAGAAATTTCCGCGGAAGTCGGAACTCATTAGAAGGCGAACTTGAAGTGGAAGAGCGGTAATGAAAAATACCACCTGACAACGCGACGCTGAAGATCGAGATTATCGACGAGGATTACTTATATCAACGGAGGTGAAACTGTGGACTTGCCTTTCTAAGGCTTCGTTACTGGTCGTCATTTGAAACTTCTGACAAAGTAGTATGCTCATCATACAAGCCCAACCCATTATTAAGCGTAAATTGGTCACTTAACAGACATAATACGGAAGCCTTCTGGGCCTGGACAGTTAAATTGATATTGCAAGCTTCTAGATCCAATCGAAAATGGATGCAGTAAATCCACATCTGGGCCTGACTCGCCCTCTTCTCCGTTTTCCCAAGATTAGCCTTCCAACCCTCAATGGCAAAAAGTGCAACCTCATTTTGATCCCAACTTTGCTGCAGGTTTCCCTACCAGGACTGCCCACCAGGACCAGGTTTCCCTGCTTTTTACTACCTCAACGAACCGAAAGAACCGTAACCTTGAGCAGATCCGAGCCGACGGGCACAGCAAAATTGGGGGCACTCCAGAATCCAACTATAATCTCTCCAATAGAATCCATAGAATCCAACGGTAATCTGTTGGGTATTACGGAGAATCCAAAAAAGCCTTTTCACCGATTCTTGCTCAACCACATTGTACAACTGTTGGAGTGATAGGAAAGAACTTCTGGGGGCGTCGACAGGAAAAGAATGCTCTAGGTAGGAATTGGGCGCGGTAGGTATAATCCGTTAATACTCGCTATGCCTCGTTTGGAAGTTTTTTGTTGGGATAGGTACGGATGGATAGTTTCAGGGATCAGATACATTTAATCACCTTCCCCTGCGGAGCAACAAGAAGAACTTATTGTCCAAAACATAATATGACGCCATCAAAACAAAACCAAACAAACATTTCGGTGGGATTATATTTAAAATCATCCGCCTGATCCAATAACGTGAGGTCATTGGAAGAAAGAGAATGGAGAGGTGAATGTGAAACGCGACAAGTAGGAGAGGCAAGTTAATCAAAAAGGATGAAGTTCTTGCAAGTCGCCTAAGGATCGGAGAAGCGTGGCTTTCACGCAAGATAACGAGGTTGCCAAACTGTGCATTAGGATTCTGTTTATCCCGCCTCTGTCGCACTTGAAGACCACTGATGTGCTTATTCTTCCAACGAGAGCAGGAATGCTGAATGCGCTCTCGAAAGAGCTGGTAGCGGTTCAGCCAGTTCTCAAGGGTATCAGTTAGATCCAGTTCAGGAAGAGCTGGCTGATGAAAAGGTGTCCTGTTGTGAGTGCTGTGCGTTCTCCGGGCTGTTCGAAATTGATCAGAGGGGCAAGAATTTACAAAGCCTTGTATTTTAGTGAAAAAGGTCGGTAAATCTAGCAAACTCGATGGTCCGGAGTAGTAAGTTCAAACGTGCGGTGTTAAGAAAAGTGGTCAAATGATAAATTAAACTGCTGCAGCTGTCTGCTCGTTTTCTGCTGGGTCCTAACAACTCCTGCGCGACTTGTCTCATGAGCAACAACTGACCTCACCTCTTTATGCAGCGTACGATTTCTGTTAGGGCGATATAATCGCCACATTTCCCCCCTCGACTCCACTGATTTCAGAGCAGAGCTCATAAGTCTGGATCTGGGTTGCCCGCAGGATGCGCGAAGTGAAAATCCGAACGCTTCCGTCGAAACTTAGTTCCGCCCAGGGACCGGAGATGCGGTGAGTCGGACCACAATTGCTGGGGGTTAGCACGTGAAAATAAAGCTCTCCCGCGAGGCGCTTTTTCGCCACATCATTGAACGAGACCTCAACCTGAAGGTACCACAGGTGGCTGGAATGCCCCCGCTTCATCGTCTCATCCGGGGAGGAAACCCCGACAGAGCCCGATCATGCGAAAGCAACACACGCAACGCCTCCTGCGTGAAACCTTTTGACTTTAACGTTCACCGGTGGATGTTAGTTCTGGCATGGTGGCATGATGTTAGCGTAATGAATGTTCTGTCAAGAAATCATTTCGTTAATATCTCGGCCAATGGGATTTCAACGCGCAGCTTCACTTCTGTTCCTTTCAAGTTTCACCTGCTAGTTCAGTGCAGAGGAAACAAGATACCCCGTGTTGATCCACTACAATTCCTACAACTGTGAGTGTAGAAACACGTGGAACGGCGTGAAACTCAGTCGGTCATAGTCTGCACTCACGGCTCACATCAGTCTCGCCTCATACCGATTCGAACATCCAATAGAAGGGAGGATGTCATATGATGCGATGTCTCCAGCTGATGATTATGTCTTCATCGAGATGGTTGCTAGTTTACTTCACTAAATAAAGCATTCCTAATAGTTCAAAGCCATTAGTACTTATTTCTATTCTTATTACAGAATCTAAACCTTGAAACGCAACCTTTGACAAGAGTGACTGGTATTACTCTAACTCTGAACTCTGCACTAAGTCCATTTCACTTTGGGCTATATTTACTAGTTCTGTCTGAATTACTGAGTTCCTTGGAGGCCCGTCCACGAACTTTCAACTTTATACATCGTCCTCAACAGTAATTTGAGGATGTGAGCACCACTAGCGTGTCGCCACTAATCCATACATTCAACGATGAGAGTTTATTATCTCGCCCTGGTAATTGGGACAGTTTTAAATCTAACGTTCCCGACACTTTCAACAAACGCGTGAGCTCTAAACGTCGTTATTCGTTCAACGCCCCCAACGCTTTTGCTTGTCCATCAAGCTCTGAAATTGATGCCCTAGGTGTTCGATCCTCAAAAGCTTCTCCTTGGTTAAGTTTGAATAGAAAAGAGGGCTCCCGCCCCTCGCTCTTTTTTTGTAACGTCCAACTCTGCCGGTTTCATTAGGGATCCGGAAATTGGACCTTTTTCACTTTCACTGGAGGGCAATCCATCTGATGGAAATCCGCTTCCTTCCCCCTCACAGTGAATGGAGCCACGAATTACGTCTCAATTTGGTCTCATTGATTTCTTTCCCGATTTACTTTTCAGCTTTACGGAGTTCAAATGTCAAGGGCATAAAATGGACGAAATTATCTTAGAGGGTTTTCTTAAAACTTTTTTCAGCCCCGAGGAGTAACCAGGAAAGTTAAGAGAATGATTTGTCTAAAATCGTTACGCTTCAAAGGCTCTAAAGGCTGGAAAACGCTATTTGAGAAAAAGGTCTGAGTGTGCCTGTTGATCTGAGAACGGTTGAACCATACCGAATAAACTTTCATGCTTAACCAGTGGAACACTATGAAACACCAATGTGAGTGCATGAACGGACTACATTAAAACTAACTATAGTTATCATAGTGATCAAAACATCAAATATTTTTTCTCAAGCTCGAACTCGAGAGTGGCTTTCCTAAATGTCCTTGAATTCACTTTCGATTTTTACTTGCCTTGGCTCTACAAAGTAAAAAGGAAAGTTATGTAATCGGCTGAAAAAAAAATTTGAGTTTTCTTCAGATCTTTACGTTTCAGACCCTCCTGAGTTCGGAAAACACTACTTGGGATCTGTGTGTCTGTGAACGATTTTTAGAGAAAACGGCCGTATCAAATCAGCTCAAACTTGATATCTCGCTCGCAGGTTACTATGGAACGCCAAAAGAAGGGTATGAACGAAACCCACCGAACGTTAACTATAGTTATCATAGTGATCGAAACACCAAATTTTTTTTTCTCAAAAACAGCTTTAACGATTTTGATTAAATTTTTTATATTGATAGCTCTCAATAAGGCAATTATACCATCAAATTCCCATTCGTGGGAAAATGACGAGAGCAGCACAGTTAATTCCTGAACTGTAAGCGCTTCCTGCTGCGGTAAAGCGTTGTTTGACCAAGTTCAAGTGAACTGAGTGATAAATGAATTGAGTACGTAGAAAAAAAGCTATGTACCCGAGTGAATTGACGTTGAGCTAAGGAAAGTAGTGTGCTGCAACGCACCAGATTATTTTTTCGAGCGCACAGTTCCAAATAACTCGATAGCGCTATGAAGTTCTCATATGTGGAAAAATAATGGGGACAGCGCATTTCGCATTTGTATTAAATTTGAGCCAGACGTATGTAATAAAATTTTCTGGTTGTACGGTTTGTTATGTGGAAAAGCCCAGACTGAACGGAAAAAAAGTAATTAGAAAAAAGATTGTTGAACGCACCAACAGACTAAAGTGAAGAAGAAAGTTATTCTGAACAAGTTTTCAGAAGAAGTTTTCACCTCTTAATCACCAAAGCGCCGTCAGTGCTTCTGCTGACGAGAAATTTCAATTCGTTCACGGAGAAAAGAAGAAAAAAAATAGCGAGAAGTTTTTGAGCGCGGAAACTTCACTTTTTACAACCGGGCACGTCATTCAACATTCAAACCGCTTCCAGCAAGAACAAAAGCAATGGAAAGTTGGCGCTAGCAATTGAAATATGTAATAAACCGGAGGGAAAGGCGTTTCGGCTAGTTATTTTTAATGCGGTCGTCGAAAGAGTTGTTCCGGCGAAAGCGTTTCACGACGGAGTTGAAACTTGGGACG
This sequence comes from Pachypeltis micranthus, assembly GCA_020466155.1. Lineage (NCBI taxonomy): Eukaryota > Metazoa > Arthropoda > Insecta > Hemiptera > Miridae > Pachypeltis > Pachypeltis micranthus. The sequence goes on from CM035773.1 coordinate 35,032,259, forward strand.
CCCTGTAACTTTTAGGTGGGGGTTTTCGTCGTTCCTGCAGTGTTTCATTGACATAGCGACTGGGTCACCGTTGTGGGGAGTTTTGCATCGGGGAGGTATATTTACCTATTCACGACGGCCGATCCATCACTTCCAGCGGATCTCTAGTGGGTCACCTATAACCTCGGTCAACGCGGTTCAGATTGGTGATCCAATCTAGAAGTCACACCTAGGAAACTGTTGCGCAAATTCAGTAATTAACCCTGCGCGGGGAACGCTCACAAAGAATGCTCTTGAGGTTAACATAACAATTTTGCTTGACATTAATATTGAATGTGTTCTACAAGCCAACAAGTTGTGAGAATGTTTGCGTTGGGAACGGCCAGAATTGGCTTCTTCGTCTGTTCTCAAGGTTAATCGTAGTTTTTAGAAAGAGATGAAACTGAATAAGTGATGAATGAGACGAGCGAGGGAAGACTGCATTAGACGGTACAGAAGTAACCACTAACGGAAACTGAGAATCCACGCCTTCGGAGTAGTTGCCCTGGTGTGAGCACAGAACTAAGATTGTGTCGCTATATGAGCTCTGAGTATGGAAACCCATTGCGAGTCGTACGCCCTGGCGGGAGGCTTGACTGTGCTGATCTGCACAAGTAGAGGTTTTCTCCCACATCCGTGAAAGTCATGGATGAATGTGGGCTAAATTGCTACAACGCGTGGTCTCACTTCTTTTATCTCGTGCGTCCTATTCAGTAATTCTCAAAACAATGGCCGCAGGTACAGTATCCTGGATCTTCGGCTCAACTTTTATAACTTCAGACCTAACCTCCAGACAAATAGACGACTAGCTGGACGAATGGCGTTGGCAGATGGGGACAAGGCCAAGCAAGAAGCAATAACGGAGTGGATGATGGATGAGTGGCAGGCACGATGGGATGCAGAGACAACTGGGCGACACACACACGAACTATTCCCCGATGTGAGGAGGGCCAGGAGTGCACAAAGCCTGGATACCACTCGATCCAATTGTACACCAGGCATGGAAGTTTTACCGCCAAAATTTTTGAATTTAGGAGGAGAAGCTCTCCTAGGTGCACATGTGGAAATCAACGAGAAACTGCTGACCACGTCCTGAGGGACTGCCGCCTATATTCGGACAAGCGAACGGCGCTGACCGGCTCAGCGCTATACACGGGGTCACTACATAGGCTAGTGGATACAAAACGGCGGTTGCATGATAGAGAGGTTTGCAGAAAAATGGCACAAAAAGCGGGGTCCTGGCTCTAGTATAACCTGATAGGTTAGTTAGCTATGTGTTAGTATATGTGTGTAGAATTAGGTGTGATGAAGATTAATACACGCTAGGGATGCTGGGTGGAAGGGGGAGGAATATCGTAGTACCCTCTCCCTCCCCTGAGCATCATTAATGGATAGGTAGTGTGGTGTAGACGTTCGAATAGTTCTGGCAAAAATGGGAAAACTCCAAGACACAAGAAGAGGGAGCAGAGTACCTAGCCCGACGAACTGTGCGCCTTACCTCTATCATTGCCCTATCATTAAAGGAAAACAAAAATAAATAACCTAGTCAGAAACTCCGTCTCAGCCAACCATAACCTGGCTCCGCCACGAGGTCCAGCCCGGACATGCCAAGAGACTGATTTGACTGATGCCAGGAGGGCAGGGGTGGCCTGCTGTTCCTGGGCAAGCCGGAAGGCGTGTCACTGCTAGGATGAAAGTGTCCTTGCAGTCAAAGAGAAGAAAAGGAGTGACCGGAATAACTAGATGAGAAAGGAAAAGAGAAGAAATAAATGGTAAGGCCATCGAAGTGCTGATAGGATGGGGCCTAGGCGCAACCATCTCCCCGCCAGTCTGGAACACCAGGCTACTGTCTAACGCAAGTATTCTTGAGAATTCGAATCGAATCGCTCGACTAACCGTTGAACTATATAAATCCTGCACTTCGTAAATCATCAATGTCTGTTGCATTAGGCACGCACTGTTTCTTCACATTGGCTCAGTTTCGCGTGCATCGCCATTGTTTACATTCTTCCCGTCACTTTGGCGCGTGTTGTTCACAACCACTTTTACGACAAAACTTTGCTCAACTCTTACCTATACTGTAAGGCTCACCAGTAGAAGAGTTTCGACCAGGATAAGCTTGAATGAATCTTAGAGACGGGTTTCAGTTCAGCATGAAGAGTTGGTATATCACTGGATTTGAAGACTTACATGTAGAAACAAGAGGTGACGTGAACAGGAAAGGTTTTTGTACATGAGCGTGGAAGGAAGGAGAAATCCGAATTAGAAGTCGATGAGAGGTGAAACAAGTGTCCGTTGGGGGAATTGGGAGACGACTATATTGCGATAGGTGTTGAATGACTGTATTGGGAGAACTGGAGATGATCGACTTTCGCGAGACTTCGTGGGAGAGTGACTTTGGGAGGAGCTGTCTGTTGTAAGGAGAGGAATGTGAAAAGAGGGGAGGAAATGTCCGGATGGGAATCGTCAATTGGAATTAACTGAAGAGGTGGAATTTCCATAGGTAACAAAAAGGGGTTGAGGACGAAAGCCTTTGGGGAAACAATGACTTTGCCGTTCAGGGCCAGGGCCAGGGAGTACTGTTACGGCAGGTGCAGGAATTCCGAGGTCAAAAAACTCATACTGATTCGGCCTTTTGCGCCATACAAAGCTAGTGAACGTTCGTTTACGCGCGTGTGGCGAAGAACAATTGTTGACAGCGCCGAGCAACCATGCAGGTATGTTCGATCCTGACGCTACGACACCTGGACTTTTCGTTCATCCCCGTACTTCCTACAACCGCTCTGTGTCTCTCTGTTCTACAACCGCTCTCGTCTTATTTTTTTTGTATTCTGTATTCTGCTCCCGATTTTGGTTCACCCGCTCCTCCACCAGCTCAAACCTTTTTCAATTTCCTCGCCAAAACATCCCACGTAATCACCTCGGAGTTTTCGCGACCCATGCCCCGACGTGTCCATGAATTTCCGCCCTCTGCTTTCGTGATTTCCACCAACATATGTCTCATCACCGACTCAGCAGGTCAGAAGTTGAATTTCCAATCAAGAGGCTTTCAATTTTACTCCTTAGAATAGTTTTAGATTATCCTTTCGTTGTCAATTAATTTTAATTATTTTCATCATAATATTTCAATTCACTTAATTTTCAAGCTAAATACCAACCCTCCGATCCTACACCAACAGCCTAGTTGGCGTACAACGTTTTGAATCGCGAAGCGATGTACCTGTGGCCACTGACTGGGACTTTACCCACTGTAGTTTCTACAACTGTAAACCACCATTGACTGCTACGGCTAGCGTATAAACGCTGCCATAAAGAAAGAGACAACGTGCTATTTCCTCAGGTCTGGGTTTGTAGGATGCTGAGCGAGTTATCAGCCAAATCGGAACCTCCATGACTTTCAACTGTTATAACTCTTGTGTGAGTCTTGAGGAACAGTGATTTTCATAAGTAAACCGATCTGTATGAGCTCCAGGGCCGACTGGTCGTAAGCAGGAATCAATTTGAGGGGTGAGAAGAGGTATACAGGATGTGTGCACTCAAAAGTACACTGTTAGCTCTGGAAATACCAATCCCTGTGTTCGTTTTGATTTGGAATACCGAAAGGAGTTGATTCTCAGGGGAAGTTCAGAGTTTCCTGCAGACCCAGATCAAACTGCCTCAGGCGTGGAAGCTCAACCTTAAGAAGCCCGACCAGTTGAACTCAACTGAGTCTGTCTGGCACCAATTTGGCTGGAGCTGAGCCAAACAATGGCCATCTCATAACTCACATATGCAATAGTTACTTAATAATGGCCTTGTTATAAGAAGAAGCAACACAATAAATACCAGGTTTATATAAACATGCCGCCGCTACGTTATGAAAATATCTGGTGCGTTGCAACACACAACTTTCCTTAGCTCTACGGTTAGCAATTAACATTAACACATTAAGTTAACAATTAACTTTGTACATGGCTAATTCTATTTAATCGATTCATTTATCACTCAGTTCCATTGAACTTGGTCAAACATCACTTCACAGCAGCAGGAAGCGGTAGCGCCTACAGTTCTGGAATTTATTATGCTGCTCGTACTCATTGCAGGACCATTATTGAGCAACTGGTACACAGATAATTAATGAGGCTGTAAACACAAATTTTTTGAAGAAGGATAGTAATTACTTTAACAGAGTTATTGGGTAAAAACGTTTAGAAGTGGTAGTAAGCGAAACGGCAGTGGTTGTAACTCAGGAATTTCTGGAGTGACCCCCATGTATTTCATGAACATTTTTAAACGCTCAACCTTTAGGTATTCGATTGGACTACAGTAAATTTTTTTTTAACATTCTACTAAAATTCCAGCGGAGTTTATAAGAAAAAAACTGCGCTAAAAACGCTTTTCCTCGAAAATTTTGATAATTTATTCTGCTGCTCTCGTCATTTTCCCACGAATGGGAATTTTATGGTATAATTGCCTTATTAAGAGCTATCAACATGAGAAATTTAATTAAAATCGTTGGAGCCGGTTTTGAGAAAAAAATTTGGTGTTTTGATCACTATGATAACTGTAGTTAACATTCGATGGATTTTGCCCATACCCTTTGCTTTGCGTCCCATGGTAACCTGTAGGCTAGACATCAAGGTTCAGCTGATTTGGTACGGTGGTTCTCTCTAAAAATCGTTCACAGACTGACACACACACAGACCATTTTCCCAAATAGTGTTTTTCGGACTCAGGGGGGTCTGAAACATTAAGATCTGAAGAGAACTCAAAATTTTTTTTCAGTCGATTACATAACTTTCCTTTCTACTTCGTAGGGCAAGGAAAGTAAAAATGGAAAACGTGTGTTTGTTTTCTATTTATTTAAAAAAATAAAATACCAGAAAAATAATATGGCAGCAACTTAATCAGTTTTACGTTATCTGTTCACAATATTTGGCGATTTTTAATACAGAATAGCTTGCTGTGCGTGTTTACATGTGCGTGCGTTGTTCACAATGAACCGCTGTAATTATATTCGTCTCAGAACTTCATCCAGTTCTTTTCTCAAAACGACAGGAAGTACTGAAATTCTTGATGAAAGGAAAGCGAGTCTAAACCCCATTGTTCGGTTAAATGAGGAGCCAGCGGTAAATAATTGATGCGTCAAATTGCATTTATATCTACAAAGGCGTTATAAAGACTATTCAAATGAAGATACGACGAACTTCGTCTCTCGTTCGTGTACTGGAACTCTTCATGCAATTAAGACTTATCAGAAAATTCTGGCAACAAGACGAGAAGGTTCGTTTATCTAAAACGACTCCCAAGGCCTGGGTTTTGTCCTCGTCGCTATTCAACTTTCCTCGTCGGCACGGAGCAAGGACATTTATGTAATCGGTTGGAAAAAAGTTCCAAAAACCACTGTGAGAAAACTATAGTAAGCGTGTCATTGAACGCAATTGAGAGAAAATGTCTTCTAAAAATCTTTATCATAGTCTGGATCATGAATGATGACGTCGTCCAAGTTGGCCATTGCTATGACTTTAGGTATCACTGCTTCCATAAGACGCTGAAACGTAGCTGGCGCATTGCATGAAACAAATGGCATTACATTGAATTGCCACAATCCACCTTGATAGATGGTGAATGCTGTTTTCTCTTTATCTTTAGGGTTCATTTCCACTTGCCAATAGCCACTTTTTAGGTCAATGATACAAAACCGTTTGGAGCCTCCCGGGGCGTCTAGCAGGTCCTGAATTCAAGGAACGGAGGTGGATCTTTTATGGTAATTTTATTCAGCCTTCTGTAGTCTACACAGAATCTGGTTTTACCATATTTTTTTGGTACCAACACTACAGGTGAGGCCCTTGGACTTTTTGATGGTTCGATTATACCTTGCTGGAGCGTTTCGGTCACCAATTTATTTACATGATCCTGCTGCGAATAAGGAATACGTCTTGGAGCCTTTTTGATAGGTTTCTGACTGCCAACATCAATGGAATGTTCTTCTCAAGGGCATTTCATCTCGCGAAAACGCCGATTCGTACTCTTTGAAGAGATTTTCAACGATTCGAATTTCCGAGGAACCAGGTGACAAATCAGATTTTTCCAAAAGTTGATGATGATGATTTTTTCCAATAACTGTCTCGTTGGTGCTGTCCGTCGATCGTCGATTCTAAGTCTTTTTTGTATAGAGTGGTCCGTAAATCCGTCAGTTGGTTATTTCGTTTGAGTGGTGTAAATATTGCGTCGCATTTTGTGTTGATTTGTTCACTTATAATCTGTCCATTGAAGTTTTGTAGTTATGGATTTCCACGTTTTCTAATATGTTCAGTTTTCGTTCTTTGTATTGTTTATGTAGTAAGGTGGTGCAGTGCTGTATTTTGGTAGGTTCGTGTCCAGCGGTCTTGAGGTGGTTGGCAAAGTTTGAGTCGTCTTTGTTCCTACTAAAAGATTTAATGTGTTCTGAATATCTGGTCAGTATTTTTCGTCCTGCCTGTCCTATATATGCGTTTTTGCAAGTACAAGTTATTTTATAAGCCCCACTTTGGTTGAGTGGGTCTTTCTTTTCAGTCTTTGCAGTTTGTTTGGTTCTAAGTGTGTTGTCCGTACGTAATGCTATTTGTATGCCTTCCTTTCGGAGGATTCCGTGTATTTTTGGTCCTGTGTACATAAATGTGCAGCGTCTTGTCAAAGTCTGTGTATTTTGTGTTTTTGGATCGGCCTTTTTTGGAGTCATATCGTCTTAATAATTTGCTTATTGTTTTTGGTTTATTATTCATTCTGAATAATAAACCTATGTTTTCGGTCAGGAAAAATTGTTTACAACCCCCCTCAAAATTTGATACTTTACGTTTCAAGGCATGGAGATTCCAAATTTGCAATGTCCGTCCGCCCTCCGCCGTCTGCCGTCCCCCGTCCCCCGTCCGGGCCGTTTTGTGCTTTTAACGTGGTCCAAAAAATTCGTCCTTTCGCACAAAAATCCAATTTGGTATCTAGTTGTGCCCGCCATCTCGGCAATCCGGTCGGACGAAGCCCATGATGGGCTTTGTTATGGGCAGAAAACGGTTAAAAAAATTAACGAAACGCAGTACAACGAGGGAACTACAGCGGAAGTCAACGTTTCGTCGTTTGTACTCCTTCCCTCCCGCCCGTCCCAATGAAACCGCTCGCCTGCTGGACTGGCAACGCCGCTCCCGCTCATCTCCCCTTTTGACTCGACTCGCAACGGGTTCGCCCAATTTCCCCGACCCGACGGGGCAAAATCATCAGATGTTTAAGGGCGGGCGCTGGTTTTTCTTTTTTACTTCTGTCATGGAGGTTGCGGTTTCACTATTATGCGAGAGGCCCAGCAACCACTGAACTCAGATATACAGAGGTACAGTAGGTATTTGGTTCTTCGTCATTCTTCCAATAGAGAGCTGTTGCCCATGTTATACCGCACAGAGGTCTCAGGGACCTGAGGAATCTCGTACCATCTGGGAGGAGTTCTTAGTCTGCTTTTCAACCTGATCTAACTATTTACTACAGTGAGGCAAATCCAACTAATTGAAGGAGCAAAGCAGCTGGAGTAATCCCCCTCCCCACCCCCTTGTATTCCATCTCCATCCTCATTTCGACTCGTCATATTGAGTCAATTGCCTAGAAAACACCAATTTTTGTTGTTCTGTTATAGTGACGTCATATTTCGTTATACTAAGGGGTTTTTGGAGTTGTTTGAAGAGCCGCTGACTCAGGCAAAAATTACAGCGATTGCGAGCTCTGATTCGTCGGATTATGAGACCTTCGTCTTAGCACAAGACTACAACCTCCAGGTTCCTTTAATCGAAGTCAGGCGGTACATCGTTTATTAGTATTTTTGAATGACGAAGCGAATGAGATGGGTCTCGTGTGTTTGTTGTCAAGCTGTTCATGAGAATAATAAACCATTGTGTAATAATTTGCAGGGTTTTTAGGTCCATGTAGTTAAGGGTTTCATTTTGTTATTTGTCCGTGTCATTTGGATGTTATGGTGAATATTGTTCAAGTCCGTTAATATTTCGTCAGTGTTATCACGGCTTAATATGCAGATAATATCATCTACGTAATGTTTGATGTCGTGTTTTGTCATTTAAGTCCGGATGTGAGTTCTCTTCCTCATTCGTTTCTCATTCTCATTCTTTTCCCCCGCGTTAAAAATCCCCTTACCTGTCAGTCAATTGGCGTTTGATAAACGCCATTCGAATTACCACTACTTCCACTCACCGAATATCATTAACAGACGTTTTAACTAAAGAATTGATGGTCCTTAGATCGAAGCATCGCGTTTTTTATTACTTTCATTCAAGATTTGTAACATTTTTATTAATGGGCGTAAATATTTCATTGTTCACGATGGATAAACATCATTTGCAGGGTATTATTATTCTTATAAATTAAACATTGCGACTGACTGCTTTGAGAAACGCGTAAATAACAATATTCACTTCTTCAGTTCCCGTTTCTAATTACCCGCTCATGTTAAATGGGCTTTGCCGGATTGTTGAACATATTTAGCAAAATAACGAGCGACAAAGTTCCCATGTACTGACACTAAACGCTTTGAGGAGGTGCTTATTGCAAATACCAACGAGACAGAGTAGAAGTACTAGAACGGACAAGAAGATTTAAATTGAGGTAGTTGCTTACGTAGCAGCAGCTCAATGAATTCTAAAACGTAGAGCACAAAGTTGTTATTCAGGTTCATTAGATCATCGGAATGTACCTAGAAGCTGAGGAAGAGTGTGTGATGCGTCCCACCAGTTGTTTATATTAGTACGCCTTGCTACGAAAACCTGCTGGGGAGTGAATCGCGGTATATTTTCCGGCCGAAACGGGAGAAGATCGCAAGGGCTCGGCATCCCGTCGGTACAATGAGAAAAGCCAGTTAGCTTTAAATTACAAGGTTTTCGATCGTTAAAGCAGAAAACGCGTTAACGTCAAATAAGCTCTCTATAGCCCACTTCGCAAATTAAATTACGCCTCCAGGGGTGGATTTTCCGAGAAAATGTGTCTGCCTGGGAGCGAGAAACCTGAGGTAGTCAATGCAGGTTGATGAAGAAAGCCACCAGTGAAAGGAGAACAAGGGTCGGTTGCTTTGCTAATGAGATATCGATGTATCAAAACAAGCCCATCAAAACCTCCTCTTATAGTTACCTGTTTTCCAACCTCTTTTCCCTTCATAGCAGATCCAATCTACATAATGCACGCCTCGGAAAACTACTTCACGAGCGGATCTTTCTCCGCTTTTCTTCGCTGCGTGGAACTTTTTCGAAGGGGCTCGATTCGTTTATTTTTTCATCGTAATATTCGTATCCTTCTTGAATTTTTGCTTCGAGGGCCGGTCAGCGGGATTAGATTAAAGAAGCGCTAGTATAAATATACCGAGTTTACTTTCTGAGATGAGATTATATTTGGATGATATATATAAATCTGACCGCTCTTTTTACGCAAACGTGCTTCAATGCCGTGAGAAGACTAGTAGCAAACCGACTTGTTCCACGAAACCTGAGAAAACAAGAAATGCGTGTCGAACCTCTCACTATCAGAGCATATTCTCTTTTTTTGGCATCGCTGGACAGCAATACAACTCCTCATAACCTGAAACTCCAAGTAACGAGGAACATTTCCACAAATTTCAGACTAGTAAAAACACAGCTCCGTGGAAGAAAATTGCCGTTGATTGACGAATAGTTCACTTCGTACATGGCACGAAACGTATGTCTCTGGGTTGTCAATGACATGCGGCGAATTGTCCAACGACGAAAATAACTTACAGGTAATATCGTAAGTGCAAATAATAAAAGGTAACACTCCAAGCTATAAGAGGTAGAATCAGAGTATCTAACCGGAAAATCAGTACAGTTCAGGTAATGAAACACTCTTCTTGTTTCTCCTTCTTATTGGTTCTTGCATCCTTCTTCTTTCTTGATTTTCCTTTTTGTTTTTTTTTTCTTGATTCACATTCTTCTTTGATTGTTTTATTCTTCCATCTTATTCTTATTGTTCTTTTATATCTTCTTATTTTGCTCCTTGATTACTTACAGGTTGTTCTTCTTATTTTTCTTGGTTCTTCTTCTTACGCTTTTTATTGGTTCTTATTCTGGTTTCTTCTCCTTGGTTTCTGCTCATCTTCATTCGTCTCCTTAGGTTTCTTCTTCCTAAATTATTTTTCTTTGGTTCTTCTTATTCTTCATCAGCCATTCCTTTTTTGACATTTTTTTTTCTTCTTCTTCTTCTTCATCGACCTTACAGTTTTTGACATTTTTTTCTCTTCTTCTTCTTTTTCTTTTCTCTTTTTCTTCTTCTTTTTCTTCTTCTTCTTCTTCTTCTTCTTCTTCTTCGTAGTTCTTCTTCTTAGTTCTTATTCTTCCTCTTTGCTCATTTCATTCTTTTTTTTTCTCATTTCTGTTTCTTCTCCATCGTGAGACCCTTTTTCATTTTGAGTCTTCCCCTACTTAGGTTTTCTTCGTCCAGGTTACTCCCACTCTTACTGGTAGGGTTTGTTCTTCTTGTGATTTACTTTTCCCAATCATTCTTATTTCTATATAATACACTTCAAAATCTAAGCACCTCTGCAATGTGTACTTCGATAAATCATTACATTTTGTATTGAAAAGATTTTATTGTGTTTTTCTGGAAAGAATTGATTTGTTTATTCTGTATGTGTTGTGCGCAAGGAAAAACGAAAGTAGGAGAAGGATTATAATCGCACTGTGGATGAGGAACCCTTTATAGCAAGATCTAAGGTGGTTAAGCTTTGATGAAATGAGTTGTCTCCAACGACTATATGTTGTTGAAGGTATGAAAATGTTCATATTGGTGGCGGTGAGGGGGGAGGGGTCCTGATTTTAAGTCTGAGTCCTACTTATCACACATGGCAGATGTGTTGGGAACGTTGGCCTACAGAGCAGTTGATGACGCTTTGCTCTTGCTTCGTAAGAACTTCCTTGATACAGTTGGAGTGACTGTGACGTGCTAGGAGGTTTGTGTAGAAATTGTGACGGTGGATTGATCTATCAAAGAATGGGCTAGCCGCTTGAAAAGAAGAGTTGAGGGCTTTGTCGACATTCAGATTGAGCGCCGTAAGAAGCGATTGTGTCATTTCACTTCACTTTGTACGCCCCTGGCCGTGGGTTCGTACTGTGCCTTAGCTGAGCTCGATGTTCATGTTACTCTCCATTTCATATATAGCAAATAATGTGCTGCTGCTGATGCAATGACGTAGTGGTCTACGTCATCCTAGAGCAGCCTAATCGCGTCCTCGTGGAGTGTTTACTGACGTAGCGATTATATTCCTCATAAGGTTGTCGAGGCTTAATTTTTATCTGAAGCCTTGAAATAATTGATCACTCGGTAATTTAACCAGTCGAGGGCGTTCAAGAGACGGAGGGTGGACAAAGGGGAAATTAGGGTCCGGTTTTGCCGGAGCTGATGTAATTATACAATCCCATTTCCAACCGATTACCTCCGCACACTTAATCACCTTTGACACATTTGAGCGGTCCATTGCCGAACACCGCTGTAACCCTTCAAATTCGATTCCTCATCATCAGGGCAGCATTAAGCACTAAGCCGGAGTCCATTCCGCCTCCAACGAGAGTACTTCGCCGGTTTACTCTCGTCCTGAAATGAGAGGAAATAGAGCGGAGGTTCTTTATATCCAGGCTTCCAACTTGGCAGAAAGGCGGTTGGACTCTATTCAAACAGTCTCTCAGTCTCATCGTTTGGAACAGCCCTCTCTCCAATTTCGAATCAATGCGATTCCTCTAATTATTCACCCTCTCCCCTCACCACCTACTCGTCCCACAGCAACGATTCAATGAGAACGCGATAAATCTCTCCTGTCATCGACATTATCGGCCCTCGAATAATTAGTCAAGTTTCCTCAAGATGAAAACAAAATCTCTCCGCTTTTTTTATTATCTCGCTTCACTTCACATTGTGATGAGGGGGTAACACGAAGTGCCTAGTGGAATGTTAACTTGTGAACTGTAGATAGTATCAGAAACAGTATTTGCGTAAGAAGTGAAGTCGAGCCAACCTCCCTGTGTGTACTTGTTGGCGAATTTAAATTTCGGCTAGTGCAGGATGATAGATAGCGCCGACCACCGTTATCTAATGTGTCAGGAGAGTTCTGGTTGGTAAATTATCCCTAACACTGACAACAGTGTAACTCATGCCCTGGTGCCCTGGTGCTCTGGTCCCATGGCCAAGAATCCACCACTCCAGCTGTAATCCACCCCACCGGGATTTAGAAAAATGTAACAGATGGTAGATATGTGCGTATTGACGAGAAGCGAGAGGTTTATTAATGCCAGTTGTTGCTGTGAGGTAAGTATTTACCTCGTTCATTTCAGGGCAATTTCCGTAAAATAAAGGGAGGGTGTCAAACACTATGAGCATAGCAGAGGAAGTGTACCAGCCCCAGATGTGCTGAATTACATGTAGGGGGCAGTGGAAAATATCTGGCCATCCACGGTTATCAGCCAAAAGCTGGAAACTATAAGGGGTTGGAGGCCATGAATGGATTCGTCCATACCCTGCTCTGTCAGGGTAAATAGAGCACTTGTGTTTGGACCAGGATAGACATTAATGAATGACGGGTTTTAGTTGAGCACGAACTTGTAATTGATGAGTTGGTATATCACAAGATTTAGACTTAGATGTAGAAAGAAGAGGTGACTTGAACAGTATATGATTTGAGTATATAAGCGCGAAAAAGAGGAGCTCTGAAGGCGTGAAACTGATTGTACTGGGAAGGAAGGGGAAATGCAAATTAGAAGTCGATGAGGGGTGAAACAAGTGTCTGTTGTGGAGAGGAACCTGAAAAAGGAGGAGAGGGAAAATTTGGAAAACCACCTTTGAAAATAACCGCGGAGGTGGAATTTCCGCAGGTACGAAGGTCTTTGGAGACATTGCCCTTGGTGAGTACCATTGCTCAATAACCCGGACTGATTCGGCGCTTTGCGTCGAACAACTTGGACGTGTATTAGCACCCTGCTTTCCCTGTAAACTATAAACTGTAAACAGAAACTATCTAACTAGAAGTGCTAACAAACTAACCTGAAGATATACTGGAGAGGCGATAACAGGATGAAGTCAGTCATAGGAGATACAAAAAGTAGATGGGTAACAATTTATTTGGTTTAACCCAAATATATCACGAAGGGCACTGCACAATGCTCATAAGAACATACGAAATGCAGCCTAGAGAAACGCCTTATACCAAAATAAGTGCTGAGGAAGAGGAAAAAACACACACACACAAATGATTACTACGACCCGCAAAATCAATTTACGATGAAAACGCAACGTTATTCACCTTCGGATTTGAGGAAAGTATAAAGTAACAATCCGCGCGCCACCTGTTTCTGAAGAGGTTGCCAACTATGAATAAGGGTGGAAACTCTAAGTCCATCAATGATTCGAGGGCGTCAGCTGAGAAACATTTCGGAAAGAAGGGCCCAGACCAGAACGGGCCGGGACACTCCGACAGCAGAAACGCATTAATAGAAATACGGGAGCAACTCGCCCCCTAACAATCCCGGCGAGGGATTACAAGCTCCACGGATGGAGAAAAGGAGGAAAAGCCCAAAGGCGGGTTTTAGTGCTCCGGTACCGCTTTTTCTCTGCCACCTTATCTTCCTGTTTCATGAATAATGCAGTCGTTTGCGGGGTTGAAAATCGTCGCGGTGCGAATGAGTCTCGAGCCTGTTGGAAGAGAAGATTCTGGTTTGGCGCCGATGTGTGTCCAGACGCTATGAATCCTTGAAGACATTCCTCACTACTGTCGTGGGTCCGCCTCAAAATTTAAACAGAGACCACTGCACAACATGCTACCTAGATCTACCCCAACCATCAACAAAAGCGTCAAGTGAAAGCATTAATTCATCAGTCGGTAGAAACCAAAAAATTTGTTCAGAAAATCGTTACGCTGAACTGATTCCGTTGAAAGTTTAGGGGCTTTCTAACCCCACAGTCACATCAGCTGCGTTTATTAAAAATAGTTGATGGAAAAAATACTGAACAAATGTGGTAAAAAGAGAACTGAGAAAAAACGCGGAAAGAACGGATTGGTGTAGGAAAACTGAGGTGGGCGTAGGAAAAAGTAGCGGTCATACGAATTTGTTCAACGTCCAGACAACGTTTCCCCACGACAACTCCGTCATTTGTACTTCATTGAACAGTTCACGACGAATATTCGGTATGTGTCTGTATTAAACATTCCAGCCGACACCTGTTCACGCATTTCAACCATTGCTTCAGCTCCTCCTCTATCCCTCCAGCTCATTGCAGAAGCGCAAGCCACCTGCACTGCAACAGCGCAGAGCATCAGCTGGTTCAAAGCTGACATTGCAGGACACTGGATGAAGGAATGAGGCTCGTATGTGACGCATCAACAGGCCAACTTCGTCCATTTGTCCAGAACAGATGCGTCGTCAGATGTTTGATGCCATCCACTCTTTTGCACATCCAGGAGTCAAAGCGTCGGTGAAACTGGAGCAGACTGGAAGAGAGATGTGGTACTGTGTGTCGGCCGAAACCTGTCAGAGTCAATACCGGACGACACACAGCTGGTGCAATAGGGCGATAGCAACCAGATGAAGCCCAACTCGTACATATTAATGTCGATATCAATCTTGGCGAGAGCAGCACAATAAATTACCAAACCTTTCGACGAATTCGATTTTAGCGCGGTTTTTAGAGAAAACAACCGTACCAAATCAGCTGAAACTTGATGTCTAGCCTACAAGTTACCGTGGGACGCAGAAATAAGGGTATGAGCAAAATCCACTAAAAATTGATTATAGTTATCATATTGAACAAAACACCAAATTTTGTTTCTCAATAACGGCTCTAACGATTTTGATTAAATTTTTTATATCGATAGCTCTGAATAAGAAAATTATACCATAAAATTCCCATTTGTGGGGGAATGACGAGAGCAGCACAATAAATTATCAAAATTTTCGACCAAAAGCGTTTTTCGCGCTTTTTTTCCTTATAAACTCCGCTGGGATTCTTGTAGAATGTTTTAAAAAAATTGGTATCGTAGTCCAATCCAATACCTGAAGGGCGAGTGTTTAAAAACGCTCATGAGGTACATGGGGCTCACTCCAGAAATTCCTGAATTTCAACTACCGCCGTTTCGCTTACAACCGGTTCTAACAGTTATTACCCAATAACTCTGCAAAAGTACTTACTATCCTCTTCAAAAAAATCGTGGTTACAGCCTCATTAATTTTATGTGAACCAATCGCTCAATAATGGTCCTGTAATGACTAGGATCAGCACTATAAATTCCAGAACTGTAGGCGCTACCGCTTCCTGCAGCCATAAAGCCATGTACAAAGTGAATTGTTGTAGAGCTAAGGAAAGTTGTGTGTTGCAACGCACCAGATATTTTATAGCTGATTAGATAACTTCTCTTTCTACTTCGTACAGCCTAGGAAAGTAAAATGTGATTGGTGACGATGAGCCATCAGAAATTAGCTGTCAAATCGATTCATGGCCTGCAACCATTAACACACATTAACCTGTGTAGCAGCCGAATTTACAGACGTTACGGAAAGTTGATAATTTGTTGCCTTTCCTTAAATCCGAGTAGAAAAAAAAGCCACATTTGTCGCCAACTCTACCATCGGTAAAACTCATAATACTCATCAAAAAGTATTTACGAAGTACAATAATCGTGAAGACAATTGTTGATAACAATTTGTGAAGAACCAAAAGCTCCGTGAAATACTTTCCAACAAATTCAGCAAGAAAGACCGAAATATTATGAAAAAGTGGCGATGTGACGAGGTGCAGGAGTTTGGGGGACTTGGCTTTCAAGGGAAGATTGCCCCCCCTCCCGCTTCACAACGAACACTTTTTTTCGTCATCTCCCTCTTTCGCCGGGATGCGAATCCGTAATTGGTTCAGAAGTGGGGATGCCGTCCGAAGAGAATATTTTTCTCCAATAAGTGTATCGACGCTTTCTCTCTGAGAAGAATATTTTATCATTTTTGCGATTACCGACGAGGGAAATTGATTGAAAAAGAATCTCCACCGTCGAACACTAAAAGCGCTCCGGATTTTTCTCCAGGATTTGGGTCGTAACGAAGCATATAATGGAATAGACTGGGAGCCATGGAAGAATGAACCCTCGAGGAATTTATGACTTTTTTCTCCTGCTCCGCCACCCCCCCCCCCGTTTTTTCGACTCGTTTCGTGAAGATATCCGAATTTAATCTGCAGCAATAAAACCCTTTTGGTTTTATAATTTTACGAACCTGCTCGGATTGACATTTTTGTAGGGAATTCATTCTTCGGGGTACAGAAGAGACTTCGGAAATACTGGAAAAAACTAATCCACTTCTAGTTCACTTCAGTTATGTGAAGTGTAAGGTAAGAGCTCGAGCGTACATTAACCCATTCCTCACTTTTAGCACTGTACAGCGTCCGGCTACGTGCCTCCAGGTGGTGAATCGGCTGACGTAACTATTTTGGATTTTTCGTGGCGTTTCGAGGACTCCTGATACCGCCAACAACCATTTGGAAACATTTTCTGTGTGCGTGTAAACGCGATTTGGACAAATGTGAACCAAATCAACCCAAATTTCGTATTTAGCTTAGTTTATTGGGGAAAACCCATTAGAACTGGCGGTAAGCGAAACGGCGGTAGCTGAAATTCAGGAATTTCTGGAGTGAGCCCCATGTATGTTATGAGCGTTTTTAAACACTCACCCTATAGGTATTGAATTGGGCTACAATACCAATTTTTTTTCAACATTCTGGTCATTTTGCAGCGGGGTTTATAAGGAAACAACCGCGCTAAGACCGATTTTCGTCGGAAATTTTGATAACGTTTTGTGCTGCTCTCGTCATTTTCCCACAAATGAGAATTTTATGGTGTAGTTGCCATATTGGAAGCTATCAACATAAAAAATTTAATCAAAATCGTTAGAGCCGTTTTTGATTAAAAAATATTTAGTGTTTTGATCACTATGATGACTATAGTTAACTTTCGGTGGATTTTGGTTAAACCATCATGGCGCCCTATGGTAACCTGCTGGCTAGATATCAAGTTTGAGCTGATTTGGTACGGTTTTCTCTAAAAATCGTTCACACACACCATTTTCCCAAATGGTGTTTTTTGGATTCAGTAGGGTCTGAAATGTACATGTGTGCAAAGTTCGGTCCTACTTGAACTATCGGCCGCCAGTACCAATTAAAATCAAGATCGTTGTCGGGAGTAGCCGGCGCGGGCAATTATATTCGACACAGCGACCCTTGGCGTCTGTGAAGTCAACAATGCAGCGGCAGCAACTGGAAACAGCGGTAGGACTCTGTTGACCGCTGTGGCACTTTTTTCGGTTAGTGGCAACGTGATAGGAAAGACGCCAACACGAGCACGACTCAAAAAAAAAGGGGAGCAATGAAAAGGCCAGAGAGAATCACTGTAACACTGTATTATTTCCCGGGCTGAGAGAAAGCAACGTTCGTAAATAATTAATGTAACGTCCGCTCGAAGCAACGAAAACAAAAAGCGAAAAAACGGAATCTTCTCTCAATCTCATTGAGGAGGGATGTCTTGACGGAGGAGGCTGGTTAGGTTGGCAGAAGTGAGAGTCGTCCTGCTGTAAACACTGCTTCTGGTAGTCTGATAACGTAAATGTTCGGAGCATGTTGAAGTGGTTGAAGTATGGAAAATGAATGGAGTTGGTTGGTGGGTGTGAAGGCACCATGATGCGAATTTCAACTCCGTATTCAGTAAGTTTGTAATAGGAAAAAAACAGTAGAACTAAAGAAAACTAAAAAAAAAAAGTTTCCGCCGATTACATAATTTTCCTTCCTACTTTGTAGAGCCAAGGAAAGTAAAAATCGAGGTGTCATATAAACTGAGCGAAAAACAGATTTTGTTCGTTGCTAAAGTGATATAAAAACCGCTGACTCTAAGGAAGGTTTTATGATGCATCGCACATATTTTCATAAAGAGATCATTTCCCATCATAAAACCCGTTTCAAATGGCTCTTAGTTTGTGGGTTTTATTGGGTAAAAATCCGCACTTGAAGCCGCAGCGAAGAAAACAAGAGATGGGGAATGTGGAACAACGAGCTATATCAACCATAGCTCCTTCTCGTTTAAAACATTGACGAAGACGTGATATGAGAAATAGATCTAAGCCCACGAAATAGTTTGGAAAGAAATAAGAAAGTAGTCAAAAGCAGATGGAACTAAAACAGAAAAGCACACTATGTAGAAGAAATAACGGGCAATAAGCACGAAAGAACCAAAAGAATAAGGAAATGGATTACTATAGGACAAGAGCAATGAAATGAAGAAAGAAACGAAGGCAGCAAAGAGCATCAGTACTTCTACTGACAGGGCAGTTCTGCTTGCTGCTGCTTGCTTCAGTCCACCAGAAATGGCCATCAGCTGCATCATGATGCTAAATTGCTGCTGAAGGGCTGGGTCTGGCTCTAATCACACGATGCTCCACCAACTAACGAAAACAAATACGATATGATTCATTTGGACGTACTTTAGGGGAAGCCAAACCTCGTCGTACGGTTTCTCTTTCTCCCGAAAAAAAAGACGCAGAACTTGCCATACGGTAACTAAGCGCTCAAAATGAGGGAAACTGGGGACATTGTTCATCACGTGTTTATTAATACATGGAATTTTCAGAATTTGGATATTATTTGATGAGAATTTCTTGGAGGATTCGAGTTAGGTCCGCCTACTACTCCACGTAAATTTATCATCTAAAATTCTATTTAGATAAGTAGTGGTGAAGCCAAGTTGAATTCCATGAAGTGGTTCTTCTGGGTGCCATTGTAGGTGTGGTGCTTAATGTTGAGGACTGCTCTAGGGCCATAGACACGTTCGTGGAGACGGGTTTGCGATCCAAGGACAGGAAGAGTAACAGCATAATTCCCAGCTTGGGTCTATATGTATTGTGAGCCTCTGGCGTATGTATTGACAGTTTTATTAGACCCCCTAGACCCCTTTGGAGCTTGTGGCCAATATGTGAAAACTTGGAACATGGGAACTTCTCTGGCCTTAATTCCCAACACTCTGAAAGAATATTTAAATGAGAGGTCTGGATATCAGAATACTCACTACCCATAACCGTCTCACTACATTCGCTTCAAATGAAAGGAGACCCAAGGCGAGAGTGGCGGAGAAGGGCAGTGAGCCATGTTTCTTCTATAATGTATGACGTGATTTTGTGACATGATCTCGCTTCATCCCAGCATGACGTTTTTCGGTAGGCATACACAGGCAAAAGCCCATGCAAATTAATTTAAAAAGTCAAGTTGGTGCAAGAAACATTTTTCTAATGCAGCGATTCCCATCAATAGTCGTAGTGTCTTTTGCTGCACTTTAGCGTGTTATACAAGTTTTCATCAACGTAACGTAATTTAATCTAGGGGTATAATCAATGTACGCTTGATGAGGGTGAGGCTCTTTACGAAATAAGATCAGCCCTGTTTCTCTATTCCTCGTCATCAAGTTGGGCCCTCATCTCCATTTCCCGTCGCGACGGTCGGAGACTCAGAACACGCTTGCCAGGTCCGTTTTCAGAGGAGGCCGAATGAACCAGCAGTATTCGAAATGGCACCGGCGAGGCTTTCGGCCTTCGCAAATCATTTCCACAAATCGATCCCTTTCGAGGCTGAGCCTGTCGAGGGGAGGGGGGGCTCTTCACACGGTAGAAAGCCTTCCGTTTGATTGGCAAAAATGGGACGGAAAAGAAGGTCGGTGATGGGAGGGGGGGAGGCGTAGTATCGCAAAACTGTCTCAAGTTTGAGTTCTGCCGAGACGTTTCCGAGCAACGTCGAACCAGTCGAGCGAAATCAGAAATATGAGACGCTCCATATCGGCTTTGGAGCTTTGTCGTCAGCGAAATCTACTTACGAGACTGGGTATCGCATTTGTTTGGGAAAAGCGACAGCTGCATTTGATATAAAATGTAGAAACCTACACATCGACGACGTGCTCATTGTAGATGGATTTGTGACCAACGTAGACACTTCTGGAGGAAAACGACGCAAAAACCAGGTGACTGTGGCATGGGAGAAACCACCAAGTGTTGAAAGTTCTTAGAGGATTTGTTAGGATGACTGAGTAAAATTGAAATGGTCACGAGAAGATCTGTACGAGTGATTTATTGAAGCACTAATTTCAAACCGGGAGGTATTTTTAATTACTCTTTATTGGTAGTTTTGAAATTAATTAATCTCATGAGATCTCTCCGCCCGAAGGATTCAGTTTGTACTTGGCCTCATGTGTGTGCAGGAATTTATAACACTTTCCTGCAGGTCAAAGTGTCCATTTCAAAGAACGATCAAAAACTCAGTGTTGTAGTAACGGAATTTGCTATTTTACCGAAAGGTGAAACGTGCTCCATTACAGATGCAATCGTCTCTCGTGGACTGCAGTGACGCGGTATGGTACCTATTGATATCCCACGATCTAGATAAGATGCTCCTTCACCGACTCTATGAAGGAGCCTTATAACTAAGCATCAGGAATAACTTCATTGAAGATCGTGAAGACACACATAAGAAAGCCAAAACAAAACTATTGACAGTCCATTACGAAAACGTACGTGGGTATGATTTCTGATGAAAAACCGCACATCAGTACAACATGAAGGATTGAGAAGCAACTAAGCATGACCCTCCAGCATCCAAGTTGGAGGTCCTCACAAGGTCACTAATGCTAAAATTAAATTTCTACAATGTTACAACAGAGGAAGACATGGGAGGCCCCAAAAACCACGATCACATCGGATGTGTACTCAGGATATGGGCCTAGAGCTCTGGCAACTTGAGAATAACCGCAAATTTGAGCTGAAAGAGTTGGAAGAGAAGCCAGGAGAAGATATTCGTTAGGTAGACGCCATCTGAGGAAAAGGTCAGAAAAAAAGAGGACTCTGAAGAGAGCACTGTCAAGATTACAACAATCGAAAAGTCGAGGTTTTGTGCCATGAGACTTGCCAAACGTAGAAGCTATCCTAGAAAAGGGTCGGGTAGAAAAAGAAATAGGACTCTGGAGTGGGCTGTGGAGCTCTGTTAACGTCACGACATTCGAAAAGTTTGGATGAAAGACTCAGTAGAGAAGCCAGGAGTGCCGCTGCACCTCACAACTTTCCTATACTCTCTACTATCTTTTTATACTAATTCAATTTCTTTTTAAACAGTCCATTTAAAAACCCCCTATCGCCCTATTCTGTCCTATTTCTTTTTAACGGTCCAACTAATTTTTTTCACTGTGCTTTCCCTATATTTCCAACTTACACACACAGTTACCAACTTACACAGTTTTAAATTACCTTTGTTCTAGTCATAGGGGCAACCCAATTAATTTCAGAACAGCAACACCAGTTTTTATGTAACTATGTTATGTTCTACGAGGTTTGTGTAAATTTAGTGACTAGTTGATAGAGCAACAAAAATCGCAGAATGGATGAAGGAAATGGTGATATGCGTCTTTTTCATGCTGAAAGCATGTCGGTGACTCAGTAAAGAAGCCAAGAGAAGCTTCCCCGAAGGTTGATCCCATTCCAGAAGGACAGACAAATATCAAGTGCGCCGCATCACACAACTTTCCTATACTCGACGGAAATTTGTTGGAACCTTCATGGTTTTTTATACTCATTCCATTTCTTTTTTTTTTTACTCAGTCCATTGGAAATTCGTCAAACAACTCTACGGTAGCTGGGCGCCAACAAAAAAAATTTGTTGGCCCCAAATCTTTCAGAGCCTTCGCACTATTTGGGAAAATGATCTATGAAGGCTTTACCGAATCACATCAAATTTGATATTTGGCCTGCAGATTACCATGAGTGGCTAAAATAAGGTTACGAGCAAAACTCGCCTTGAACTAACTATAGTTCATCATGGTGTTCATAACACTAAAAATTTATTTACACGTTTTGTATGGGCTATTCTTGATAACACAACAATACGATAAAATTCTCATTTGCGAGAAAATGACGAGAGCAGTGCAATAAATTATCAAATGCGATTTTAGCGCAGATTTTTCCTCATTAACTTCAACAAAATGGTACTGGAATCTTCAGGAAAATTTATGTGGTAGTCCAACTAAGTATCTACGCGATGATAGTTTGATAAGATATGTAAGAGCTGCTTCTGAAATTCCGTATTTCCACTTACTACGGTTTCTTACAGTTTTACCCGATAATTTGAAACTTTGATTAATATCGTTCTAAAAAAAATTGTGTTTACGGTCGTATTAATTCTATGCTTACTGATTGCTCATACTACTGATAGTTTTGGCCTAAGTAGAAGCAACACAATAAATTGCGCCGTGGAGTTATGTTTGATGAAGATCAAATGGACTGTTTAAAAAGAAATTGAATTAGTAGAAAAAGATAATAGAGAGTATAGGAAAGTTGTGAGGTGCAGCGGCACTCCTGGCTTCTCTACTGAGTCTTTCATCCAAACTTTTCGAACGCCGTGATGTTGACAGAGCTCTACACCCCACTCCAGAGTCCTACTTCTTTTTTTTACCTGACCTTTTTCTTGGATGGCGTCTACGTTTGGCATGTTTAATGCCACAAAGCCCACATCGATTTTTCGGCTGTCGTAATCTTGGCAGAGCTGTACAACTCTATTTAGATTCCTTCTTTTTTCATTTTTTGTTTCCTTGCTAGTTCGTTGAGACAAGTAATCTAAAAAAAAAATATCTGGTGCGTAGCAACACACAACTTTCCGCCACCCCTTTAAGTTCGAACACCACCTTCATAGGCGGGCGCTATATCTTCGTTCAACGCATTTTTACAGGAACATTTATGGAGAACAAAATGTAGGGACTAGTTAGTTGAGAGTACTCCGAATGTTTGATCGAAATCGTTAGAGCCGTTTTTGAGAAAATTGGAATACCGATAAAATAATATTCGACAAATCTCCTTTTTTGTGTTAACTTGGCTTATATCTCCGTTCAACATATATATACAGAAATAATTATAGAGAACGAAATGTTGGTATGGGTGACTAGAAGACACTCCATTAGGATTTATCACATCTGGTAAAAAGAAGTTACCCTGGAATTTACGGAAATGTTAGAAAAAACGTTATTTTCGACACATTTGATTTTATCTCTGTTCAATGGACCGTCACAGGAACATTTATTGAGAAGAATATGTAGGTATCAACTATTTGAAAACATCCTGTGAGTTTGGTGGAAATCGCTGAAGCCGTTTTGCCAAAAGCGTAAAAACCTATTTTGCTTCAGGGGCCCATACCTCCGTTCACCGTATTTTCATGGAGATATGTATGGAGAAGAAAAGTTAGGTATTGATTAGAGAAGATAATTTGAAAGTTTAATCAAAATCGTTAGAGCCGTTTTCGAGAAAAATGCGAAAAACCCTAGTTTTTGGCACATTTTCGTCCCCCCACCCCCTTCCCACCGGCCGAAATCGTCCATAACCTTATTTTGGTGTCTACAAAAATAACGAACAAAACAAAAAAAGAACCAACTCAATCGGATCAGCCGCTCGCCCGCAGATCGAACTACAGGCACACACACACACAGACATACACACAGACATACACACAGACATACACACGGACCTCTCTCCGAAATTAGGTTTTTTAGACTCAGTAGGGTCTGAAACGTAAAGATCTGAAGAAAACCCAACTTTTTTTTTTGGGCCGATTACTATACTTTCCTTCCCTTCGGGTAGCGGAAAGTAAAAAAAACAACATAGGACCCTGGCAAGGCTCGAAGAAAAGTCGAGGTCAAGGTCTTCGTGGCATGAGAAGCTATATCAAAGGTCCTTCCGAGAAAAAAGCCAGATAAAAAATAGAACCTAAGGATTAAAAGTATTAAAAATCAGCCAAATAGAAATTTCAAATGGTCGTGTAGAACGTCTAACACATTGTTAGGCCTGTAGTCACCTATGGAGCCCTGGTCTGGTGGACTAGGGTGGAAAACAAAACAGTGCAGTTGCAGCTAAATAAACTGCAGCGTAGGGCGTGTCTAGCCATTACAGGCTGTATGACAACATGCCCTACGGCTGCACTGGAGGTCTTGCTAGATTTAGCTCCACTCCACATACATGTTAAAAGGATGGCGTTCCTCCAGGCTGCGCGTATGTTGGAGTTGGGTCTGATCACGCGGGGGAGGAGGAGTTCCTGCCACTTGATCCTTGACAAGGTGAAGGTGGGGGGGCCTGAACTGCATGTGGTAGACTCAATGCCCGCGAGGTTCAACTTCGCGCTACCCTTTCGGATACTCATTCATGAGCGATCCAGGTGGGTAGGGGGAGCTCCCGCTTTCGAAGCTGGGGCCCTGGTATACTACACTGATGGCTCGGTGCAGGGTGGCCTTGCAGGGGCAGGCATCTTTGGGCCGAGGGTCAGAGCAGCGATCCCATTGGGGTCACTGGCCATGGTGTTCCAGGCAGAGGTGGCTGCGGTGACAGTCTGTGTGCAGCGGCTGCTGCAGAGGGGACTGAAGCGGCAGAGAATCTACATCATGGTGGACAGTCAGGCCACTCTCAAGGCCTTAGCCTCATACTGTCTTACATCGCGGCAGGTGTGGCAGTGTCTGACTGGACTGAAGGCCCTGGCCGAGGACAACAGTTTAACACTATATTGGGTGCCAGGGCATAAGGGTATAGTGGGAAACGAACGGGCTGATAGGTTGGCTAAGAAGGGATCAGAGCAGATCCCTATTGGTCCTGAGCCCTTTGTTGGGACTACCAGGAGCCATCTACGTAGAGAGGTTGGCAAATGGGAGGATAGGTGCAGGGCTGCTCATTGGCAGGGGCTGCCCGGCCTTAGACAGTCAAAACTCTTTATCCGGCTCTCCAGAGAGAGGTCCAAGGAGGTGCTTGCACTGGGGAGGAAGGATATGAGGATCATATGTGGCCTGTTCACAGGTCACTGTCCGCTGAGGTACCACCTTGCAAATATTGGCAAGTGCGAGGTACAGGTATGCAGGTTCTGCGAGGTAGGGCTAGAGACGGCAGAGCACGTGCTGTGCGTATGCGATGGACTCGCGGCATCGCGCCGTTCTGTGTTTGGGAGGCCCTTTCTTCAGCCCGAAGAGGTGGCAAATGCGGAACTTGCGGATATCCTCCACTTTGTGCGGGGGTGGTGGGGGCGCATAGGTGACGTCACACCAAGTGAGACCAGTGCCGTGGGGCCTGGGGGTGGTGCAGGTGGGCCATGATCCGAGTATCATGGACGCCCTTACAATAGGCCCGTTTGTGGCTGCAGTGAGGGTATTGCCTGCGTCCACCGTTTCAAAAAAAAAACAAAAAAAACACATAACATTCACATTGCCCTGCTTATGATGAAATTTACGGTAACTATAAAGATCTTGACCACCGGTAGAATAACCTAAGAACGAGCTGAGTCGTGGTTGTGTAATTGATCCGGTATAGCGTAGTGATAGTTTCGGTGAAATCTCGAAGAAATTTCCGTCCAGCGAATCCACGAGCAAGACGTAGCTGAACTTCCAGCCGCGGCTCAAGTTATTAAAGCCTGTGTTAACCTCAGGCCCCTCCCTCTCAACTCCAGCTTCCCGAATTTCACAATATCATTTCTCCCTGTCAACACCGCTCGAGCCCGGAAACTCAATTATATCCAATTCGCGTCTTGTCAATAAGAACAGTTTTTCGCCCCCCGAGCAGTCGTCTTAGAAGCGTTCAGATTTCAATCATCGCCTCCGATTTATTTTATTTTTTTAATCTGAAGTCAAAGTATTGGGCTCCAGGTAGTTTCATCAATTTCCCGTATTCAATCTTCATCAACTTTTTAAAGGAGCGTTGAAGGAAAAGGGGCCGGGGGAGGGGGGAGATAAGAGAGAAAGGAGGATGAAAGGAAGCCAACAGTTCGAGTGAATGAAGATCTTCTCGTTGACAGGGCTTTATCAGCCTCTGGTATAAATGAGAAATAACCCCGTTCATCTTCTTTTGGCCCTTTTTTTTCAAAAGGGTTTGCCTGACGAAGCGAAGAAGAAAAACTTTGAAAAACTGATGGACGAAAAGAAAAAAGAGTGAGCAAAGAAGAAAAAGAGAGACAATATGACGACTTTATTGGTGCGTTTGGTAAAGATTGTCGTGCCATATTGACGCATGATATGAAATAAAGCAACCTCAACAGTACACGGCAGAAACAATGAATGCCAATGATAATCCTTTATACTCCACTCTTTCTCACTCAAACTGATTTTCTTCCAAGTTGTCGCTCAGCACAACGCAGTTTCAGGGATTTACACAGCTGAAGCACGCTGTACTATGCAGTTCATCCCTTCGTGTCAACCTCGTAATAGTACCGTTCCAGAGTTCATGAGCTTCGTTTACAAACCTTTGGGCCCAAGTTGGGATAATGACGAAAGGAATTGGCCTCCTAACGAAAGCTTAGACCGTTTGCCCAGATGTCGTGGATGGTGGAACGCATGCATATGAAACATATCTAGAATTGGGGATAAAATACCCAGATGGAACGATTTACGGTTTCCTGAATTTTTCTCTGGCAAATGAATCATTGGGAATTTGGCAATGAGCGGACGAATGCCTCTGGCGTGACTGCGTCTTCCCCCTTGGGCTGCCAGTCTACCAGTCTCCGGCTCTTTCGGCTGTGCGCGAGAATGAAATGCCAGTGTTTACGTTGGTTCGTGAGTACTAAGATCAGAGGCGTCTGTCGAAGATGTGCTTTGTAATTTATATCTCCCAACCTGATCCATCAACGATGTACGCGTTGATGCTAATAATTTAGGTTAATCGCATTCCACTAGGCAGACATTTCAACCGATCAAAGGAACGAGAATGTTGACGGACGTAAATGGCAATAAACACCCGATCAACGCGTCGAACGTTCAAACCCAGTCGAGAGTCCGGTTGATTGACTAAAACTGTGAAATGTTCTCTCCGGGTTATCCCTGAGTGAAGGAAACCAACCTTTTAGTGTCGTTCCTACTCTCGGAGCCATTCGGGTTTGACGTCTTGTACGAAACCGAACTACAAAATTGATCGAGCGAAAGGGAACCCTTGATATTGGGAATAAAAGCCAAATGGAAGATCAATTCTCATCTCGAGCTCCTTGCAGATTTTAGTTCGTGGTTTACAGCTCCACTCAGCCTGAAATCATGCTACTCCTTCAACAATTGACTGCAATTCCCATTGATGTTCTGCAAATACCGATCTTCAAATAAACGAATAAAACATCGCGACCAAAAACCGATCGTTATTTGAGCACTCTTCACTAAGGGACCCCATGTCATGACCTAAACAGCGGCCACACTTCTCTCGCTCTCTTCAGCTCACCGTTCGTTCGTTCTCCCAAGATGTTTACTTTTCGCAGAGGTTCAACTCAAATCGAATTAAATTTCACATTTAGCCTGCAGATTAGGTTGGGTTGGAAGAGAAAGGTGTCTGGTCATTAGCTCTCTGGGAAATACGTTGGAAGTGGAAGGAAAGGATTGTAAGGGCAGTTTTTTAGGTCTTAAATAGTCTGTTGATTATGGTGTAAATACGGTAACACATTTTTTCTTGATTTGTTCGTTTATCACCCGCCCACTGAAGTGTTTTTTTCGTTTATAGATTTTCCATATTTTTTAGTACGTAATAATTTCATGCTTGGTATTGTTTATATGTAGTAAGATAGCACAGCTCTGTATTTAGGAAGGTTTATGTCTTGAGGTGGTTGACAAAATAAGAGTTGTCTTTGTTCCCACAAGGAGATTTAATGTTAACGTACCTGTTAGGTGAGTCCTCTGGCTGGTGAGACACTGTGGGTGAGTGCTTTCGATGTAAAGACATTTTCGTCTGGCCGTTAAGTGAGCGTTAAAGCCAGTTAGTTAGTCATGGTCTTTCTATAGGTAGTGAAGCAGCTGGGAAGGGAGTGGGGGGAGGAAGGAGGCCATTTGCTACAAACCAACATAAAATGACACCATATTCACAACACTCAAAACACTACACAAACGAAAACAACCAACTGACGGATTTACGGACCACCCTATACAAAAAAAACTTAGAATCGACAATCAACAGACTATTTTAGAAATACCTTACATTCTTCTCCCTTCACTTCCTACAGGTTTCCCCAGAGGTACATGACCTCCTTCCTCTCCCACGACGCTACACCATCCCATTAACCTTCTCTTTCTATACAAAGACCATGTCCAACTAACTGACTTTAACACTGACTTAACGGCCAGATGATGATGACTTTACATCGAAAGCGCTCACCCAAAGTATCTCACCAGCCAGAGGAGACAGACGGAGTATTTAATCCCCCCCCCCACGCTAATCGAAAGTCTACGTGGCTGACGTCTCCTCTGGGATCAGACGCAGCACCTCTCGTACTCCAATCAGGCCCTTTATTCTCTAGGCTACGAATGAATACAACATACTAACAGGTACGTTAACCTTAGTAATTTGCCTACTGGCAGATCTAACCCAATTACTTTAATACGAGATTTAATGTGTCCTGAATGTCTCGTTCGTATTTTTCGTCCTGTATGTCCTATGTACGCGGTTGTACTCGTACAAGTTATTTTTGTTCGGTGCTGGCTGAAGTAGTCGGGATCTTGGGCTTGGGTCTTTCCCAGGTACGTTCGCCCCAACTGCCCGCTCATTCAGCTTCTCCTTCAGACAAGGGGATTAAGTTTGGTTTGACTTCCAACGACAACGGATTGCCCCTTTTGGACTTTCCAAAATTTCCTTCCCTCCCTCGATTTGCCCTCTTCCTCCAACACACACAGATCTTTCGAGATACACTAGTCTCCCAGTGCTCACTACAGACATTCCTCTAGCAACTCTTGAGCCAGTCACAACTTTAATCACTCTCACTCTCTCTCTCTCTCTCAGCTCCGATCTAGTTTCCCCCGCAACCAGTTCACACATATTCCGAATCCCCTCATGTCGCCCTTATATACTAAAACCACTATTCATTTAACATTCACCATACAGCCCTTACTCACTCTCTCTTTTATTTTCCGTTCTTAAACTCCCCCTCTCGTAAGCCCAACAACTTTTTGTGCCCCATTTTGGTCGAGTGGGTCTGTTTTTTCAAGTATTTGCAGTTAGCTTGGTTCTCAGTGTATTGTCTACACGTAATGCAATTAGTACGCCTTCCTTCCAGAAGATGTTCGTTATTCTGATTATTTTGTAGGTCCTGTGCATGTATATGTGCCGTCAAAGTCTAGGTATTTTGGATCGTCTTGTTTAGAGTCGTATTGTCTCAATAATTTCTTTACTGTTTGTTTGGTGTACGAATAAAATGAAGTTTTTTTTTTGTAATTGTGTTCGGTTAGTGGGATAGTTTTTAGTGTCCGTATCAGGTGTTTGCATGCTGAATGAGTTGACGTAAATTTTATGGTCGTGTCTGTAGCAGTAGGTTTTATTAAAACATCGTGATTTTTAGGTCCAAGTAGTTAAAGAGTTTTTATTTTGTTCTTTGTCTACCTCATGTTGTATTACGGTGGATATTGTCAAGTCCTCCAATATTTCCTCGGTATGGTGTCATATACGTATCTGGCGTAATATTTGATGTCATGTTTTGTAATTAGAGTAAGAAGAGCACGTGTGTACTTCTTAATGCTGTAAGAATATTTCGGTCATTATGGACGAGGTATGGTTTCTCATACCTAATCCACATATTGGCTTATATACATGCTATTACTAAATTGAAAGTAGTTCTGTCCAAGTGCCATCTTGACAAGGTTGGTAATATTTTTAGTGGTTGTCGTGTATATTTGTCTTAGTCTCGTTTGTAGCTGATCAACAACCATCCCGTTCACTCCTCTCTTCCTACGAAAACACCATGACTAACTAACTGACTTCAGTACTGACGGCTTTACATCGATAGCGCTCGTCCACAGCATCTCCCGAGCCAGAAAAGACGGACTCGCCAAACAGGTATGTTGTATTCATTCGTAGCCTAGAGAATAAAGGGCCTGATTGGAGTACGAGAGGTGCTGCGTCTGATCCCAGAGGAGACGTCAGCCACGTAGACTTTCGATTAGCGTGGGGGGGGGGAGATTAAATACTCCGTCTGTCTCCTCAAGCTGTTGAGTTACTGTGGGCAAGCGCTTTCGATGTAAAGACATCTTCATCTGGCCGTTAAGTCAGTACTGGAGTCAGTCAGTTGGTTGTGGTATTTATATACGAAGAGGAAGGTGAACGGGATGGTGGAGCGTCGTGGAAGAGGGGGGGAGTAAGGAAGTCATGCACCTCTGGGGAAACCCACTAGAGGTGCATGGAACGTCTTGAATTCCAG
The DNA here is from genome assembly GCA_020466155.1 of Pachypeltis micranthus. Taxonomy (NCBI): domain Eukaryota; kingdom Metazoa; phylum Arthropoda; class Insecta; order Hemiptera; family Miridae; genus Pachypeltis; species Pachypeltis micranthus. The sequence continues at coordinate 35,062,508 of CM035773.1, forward strand.
TCAGTGTCGATTCTAAGTATTTTTTGTATAGGGTGGTCTGTAAATCCGTCAGTTGACCGATTGGTCAAAGGGTGTAGTGTGTTTCAACCACTCCGAATTGAGCGAAGACTGTCATTTCAGCGTTCAACGTCCATTTATCACGCACCAAGGAAGAATTTGTTGCTGGTTTAGTCGTTGTTGCTTTGGTTGCGTTGTAGACAAACGTTTTGTTTGACTTCTTGATATTGATGTTCTCATAAAAACCCTTTCAATGCGTTACAATACTTTTACAGTACTTTTGTGTGTTGGGAACTTCTCACAAAAAATGCAATCAAACTTGTTCAAGCCGTTATTGAGGAAACAAAATTTGATGTTTCGATCACTGCAGTCAACTTTGGACTTTTCTCGCCCTTACGTTCCCGTTTTATGGCGATCTGCGGCCAAAACGTATAATTTGATTCGATGAGGTTAAACCGTTTTCTGTCAATCGCGTTCACACACACCTCAGATAAAACCATTCATCAAATATCGTTTTTCGGAATCGGAAACTGTTGAAATGTATAGAACTGAAGAAAACTCTTACGTCGTTTCTCGTCCAATTTCGTGTGGGAAAGGAAAGCAATCGCCGCCCACGCGGAGCAATTCCACGTGGGAATGACACGAACGCTCGATCAGAGCACAACTTACATTCTTCACGCTCCGTTGCCTCGTGATGGGCTTGATTTCCCGTCACCAACGTTGACACTCGACTCATTAGTTCTTCACTAGGCGCCCGAAACTCATCAATCACCGGACTTGAACAAACATCGCCCTCTGCCCAAGTTTCTTCACGTAACAAATTCCTTCCTGATCCTCCATTACGTTCGGACAGCTTTTCAAACGCGCGTTCAATTCCAACCCCCCCCCCCCCCCAACTAGTACCAGTTTCGCACGAACGCCTGATATCGTGTCCGTAAGAAGGACTAGCGGATCGATCGCTGTCGGTTTCCATTTCACGTCAAGCAAGAAAGGAATCGAACAACTTTGTGAGGAAACACAAGTTGCGTTTAGACATAATTATTCCGCGTTTCTCCATTTTATCCCCCCATTCCCCTCCACACTCTTCACTGATCCTTCGAGGGAGAGGCTTTTGTCGAACCTTTCGAACCTACTTGTCATTCAGGGCTTAGTTGGAGTTGAAAACGTCTACCCGTGGGACGGAAGACGTCATTGTGGAAGGGTTAGCCGAAACTGATTTAAATTTCAGATGGCTTTTCCAAAACCCCGAAACACTGAATTAAACGGAAAAGTAACATTAATCCTGATTCGTGTTTGCGTAAACCTACCGCATTATTTCGTTTTATGCTGTTATTGAGAAACCGCCTGCGGTATTTTAAAACCCTCATGGGAGCGCCAGCCACCTGAAATGCCTAATTTATACGGAAAATATTCGGTGGGAAGCATCACGCTACTTTTCTCGACCCCGCGTAATACAATATTGTTGCGACTTCTCTCGCAAAACATCATTTCACGTTCACCGTTGCGACCGGATTTTAGTAAGCTGCTGCTAAGTATACCACGACCTACATTGGAAAGCAATGTGTAACCGATAGAACCGTCCACACGATTTTCTTGTTGAGAAGTTCGTGTTTACGGCTCTGAAAAGGGAGAAAACTGTCTAAAATTTCTTTTCGTATAAATGTTCGATGATTTATTGTGCTGCTTTCGTAATTTCCACACAAAGGAGAATTTCATTGCATTTTCGTGTCATTTCAAGCTGTCCATACAAAAAATTTAATAAAATTCGTTAGAGCCGTTGATCACTATGATAACTATAGTTAGTTTTGTGCGGATGTTGCTTATACCCTTGTTTAGGCGTTTGAGTTGATTTAGTTTGCCCCTCACACTCGTGATGCCGGGAACCACGATGAAATAGGTCGGCTGGATGCTATGAAACTTCGAGATACCCAAAACCTCTTTTCCTAAGTGGGAATAACGACATCAGGCTGACTTTTCACTATAACATCTTCCCATCAGCAGGACCTCGAGAAATATAACAAGAAGAAGAGGAAGAAAACGTGGTCATGTCGAAATGTATGAGCTCCTTGAAGAAGCTCCAAGGGAATGAAATTGCATGTTCATTTTTGAATGCTCCAATGAAGAGATTTTTCACCAAAATTGCTTTCGTGTTAATGTTTGATGATTTATTGTGCTTCTCTCGACATTTTCACGCAATGGTAATGTTGTGGTACTATAGTTGTTGGGCCTGGGAGAGGGGAAGCTCGAATTAGAGAGTGAGAATGGACTTACTGAACCCTGAGGACTGTATTACACTTTGGCAGAAGAGCTGGAATAATATATGAGTGGGAGTATATAAGCGCAAACAAGGGGACTCTAAATGCGTGAACTGGTTGTACGGGAAAGGGTTGAAAAGCGCGAATTAGTTGCCAGGGACATGTGAAACGACTGTCTATCGCTAGAACTCAGTGAATATCGGTAGAGAAGTCGAAACAAGAAATCGTTAGTCGGCTGTTTAGTTCTTGTAGCAGCTGAATATTTTACAACGTCTCCGCACCAATTCGCACACTTCAGATGAAGTTTCGAACGGTGTTTTTGACGAGCAGAGACAACCTGTTGTGACTGAGTTTCCGTCGTCTTCCTCTCAAATAGAAAGGTGGGGGAAGAAGTAAGTTGATTAGGAGGGTCTGATAAAGGGAAGAAGACTTCAGGAAGTGTCTAGCTTCGAAGGATCCAAAGCCTCTTAAAAAAAAAAATCTACTTTCCTTATCTGAGAAAACCTCTTTCTTATCTGGAAAACCAACAACTTTGTCAAGTGACAGGTCGCAAACAACTAACTAACTAACTACACGAAAACCCCAGGAACCTTTGCCTTTTTTTTCCCTGCCCTCATTGAAACCGTCTTATCGAAGCTAGAAATCGGAGCTCTCTCCATTTTTTTTCTTTTTTCCTTCGCGCTTGACTGCCAAGTTGAGAAAGTCATTACTTTTGTGGGTCGATATCGGGTGCTTACCAACTCACTCATTCCAGTGGGGGTCTTTTTGAATTTTGAAAATAGCTTCATACAGCGAACTTTCGAGAGCTTGAGCTTGACTTTCCGCGGATAAAAGCCACTTTCTGACGGGCGTCCTACCAAAATATCAAACCTACCTCAACCCCCGTAAATTCAGAGATACGAAAACGTTCATGCGTCCTTTGAGATAAAGTATTTTGAGCTCTTCACTCCTGCAACGTTCCATACAAACTGATGCATCCTCTTGGCGTATTCTGTGGCTGTGTTTTTGCCAAGTGACGCCGATACTGCGCAGTGAAGCCGTGGCTACAGTTGACAAACTGAGTCTGGTCACATCTAAATCCGAACTCACATGGTGCCTTGCTGTACATTGTTTTACAAAAATATTCCTTTGAAAGTCCTTCGAACGGTTACAAAAATCAAAATGGGCTAGAGAACGAGTTTTCGAACGTTGTTTGTTCTCTCAAACCAAATTCAGGTAGTAGGTAGCTGCGAACATACCTTCAATTTGATTGATAGCCAATACACGCGTTATTTTGTGGTTTTCTTCAAAAATCGGGGAAACCATCATTCCCTGTACCATGAGCCCATTCGACGAATGGTTACAGTTTGGTTATGAAGACAAAGGAGGAAAGCGAGACACCGAAGTAGTTTTATTAACGAAAAAGCTATACAGGAAAAACGAGAATGCAATTCAAAGGAGGAAAAATTGAGAGCCACGTCATGCATAGCAACCAGACAACGTCGTCAGCTGTTTGACCCAGGTTGGCAGTGTTGTCTGGTGGTGGGTCAGCTGGAAGCGACAAGGAATCGGGCAGTGAATAGGCATCAGTTGTATGTTTTAAAAACACTGGCTTCAGTTGGTCTATTGACAGGGATTGTTCCCCACGTGGTGTTGGTACCTTGAAAACCGCACTCGCAACAGCACTCGATAAGGGTCGTCGTAGGTAGGGTAGAGTAGCGTCCTGCCGGACAAAGTGTGATGATATGCACAACGCTGGGTGAACAAACAACTTCTTGGAGGCGCGATGTTTGAATGGTATGGGCCAAAGCTCTTCTACGTACTCGTGTAACTTAATGATAAGCGCTAGCACATTGCAGGGGCTGGAGTCTGATCAAGGAATTCTGCAAGCAAGCTGATTATTTCGCCAAAGAGGAGTTCAGTTGGAGTCACTCCACAGCTTCGCAACACAGTAGAGCGCAATCCCAACAGGACGAGTGGCAGTGCTGAAACCCAGTCATCTGACAGTTGTGCATTCAGTGCTGATTTCAAACGCCTGTGCCATATCTCGATTGCGCCGTTTGATGCTGGATTGTACGCAGTAGTCCGTAGGTGATCTGTCCCTGGCAGCGTTGTTAGGCTTCTGAAAAGCTCACACTCGAACTCTCTGCCTTGGTCGGTGGAAATACAGCGGGGAACCCAAACCGGAATGTTCTCGTCGAAATGAATGCAGAAGCGACGGTCTCAGCAGTAATGCCCTGAATCGGTGTTGCCTCAGGCCATCTGGAGAATCGGTCCACGAACGTGAGGAGGTATCGGAACCCCTGTGAAGTGGGCAATGGTCCTACAATGTCAATGTTGGAATCTTGACTCGGCAGGGGGGGTTGGAACCAATCGGACTCGATGTGTGGCGCCACCTGTAGGCTCGCTGACACGGAATACATGTCTTGGCCCACCGGGATACGTCTCTCTTGAGGAATAGCCAGCAAAATCGTGACTGCACGAGCTTGACATACAGAAATCCCGGGGTGAGCCAGGCCGTGGAGTGAGTCGAAGATACTTCGGCGATACTGCTCAGGAATGAAAGGGTCGAGGGCTCCTGTAGCAGTGTCATATCACGTCGGGGTCACTACTTTGGTTATGTAGATAAAGAAGGAAAGCTTCGGATGCGAAAGTACGAAAAAGTTAAACAGGAAAAACAAGAATGCAATTCAAACGAGGAAAAAGTGAGAGCCACGTCATGCATAGCAACCAGACAACGTCGTCAGCTGTTGTGAGGTTGGGTCTTCACAACAGAAATAGTTCGGAGTACAAAATGTGAGAGTAGGTTTCCAAAAACACCTCCAACTCCTATCACGTAAAACTCGGAAACACGAACGTATTTGGTGAGCCGCATCACATTTCTTACCCCACGCTGACGTCCGCCTTTTCTGAGTCCCCAACTATTTTAAGACATCCTGGGAAAGACTTAGCTCAGAATTCGTCACTTGGAGTGAAGTTCTGACACCCCGATTCTGGTTATAAAGTGGTCGCTTCCTCTGGTTGGTTTCCAAAGTAATTTCTTCTGAACGTTTGGCGAAATAGCCAACCACCGTTCACACATATCGGTTTTTTGAGCTCACTGGAGGAATAGGGTCAAATAAGTCAATGGGCACCCGCTTGGGAAAATCGGGGAGGAGGCCTCTATGTGGACCACCATAAGCATACACGTGAAACACATAAAAACCTCAACCCAAAGATGTCAGCTTCCAGATGGTGATCAAGTTTGCTTACGTAACCCAAGAAAACGAAAATAATGAGATCCGAAACTAATGTCCGTGAGAAGGACCTTACAGTTGTAAGGAAAAACCTGAAAGAAGAGGAGGAAGAAAGTGCAGATGGAACAAATTGAACTGATGTTACTATGTAACTATCATTTGGGACTTGGCATTCTTTAAAAGAGTTTATTTTGGGCTTCTCGAAGAATTAGTTTTGGACGATTATAACTATATAAATGGCGCATTTCTTTACATTCCACTCTTCATGCAAAATGTAATGGAGTTAGAACTGGGATCCACCTATGTTGTTTGTTAGGATACGGCTAGCTTTTTTTTCTGTGCCCTTATCATCATTGTTCGATGGACCTCGTAAGATATTGTGTTACTGCGAGCGGCAGCTCTTTTGAGTGTCAAGTCCATTTGTCTTCAACACCCCTGCAACTTAAATCTGTAGCCAGTGGCGATTATTGAGTATTTCTCACGTATCTCTGTCCAATAAAATAATCTGCATCCTGAGATGATTGAATGTATAATACCTGCCTCTGTTTTCTTTTTTTTAGTTCCATAATATTACGGATACAAGCTTAGGTTAAATCACTTTGTCAGGGAAAAATGTTTACTCTTTTTTCTACGATTGCAACAGCTTGATTTTTGACAGATACGTGACAAAAACAACTGACAGAATCGTAATCCATTCACTTAATGATAAAACAGTCAACGCTGTTTCCCGCTATTTACAGGAAGGTGGAGTTTTGATCACCAAATTCGGTTTAAAATGTCAAAAGAATGATCCGTGAATTTTTTCAGATTTTTTGCACAACAAAAACCTACGCGGGTAGCTCGAGTTCGATTTTTAAACTATGCATTTTCTGCCGATATCAGGCTTTTTAATGTAACATTCACAAACTTCTGTGTAAAATCGTGAAACTTCGTATACTTAAATATGCAGTCAAAACAAGTCGACAGCAGCAACTTAGTTTGGAATCTCAAATCGTCAAAATCATGTCAAAAAATGCATTGTAAAATTATGAAAATTCGTATTGTTAAGTATCTATGTTGGAATTTTCATTAAAGCATGTTTTTGATATTTACTTTTTTGGTTTCTATTTCTTTGATATTTAGTTCGCTAAACTTGATGCTGAAAATTCATAGTGAACAAAAAAATTATACTATGATAATAAACTGTAATAATGAATTCATTCTGTATATCATTTTTGAATTTCAAAAGATGGCGCGAATTTTCAATATCAAATTTGAGTTTAGCGACCTAAAAATCAATAAAAACAAAAACTTAAATATTAAAAATATGCTTTTACTGTCGAATTTAATCAAAATTCTGGTAGGAACACGTGAAAAGATGAATTTTACATCATTACATCATGATTTTGACGATGTTGAGATTTCGAACTATGTCGACTAGTTTGACTGCATATTCGATTTCTACGACCCTTGACTGCATAATGGCAAAGAAAAAGTATTTTAAAAAACACAATCGAGCAACTGGCGTTGGTTACGTTACGCAAAAAATGTGATAAAATTCAGGGATCATTTTTTTGACATTTAAACGAAACTTCGGGTGGAGGTCGTCAAAATTCTACCTTTCTCAAAATAACGGGTACCCTAGTGTGAGTAACAATGAAGCGTGAAGGCAGAAAAGCTGATGCTACCAGGAAAGCCTTCGGATAATTTGTGAGTGTTGATTGTTGTATCATAAATTCGGATTTCATTATCTTACGAAGTGGCAACAAAAGTTATGTACTCGATTGAAAAAAAAAACTTGGCGTTTGAAGGGTTTCTGAACAAGAAAAATACGATTTGGATCTGTGTGACGTAGTTACATGTACTATGTCTGAGTTTTGTAGCACGCGCACTACATTATAAACACAGTTCGACCACACAAATGGGCGCGCATAGTTCGCGATACTTAATGAACCTGGACTCACTAAATCCAAGGATCATTATCTGCCGTGGGTTCTACGAAGATAATTTACGACACGTTCTTTAGTAACAAAGTTCACGGTGTGTTTTAGGAGCAGCGTCGCTGCATTCCAACGAAGTAGGTGATTTCCCCTCCAAGTTCTCAACGGGCCATAAATATTCGCGGAACCAGAGCTTCGAGCTGGATGCTTTCAGCGGTACCTGCGATTCGCGTCACCAGATGAAATGGAATGTAAAATACATCAAAGCCGAACCTGTTGAATTGAAACAAATACCGTCGAGAGGGAGCGGGCAGCCTCCAGAAACGTCGATAGCGCCGTCCAACGCTTTAAATTTTACAACCCGTGTCCCCTCCCGTGAACTCCGGCTAACTGTCAGAGTTGTCGAATGCAGGGCCGTTGTACGGTTTCGCCGCACGGTCGTGTATTTCTACAACTCTCTGGATCCTATGAATGTCAATTGTACTAGTTGTTACACTCTTCTTGTACAAACTCTATCCCAGAACAATTAAACTGACTGCCTCTGACTGTACGCGTGCGACGCCATTAAACCGTCGCCCAACTAACCCTGTCCAGCCGTTTATGTTTGTACACCTAAATGCTCTTCCACTCAAGGTTCTCAAGCACAGCGAGTGATGTTGAAGGTCTCCACTCGTTCTCTAACCTACCTGCTTGCTTGTTTAAATTATTGGAGTGTGTTCTACTAACGCCACGAAGTTTATTGAAAGATCAACGTGTAGAAAATTGATGTAACTGTCAACATGATTTTTTGGGATCAATGTAACTCATATACTCCCATGGCAGAGAACGACGTACCAATGGGGACCTCACCTAAAATGCAACCTGGTGGAAGTGCCATTCGCATGTTGTTTTACTGTAGCACGAAACTTGTAATTGAAGAATCGGGAATTGGGAAATCACAACAAAATTTGAACACTTAAATTCACAAAGAAGAAGTGAATAGAACAGGACATGATTGGAGTATACAAGCGCAAACAAGGGAGGCTCTGAAGGCGTGAAACTGGTTGTACGAGGAAGGAAGGAGAAATTCGAATTAGATGTCGATGAGAGGTCAAACAAGTATCTGTTGGGAGACAACCGACTTTCGCATGAAGTTAGGTTAATGAGTTTAGAAGGAGCTGCTGTTTGTGGAGAGGAATGTAAATTAAGGGCAGGGGAGAAGGATATTTGGGAAAGTCCGGAAGAAGGGGAAATCCGTTGTCAATCAGAAATAACTGAAGAGATAAACAAAAAGGGCTTGAGGACAGAGGGTGTTTGAGGAAATAACGACTTTGGCATTAGGGCCAGTGAGTCCCGTTAAGGCAAGTGTGAACATTTGGAGGTCAAAGACCCTGCTAATTCGCCGAACACATACGAAGTTTCATCGAAAATGTAAAAGCACATTCTTCTTACCTGTTTTAGTCCCTATTCCAGTTGATTCTCCAATTGGGTGAACATCAACATCTTTCACCTCTCACCCATCTTAGGATCTCGTTCGACGGGGGTTTCTCTCGCGTTCCCTCTCTATATGAAAAACGACTCATGACCGAACGATAAGCCACTCGTGACGATTTATTGCTAAGCCTCCAGAGGATCGCTGGCTGATGAAACGAAGCCGAGGAGAAATACGGGCGTGGAAACTAGGTGAGGTTATGTGCCACGGAGGTGTAAAGATCGTAGCGTAGAGCTATCGAAGAGGCGGTGGGCTGAGTCTTCGTACCTCAGTAATGGCGGCGATTGTCGAGATAGTTGTTAAATTCATTGATAAGGCACAAGTTCTGCTCATAACCCGAGAAAACGGGGAAAAATGCTCCCATCCCCCCTCTTCTAACCAGTCACTCCCTTTTATAACGTCTCATCCTCGTGAACGCCCTCGTTTTTCGTTTCTGGCCCCTTCCCTTCTCCGGATATAGCGAAGTTATCTTCTTCCCCCTTTCCTCCACGCCCCTAACCACTACGACGGTGTTCACTTCGCCAGAGTGAGAAAATTACTGGCACGCCTCGGAAAATTAGGCGCTCAATGATTCATGAAGAGTTGATTAGGTTGAGGTCTACATTCGATTTGTCTCTCTGCTGCCGGGCGTACTCCTGCTGTATCGATTCTGTAACATCTCGAATACCGATGTTTGAGTATGGTCAGGTCCTGCCGTTTGGTATTTGCCTACAACCCCGCACAGTAATTTAAAGAATATATATTAATAATTGTGAGGTTGGTTGTAGACTCAAATTGACGGAACGCGTAAATGAAAAGAAATAACTTGTTTCTTGTACTCCCAATTTCCAGGATCGAGTGCCGAGAAATTCAATTCGGAATCACGAGTGGCGCAAGATCGCTGAAACCTGTTCCGGTGTCTTCCCTGATAGATGTTCGGGAGTCGCTGTTGAACAAGTTCGAAAGGGTGGTGAAGGTAAAGACACACACGTAGTCAGCGCCGTTGGTCAAGTTAATGATCTAATTAACTGGTTGAGCCTCCCTCATAATTAATAAATTTAACTAGCATAAAGGAAAACAATGAACAATATAAATTGAACAATGAATAATGAAATAATGAAATGACACAAACAACAGCGTGTTAGAGTTTGAGTTGGGCTATTGGCGTTACGGTCGATTGCAGAATCGTTAAAGTGGTGGTAGATGTGGAACGGGAAGGAGTGACATGTTAAACAGCATGTCAACGGCGATTTGAGTTTCCTAAACAACCAACTTCTCGCCAATTTAATCAAACTTCAACAATTTCGAGGTACCGCCTTCCTGTTTTTCTATTCTGGAATTTTGGTCATTGTCCTTGTTCAGCGCAGACTGATGTAGTTGTGCTATTGAACTTGGGCCTCTTCCTAGGCACGTTCGGCCGAACAAGAAGCCCGAGAAATGCCCGTTCAGTCGACTTCTCCAACACAACAGCTCTTCCCAGTGATCACGACACATTCTTCTCTCAACTCTGAAGCCAGTCACAGCTCTCACACTCTCGCTCCGCTACAGCTTCCCGCACCAGTTCACGCGTATTCTGAGTACCCTTGTTTCGCCCTTATATACTCAAACTCAAATCAATATTCATTTCACGTATAATACAGCCCTCCTCTCATGCTCACCGAGTTTCTTTTTATTTCGCTCTTAAACTTCCCCTTGCGTGCGCCCAATAGTCTTCAATGACTACTTCAGCACTAAGCCTCAAAAAAAGTCAATCGAATTTAAAAACAAAATTTTAAATTACCTTAACTCCACACAGTAAGAAGGAAAGTTATGCAACCTTCTGAACTTGTTTTTTTTTTTTAGTTTTCTTCCCATTTTTTGCGTTTTAAGTGCTACTAAGTACGAAAAGCATCATTTAAGAAATTACTGTGTGTGTCGGTAAACGCAATCGGCTTGCCAGGTCACCATGCCACCCCGAAATGATTTGTTATGGCCCCTGTGTGATTCATCCCTTCACAACTTTATTTTAATAATTCGTAGTCCATTACATGCAGGTTCATTGACTGGGGAAGTCCCACTCTCAACACTCACCTAGTGTGCAAGGAGGAGTTTTTAACAGTATATATATCCTCAAGCATTCACTCATACTGTATGCATGGCTCTCGGTTCTCAATTCCCTCCAAAAACCCACCTTTTCCCTTGGTAAAATCCGTCTCGACGAAAAACCGATGGCCGTATCCGAAATAAGTAAGATCTGTCTCGACCAAAAAGGTAACCTCAGTCATCAGTTCAAAGCTAACTATAGTTATCATCGTGACCAAAACACGAAATATTTTTTTATTAAAAACGGCTATAACGTTGTATTGTATCGTCCAAAAAAACACATAAGTACAATGCAATAATGATCTTTGGGAAAACGACCAGAGCAGCACAATAAGTTATCAAAAATGTCGAAGAACAGACAGTTTTTGCCTTGTAAGTTCTGCTCAAACGATAGTAGCATTATCAAAATATCTGGTGCGTTGCAACACACAACTTTCCTTAGCTCTACAACAATTCACTTTGTACATGGCTAATTCTATTTAATCAATTCATTTATCACTCAGTCCCTTTGAACTTGGTCAAAAAACGCTTTACGGCAGCATGAAGCGGCAGCGATTACAGTTAAAAAATTTATTGTGCTGCTCGTACTCATTCCAGGACCATTATTGAGCAAACGGTACCAAGAAAATTAATGAGGCTGTAAACACGGATTTTTTGAAGGATGATAGTAATCACTTTTGCAGAGTTATTGGGTAATAATTGTTAGAACTCGTATTAATCAAAATGGCGGTAATTGAAATTCAGGAATTTCTGGAGTGAGCCCCATGTACCTCATGAGCTTTTTTAAATACTAACCCTATAGGTATTGGATTGGACTACAGTACCAATTTTCTTTAACATTCTACTAACATTCCAGCAGAGTTTAAAAGGAAAAAACCACGGCAAAAACGCTTTTCGCCGAAAATGTTGATAATTTATTGTGCTGCTCTCGTCATTTTCCCACAAATGGGAATTTTATGGTATAATTATCTTATTAAGAGCTATCTATATAAAAAATTTAATCAAAATCGTTAGAGCGGTTTTTGAGAAAAAAAAATTTGTTGTTTTGATCACTATGATAACTATAGTTAACTTCCGGTGGATTTCGTTCATACCCTTATTTTGGCGTTCCATGGTAACATGCGAGCGAGTTATCAAGTTTGAGCTAATTTGGTACGGTGGTTTTTTTTCAGCCGATTACATAACTTTCCTTTCTACTTCGTAGAGCCAAGGAAAGTAAAAAAGTAGAGCGATAGTTCAATAAACTAACCACACGATGAGAGTTTTATAACGTTCGTGAGATAATCGAGAGACCACTACTTTCGGTTAGGGAGCACTTCGCACGGGTTAACCCTCGAAGGTATTTATTCGATTTTAATTTCGGCGTGGGAAGGAGAGAGTGGTCTCGTCGCAGTAACATCTTCACGCCTCCGAGAAAGTTTCGGAACGTTCTGAATGTCTCACTTAGCAAAGCGAGGGGCTCGGTGGGGATTTGAGAGCTGCTTCGAAATCTCAAAGTGGAAACACATCCATTCATTAGTACGAACTTCACTTCCTCTCGGTGTCCATACGTATCGTCAACATCGTTGGGAAGTAATGAAACTTGATATGGCAGAATCGCGACGATGACAATTATCCCACGAAGTAAGCCCTGAGATGGGGAATCGACAAACTTCAACGCGCGTACTTTCTACCATTTAAGCTGTTTCCCTTTTTATATTCAAAAGGGTGCCTGTTTGAATAGATTGAGTTGAAAGAATGAGCTCAATCGCTTCTACGTTGTTCTGCAGAGGCGTTTCCCTTATTTACGAGGCATCTAAACCTTACGATGGGATCGAAACACAACTTTTTGGGAGCTAGGATAACGTTTCTCTTTTGGTTTCAAGGTAGCATAATGAAATGCGGATTAGCAAGCAAATTTTAGAGATTTTTACAATACGTAACAAGCTTAAGTGAATTACCTACTGCACCAACTTTTGTTAACTATACCCTCCAACGATTAATTCTAGTTACTGGGATTTTTTATTTTACCATTGAATCGCTTAGCTGATTTACTTTTATTTTTGTGGTGTTATGATGTAGAGTATCAATAGCAGCTCTTCAGTTATGAGATGTACAAATGACGTTTTGTAAACGAAAAGTGATCAGTACGTTCGTAAATTCCACGCCTCAAAGAAAAACTGATAAATTCTTGTTCAATAACATTAGTCGGGGTGGAATTTCCACCAACGAATCATAATGTGAAACGTTTGTTAACTTGATAATTTCAGAAATTTAGTGCGAAGCATCACATAACTTGCCTCAGCACACCGTACATTCAGCAGTTTTTGTGGCCATTGTTCGGCACAGGTCGAAGTAGTTGGGATCTTGAGCTAGGGTGCGTTCAGGCCCTTTATCATGTTTGTCGCAGGGAACTGTGAGAACTGCTTGTTCAGTCGGCTTCTCCTTCAGATGAAAGGATTAAGTCCGGTTTAATTTTCGAAGCAACAATGGATTTCCACTTCATGGACTTTCCAAAATGTTCTTCCCACTACTCGATTTACCTCCTTCTCAAAACACATTCGTCTCTGATTGCTTACTATGGACATTCATCTCTCAGAGCCCCCTTGTGTCCGTGCTTACATATGCAACCGGATATGGCTATTATGTTATAGCTCAATACAGTCCTCACTCACGCTTACTTATCAACTCCGTTCTTAAGCTCCCACTTCCATGCGCCCAACAGCCATTAATATGATCTATTTTTCACTCAGATCCTTCGAGCAGCGCTCAACTTTCCTGAATTTATTGAGGTTCTCTTGCTAATGTAACGATCGTTATTGAGTAATCAGTGTGTAGAAAGTTTTTGATAGTAACAATGGGATTTTTTAGTTGAAAAGGGCCGTCTGCACTATTTTGGAATTATTGGGTAAAACCTGTGAGTAGTAAGTAAAACAGCACTGGAATTTCTCGGGTTTCTCATACCTATCTTATGAGCGCTATGAAACTCTCATCGTATAGGGGGTTTATTTGACTGCCGCTCTCATTTTTCCGAGAGTACGACATTCATTTGAGCGAAATTTGTGTGGCAAAACTGCGCTAAAATCGCTCCTTCACGCGAACTGCGTGTGCGTGTGTTGATTCTGAAATCAGTTTCCACGTAACGTGAAACCGATAAGCTGACGTCAGGAAAATATTCAGAAAAGTACGTAGTAAGGGAAAAAGTTGTGTGGGGCTCCGCACCAGTTTTTTTAAAAAGAATTTCTGTGTTAAAACGCAACTGAGTTCAGGAGTTTGGAGGTTGTTCGTTAACATAGATGTAAATGTAGTGGGCGCAACACATCTCGCCCTAATCCTTTCACAACCAGTTGGTTAACATGAATCAGCTTAGAAGTAAGGGCAAAAATAAAATACGTACGTAGTTACAACTCGGGACTGCCCTCAAATCGACTAAACGCGTGGAACCAAAGTATGGTCAAGTGAATTAAAACGTAGAATCGACGATCTCTACAGCTGACTCTTCTCCCTTATAACAACCAACTTTAACGGGCCGTGTTTGACTAGGTCATTTCTGGTCGTCACCTATCGTATTTTATTCGTTCGACGGAACACAAACAATTTAGCGGTCAGAAGGCCGCCACTTCAGCGATGCTTCGGTTTATGAAATGAATTTCCTCCTCTAAACCTGGCAAGTTGAAAGCGATTTGGCAGCCGTTAGATAATGGAAAGGCTTTAACAGGGTCAACGGGGGTATTTCGCGTATCAGCTTCGGTAGAGGTTGAGCTTAGGTCACTTGGAAGTGATTAACTGTAGGGCGCGTAGCCGTCGGAGGAGGAGTAGGGTCTTCACAACGGATAGATTGAAGTTACGCCCTGAAAATTCAATACGCCATGCTCTAGGTATCTCATTCGAAATCGCTTCGCGGAATCTATTACACTTGAAACAACGCCCATCAATCAGTGAGGCCCATGAATGTGAACGGAAAGCTCGCATTTTGACAATGATGGGTTTACAGCGATATTTTACTTTCCTCAGCGCTACGAAGTACGATGGAAAGTTAAGTAATCGGCAGGAAAAAGTTGACGTGTCACCAGGTGAAATGAAATGTAAAATCAAAGCCGAACCTGGAATGGGAACAAATACGTGAGGGAGCGGGCAGCCTCTAGAAACGTCGAAAAGGTTAAGTGAGGCAGATGTTCCAAACGTATTATTTGAATTTCGTGGCTTCGAGGAAAACGCAGTACAGTAACTACACAATGTACAAGAACTAAAGCGTAAATATTTGTTCTTGTTATTGACCAACGTTAAGTTAGTTTGGTTAGCGATAAAAAATACAGCAGAAGTGGATCGAAAGCGTTGAAGGACGAGCAAGCGGAAAAATGTACCAACTACACAACCAAACGAGTCTTGAGAGACTGAAAAATAGATGTTGAAATTGGAACTGTCCCCGGGAGAACGGCATTAGGAATAGAGTCGAACGACGCGAATTAAACGGTGGGGTGTCACGGAGTATTCGAGCAAGCAATTCAGGGCAATCAATACGACTAGAGACTAGTTTTCATATAAAAAAGAAAGAAGCGTATCGTCGACAATATTTCGGGCTTTTAGAGCCCCCATGGACCGGAAATCCTTTGTACGGGATCGACGGAGCTTATCAGCAAACTAAACCCTTGCGAATTGCCATTCCACCGATGATGATTGATATTTCTTGATAATCTTATTCCTCGCCTCAGTTCTGTTCTATTGCAACATTCAGCGAATTCTGAGCTCTTCCATTTCCTCTCTCAGTTCCAATACGAATCTCTTAATTGAAACGTTGAGGGGAAAAAGCGTGCGTTCTGTCTTACAGTCATTAATGACACGTGGTAGAAAGACGTAAAAAATACGCAGAAATAAATATGTGCTACGAAGCATGGCACATTCCACAACCGTTGTAAATTCGATAACACGTTACAACGGGAACATTTAACGGGAAAAACATTTAGGTACCAGTTAGCTGAAAGTTTCCCGTAAGCTCGAACTCGTTATTGATGCTTTTGGGAAGATTGGAAATATAGTAATTTAATTACGTCAGTGAGTTTGTGGTGCACTGTGGGCTATATATAAAGTAACCAAGTTGCGTAACTGGCTTGGAATTTGACTCAGGTCTATATAATTGAAGAGCTTCTGAGTGCAAAGAACATCAATTTGAGATTGTTCGGCAGACCGAATTAGTTGGGTTTTTGACCTCCAGAATATCCCCGCTCACACCTAACAGTATTCTCAACCCTTTTGTTACCTATGGGAAGCCCAGGTCCTCGGTTATTTCTAACGACAACGGATTTCCCTTTTTTGGCCTTTCCTTTACCTTCTTTTCGACACACGCAGCTCTTCCCAAAACACATTCGTATCTGAGTTCTTACTATAAACACTCATCTCTCAGCTCCCAAGCCACTCACAGCTCAATGCACTCTCTATTTCAGCTCCGCTATAGTTTCCCGTACAACCAGTTCACACACATTCAGAGCCCCCTTGTGTCTGCGCTTATATACACAACCTGATATCGCTACAATACAATCCTGCTGATAGCTCAATACAATCCTCACTTACGCTTACCGACTTCCGTTTTACTTGTCAACTCCGTTCTCGAGCTCCCTTTTCGTACACCCAACGGCCATTAATATATTAAGTTGTGTGTGGCTTTGCACCAGTTTTTTTAAAGACTTTCTGTGCTAAAACGCTAATTAGTTCAGGAATTTGGGCATTGTTCAATTTAGTGGGCGCAACGTATCTCGCCCTAATCTTCTCCCAACCAGTTGGTTAACATAAATCAGCTTAGAATGAAGGCGCAACAATAAAATTTGTAGTTACAACTCCGGACTGCCCTGAAACCAACTAAATGCTTGGAACCCAAGTACGGTCACGTTAGTTTAAACGTAGAATCGACTATCTTTACAGTTGGCTCTTCTCCTTTACAACAACCTGCGCCAGTTCACGCGTGTTCTGAGTCGTTCCCTTGTGTCGCCCTTTCATAATCACACTCAAAGCCATGCAGTCCTCCTTTCACGAGAATGTTTCACGTGACTTTCGTTTTGTTTCGTTCTTCAACTCCCCCAATCATACGCCAAACAGTCCTCAATGACTACTTCAGTGCTAAACCTGATTTACTTGTAAGACAACCGAATTTAAAAACACATTGGGATATCAAGTTAATTTTCCAGCACCTCAGTCCAGAGCTCTTTCTTCTGATCATGAGTCGGATGGAAAAGGTAAGAAAAAGCTGATAAGTAGTTTAGAACTGTGGAATCGTTTCCCAGAGAACGAAAAAATTAAATACTTGTGTACTACTTACTACTTTTCACGACGAAATCGTTCTTCGTGACGATTTATTCCCATCAAAGAAGACGCCTCATAATAATAGTCTGCATGTGCCTGTGGACCCGATTGAGACAAGACGGCTGAACCAATTCGCCCTAAACTTGGTAATTAGCTAGTCAACCAGCATGAAACGCCAAAATAAGTGTATGAGTAATCCAAAACTATTTGTAGTGATCAAACTCCTTTAACGGTCTTGATCAAGGTTTTTGTCAACACATCTTCAAGCTTATTGTTATGGCACGAGAACCTGTGGAGACGAGACCTAGGTCACCAGAACGGCTCGTGGAACGTCTTAGTTAAACACGGAAGATGAAGTCGAGGAGCGGAAACCGCGAGAATGGTGCTGCGACTCTGTCCCAAGGCTTGGTCGTTACAATTTCGGACCTCGTGGAACGGACATCAGGGAAGTGGACTTATTAGTTAATAGACCGAGGAAACCATTTTCACTGAATTGGCTACATCCTTTATATGACCTCACACCACTTTTATATTGTCACATTAATGTATATTAGTATTGTTTCTCTTGACCAACACTTAACCTCCCTACTGCTTCTTATCTCAGAACCATGCCTTCAGTCGCCTACGCTCTTCAAGGACGCTGAACTATTGCTGCCTGAGCTAATGTCTCTCGTTTCCAAATCCTACACCAACCAGCACCTGAGCGCTCCATGTCACGCAACCACTAACTTCCCGCTTACCTACGTAACTGTCTGACGGAATCCTACTAATGAAGAAGCACAGCGAGTGATGTTACGGGCAAGATTGGAACCTGCGGTGACAAATCGAAACAAATCGAGATCTAACACGTCGGGTCCTCACATCGGAACGTCGACGATAAAAGTCGAAGGCGGAAGATGAAGATGGTTCCGGGTTGGAATCTTGTAAATTCTATCTGACTGAATGGGCCTGGTGGAAATACTTCACTGATTATTCAAGTAAGTGGCCTTAATATTGAATCCCATTACAAAATAGCAAATGCAATCTTCATTTGTGAGAGTATGACGGGAGCAGCTCGATAAATTAGCAAAACCTTCGACAAAAATCTATTTTGGTGCAGTTTTTACTTTCCTTGCTCTACGAAGTAGAAAGGAAAGTTATGTAATAGGCTGAAAAAAAAAATTTTGAGTTCTCTTCAGATCTTTACGTTTCAGACCCCCCTGACTACGAAAAACACTATTTGGGAAAATGGTCTGTGTGTGTATGTGTGTCTGTGAGCGATTTTGAGAGAAAACCACCGTACCAAATCAGCTCAAACTTAATATCTCCCCGCAGGTCACCATGGGACGCCAAAACAAGGGTTTGAACAAAATCCACCGAAAGCTAACTATAGTTATCATAGTGATGAAAACACCAAATATTTTTTTTCTCAAAAACGGCTCTAACGATTTTGATTAAATTGTTTATATTGATAGCTCTCAATAAGGCAATTATACCTCGAAAATTCCCATTTGTGGGAAAATGACGAGAGCAGCACAATAAATTACCAAAACTTTCGACGAAATCGATTTTAGCGCAGTTTTTAGAGAAAACAACCGTACCAAATCAGCTGAAACTTGATGTCTAGCCTACAGGTTACCATGGGACGCAATAATGAGGATATGGGCAAAATCCACCGAAAGTTAACTATAGTCATCATAGTGATCAAAGCATCAAATTTTTTTTCTCAAAAACGGCTCTAACGATTTTAATTACATTTTTTATATTGATAGCTCTCAATCAGGCAATGATACTATAAAATTCTCGTGGGAAAATGATGAGAGCGGCACAATAAATTATCAAAAGCGCAGTTTTTTCCTTATAAACTCCGCTGGAATATTTGTAGAATGTTAGAAAAAATTGGTATTGTAGTTCAATCCAATACCTAAAGGGTGAGTGTTTAAAAACGCTAATGAGATACATGGGGCTCACTCCAGAAATTCCTGAATTTCAACTACCACCGTTGCGCTTACTACCAGTTCTAACAGTTATTTTCCAATAACTCTGCAAAAGTAATTACTATCATCCTTCAAAAAGTTTGTGTTTACAGCCTCATTAATTATCTGTGTACCAATTGCTCAATAATGGTCCTGCAATGAGTACGAGCTGCACAATAAAGTCCGGAACTGTAAGCGCTACCGCTTTCTGCTGCCGTAAAGCGTTGTTTGACCAAGTTCAAATTAACTGAGTGATAAATGAATTGATTAAATAGAATTAGCCATGTACAAAGTGAATTGACATAGAGCTAAGGAAAGTTGTGTGTTGCAACGCACCAGATATTTTTGGTATACATTTCTAGCGTTCTCAACCTGAATCTTTGAGCTACAATACAATACACAGCCTATACTATGGATGTTGAATAATGGTCATAAGATGGTCTAGAGCAACCTCAGAAATGCCGGAACTCAAACGCTCGTCGGTTTTCTCCTACTATTCCAGAACTATAGGCACAAAACACTGTTTGAAAAATCACGTTGACTGTGAAATTAGTACCAGGAGTTCAATAAATTCCTGAATAACCGGAAAACGTGAAGTTCGTATGAAATTATTTAAAATTAGATAGGATCAGTAGCTAAAGCCGTGAGTTCCGAGTGGGGTCGTGGAAAGTATGGTGCGTTTAGTTCTTTTTGACAAACTGACCTACTTTCAATCGGTAAATCCGGCAAATGCCTCAAATCTGATGGTCTTAATTCACCCTGGTGGTTGAAAGAAAGGGTTGATTCATTGTTTCGGTCATAACTCCTCTAAGGATCTGTAAAGGGCGTTAAAGAGCAGTCACTGGGGCGATGAAAGAAGTTCATCTCGGAAGAAGTTCGTATCCTGCGGGAAACCCAGGAAATAGAATCGTAGTTACAAATGAATAACTTCATTAGGAAATTGCGCGGTTTTTCCCAGCTAAATCACTTCGTTGAGTGATTCTTTCATTTTATTAGCAAAGCTTCAGGTTAGAAAAGTTGAACCGCCTTTCCACTTAGCTCTTGATTTAGATTCGCTCCATTCGAAAGTTTTCTCAAATTGCCAATTTGTCGAGAGGAACGTATATCTTCGGAAAAGCAATTAGTGTGCGGATGTTACAAAAGCCGCACTGACAGAACCGATGCCGTCGCCCTTCAAGTTAATTTGTACTCGTATTGACCTCAATTCGATAGGGGGCCACTTCAGGGCGGAAGAGTTTGAGAGGAAATCCGTCAATGGAGATTTACGACAAGCCGAAATCGAGGTCCCCAAGATCATTGCTACGAAACCACGAAAACCGAGTAAAAAGCCCGAATAGCCAATAGCTTTTAGCCTCGAACTGCCCCCGTCGTCCTCAGTAATGCGCTTTTTGAGGGACCGTAGCCGTCAGTATGAAACCATTTTCCGTCAAAACGCCGACGGGACGGCCATTTGCTTCGGATTCAGCGTGTATTCCCTTGGCGGAGGACGACGGGGTTTGTACGTGACCAATCAGCCGAGGGTATTACCCCCTTCCCGGCAATTAGGGAGGCACGGGAGTTGTGTGGACTTTCGTTCGGCTCGAGAGCCCTCGGACGCTAATTCGATTTCGATCGCCGTTTATGGGCTGAACCCTGAGGCTCGAGGATCGACCAAAATCACGAGGCATAATTGACCGGGGATTGGGATATTGATCTTAGCTAGGATTATGCCTAATGGTTGGAAGAGAAGGCGGGAGGACGAGAGGCGCCATTTGTGTAGATATTAGCGTACAACGAGTTCTACCTCGTGTGTTTCTCACAACTACGACAAATGGAAATGACTGGCGTACTGGTCGCACATTAATCTGCTACGAGCAAAGCACTCGAAAAGCGATGGTTTTGCTAGAAAGCTGAAAACCTCCACTCTTTAGAACTGATTTGGAATTTACAAGCAACGATTACCTGATTGTTAACCTTTGCAGGATACAGGAGAAGAAAACACCGTGCTGTCTATTGCGCCACTCCAACTGCCCTCAACTGGGGGGGTTAACGGGAGTAGCCTAATCCTGCGAAACCAATCAGTACGAGATATCGTAACTGTTGGAAG
Organism: Pachypeltis micranthus; assembly: GCA_020466155.1. Taxonomy (NCBI): domain Eukaryota; kingdom Metazoa; phylum Arthropoda; class Insecta; order Hemiptera; family Miridae; genus Pachypeltis; species Pachypeltis micranthus. The sequence continues at coordinate 35,083,740 of CM035773.1, forward strand.
CACGAATGGGGGAGCTTGAATTGAGAAATAAATGAACGTGGAGAGTGTGAGTGAGGACTGTATTACACTTGACAGAACAGCGATGTCAGTTTGAGTGTGAGTATTTAAACGCGAACAAGAAAACTCTAAATATATGTTAACTGACTGTGTGGGGAAACAAAGCGGAAAGTGAGAGAGAGAGAGAGAGAGAGAGAGAGAGAGAGAGAGAGAGAGAGAGAGAGAGAGAGAGAGAGAGCGAGTTGAGTTGTGAGTAGCGTGAGAGCTGAGAGACGAATGAGTCGCTACTCTGGAGAAACGAATGAGTCGAGATAACTGGGTGATGACTGTCGTTTGCGAGAGCTGATGAACAACTGACTGTTGTGGAGAGGAATGTAAAATTGAGGGGTGGGAAAAGAATATTATGGGAAGTCCAGAAAATGGGGAAATCCTTTGTCATGTGGAAATAACTGAACAGCTGGGCTCTCCACAGCTTCAAACGAAAGGGTTGAGATCAGAAAGGTGTTTGGGGAACCAATGACTTTCTGTTAGGGCCAGTGAGTACCATTAAGAGCGAAGGTCAAAAAACCCAACTAGTTTGCCTGCACCGAACAGAAACTATAATGGACAACTAAATGAGCTTGTATGCTTGTACTTCATGAGGAGCGAACCAGTTATAGTTCAATTCCATAGATTCCCTCCACTTAGGTTTACCAGCTTCCTTGGTTTGGCTCTGCACAAGTCGAATTGGTGCCTCTGGCTTTTGGGTCTCCCTAGTTTCGACTGATCTAAACAATAGTAAAACGACGCTGCATCAAATTGCTTCCTAAGAAGCAACCCTACAGGCAACTGCACCGGTGGATGTAGTCTACCCACTATACAGACAGCTGATCTCACTCTCCAACGTCACTTTGGATGATCAACAACGCAAAACATTGTGGCAGGAGCCAGGGCTATCCATACACTGCACTACTTTGGTGACAATTGCACCCGCGAATGAGCTTATCTTCTATGTTGTTTTAAATCTCAACCTCACTTAGGATCATTGACGGCATAGCAATTTGTTGGAGGAGAGTTGTTGGTTTAATATAGCGGACAACCGGACCGCTTTGTAGATTGTAGATTCAATTCTCCAACACTTTTCGGCATCCGAGCACTGCCCAACTTTCAAAAATGCACTTTGGCCACCGTTTGCACAAACATTTGGTTTCAGTCCCGTATGACACGTTGGACACTATATTAACAACTTATAACTTAGTGACAGGGAGGTTGCTACTTTAGACCAGCTGGTTTCTCTAACTTTCAAATGTGAGCCGCCATCTAGTCAATCGCTTTCACTCTCGAACCTCACTTTGCATCATTGACTACATACAATTTTGTGGCTGGAACGCTATTGGTTCCATCTCGTAGAGTTCCTGCTAATTTCCCAGAAACAACAACTATTTGTGTGACAACATCACAAATGAGTGTTGGAGCTCATTCACGCTGGGCTGAGAGGTTTTGTTTCTTTCTAGTACGCCACGTCGGATGATTGACAATTTATAACTTAGTGGCAGGGGGGTTGTCCATTTAAACTAGCTGGCTTCTTCAACTTTCATTTGTGAAGCGCTATGTAGCCAGTTACTTTTGCTCTCCAACCTATTTGGACCATCACCCACGTAAAATTTTGTGGCTGGGACGCTTTTAGTTCCATCTCATGAAAAACAGGCCAACTTCCAAAAATACCAACAATTTGTGTGACAACTTCACAAAATAGTGTTGGCCCACAAACACACCAGGTTGAGACAATTGACTTCATTCCCCTATGTCACTCTGGATTACTGTCAATTTATAACTTTGTGGCGGGGGAGTTGTTTGGCATAGACAAACAGGGCATGTCCAACTTCCTATTGTTGGGAGTGACGCTAACTGTGTGTACATGCCCTGCCGACACTTTTGCAATATCATACTGATAGTCTTTCAGTAATACACCGAAAATGTGGTACAGACGAGAATTATTTATGACTACACTTCGTCATAATAGATACCTAGATAATTTATGACTATTATCAAGCCCAACATGACTGCTAGAGTCCAGATTTTTATATCAATTATGTTAATTCACAAATTGTAATTTCGATGACAGCATCAAATATAACTAACACCGGTCAAGCGTTTTCCCTCCCCCTTAATATTAGGTATACTTGAGTATTTACCCGGTATAAACTCCTATCAAATTTTATCGAGCCCAATGACAAATTAAATACTCGAATGACGATCATATAAGGCTTGGGAGTTCGCAATGGGTACGTTAATAACTGTTTACAACGCTCCAGGCAAAGTTACCAGCTAACTCTAATAGTGGCAAATACTACAAACTTGAGTTTGAACGTTTCATAAATTAATGTCAAAAATAAGGTGAGGAATTTTTTGTAATAATTGTAATGAAACCACCAGCATAGATAGTTTAACGTCTCTAAGGGATGTCGTGGTTTTTGTTTTTTCACTTATTCCTGGCAAATTTCTCCTCCAGAATTCGATGGAATCACAGATAATGAGTGTGCTGATGATCGTATGATTAGCATGAGGTGGTTGTGCTATTGCTGTGTGAGAGGGCGTAGTAGCGACCAAGACCAGGGTCTACTTGCGTTAACTACTAATAGACACTGGGAATCACAATGTCACGTACCGTTTTGATGCAGCTCTCGACAGCGGCTTGATATTTTCGAATGACGAGTCGCGCTGATCGGGTACGTCACAAGCCCTTCAGACGATACTAAACGCGATCAACGTTTTCTTCCTACCTGAAAACAACGGAATGTTCCGAGTTAGTTATCTGTCAGACAAAAACTAAGGCGTCCAAAAAGCTAGAGGGGTCAACGCCAAAAATGATTATTTTAATTTTTCAATGCGATAATTGAGGTAAATTAAAATAATTTTTTCAACAAGTACAGAGAGTTTCTGTGAGCCCTAGAACGGTACTCTAATCACATAGCAGAGCCCAGTGCACACCGATTGCACACTTCAGAATTACTACTCTTAGGATTAACACCACCCTCTGTACTCGTCAGCCCAGTTTTCGGAATATTTCTTAAAGAAATAACACCTAGATCGCTTTTTGACGAAAATTTTTATACTCTTTGTGCTGCACACCAGGCACACTGAGACGCACTAGGCATCGTTGACTAGTCCAGTCAAGGTCGTTGAAATGCGTGTAAAAATAGTTTACAATCGTAGTAAAAATTATTGGAAAATTAAGTAAAAATCGTTTGAAGATGTAGTTATGGGATATTTTAGGGAAGTCGTTGGATACTAATTAGAAATAGTTGAGAAGCGCAGCGAAAACCGTTCAAAGCTACAACTGTTTCCCCCATCTCTCCAGCCCAAATCCAGGTCCTTTCCAGTCAATCCCGGAATGCACAAAATTTAGAGATAGATTCCAAATCGTTTGGAAATTCAGGAAAAGTAGTTGAGATTCGAGCCGAAAATTCGCTCGAATTTGCTGTAAAAAATTATTAGAATTCAAATTGATAAGAGAGAAATTGTTAAGAGAGCGACGGAAAATCCAAGTAAAACCCTGCAAATTATTACACAATGGTTTATTATTCTCTTGAACAACTTGACCTAGTATTAGTGCTTCCTCATCCCAATCGATTCAGCATCGAATACTAGTAAACCATACGAAACATGTCCTGGCTACAATGGAACTACGGAAACAAAACTTCTGATGATTTTGCCCGGTCGGGTCGGGGCGCTTCGAGAACCCGTTGCGAGGCGAAAGGGGAGTTGAGCCGCCTGCCCGGCAGCGTTGCGAGGCGACGTTTTTTATTGAGACGGGCGGGGAGGGAGGGAGTTCAAACGACGAAACGTTGACTTCCACTGTTGGTCCCGCGTTGTACTGCGTACCGTTAATTTTTTTAACCATTTTTTGCCCATTACAACCACGGGCTTCGTCCGATCGGATTGCCGAGATGGCGGGCACAACTAGATACCAAATCGGATTTTTGTGCGAAAGAACGAATTTTTTAGACCATCTTAAAGGCACAAAAGGCCCGGACGGCGGACGGACATTGCAAATTTGGAATCTCCAAGTCTTGAAACGTTAAGTATCAAATTTTGAGGGGTTTTGAGGGGTTGTAAAAAATTTTTCGTGACCGAAAACATAGGGTTATTATTCATTCTGAATGAATAATAAACCAAAAGAGTTTAGGTTTTTCGAGTTATAAATGTTTGGGAATTCATAGAAAGTCGTTGGGGTTGGAAATAAATTCCATGAATAAAGTTAAATCGAGGAATACTCTTGATCTTTCGTTGCGACATAGTCGTCAAATCTCCATCCCGACAATGAACTGCGTCAACAGAGCTGCATCTCGATGATGCCGACATCAAACCAAAAGCCCTTCCGCAATCATTCCCTGTATCACCTTTTCCCCCAGCTAGTTTTAGTATTAACTTATTTAATAACCATTCCCAGTGGTCCGAGTAATAATAGTGACGACATGAACAGTGCCTTCCGAAATAAAAACAATAACAAACAGTAATAACATGAGGTTTACAGACCTATTTCCTTGGTCTCTTTAGTAACTGAAATTATAGAAAAGGCGGTGAAGCACCACTTAGTTGAAAACCTAGGAAGGAATAACTTGTTGCATAGCAGACAGTTTAGCACTCAGGACGCCGTTGCCGCGCTAACGGATAGGGTCTATCCGAGCTCGACAAAGGAAATAAACCATTGGCAATTTTCCTGGATTTGAGGAAAGCTTTTGATTGTGTTTCTCACAAGAAGTTAGCGGAAAGTATACGCGCACTAATGGGGGATAGCATTGCTGTTTGGGTACAGAGTTATTTACGTGGGTGATGTCAGAAAGTGAAAATAAACGCAATTTTGAGGGAGGGATCTTCTTTCTCCGCAGGGCACAGATGGCCCTTGGCCTGGCTTTGGCCCTTTTTATTTATCTGTTTTATGAATAATCTGTTTGGCGTTCAACTTGATGGGGACATAATTACTTATGCTGATGATACAGCTGTAGTGGTCTCGCGAAATAATTGGTATGCATCCTTGCAAGCGGCGTCTGCTTGCCTGCTTGTGGTCAGGGAGTGGCTGGATGGAGTAGGCTTAAAGCTTAATTTTAGCAAATTCAATTTTGTTGCTTTTTCCTTGCGTAATACCTCTGTCCCTGTTCTAGGAAATATCAAATGCCACATTGTGTCAACCTGTAGTTCAAGTGATAGTAGTTGTTCTGGTATCAAGCAGATTTCTCAAGCTACGTATCTGGGGGTGGTTGTGGACCAATGTTTGCCCTCAAAATACCATATTGACAATATATGCAACAGACTTTGTAAAGTCATACCCCTGTGCCTTGAAATCCTAAATTTAAGTACATGGGTACACTTAAAAGGTTTTGTCATGCTCTAGTGCATGATATATCCTATTGTATTCTTGTATGGGTATCGGCCTACCAAACTTACCTAGAGCCATGCATATAACCTTGAAAAAAATTTTCAAAATTTTACTGCGTCAGAAAATGAGATTCCCCTCCTGTGCAGTTTTTAAAATATTCGAGGTATTGGTCATCTTTCTCATTTACAAAAAAATTGTATCCAAATATATATTTAAAAATTTATCTGATTTTGACCAAAATTATGGGCGGACGAGGTCATCTGGTAACCTTTCACTGAAGTTGCTTTTTAGATTCACCACTAAAAGTCAGAATTTTTTATCGTACAATGGAATAAAGCTGTTTAACATTCTTCCAAAGGAGTTAAAGATGCTAAATGATCTAGCAGGGTTTAAGCGGCGCATCAAGGAGTACGTCCATGTGGAAATGCTCAGATGATTCTTCTTTTTAACTTGTTTTCTGATTTTATGAACTATCTATCATACAATGCAGTATATAGTACTATACAGGTTTGCGATTGGTACCTATCAGTAGCTAGAAAGTTATAGAGGCTCCTCCCCTCAGCACAAGTTTTTACTTATCGATGGGGGAACGCATTATGTAGTATTTGTGTTGCTTTTTGTATCTTTTGGTTTATTATTCATTCTGAATAATAACCCTATGTTTTCGGTCATGAAAACTTTTTTACAACCCCCCCTCAAAATTTGATACTTTACGTTTCAAGACTTGGAGATTCCAAATTTGCAATGTCCGTCCACCGTCCGGGCCGTTTTGTCCTTTAACGTGTTCTAAAAAATTCGTTCTTTCGCACAAAAATCCGATTTGGTATCTAGTTGTGCAATCCGATCGGACAAAGCCGTGGTTGTGATGGGCAAAAATGATTAAAAAAATTAACGAAACGCAGTGCAACGCGGGAACTACAGCGGAAGTCAACGTTTCTTCGTTTGAAGTCCCTCCCTCCCGCCCGTCTCAATAAAAAACATCCCGCCTCGTCCTCGCCTCGCAACGCTGCCTGCCCGCTCAACTCCCCTTTCGCCTCGCAACGGGTTCGCTCGAAGCGCCCCCGTTCCAATTTCCCCGAGCTGACGGGGCAAAATCATCAAACGTTTTGTTTCCATAGTTCCATTGTAGCCAGGGCATGTTTCGTATGGTTTACTAGTATTCGATGCTGAATCGAATGGGATGAGGGAGCACTAATACTAGGTCAAGCTGTTCATGAGAATAATAAACCATTGTGTAATAATTTGCAGGGTTGTTTTGTAATCTTCTTGAATAAATGCAGTTAAAAAAAAAGGGCGCGATCAAAAATTGATCTGGGGCACTGGACAAAAGAACAATGTCTTTCTTTAGTGATGGTAGGGAATCTTAGTGTACATCGACATTCAAAATGTTAAATATACGGAGTGAACTGCCGGCAAGAATATTTAAGCCCTCCGAGGAGAGCAACGTGGGGCGATCAATGCTCGCACTAGCCTGAAGAAGAAGGCCCCCATTCGCAAGCCATTGCAGCGAAACCAATCCAGTCGCCTTAGGTGCAGAGTGCTCCTCAAAGTCGGACGAAACACCCGAGTTAAGGTGACTGTTGGGCGCACGAATGGTGGAGCTTAAAACTGAGAAATAAATTGACATGGTGAGCGTGAGTGAGGACTGTATTACACTTGATAGAACAGCGATATTTGTTTGTGTGTGAGTAGATAAACGCGAAAGAGGTACTATCAATACACGTAAAGTAGCACCTTGGAAAACTAAGTGGAGGGAGAGAGAGAGAGAGAGAGGGAGAGTGAGTTAAGTGAGTAGCGCATGACTTGAGAGACGAGTGAGGTGGGAGAACTGGGAAGACGACAGCCATTCGTGAGTGGTGCTGGATTACTAACTTGGAAGGAGAGTTGAGAACTGAAGTTGGGAAAGTCCAGGAAAATGGGAAATTCGTTGTCAATTGAAAATAACTGCGGCGGGGCTTCCACACGTAGAAACAAAAGGGTTGAGATAGAAAGGTGTTTGAAGAAACAATGACTTTATCTTAAGGGGTAGTGCGAACATTTTGGAGGTCAAAACCCCAGCTAATTTGACCTGCCGATTTGACACCCAACAGAGACACCGCAGCTAGGCCCACTCCAGGAGTGACTTGTGGCTGACGTAGTACGGAGACCAAACGACACAGCACTGCAAGACCCACGCTCTGACGCAGGTCAATGCGTACCGGTGAAGTCGCAGGTATTTCTCTTCAAAAACTCAAGGTCCCAAGCTCCCAAGCAACGGATAACGCGTTCAATATGAAGTAAAAACGACGGCCTACAGTCAACGATCTAGAGAACCGTATCAGCCAGCATGTACTCAAAGTAGGAAGAAGCAAATGAAGTTAAAAAAAGGGTGCGAAATGCGAACGAAACTGATTTCGTAGCTCTGTTCAATACCCAAGGTCTCAGGCCACGGACGACGTTTGGAAGATGAGGTAGACACGGCAATAGGTCGAGACAGCAATCCAGGCTTTTCTCCGAGTCCAACTACTCAAAAAACAATGGTTAACTTCGTCTTCGCTCTCTACCCAATAGTGTCGCCCTAATATAATGGAGTAGCGTCACACCATGCGCTACGACTCTGATGGCAAGGTCCAACTAAGTAATTCCAACAGGTAGCAATGTGACAACTGGCCTGGTATCGACAATCCACTGAAACAATACCGCGGTCACGATTTCACGAATATTCGGGTGGCGCTTCGTAACTTAAATAACATATGGCGAATCGATCGAGGAATAGGAGGCACGTGGAGGGACGAAACCGACATTCTAGCAAGTCGTGACATTTCGCCGGTGTTTTCTAAATGCCCCTACCAAGTACCTTAAAGAGGAGAAAAATAGGAATATCAATCATGAGCGCGGACCAAGATAAAGCTGAAGGTAGGGGAGACGGAAGGGCGGAGGGAAATATATTTCGAGGGCAGCGATTTTACGCACGACCCATTTTCATCGTCGGGAGAAATCTTTTTCTGAGCTTTTTCAAAACAGCATTCCGTCTTCTTTATTCTCATTTATATTCTTCCATTCATATATTTATGCCTCCTTCTCCCTCGTCTTTTCTCGTTTCCATATCCTTCACCTTGAGGTGGATTTCCCTTTTTTCTCCCTCACAACAAACCGCAATTAAAGCGCCGTCTCCTTGTTCGCTTGCGATCTCCCTCCGAGAGCGTCTTTCCTTCAACCGGGAGAAAAGGAGAATAAAGTGACAGCCCATCCAAATGAATAGAAAGGAGGACAGTTAACCTTTTTTTACGTTCTGAGCCAGGCGCCTTGGAGAACGTAAAACTTTATTAAATCTCGGAAAGCTCCGCGCGGCGCATTTTCCTCCGACGGTTCACGTCGAGGCAGTTTCCCTCAAACAACTCTTTATATCGGATGGTGGAGCTTCCCTTCGCAATGTAATCCGACTGCCGCTAGAAGTAATCGCCTCCGAATAAAATCTCGGAAGAGACCCTGAATTTCTGTTTCACGAAATGAAACATTCGGTGGGAAACATAGCGCTGCTTTCTTCCTTTTCTGGGCCGTCCGTAAGATTCCATTAAGAGCGTTGGGGAAGTTGTAATAAGTAGACGTCAAGCCGGGCGAAGAAAGGTTTTTGAGGGGGAAGAAACAAACGGTTCTTTCGTTGGTTTTTAAGCTCGACAGGACAATAAGAAATTAAAAGCTCCTGGGAAGTTACGGGCAACGCGGGGGGAGAAAGATCGAAATTTCGGCTGCAAACTACATTGCTCACACACTGCGAATAGATTTGCACTTCAGTCTTGACATCCATTCAAAAATATCAGGTTAAGTTCTTAGCTCAAGTTCACTGGTTTTCATATCTTTGGCTACTAATTCAATTTATTATTGACTCAGTGCTGAACGAAGATGCTGACAGCATTCGCACGTGTACGTTTAGTGGCAGCTCTTGAGTGTGTGAGGTTGCGAGACAATACGTACACAGATTGTGCACTTCCACGTAGGTTCCTCGAGCCTCCTGGCTGGAGTTGAGGAAACGTGGGCACTTTTTTACCCCATGATGTTTGCCGCAGATAAGGCAGGGATGTGCCTCTGGCCATGAAGTATTGTCTTCACCAGGCCTTTTCAAAGGCGCGTGGTTTCCCTGGACCCGTTGTTTGAGAGGTCGTACGAAGACAGACACGCGGGAAGATGTCGATGTTGATGCAGGATGAGGGATTGAGTCGTTGTGAGGTGTACGGTCCGTAGGTTTCCGCTGCTGCAATGCTAGGTAATCATTGACCCTCTATAGGTAGACGTACGCGAGATCTTGATTTGAGAGGATCTTCTCGACATTTGCCCTACTTTCGTCGTATTTGTATTCAGCTGTTCGTCATGAAGGAACAACTTTCGAACACAATGACGGGCGAGAGAGTAGGTCGCAGCAGAAAGACAGAAAATTTGAAGGCAGAGGGTCAAAAATTCCCATCGCATCAGAAGAACCTTCTTTTTCTGCGTGGCCAGCATCTCGAACTAATGTAGGGGAAGTTCGACCACTAGTTGGGCGCCAATGTTAGGGGGGGGATTAATATTGAGAGCGGTATTGCACTAGGTGAGTCAGGAAGTAGTACATAAGAAACCGAATGCACTTCGAACAAGGAGTTTTATTCGTGAATTGCATTCGAAGATGTTTTACCACCATGAACCGGGAACTGGGTGCGAGCGAACGCGAGCGGGGGGGACAGGGCGACGAGGGAACTGGTTTGGTTACAACTGACGGCAGCGAAGTCACGGGCGAATCGCGGCATTTGTGGTGCCCAGTCAGCCCAAATGCCCCAGACGAGCCTCCGCTGAATAGAAGGATTTGCCCAGGTACACTTATCTAAATTACTGTTCCTGAACCCCCCTAGAAGAGTTATTTTAGTCGCATTTCGTAATTTTAGTAGCATTTCATGGAGATTGCAGTCATCCACTCGTTCAGCACCCACCGAACCCAAACCTATGGGGGCACGTTGGTTGTCATTTTGCCAGTCTCTTGTTGCATAGCTGTTGCCTGTGTTTTATGCGTAGAGGTATTGTTGGTGACCCTGTTGAATCCCTTACCACCTGTTAGGAGCTCATAATCTGGTATTCCACTTGGTCGAATTATGTACTTGGAACGCAAATTCAAAGTGAGTGATGCACGTGCAGGCTGATGAGTTTTTAAGAGAAAAGAAGTGAAGCCATACATTGAAGTCGCCAAGACTTGAAAGGAACTGGGTCGTCCAGCGGGTTCTGCCACAACACGTTCTCCTTCTTTACGTTCTCAAATGCCAGGGAAAAACTCGAACGTGTCACATCCCGTTGACGGCGATCCCATCTCGCTTGTCATTTCTCTAACGCCCATCCATCGATAACGGCAAGTTTTCGTTCAGCAGTGAGATCCACACGGAGTTCAGCCCAGAATTGGAGAAGCTACCGTTTCACTCTCCACTTTTCAACCATGGACTCAACTGTTAAACCAATTGGTATCTGACCAGAGATCACTTGTACTGCTTCTACCGATAGGTCTTCGTGATCAACAGAAGCGCGGCTGTATGGGATTGGCCCAATACTCTCTTATGACTGTGAGCTTGCTACCCAAGATGAAAGGAAAGTACCCAATCTCGCCATCTAGCCTTGTACATAAGGATGGTGTTACAGTAATATACACCCCAAGCGGCCTTACTAATCGCACGCACTGAGGGCCTTGTGAAGGTAGAGCCTAAATACTGAAAGGTTAGACTGCTCTTCTAATAATCATCGCTCACTTTTTTTGCAAGAGTGGATAGTCTTGGCGAGGAAAGAAGTGCGCGTTGAATTAGCCGTGTCCCATAAGGAGTTGGCTCATCCTACTTTCTCCTTCTACGTTGTTTCTTATGTACCTTTTTTGCGTAACTCAAACACACATATAATCTTTCTGTTGTTCCATTAAGTCTTAGTTAATTCCAATCGGTGATGCTCCGCTCAATCCTTCGTCGCAGTACTTCATGGAGCTCCTCAAAACTTTGCCTCGACACTTGGAAACATTTCAACACTGCTTCGTGGCAATTTAGCCACCGACTGAGACGGTGGTATTCTACAAGTCGTTCACTCTTTATTTATAGAGTGCACTCAAAATTGTCATCTTGCAATGGTACTCTGTACTACCGCGAAAAGATGCAAGTGTTACTTTTGTCCTTAACTTCAAAGAAAACACTAAATACACTAGGAATACTGGATTGCTCTCACAGATATCGTATAGTGTGTGATCTAGCTGTATCGCGGATCCACCATTTCCACCAAAACAGCTAAACTGTTCGTGATATACCAAATCAAAGTAAGATTCGTAATTATCACGCTAGCCGCGACAACTTGGGTGTATCTACGACATCCCGTAAACTAGAGTCGTGTAAACGTAAACGATCTCTTAACTGTACATCACGTCGATACTCAACCCTCAACACATCAGATTTGGACAAATTGTAATGTCTAATTGTTAGGCGCATGAATGGAGGAGCTTGAAATTGATAAATGAATAAACGTGGTGAGGGTGAGTGAGGACTGTATTACGCTTGGCAGAATAACGATATCTGGTTGAGTATGAGTATATAAACGCAAAAAGGAAGGGACTCTAAATACATGTGAACTGGAGGGAGAGAGATAGAAGTAGTTCCTGTTTAGGCACGACTGGGAGGAATCAGGTCAAACTCCCCTCCTCATCCCACAGCTGTTATGACATCATCCCCACCCCTCGCCCAACCATATAATACGACGCCAGACCCCCCTCCCTGGTCCACATCATCATGTGACTTCATACCACCTAACTTCTGAGAGAATCTGGGTCAAACCCCCCTCCCCTCTACTATACACATTTCTGTGAGGATGTAGGTTAACCCCCCAATGATTGGGGGAGGGGGTCCGGGTTGAGGAGGGGAGTTGACCTAGTTCCTCTCAGTTGTACTTAGAAAGAGAGAGGAACTCCACTCCTCACTGACAGAGAAAAAGAGATAAAGTTGAGTTGGGAGTAGTGCAAGCTGATAGACAAATCGTTGGGAGAACTGGGAGACGACCAACGTTCGCGAAAGTTTTGGAGGAGCTGTCTGTTATGGACATGAATGAAATTGAGAGGAGGGTTAAGAAAATTTGGGAAAGTCCAGAAGAAGGAGGAAACCCGTTGTCAATCAGAAATAACTGAAGAGGTGGACTTTCCACGGGTCACAAAAGGGCTGGAGAACGAAGGTGTTCGAGAAAACAATTACTTTCAGTTAGTGCTAGTGGGGACATTTTGGAAGTCAAAGACCCAGCTCATTCAGCCCTGCGGAACACTAATAACTATAAGAGTGGCCGCATTAACCTCTACAGAAGCTGAAACTGTTGAGAAGCATGAATTTCGACCACGCTCAAGCTCAAAGTAAGAGAGAATAGTTATGTTTCATACATGCTATTTAATACACTAATGCCCGCGAGTGTGTGGGTTATTATTTAACAATTCCTACCTATCCGCGTTTAAATCCACCCAGTTGAGCCATTTGCGTGCGGTTTCTAACACGGCGATATGGCGTCTCCAGTTTGTTTTCTAAAACTGCTCACCAATGAATTTTACACGAACAACAATTTGTTGTCGACGAACGTAATACCTTTGTTCGCTGCAATATTTAATTTCGTATCTTCAAGTCGCCGGAACGCTCTCGCATCCATTTGGGGTGCCAATAATAGTATTTAACTTGCCGGGGTAGACAGCATCTTTGTTTATTTTTATTATTCAAAACCGTGTATAAATTATTCGAAATAACAAAAGAAGGTAATAATCGACAGAGCCGGGTAATGGAGAAAGGTATGAGCTACCTGGAGATAATCGCCTTTGTGTAGTTTTTATCTGGTTAAAGGTAAGCCGAAGCTGGCGAAACCCGTTTTCTTAGAATGGAGCCGGTCAGGGCCGGTTAAGGAGCGTTAACTGAGTAACACAGTTGGTGAATCGGCCCTTAGCAGTCAGAATAAACGTCAACAACGTCGATTAAGTCCGACTTGCCGTTTTCCCGAGCCTGGCCCTCTATCGCAGAGATGAAGCCACTGAGAGGTTTAGGTGTTAAATCTTCGCGCGAACGGTACGACATATTTTTCGCCGGTTTAATTTCAACTGCCCGAACCCAATAAAAACTTCCGGAGGTGGAGGTAAGGTGTGGGGGGAAGGGATAAATCACGGGGAATTCCCTTCATATCGACAGCCAGATGCGAAGCTCTCGTTTCATCGGTGCGACTACCGCTCAGCTTTCGACCCAATAAAACGCTCAACTCAATCGTAAAATGCTTTTGCCAAGTTCGTAAAGTCCGCCGTAAAAAGGTCTTAGTTAGCCGGCTCGGCTTTACGGTTTGATGTCGTTTGTAGCTCTCCGTCTTTGGATGTCAACTTCAGGCGATTCATCGGGGAGGACGAAAAGAAAAGGGAGAAACGCCGGAGGCTCTTAACTGACCTTAAAGAGCCTGGTGTTTACGAGTCGTCCCATTAGCTTCCTCACTTAGTCTCAAAATTGAAGGAAAAAAAAAATGATCTGCATTATCCTTGGGCTGTTGCCGCCTCATTTCGAATAAAAACCTCTTCGTGTTAAGTAGTGCTGAGGTGTTTTTAGTGCAGTAGATTGCGGAGCACGAAATGACTGACCGTGAGCGTGCGGACAGGCTTTCATAATACGCATCTTTGCAGAGACCTCCACAGTGTTACCTTCACTTCCACAGTGCGAGTTCATTGTCGAAGTTGAACGAGCAGCTACGCAGCTGAGTTTTTGAGGGCTGGAACTGAGCTGTTGAAATAGAAAAATAAAACCTCCGTCTCAAATTCAGTGTGACTAAGGTCTCAGATGAGCTTATTTCGAGAGGAGCAACGTCATGTCCCCTCGGTACCACCAAAAGGCCCAGGTAGTTTCCAGTGAGGGGTCCCCACCATGGAACATCATTGAGATATACTGGTGTACAGCAGAAGGTACATAAAACAGGAGCTGCAAGTATTCCTCAAAATGGGCTACTGCCCGTGGTGGAGGAAGATATAGTTCCGTCGACAATAAAAATATATACGTGTCATCATAATACAATCTTCATTAGACCTCCATTTGAGAAAACATTCCTTTAATAGCTTAAATATAAAAATAATATTGTTAGAAGAACTTAACAGATTGTTGCGTAAACCAGAGGAGAAAGTGTTAACTAACACTGTAAGGGGACGAACCAAACCCTTCGATTCAGCGTAGGCTCGTCCGGGGCATTTATACCGACTGGGCACCTCAAATGCCCCGATTCGCTTAAGACTTCGCTGCTGTCAGTTGTAACTGAGCCGGTTCCCTCGTCGTCGTGTCGTCCACACTCGTGTTCGCTCCCACCCAGTTCCCGGATTGTGGCGGTAAAACAACCCCGAATGTAATTGAGAATAAAACTCTATTCCAATTGCATTCGGCTTGATATCGTGCTAACTCCCCAACTCTCTTAGTGCAATATCGCTTCCAATATTATTCCCCTCCGTAACAACACGATAGACTGATCAAAGTGATAGCTTGGAGCCAATGTGGGGCGGTATCTTGAGATTTTTAGCTTCTAAGAAACAGACAGATCCAGATATGTCTGTTGACTGCGTATAGGCAGTAGTCTAGAAGTGCCTGTCAATGGAGTTCACTTGTTTCGTCTGGTGTTCACAACTCTATTTGAATTGATTTAGCCTCCATTTCCCAGTTCATCATGATTGGAATATTGATGGGTGGGGTAGACAAGTCGAGACATGTTCCACAGACCAAAATCGCGTAGTATGTCTACTAGTTGGCTATAGATCCGAGCCAGTAACCTCCTTTGGCTTCAGGAGATGCGACCCAAGCACTCTTGAGCGTGTCCCAGCCAACACCACGTGAGTGCACACTCCGCTGACTCCATATACGCCTCGCAGAATCTGCAACTCTGTACCTCTGAATACAGAGGAGCAGAACGTGATTTCTTGTTTACTCCTGTCTATCACAAGATGACGAGCAAAGTAAGGGGCCATTAGGAGAAAAGAAGATTGCCGCCTCCAGTCAGGAGCTGGGTTGTTAGGACGTCCATTAGGGAAGCTCTCGTAATCTCGGCTCCCCAGGTCCCCTGTAGGTGGTAACTCCCCACGCAAGAAGCAGGATGTCTTTCAGAGCCCTCCTTTGGCTGCAGAGGAGAACACACCTCTCAAAGGGGTGCCCCAGCCAATACTCCGCAAGTATGCAATACGTGTTTTGCCTATTTAGATGCCCGAGCCCGACTGTTACCTGCAGAACGCCTTGGGGTGCCCCGACCTTCCACAGTCTTAGATACGAGTACGATGCCGGAAAGTAAAGGGACCAGACCGAGCTCCGTGATCCCCTGAAGTATGTGGCACAGGAGATTCTAGGATAGAGTCAACCGTGTAAAACCCCAAAAATGCTCCTCTTACCACACTATTTCGTACAAGTATAATCTGCAACTCTGCACTCCCAGTCTTGGCCCGGTAGTGCCCGTAAATAAGTCGCTTTCTCTCTCCGGACAAGTGGACCTCTTTTGATTCCGCTGGTGAATCACTTTGACTACCTTCGGCCCGCGTTCCGTGAGTAACTCAAAGTGTTTATCCGTATTAAATATACGCCTACGGCACCAAAACTGTTTCTAAAATGGTTTGTTCGACGAATTACCCCGCGTTGCAGCTTTCCACGTTACAGGTAGGATTATATCGATGCCTAATTGCATCCATATTTTCAACCTCGATGTCGCCCTCATCGAAACGTGCGTTGGTTATTGTTTGATTCAGCGTTTTCCGCCCGCCATTTGAATACGATTCGATTTTCCCCTTCAGCGGCGCGCGTGATTGACGAAGTGAACTATGAAATGAGAAATGAGCTTAATTTTCTGGCCGAATTCCGATTCCTGACTGCGTCCAGATGCGAGGATTTCCCCAGATCTTTCCCTTACGGACCCGTTTGCGGGCGACTAACGAACTATTACCGCTCTGCGATGGTTTACGTGTAGCGTTAAGTAACGTACTTCATGTGAAAATAGACGTTTTTCTCACTCTCACGTACAGCTGAGATCGTTTATAAGATATGACGATATGTGGTTCAAGTCACAACTAGTTGCAAGTCTTCCACTCTTGACACCCCTCCCTCTAAGATCCTTTCTAGCAGCGATCTTTATCTTTATACCCAGTAATAACTGAGTATATCCAAGTCTTCGGAGAGGAGGAGGGGGGGGGGAATGGCTTAACTATAATCGGAGCTTGGCGTTCAATTCTTCTTCTATTCCGTATTTTTGTTGTTGTTCACTTCTAAAATAAATAATTCAAAATCCACCCAAAGAGTACTCCCCGAGCGCAGATGGAGGGCTTTAAAAGTTGTGGAAGGGGAGTCGATATGGAAAATAGAGCGATGAGAAAAACAAAGGTGAAGAGAAAGAGTCGACTCAGCAAAGAAAACAACTCTCCAACTCAAAGTATTTCACAACTGTAGTTTGATCTTCGAGTGGATATGTTGAGAACTGGTGAACCACCTTCGCCCATTGAAACGATAGGAAAGGTGTGTTTTCTTTTCCCTTCAATCTGACCCTTTGCTCTGGTTATTTTCCCTCCTCGTCTGTCTCTTTCTCTTTCGATCTATATTGAACTGTCCACACGACGATAGGATAACAGATAAATACTGCGAACTAAAAATATTTCAGTTCTCTGTGTAACAACAACATTTGATTCTAGCCACAACATCCAAAATGAGTAAAACCCTGCAAATTATCGCACAACGGTTTATTATTCTCTTGAACAGCTTGACCTAGTTTCACACCTCCGAAACCCATCCCATTCGATTCAGCATCAAAAAATACCAATAAACCACACGAAATGACGAAAATTACAAATGCCAGGCACCTGCAGGCAATTGGCACAAGCTGACGGGTGGTTTTAATGAGACTGAAGAACGAGTACAAACGACGAAACGATTACTTTCGCTGTAGTGATCGTCCCACGAGTTCTTTCAATTAGTAAACTTTGGCTCACTATTATTACTGTGATTTCACTATTTTCAGTCTAGACCCACTCGTACACCTCTGAGAATTTTTCCATTTCTTTCTAACATCTAAAAATACCTAGAAAACGATAAAACTTCATAACAGTGTATGCAATAAAACTGCTGAAATTCCGTTTTTGTTAATTTTTCAACCATTTTTTGTCCATGACAACCATGCGCTTCGTCCGATCAGATTGCCGATCAGGCAGGCACATCTAGATTCCAAAAAGGATTTTTTACGGATTTTTCAGACAACTTTAAAGGCCTGGAACAGCCCAAATTTTGAGGAAGGGTTGTAAAAAATGTTCCCTAGACGAAAACATAAGTGCATTATTCAGAATGGCTAATACACCAAAATGGAGAAATCAGGTCACGTATTACAAAAAGGTTCATAAATGTCTAATATACATTTGATAGGGACAAGGTTTGCAAATCTAAACTTAGTTCTTCATAAATGTAGAGCAATAATCAACATTCCTTTTTGTTCATGTTAGCCTAATTACTTAAAGTACTCGCATCGGAAATAAATAAAGTGAGAAAATGAACAGGTTTTTAAAGAGAAGCTGAAAACTCATTCAAATTTGTTGTTAGGTGTGAAAGAGGGAGAAGAATAAGTTGATGAATGAGACAAGCTACAGGAGGATATTCCATCCACCATCCGTGTGACGCAGCGGGTCTCCAGATAGCTGAACTAGCATAGCACGTATGAGAGATGATGGTGTTCTGTGAGACTTGGAGGGAACGAGTGGGTGAGAAATGAGATAAGAGTAAAGAATTACCACAGAACTCAGGGAAAACCAGAAGTGGGAAAATACATTGTCAGCTCTAGAAATGTTAATCCTTGTGTTCGGCAGAGCTTGAAATATCGGAGAATGAAGGTGATTGACAGGTGGCTTGAGTATTTGGCGGCTATTAGATCAAAGCTGAGGGAGCACTGGATACCTCGAGCAGCTGCGTCTCAGACTTTCGTAAGAGGTTGAGGACACTGACTTGTTTCGTACGAATGTGGCTCATGTTGTGCCAAACAGTTGTAGTGAATGAACGGTTTTTGAAATGTACGTTATTATTTCATCTATTGTTTATCAGTTACGATTGCTTCAAGGGGAGGATTTGGAAATGATTGGAGAGCCATTGACTCAGGCAAAAATTACAGCGATCACGAGCTCCGTTCCATTGCCTAATTTTCATCAGATTAAGAACCTTGGTCTTTCCCACTAGACTACAATCACTAGGTTGTCCACAATGGGAGTCAGTCGGTACGTCTCCCCCCTCACTGTTAGCCTCTGCTCTTGGAGCAGACGACTTCAATGAACGGATTTTTGAGAGTTGAGCGAATCCCCGGAAAATCCGATCAAAGATTCGAAGAACGAGGGGGCTACAAGGAAATACGTATTTCAGGCGGTACACAATTGCGTTCCTATACAACGTATATTTACTTCGGTCCCAATATTTGCATTCCCTACACTTCAAATGGAGGTTTTTTCGTTAATGAAAGATTAGTGCTCTCACTTCCTCTCAGGAATTTCACGTTTACGTGCAGTACACGTTAAAAATACTAGGCCCCGATGACTTTGAAACTTCCTGTGCATAGCACGTCATCATTCGAAAGGTCCTTCCCAGGGCAGTCGATAAAGCTCTACAACCAAAATGCGACTTTTCGACTTAAAGTGGAAGCCAGAGCAAATTAAGGAGAATTTTAAGAAGTATTTGAAGGCGAAATATGATGTAGAAAGAAGTATTTACAAGGCGACACCACACTTCTTATGACGCTATATTTTTGGAAAATTTGTTTTAGTTTTACTGTATTTTAATTGGCGTTTGTGTTAGTATATAACTACTGTCATTATGTTTAAGAGGATTGCACATTGTTTGTTAGTTGTTCCAACTTTCTCGGTCGTTGAATAAAAAAGTCAGTTTTTCTCACTCTTTTTCACAACGGATTTCCTCCGTCTTCTAGACTTTCCCAAATTTCCTTTTCCCTCCCTCAATTTAATTTCCCCTCCACAACAGACAGCTCCTCCCAAAAAACTCATTCACCTTCGAGTTCTCGCAAAAGTCAGTTGTCTCCCAGTTCTCCCACTAGTCAGTCATCCTTCTGCACTCGTGAGCAACAGTCGTTTCCCAGTTCCGCGAACTCATTCGTCTCTCGCTACGCTCACTCTCTCTCCCCACCCCCACCCCCGCTCGCTCTTCCTTTCTTTCTTTCTTGCTTGGTACAGGTTACAGCACAGCTAGTAAAGTAGTAAAAAAGTGCTGCTGGACAAAGTTAAGACGGGGACGGATGAGACAGCAGTTACTGTAATGATTGAACGATCGTGAGATTCACCCACTCTCGACTTATTTATATGGAACATGTTGTTAGCCATTATCCGTTCAATGGAGCCCCTCGGGAATAAGTGGGTAAAAACATACCTCACAGATAGGAAACAATGCGTTGAGGTGCCCAATCCTATTTATTCGTCGTGGAAGAAATTAGATATGGGGACACCACAGTGGTCGTTTTATAGCACGTTAATTTTCGTTTCGCACTACGTCTCGAGCCACGAACAGTTCCCCATAGCACTAATTACGCGTCAATTGAAATGATTTTCGGCTCTATGAAAGTTGCAAATGAGACAGTTGATATCCTCAAATGTGAGTTCAATAGATTAGCTGGACACTGCACCACGATGTACATATTCATTTGAAGACTGAAGTTGTGACAACACTAAAATCCAAGGATAAGTCGACATTTATCTAGTCGTGCACCTTCTATGTATGGCAATTTCGGTGGATTTTGTCCAAAAAGGCAAAACGTGGGCTTCAAAATACGGTGTCTTGGGACGTTCGACTAATTAACGCCTGGGCAGTTGTAGGAATCCTCAACGGATTAGAAAAATCTTAGTAGGCTTTCAGCAGTACACCACGCCTTCACTCAATCACGAAGGAAACATGAAGAGAAGGTTCTCAATCGGTTCTGCACTTCTCCCACCACGCAGACTTACGTTTTCAGTGGAGAGTAAATCTCCCTCCCTCACTCTCTCTCACTTCCTCTCTAATACCCCCTCAATCATTCGCCCCTGCTCCACCGCTCACTCCCACGTGGAAGAACCCACGAACAGCGAAAAGCTCTCTTCCTGCAGCTTTGGCGACCTTTACTCGGAAAGTTAATTGTTGAACAGCCGCCTTTCTTCCCAGTGCATTTCATTTGGAGTTTGAAGTTCAACTCGGCAAAGGCTTAAAGGATTATTTGGAGGGAGGCCGTTTGACCCTCTGCACCCTTTACGCCGCAGGTGACGCCTCAGATGAGAACCGCCGTCGACAACAGATGGTTGTGCAAGAGGCTGGAAAAGTTGTCGACGGGCCCTAAAGAGGAAGGACAGGGCGCACGTGGGGGAGACTTGGCGAACTCAGGGGGAATTGAATAAACTCGAAGTGCCTTTCATTAGTTGGAAGAGGGAAGAATTGATTTAATTCTCAATTTCTTCAGGCGCTTCATTAGATTCCGCTCAGCTTTGACCTGGACATCTGCAGGATCTGCATCGAGCCAGAACCAACTATAGTTATCATAGTTATCGAAACACCAATTTTTTCCTCAAAAACAACTCTAACGATTTTGTCGACAGATCGAAGTGACAATACGAAAATATCATATATTTGGAGGAAACTGACGAGCACAATAAATTAGCAAAAATGTCAAAGGAAGTCTATTTTAGCATTTTTCTGCAAATTTTGCTTCAAGACATTGGCGCTCCAAAAAAATTACATTGGTAGTCCTATACGTTGTTTATACAATCCTTACTCAATAATGGTTCTCAAATAAGCTCAACTGCTCAGAGAATTTCGGAATTTAAAATACTGAACTCCCCCTTTTTTACCAGAACTATAAACATAAACGTTTAGAAAAAAATTGTTTTGACGATTAGATTAGCTGCTGGAGTGATAAAAATCGCTGAATGCACGTGGGAAAGTTGCGCGACGCTTCGCCCTAGTTATTTTTCCCCATTAATCGATAAGGCTCGACTACAACTGCCGAAAATAATTCGCTTCTGCAACGAACACATTTTTTCTTAGCATTTACCGCCATTTCTGACATTCCCAATCACCCATTGATGCTTCCCCGCACTTCCAATCTCCTCTGAACGTTGCTCATGAGTTCCATCGCTGGTATGTTGGCAGCCTCAACGCTCATCTGCGTGCATTCACGATCATTTTAGAGAATGTCCCTCAGCGATGAAATGTAAAAACGTTCGTCAAATATGGAGAAACCAGTTACATACAGACATTGTACATAAGAAGAGGGCGAAGTAAAAAAATATTGCTTATTTGTAGGCGATTCCATTTACTAACCCTTCTCAGAGTTTTGATCTAATAATTCCATAACAATGAATACGAACCTTTCTACCCCTCCCCGCCCCCTTGACAGTTTCATTGATCGCCTATAGACAAGTCACTCAATAGAGGTCGGGGCATGAGTTGGGGGAGGTGAATAAATTATGTGACATTAAACGCTAACATTTTCTCTACATAACACAGAGCGAAAAATTATGTTATTAGGAGCTACAGCGAATAGAATGGCTCTTTTTCTCTTTTCGACTGTCGTACTGCAAAGGCGCTTCAATTATCATACTTCAGTTTTTGCTGTCATGTTATGGCGCAAGTTATTGACTTTTCTGCAGTCGTTATCTGCTAGTGGAGGGGATGAGTGATTTTCAAAAATTGGTAGTACGGTGAAGTTGCGTATTTATCTCTCGTTATAGATACGTCTGTGATGGTTCATATCCACTGAGTCCTGGACGAGTTGTATAGCAGGCAGTTGCATGGAGTTCGTTAATTAAACGGCCCGAGCGATGTTACGGAGACAATCAAAGACGCTGCAGCGGCGACAGCTTATCTCGCAAAATCCTATCAATCGTCGACGACCCACAGAGAGCCGAGCTGGGAATCCCATGCGGTTCCCTCTGTTCCACAACGGGTCCTCTCAGTGCGCCAACGATAGGAAGAGGGAAAACCGATAAAACCCGATACCGCAGTCACCGCTCATATCAGCCGTCACTCACATCAGCCTCCTGCCCGGATAACTCTTCCCAAGCTGTTGCCAACTGACTCTGACAGAAGGTTCCTCGACGCTCAGGCTTTTTCCGCTCCCCCGGAAGCCGACGGCCTGTAAATCAAAATCGATTCGACCGCTACCCAACTTGAACTTTCAACGAAGCACTAGCTCCTCAAGTTCTGGGATTTATGTGACGACACGGCCACAAGCGGGCTTCTAAATCACTTGGGTGAAACGGAACAAATGATCGTGACTGGCTCCAGAACCGTTTCCAACGAACCGGTTCCTCTTCGCACAAAACCTGCCATTCAATAACCCCAGCTTTCTTCGGAAACATTGATGCGGCACGGTTCGAAATTCGTTGGATCGACGACTCACAAGTATCTGAACAGTCAACATCAACGCGTTTATTGGATGGATCTGTGTTCTTCGATTTGTTGCGCAGTGCAGGTTATCAAAACTTTATTAATTTTTTTTGTTTACTTTACATTTACCAGCATTTATTTCATGGTCGTGCACGAAAATGGGGGTGCTTTCAAAATTGGTTTAAAACTAACTATAGTGACCATAGTGATCAAAACACCAACTTATTTTTCCTCGAAAGCGTCTCCAGCTTGACCCAAATTTCTAACAACTGCTCCAACAAAATTTAGCGGTAGTATAATTTTACATTTTGATTTACTATTGATTCTGGTAACACGCCTATGTTTTCTGCAGGAATATTTTTGTACAACCCCTCCCTCAAAATTTGACACTAATTGTTATAGGCGAAAAATTAGCCGAAAATGACATTTTAACAGTTTCATTGCACTTACATTGCAAATATTTTTTGATGCTGAATCGAATAGAAT
Organism: Pachypeltis micranthus; assembly: GCA_020466155.1. Classification (NCBI taxonomy): domain Eukaryota; kingdom Metazoa; phylum Arthropoda; class Insecta; order Hemiptera; family Miridae; genus Pachypeltis; species Pachypeltis micranthus. The sequence continues at coordinate 35,106,957 of CM035773.1, forward strand.
AGGTCTCAAAGGTTTTCAACTGCGTATAAATGGACTACAGTGAAATCATAGTAAATGTAGTGAGGCAAATTCTACTACTTGAAGCAACTCGTCGGACAGTGTAGCGAAAGTCGTCGTTTTTCATGGGCCTTCACTCAAATCACCCGTCAATTCGACTCGTGTTCGTCGTGCAAATTGCCCAACGTAGCCAAGAAAATGTCAATGAGAGGAGGTAAGACGTTGAGGTTGATAACATCGCTTGAGCCGTTGCTCAGAACATGTCAAATACGAATACGTACTCCTCGGAGAATCTCATTTTCTGACATGCTTTGTGTTATATCTTCCCACGACGGTTGGTAGCAGAAATAATCGCGGAGAGCCGCGAGGGGTTGGAGAATGAACGAAGTCAGTTCGGTATTATATTCGTTGAGAATTGATACATCCTAAAGCCCCCACTTTTCGATACATTTCGGTGGTTTTATATAGATTGCAAGAGGAATACACAGCCGCTTTGTATGGCAGCGAGGATTTTTAAAGCGTTACTCAGATAAACGTTAAAACGGTGGCATGTAAAGCAGCTTGTTTTGCGTTACTTTTACAACCGAATGCAGTAAAAATTGAAGTACTTAGTTCGTGACAAGACAAGGTAGTTAAAACCTCAACTGAGTCGTTTCTGGATGCTCATAACCCAACACTCTTCTAAAGGTCCCTTAGTCTATGTTACGAGACCGTTGTTTAAACTCTTATTCATAGCTCTACTACTCTCAACTCCTGACAGCGTTATTGTACCTCCAAATGACGGAGTTCAATTTGTAAATCCCTCATTCACAATATGCATAATCGAATCGGAGAGAACGAGTTTAATGTGAAGGTTCAGATTTACATACATACATCGTCAAGAAGGAACATTTAATGCGCAGAGCTTCATACACGATTTACTTAATGTGCCTCGCTGTCGAGCTTTGAGTCTCTTCCGAAGTACGTATTGTTAATCACACTATGAATACGGCAATTATTATTCACTCTATAATAATAATATACCTACGTTTTCGGCCAGGAAAAGTTTTTTAGAACCCTCCCTAAAAACTCGACACTCCGATGTTTTGCTCAGGGAAGCTGCGGCAGACCGTCTTGCGTGAACCACGCCTCTGACAGAGTAATCATCAACCAGAAAAAATGTAGTCAAGGGAAGTATTGTTTCTCTCCTCATCATCATTCTACTCATTCTCATGCAATTTCGATTTGAATTTTGCTAATATAACGAAAAACGCTTCAAATTCCACCAACCCCAGTAAAAATTCAACTTTTTCTGAAAATGTCCAGGAATGTGTTCAATTCCCATTCACTCTAAGCAACAATTTATATAAAATAATTTAAAAAAGGATATATGCACGGAACTTATTCATTCCCATTGGCTACAAACTATGAACCGAATAATCTAAATAATGCATTTTAGGAAAAGTCAATGTTTTATTGTATGAGCTGGGAGAAGCAAGGAGCGCAATAACACATTCAATACACCACATGTTGGGTTGTTGGGTGGATGAGAAGGCAAGAGTTGAAGATCGAAAATAAAAGAAACTCGGTGAGCGTTAGAAGGACTGGATTAAATGCAATGAGGTGAGTAAAGTTTGTGTAGGAAAGGGCGACACAACGGGACGACTTGTAATGTGCGTGAACTGGCGAGGGAAACTGTATCGGAAGGAGATAGCGAACTGTATGGGCGGAGAATAAATACAGGAAAGTGTCTGAGTGGGCACAGAGAGACAGAGTGTGACTTTTGCGAGAGTTTGTAGCTGAATGAATTTTGGGAGGAGCTGTCTCTTGTGGAGAAGAATCGGAAATTGAGGAGAGCGAAAATAAAGATACGAAAACCCCACTTAAGGGATGCTGTTAGAAATAACCCCAGTGGTGGAATTTTCGCAGGTACCGTGGAGAGGGGAGGGGGGTAAAAGGAGACAATTACGACTAATTAGATTTGCGTCGAACACCAGCCAATCAACAAATTTTAATTATCATGAAAATAACTTTGGTGTATCCTTTGCTATTAGATTTTCTACTTCAATTACTTTTTTTTCTCTCTGTTTCATTCTCGGCGTTGTCAAACTTATCTCTGTCCCCCTTCAACTCTTTATCGCTATAATGGAGTCTTGAGTTTTTTTTAGACAGAGTTTGGGATCAATTTATTCAGTGAGTGCAACAATTTCAATTAAACATGCCAGTTCCAAAACATTCGCTCTTCAAAATTGTAAGTAATCAGAAATGTCGATGTACATGGTTTTGTAGTCAATGGAAGGTTTTTAAGCTTAATAGTTGTGCTCGAGGGAGGGCGCAAAAGTTATACACTACCATCACTATATGGCTCTAGTTTCTGACACCGTGACCGAGTGACCAAGACTACACATTGCTGTTGTCCGTATAAGTAAATACGGAAGTAATTAGCGGCCTGTAACACTGCTATAGCTGTACCACAGCAATCCCAAATGCAGCTACCTGAGTACCCGCCTAAATCATGAGACTTCCCTCCCACCATATTAACCTTCCTTCCTCACTGCCTCTCCAACCGTGCTCGGTTGCCTGAGGCCTCCTTTCACTTGACCGAGATATAACTGATTATATTTTGAGTCTTCCGATACCCCTCATTTACATATTCCTTCAGTTGTGTCGACCCTGAGAAGCTCCCTCAACGTTTTCTAATTTTTACTGCAGGCTCTAAGTAGCCCGCATCTAGTGCTCAAAGTAGCATTTCAAGGCGTAAGGATTCCAAATCTGCCATCCAGACCATATTCTGCTTTTAATGTGAACCCAAAAATCCGCTCTTTCGCACAAACATTCCATTTGGTGTCTAGTTGTGCTCGCCTTCGCGGCAGTCAGATTGAACGAAATCCATGTTTGTTGTGCTCAAATTGCAATTTTGGCGTTATCGTTTCTTACATTTTTTTTCGATGCCGAGACGAACAGGACGGGGTTCAGTGGGTGTGGTATGGCTTCTATATGAAAACAGCAAAATTATAGTAAAGATAGTCAAGTCAATTCTACTACTTGAAGAAACTCGCGGCCCAGTATAGCGAAAGTATCTCCCGGGTCTGTGCGCATTTCCGCTCATTACCTCCAGCCTCACTCCCTCCACTCGTCAGTTCGACACGTTTTAGCGTCGCCCAGAAAACGTAAATTTTCATTGTTGTAGTCAGGTCATGTTTTGTATAGTTTATCAGTATTTTCCGATGCTTTCTTAGGAAACAGTACAATTGATGATAAAAAATGTCGACAAAAAGCGAATTAAGTGTAATTTTTCACTCACATGTGTTGTGACGCGGCACACAACTTCCCTTAGCCTATATACACCCACTGATACGCAGGCCATTTTTTCAGAAAGTATTTTTCGGACTGAGGGGCCTTAGAAACAAGATGATCTGAAGAAAACAGAAATTTATTCTTCCAGCTAGCAACACAAGTTTTCTGCGGTGGCTGAAGGAAGTAAAAACACTAATATCGACTTGAACTGGTTCAGCTCGCTCAAAAATCGCTTTTCCGTTGAAGGAATTTGATGCGGAGCGGTGTTCGAAAAATTAATTCCCATGATGTACCGGGCTGCACTCTGGAGGCGTTAACTCCCGGAGTTGTATCATCTGAATTGTCAGGGCTCAGTTTAGAAGGTTACGTCCGATTCGTCTCTAACGCGTTTCCACTCTATTATTTTTCGACACGCGTCCAACGAGATTACATCCTTTTCCAACATCCCTCGCCCCAGCTCCGTCGCACCTGAAAACTCCCGACAGCTCGATCCGCGAGGGCGATAAAATTGGAAGAGAAGCGACGGATCGGGTCAACGACGAAGGGTCAGAAACCTGGAGAAGAAGAAAGTGACCGTTCTACGAGACGGGAGGCTGGAGAAATCTTCCCAGTTAATCGGATAGATAGAGGGGGTAGAGAACAGAGGACCTTTGACACGACCGAGCCCCGACATCGTGTAGGACACATGTAATTAAACATCACGTGAGGGCCGTAAGGGTTTTGCACCTCCCACCTACACAACGAACTCAGATAAGGTATTATAAAACATTCGCAAATTTGATTTAACGTAGTTTTCACTTTGACAGAATAGTGCTATTTAGGGGCGGAAGGGCAGTCTCGAACTACCACCTGCTAATTAGTTAGTACCTCCTTATCTGTAATTGAGTTAGGGGGGTATGTATGTAAGCATTAGTTCCCCCTTGACTGCACGGTCTTTCCTATTTTTTACTCCTTCATTGCCAAGGCATGTATCGCTAACTACTAGAATAGTGTTACGGGGGGAATTAATATTGTTAACGATATCGAACTAAGAGAGTCAGGGAGTTAATACGATATCAACCGAATGCAATTGCAATAGAGTTTTATTCTCAATTACATTCGGTTAGTTTTACCACCACAGACAGAGAACTGAGAGGGAGCGAACGCGAGCGCGGGTGACACGGCAACGAGGAAACCAGCTCGGTTACAACTGACGGCAGCGAAGTCTCGAGCGAATCGGGGCATGAGGTGCCCAGTCAGCATAAATGCCCCAGACGAGCCTCCACTGGTTCGTCCCGTTACACCACTCCGCCCTTGATGAAGTGCCTGTCCTCAGGTACTCATGAGCACTGCAGTTTCTTGCCGTGTACTGCAATCAGGGCGTTGCTGTCCACCCAACAAAGGAGAACCTAATCTTGAACAAAGAGAGAGAATTTCGATTAAAGTTTCAAAAGGGTGCCCATGTGTGTGGTGGGAGTGTTGAATTTAGAACTACAAATAAACAGTCTCTGACGTACAAATCTTGGGATGTCTTGTAGTCTTCGTCCCATGCAGCTGTGACATCCATGGTTCAGAGAATCGGTCTATCTCTTGGCGAAAGACGATTCTCTAAGTAAGGGGAGTCGGAGTTTCCCTCCTCCTCAGAGGACACCTGCCCTCAGGTGTTCCAGAGGGGTAGTGCAGAGCGAAGATGCTACGTCTACCGTGCAGTGGTTAGTTGCACTTTTGGGAACAAGTGTGGCGTCCTGGCTCATTGGGTGTAGCAGGGTATGACACCTGTGTTGACAGCATTCACACGTGTACGTTGAGTGGCAGCTTTTGAGCGTGTGTGAGGCTGCCAGACAATTCGTACACAGATTCTGCACTTCCACGTAGGTTCTTCAAGCCTCCTGGCTGGAGTTGAGGAAACATGGGCACTTTTTTACCCCATGATGTTTGCCAGATATAGGGCAGAGATGTGGGCCTTTGGCGATGGAGTTTTGTCTTCAACCAGGCCTTTTTGAAGAAGCGTGGTTTCCCCAGACTCGTTGTTTGAGAGGTCGTTCGGGGACAGACACACGGGAAGATGTCGATGTTGATGCAGGATGGAGAATTGAGTCGTTTTGAGACGTACAGTCCGTAGGTTTCCGCTGACCAGTAGGTTTATCCTGCTTCAATGCTGGATAAGCATTGACCTTCTCTATGTAGATATGCGCGAGATGCTGGTCGACCAGAAGCTGCTTGATATCTTTCCTGCCTTTCTCCAAACAGCCGTTGTCGATTGAACACAAAGCTGTGTTCAACTGTTCGTCAAGAACGGACAACGTTCGGTCATAATGACGAGCGAGAGAGTAGGTCACCGCAGTAGGGCAGAAAAGTTGAGGTGGGGGATCATAAATTCCCATCGCATTAGAAAAACCTTCAAGTTTTTCCGCATGACCGGCATCTCGAACTAATGTAGGGAATGTTCGTGCCTCACCACGTTGGGCGCCAATGTCACGGGGGGAGGGGGGGGGATAATATAGTAGCGACGATATCACACTAAGAGAGTCAGGGGTCAGGGCGACGAGGGAACTGGTTCGGTTACAACTGAAGGCACCGAAGTCTCGAGCGAATCGGGGCATTTGAGGTGCCCAGTCCGCATAAATGCCCCGGACGACCCTCCGCTGAATCGAAGTTGGTTTGTCCCGTTACAATAGCAACAGCTGTGTTCATTCCTCTCCAGTATCATTTGGCGCAATTTCTTTAATGGTCTAGCTCTCATGTAAGCACCGGAAATGGCCAGTAAATTTCCAGAGCTGCGAAGCACCAACTCTGGTCTGGCCGTTTCTTACTGAACCTCATTCTCAAAGTGCAGTTCGTAGCTGAAGCTTGGAGAATGTGAGGAAACTAATCAAATACATTTGTAGGTTAGCTTAGGGCACTTCTCCTGGTCTCCTGACATCGTGTACGGCCAGGTATAGGAGGTGTAGTGTCACCTGGGCGTCTACTAGACCAATCCTTAGACCTTGGAGGAGTAAAGAAATCGCATTCACTGTTTAGAGCCAATTTCATCACGTGCGCGCCTGTACTGGACAAACGTCGACCAGAATGGGAAGAAACCGGTAACATCGAAAATAAAACTTTGTGTAGTGTAAAAGTGTGCAGCACTCCCCATACAGCTTCGGAAGTTGATAGACCTCGGTCAGTGAAATGATGTCTCTTGGACAGGATTGGCCACCCGTAAATTCGTGCCGAAATGGAATTAAAAGAGCCGCAACGGTTAATCTAACAGGGTGAAATAAAACGTTTTAAAAAGAGAACTAGGTAAAACCTTGCCGGGGAACCGGAAAACGCTGGACGCTTATTTCGCTCACAATAATTCATTAATGTAATTGCGGAGAGAATAAGAAACAGAGTTAAGGTGCCTGAGGAAGCCGTTGGTTAATTTATTTGATAAACAGAGCCACAATAGTTGGAACGATAAAGTTAGAGCGGATCAACTTCGGAAGGTTTGGAAAAGACAACTCCAACCGCTTAACTATTTAATCGCCCCATAATTTCATCGAAGCCCTCGATCAATTGCTTCAAAGCAGCTAATGAACAGAGGTGGTTACTGAATAGGCAGGTGGTGGCCAGACTGGTGGTCGCCTACTGAGGCTGAAGGGCGAACGCAAACACAGTCAATATAAATTGCTACTTGGTCAGTACTAATTCCCCTTTTCACGCTGTCTAAAGAATACGAGAACTGACACAACACCTTTCCCTATGAAGAAGAATAATAATAATATGAGACGATTAATGTCAACACAAATTGTGTAATGGCACTTTCAAATCGATACGAACAATTCAAAATGGGAACACTTCATGGGAAGGGGGGCGAAATCATGGGTCACTTTAGCTGTTCTGATTCCCGCCAAGGTTAGGGAATCTTATGTGAGTTCAACGTGTACTCGTTGCAGAGCGAATAGAGCCCTGCCCTAGGAACTTTTGATTTAGTTTCTTAAAGAGGCGCTCAGAATGCTGCAGACTCACAAGGACTGGCGAAAATAAGGATGAGGAGGATGAGAGCTCCGCTTGTGTTAAGGGCAGAGAACTCAACTTCAAACTGACAAAAACTACGTTTAGTTAACAATATGTAGTCTTCTGACTGTCCTGCAAGTGGGATGTGCACCGTGGCCAGATGACCTATTGTGCCAGTCCTAATGTCTTACAGGTATTACCTGTAAGTGCCCGGTTATGATCCCAACAATCTGTCTTCAGTCCTTCCGCTCCATCATCAGAAGGTTGTATTTAGTTTACAAACAAAATGGTACCACAAATCTCACAGTCGACCATTTTGCACGGTCAAACCGTCTTCACTGGCATTTCCCACAGGTCTGCTAGGAGTATTCGGTAATGAGTGAGACAGTAATTACCAAGTCAGCTCAGTGCAAGAAGTTTACCGCTCCCTTGAGACCTTCCCAGTCGGCAATAGAACCAGTAGTTGCAAAACTAGCGAAATTCTCCTGATGTCCTGTTGCAGACTGCAACGAAAAATAAATAAAGAAAAGGGAAAATAATAAAATAAACTCTAGTGGGGATGAACCCATGCATTTAGGGGAAGGAGAAGCAAAAAAAGCAACTAAGACACATTTATACGGGAACTATGTATTAAAAAGAAATAGAACGTCCTACACAACCAAATAAGAAAAACATTTACTGATCAAAAAAAAAAATGGAATTAGAAATTAAGCGCCATCCTATACCTATGGCATGCCAAAAGAAAAAAACGCTGCAAATTATTACACAACGGTTTATTATTCGGATAATCAGCTTGACCTAGCATTAATGCTCCGAGACCCATCCTGTTCGATTCAGCATCGAAAAATATCATAATGAAACCCAAAAAAAGGCCGAAAAGAACTGAATCGTAATATTAAAATAAACAAAAAAAACACGAAAGTATCTAGAAAAAACTGAATTTTAATATGAAAACATGCACGCTAAATACTAATATCAAAATTTAACCAAAAATCTATGAAAAAAGCATAATGAGAATGAAACGAAAGAATCTAAAAAATTGAATCGTATTAAAACGAAAACGTCGGGAAATTGGAAGAGTAAGGCGAATGGGGAGAGACCGGTCGTTGGGAGGAAGCGGCGGGAGGCGCACTCGCTCGCCTCGAGAGCGGTTGGTTTTAATGAGACGGGCGGGGCGGAGGGAATTCAAACGACGAAACGCTTGTAGCTCCCGCGTTGTACTGCGTTTCGTTAATTTTTAACCGTTTTTTGCCCATTACAACCACGGGCTTCGTCCGATCGGATTGCCGAGATGGCGGGCACAACTAGATACCAAATCGGATTTTTGGGCGAAAGAACGAATTTTTAGACCACGTTAAAGGCACAAAACGGCCCGGACGGCGGACGGCGGACGGGGGACGGGGGACGGGGGACGGGGGACGGGGGACGGGGGACGGGGGACGGGGGACGGCGGACGGACATTGCAAATTTGGAATCTCCATGTCTTGAAACGTAAAGTATCAAATTTTGAGGGGGGGTTGTAAAAAATTTTTCGTGACCGAAAACATAGGGTTATTATTCAGAATGAATAATAAACCAAAATGAAACAAGAGCCACAGACTTCAAATGACGTTCGAGATTCCTCGTCGTTCGAACAGATGCAGGGCACGCAGGAAGGGAGCAGGGAACAGAAGAAGAAGACCGAAATTTCGACAGGAACCTCGCCAGGACAAATCCAAAAACGGGAGAAGAAACCGCCCTAACCTTCCTTCAGTAACCGTCCATGGGCCTTCGTTTCTGAACAGGTTAGTTCCCTGCAGCTAGGGCGGTTCAAGGGTTTTTTTCGTAGCCCAAACCCCGAAACTGTTTCCGTCATAGTTCATGTCGCAAGACTCAACGAGGACGTACCCCAAAGAAGGAAAATTGGTTCTTCTTATTATAGCTGCGTACAAATTATTACGTATATAGCGCCTATGTAGGATTAATGGAATAAATACTGGGAATGAATTGCTCCTTTTCGTTTGCAGTACAAACTCCCATTTTAAATTTGAGCCGCGCAAAACCAGGTGCCAGTTCTTACGTAAAGCCAGCCAGCGCCAGTGGTTCAAGGCTAACAAGAAATGTCATACCTAATTTGCATGAAGTAATTGAATTCTTTATTTATTCTCCTCCTTACTTTCTCGCGATTTTACAAAACGCTCATACCCCTACTGGGTAAAACAACCGCAACGCTCTAAACTCGAAAAACGTCATTTGAAACTAAATCCGGCGGTATTACTGAAATTTTTGTAAATAAACGAGAGAATGGGGCTTGCAGCAGCAGTCCTTCGTACGATATTAAACTAACCTCCCCCCTCCCTTTCGTACTTCCGATGACGTTCTTTTTTCCGAGTTCAGATCTTACGTTCAATTCTACTAAAACCCCACATAACTGAACAGCATCGTTGAGCGCACAGTGGGTAAGTGGAGAGTGAAATAGGAGCTTCCCATCGCTATGCGACGAACTCCATCATGACCTCTCAACAGAACGAAGACTTGCCGTACTAGATGAATGGGCCTTAAGGTCCAGCATTGCTAGTGCTGTTCTTTTCGTTCCCACCACCCTAGCCGTGATTAAGCCTTAACGAGAAGGCAATGGACTAATGAAGTTACAGTAAACTAAGGAAATTGGGCGTCTGTTCAACATCTCATCCTGTAAACGAGTGTCGTGCAAACGTAAACAGTCCCGTAGATGTCCAACCCTCAGCAATCCATTTTGAACTAATAATTTTTTATAATGACTCTCAGAAGCCAAAGTGGCCGCATTAACTTCTGCCGAAGCTGAAGCAGCTTAGGAGCATTAAGTGCAAAAGAGCCGCAGGAAAAAACCAATTAGTCAAGGAGGATGCTTTGTGAGAACAGGCAAAATCGAAAGTGGTACAAGAAAATGAGGGCTGAGCAAGAAATTATAAAAACCAAAATTGCGAAGTTACAACTTTTATCAGCAATGAACAGCAATGATCGTGTTTAGTATACTAACGTGTGTGTAAATGTGTTATTATTCATCTTTTCCCCCTATCTGCTTTTCAATCCACCCAGGTAAGCCGACATGATGTCTCGAGTTTTTTCTAGAACGGCTCAACACACATTTTACGCGAACAACGACTTGTTTTTGACGACAATAATACTTTTGTTCGCAACAAAATTTTTCGGAACTCTCTCCTATTCATCTGGGGCACCGGGTGAGATGACCGAACTTATTAGATTATCATCGTAGTGGAAAAGCAACTGCAATAAACAGCATCATAATTGATTATTATGTTAATTATTCAGAATAATAGACGAGAACAATCGACGGAGCACGGTAATGGAGAACAGATATGATAAAGAAATATAAGACCTAACCGGGCCTAACCGCCCAATTTTTGGGGGTAACGCTTGATCAGGGCTAGAGCTTAACACAATCTGGTGAAACCCGGTTAGGTACTGTTAATCGAGTCTAAACGGGATCCCTTAGATGAATAGCAAGCGAGATGAGGATGATTATCAAAGGAATGTGACACGTACGAGTTTTTCCCAACCTCCGCGAACGTCTGAGGAAAATAAGTTGAGCTACTAAATAAACTGTGCGAAAAAGTACCTTATAGTACTTGGCGATTTCAATGAGCGGTTCTCCTTATTTTCTCTCGAAGACCTTGCATCCTGCATGTCTTGCGCCGCCAGCATGAAGGATACAAGCGACAACGTTGTAGTGTACCGACCGACCCACGGGATCGAAATCTAGTGGTTAAAGACGATGGTTCATAATCACGACAAACGTTGGGCAGCAATGGTTTGGATCTCGTCATTGCTGTAATTTTTGCCTGAGTCAGTGGCTCTTCATAGTAGTTCGTGTACTGAGATACTTTGGAGATGCTTTTGAAGAGCTGCTGACTCAGGCAAAAATTACAGCGATCGCGCCGGAGCTCCGATCCACAATCCCCGACTTTCATCGAGAATTATGAACCAATGTCTTAACCACTAGACCACGATCGCCCAGTGCCTCTATTGGAGTCGGTCAGTACATTCCTACAGTTGTTGAAAAAGTGGTCAAACTTTCCAGCTCTGGCTGTATATAGCTCTTTGCTCAGTTTGCAAGGACTTGCCACCCAAGTAAACAATTAAATCAAGCAGAATACCAGATTGGGGTTCAAAGTACGTGATTTCCCACAGTCATACCTCAGGGTGGTTACACACGGGCAACAGGCTTCTTACGACAGACTGGATAAATGACAAGACTTGCTGCAGTGCATCCACAGGTCTGTGTTCGGTGAATTCTGCGCGAGCAATACCCTCTTAATCGATTGCAAGATTCCGGTCAATATGAGAAGAAAACAATCTACAGATATCTATTGTAAAAAATATTCTAATTTGCTTTGGAAGAGGGTTGTGGGGTGGAATAAGATTCTGTTCAACACACATAAGACGAACTGTACCGCCTGACTCCCATTTTAGGCACTAGTGGTCATAGACGAAGATGCATAACCCGACGAAACTTGGGCATTGGATAAGAGCTCGTGATCGCTGTAATTTGTACCTGAGTCATCGGCTCTCCAAACGTTTCCAAGCCCCCTCTCGTAACAGTACTGTGCACATCCGTGAATTGATCGGTTGACTCACTCGGTGAATATAATTCTTTTGAGAGACCCCACACGGCTCTTTACTCGTTCGCCGGTTGAACTATCTCACTCACACACTACTTCCCCTCAGCTTAATGCCAAGTAAACTCATGCCTCTAAAGGCCCACAGTCATTTTCAGCTCTCTCCACCGAACACTTTGACACCGCTCACATTTCGAACGCAGTTCCCGTTCCATTTTCCGAACGGTAATGCGGACCTAGAACCCCGCTCCCCCCTTGGAGAGCCATTCTCGTATCGTATTTCAGTGTGTCGCGAGGAAACGTCGGACATTTAAAAAATGCGGCCGAATGAAAAGAAAAGAGACCCGTGTGCAGCGAGGACTTGAATATTTCACTAGAAGTTGAAGGGCGGCCCATCGATCTGAGGGCGTTCAGTCGACCAGCCTTAACGGGGTTTTCATTTCCTTCTTCCATTTCATGAGAAACGAACAGTCGAGTTTTTTGGGTTTTTATTACACCTGCCGATATATTTTTTTTGAAAGCCTTTTTCGGTCTATTGTTTTACTTCAGCCACTCCATCCCCATTCCCTATCCAACGCCACGGAATCGAGGGTAATGTGAGTATTTCTTTCGAAAGCCGACGCTCACGCGACATGACACGAAGATACACATCAGCTGACAAGTGAGAGTTTTGGTCATCTGGAAGGAGATTCCCTACAATAAATATTTACCTGGCTCATTTTTTAGGAACTAAGTTACGACAATCATGACAAAACGTCTCACGACCACTTTGTTCTAACAGCATTTCTTAATGTATCCCACTTGACATTTATTATCCAACAGTCAAAATGCGCGTTAAGGGTTAGGGACAAATATATTGTCCCCAAACCTGAACTAAATTTGTCTAACCATATTAACGGAAGAGAGATGGTCGGATGGTTTGTGAAGGATAAGCACATTTCAAAGAAATTGTGCACTATGTGCTAGATATCAGTTCATATGATTGAGGACTGATCAAGGGGAAAGTATCATCTTTGTTTAAGGTTGCTTAAAGGAACAAGTCGCTTCCAAAATGTTTCAGTATATTAAAACCTTCAGATGTTATCTAATGCAGAAACCGGACATTTTTGCGATTAAACGTCATTGAAATAAATAAATCACGATCTCAGGTTGTTTTTCTTATTAAATTGTAAGAGGCATCTTTGAAATCTGTCAGAGAGAACGAAGAACATGAATTATTCAAAAGTGAACTTGTGACCTGTAAGGCACAGAATTCGCCTTGTATCATCCAGCAGCGTTTCGTTGCTCCTATCCGTCGCGTAAAACGAACTCATAAACGGTGGAACGTGTGAACAAAGAGTTAACAGGCTGCACATAAAAGAAATCAAACCGAGACTGAGAAGAATTTGGTCACTTATCGAAGGGTATCGTCTTCAAACGGCGTGAATTTAGCACTGAGCTTCAGGGATGCGGTGTTATTGAAAGAACATTAACGAGAATGAAGAATATCACCACGAAGTTCGAGGTCGAGAGTGCTGGAGTTGGGTGGGGGTAGTGTGGATGAAGGGTGGAGCTCCTAGGCTGTACTGATCTCTCAATGAAGGTCTTCGCGAAGGGCCTGCCACAACTCCCTTTCTCAATGCAGAGTGGATAACCCAAAAACGCTAAGTTGGAATAACGCCTCATGGCGCACTACTTTTAGGAACTTCGCACTAAGTAAAATGCAAGTCCTGAGCCTTATACACATCTGCAAACACAAACACGCTGAACCTCCTACAAACTACCGAAATCATTGGATAACTAGGGGCCAAGACACCTAATTATTTATGTGTGACACTCGAACAGCGGCTTACTTTTATTGCGCACCTTAGTCTAATGCTTAAACGACTGAAAAATAGAACACTGATGTGCCCATTAAAAATTGCTCCATTTCCTACAAGACATATTTATAAGTTTATGCACAAAGTCTTCCCATATTGGGCACTTGCTCGGCTGGCCAGTTTAAAGAGTTGTGTCTGTGATCGTTCAAAGTTGTTTAGAAAACTACCTCAACGCTCCAACTACAGCAGATGTGCTTAGTGATTCCTGCTGCAACTACGATCGAATACAGGCATATCTCCGTCCAGCGAAGCATTGAGAACGGGTGCCCACAGGGCTCGATCCTTGGACCAGGACTCTGGAACGCCTTCTCCAAAGCTCTTCTCAGGAGGCTCATGGAGACTGACTACGAGCTGTACGCCTATGTGGATGACCGGTTTGGCTGGTCTTTGCAGTCAGTCCGCTAAATCGAAGCAAAAACCCACCACGTGCTCGGCACTGTCGCCCAATGCTTCGAGCCTGTCAAGATTTATGTGGCTGAGGGAAAAAACCAGCTAATTCTCATGAACGGAAAAGTAAATAATCAACCCTCAATATGGTTTTGCGACCTCAGGTTAATTCTTGAAAAGCACGTCAAGTATTTAGGGGTGAATATAGGTGAGAGGTGGGGCTTCAGCCACCTCACCCCTATATCCCTCTAGTCCCTCGAAGGCACTAGCAATGCAAGGTTTGGCAGTTTGCGTGCAATTAGTAAGGCTACTTGGGGTGTGTGTTACCATGACACTATTCTAATGTACAAGGTGTGCGTGGTTGACAAGTGGATAGTGAGTCAGGAGCTTCCTCTGCTTCACTGCGCGGCTCCACTTCTTTTCTCTCAATGACTTTCCATCATGCACGTCTTGCGCCTCCAGTGCGTAGGAAACAAGAAACCAAATGCTGCTTGTTGGGAGGGCAGACTAACTTAGAGCAATACCTACTATAAAGCAAGCCTATAACCATTCTGCAAAGTTCGCGAAGATGGCGATGGCCAAGAAACGTGGTCACAGTTGATCTTTCCTTTTGAAACTTGCCACCCAAGTAAATAGTTAGATCAAGAAGAACTCCTCCCATATAGTATGGATATTCCTCATGTGGTCACCTCCGCGTAGTCACGCACGAGCGACAGCTCTCTACCGGGAAATTGGTACCTGCCGTACCTCAGCAGTTCAGTGGATACTGCAGGGGCAGGTCTCTTGCATATCATCAAATAAGGAAACAGACCTGATTCCTGCTGCAAGTTGAATTATGCAGTGATGTACCACGAAAACCCGACCATTACCAGCATTCCAGTCAACCCACCAGTCCCCAGTAAACACTGTCCCTTGAAGAGAATGCCACCACGTGACCTCGTATCCAATCCAAACAAGCAAATTGGAAATTCCATTTAACTGTTATTTTTTTACTTTTTACACACACGTGTATCATGTATCTGGCATTAAATTAAATATCAGCGAGGAAGTGCGTTCATCACCATGCTTGAATGAACTGTGGAAGTATTAACCACTCAAAATAATTATTTTCAGTGGGGCGTACCTTGAAATAAATTTGTCAAAAAAACCAGATGTGTTCAACAAATATTTGAATCACGCGCGACTTCCAATTATAAGTCTACGCCACGACCAACTAGTTTCAACTGCTTCCATTTCGGTCGAAGAGGCCGTTCGTTTTACCGACTGAACCTCAAAATAACCAGCGATCGTCAGATAAAACCTTGGTGTCGTTAATTGGAATACAAAAACCAGGCGGTAGACGAGATAGAACGTTGAGTGACTTGGGCGTATCACATTTGAATCTGGCCCTCCTGGCAAAGTGAACCTTCAAACGGGTGCGGGAAACACTAACCAGCAGAGTTTTCAAGGCATCTGGCTCGTGGGCTGTTTTTCTTTCAAATACTCGAATAATAAGGAAAGTACATGGTCTACGAGGAAAAGTTGACTTTTCAACAAATCTTTCACGGCGCACGGAGCGTCCTGTAAGTGCCAGTCGTAAATATTGCCTTGAGAACGGTTGAATCGATTTTTTAGTTTTTTTTTCGCGACTTTTTGAAGGCGTCAAATTGCGGTTATGAACCATTTCAGTCACCCGACATATAACGAAAAAGTCAATTTTTCGTTTTTCTCTCAAATTGCTCAAAGGACTTTAATAGCTACAAGTGCCTCGAATAAGGGAGGATCTTTTATGTTGTAAAATGAATCTAGTTATCATACCATCGCAGTGGCAGAGTGAAAAACTAAAACTGAAGCCGTTTCGCCGGCTTGGACTGAACCGTCAGTCCAAAATAAACCATTCCGTTTAATCGCAGCCATCCCTACATAAAACGTATGTATACCCATCTTGTTGTGCTAATAGGTACACAATCAAACATACGGCGAACTGCGGCGAACACCCGAAAAAAAAAATTTTTCTCGCAAAAACGGCTGCAACGATTTGGATCAAACTGGGTGTCTTTGGCAGATGACCCTTTGAACAGCCAGTCGATCGAAAATAAATCCTGGAAAAACATCTGACGTGACGCAACACACAACGTGCGTTCGGGGATTTGTATCGATAAAGCAACTAACAAAATCTGATTTTACGAGTAATAACGTAATTTGCGTAGAACATCGCAGAGATACGCAGCGCTTAACGTTCTGGAATTTATTGAGTAACTCCTACGTATGCTACGGCCATTATTGAGTGATCATTCTATAAGTGGTTCGTGAAGCTGCGGACACAATTTTTTCGAGGAGGTTCGCGTTAACGGGCTGGGAATTATCGGGTAAAAACCATAAGAAAAGCTAGTAAGTGAAGCGGCAGTGGTTTGAATTCCGGAATTTCTAGGTTTTTGTGAGCGTTTGTCGGACTACCATCCCGATTTTTTTCGAGGAACGTACAGTACTATTGACTTTATTTGAAATTGTTGATAACTCATTGTGCTGCTTCATTCTTCCACGGATGAGAATTTTATGGTACTGTCGTGTTATTTAAACAAAAAGTTTTTTGAAAATAGCTCAAAGCCGTTTTGGAGAAGAAAAGTAGTGTTTTGGGTCACTATAAAAACTATAGTTGGTGTTGGACTATTATGCACTGACTGGAATTTGTCCTGTTTCATGCTATGTAAGGATGTTTTATTGAATAAAATATTTTTGTCTCACTCGATGTCAGTCAAAGCGTGGGAACGTATCAAACTGTTTTTTTGTTTTTTTTCAAATATGCTGATAGTTAAGTATGACGATGACAATGTAGGCTTGCACTTCTTGATTCATTACATTTTTATTTTTACGTTCCGCTTTTTTTTTTGTGTAAATTGTTCAACATTTCCAGGGGATACTGGTAGAGAGCGTCCTAACTGTACGCTGGTGGATCAAAAAATTAATTCTCTCTCTCTCTCTCTCTCTCTCTCCCTCCCTCTCTCTCTCTCTCTTTCTCTCTCTCTCTCTCTCTCTCTCTCTCTCTCTCTCTCTCTCTCTCTCTCCCTCCCTCCCTTCTCTCGTTGCAAACTGGAGAATACCCACAGATAGGGAAGAAAGCAGTTGTGAAACCACTCCCAAAATCTAAAACGCCGATGTCCCCGTCATCTCCCTACGCGGTAAAGGACAGGCTTTGGCACGCTATCATCTGGGCGAGGTAATAGGTCACCTGACCGTGTCGACGCTCCTGCCATAGCCGTATCTCCCTAGTGAGTCGCCTCGTCCATATTCCGTGGCTCTCCAGGTTCCATTCTTACTGCCTGGCCTAGGCAAAGAGTGGGGATGCACAATTGAAACACAGCCAGAAGCATGTCAAATCTGAGAAGGCAGAAACCTGTGCAATTGAGTGACCCGTTGTTCCTTAACCCCCAGATCGACACGCAGCAGTGAAGCCGTATGTGGGAAAGTACGACAGTTGGTCACAGCGAAGGCTTTTTTTCCTACTCTCGACGATGGACTCGAACTTTGTAGCTGAAGAACGAAACGGCAACCTTGAAACAGTTCACAGGATGTAAAATTGCTCGTTATTTCGCCACAGCCCTTGTTCAGACTTGAGTGCAAAACTGGGAACGTTTTGAGCAAAGGTGTATCGTGGGACGTAGGTTGTGGGCAATTATGACGGAGAACCTTATCAAGATCCAATTATCTTCCTCAAACACCATGGATATAGAGCACCTTTGATTTACTTGGTGGCAATTCCGAAATTGCAAAGTGAGACTGCAATACGGATAAATGCAACTAACGCCATAATTAGTTTCGTAAAGCCTATAATCTTTGTGGAAGCAGGTGGAAATGAAGAGTAACCGTAAAAAATAGCCTTTAAAATTTCGAACTGATAGAGTCGTTGTTGAGCGCTTTCCTTCCTGTTTCGTAGGCCCGAAGACGTCACAATGAACAGGGAGCACAATACCATGCTTCCAACTAATGAAATATGTTTTCTTGTGTTTGACTCGGAAGTTTTGCCGCGTCCCTAATTAATCTTCCGCGTAGCGCAAAGAAAAGATACAGTGGAAGCGCACTGAAGCTCGTTTCAACTTTGTATCACCTCTCTACAGCTTCTCCAAAACTCGCTTTGTCTGAAAGTATTACACCCCAGGTCTCGGAGGTTGGAACTTTCTCAATCATTTGGTGCAATCTGACACCCCCTCACGCCCTTCCGTCGGTTGAGACTGGAAAGTTACACTTTCGCGAACACCGATATGATGTAGCGCCCTTCTCGCCGCTCAAATATCTGGCGCGAAGCATCACACAACTTTCTTTCACCCTTGTAAGTTAAGTGATACGCTGTACATACAGGTGAGAAAGAAAGAGAGAGGGCATTCTATTGATGAACCTGAGCTGCGAATGACAGCGTATGATACTTAGACGCTCAACGTTCCTTCAACTACTTATCCCATGACCTTCTTATTATTAATCAGCCTACTAATAATTGATGGGACTGTCAAAATCTTCTTTTTTTCGTTCACGATTCTCGAGTTAGCCCTAAACACTGCGACAGTAAATATCTGGTGCGTAGCAACACACAACTTTCCGCCACCCCTTTAAGTTCGAACACCACATAGGCGGGCGCTATATCTTCGTTCAACGCATTTTTACAGGAACATTTATAGAGAACAAAATGTAGGGACTTGTTAGCTGAAACTACTCTGTGAGTTTGATCGAAATTGTTAGAGCCGTTTTTGAGAAAATTGGAATACCGATAAATTAATATTCGACAAATCTCCTTTTCTGAGTTAACTTGGCTTATATCTCCGTTCAACATATATATACAGAAATAATTATGGAGAACGAAATGTTAGTATGGGTGACTTAAAGACACTCCATTAGGATTTATCACATCTGGTAAAGAAGTTACCCTGGAATTTACGGAAATGTTAGAAAAAACGTTATTTTCGACACATTTTGATTTTTATCTCTGTTCAATGGACCGTCACAGGAACATTTATTGAGAGGAATATGTAGGTATTAACTATTTGAAAACAAATTGTGAGTTTGGTGAAAATCGCTGAAGCCGTTTTGCCAAAAAGCGTAAAAAACCTATTTTTGCTTCAGGGGCCCGTATCTCCGTTCACCGTATTTTCATGGAGATATGTATAGAGAAGAAAAGTTAGGTATTGATTAGTAGAAGATTATTTGAAAGTTTAATCAAAATCGTTTGAGCCGTTTTCGAGAAAAATGCGAAAAACCCTAGTTTTTGGTACATTTTCGTCCCCCCACCCCCCTTACCACCGGCCGAAATCGTCCATAACCTTATTTTGGTGTCTACAAAAAATAACGAACAAAACAAAAAAAGAACCAGCTCAATCGGATCAGCCGTTCTCCTGCAAATCGAACTACAGACACACACACACACACACACATACACACACACACACATACACACGGACCACGCGCCGAAATTAGGTTTTTTAGACTCAGTAGGGTCTGAAACGTAAAGATCTGAAGAAAACTCAATTTTTTTTTTTGGGCCGATTACTATACTTTCCTTCCCTTCGGGTAGCGGAAAGTAAAAAAACCCCCGTTAGTATAAATTCCGGAATTTCTGATGTTGCTTTTGATTTTCTTACACCAAAAAATCCACCCACTTCTTCTTCCCCTGTCATACCTTCGCCTTCGAGCTACTGAAGGAAGAAATTGCCAAATCGCTCCTTTGTTTTAATCCACATGTACCTTTCAATGTGGAAACAGATGCGTCTGACATCGCCATTTCGGCGGTTCTGTCACAGGAAGGTCGTCCGGTTACGTTCTTTTCTTGAACTTTAAATGCTGCAGAACAAGGTTACCCAGCTATTGAGAAAGAAGCTGCGGCGATCATAGAAAGTTTGAGAACAGGGAAGCACTTTCTAACCAACAACCACTTCAAGTTGGTTACAGATCAGGAAGCCCTATCGTTCATGTTCAACAAAAATCATTCCAGCAAAATTAAAAATGACAACGATGGAGGTTAGAAATGTCCCGGAAAATTAAATACTGCAGCCGATACCTTCTCCAGGGTATGTGGCTCCATTAACCATGGTCTCTTATTGGATCTACACAAATCACTCTGTCAACTGTTGCGTTGAAGCATCTTGCTCCTCCGGCTGACGAGACAACATTCAAGGATCAACAGCCAGAATCAAGACAGCTAACTGATTTTTAATCATCTCAAGAGCCTACGCACTCGCTGGGCTCTTTGACCAAGCCAATCAGTACTCAACACTGCCTGAAACAACTCCTTCGCCTCCAGCACCCGATCAACCTATTGCTGACAGCGACTCTCTGGTCTCATCACCTAGTAATCATGAAACTCAAAAACTAAGAAGGTCGCAACGGTTCAAAAAACCCCTTTGACGAGATGGGTGTTCTGGGGCTTATAAAAGGGAGGTTTGAGTTCCGAACACACATGGCATGCTGAAATGATTTTTTTAACATCCTCCAAAGAGTATGGTAAGTTCTTTGCCCTGACCCAATGGAAAAGCCGGGTGACCCCTGCATGACACAGTGATTTGTGTAGATCCAATAAGAGACCATGGTAATCGAACCGCATACCCTGGGGGAGGGAATAATCACGCTGTCTCAACGAAGGCGATAACGCTCCTGAACCTCCCAAGCGGAGGACGTAAGGAAAAGGTCATCTCAGTCCCGGCCTGACGCAATGTGAGAAACAGCCCCAAGGCGGTGCTGTGCTGGGTTGTGGTTTTTACCTGGGTACTTTGCCTACTCATACAAATCAAAAAACAATTATATTATTCATTATCCCACACCGATCAAGAGAGCAACAATTCCGGGTCGTACGGGCATTACGTCCCTCACTTAAGCCGGAAGTTTAGTTAGATTGAGCTAGTGAGCGACAAATATCGACGAACTTTGTTGAAGTTAAGAAAGATTCGCAGTGCGTAGCAATAATTCATTTTAATTGTTGCGTGCAATAAATATTATCTAGACGCAACATCGATTTGCATTTTCCCTTCAACGACATTTTTCAACTGGACACACCCCTCCCCATACTGAATTAATGAAAATAGTCTCCGAGAAACCAAGACATTTTTTTTTGTTTCGTCTCAAGTGCTTCGGCCGCTTGCGTGTTCGGTCTGAGTCAGAACTATTAGGGACACAAAAAGTTGACGTGCGTGCCCCCCCGGAAAATCGAATATCGACTGACGGGCTTGTGACCCCATGAAGAAGTCGTCGTCCGAATTACAATACACGTCTAACGGTTTTTATTTTCCTCACAGCGTTTAATTGGACGTTGAGCGATGAGGTCGTAAAGTAGATCGCCGCGTACATGACATACGAAATTCGGGTTTCTCAACGACGAGGTGTAGGTAACTAAAAAATGTTGCGATTGGCTGTAAAAACGGACTTGTAAAATCTTTGCTATTTGAGGTGTATCCTGTTTAATACATTTGTTATACGTACCACACATCATCCTTCAGTCCCTCGTACATTATAGCTATTAATCCAGTCCATTTTTCACACAGTTCATCCAAATTTGATAAAACTACGTTCAACGTTGAAACTGGTAACGCTCGAAACTCCAGAATTTATTGAGCTACTGATGCTAATTATACCACGACCTTCTCCGAAGAACCGATAAAATCTTTGGTCGCAAACACAGGCACACTATATGTTACAGGCAGTACAATACAGGCAGGCTATATGTTGTACTAAAGGGAAGTCCACGCAGGACTTGTCGAATTCTGCAATGTTTCCCAGGAGCATTGGCTGAGTACGTCGTAGTAGTTCTCATAGACTTTAGAGACCAAAATGAGCTTAAAAGTAGTTGAATCCCCGCAACCTATATTTGCTTGTCAGAAGTTACCTCCTACGTTCGAATACAGGCATGTCTCCATCCAGAGAATTATTGCGTTCCCACAGGGTTAGGACCACAGACACTGACTGCGAGCCATCAGCGCTGATCAGTGCACAGTCGATCCGTCGAACCTACCCTGTGCTCCAACCAGTACTCCAGTGGTGAGAGCACATCAAGCTACTGGTGGCTGAAGGGAATAGCTACTGCCCCATAAAAAAACTCGCAGTCAATCAAAAGAGAATACTGGCCCAATCTCAGAGAGCTGTGTGGAACACCAAGACCTATAAGATAGTATCCAGTGAAGCACTCCAAGTGATCATAGGTCAGTTACCAGTTGACGTTCGTCGAGTACATGGTGAAGAAGTGTAGAGTGAAACGGGACTCTGGGCAGAACTCCGTGAAGATCTGTCTACCGAGTGATTACTTGTCGCGATGAACGAACGAGCAATAGATAAATGGCTGGCGAAATTGGAATCCTCGTCGAAGGGACCCTACATCCGTGAAGGCCTCAGGAGGAAGTGGGTTGAGCTAGACCATTGGAAGAGCCAGTTACTTACGAGACATAGTGACTTCCACGCCGCCTCCATCTCTTTTCCCTCAAAGGCTCTCCATCCTGCACGTTTTGCGCCTCCAGTAAGGAGAAAACAAGAAACCACGTGCAGTTCCTACAACAGTGAGAGACGGTTGTTGGAAGAACAGCCAAACCTACTAGCAAGCGTTTTGCACAGTTTGTGAAGAGGTTTATGGCCAAACAAAACGTAGCCCCAGTCGACACTCCCTTTGAAACTTGCTACCTAAGTAAATAGTTGGATCAGGTGATAAACCAGATTAAGATTCCTTCCAGATGGTACGGACATAGTCGATTGAGTGGTCAGCCAAACAGTCAAAAGATGTGGGTCTCTCATGTGGGTTTTGAAACAGTCATATTGGTAAGGAAACAAACTTGAAGGTTCTTTCTGGATATCACAGTAACCAGGTTAGTTCCACCAGTAGGTTAACCAGTAGGTAAATTACTAAAGATAACGTACCTGTTTGGTGAGTCCGTCTCCTCTGGCTTGTGAGTTACTGTGGGCAAGCGCTTTCGATGCAAAGACACCATCGTCTGTCTGTTAAGTCAGTACTAAAGTCAGTTAGTTGGTTGTGATCTTTATATCGGGAGAGTAGGTTAACAGGATGGTGTAGCATCAGCAGGGGGAGGAAGGAGGTCATGCACCTCTGGGAAAACCTGAGGGAAGTGAAGGGAGAAGAATGTTAGGTATGTCTAAAATAGTCTGTTGGTTGTCGCTAAGTCTTTTTTGTATAGGGTGGTTCGTAAATCCGTCAGTTGATTGTTTTCGTTTATGTAGTATTTTGTAAATATGGTGTCACATTTTGTGTTAGTTTGTTGAAATCCCCCCCCCCACGTTAACCTTCTCTTCCTCTATAAAGACCATGACCAACTAACTGACTTTAACACTCACTTAACGGCCAGATGATGATGTCTTTACATCGAAAGCACTCACCCACAGTATCTCACTAGAGGAGACCCACTCACCAAACAGGTACGTTAACTTTAGTTCTTTCTGAAGATTTGGAATCATAAGTATTAAAATATTAGTTAAAAAACGTATTAGTTTGATTTCCGGAATTTACGAGGTTGCTCCAGATTATCTTGTAACTATTATTAAACAGCCCTCGTACTGGCAGCTTATTAGACTACCACCCCCCCCCCTTCCCCAAGATTTGGTGTGAACGCTAGTGCTATTTATGAGGAAAAACATTGAACCGATGTTTGATCATTTATTCTGCAGCTCCTAATTATCTCGCGGATGAAACTTCTCATCACCTACTCTTATTTTGGCGTTTCATGGTGATACGAATATCAAATAAGAACAAATTTGGTTAAGCCGCGTTGATGATGATGGCGTAATATAGGAAACTTAAGCTTCATAGTTTCGAAACAACGATAACCATCCGTCAAATTCGTATGTAACAGCCGAAAAGCCACTTTAAGGGACAGTTTGAATAATCCCTGAATCAACGCGATTGAGGACTCTCGTAGTTGCGTTTGAAACGGAGCTAGAACTCTATAAATGTCAGATTCCCAACGATCGCTTTACCTTTGGCTCCAGGGACCTGAGTAAACATCTGACGCTGAGAGCCCTACAAATTTGAATCCACGAGCTGGCGCATTTCCTTCCGACCGATGAGGATCGTTATCGTTTTCGCACTTGATGACACTTAGCGTGCTTCCAACTTCCAAGCAACTTCCACTAAATTGTGTGAGTAGTGCGCTCAAGAGCCTTTGAACACCGGATCAGCGATTCACGATAAACGCAGTATGTACGACGTGCCAGTCAACTTATGTACTGCGCCCAATCCTTTTCCTTCGCCTTTTGGTTATTCGAAAATCTGTTATTTCTGGAGAAATTCGGACGAAAATTGATTTTCGTACGGTCTCGTTTTTATAAATCCTGCTCATGCTCTGGTAGGACGCAATACGCCAATTTGTTCAGTTCCACGTACATTCAGCGCTACTCGTGGCTTTAATGACTAATAAAATCCACTTTTCACTCCATTTATTTCAACTCGGTGCGACATAACTTCACGTTTCACGTAAAAAGTGATTTCTCAAGAAGTTCCGGAATTGTTGGAGGATTGTGACGCTGTCAACGTGATTTTTTTTAATGAGGATTGCGTTTACTGTTTCGGAATTATCAGGTAAATCTATGAGGAATGCAAGAAAGTAAAACAGCGGTAGTTAGAATTCTGACATTTCTGGGATTTCTGCTAGTTATCCAAATGAGTAGTTATTACGCTCTCATCGTACGTGTAGTTTATTGGACTGCGACGCAGATTTTTGGGAGAATGCTACTACCATACGCACTTAGGAAATAAAACTCCCCTTGGTAATTTACTTCGTCGCTCTCGTCGCTTTTCCCGCATCGGATAGAAATTTTATGGTACTGTCTCCTTTGGAACTGTCATTACAAAACGTCAAGTGCGACGCGTCAGACAACTTCCCTTACCTCAGCGTAAATTTTGCGGTTTCCACGGCCTACGGTATAAATTTAATACATTTTTCACTCAGTTCATTTGAACATGGTTAAACATAATTCGACGATGGGAAAATGATAACGCTTACAGTTTCGGAATTTATTGTGATGCTCCTATCTGTGCCAAGACAAGCACAGAAACCAGTAAACATAGAATTAATGTCGATCTTGTTTAATAATTGTTTCCGAACCGTCGGGTAAAAACTGTGAGAAATTGTTACAAGTCAAACAAAGGGGGTTAAAATTTCGACATTTCCAGGGTATCTTTCAGGGGATCTCATATATACTAAGCTCTCGTCGTACAGGTACTTGATTGGACTACCACGGCAAATTTTCTGAAGATTCTAGTAACATTTCAGAGGAGTTATGAGGAAAAAACCTGCGCCAAAGTTGATTTTCATCAAAACGCGGTAATTTATTGTGCTGCTTTCGTCTTTTTTTAATGAATGATAATTTAGCGGTATCGTCGTGTCTCAATCGTTGGAGCTTTTCTTGTAAATAAATATCTGGTGCGTTGCAACACACAACTTTCCTTAGCTCTACAACAATTCACTTTGTACATGGCTTTTTCCACTTACTCAATTCATTTATCACTCAGTTCCTTTGAAATTGTTCAAACAAATAACTTTCGGTGGACTTTGCCCATACTCTTATTTTTGCGTCCCATGGTAACCTGTAGGCTAGACATCAAGTTCCAGCTGATTTGGTACGGTTGTTTTCTCTAAAAACCGCGCTAAATTCGATTTCGTCGAAAGTTTTGATAATTTATTGTGCTGCTCTCGTCATTTTCCCACAAATTTCATGGTATAGTTGCCTTATTGAGAGCTATCAATATAAAAAATTTAATCGAAATCGTTAGAGCCATTTTTGAGAAAAAAAATATTTGGTGTTTTGATCACTATATCACTATGATAACTATAGTTAACTTTCGGTGGATTTTGCCCGTACTCTCCGACAATTCACTTTCCACATGGCTAACTCTATTTAATCAATTCATTCATCACTCAGTTCATTTGAACTTGGTCAAACAACGCTTCACAGCAGCAGGAAGCGGTAGCGCTTACAGTTCCGGAATTTATTGTGCTGCTCATACTCATTCCAGGACCATTATTGAGCAGATGGTACACAGAGAATTAATGGGGCTGTAAAAATTAATTTTTTGAAGAGGATAGTAATTACTTTTGCAGAGTTATTGGGTAAAAACTTTGAGAACTGGTAGTAAGCGAAATGGCGGTAGTTGAAATTCAGGAATTTCTGGAGTGACCAGTATGTTTCTCATGAGCGTTTTCCAACACTCACCCTATAGGTATTGAAATGGACTACAATACCAATTTTGTTAAACATTCTAGTTACATTCCAGCGGAGTTTATAAGGAAAAACCCGCGCTAAAAACACTTTTCGTCGACAAATTTGATAATTTGTTGTGCTGCTCTCGTCATTTTCCCACAAATAGGAATTTTATGGTATAATTGCCATATTGCGAGCTACCAATATAAAAAATTTAATCAAAATCGTTAGAGCCGTTTTTGAAAAAAAAAAATATTTGGTGTTTTGATCACTATGATAACTATAGTTAAATTCCGGTGGATTTTGTTCATACCCTTATTTTGGTGTCCCATGATAACCTGCGGGCTGTATATCAAGTTTGAGTGGATTTGGTACGGTGGTTCTCTCTAAAATCGTTCACAGACACACAGACCATTTTCCCAAATTGTGTTTTTCGGACTCAGGAGGGTCTGAAACGCAAAGATCTGAAGAGAACTCAGAATTTTTTTTTCAGCCGATTACATAACTTTCCTTTCTACTTCGTAGAGCCAAGGAAAGTAAATATTAGGTGCTTTGATCATCGTGACAACTATAGTTAATTTTAAGCTGATTTCGCTCATATTCTGATTATGAAGTGCGACAGTAACCAACCTAAATATAAACTTTGAGCCGATGTTTTTCGCCCCTTTTCATAGACGCGCACGGATGGCGTTTTAAGGACATAGTAGCCTTCAAAAGTTTAAGATTTGAAGAAAATTAGAAGGAACTATTTCAGACGATTACATAATTTGTCTTTCTACTTCGTAAATAAAGTAACAAGGATATAGACGCATACGCAGAACTCCTCTAAGGGAAACAAAAAACTTAAATTGTCAACCAGGAAACTTTTAACGATTGAGCTTCATCGCTTTTTGGTGACCTATGCACGACATTGCCCCTTCCAGATCACAGTGGTGTATTGAAGTCACTTTGTTAAACACATTTGACCAAACTTATAGCTTTCAAGTAACCACCAGCTAAATTTTTGTTTCCTTTGAAACGATTTGACAGTGTTTAACGCTGTAAATCACATACTTTTTACTCTGATTCGCACGCTACTGATCGTGCATTTGTGATAAAGCTATACAGCCTTTAACTCGCACAACGCACTGGGAGCTGAAAGAAATGTTTATGAGTAAGCTAGTAAAAGTTTGTTTATTCGTTATTCTATATAAAGAAGTCTTAATTCTTTGAGACAATTTACAAAATAACATTAACTTGACTGTAAACGCCACGGTTAGTGCAATACGTGGCAGTATCTTCGGTAAGCCTGTTTTTATTTAGTTATTGGCTTGTTAGTCGCGTCTTATGTGCATCTCACTGTAAGTCGCTTTACCCTCGGGAGTTGGGACCTTCGGCCGAAGGGAGCGGGATGTTATGAGGGTTTCCATTGAGTCGAGTTAAAAAGGTCCATTTCTTACCGGGGTTCACGCGATTCTCATTTTTTAAATGTTTTGCCGCAGTTCGAGCCTTTTATTTATTTATTTAGGGCAACGAGCTCAATATACGAAAGTGGCGACGAGTAAACCAACGGCACAATAACCATTCGTCTCTCGCGGTCGGAGGATGTTAATATCACTGCGACGAAACAAAACGAGGTAGTGGAATAAGGAGAAAAGTGACGACTTGGTAGAACAGAGGGGAAAAGGCAGGAGATCAAGAAAGGGCGGGAAGAAGCGCGACGAATTCGCCAGGAAGGAAGCTGGCACATCGGGCGATAAGGTAAAGATAGTTTTAGGAAGAGCGGGGAAAGGTTTAAACGTCAAGATTTCGGGGCGAAGGCCGTGGAGCCCGGAGACCAATCAACGCGAGCAGAGAAGCGGAATCAATTCTGCCGTACAAAAGCCCATGGAGTGAAGCAACATCAGCTGACTGGCATCTCTCAGCAGACCACAACGACGGGCAAACTCCGGGAACAATCCCGGTCCGCTCTTGGAGGCAAGGTAGAGCGAAAAGGAACGATGAACGCGCTGGACGATATGGCAGGAGCAATAAGAGCTCTACAGTATTAAGGCGCATTCTAGGGCTTAATTCAGATCTGTTAAGTGATCATTTTGTTCTGGACTGACATGTGGTGGCCAAATATTGTAGTTATTCGAGCTACAGTACGATTCCAGGGATATTAATTAAATGTCAACCAATTTTAGCGAAGTCTTAGGTATTTTTGATCTTTTAGCTTTTATAGTTGTTGTTTTACAAAAAGGCGGGTTGTGCACTATGTAGGACACTCTACTCGTTAATGTTCGGTCGAAATTAATTTTCACTCTCAGGGAACAGGTCGTTACGAAGGATTTTCACCGCTTCTCCAGCAGCGACTCTTTACGCCCCCTAAGACCATTACACGGTTTTTATGTGCAAGAGGGGTGTGAGGGAACAGCGCTCTCAAATTTCACTGCGTCGAAGTAACCCTCCCCTTCCCACCCTTCCTTGTAAACGAGTTTCTTGAGGGGTAGGAAATGAACGAATGCGCGCTGTAAATATGGCAAACGAGAACGCGTCACGTCGTCGGTCTCGTAAAGATGAATCCACCCTTTGAACGCGTTTAATTAAAATACGAACTCACCTTTCGTTTTCTCATAATAAATCGATGTCAAACTCCATAAACACATTAGCGGTCCATCGCTGGATGTCAACGGTACTTCGAAACAACCGGACATTCGCACATGAAATATACGAAAGGGCGTCAAAAGAAATCCCCCGTTCGTGGCTTTGCTCGAATTGAAGGACTTGGCGTGCGTTTGTGTTGGTTCAAAGAAATACAATTTTTGAAGCGAATATTGTGATTGATGGTTGGAACTGCGCACGGTACACAGGAGGCTCCGCGTTGCACTGAGGCGGTCGTGTCCTCAGATAGAAAATCGGGAGGGTCGAAGAGCCGCCTGCGCGAAACACCCCGCCCTTAGCGACGGTCGTACAGCCGCTTCGTGTCCGTCTCACCACAGACGAGGCAATCACTCAACATCCCTGACCAGAGTTAACTTCCCTGGAGCCCCTTGCATACAATTGACTCCGTTTTGCTTTGATAACAGCTACGTATTCAGTCAGGAACATTTTTTCACAACCTCGCCTCAAATTTCGACACTTCACGCTTCAAGACATGCGCCTAGGTACTGGGCAATCCGATCGAACGAAACCCATGGTTGTTATGGGCAAATAGTAGTTGAACATTTTGGCAGTTTTATTGCGAGCTGGCAGAAGTGCAGTTATGAACTTGGTAAACCGCAACTTTACGTTCCGGCAACTACAGATTTCTCAAACACCATTTTACCGTTTTTCAAGATTTATATTTACTAATCCCGCACATCAGATACTAGTGTTTAGAAAAAAATATCTGGTGCGTAGCAACACACAACTTTCCGCCACTCCCGTAATTTCGAACACCACCTACATAGGCGGGCACTATATCTTCGTTCAACGCATTTTTACAGGAACATTTATGAAGAACAAAATGTAGGTACTAGTAAGTTGAGAGTAGTTGTAGTTGAGCCGTTTCTGAGAAAATTGGAATACCGATCAATTAATATTCGACGAATCTCCTTTTCTGAGTTAACTTGGCTTATATCTCCGTTCAACAGATATATACAGAAATAATTATGGAGAACGAAATGTGGCTATGGGTAACTTGAAGACACTCCATTAGAATTTATTACATCTGGTGAAGCAGTCTCATTGAATAATAGCGATGGCAATAATCCTTTTCGAAAGGGAACGTAAGAAACGTGAGAGGGAACTAAGCAACTTGAAGCTCCCCCCCCCCCTCCGTTCGCTTTTATCGGAAGCTGGCCGAGCAGATACGAACCGAACGAGAGCCTTTTCACAGGCGGTACTTTCCATTTTCTGAGCCCGGTTGAAAAGATACAGTAAAAGAAACTGAGGAGGAGCGTATTAACGTACGCGAGGCGAGCGTTTACACAAATTCTTCCAAGACGACGGCGTTTCTCTTTCTCGCTCTTCAAATCCTTTGGTGACGTTTTTACTGCCGTCGTTATTGGCTCGCTCCTCAAAACTTTCTACTTTTCCACTCGCATTCCCTTCTTACGCCCTTCTTCCGGCAAAATATCGTGGCACGAGGCCTACCTGTCCTCCAACATATCCCACCTTTGTAATATGCGTCGTTCTAAACGATCACCGTGCAACTAAATGGTTGAAAGTGAAGAATACCACATCAGAGTACTGGGGGCTACGACACCCCCCCCCCCCACGTAAATAGACGACTAACTTTTGATTGATGTTGTCTTTTTACTTTCTTCGGTGTGTACGAAGTAGAAAGCAAAGTCGTGTAATCGGCTGAACAAAAATTCCAAGTTTCCTTCAGATCTTTTCAAAGGCTTCTGATTCCAAAAATATCTGGTGCGTAGCAACACACAACTTTCCGCCACCCCCGTAATTTCGAACACCACCTACGCCATACAGGCGAGTGCTATATCTTCGTTCAACGCATTTTTACAGGAACATTTATGGAGAAAAAAATGTAGGGACTAGTTAGCTGAGAGTACGCCGAATGTTTGATCGAAATCGTTAGAGCCGTTTTTGAGAAAATTGGAATACCGATAAATTAATATTCGACAAAACTCCTTTTCTGAGTTAATTTGGCTTATATCTCCGTTCAACATATATATACAGAAATAATTATGGAGAATGAAATGTGGGTATGGGTGACTAAAAGACACTACATTAAGATTTATGACATCTGGTGAATAAGTTACCCTGAAATTCACGGAAATGTTCGAAAAAACGTTATTTTTGACACATTTTGATTTTTATCTCTGTTCAATGGATTGTCAGAGGAACATTTATTGAGAACAATATGTAGGTATTAACTATTCAAATACATCCTGTGAGTTTGGTGAGAATCGCTGAAGCCGTTTTGCCAAAAAGCGTTAAAAACCTATTTTTGCTTCATGGGCCTATATCTCCGTTCACCGTATTTTCATGGAGATATGTATGGAAAAGAAAAGTTTGGTATTGATTAGTAGAAGATAATTTGAAAGTTTAATCAAAATCGTTAGAGCCGTTTTCGAGAAAAATGCGAAAAACCCTAGTTTTTGGTACATTTTCGTCCCCCGTTCCCCCTTCCCATCGCCCGAAATCGTCCATAACCTTATTTTGGTGTCTACAAAGAATGACGAACAAAACAAAAAAAGAACCAGCTCAATCGGATGAGCCGTTCGCCCGCAAATCGAACTACAGACACACACACACACACATACACACGGACCACGCGCCGAAATTAGGTTTTTTAGACTCAGTAGGGTCTGAAACGTAAAGATCTGAAGAAAACCCAAATTTTTTTTTGGGCCGATTACTATACTTTCCTTCCCTTCGGGTAGCGGAAAGTAAAATATCTGGTGCGCAGCAACACACAACTTTCCGCCACCCCTTTAAGTTCGAACACCACCTACATATGCGGGCGCTATATCTTCGTTCAACGCATTTTTACAGGAACATTTATGGAGAACAAAATGTAGGGACTAGTTAGCTGAGAGTACTCCGAAAGTTTGATCGAAATCGTTAGAGCCGTTTTTGAGAAAATTGGAATTCCGATAAATTAATATTCGACAAATCTCCTTTTCTGAGTTAACTTGGCGTATATCTCCGTTCAACATATATATACAGAAATAATTATGGAGAACGAAACGTTGGTATGGGTGACTAAAAGACACTCCATTAGGATTTATCACATCTGGTAAAGAAGTTACCCTGGAATTTACGGAAATGATCGAAAAAACGTTATTTTTGACACATTTTAATTTTTATTTCTGTTCAATGGACCGTCACAGGAACATTTATTGTAAAGAAAATGTAGGTATTAACTATTTGAAAACATCCTGTGAGTTTGGTGAAAATCGCTGGAGCCGTTTTGCCAAAAAGCGTAAAAAACCTATTTTTGCTTCAGGGGCCCATATCTCCGTTCACCGTATTTTCATGGAGATATGTATGGAAAAGAAAAGTTAGGTATTGATTAGGAGAAGATAATTTGAAAGTTTAATCAAAATCGTTAGAGTCGTTTTCGAGAAAAATGCGAAAAACCCTAGTTTTTGGTAAATTTTCGTCCCCCACCCCCCCTTCCCATCGGCCGAAATCGTCCATAACCTTATTTTGGTGTCTACAAAAAATAACGAACAAAACAAAAAAAGAACCAGCTCAATCGGATCAGCCGTTCTCCCGCAAATCGAACTACAGACACACACACACACATACACACACACACACACACACACACGTACACACGGACCACGCGCCGAAATTAGGTTTTTTAGACTCAGTAGGGTCTGAAACGTAAAGATCTGAAGAAAACTCAAATTTTTTTTTTGGGCCGATTACTATACTTTCCTTCCCTTCGGGTAGCGGAAAGTAAAAACAGGATGGTAGAAGAATAAACTACCTAGACGGTAGGAGTTCGATAATGATTATTACATAACCCGGAGAAACGTCCAAAATTACCTAACCTAACGTAGTTTTCTCCTCTTTTCCCACAACTTTGAACAGGAACCATCCCAGAATAATGGCATCGGCGGTCCCATTAGTTACCTATACAGAACTCGTCAAAAGAGGTCACGACGTCAATAAGTTACAAAAGTTTAAGGGCTACCACTTTCGGCGTTGATCAATTAAGAGCTTGGCGCAAGTAGCAGTAGCTGAATAAATTCCGGGACTTGAAGGCTACCAGTTTTATGTAGGGCGTTAAGTTGTTTTACATGTTCATATGAACTTAGTAACAAATAGACTGAATTACTACTTATTAGATACTACGAGGGGGGGTCAATAAGTCCTTAGAAAAAGATAGAAAAAACAATTTTTGGGGCCAATTTTTTTTTATTTTTCAACATAATCTCCTTGGAGCTCGATACACTTTTCCAGACGTCTTTCCAATTTTTTTAAGCCATCAGAGAAGTATGATTTTGGAAGTTCCTCAAAATAGCCATCTGTTCCGGCAATGACCTCCTCGTTCGAGGTGAATCTCTGTCCGGCAAGCCACTTTTTGAGGTTAGGAAATAAATAATAGTCACTGGGGGCCAAATCTGGTGAATACGGAGGATGGTCTACTAATTCGAACTTTAATTCCTCAATTTTGGCCATTGCAACTGCGCTCGTGTGCACTCGTGCATTGTCTTGATGGAAGAGGATTTTTTTCTTCGATAAATGAGGCCGTTTTGGTTTATTATTCATTCTGAATAATAACCCTATGTTTTCGGTCACGAAAAATTTTTTACAACCCCCCCTCAAAATTTGATACTTTACGTTTCAAGACATGGAGATTCCAAATTTGCAATGTCCGTCCGCCGTCCCCCGTCCCCCGCCCCCCGTCCCCCGTCCCCCGCCCCCCGTCCGCCGTCCGCCGTCCGGGCCGTTTTGTGCCTTTAACGTGGTCTAAAAAATTCGTTCTTTCGCCCAAAAATCCGATTTGGTATCTAGTTGTGCCCGCCATCTCGGCAATCCGATCGGACGAAGCCCGTGGTTGTAATGGGCAAAAAACGGTTAAAAAAATTAACGAAACGCAGTACAACGGGGGAGCTACAAGCGTTTCGTCGTTTGAATTCCCTCCGCCCCGCCCGTCTCATTAAAAACCAACCGCTCTCGAGGCGAGCGAGTGCGGCCTCCCGCTCGCTTCCCTCCCAACGACCGGTCTCTCCCCATTCGCCTTACTCTTCCAATTTCCCCGACGTTTTCGTTTTAATACGATTCAATTTTTTTAGATTCTTTCGTTTCATTCTCATTATGTTTTTTCATAGATTTTTGGTTAAATTTTGAAATTAGTATTTAGCGAGCATGTTTTCATCTTAAATGTCAGTTTTTTCTAGATACTTTCGTGTTTTTTGGTTTATTATTCATTCTGAATAATAACCCTATGTTTTCGGTCACGAAAAATTTTTAACAACCCCCTCAAAATTTGATACTTTACGTTTCAAGACATGGAGATTCCAAATTTGCAATGTCCGTCCGCCGTCCCCGTCCCCGTCCCCGGCCCCCGTCCCCGTCCCCGTCCCCGTCCCCGTCCCGTCCCCGTCCCCGTCCGCCGTCCGCCGTCCGGGCCGTTTTGTGCCTTTAACGTGGTCTAAAATTCGTTCTTTCGCCCAAAAATCCGATTTGGTATCTAGTTGTGCCCGCCATCTCGGCAATCCGATCGGACGAAGCCCGTGGTTGTAATGGGCAAAAAACGGTTAAAAAATTAACGAAACGCAGTACAACGCGGGAGCTACAAGCGTTTCGTCGTTTGAATTCCCTCCGCCCGCCCGTCTCATTAAAAACCAACCGCTCTCGAGGCGGCGAGTGCGACCTCCGCCGCTTCCCTCCCAACGACCGGTCTCTCCCCATTCGCCTTACTCTTCCAATTTCCCCGACGTTTTCGTTTTAATACGATTCAATTTTTAGATTCTTTCGTTTCATTCTCATTATGTTTTTTCATAGATTTTTGGTTAAATTTTGATATTAGTATTTAGCGTGCATGTTTTCATATTAAAATTCAGTTTTTCTAGATACTTTCGTGTTTTTTTGTTTATTTTAATATTACGATTCAGTTCTTTTCGGCCTTTTTTGGGTTTCATTATGATATTTTTCGATGCTGAATCGAACAGGATGGGTCT
This sequence comes from Pachypeltis micranthus, assembly GCA_020466155.1. Lineage (NCBI taxonomy): Eukaryota > Metazoa > Arthropoda > Insecta > Hemiptera > Miridae > Pachypeltis > Pachypeltis micranthus. Next base: position 35,141,790 of record CM035773.1, read on the forward strand.
CGGAGCATTAATGCTAGGTCAAGCTGATTATCCGAATAATAAACCGTTGTGTAATAATTTGCAGCGTTTTTCCTTTATTTGATCATTCAGTTGGTCTAATAGCGACGCATAATATGGTCCGTTGATGGTTTTTCCTTTTTCCAAATAGTCAATAAGAACAACGCCAGGTGCATCCCAAAAAACCGTGGCCATAACCTTTCCGGCTGACTTTACCGTCTTTGCTTTCTTTGGAGCCGGTTCGCCTTTAGTAATCCATTGTTTTGACTGTTCCTTCGTCTCGGGAGTGTTGTAGTGTACCCAAGTTTCGTCTACAGTTATGAATCGACGTAGAAACTCAGCCTGATTAGAACGCATGCGCGCCAAGAGCGCCTTAGAGTCGACTACACGATTGCGTTTGTTTTCAGCTGAGAGCAAACGCGGCACCCACCTTGCTGATATTTTTTTCATATCCAATTTATTATTCAAAATTGAAATGACGGTGCCTTTCGAAACCCCTGTGGCCTCAACTATTTCGCGCAATTTTGTTCTTCTATCACTTAACACTATATATCGTGGATTTTGTCGATCAGTTCCGGGGTACTCACTTCTACGGGGCGTCCTGAACGATGCTGATCTTTTGTTGACGTACGTCCACGTTTAAATTCATTTATCCAGTTGTAAATAGTGGCAAACACAGGGGCAGATACACCATGAACGGCATCTAACGCAGCTTTAATTTCTTTCGCTGTTAGGCCTTTTAAATGAAAATGTTTTATCACTGCTCGAAACTTAATTTTTCCATTTTTATTAATTAACGATAGTTGTTTACAACAAATCACGATAAAAAAGAAACTAACTGATTGATACAGCTGAAACTTTAACTGCTTTCTAGTTAATAGTGCTGCTTACTAAAAAAAAAATTCATTTTCGATACTACGAGCGCCATCTCTTGGATTTTCTAAGGACTTATTGACCCCCCCTCGTATTTAGACACCAAATATAAACGATTCAGTTTGCCTAAAGACTCAATAATCATCATAAACTCCAGCTCATTCTGTGAGCAGAAAGTAAAATATTTTCGGCGAGGAAATTTTGTCAACCCCCCCGCCCCCTCTAAATTTGGCTGTATTACAATTTTCATCTTTTCGCAAGTTCTTGCAAAATTCACGAATTTTGGTAACTTGACATGGACAGCACTGAGGAGATGACAGAAGTGCAGTTATAAATCAGCAAGGTAAACATTTGCGTTATTCCAACTACACGAGCGTTGCACCTTCGATAAACGCATTTCTACAAAATTGTTTACTGAAAACAAAACACTCCGACACTTCTTAATCAAAACTCTCGGAGCCGTTTTTGGGTAAGATTATAACGGTGGTATAAAAACACGCAACTTTCCTCTCTCCTACGTTCCTTCATTGAATGTATCCTTCTAGCTGTGGAGAGATAATTTGGTAGTACAGCTCTCTCTCAAATTCCGTACTCTCATGGCACCAGCAACCCACAGGCGAATCCATCGAAGCGTGGATCCACGGGTACAAGTCTGTTTCTTTATCAAAATGAACCCGCAACACTCGTAAGAGAGTTATATCAATCGTTCTTAAACTTCAATGAGGTTGCAGATTCGCTCACATACGAGAGCACTGGCACTTACTCAGTATCCACCGAAGCTGATCAACGGCAAAGATCACTGCGGGCGAATCAAGCGCAGTTTGCTGGCTCAGTAGCAATAAAAGCCAGTAGGTTTGGCACTATTCTTACGGCATCGCGTTTTTTCTTGTTCCCTTCACACTGGAGGCGCAAGAGTGGAGTTTTGAAGAGGAAAGTAGTGTGCGTTAAATTCGCCATGCCCCATACGGACTGTGCTAGTCCAATGAACTGGCACGACATACTTCCTGCTAAGACGTTTACGGATGTTGGGGAAAACTCGCACGTGACGAGGACTCCCATCTCCCTTGCCCACACCCACACACATAGCAGGGAGGCAGCTGCGGGGCATAGGGCTCCGCCAGAGCTGCAGGACCAATGGCATTTCGCCGTGGCCTCATTGGGCCCATGTCCTAACTCCCTAACGAGCCCGTTGGGGGCCCTCTTAGTGTCCCAGCCGCCGCTGGTACCCATTGCCTCACCCCCCCTGGGTTTGGCGGAGAGGGGTGCCTGGTCAGGGTTCGAACCAGAGTCCGCTGGTTCTATCCCTGCCTGGCTCGGAAGGCCTCACGCCCCAACGCGCTTGGCCACTGCGCCCATGGCCATTCATCTCCTTGGCCATTACCAAGTTTGCCCATACAGCGGGGAAGCTTCCTTTTCACACTCCACTTGGCCAACAAGCAAAGGCCAGGTCAGCGAGTAACTGACCAATGATCGCTACGTTAGCTGCTGTTTAGAGGGCCTCGGTGATCTCTCTAGGATTGTGCCAGTATTGTCTTGTGATTGACCGTGAGTTGGCAACTGCAACAACTTAACAAATTGGTTTGTTTCCTTATCATAATGACTGTTTCATAACACTCACGAAAGAGTTATATCAGTCACGTCCTTTAGTGGGGAGGGGAAAGAGAGAGAAAGAGAGAGAGAGAGACAGAGAGAGAATCTCTCACACACACAACACACTGTGCGATGAAATTAAGGTTTCACTATTCTGAAGGCTCCAAAATGTTAAGATCTGACGGAAACATTACTTTTTTTTTCGTAAGCACTTAATTGAGGAAACTGAAGTGCACCAGATTGTTTTCGTTTGACCGTCCTCCACAGTGAATTTAAATTTGATCAACGACTTATTAAGTGGCTTCTCCCCATCTATACCTTTTTGACAAGACCAGTCCAGACTGGAATACACAACACAGCGTCCCAGAAAAAAACTAAAAAACTGCCATGGCAACCCTGCTAAGTAGATAGTGTAGGGAGCAGTCAGGACAATGGGCCATTAATCATTGACGGGGTCGATATTGGAAAGGTTAGCGAGTTGATCTTTGAAAGATCGCGCGTAGATTTTTCTCAGGGGGGGGGGGAGGCAATCGCGTAGCTTAGCACGCGCCATTTCTTTCTCCACGTGTCCTGGAAGCGTTAGTGCTTAGAGACGAGGCAATCGCCGGGCTTAGCTCGCAAGGTTGATGGTTCTCCTTTGGAACCTGCGACCGTATAGCGACATCACTATCCCCCACCACCATCAATTTTTCTATTCTCCGCAGCAAACTAGATTTGGCCACAGCATCTACCTTGAGTTGACTCCAGAACACTGAACGCGAACACAACATGCCGATGTTTCCACAGGATTTACGCTACAGACATCACAAGGAGGAAAAGGAGGTAGATGAGGAGGTGCAGGAGGATGAGGAAGATATGACTGTAGAGGAGGAAATGGAGCAATGCGATGAGAACGACAAGGATCAAGCACATTGCTGCAACAAATTATGCGAACGAGCGCCTACAACCCAAGTCGATGGACTAGCCTGTTGAACATGCGTAGTGGCACTGTAAGTGCGACATACGTTAGAGATATTCGAACTCAACATTCCTCCAAACGTGAAGTGTGATGAAGAGACAACCTTTTTCCGCGGGGTAACGTGGTTTCCTCGCTTGGGTTAAATGATTTAGAAATAGGGCGTTTCGCGGCGATTCAAGGAACCACGCACATGTTGCGTCTAGTATCATCCATCTCCCTTAGGTCTTTCGTCTGACTAAGCTCTTCAAAAACATTCATCTGCTCAATTTCTTTTTAGTTTCCGAGTTATCGAAACAATGAGCCAACTCCGCCCATGAATCACCCCAATTTCCACTTCAGTCAGACTCGAGTTAGTGAGAGGGAGAGGGTAGTTATTTTCAATGGTTGGCGAGAGAAAAGGAAAGGGATAGCTTGAATGGGAAGGTTGTTTCACGTGTGAAAAGGAGGAAGACGGATGGTCCTCGGTGATGGCCCTAAACTCACTCAGCAACAAGAACAACAGCTGAAAAGGAAGCCCGGAGCGGTGTGGGAAATGAGTTACTGGGAGTGTGAGTGCTTCTCTTGGATACCAAGTTTTTCCTCCTTCTTTCCCCCTCATACCGTAATCACCGGGATCATGAAGCCATTTATTACGAACAATCCGGGACCGAGAATTCTAACGGCAAAAGAATCGGAAAAAATCTTTTCGTGGAGAGTTTGAACGACTAAAAACGGGTTTTGTTCCCGCAACTACACTCAAGGATGTAGCACCTACTGTGTCCTGGTGTGGAGCTTGGTGAAGAAAACGCGTCAAGAAGTAACCTGCTGGGGTCGTCTGAAGGCGTTCTCTTAGATTCTCGGGCCGTACGACAACTGGTGGTCATTCTATCGCAGAACTTCTCATTCCTCTCTCACACACGATCGATCACTTCTTATTTGACTCACACGAAGCTAAATTAACCACGCAGTGATTGTACATGCCACACTGTACAACGACCATGCACCATCGTATCAAATGTCATACTGCTCCAGCTAACGCGACATGACCTTTACGTCAAAGCAGACACACGACCCATGATGGTTCACTGATGTTTAGGCAATTACGTGAGTTGTTAAAGTGCATTGTGTTTCGGCCTTATTATCCAGCACTTCAAGTCCCCTACTATTCAGGCTAGTTCTAATCTGCTCTGCTCCTCCTCTCTTCTCCAACTCACAAGACCTTTCCATCTTTCGCATTGCTCTTTTTTCCAGTTCTGTTTTACACGTAGCACTGTACAGCTGTTAACCTTTTTCTCGCCCTTTTTTTCCTCCACGAGGAAGTCCACATTGTGTTCTCCAAAGTGCGACAAGACAATTCGTTCTCCCAAGGAGTTCTACATACATCCCGAACTTCTGCACCATTCATCAAGTGACTCACCATCACTTCATCTTCTCTACCACTGTCATCCGCAATTCATCCAAACAGCCCAGGTTTATTCTTCCATAAAGTATTTCACTGTCAATAACATAATTCCGTCAACTTCCATTTCATTTTGTCCCAACTAACTTACTACCGGCGTCTCTATTCAGGGAAGAATTCGGACTGTTCTACGAACTCCACGCTTTCCCCACCAATTGATGAACCTAAAATAGCGAGTAGAACGTGTGGTAATGTCACACATGTTTAGCTTATCCCTCAGGAGCCCATTTCAGAGTTCGGATTTCATTTACTAGCAAAATATACGAAGGAAACGCGTACCAACGCACAAAGGAAATAAATTAAATCGGTCTTACTTCCAGTAAAAATGCTCGAATAATATCTTTTGGAAAGTCAGGTGATGGAAATTGTACGAAAATATTGACCTAGTTGATTGAAAGGAAATTTAAAAACTCGTGCGTAAATGTAAAACCCCATTTTCGGCTATTGATGGAAAGAAAGGCATTAGATGAGGGAAAAACTTCTAACACCTTCCCGTGAAGTAGTGCGCATCAGTTTTAATATTAAATTGAAATTCAAAAAGAACTGGTTTGTTTGCACGAGATTTCGTATTTATTAATCAGTCAGAAGGTTCCAAGTGAGCGTTAACACATAGTTTGAAGAGGAAAACGTATCAAAAGAGTACCACGGCCCGTTCGCTCCTTTTCACGAGACAACCTTCTCTTTTGAACCTGGTTTTTACTTTTCGTAAAAAGGGGTATTGTAATCGTGCAAATAAAATCTTGCATTCTTCAGGTCTTAATGTTTTGAAGCCTAGTGAATCAAATATAACTGATACGGCGCAACACACATCATTCCTCAGCCCCTGGTATATTCTGGCCACTTAACCCCAAATGAACTTGGTAAACCATAACTTTAGATTTCTCTTATATCATTTCACCGTTTTTACAATTTTTTCTTTACAAATCCCGCACCTCAGATACTAGTATTGAGAGAAAATCAGGATGGTAGAAGAATAAAGTAACTAGACAGTAGAAGCTCGATAAAACTAATTACGGTATCCGGAGAAACCACGAAAATTACGAACTATTCAACCTAGCGTAGTTTTGTCAAATAACTTTTTACGCTGTCTTTCCTTTTTCTCCTCAACTGTGAACAAGAACTTTTCCAGAATAGTGTCATTGGCAGTCCCATTAGTTATTTATACGGAGACTCTTCAGAGGGAGTCGCGACATAATGAGCGCCAGGTCAATAAATTCCCGAAGTTTAAGAGCGACTAGTCGAAAATAATGATTTTTTGAATGTTGTGTTAACTTCCGTAGTAACTGCTTCACTATATTCGATCAAAATCACGAAGCGTCTTTTAGCAAAGTATCCTACTAAATTATTATTATTCATCAGCTGATGTACAATCGGAGGCTGGTGGTCCAACTAGTCAGGTTGTACCGGGACGCGAGTTTAAAAAAAAGTAGTTATTGTCTTCGAAAGAGTTACTTCGAAGCAAGGTTTGGTTCCCTGCTATGAACACTTTAGTAGAAAAGGCGGTGAAAAGCCAACAGTACCAAAACCAGGAGAGATCCGATAAGACCAACACGTTCTGGCCGGTGGGAAAATTTTTCGATTGATTTTGCAGGACCCTTTCCAAATGGAAAGTATATTAGGGCAGTAATGGACGATTTCAGTAGATATCCAGTAGCCGAAATTATTCCCTCTTTGAAGACTGAACAGGTTACTAACTGTTTATTTAAGATGTTTTCTTTATTTGGCCTACCTCACTCAACGGGCTACCCCCTTTCAACGGAAAGCAATTCGAAGAATTTTGTTCATCGTTACAAATTAAACACCAAAGAGTTACAAGCTGTTGGCCTGAAGCTAATTGGCGGGTGGAATGTTTCACGTCTAGCCTGAACAAAACTGTAAGAACTGCGATTGTTGAACAGAAAAATTGGGAGGAAATACTGCTAGAGTTTTTAATTCAATACCGTGCACGGTTCTACACGTATTTCTCCAGCACGAAGTTTTACGAAGTAACTTCGGATCATTTAATCCCCAGATTGTTACGGACGTTAATGAAGAAGAAGAACGATGGATGAAGTAAATAAGGAAAAGATGAAGCAGTATGCTGATTCCAGAAGAAACACGAAAACTCGTGACTTATAGGAAGGAGATAAGGTGCTAGTAAAGCAAAGAAAGATTAATAAATACAGCTCAAAGTATACGAAAGTAGAAGACACCAAGATAACAGCGATGGAAGAGGGGTGACGACAAATTCTTCATTCTTTCAAAAACTACCACAAGAAAAAGTTGCTCTACCAGAAGATTCTTCTCAACAACTTCACCATGAAGAGGATATGTATCAACCTTCTACAAACCAAGAATCATCTGTACGTGAATTGTCCGTATCAATACCTGAGAATATGGATACGGGTATAGTCACAAGAAGCGGTAAAAACGTGATAGTACCATCAAAGTATAAGGATTTCGTTGTGGGGAAATAAAAATGATATTTGGGGAAGGGATGTAGTATCCTACTATTGGCGTGATGAAGGCAGGCTTGTTGGAGCAAACAAGACAGCTATTACCTTCCACTGTATTCTAGTACTGTGTGTAACGTTCGTTCCTACTTGGATTAGTGTTAGTTCAAGAGTGTTGTAGCCGACGCGGGCAATTATATTGGACACAGCGATCCCTGGCGTCTGTGAAGTCGACGATGCAGCGGCGGCACCTGGAAATAGTGGCAGGACTCTGTTGACCGCTGTTGCACCCTTTTCAGTTAGTGGCAACGTAATAGAGAAGACACAAACACGACTTAGAAAAGAAAGCAATGAAAGGTCAGAAAGAATCACTGTATTACGGGCTGAGGGAAAGCAACGTTTTGTAAAATAATTAAAGTAATGACCGCTAGAAGCAACAAAAACAAAAGCAAAAAGGGAACCTTCTCTCAATCTCATTGAGGAAGGATGTCTTGATGGAGGAGGCTGGTTAGGTTGGCAGAAGTGAGAGAGTCGTCCGGCTGTAAACACTCTTATCAATTCACGCTGCTAATGTGATAACGAAAATGTTCGGAGCATGGTTGGCTTGAAGTGAGGCTGGGAACGTTCTCAGAGGGTACTTCGCACATGGCATATGCGGACGACCTACAGTTTTACAGGTCCTGCAAAGTAAGCGACATAAGGGAGACCGTGAGCCTATTATCCAGAGACCTAGCGAGTGTGGCAGGTTGGTGTAATAGGCATGGAATGAAGATTAATGCGGACAAAACTAAGGCAATGATCATTGGCTATCCTAAGATCCTAAATAAAGTAGACATGGCAGCGGTGCCTAAAGTGATGTTGGAAGATTCGCCCTTGGAATATGTCCGATCCACAAAGCTCCTTGGCATCCTCGTTGGAGGGTCATTGTCCTGGGACGAAGAATTTGCGGCCACTTGCAGTCGCGCATTCAGGGCAGTATACCAGTTACGTCGCTTAGCATCAGATTTCCCAAGTCATGTGCGCCTTCAGCTCGTTCAGAGTCTTGTGATGCCCTATTTTGACAACGCAGCTGCGGCCATCTGCGATTTGAAGAGTGGCGAGCTTGATCGGTTACAGAAGGCTGAAAACGCGGCTCTACGGTTTGTTTTGCGACTGCGCCTGGACGAGCACGCTACACCCCATTATAAGCGGTTAGGATGGCTGAAGATTAGGGAACGCAAGAAGCTACATATCGCCTGTCTGGTTTTCAAGGTATTGAAACATCGTAGACCGCAATATCTTTACCAATCGTTCGAGTTTCTCTCACAGCGCGATACTAGGAGCAAGAACAGTGTTCTTCGGATTCCTGCCCATCGGACGAACATGTTGGCAAGATCATTCGTAGTCCAAGGGACAAAAATACATAATGAGCATGCAGAGCTGTTTCAAAAGTGTGGTAGGATAGAAGTGTTCAAAGAAAAGTTTAAAAAAGAATTAATTGAGAGCTATTAGATTGTATCGTTGTTGTGTACTAGTTGGACCTTATACTAATATTATTTATTTAGTCATCACGCACTCCTACATTGTAAATAGTCTGTTGCCAATCGTTATATGTTTTAGCGTAGAATACGCTTTAGCCATGGACCAACTAGCCGAAAATGGAACGCGGGATGGGAACGAAATGTGTGACATTAACATGACAACCTATAAACATATCACCAGATGTTTATAAAATTTGTTTTTTAGGCTTCAAAATTGATGTTTATAAACACATTGGGTAACTAAAGCCGATCACCAAGCAACAACTTGCATTGGTGAATCATCAATTGACCGCGACCGCCCGGTTTATAAGAATATTTACATCCGTGTGTAGTAGTTGCGACAAACCCGTTTGAAGTGAGTAATTTTATTTATGTAAATCGGAGTTTCAGTCGTTCGCGAATCGTCCTTCGGTGATGTTCTCCTGCCCCGGTCCAGATTGTCCTCCTTCGAGCTCTTCAGGTATATGTCTTCTTCATCCTATAACATCGAAATTGTCAGCTGAACGAACGAGAGAGTGGCGGTTGCGAAAATAACGACCACAAACTGCTGCTGAACGTAAGAAAGAATGGCAATTGCGTCAAAAACTCAATAAGTTGAAAAGACCTCTCGATGACAATGAAAATAACGATGTACCTATCAAAATACAGAAAACTAATTACGCTCTCGCTGATTACGAATTCGACAAGCGTTTTCGAAATAACCCGTTGGGTCACATTTGCGATGTTTGTGATCGAATTTGGTTTGAAAAGGATTTGAGTAAAGCTGGGCCAAAAAGTTACGCTCTGTTACGTGCTGAATTTCCGAACGAAGATATAACCAAGTTTAAAATATGTGGTACTTGCAAACAGTCAATATACCAGTCGAACAAGATCCCACAATTATCACGAAGTAACGGTTTACCCGGATTTTCCATCAAATTTACCGACACTCGACCCTATCTCTGAACGTCTGATTTCTCCGAGACTTCCGCTTATGCAAATACGGCGTCTCAGATACGAGCATGGGACTAAAACACGCCATTCTCATCTACTTCAAAAGAGGAAATACTGGTCGATCCATCGCCACGGACAGCCAAGCAGCAGTTAGGGTCAGAAGGAGATGCCTACTTCATGGATGCTTTAGACCAATCCACCTGGGCCAATAAGAAAGTGAGTAATGACTATTGAATGAAGTGATTGTCGACAACCATTTGATGGGTGTAAGAACTGGGAATACAGTACCTTCTGTACCTTCTTCGTACTAAACAATAACTTCTGCTCCACAGCTCGTCAATACTTCTTTGTTAGTGAACCTGAGGGATAACCTGCAGAAACAGCGTGTAGAAGCGGAGCGCGCTGTGAGGTGGCGAGACCAGCATATTGCCTCTTTGTGCGCCTCCCTCTCCAAAGAAAAGGAATTAAGGGCTCAGAGCCTGAGGGTGCAGCGCTCAGCGGAGACTTTATTAAATTCATTGAAGGAGCGTTTACCTTAATAATTTTATGTTTCATTTTTCAATAAAATAAACCGTCGTTTTTCTATTGATTTGCGCACGTTTGTATTGATTGTCACATACAAGAATGCGGATTATCGTGGTGGATCGTGGATTGATTCCATATTCGCCCGCCGTATCAATAACATCGTTAGTGTACGTTACTTAAACGCTAATACACGTTTGATCATCACCGTTGAACGTTCAGCAGTTCAGCGTCCAATCGAGGCTAAAGCGTATTCTACGTTTCTATACTTGTAGCAGCAGGCTCTAAATAAAAACAAAAAGGGGGGTCCAGGGGGCGCAGCCCCTTGGCGAGGCCCGTAGGGCCGAGTTTTGTTTGTTAAGTGTTTGTTTACTATTAGGATTAGGATAACCACTGCGGAGAAGGGGAGGAATATCCAAGTACTCACCTTTCTCTAAAGTCGGGACAGTGTGTGTTTGTATGTGTCAGTAAGTGTTTATGTATGGACGAGTGTGTTAGTGAGTAGGGTATGAATGTAATTTATTTGGAGTGAATGAGATGTACTTATAAATAACATAGTGAGTTACGAATGTAGGAGGAAATGTAACTGAGCTTTCTCTCTTGGCTTGAAGTGGTTGAAGTAAAGAAAATGAGTGGAGTTGGTTGGTAGGTGTGAAGGCGCCATGATGCGAATTTCAACCCCGTATTGAGTAAGCTTGTTATCAAAAACACCTACTATTATTATTTATCAGCTGATGTAAGGAAAGGAGACTTTTGTAGAAAGATCATCATTCATTCATTGAACCTCTTTAAATGAAGTGTCGTTCTATTATTTAATTATAAGACACATAATACAAGAAACGTACACTCACATTTTGTATTACGTGATTATTTCTAAATGCCGGTGGTTGAAACTACAGAGTTTCTGGAGTAGTTCCCACACATCTTATTAGCGTTATCAAATTCTCATCGCATCGAACTACCTCGTATATTTTTTGAAGATCCTTGTAACATCAAAGCATAGTTAATAAGGCGAAAACTGCGATAAAATATATTTTGTCATTTGGAGCTCTTCATACAAAACATTTAACCAATCCGTTAAAGCCGTTTTTTGATCACTATGACAACTATACTTAAGGCAGAGTTTGCTCGCCATTCACAGACCATTCTACCAAATAGTGTTTTTTGGAAGTTTTTCGGAGTGGAAACGTTAAGATCCGAATAAAACTCAACTTTTTATTTCAGCCGATTATATAACTTGTAGAGCCAAGTATAGTAATAACGCTGGTTGCAACGAGCAACTACCCCAAGAAATATTTTGTACGCCTTTTTCTGCCATTAAATGACACCTCGTTCATCACAATTCCGTCAACGTTTCCATTGGTGAAACGTCGTTCTGCCTTCAAGCCGAGGGTGTTGCGGTTGAACTCCTACGCCCCTCTTTTGATCGTTAATTGAGCCTGCACCAACTGTGTTTGGCTTTTGGTCGATGTTGTAACTGAGTTTACCTAATTTTATGAGTACACCGACGATGCTCCGAGCTGAGCAAACGAACAGCAGCGATGCGAACCGATTTCCCAGAGGTGTTCGGGCAAGTCAATATTGTTCCGGTGTCTTCAAACGAAGAGGTCTGAAGGTTTGAAGTTGGAACGAGAATTCGTTACGAGGGGCGCCGTGAAATTTTGGAAGGTATAATCCTCTCCGAATGCGCGTAGTCACATTTGAAGCCAAAAGCGTATTGAAGACAAAGCGTCAAAGCGACAAACCGTTGTTATTCATCAGTCCTTGTAGATTGGCATAAGTCACTGAACAATGAACCAACCAGCGGTTAAGCTCTGTGTACCTTATTTTTCTTGTACTTTCGTTACGAGCCACTAAGAGACGAACTTATTGCACCCTGATAAATGAATAAAATCTCCTCATGGTGTTCTTTTTTTCTTGACCTGCTACTTCTTTTCTCTTTCCTTCTACTACGTCTTCATTTGCTTCCACTTCTGACTCATTACCTCCTTCTATTTCTTCCGCTCTCTTCGGTTCTGTATCATTAAAAAATTGCCTGGTTTTGACCGAAACAATGCTCACTCACCTACCTCGTATGGATTGGTCTATTTAACTCAAAGATATAATGCCATCTTGCGTACAACGTATATTCCAGGCGCAGTGACAATAATGATTGGAAAACCGAATAAACCTTGGGATGACGTAAATAGCTACAGGCTGATAAGTCCATTGAATTTGATGTCTAAAGTCTTTGAAAGACTTTTACTTTCAAGGTTACTTGTGAAGTTAGAATCATCCATTCCACTAGCATGCAGCTTCAGAAGTATGCATTCCTGGCCAGAGCAACTGCACCATGTGGGCGATGCAGGATACGTATGAAGAAAAGTAAGTTTGCCTCAGGCTTTTCATTGGCACTGTAAAGGCTTTTGATAAGGTGTGGCACGCTGGTCTTTTACTCAAACTCAAACCTCTCTTGAACGACACTCTCTACCTGCTAATTCGTTCGCATCTCTCTGATCGTTCCTTCTGTCTTCGATATCGTGATGGGATTTCATGTCCTAACACAATACACTTTACGAATGGCGTCGCAGTGCTGTCAAAAAACCGAAGCAGTCTTTCAGCCCTACGTTGAGCAAATTGACGAATGGTGCCCGCGAATGGCGTGTTAAGACAAACCCTTCCGTAACTCCGCAAAATTAGTATCCTATCCATTCAGCTACAAGGGCAATCCCAAACAGCCTGGTCTCACTCTTGATAGCAAGCTTGTTTGGAAAAATCACGTATCAAGTGCACCGACCAGAACTCGGCAAAGAATGCCGCACTCAAGTTTCTCCTCGCATCTCCCGCCTCATCATTGAACGTCAAGAAATTATTATACATAGTGCTCACCAGACCGATATGGCAGTACACGTGTCCATCTGGTCCTCTGCATCTGCTCCCCAGATTAAAAAGACGCTAATGATCCAGAACCGAATCTTGAGGATTATCACAGGGGCTCCGCGGAACGTAAGAAATTCGAATCTACATCGTGATCTCGACGTCCACTCAGTGTTACAAGTGTTCTATGCCCGGCATCACGAGCCGCTACTGACCCATCCCAATCCCCTTCTCCAACAAATAGTGTTCAAACGAAGGCGCCTGAAACGGAAACGACACTCGGATCTTGCAATGTGAAATGTTTGGTCATTAAGTGTTTGTGTTGTTCTAGGTATGTGTTGTACCCAGAAATCGCTCCTTTTCAACTCTGGGCCAGGACGTGGTAGGAAATCTCCTCATCGGTCCACACCATCTACACCGAAGGGTGCCGACTATGCCCATAACATACGTGCGTTTGTTCATTTTGTAGTGCCAGGCGACGATCCCTACAATCCTCTACATCATATGAAGGCTCTTTCTTATCTCGTGTGTTTGTTCTGAGGTAAAAGGTTTGGAGTGTCTCACTCCCAGAGCATTCCAGACCGTCCGATGCGTTCTTCTGGCATTATTCTCCCAGAGTCCTCAGATTAGTGGCTGTGATGTTATTAATATTGTCTGTTCTATGATACCTATGTTGCCTTATTATATGTCAACTCATAACTCTGCATTCATCACTCTATTCCATGATAACTTACGATTCACGCATACCACTTTAATAATAACAGTGTATTATTATTACTATTACTGCAGTTACTATTGTCCTATACTTATGTTTTCCCCATTAGACTGCAATATTATTTATAGTACAGCAAACAATAAGTTGTCAGTTGCCAGAGGCACACCACTGGGTGTGTCCACCTCCCTGCATGTTCCATGTGATTGTAGTAGATAAAAATGAGCAAAACTGTGAACTACCTAGTACAAATAAACTGTTGTTTGTTAGAAAAAAAAATACAAATCAGTCTTTTCTTTTTACAATCTTCTTGGTTCTTCTTCTTCTACCCCTTTTTTTTCGTCTTGCCTCCTCCTATTTCATTTTCTCTTTCTCATTCTGTTTGTAGTAATTTTTTCCTCGTTCTCCAAACTTTTTCTTCTCATCCTGGTTATTCTTTCCTCCTCTCCTTCTGGCTTCTTTGTCTGATTGGATGTTCAGTGTAATTCGTCTATTCTTTTTAATTTTTCACCATCCTTCTTTTTCTTCCTCATCTTGTTTGTTCTTATTCTTATTTTGCTGATTGTTATACATCTTATGTTGTTTCCATTTCCTTATCCTGGTTATAGTTCTTCTGGGTCTTCTTCCACTCCTTCTCATCTTCGACTTCTGGCTTCTTCGCCACCTTCTTCGATTTTACCATCTTCTTCTTCGTCTTTGGTTCTTCTACGATATATCTTCTTCGGCCTCTCCTCCTTCTATTTCTTTTTCTCCTTCTTATTGAGTGTAAATGGTACTTCTTATTCGATGCTTCCTGGTTCTCAATTTCTCTATTCTTGATCTTCTTGGTTAAATTGAAAATGCAATCAGTTGTCAATTTATTCTTGATCTTCTACTTCTGGCGTCATCCCCTTTTGGGGTGTGTTGGTGTGTACTTCTCCATATTCTGTTCTTCCTGATTTCTCATTTTCTTCATCTTTGGTCTTCGTTGCTTAAGTATAGAGACGCAATCAATAAACCCCGTATTCTACCCCGTACTACCCGTACTTCTCATCTTCTACCTCTAGTTTCTTCGTTCCCTCCTTCTATTTCACTATCTTCTTCTCCTTAGTCTTTGGTTCATCTTCTTGGTGTCTTCTTCGTTTTATCTCCTTTTGCTTCTCCTTCTATTTCATTTTTCTCTTCTTATTTGGTGTAAATAGTACTTCTTCATATTCCATTTTGCCTGATTCTTCTCAGATCTTCGTGATTAAATAAAGAAATAAGATGTAGATCTTCTCCATCAAGGGTGTTTTTGGTTCTTCAACTTTCAATTTATTCCCCGTTTCTCCTATTCTTCTTCATTATTTTCTTTTTGCTAATCTTCTTAGGCCTATTTGGTCCTCTTAGTTCTCCATATTTTTTTGTTCGTCGTCTTTCTCCCATTTTTCTTCTTTTCCCTACTATTTGTTTTCTTCCTCTTTAGTTTTGGTTCGTAAAGAAAGATGAGGAAAAAAGAAGAATAATAAAATGTTCGTCACCTCCGGGTCGCATAGCAAGTGGAGGGAGAGAGTTGAGCCCATTTCATGCGTTTCACGACGCCGATACGACCTTTCCCTCGCTAGAATATCAAACGGTCACTATAACGCAGTTAATTACTATACAACATTTTTATAAGCCTCTCCCGACATTTTTTTCTCACTTCAGTTCGTCGAACCTTCGTTTTAATTAGCACGTACCCGCAGTACGCCCACTTTTAAATTGTGGAGGCTGCTTGGACCAACCAACGTTCCCAAACACTCATCGCAGTCGACCTCGTTTTTCCACCCTCGTTCATTATGACTTTCCCCCTCCGATACAGCAGTCACGCGTTGTGCCGTCGTATCGTAAATATTCCCTCCGCTAACGCCCGCTATTTCCAACGCTCCGGAGCTCGTGCAAAGGCAGCGATAACCTCACGAATATCGCAAAACCCGAATCCCCGTTTTGTCTCCGAGAAAATATTTCGGCTCGACAAACAAGCCTTTTGTATTGGGCGTTTATGCGTTTTATCCTCGAAAATCCAGGACGTTGTCAACACACGGTAGTTATGTATTATGTATGTTGTAGGCAAATGAGAAGTGACGTTTCACATTGGTGGATTATTCCCTTTTTTCACTTTCCCCCAACCCTTTCCATCGTAAGTGGCTTGAACGCAAAGCTTTTCCGAAATCTGGACATGGTCAAAAAATCCAAAACAATAAAGACGACCTGTTTTACAAATAAACACTGCTGAGTTTTGCTCCAATTCATACGTTTTGACTTCGACTAAATCGACGAAACCACTCACAGTCACACATAAAAATCAAGACATTTCTTTCGAAAGTTTTCAAGTTTTTAACGGAGTGTTTACCTGAATAAAAGTCGACATTTCAACTTCAATATTTTTTCTATACCCGTACGATGGGGATGAATAACAAAAGTAATTCAAAAGCGCGTGTTTCCGCCGTATATTTTACTAAATGGAACTCACAAAAAGCCGCTTTCAGCTCCAACCACAACTGGAAGCAGCGCTATCGAAGTGTTCGTATTGATACCATTTGCCGTCCTTTTCGTTTTGACTATTATTGTTGTAAAGGTTGTTGTTACCTTCTTATTATTATTCCCGTTTTTAAGATCGTCCCTGACCTCGTGTTATCCGTGAGCTCCGTGGTTATTTTCTTCCCAATCCCACTCCCTTTAAATCTTTCGGTTTCTCAAGCGGCACCGTTGTCACCACGACATCTAAGAGACTCGTTGGAACATTTGTTTTTTCAACATTTTTAAACCAGCTATTTGTTTGTGTTGTGCCTGGACCTGAGAAACTTTATACCGCGATAATTTCATATTTTTTCGTATTTATAACCCTCTATTTATTACAAACGTCCAATCACCTTTCTAACCCATCACGGCAGACGCAGTTATTTATTTCCGAAGGGAGCAATATCCTGAACGTGCACAGATATCGTAACCACTACAAATCCACCAATTGGGTACTCATCCGGATAGCTTAGAGATCTTGCTAATCTATACGCTACAGCGTGTCTTCACGATCGTACGAATTCAAGAACTATTTAATAATTTAATCTAACCGAACTTCATCCGTCCGTTCATTACGTTTCAAGGGGTTTCTCCGACCATGGAGAACCATTCTGACAAGGCTCTCGAATATCTTTCAAGCCACTTATAGGACTACTACGACGGGTCTTTCAGTGCACTAGCGAGGTGTATAATGAAAAAACAAAAACAAAATAGATTTTTGTCGAAACTTGTGCTAATTTACTACTATTTGTGTTCTCTGCATCTTTCCACAAATGATTTTATCGTGATTAAATTGTATATTATCGCTGGGTTCTTTGGATGTGTATGTAAAAAACATGTCATCAAAATCCTTGAAGTCGTTTAAGCGAAAAAAACATTTGGAGTTTTCAACATGACAGCGATAGCTCCATTTTGTTTTACAGGATGGAGATCCTATTTGAACTGATTTGGTTCTGCTGTTTCTACGAACCTACATTTTATGGAGAATAAAATGTAGGTACTGATGAGCTGAGAGTACTCCGTAAGTTTGATCGAAATCGTTGGAGCCGTTTGTGAGAAAATTGGAATACGGATAAATTAATATAAGATAAATCTCCTTTTCTGAGTTAACTTGGCTTATATATCCGTTCAACATACCTATACAGAAATAATTACGGAGAACGAAATGTGGGCATGGGTGGCTAGAAGACACTCTATAAGATTGTTCAGTGACCCCGGAATTTACGGAAATGTTCGAAAAAAACATTATTTTCGACACACGTTGATTTTTATCTCTATTCAATGGTCTGTCAGAAGAACATTTATTCAGAACAATATACAGGTATTAACTATTCGAAAACATCCTGTGAGTTTTGTGAAAATCGTTTAAGCAATTTTGCCAAAAAGCGTTTAAAACCCTATTTTTGCTTCAATGGTCTATGTCTCCTTTCATTGTAGTTTCATGGAGATATATAAATAAGAAAAGTTTTGTACTAACTTGTAGAAGTTCATTTGAAAGTTTAATCAAAATCGTTACAACCGTTTTGGAGAAAAATGCGAAAAACCCTAGTTTTTGGTACATTTTCGCCCCCAACACCCCTTTCCAATCAACCGAAATCGCTCATAACATTATTTTGACGTCTACAAAAAATAACATACAAAACCAAAAAGGACAACAGACCCACACACAGACCTTGCACCGAAATTAGATTTTTTATTAGATTCAGTAGGCCTCAAAACGTAAGGATCTGAAGGAAACCCAACTTTTTTTTTGACACGATTACAAAAGCAGGTGCATAACTTTTGTCAACTCCCGTACGACCGGCGCTACGCTGTAAATGCAGTTATGAAGTACAAAACGTAGTAGTTGAAAGTATCCTAAGAGTTTGATGAAAATTTTATCAAGTTTTGCCCGTTCGATGAATTGTTTTTCAGCCACTACGTCACTTTCTTTACTTCGTAGCGATAAGGACTAAAAATAGTGCATGCCTGATTAGCGAATTCAGATAAAGTCGGAAATGAAACTCCGTGAAAGATGTTTTTTTAATCATTTCGAGAATTTCCCCATAGTAACCACAATTCTTAACACCGAAAGAGGAAACTCCGGAAAAAATTTTTCTTCGGAGGAGAATAGAATTGCAGGAATGTGTAAGTACTAAATTACCTTTTAAGTTGGCGCTTATCAAAGCAAACGACATTTCCCTTAGGGCGTCGAGTTTCCAAGGGAAAAGCGTCCCTTCGTCTCGACCGGGTTTTCTTCGACCTATTTACTCAGAGCCCTTTATTTTCTCCCCTGCCCTGATATACAAACACCCCTAAAACGCGAGTATGGGAGACTTCGTTTGTAGCTAATCAACTTTATTAACTTTCGTTTCCTCATTTTAGACATTGTCAGTTCTTTAATTACCCCCCCCCCCTCACCGTTGTACTCGCCGCGCAATGAGAGAAAAGAGATTGGACTGTGCTTCCCAGCGGGCGCATTGCGTTTTCCGAGCATTGTGCTTTCCGTTTGTATTCATCCAGGTTGGAACTGAAGTATTCGCGGTTGTAAACGAAACGAGTTGGGTTTATTACGGAACAATGAGAAGAGAGGAGAAAACGTTGGGAGGAATAACGGTCTGGTTGTAGGAGGTCGGAAGAACCAGGTGAAATATTGCGAGCGGAATTAGTGATAAGTTCGATGAGCTCATCTTGAATGTAGGGCAACGAACACTAAATACTACAGTAGTAGTGGGAACTATTATAACATAAGCTCCAAAAGCCCATTTACTGCAAGCGATAAAGAAGCAAAAACACCTATTGAAATCATTCGGCGATTTTTTAAACGCTATCAACCAATCCCATCTGCTTTTCTCCGAAAAGTACATTTATTTAACAAAACGGTATATGTTAGCTGTGAGCACCTCTTAGGTCAGTTGAAATCATAGGCGATTTACTATTCAGCAAATCTGATTTTCCTGTGCTCGTTATCCTACATTTCTGTTCAATGGATAGCTACGGAAATTATTGTAAGGAAAAAATTGCGGGCAGAGTTTGCTAAAAGGCACTTTGTCAGAGTGATGCAATTCGGTTGGGTGTTTATCGTGAAACTTATTTTTATTTATTCATTTTTTTATTTGCCTGGTAGCACCGGGAAAGCCTACACTGTGGCCACAACTGGGCCTATTGTGTGGGCGAGCATGGGGTGGAGCTGGTGTTCTGTGATGCAGCGTCCACAATACGTCCCCACCATTCTCGCACAAAACGCAAGATAACCTTGAAGTCCATCCCCGCAACCTCCTCAGGCCGCAGCTGATGAACTCCACCACTCTGAGGCGTGCTGCAGCCAGCCCCTCACACGTACGCAGTTCATGCTCCACTGGCTCCAGCTCCACCTCACAGAATCTGCAATTCAGTACCTCTGACTAGCCAACCTTGGCCAGCTTAGTGGATAGTGACCTGTAAAGAGGCTGCATACCATCCCTATACCACCTCTCTCCAGGCTGAGGATCTCCCTTGTTCGTTGCCTGGAGAGTCTGATAAACATCCTTGACTACCGTCGGCCTGGCACATACCGCCAATATGCAGCCCAGCTTTTCTCCTCCCACTTAGCAACCTCCTTGATCAAGTGGCTCTTGGTGGTCCCTACCAAGGGCTCAGGTCCCACTGGGGGAAGCGCAGATCCTTTTCTCGCCAGTTTATCAGCCTCCTCGTTCCCTTCTATTCGCGCATGAACTGGCACCCAACACACTGTCAATGTGTTTTCCTTTGCCAAGGTCTTCAGGCCAGTCAGGCATTCCCAAACCAGCCCCAACGTGACGTGGTAGGAAGCCAGGGCCTTAAGTGCAGCCTGACTGTCCGACATAATGTATATTATTTTCCTGTCCAAGCCCATACTATACTATGAAATTTTAGAAAACGTTCAAAACGTGACGTTTGGCCCATTTTGGTTGTTAACTTCTTTCAACAGAGTGTCACAACATTAATGAAGAACAAAATGTAAGTATTGACTGATTGGAGACACCCTATGAGTTTTTACATGAAAAGATGAGAGAAATTATCTTTTCCACTCAGTACAACAAGTAGCAAGCGTAACTGTACTGACGATGGCCCAACGATGATATACATTTTATTAAGTCTAGTGGAAAAGAGCATTTCTCTAGTCTTTTTATTTAAAAATAACTTTTCGTAATTTATTCGCGAGTGATCTAAATCATACCCAGTGAGTTGTCGCGGCAGCCGTTATTTTAAAAAATAGTAACATTCTGCATCGAAGATTCCAACCATTCGTTCCATGGCCAAGCATGGATCATAAACTCATGTTACATATATCATAAACAGTAAGTACACTAGTGTGGGAGATATCTCCCGTTGTACCGCCTTGGAAAAGGGGGATGGGGCTCTCATCCTGTGACCTGTGTAAAGTCAGTCATTTAAGGGGGCGAAATTTATTCCCCGTTTGAGCTCACCCGACTGCGTAAGCAGCCTGAATGCTATGAAGACAAAACCAGCGAGTCATCTATCGGACTCATTTCGAGAGCACAATTAGAACATACACTGCTCTACACAGTTAATTGACATCTATGAAGAGAGTAGATGCTTCGAAAAATGCAAGTCGTCAGGAACTCCATGAGGTAATCGGCAGCAACTTCACGAAAGAAAGTTGGTCGACAGTTCGCAATCCGCTTCATATTATGATGACAGAAGAGGAGCCGAACCAGAAACAACCGAGCACGCTCTTGGGACTTGATCTCATCCATCACGTTCCTCCTTTTGTCGAAGGTTGATGTTGCTTCTCCTTCGCGTCTTTGGCAACGTCAATTTCCAAGGACAGTTCTCTTGTAGAATTATTCCCTCTGGACTCGTTCTTGGGACGAAAAGGTAGTTTCGCTTTCGTTGGCTGCCATCCACGAGATATCGTGCGATCATCCGGAATTCACATGGCTCCTTTCAGTGAATAGATGGACACCGTCGTGAGGATTTTTGCTCAGGGCATTTGAGGAAACGACAAATATTTTCCATCAGTCAAATCTTTGGAGTAATCTCTCTTCCAGCTCTACAATCGCATTATTTCCAGCGAGGATGAGGCGTAACTACATGTTTCTGTTCGAGCATTTGAGAGAGTATATGATTGATTTTCGTATATCTTGATAAAGAGGTACATTCGCACCCTGCATTTGGGTTTTATTCCCCCATTTCACTTTTATTTTTGGTTTCTAGTTACTTTCCTCAGCCCTACGGCTTGAGTAGGAATGTTATGTAATAGGATGTGAACGGAAGCTCGAGTTTACTTCATTTCATTACGTTCCAAAGGATTTCCGAAACTGTAGGCTTTGTGAAAACGGGGATGATGGAAGCACTAATTATCACACGGTTTAGCGAAAATAGATTTTACGCCCAGCGAATCTCGCTTTCCGGTCTATCTTCAAGTTGATCAACTTCAGTTACGCCAAAAAGGTTCAAAAACACATATTTTGCATATTTTAGCTGCCATCTCTGCTCAACGAGCTGTTGAAGCTGTATTTATTGTGTATTGTCTATTTCAAAACATAAGCCTGACGTGAAAAGCAATAGGATAGTTTCGGGCGTCTCGCAATAATAAATCCTTCCTCCAATATATCGTCTATCTCTATCATCTTCCTACGGATCATAATGTTAGAGTGGACAGAGAGAGCTTTATTCGTGAATCAGGAAATACAGATACAAATAAACACATGGGATAGATGAAAAAGGAAATTCGCCAGTAAGCCAGGCCTGTGGCGACGAGCAACTGGGCACTGGCCCCAATCTCTCGAACCATTATGTCAAGTATAATTTTTCTGAACCTCGTACTGTGAACGAAAGGTTTTTACGACTGGCGAAACAACTAAAGTTAAACATAAATACTGCTAAGAACATGCTCAGTATTTTCTGGTCCAATTCCTATCAGCCATGAAAAAAATATCTGGTGCGTTGCAACACACAACTTTCCTTAGCTCTACAACAATTCACTTTGTACACGGCTAATTCTATTTAATCAATTCATTTATCACTCAGTTAATTTGAACTTGGTCAAACAACGCTTTACGGCAGCAGGAAGCGGTAGCGCTTACAGTTCCAGATTTTATTGTGCTGTTCGTACTCATTGAAAGACCAATATTGAGCAATCAGTACACAGATAATTAATGAGGCTGTAAACATAAATTTTTTGAAGGAGAATAGTAATTACTTTTGCACAGTTATTGGGTAAAAATGTTTAGAACTGGTAGTAAGCGAAACGGCGGTAGTTGAAATTCAGGAATTTCTGGAGTGATCCCCATGTATCTCATGAGCGTTTTTAAACACTCACCCTTTAGGTATTGGATTTGATTACAATATCAATATTTTTTTACATTCTACAAGAATTCCAGCGGAGTTTATAAGGAAAAAACTGCGCTAAAAACGCTTTTGGTCGAAAACTTTGATAATTTATTGTGCTGGTCTCGTCATTTTCCCACGGATGGGAATTTTAGTCATTGGCTTATTGAGAGCTATCAATATAAAAAATTTAATCAAAATCGTTAGAGCCGTTTTTGAGAAAAAAATTTGGTGTTTTGATCACTATGATAACTATAGTTAACTTTCGGTGGATTTTACCCATACCCTTATTTTTGCGTCCCATAGTAACCTGTACGCTAGACATCAAGTTTCAGCTGATTTGGTACGGTTGTTTTCTCTAAAACCCGCGCTAAAATCGATTTCGTCGAAAGTTTTGGTAATTTATTGTGCTGCTCACGTCATTTTCCCACAAATGGGAATTTTATGGAATAGTTGTCTCATTGGGAGCTATCAACATAAAAAATGTAATCAAAATCGTTGGAGCCGTTTTTTAGAAAAAAAAATATTTGGTGTTTTGATCACTATGATAACTATAGTTAACTCTCGGTGGATTTTGTTAAAACCCTTATTTTGGCGTCCCATGGTAACCTGCGGGCGAGGTATGAAGTTTGAGCTGATTTGATTTGGTGGTTTTCTCTAAAAATCGTTCACAGACACACATACACACAGACCATTTTCCCAAATAGTGTTTTTCGGACTCAGGGGGGTTTGAAACGTAAAGATCTGAAGAGAACTCAATTTTTTTTTTTTCAGCCTATTACATAACTTTCCTTTCTACTTTTTAGAGCCAAGGAAAGTAACAAATCTCTTGTAGGCAGGACGGTTACACTTTTGGGGGTTTTTAAGAACAACATGTTATTGAAAATGTCATATATTAGGAACTGTGGGCTTCTGGTTAACAGGATGAGTTCTTTCAATTAGTAGAATTTAGCTAACTATAATTACTGTGATTTCACTGTTTTAGATTAAGGCGCAGCCGTACACCACTGCTGAGAATTGTTCCATTCTACCCGGAAATAAAAATACCTAGAAAACGATACAGAACACGACGTATTTGCGATAAAACTGCCAAAATTGGGTTATTGATCATTTTCTTAACCATTTTTCGCCCATAACAACCATGGGCTTCGTCCGATTGGATTAGACCACGTTAAAGACCCAGAACGGCCTGGACGGCGGATGACGCACGGGCATTGCAGATTTGGAATCCCAATGTCTTGAAACGTAAAGTATTTAAGGGGGGGTTGTAAAAAAATTTTCCCGACGGAAAACATAAGGTTGTTATTCAGAATGAATAATAAACCAAAACACTGCCCATTGGAGTAGCACTAACTTCCGAATATTGGTATAAGAAGATCGAACGAGCACCAGGGAACCCTTTCCAATCAAGGCGGAACAGACGTGATAGAAGACGTGCTTACGCATCCCGGAGTAAAGACAGGCAAAGTGACGATTCCAGAGGAAAGCCGTATGCATGACCCCCCCAAAGTACTTTTTTACTCTTTCGGCAGAGAAGGTCGAGACGACAGCTACAAGCATCCTGCCCGCAAGAGTGGATCCTCAATTTACAACAGATAGGTTGTGAGCACCAGCACAGTAGCATACAGTTGTACTATCTGAAACATTTATTCAAAATAGTCGTATAGCTATTTTTGATGGGAAAGGTGGTGTTTTGATCACTATAATAACCATAGTTAGTGTTAGGGTTAGACCTCGTTTGCGCAAACCTTCATTTTGGCGTCTCTTCGTGATTTTCAGGATGCGTATCAAATTGCAAACTGCAATTTTCTCTCGGCCGCTACCATAGTCTCGTACACGCACACGTACCATTTTCTCAAATGGTGTCTTACAGACCCAGACGTCTTTGGAACATAAAAGTCCGATAAAATTTTCGGTCGATTACGTAACATTCCTTCACACTTCGTAAGCAACAGCTATTGCCTTCCACTGTGCTCTAGATCGACTGTGTGCAAAGTTCGCTCCTACTTGAACTATCGGCCGCCAGTGCCAATTAGTCAAGAGCGTTGTCGGGAGTAGCCGGTGAGGGCAATTATATTCGACACAGCGACCCTTGGCGTCTGTGAAGTCGACAATGCAGCGGCAGCACCTGGAAACAGCGGCAGTACTCTGTTGACCGCTGTGGCACTTTCTTCGGTTAGGGGCAACGTGATAGGGAAGACGCAAACACGAGCACGACTAAAAAAAAGGGGGGGAGCAATGAAAAGGCCAGAGAGAATCACTGTAACACTGTATTATTTCCCGGGCTGAGAGAAAGCAACGTTCGTAAATAATTAATGTAACATCCGCTAGAAGCAACAAAAACAAAAGCGAAAAAAGGGAACCTTCTCTCAGTCTCATTGAGGAAGGATGTCTTGACGGAGGAGGCTGATTGGGTTGGCAGATTGAGAGCCGTCCGGCTGTAAACACTGCTATCAATTCATTCTGGTAGTCTGGTAATGTAAATGTTCGGAGCATGGTTGGCTTGAAGTGGTTGAAGTATGGAAAATGAATGGAGTTGGTTGGTGGGTGTGAAGGCGCCATGATGCGAATTTCAACTCTTTATTGAGTAAGTTTGTAATAGGAAAAAAAAAACAGGATGTATGTCTCCAATAGCTATGACACCTCTTCAGACGAAGTGGTAGCTCCACTTGCCACGTCTGAGAATAATTTTCAGAGCCGTAGGTTTGAGTGATTCACACGATCAGTAGCAAGGCAAGTTTGAAAAGCTCACAGTGAATGAATGACATGGCAACGCACACTTCACAGGACACGAAAAGAAAACCCCTATTTACCCTTTTGGGTGAAGTCCTCGTTGTTGTGAGGGAGTCAGTTTTGCAACAAAAGGGTTAGGCTTGTTATCGCTAAAACGGTACGCAACGCGAATATAATTGGCTAAGGGCCGTTGAATTGTTGTCCCTGCGACTGCGGCGGGTCATGAGAAACTGTTAGGAGAGAGAGAAGTGGGGGCTTCGCATTATTTGGTTAGGACCGAGTAAACTTCTCTTGGCAGATAAGGGGCGTTCAGAGCTCCGCTTTAATTTAAAATAATAATTACCAACAGCCGACGGTTGTTTAAGTGACGAGTGTTCTTTCCAAGACCTCCCCTGTGCTAATAGCCGCTACCTCGATTCTCATTCTGCTGGTTACACGAAAATTTCGCGTGATGGATGCTGTTTTGAAGGACATTACAACGATCTCAAGAGCGTCTTTTGTAAATGTGAACGGTGAACCAACACACACATGACACCGCAACATAAATCCCAGGTATCGCAAAGGAAACGGAATGTAAGACTGTCCAATTTTGAATAGAAAATAAATCAATTAATTCCACCCTGATCGACTTAAAGCAAGAGTTGTTATAAGAAACTATAAGGGCTACTCGCGACTCGCTTAGTTACTGCTGGCAGGGAAGAGTTAAGAGGCCCGACTTAACCAGTAAGCATCACAAAAAACGCTGCTAATTATTACACAACGGTTTATTATTCTCTTGCACAGCAGACCTCACACCTCCGAGACCCATCCCATTCGATTCAGCATCGAAAAATACCAGTAAACTACACGAAACATGACCTGACTACAACGGAACGACCAAAACTAAATATTCCAAGTGCCAGTAGGCGCCTGTAGGCAGCCGGCACGACGTGGCGCGTCGAGGTGGTGGGTGGTTTTAACGACATGGGATGGAGGGAGTACAAATGATGAAACACATTACTTTCTCAACAGTTTTTGTCCCGCGCGTTCTTCCAATTAGTAGAATTTGGCTCACTATAATTACTGCAATTTCACTATACGCCGTTGTAACCGTCTGATACTCATTCCATTCAACCCAGGATGTAGAAATACCTTAAAACGATACCAAACACGGGGTATTTGCGATAAAACTGCCAAAAGTGCGTTTTTGTTGATTTTTTTGACACTTTATGTCTTCACTTTGCTACATAAACTCGAAAATGTAACGGCGGAGATGTTACGGCGATGCGTCACGAAATTTTTATCCCTGTGCTTGAGTGGACAAGCCAACGGCCTCCTATACCGGAGATTGTGGGTTCGAGTCCCACCCGGGTTACGATTTTTTTTTGACACTATGTCTTTACTTTGCTACATAAACTCGAAAATGTAACGCGGGAGATGTTGTTGCATACGCAATAGGCATCGGTCTCTTAAACCGGAGATTGTGGGTTTGAGTCCCACCAAGTTTAACAGATTTTTTAAAGAAAAGACATAAAATGTCCGTGTGGTTGCGTACTTGTACGAAAGCTGTACCCACCGTTTGTGTTAGTTTAAAGTTTTAAAGAAAAATTAGTCATTTTAAAGAAATGGTGGTCCAATATATCACCTATACGATAAAATGTGAATAAGGTTTAGAAGATGGTTAGAAGCAATTTAAAAACAATGTTATACTTCCAAAAAAAACCCTAGTCCACATCATTAATTCTCCATGGTAAAATAGCTCAATAATGGTCAGAACATGAGTACGAGCAATACATAAAATTCCGGAACTGTAAGTTCTACCGCTTTCTGTTTTTCCGGAGTATCCTAATCATTTAACCTTGAACTAGAAAATTTCTTCAAAGTGGTTGGCTATGTAATGATAACTACGTTTGATTGTGCTCGTGGATGGTTTCGATATAATGGCCGCGTCAATTGCAGTTGACATCATTTCACTTTAATTTTAATTCGATTCACGTCAGTGTACTGAGCGGGGACCAGGAACGTTCCAACATTCAAGTTGCCTCGTATCGGCAGCATCATCGTATCGGACATCATGGGACCCTAAATTAAGAGTACATTATCGTTGGTGCTGGAGGAAAACTCAAGTGTTGAAGTCTTCAAAGATTTCTCTAATCTCTGTAATGTGTAGCTAACTACATTTTAACCATGTTTTGCCCATAACAACCATGAGCATCGTCGGATCGGATTGCCCACATTAGAAAACTGTAAGAACAGGCTGTGGTTCCTATCAAATCGGGTTCGAATTGAGCTATTTTCAAGATGAACGGTAAGCAATAATAACTAAGGCTCACGTACCAGAATAGCATGTTGTGTAAAGACTCACCTCTTATGTCTTCAATGTGATGAAACATTTTTGGCGGGAGTGCGTAGGTTTGAGCAAAACGCCGGAATATCTTGCCGCGCACTGAGTTATGGTATGTCCGAACACGGAACGAAAATTCACCGACCAATAGCACTAAATTATGGAGAATCGCGGAATCACAGTGGTTTTGCGGAATTTTCGTCGCGGAACGCGAAACACGACCGCGCATGGTGCCACCAAACTTTTCAAAACAACGTTTAATTGATAAACCGGAATTTTCTGTAATTAAATCGGGTTTCTCCAAGGTCGTTTGAAACGATTAGAATGAACAAATCTACGATTAAATCGAACTGCCCGTAAATCAACGTGGTTTGCATATGTTTGTTTAAATCTGCGAATGTTGGGGTTCTAGTACTTAGCTAGAACTAGTTGTTTGATAGACCTAGTTGACTTGATTTTTAAGAGATATTTTTTACTTTTTTGAGTCCTCAGTAGATTTGTTAGTTTCAATGGCTCCCCCATTTCTGTTCCTACTTCTACAAATATAAGCTGTGGTCATTTCGGTTGATGTTAGCAGCCGTTATTGTCGAGGACCAAAGCGGACCAAACGAATTCAGTGTGTGTTCGAATGCCCGGATTACATTACATTGCACCAGAATCATTTTATTGCGAACCATCCAAACGAAATCATAACCTTCTCGTTTCTCTGAACAATCGAAACGAACCTCCACAATTCTCGTCCTCCTTTCGTGCGTTACAAGTAAGCAAAATTAGCGAAACGATTCAAGATAATACGAAAAGCGGTTATTAAACTAGTATGTTAAGTTAAAGGAAGTTCCCTGTCTGCAAAACGGTTTTCGTTTCGCGAACGGTAACCGCGACGCACCGAGTCAACTTCTAACCGCTATGACTCCGTTTTGAAGAGTTCGCGGGTTGTTATAATGTTTTAATCGTAAACCACCTCGGTGAAATTCGTTATATTGCATAGTGAAACTCAAATCAGTGATCATCGATGATTGTTTTAATCGACAAATGCGAGCGTTTGGTGAAACCTCCGAGTGACTCGACTTCCGTTGAGAGCGGACTGAGGCGGTTGACGAGCCCGGAGCCCCGGCCGGGGGGAGTCGACCCGTTGAGGAGAGCAGCTCGCGGAGCTAACTGCAAACGCTCAAACATACGGAAGGACGGATCGTCCCGTGGGACATCCTATGGGACACGTTTAATCATTAACCTTGGCTCACTATAATTACTGTAATTTCACTGTTTTCGAACTACAGTCGTACAACTATGAGACTCAGCTAGAAAACGACACTGAACACGGCGCATTTGCGTTTAAAGTGCTAAAATTACGTTTTTGTTCATTTTTTAAACCGATCGGATCGCCGAGATGGCGAACTAGATACCAAATGTGATTTTTGTACGAAAGAACGGATTTTTTAGACAACGATAAAGGCACAAAACGGCCTTGACGGCGGACGGAGACTGCAGATTTAGGGTATCAAATTTTGAGGGAGCGTTGTAAAAAAATTGTGCTGACTGAAAATCAGCCAAATTCAAGATGCCAGAAGCCTCAATTGGTACTCTGGACCTGACCTCAGGTAAGTCAGATTCAACGCGAATTTTTACTTTCGCTACCCGGAGGGAAGGAAAGTATAGTAATCGGGTCAAAAAAAAAAATTGGGTTTTCTTCAGATCTTTACGTTTTGAGGCCTACTGAGTCTAAAAAACCTAATTTCGGCGCGTGGTCCGTATGTGTGCGTGTGTGTCTGTAGTTCGATTTGCGGGAGAACGGCTGATCCGATTAAGCTGGTTCTTTTTTTGTTTTGTTTGTTATTTTTTGTAGACACCAAAATGAGGTTATGGACGATATCGACAGATTGGAAGGGGGGGGGGACAAAATGTAACAAAAACTAGGGTTTTTCGTATTTTTCTTGAAAACGGCTCTAACGATTTTGATTAAACTTTCAAATTATCTTCTACTAATCAATACCAACTTTTTTTCTCTGTGCATATCTCCATGAAAATACGGTGAAAGGAGATATAGGCCCATGAAGCAAAAATAGGTTTTTAACGCTTTTTGGCAAAACGGCTTCAACGATTATCACCAAACTTTAAAGATGTTTTCGAATAGTTAATACCTACATATTGTTCTCGATAAATGTTCCTCTGACAGTTCTACAAATTCTTCTCAAGTGAGTGACAAACGACAACCGAAACATTCCATCAACAAATTACCCACCAAAAGCGTATGATAGCGGAGAAATATAATAAAACGGCTAGAGATTTGGCTCCCCTACAGAACCCTATTTCTCGAAAGTGGAGCCAGTGTGGTACAATCGTATGTAAAGGACGTTATCTCAAATACACCGTGCAGGTTCCCATCGGGGGAGTCTTCGAAAGGACCAGAAGATTCCTGAGGAGTGCCCAGGGGAGAACAGATGAAGAGTCATGAAAGAGGAGATGTCCCAGACGTATCAACATGCGTTTTCTATGTTGGCGTTACTATCTTATAATTAATGTTTCAGTTTAATTTCAACGCTTCAGCAGAATACTGATTTGTATTTCATAATTCTTATCATAACACATACATCATAGTTCATTCCCCTCTTTCTGGTGAAAATTGTCACTCAAAGTAAAACAATGCTCCGTTTTGAGGTGAGAACAGTGATTATTGTACACGGTCACTCAACGCCTCCATAATTGCGGTAATCCTATCTGATTTCTGACATTTGAGATGATGAAATTACCATTTACAACGATAATTGCTGAATTGTTCTTACTAACTTGTTAATTTGATCGTATTAAACTAATAATTGTTCTAAGCACTGCTTTTATTCTCTATTATCACCAATCAAACCATTTTCGACCCCTTTTTGTACCAATTTTGATCAGCCATGAACATTTTTTACGTTTTTTTTTTCTTTTCCGAGGGCGTGTGGGACAAGTCCCTTTGTCACTGCGGCCACGTGTGGGCCTATTGTGACACTAGCCCTTCCAGTAAAAGTAGTAAAAGGCGTCGTACATACCCGCCCCCTTTATGAAGCCGAGTATGTCCTTCACCGCAGCTTCCGCTATGATATGGGGCTCAATAATCCCCTGGGCAAAGTATCCAAAGCGTTTGACTGATAAGGCAGGGCACTCACATAGGATGTGCTCCGCCGTCTCGTCCTCCTCACCTCAGAGTTTGCATTCCACCGCCTCTGAGATGCCCATCTTGTTGAGGTGATACCTGAGTGGGCAGTGTCCGGTGAGGAAGCTAATCAAGACCCTCAGATCCCTCCTGGAGAGTGTTAGCATCGCCTTAGCCCTTTGACCAGAAAGAGTAACAAGCCTTTTTGATTGTCTAAGTCGTGGCTGGCGATGCCAATGGGCGCTGTTTTCCTGTGTCTCCCATTGAGCCACCAAACGGTTCAGGTGACTTTTGGTCATACCTACGTGAGGTTCAGGCCCAATGGGTAGGGCTTCTGTGCCCTTCTTCGCAAGGTGGTCAGCCTTTTCATTGCCCTAATATCCCCTGTGAACCGGCACCCAGATGAGGGAAAGCTTATTGTGGGTGCTGAGCTGCTTGAGCGCATGAAGGCATTCCCATGCCAGCCTGGACCTAAAACTATAGGCTGCGATGGCCTTTAATGCGGCCTGGCTGTCCGAGACTATGTAGATCTGCTTGCCCTTGAGTCCTTTAGACAGGATATCTTCCGCGCAGATCTTTATGGATAGGATTTCCGCTTGAAATATTGTGGCGTACTCTCCCAGCGACTTAGCCAGACTGTAGTTGACTGTAGACAATGCCCAGTCCAGCTCTGCCTCCCATGACTGAACCATCGGTGTACCACCTCGGTCCGGAACGTCTCCTGCTCCCATCGTTCCTGCGAGTGGATACTTACCCTGAATGGCAGCCGAAAGTTCTTTCGCTCTGGCATAACGTCGGTAGCAAGGACCACTGCCTCTTCCAGTTTGAACTGTCTAGTTATTCTTTGGAGGCTTACCTTAACCCTGGTGGAGATGTTCCCTGTCTGCAAAAGCCTTACTGCTCCCAGGTAAGCAGTCCTCTGAGTATGTATATGGAGAGGTGAGATGTCTAAAAGGACTTCCATTGCAGCAGTAGGGCACGTATTCATTGCCCCTGTTATAGCTAGGCATGCCTGTCGCTGCAGTTTTTGGAGTTTCCCTTGAGCTGCTAGCCGGCATGTTGCCTTCCACCACATCGTGGAGGTGTAGGCGATGCGGGGTCTTATTATCTCCATCATTTTTGGAGTTATGCCCCATGATTTGCTGCACAGCCTCCTGCATGCCCACAGGGCTGCTGTTGCCTTGTGCAGCGCATATCTCATTTTTACGTTTAGTTCTAGTAAATTCGTGAGGATTTTTCGATTAATGATCTGCTATTCCAAAAACTCAGTAGGCCTCAAACGTAAAGATCTGAAGAAAACCCAATTTTTTTTGACACGATTACTATACTTTCCTTCCCTTCGGGTAGCAGAAAGTAATAAATGACATTCTACGGAAAACGTGATTCTTTGTACTAAAAAGCCGAAAGCCAGTAGAAGGAATCTTGAATCGTTATTATACACATGAAGTGCCCCTTGAGCTTCTTTTCATGGCTATGATATACATTGAGTAGAACGAGCTCAGCGGTGGCATTTATGATCGTTTCAAAACCCGCCATTTCGGTGTTATTGAAGCGACTCATGGTTTAGAAGTTTACGCAAACTTGTATACTTTATATTTTACGCGTTAATGAAGCTCGCTCGCGAAAAATAAGTAACATTCGTGCAAACCTTTGGGTAGCGCAAAGTAATAATTGACGCTCACCGCAAAGTTCACCTTTTTTCGAACTAATTCTTCGTTTCAACTGCATTTTCGACTAATTTCACTTCTCCCGAATAAGTTTTTATTGGCTCATCGCAGAATCGAATACATCAAAGAAACCGAACTGAACGACTCACTAAGAAACGAAATTCAAATAACAGTCGGGAGGTTACATAACTCATAGTTAAGATTTCGATTGAAGCCCCGCGAATAATTGACTCAAGTCAGATAATTAATTGATAACTCTATCGAAAGCTGGTTAAAATGCTAATTCACTTCTTGTCACGTCACTTTTAACTGTGGATTAATATCAAACGTGGTTTGGGTGCGAGCGGCAAAAGTTTGAATATCGGCGGTTGAAACAGGAACGAGCTCCCGAAGCGGCTCGCTCTGAGCTCTAGCGGCAGCCATTCGAAGCTTTGCCATCGTCGACCGGTGCTGCCCTAATGATTCTTCACTTCACAAGGTTCGTGTGTTTGTGCGTGTGTGTCTGAAGTTCAATTTGCGAGAGAACAGCTAAATCGATTGAGCTGATTCCTTTTGATTTGTTCGTGATTTTGTGTTTGGGTGATTTCCATCGAAGTGAACAAAAAATCGCATTTTCGTGGGGGCCAGAAATTGTCAGAAAGTAGGGTTTTTCTAGAAAACGGCTAAAACGATTGCAGAACATTTAAATTATCGTATACTTATTTAGAACACGACTTTTCTTCTTTATGAATATCTCCATGAAAATTCGGCGGATGGAGATAATGGAGATATAGGCCTATGAAGCCAAAATAGGGTTTTCTTCACTCAGGAAAAGTGTCAAGAAGTAATTAAAAAAAAAAAAAAACGTGTTCTATTTTTCTGGTCCAAGTCCGTTTGTGAAACTAACAATGAAAGTCGTGAAGTTGTCAATATTTCGAAGTCAGATTGTTATTGTCATGCAATGTGACTTCTTCAAAATAAAAATGTGAAAGGTAAGCTGTTTGAGGTATTTCTGTTATTAGCAAAAACTAGACAGAAAATCACGCGAATGATCAAAGATTAGTAATTAATGCTCTTTTTGGCCAAACCACGGTAACTATATTCACCAAACGCCCAGGATGTTGTTAAACTGTCAAATGTTTCTCTGACAGTCCATTGAACAGAGATAAAAACCAAAATGTGGCGAAAATAATGGTTTTTGGAACATTTTTACTATTTCCGCAGTAACTGCTTCACTGGATTTGATCAATCTTACACAGTGTTTTATAGCAGCCTGTACCTATGATTCGTTCTGCGCAATTGTTTCTGTATTCATCTGTTGAACGGAGATAGCTCAGAAAACGAGATTTCTTCAATAATAATTCATCGGTTTTCCAATTTTCTCCAACACCGCTCTAACGATTTCAATCAAACTTAAAGGATACGTTCAAGTGACAAGGGTAAACTTTTTGTTCTCCATAAATTGTCCTGTAAAAATGCACCGAACCCTACCGGGGTTGAGGAAAATTGTGTGTTGCAACGCACCAGATGTTAGGATGAACGAGGAATCGTGAGGGCAGCACCTGCCGACATGACAAAGCTTCGCGTTACCACCGCTAGAGCTCAGAGCGAGCCGCTTCTGGGGCTCGTTCCGTTTCATCCGCCGATATTCAAACTTTTCCTTCGGAATTAAGCGCCGCTCGCTCCCAAACCTCGTTTGATTTTAATCCACAGCTAAAAGTGACGTGACAAGCAGTGATTGTGCATTTTCACCAACTCTTTTAGAGTTATCAATTAATTAGCTGACTTGAGTCAATTATTCGCGGGGTTCAATTGAAATCTTAACTATGCGTTATGTAACCTCCCGACTGTTACTTGAATTTCGTTTCGTACCGAGTAGTTCAGTTAGGTCTCTTTCATGTACTCGATTTCGCGATGCACCAATAAAAACTTATTCGGGAGCGGTTAAAGAGAAGTGAAATTAGTCGAAAATGCAGTTGAAACGAAGAATTAGTTCGAGTCCTGTGCAGAAAAAAGTGAACTTTGAGATAAGCGTCAATTTTTACTTTGCGCTACCCAAAGGTTTGCACGAATGTTACTCGTTTTGCACTGAGTTCATGTAACAATAGCACTAAGGACCTACTAGTTGCGTGTAAATGTACTGAAACATCTTCTACAAACATCAAGCAATCCAACTACTGGGGTAAACGTAAGTTCTGAACCTCCTCTCCCGTCTATCACAGAGAAAGCACATCTAAAAACCATGTACATCGAGGCTGAAAGGCTTTCACGATGCCCGATTAACTGTGCACCAAATTTCCAGCAGCTCTGGGTGAGGTTCGGTAGCTGAGGATTCAGATATGTCCCTGGATAGTGATGTATAGCAAATGAGAAGGATAATATAAGTTGCTGTCGGTACAGCAGGCTGCCGTTATTGAAGTGGCTTACTGTACAATGGCGCCCCCCAACACTGTTGTTTTTCCCTGGTTAACCTTGAGAAGTGGAAAAAGGTTGGTGTTTCCTATCCAGAAATTTTATTACCACTGTGTGCAGATGAAATGAATTCCACGCCATCCCAAGCCACCCTAAGAAAAATATTGCAGGAAAGATGGAAGGTGGTAGAATAAAGAACCGGTTGGAAAGATTGAAAATGAGAGGGTAACCCACCTCAGTAACGTTGGATACTCTATTTCAGTATGGGCACTTCAGTGCGAAGCTACACTGCCACTGAAATAGCGGAACACGTACATACAGTTCAGCGCTTACGTCTGATGGAGCAACAGCATTTATACTTTTTCCCATCCATTACGTTTGTGAATTAAGGTGAACTACTTAAGGCGTTATAAACTAAGTGATTTCCATGCTTTGCTGCCCAGTATTCTATTTCATTGATGCTCTCGATCCAAATGGATCCAGGTCAAAAGAAGATGCGGCGTGTTCCTAAATTGGAGTAGCGAATGTCATTATGATACTAACGACCCAGCTATTTCATCCAGGTGGCCAAAACAATGAAAAGCACGAGTGCCGGTGAAAGAAAAAACGGACAGTGGGTTTTCAATAGGGCGTAGGAACGCTTTGAAGAGTAGGTAGGCGCGTTTAATCTAGACGTGTTGAACGTTCACAAGTCCACAGCACTTCTTATGTCTTTATTGTTAAATTATAATAACAACTAATTCCTAATTCCAACATCCTCGTTAATATGGTTAATCCAACGAGATTCCTAAACTGAGAGGGTGACTGGCCCGAGTTTCTTATGTACTTATTTCGTGACACGATTTCGTTCCCTCTCGAGGTGACGCATTCACACAGTTAACAAGGACGCTAACATTTACCCCAAGGAACATCGTTAATTTGAATTTAGGACTTTTCCATTTTCTCCGATGGGCGTTATTATTTGCATTTCACTACCACCTCGATTTTTTGAGAACGTACCGTATCGGCGATATTTATACACAAAATGATACACTCTGATGATTTATTGCTCATTTCTTTTATCTCAAATTTTCCCAACTATTTTCCGAGCTGGTAGGGAAATGAAGTGAATTCGTCATGGTAATTAATTTATTGACAATAACATCAATACGTTGCATGGAACATCAATGTACATACACATACATTTTACATGGTACATATGATACTTTTTTTTTGTTTTTTGGTATAACTGACTAACGCTTCCATCAACCTGTTTCGACAAGTTCAAGTAACGATAACGATAATCGAAGCTTTCGCTTGACGCCACTTGGGAACTGGTTATATTCTAGTTCATTATCGTGTAATTGGTGGTTCGTTTCAACTAGTCGTAAATATTCAGTTTCCAGCTAATGTTTTACGATTAGGAATCGTCGCATCGTTTGACGTACGAAACGAGTAATATACTACTGTACAAATATAAAATACCTTAAGCGGCTCTTAACTCCTTCGATTTTATCACGTGAATACAAAACAAACTATTTTTCAGTCGGGTGTAGGCAAAACTAATTATACAAATTAAATGTAAATTTTTTTTTTAAAACAAGTGACATTAATTTGAGTAACGAATAAAAAAAAAGGTGTGCAGCTCGTTCTTATCACAAGGGAATTCTCCTAAAATAAATATTACACTTTTCCCTAAAAAAAAAAATGGTTCTGAAGTGAGCGAAACCTCACGAACGTTTGGTACGAAAATTGTAAGTAATTAATTGTTAAATCACAAAAATACAAACGAACAAAATTATGAGCGGGGATTCGCGTTTATCTGACGTTGCTGTGATGTCGAAATTTGACGTCGGACAGTCGAAACGGTTTTTGCGGGATCCCTGCGACGGTTGTGGAGTCTTTGATGAGGTTGTCTACTCCCACCGTCTTCCTGGAACATGCACATTTGTCAAATTTGATGACGGTTGACTAATATGATGAACTGAGGGAGAAAGCAAAACAAATTTTTTTTCATTTTTTTATCATTTTGCTCGGGCTCTATTTTTATGTATATGATACGCGGCGAATATAACAAATTAGGGTGTATGTATTTCCACGTGCTAAGGGAAACGTCATGAAAAAAAGTAAACAACTGGTCCTGATGGAGATGGCATAGGTTTCTTTCTTTAAAATGTCAAAATTTAAAATCACTAACACAAACGGTGGGTACAGCTTTCGTACAAGTACGCAACCACAAGGGACATTTTATGTCTTTTTCTTTTAATATAATTTTGTTTATTTTAAATAAAGAAATATAAAATTACAACACAAAAAATATTTTTCATTTTTGTAACAGACATTACCATGCACTTAACAAAACACAAATTTAGTGACGCTTCTCCGTTACATTTTCGAGTTTATGTAACAAAGTAAAGACATAAAATGTCAACAAAAAACATAATCGTAACCCTGGTGGGACTCGAACCCACAACCTCCGGTATAGGAGACCAATGCCTTATGCATTACGCCACAGGGACTGCAGTTGCATCTCGGGTTAAAACGTTGCTTTGTCCAATCGGCCTCAAAGGTTAATTTTCGTGACGCTTTTGGCCGTTACACTTTTCGAGTTTATGTAGCGAAGTAAAGACATAAAATGTCAAAATGTTATAAAAACCGTACGTGAGCACTGATTCGTAAAATTCTGAAGTTGCTCCCGAACATCTCGTGATCAAAATTAAATAAGTAGCTTGTTCGACTAACAACCCGACTTTTTAGAACGCCAGAACCATATGACGGGGATATATACAAGAAAAAATCGTCGCAACGCATCTCACATTTTTCTCCAGCGCTAAACGCATTAAGCGGTTCTTCGCACTTTAGCAACTAATCCCATCTGTTTTTTGTGCACTTCCTAGGAACTTGGTGGAACTCAACGTCTTAAGGTTCCGGAATGTATCGATTTACTTATTTCACGACGTTCATTGAGTGATGATCGCCAATGCGACAGGCAATTTATGAGATGGCCAATACGATTTTTTTTCGGAAAAACTCGTATTTAGCGGTCTGAAAGGGACTATACTTATCATGATGATTAAAATAACAAATCGTTTTTCTCAAAAACGGCTGATTTAGATGTAACCTTTTCCACGTGCAGTTCTAGATGACATTATTTTAACACAAAACGGTCATCTGTGGGAAAATGGCGAGAGCAGCACAATAAATTAGATTCCTGTGCGCTTTGTCTTGTATAAATCACTCTAGTCTGACACTAGAGTCTGTAGAAAATCATATTGGTAGTTCGATAAGCGATTAACAATGGTTGTACGATAGTCAGGAGGAACCCAATAAATTCAGGAATTCCAACTACTGTTTCATGGCTCACTTTCCCTATAACGTTTTTCAAAAAATCCGGTCGACAGTTCCTTAAGGGCCTGTTCTTAAGGTTGTGACATGTGTAGGAGCTACGCAATAAATTCCGAAACGTTAAGTACTACTACCTTCTTGGTATACAACGTTGAGTTCTAAGAGGTTCACACAAACTGAAAAACATTTCATCTGTCACTACAGCGCTAGAGCTCGCCGGATGTACGTGGAGCTGAGGAAACTTGTGTGATGCGTGGCGCCAAATATTTCTATATAAAGGGGAAACCAGGCAAACATTGTCTCAAGGTCTCAAGCGCACGTTTTCCTCGTTCCCACAATTCTTGTGCAGCGCGGCAGTGAAAAAAAAGGAAAACAATTGCTCCGACGATTCACGTCAGTCTCACGTCAAGAGCCCGTCAATCGATTGGCTAGGTTCTCCTTTAGACAAGTTCAGAAACTCCTACAAAATACGTATTATGAGCTCACTCCGGAGAAGTGAATGGGGTTCGGCCCATTGCCTGAGACAAAGCGGTCTTAAGGTGAATTGAAATCGCCGTTCGAAGGGGTTCGACGATGTTGCGTGTCCTTGACGGCATCCTGCTTCACCTGAAGACGACGAACATTTGCATTCATCACCTAAATTCTCATTCACGTCAACTTTACCCTTCTTTTGCATACGTGAGCGGGATTATCGCTCCATCGCCCTCCCCCTGAACAATTAACGCGTCGAGGAGCTCTCAACATTTAAAAGAATAAGTCCGAACGTTTCGAAAGGATGAGTCATTTTGGAACGGCTTCACTCTGCCAATTCTTTGATTTCTACTTTGTTTTAGCTCTACAAAACAAGAAGTTTTTTTCTTCGAGCATTAGCAAAAAAACAAAAAAACATTTGAGAGGGTCTGAGTGAGTTATAGATTGGCTGAAAACCTTTCAAATCCTGCCGTTAACGAAGTTCTCTCTCGGGAGCTGCTTGCACGACCTAAGTACGAACGCCTCAGGGGATCTCCGGCGTTAGATGAGGCAAGTACTGCGTACAGGAGCATCAAATTCGTTTAAAATATCTCAGGCAAAATAGAGGAGATTTATTTTTATTAGATATAAATAGGGAAACCCAGATCGTCCTTATATACATTTTGTAAATATATTTCTTTGACTGTCCCTTATTTGGGTTGAGCAACGATGCCCTGATAGATACTCAACCCACTTTCTCTTAAGACGATCACGGACGTTGGGAAAAACTCATACGTGTCCCTTCCCTTTGACGACGATTCCCGTCTCGCTTACCATGCCGATTAATCTAGCACGGATGTCTTCGTTCAGCAGGGAGGCGATAACAGCGAGGAAGCTCCCTTTTTGCCCTCCACTTATCCACAGTAAAACGGCCAATGATCACTTCTCCTAAGGCCAATGATAACGTCTCCTAGGGCGTGTCACTGAATAGTGTTAGTGAGAGGGATAAATGAAACCGAACTTTGTTTGAGAGGATTGAAGCTCATTCTTAGGACAAGGGGGTTCACGCGTTGCCATGGGGTTTCCCTACATTACCAGAGAGAGAAGAAACGTAGGATGTGTGAATTGGGGATGTAAGAGCTCTTCTGGCCCGGTCTATCACCATAAAGAGGGTGAATAAGCCTGAGTTAACAGTTTTCATTGGAGCTTCAATCACGAGAAGTGACACAGTAACGAAACTCATGTGGGAGGTTGAGCACATTGCAGTTATGAAGAAGCTTACTCTAACGTCAAGGATCTGCACTCGTGCCAGCAGCGGGATGGTTCAAAAATGATTCTAACAACTGGGACGCATCGGTGTGAGATTTGGTGGCAGTCAGCGTTATCTTTTAGGTTGTGCAAGGGAGAATAGGAAACCTGGCACAGGGACTGGCCAGCCTCCATACCTCCTGTTCCTCGTCGAATAAGAGTAGCTCTCACTCCAGCGCGATCTTATTAAATCCGAACACTTTTAGTGTATTGCGAACTATACAAACGGACAGGAAGAGTTTAAGCAAATAACAGAGTTATCTCAAGCGCTACTTGACTTACACTTCAATGAGGCTTTGCGCTTGCCGAGGGCTGGTGCATTTAGTTTCCTTCTGCTCAAACAGACGGCACATCTCTTTGACTGGAAGGCCCGGTTGTCGCACGTACCGGTGACGCTGCTCCATAGATTCGGCCATCGACAGGTCGTGCAGAGACCGAGCCTTCATCGACTGGCCCAACAGGCGCGAATGAATCGGGGACGCGGTGCTCTCCGTGTTGAGGCTCAAGTTCTCGAAAAGGCGTCTTTTCTCTTTGACGGGAACGTATTCGTCAGAACGTTGACATCTCGCTACCAACTCCGTCACCTCTGTCGTTTGATTTTCTGACGCTCCGGACGAATCGACGCTTTGCCCTCTCGACCACGATTTCGGTTCTCGCTTCCTCGACCTGAAATTATAAAACACTCTTGTAACAAGTTGCATTTGTGAATCAAATTGACATCCATAATTGAAGTACATGCGGCATCCGCCGTTCTTTATAAAATCAGAAAAATGATCATTTGATATTGGCCGAATCGTATTTCCCGAGTATCGTTATATATCTCCGTTCAACGAATAGTCACAGAAATAGTTAACAGAGCCCCAAATGAGGATACAAGTTACTAGAAGCCACTTCGTCAGGTTGATCAAATTCAGTTATAACTGCGGTAATTTTGAAAACTTCTATTTTCTTCGAAATGTTTAGAAACCAGCCCTAATTTATTGTGCTACTCTCCTCATTTTCCCGCGGATGAGACATTACAGTTCTGGCATATTATTGGAATCTCTCCACACAAATTTAACAAAAGATATTTGAGAAATACATCTGTCTGGAGTTTTGACTATAGTTAATTTTAAACTGATATGCCTCATATCCTCGTCTTGGCACCCCGTGCTGATCATCAGACTAAATACGATTTGGTTTCGCCGTTTTCTCAGAGATTGTGAATAATACACCTGTTTTCCGCTAGGAAATTTTGTAATCCCCCATCCCTCCCCGTTGACACTTAACGTTCCAAGGTATTCCACGTCAACGATGTCCTCCGTCCACGCCATACTTTGCCTTTGACGTGGCTTAAACAAACCTTTCTTCCGCCTAAATATCCACTAGTTGCCCCTGCCTACTCGGCTATCTGATCTGACCAAACTCACAGTTGCTATGGACAAAAGAGTGTTTGAAAAACGAACCGGTATCGAAATATTGGCAATTTTATTGCAAATAGCTCGTGTTTTTTGGTCTCAGGTGTGTAAGACTGATGGAAAACAGTGAAGTAGTAAATACATTGAGTCAAATTCAAGTAAATGAAGAAACTCGCGGGGCAATATAGCGAAAGTTCAAGTTAAGCTTGTGGTCATTCCCCGTCTCACTCCCTTCAGTGTGACTCGTCGAGTCTTGCCAATTGCCCATAGTCGCCTAGAATATGTCAATTTTCTTCGTTCCGTAATCGTCAGGTCATGTTACGAATCGTTCACTAGTATTTTTCAAGGCTAGGTCGAACGAGAAGGATGTCGGTGGTGTGAACCAGCGTCAATGTGAATAATCAGGAAATTATCGGAAATATTGATTGAATTAACTGGTCTTATATAGCATGCTGTCGCTGAATCAAATGAGTTAGGTCCCAGAGATTGTGCTGAAATTCCACAAGGCAGATTGGTCATTCAATCAAAATATTTAAAAGTGGTTTATTGTTTACGAAATATAGTTACACACATGAGTTGTTGTTTCCGTGATTGTTGATGCAGCCACGTTATATTCTTAATATTTTTCGACAAGTTGGATCACGTCACAATCATGCTTTTGAAGACAGTAACCGTTACGTAATAATTTGTACTGTTCTCACTCAGTAGTCCTTGAAACGTAAAGGTCTGAGTTCAAATTTAGTTTTCTAATTATTACATAAATTTCCTTCCATCTTTGTATTCCGAAGGAAAGTGAAATGCAAGAACGGATTCGAAAAAATGTACAATCAAACGTTATTTTTAAGTAGTGAAAGTTTTTAATTGAACGGGTTGCGTTATTTTAATTTAGTTCGCTTTGGGGTTAGCACTTCATTTTTTGATGCCTGATGTGTACTGCTACGTAACAATTCATTCACTTAGTTTGATGCTAAGCGGATAAATGATAAAATAATTTATTCATGCTTTTGATTCAAACAAACAACAGTGCCCTCCTAACTATATGTTCATTCCATATTATCTCCATCAGATTATTCGTTCATTTTTTGTAGTTCTTTTCTTTACGTGACGCTTATGTGATCGGCTGGTCAGCACTTTAGGGTTTAAGGTGTCCTGAGTCTAAAAAAAACACCATTTGGGAAAATGGTCAGTGCGTGAGAACGCGACTGAATGGAAACGGTTCGGCCGAATCGGCTTAAATTTGATTCAAATTCAAATAATGCGTCAGTAAAACGGAAACTCTCATTCCTGGGAAAATGACGAGCGGAGCACGAAACGTTCTCGAAATTACCTAAGAAAAAATATTTTGGCGCAGTTTTACTCGTACAAATCACAGGAAGAGTTAGGAAGTACAATAAAACTATTTATAGGACGACTGTTACCTATATATAATCTTTTGACTGTAATCCCAGTGGTGGGATGTGCACCGCGGCCAGATGGCATATTGCGCCAGTCCTAATGTCTTACAGGTCGATGCCTAGCTTTCTGAGGAAAGTCAGGCAGTTCCTGAAGGAGTCCTCGTTGGTATCCATCCTGAAAGAATTGGTGCCAAAGACCAAAAGTCGCTCCCTCTCAAGTCTCCGGCACTGAGCCAGGACGTGGTAGGGAGTCTCCTCATCCGTGCCACACCACCTGCATGGAGGGGTGTCGACTATACCCATAACATACATGTGTTCGTTCATTCAGTTACCTAACGATCGTGAAATAATGAATGGTAACTCTTGGAAATCCGAAATTCGAACCACCGCCGGTCTCAGTATATTAACATCGCTCACAGTACTTCCTCAACTCTTACTCCCGGTAATTCCTAAACAGTGAACATGTTCGTTCTCAGAAAAATTGAGTTGACAGCTTCGCCAATCTCCATCGTACTGATTACTCAAT
Organism: Pachypeltis micranthus; assembly: GCA_020466155.1. Classification (NCBI taxonomy): domain Eukaryota; kingdom Metazoa; phylum Arthropoda; class Insecta; order Hemiptera; family Miridae; genus Pachypeltis; species Pachypeltis micranthus. The sequence continues at coordinate 35,185,075 of CM035773.1, forward strand.
AATGATCTTAGCGTAAGTAGGAGCAGCGTCATAAATGCCGGAAACTTAAACTCCACCAGTTTCTAAGTAGAACGTTGAACTACGTTCTGCCGAGTTCATACAAACTGAATGCAAATCCGATTTTACTAGTCGCTAGAGCGACGAAAATTATTGGAGGCGCGTCGTTTTGAAGAAAGTTGTGTGATGCGTACCAACAGATATTTATAAATGAACCAAAAATCAGCATGGCAGAGTATTTTATTGATTTGACTGAACCTCGATAAACCAACTCTTCACTTTTTATCTTTAAGGGTCTGTCTAGTTAACAAGTGTTGGTTTAATGGTGCAACTGGCCCTAGAAGTTACTAACAAAGTGAACAACTCTTAAGAGGTTGTTGCCCCACATATTCTCCCCCATTTACGACGTCCGACAAAAAGCTTTCGTCCCGATCAAAACCGTTCTACTCCTTTCCCTTCCAAGTATCGTGATGTCATCCCCGCCGCCGAGCATGTTGTTTCGGTTACGACAATCGTTCGGCTGACGACGCTCTTCAAGCTGCACCCGATACTCGTAAGGAATAGCGCGAAGCGAGACGTTTCTAAGAACTTCTGGGAACGCCAGTTTGGTCCTTGAAATTCGAGAACAGAAATTACAGACAGGTTCATCTCTGGGTTGAGGCGCCGACTGGCCGAAGGGAACACTGAAAACATGATCAGTTAACAGGCATTTGTCGGTTACAGTTTGAAGAATTTTGTGATTAGCTACCTTTTCTATTAAAACTGAGATCCATTTTAGGACCAAAAATTACCAATTTTCGAGTACCGTCTGATAGTACTTTCGGCACCAAACTAGGTTCGTTCGACTCCGTATGCCTGGCAGTTTCGATGACCAAAATGTCACCTGTCCGCAACAAGTTTCACTTCAGTAAAAAGAAATATTTTTCAAGCTCCGTCTCGCATGGCATACCCAACGTGAAATTTCTATATTCACGTGGTTTGTACGAAATCTTGAACTCTCCGTAAGTACTTGCAACGTTCACGAATTTTGGTAATTTGAAACGGTCGCCAATGCGGAGACGGCAGAAGTTCAGGTAGCAGTACAGTAAGGTAGGGGTTATTCGCCTTATGCGTTCGAAAATAGTCCACCTTTTACGACGTCCGTTTAGTGCTAGCTCCAAGTCTTATAACTTGAAATGTGTTGGTGTAGCACGACGGAGCACTGCATTGACGAGCACGTCACGTATAAAGTTAACGAACCCCTACTAAAATAGTGAGAGAGAACTATAAATTATCAAAAATGTCGGTTTCGCTTGCATGAGAGGGAACAGGCACTCGCTCAGTATCCATCGAACCCAGCACCTGTAGAGGCTACTTGAGGGTCTTATTTGGCAAGCTTCAAAGGGAAAGATTGTTTTCTTTTAATCATAACCTTCTACACAAACTGGGCAAAACGGTTACAAGCTTGCTTAGTAGCAGTCAAATCTACCAGGTCTTCTAAGAGCCGTCGTTCAGTGTTGTACAACTACAGTGGAGCAGTAAGCGGTTTCTTGTTTGTTTCATTTTTTGATCTCATTGGACCCGCCCACTTGGCCATCCGACCCAAAGGTCCTCGTTTGATTAATTTGCCAAACCGAAATTTAAAGTTGTATTGCAAGTATCTGGTAACGTTTCCTGGGTATTTTTGGATGCTGAGTCGAATAGGACGGTTCTCAAAAGTGTAGGGCAGCGTCTAAATGGAAAATCACAGTAAACATAGTGCGCCAAATTCTACTACTTGAATCAACTCGCGGGACAGTGTAGCGAAAGTATTCGTTTCTTCCCGGCCTGCGCTCATTTCCCGCACTCCAACCAGCCGTCAGTTCGGCTCGTCACGTGATGCCCATTGCCTCCTTCGTCGTTGCTTCTTTGTAGTCAGGTTATGTTTCGTATCGTTTACTTGTATTTTTCGACGTTTTTACAGAATAAATACTCTCCACAAGGTCACCCCCGATGAGTTTCAGCGCCAATGCGTTCATCCAATTTCGAAACGCGGTTTCCAAATTCAATTCGTAAGAATCGGGATCTGATCAGGAGGTAGGATTTCCGGTCTCTATTCCCTCCTAAGTTTTGGTTGATTAAACCACATCCATAGTGCAAGATGAATGAGCACGAGGTACATATGAGTGTTTCGTCGGCCCAAAGTTTCTCGTGACAACGTTTACAGTTTTTACGATCCATCACTGAATAACGAAGGGATTCTGATACCGTTTGGCAAGAAGTTATACAAGTTACAAAACAGGAGCACAGTTGACATTGAAACAATAGCCGGGGTAAGGATTCCTACGTGTCTGGTGGACCACAGCGTTCAAAATATGAATAGGAACCCCGGCGACTTCTGAAGTGTCAAGTTCTGGGTTGACCTCCACTCGCACGATTTGCTCAAATGAAAGTTTCCAAAAAGAACGATATTCCACCGCTGGATTCCTCGTTTTTCCTAGTAGCAACTAGTTGGGGTTCAAGGACTTCGCGCGGGGCGTTGAGACTAATTCGAGAAAACGTTTTCTATTTTCGTCTTTCGCGGAGAAGGTAAACCCGATAGGCGGAGACTTCGGACGACTAAGCTCTCCCCCTAAGTGGCTGCATTTGACGTAAGTAAGCTCAACTTCAACGGTATTGAGTCTAAAAATAGCTCTACAAGCTTCTCGAGAGGATTTGATTATGAGCAGAGAGCTTTGCCCAGTTGACAGGGACCTTGACTGAAAGTTAAGGGCAACCACCTTTCGAACGGCTCCGGCTTTTCGCGTCGCAACAAATAAATGTTGAACCCTTAAGTATTGTAAAGCGTGCTCACATTAAAAGGAATCTTCTCGTGTGTGCACCGTCAAAAACAAGTAGGTGTCCGTAAGCTACTCAACCTCTGAAATATGGCTCATAGGGAAATTGAAAGATTTTCATCATCGACCTTGTGCAGAAGCAGGAATGAAAGCAAAATATTCGGCCGAAGTATTTTTACCTTCCTCCGCCCTAAGGGGTAGGAATGGAAGGTTTCACTCATCCGAAGAAAAAGTGATTTGCTTCCAAGGCTTCAGAGTCTAAAGAATGCCGTAATGATCAAACGCTCAAAAAATAGTATGAGCGAAATAGGAGCTAAAATCGGCTGTAACGATTTTAATTAAATCGTTTCCAACTAAGACAGTACTGTATACAGCTCTAGTGGTCCTATTACTGCCTGAGCCAATCCCTCTGGCGTACAAATCCTACGACTACCAGCACCTAATCGCCCGTATCCCGTGCTACCTTCGCTAAGCCAGACGAGCGTGAAGATGCGCAGCTCTTCCCCACTGAAGCCACGTGATTATGAGGACATGATTTTTCTACAAGTGAGAGTGATGTTATGTGCACGATTAGAACCTGCAGTGACAACGGAATGGAACATCAAGCTCTAGCAGAACATCTATCGAAACGTCTACTGGAAGTGCACCGCAAAACTTGAAGACGGAAGATGAAGTGGAGGGAATTCCAAATTCCACGACCGTGGACCTTGTCGAAAAAACCTTGTTGACAGTTTCATCAATTAACCTATACAGTAATACTTCAATGGAGGCTGTGGCATTAGTAGCAGCAGCTCAATAAATTCCAGGACTTCAAGCTCTCTGTGATACGTAAAGTTGTGAAGTTGGTGAATAGATCAGATAATTAGCTAAAGCAATGAAAGTTGATGAATGTACGAGGGACTGAGGGTAGTTGTATGGTGCGTCGAACCAGATATTGTTTCTCAGAAACAGCTACAACGATTTTGATCACTGTTTACTCAGTGGACGTAGAAGGAACATATAAGGAAAAGGATATTCACTACCTTCGTTTGATCGCGTGAAGACACCCTGCGAGTTCGATGAAAATCATTATTACCCAAAGTGTTTCCAAAACTAAAAACACCGTTTGTTACTCACCCATATCTGCGTCCAACTAATTTTCGCTGAGATATTTATGGAGAACGAAGTTAAGAACTGAAAGATAACTTGAAAGTTTAATCAATGTCATTCGAGCGGTTTTCAAGAAAAACGCGAAAACGCTTCAGTTTTGGTACGTCTCGTGCTTGTGATACCAATTTGCGCTCGATGAAGTTTTCACCGAATCCAATCCACGACGAAGGAAATCCCTCTACCACTCTCCACTTATTTGCCTTGTAGTCTGAAGCGAGTTTGAACCGAACACAGTTTCGGTTGAGTGTGGGTTTGATAATTTCAGCATCCGAAGCATACTTGATCGACTCCAAACCATTTTACACACGTAAAATTTGATTTACCTGGATTTCCTATAGCAGGGCGGGAGGTCTCGAACTACGTCAGGCAAGTCCGCTCGTTTGTAGTATCGTTGCCTGGCTGCTTCCCGGGGTGAGTCTGAGGTCCACCTCGACGCTGGAAGACTTTCAGCGCTCTGAGCCCTTCGAAGCGAGCCAGTGATGCCGAGAATATCTAAAAAACGGATCCATTCCAATGGTGTTTGTCTCATCAGTTCGGCGGCGATTGCTTTCACCCAACGTTCGTAATCGTCGTCGTTGTCGGCCTATGAAAATAAAAGAAACAACCCCTTATGCAATCATATAGATGTATTACGTTACTCCCACATTCAGACTACATTAGTTGACATCATGAATACAATTTATAGTAATTAACCACCACGTCGGCTGTGGCTCATCCCAGTCATACAGAGATATGTTGTTGTTGTTGGTATAAGGCTGCTAAAGGGGAAGACATAGGATGTAGGAAGGCAACAGACCAGTATGGTACTATAAAGCCGGCGATTCTTGACCTGACAAAGGAATCGAATAGAATACAGAACGAAAACTTGAAAGAGCTCGTCACATTCTTGGATGTTGGCGCGTGTCTTGATTCAACAGACCGAATGTTGCTCTTGAAAAGGGTGAGAGAGGCCGGAATCGTGCGTGAGAGTTTTGAGTGGTTCTTCAAGTGCTTATCAAAGCACAAACAATTTGTCGCTTTGGGCAATGAAGTTAATAGTGAAGTGAAGGAGTCATTCAGGGGATCGCCTTCGGACCAATCTTTCTTGTTCGAGCATGACACTCCCAGTGGCGATAATACAAATCTCTACTTGAAAACCAGTTGGAGTGGGGTCCAGGGCAACACTCGCCCCATTTCCAGAGCCTCTTCTCCACACACCACAGTCCCAGGGTCTTAAATGCATCAGCTTAGATGTTAATACCATTTGGAGGCTGAAACTGACGACTTTCACTGTTCCATAGGCTCCCATCTGGTTGCACTTCGTACTTCCTGTCGAGCCCTGACCATGCCAGTGATCATGCCGAGCTCAGTAAAGGTTTCAGAATATAGCCAGGTATCTATTACTAGCCCGTGGCACCTATTCCAAGCCTAGTTAGTCTGGAGGATTCCACTGGGTGCTCACTTGAGCTAGCGTTCAAGGCAGTCCTCTGCGCATGGCAAGCGCAGTGGGATGAGCGCACCATCATCCCCTCCTCAGTCTTGGACTGCTTGGGTATGAGGGAATGGCACACCTCTTTCCCAGCAGTCCAACTGCTCCCTGGGCATTGTGCCCTCAATCAGTGCCTCTTCTTTTCCAAGTGGCATACTTTTGTCCTCTGCAAATGGGGGTGGGGGAATGCAATGCACGTCCTGTTCCTCTGCCCCCTCTACCAGGACATGCACTTTCCTCCCTTGAGAGCGCTGCCGCTCTTATCGCCAGCAAGTCAGCCACTTTACCTCACAATATTTACCCCAGCGTGGGCGGCTGGACAGCTTGGGCTGGAGTCATGGACTCCCCCCACTGTGGCGGACCCACAACAACCACCAATATCCCGCGCTCTCCCTTCATTGATGGCACCAAGCTGGGCTCCACACACCCCTCCACGCCCAGAGTTTAGGAGATTTGCCAATTAGGCCAGGGCTGGTCTTAAAGACCTCTTCCCCCCCCCTCTCACACCAACCGTATACAATCCAGCCGGTAGGCATACAATCGACCAATATGAGATAATAGGTCTCACAATGGCCTCATAAAGCCAACTGCAATTCTAGGCTTTAAGCCTCATGCTCTCCTACACGTTCTTTGACACGTCCATGTTGCAGTTGCCACCATCCTCGTCGTATATCTGACGTACTCTTTCCAGATTAGTTGACCATCCAGGATCACACCCAGATACTTGACCTGTTCACTGAGCTGATCTACTTTGCACATTACTTCCCATGGTCTCAGTCCCGGCAGTTGTCTTTGTCTTGTGCATGGCACTATGGCCATTTTAGCTGGGTTTATCGACCCCACATCACGAGCACACCATCTGTACATAGCAGAATTCGCTCTCTGCCAAAACTTGTTGACAAACAGAAAAATCTCTGGCATCGTGTGAACATTCCTCAGCTCCACGTGCATTTAGCGATGTTCATCAGTCCAGCTACTTATCAAGTCTGCATAACCCTTGACAATTTAAGGGAACTTGGTACAAGTTAGCTCACAGCTCTAATCCAAAATATATGTAGTTCAGGAATTTATTGCGTTGCTCCTACTTATTTCACGACCTTCATTGAGACCTCATTGCACAAATTGTCGACTTTTTAAATAATTTATTGCGCTGCTCCCGTCATTTTATCGTTCATGAAAAGTTCATGTTGTTGTTACGTCATATGAAACTGTCAATGCGCAAAATTTAATCAAATGAGTTTTGAAGCAGCTTTTCTCAAACTTTTATTGGGGAGTTCAGTGTAAATTTGCCGGTTAGATATAAAATTAGAGCTGTTTTGGTTCTGCCGTTCTCTGGAAATCACGTGAGCAGACACACCCACAATGTTTTTTTCAAACCGTCCTCTTCTCTCTCACTAGCCTTTGACACGTAAATATCTGAAGATAACATTTAAAATAAACTGAATACTCATTTTTCGTTCCTTCTTCAAAGCAAAGGGCGATGTAAGTTGAAACAAATTGTTTGGAAAATTTCCTAGAAATCTGTGGTCATCATTTGTGAAATATTGGTACTTCTGTCAGTTCAAAACTGTAAAAATCGAGATCTGATCGGTTCCTGTTGAGCGGAACGTAGTGAGTGATCCTGACGGTGTTCTGAGAACCGACTAGTCAATTTTACCATAAAATGCCTCGGTCTATTGCCAATTCGCCACTCCCCTCGTCGTTTACTATCAGCTTTTTACTGATTGACAGGAAGAGGGCAATTTCCTTCGGTTAGCGATTACTTGTTTCACAGCCGACCCGCGTCCTTCGACAATAGGCGATCGTTTTCTCGTCAACAACTGCGAACGTAAATCGAAAGGAGAATGAGTTAATTGAAAGAACGCGGTATGTGCCACGTGACGGCAAATCGACTGTAAATCGACTTCATGGAAGCAAGAAGTGAACGAGAGAAGTGAGGATGCTTACTTTCCTCACATACGGAGTGAAATTTTTTAGATCTTTAGAATCTTTAGAATTTAAAGGCTCCAATGTCCGAAAAACACCATTCGAGAAAATGGCCTGTGTGCGCCGGTGAACGTTTGACAGGGTGGGAACACACTCTTCGAATGGTGCTAGGTATATCCCAGATTGAGGTGCAGCCGTAACATCTACCACCCTCATCCGGACAAATTCCACAACTATCATCGGGCTCCTCAGAGAGGGCTAATTGTCACGCATAAGAACAACAACAAACAGTTCCGGCTGCGATGGGTGTTCTGATTTTTGTCTACTTAGTACAGTTCCGCATAGCATCCAAATATCAGAATAAATTGGTAACGTGTGAGTCTGCTGATTTGAGTGCTCGTGCGGTCTCCTGCTGGAAGGTTTTGTTGTGTAGCCACACACAGTTAGCTACAATTTACCCCCCCCCCCGATTCAATCTGGATAAGGATGGTGTTAAGTTGTTCATACGTTAGATGTTACATGGCTTAACAAAGTTGTGGATTTAACATATACGTTAAAATGTAGCACTCGTCGGGAAACGCCGTGCGACAGATTTTGGTTGTGCAAAACTTTCTTGGTACTAACTTTTCGGGATAACTTCTTGGGTTAAACTTCAGGAAACAGAAATTTCCCATCTCGAAGTGGTGACTCTAAGTAGACTGAATAACAAATTAACCTAAGCGAAATTAGCGCATCTCAGCGAGCGAAAGAGAGAGTGACAGTGAGGATCCAGTGCACCTGCTCTGGCAATAAGGCCTTGGCACTAAATCCATGAATTCCGACGACGGAAACAATTTTCTATTAAAGTTCTCCAAATAAAATGAAAATCTAACTTACTCGGAAGGTAACTGTAGGAAGGGTGTCGTTGTGTCTGGTAAGCGAAAAAGCTAGGTGAGGCCCAGCAGCTGGAAGCAAGTTCATAGTCGTCAAAGGGATTCTCCAGGTTGGGTGCCCTCCTGGAACGTCGTCCGGGTATATCTCCAACTGTCCGCTTCGTACCGATGCGAAACGTCGACCGCAGCCCAGAACATCCAGTACACCTGCGGAAAATATTATGTTGTCAAACGGTGCCAACCAATTCTGTAGCGTAACTATTGAGAAAGGTTTGAGTACGTGAATGTCGTTCGCTAATTCAGGTTTTATGGCGTCTCCCTGAGGCTGTTACAGTAACAAGTCCTCTTCAATAAGAGGTACGTCTTCATATAACTGTTACTAGGGGATGAGGGCAACTCAATACGACTGGACCTCTGGCGGAGGGGGGGGGAGCACAGGTTTTTACATACTTTTGTTTATACTTTCATGAAATTAGTTCCCTCCCAACGCTTTCTGGCACTTAGTGAAGGCTAAAATCACATACCACACTGAAATAATCTCAATCCATGGAAAGCGCCCTTACTTTATGTCAGATTCTAGTAGGCAATGCCCAGGTTGCATTTTTGAATAAATTTAGACTATTTTTCTTTCATTTGATCCTGCTTTTGGACTTTGCAAAAGACTCAGGAGTTCTGCAATTCATCGCTGAAAGGAGAGAATGAAGAAGGTAAATGCAGTAAAATCGATTCATCCGATTTTCATAGCTCCTGATTCGTTGGACTAGGTTTGAGTAGAAATTGAAAAATACACTTCGAAAAGTCGAGCTGGGGTAAACAGAGGGAGTGGATAATCTAAAGCTATGATATTTTGGCTAGTATTGGCCTACTTCCAATGTCGGACTTAAACTGTCGGGTAGTATTCCCAGAATCAATTGAATCAGTGAGAATGAGAACAGTACATGTCCCCAATCAGCTTATCGAGATACCAGCTGTCAAAGGTTTGGTTCTTGTATGAATCACTCCCAGTGTGTTTAAGGATTGATCAATTTATCAGATATTATACTTTCAGGTCCTACCAACATTGCCACCTACATTTTCTAAGGAAAAAATAACTTATGTGGATAGAAGGTTAACAAATAAATGACTGGACTTGTACTGTTTTTTTTTCTCAACAAAATTAAAGTGGAAAAAATTGCTTTATTTCAGTGCAATGTAACGGTAAATAAACTCAAATATAACGTAATTACTCTGGTTACCAACTAAGGTTAATGTAAGACACAAAAAGCTACTCGTTTTCTTCATTTTCTTGTCGTTCGGTAGTTTTCCATTCTTGGATACTCTGGTAGAACTCTAGGTAAGGATGAGTAATGTATTTCATAAGTTTAACAACATCTGCGATCTTTTTGGAATTTATTGCAATGGGTCCATCGTAAGCTTTTTGAGAAGGAAGATCTTGTGAAGCCCTGTTTTTCACGAGTTTGAAGGTTGAAGAGGAGAGTCCATCGATGAAGTCATATGTTTTGACATACCCAGGCATGGAGGCGTCATATTCAAATTCCCTGTACTCGGAAATTGCAAAAGGTTTGTTGGATCCACTTATCGATTTTGGTGTTTTCTTGTAAACGAATGGCCACCACGCTTTGAACTCGATAAAATAGTCGTAAGAAACAGGTTTAACAGAGAAATGAGGTATTTTCTTTTTGCTGTGTTCGATCATTTCCTCATATTGTGTGGGAGGTATACACGGCCCTGCTTTTTAATGTGCCGTTTTACAACTCCCGGTCACATGGTAATAACGAGTGACCACGCATAGGAAAATAGTGGTACACCTTGTCGAAGCGTCCGGAAGTTGCCACTAGTCCCATTAAAAATCTTACAAGAGTATGATTCCGGTTTTGTCCTGTGCAAGAATCTGAAAACAAGTGCAATTCCTTGATGGTATCTGGAATGTTATTAGTTATATAATCAAAGAGAAAAGAAGAAACTTCATTAGGACCTTTGTGCCCTTGCCCTTCATGATAAACGTAGAAATTCCCTGAGCCATCTTTAGTGTTGTGAATCTCAAATACGTTCACCCATAATAGTTAATAAAACTTGTTAGTTCGACGTTTATGCACTAGCAACTCAGCAGCATAATCTCTTTTAGCTACAGCGTTGAGGTTCTGGTCTTTCAATTTTGTGGTCAATTCCTCACACTGAGAGCAAACGTCCACTTGGGGTCTACCAAATCTCAGTCGGAAGTTGTTATTGAAATAATTCGAGTAAAACTCGTATTTAACGACTCCGTTTAAATTGGGATGTTCTTTGATAACAAGTTCATGCATGGCTTTTACATTGAGAGTACTTGGTAAATATTCAACACTTTTAGAAGAGTAATGTGACTTTTCTGTAGGGAAAGATTCTATATGCTGCTTCATCAATGCAATAACTTCAGGTTTTATTGCACTAGGCCTATTGTTGTGTAAACCCCTACCATCTTTCGGAGATTTGCCAAGAAGGAGTAGGGTTGTTAATCACTGGACCTGAATGTGAGATACAGCATGCTCACCCTTGAATTCCCACGCATTGCGAAATAGGAGAAATTAGCACTCTTCGGTTTTGCATCTGATTCATTTCTTGAACGACGTCGAATAATAGGCTTCATCTCAATGAGACCAAGTAAATAAGTTTCCAGTTCATTTTTCGGCTTCCCATCATCTAGAATCTAGACAAAATAATTTTCTTCTCGTCAGAAGAAAATGGAGTCATACAAAGGCGCCTGCAATTACAATCAGGTCCGGTAGCTTTACCTCCCACTAAATTGCCTTTACTATTAACATAAGGCTTACCTTCCCTTCGAGCAATTTTCATTTTATTGGCTTTCCAAGACGATGGATTAGCTTTCCGTTTCTTGCCTATTTGTCCATCAGAAGAATCGTCGGTGGATTCGTCACTATCACTCATTTTTGCGAAAGAGAACACTATACTAACATTACTCACAGTTTACTATATGTTGCTTTAACAAACTCTTATTCGTGACTGAGGAGCAGTAAACAACAGAGCGAAGAACACTACTCGTGCTGAACTTGAAGAGAGTAAACACAGACGGTGCCTCCCAACTACCGCGAGTACCTACGGGTTGAGAGCAAGAACAGTTTAAGTCCATGGACTCGTACTGTTTTTTCCTTCAATCATTTTCATTTAGGCTCTGTTCAAGCTTACCGAGTGTTGTTAGCATACTGTTCTCGTACTCAATGCGTAAATCTACTGGTTACAACCTACAAAAAGCCATTTTTCAAAAATCGTCAAAAATGGACTTGTACTGTTTTTATTCTCATCGATTCAATTATAAATACGAAATAGATTTTCATGATTCGTATTTTGTTCTATTCTGATTTGATTTAAATTAAGCGACGAACTTAGAAAATGTTGATGTTATCGCGTGGGAGCTTCTTGATTCTTTTTACCTTCCTTAGGTCTCAATCACTATAAAAAATAACTGGTGTGGCGCGTGACACAACGTTCCTCGGCGCCGGGTGCATTCAGCGATATTTATCATTCTAGCGACTAATAAAATATGTTTTTCATTCAGTTTATATGAACTTGTCGCAACGTGGCTCGATGTTTATTGAGGCGTTTAAGACTATAGAATTTATTGAGCTGCTCCCACTCATGCCACGACCTTGGTTGAGTAATCAGTGCATAGGTCAAACTAATAATGTACGTGGGGCTGAGGAAAGTTGGGCCTTCAACGTTTTTTTTTCAACGAAAAATGGCTCATACGCCGAAGATGATATCGTGACTCTCGGAGGAGTTCGCTAATTAAATTGCCGGCCGTTGGTAACGATCGGGTCGACAGTTGGTTACGCACCTTGCGGGTCGAAATGGACGTGACATAACGCCAGAGCGGCCTTATTAGGTTAGCGAGACTGAGAGAACTGCGGAAGTTCATCCCGCCCTATTATTAGTTACATCGCCTTCTGAAATAATCTTAACAAAAAAAAAAAAACGAGAAGAAACGCAACAGGTTGAGGACGAAAAGGGTCGTGTAACTTCCTCCGAAGAGAACTGAGCGCAGCTTTATTCACTGACCCGTTGGGATTTAATCCGGTTTTGAAACAAAAAGTCCCGAAAATGGCGTAATACTTTTCGAAAAGAATGCGAGGAAAAACGCGCTTGAGAAACAAAGACGTACCAATCACCTTAGAATTGCATTCCTGAAGAGAAACGACTCGCGCGAGCCTCGTAAACTAATAACGCACTATGAAGATATGAACTCATTTCAAAATAACACGACTAAAATATGGAACATAGCACGAAGTTGAAAAAAAGTTAAGCTTTTAAAATGTGTTTCCCACCAGAGTGAGTGCGTGATGACAAAAATGAACACAGGCACCGTGGGAAAAAAACGATAAATAATACCTTCTCAACATTTGGGTTATCGAAGTTGAGTAAAACATGAACCCCCTTGAATTTAACGAAACGACTAAGTAATGATCATGCTCCGGATGATAATACGATAACAACACACTCTGATGTTAATAGCATGTGTATAATTCTTATGGTAGAGATCACAATTTCCGATTATTAGTGGAACGAACGCAAATTTGAATTGAATTGGATCGGGGCGGCAGACTCGATTTAACTGACACTGTCATTGTCCAAACCATATTATATCAATATACACGGATATGCCGCCCGATTTTTCAAAATTTCTGTTAATTCAACGAATAATTTTTATAACAACAGTTTTTTTCGGTGTAAGAAAGGAAGACGTTTCAATGCGAAAGTAAACCTGCCGCGTGCAATGTGAACCTTCCACTGCTGTTACCTCAGTTTCTATTCGGTCGGACGGTTTCGCGAACCGTGGTTAATAGATCGGTGATTAGTTTCTAGGTGTGTGTGATTTGTTCGAATGATTCATCAGTATCCGTTATCTATTGCGTATTCGATACGTTTGGGAGCGTGCTTGGTTAGATTCGCTTCTAGAAGAGGTTTCAGGTGAGTTCAGCTTTGTTCCCTTTACCATACTTTAGCACAACTCAACTTAACTTTCTGCGTCTCTAATATACGAAATCTTCAACATTAGAAGCTAGGAAATTATCGATGTTTTAAGTTGTAAGTATGGTAACTGATATCCCGCTGAATTGAACTGCTGCTCAAAATGTTCGAAACCCGGAAGGTTGCATTTGAACGGGTTATCGTATAAATGTTCAAAAGATGAGACTGATGTCAGACATAGGTTAGTAACAACCTTATGAGTGACACAGTATGAACCTTATGATACGAATCTAGTAGGTCGTTCTATCAGTATTTGACGACGGCATTTACACTTTCGTCGAGATATCTAACGATGGGTAATAATCGATTCTTCGGTTTGCGGAGCCGTTTCGGAGGGCTCTTTCCAGAATGTTCAAGACTAAGATCGTCTACTTCTCGGTGCTCAAATTGTTGATATATTCGTTAATAGTCTCGATTTCTGGGGTACTGTAGCACTCACGCAGTTCCACCTGTTACGCTGCATTGTATTAGAATGATGTTGTCGGTTGAAGTATTTGGCGTAGACAAAGATTAAACCGCTGCAAATTATCAGGCAACGGTGTATTATTCTCTTGCAGAGATTGACGGAGTCTTACAGTTCCCATTCCATTCGATTTAGCAAAATTAATGCGCTCCTCACAGTAGCTATGGTCGCAGTAAAACTATAGACCTCAGTCCTTGCATCTAATCTTTGGCCATCTGCAAGTGAGAAAGACTACGAAGGCAAGTCTCTACCTAAGTGTATGACAAACAACTGTCCCTTTGACAGCTACAAACCCTTTACTATCAAACTTGATGAGGAGATAAGTAGATATATTCCAAAACTGTCCGTCTCATTCTCAATTCAATCCCCTTCTACACCTAGATCTCGACCGAGCGAGTTTTGTTTACAAACAGTGACTTATGTTTCTTTCTCAAGATGTTGAGAAGTGAGGGAAGAACCACCAGGACCCATGAAACACCACATCCCTCAATCTCTCCACAAACTTAGCTGTAAGAAAGAACTAGCAAATTGGAAGTAAAGGCTCTCACAACGCGATGGCCTGCTGATGAGTCGTGTCAAACCCCTTGGGTTGAGAAAATTAAAATGATTTTCTTAAGTTTTCCCAAATCTGTCCAGAATTGATTTGATTAAAGCAACAGGGCTCTTGAAACAAATCAGCGTATAGTTCTACGTGAATTTTCTGTAGAAATGCACTGAACAGAAGCGAATATACGAATAAATCGCCTTCTAGACGGTTGGAACTTCCCACTGTAACTGCTTATTTCTTTACATAAGTACCAAAGATCGTTTGATAAGTAGAAAGAGGCAGTTGCGGCAGTTACTTCACGTTTTGCCGTCACACGGCTTTCGAAACGTCACTCACGTAGTTTTCTCGTCAAACTCGCAGTAGTTTCACTGGACCTCGACGGAATATCGAGAACTTGCGCCACTTCCGGGGCTGATTTAAAGAGAACGATCGGACGTACTGAGATTCCATAGGAGTCACCGGGTCAATGAATTCCTCGACTGCATGAACCCGAGTATGACTACATTGTGGTCTTTCCGACATCGTCCCTTACAATCGTCATGAACCACCAGGCACTAGGCAGAGTTAAAACTAGTGAGTCAACTTCGCTTTTGGTTTCACCTTCACGCAACCACGCGAAATACGAAGGTCTGCCATATTGGTTTTGAAACGATTTACCTATTTACTAGTTTTTCCTCAAAATCACCTTGATGCTTCCGGTATCTTTAGTGTGAGGATTTGTGGTGCACTCTCCACTCTCTTTAGGGCATCTTATGGCGTTCCTCTTCCATCACTCTCTGTCTCTCATTATACCATTGATATAGTGCCTCTGTTTCCTCATCATAACGGCTGTTCTTAAACACTCATAAGAGTTATATTATCTGACGTTTATGCGGTTGCAGTTTTTGTGGCACTCGCTGAACATTCACCTAACAAACCTAACCTGTTCACTTAGCCAGTCTCACGGCACAGAGCTATTGCCCACGTATTATCACGCGGAATTATGAGGCTGGTTCCTCTTGCCCTGCGCGTGCCCTGAAGTTTCTCCGACGTAATGCTCGTGCGTGGCATTACTGAGCTCTCGTTCAGCCACATCCGAGGATGCCACAGTCCTCTGGTTTCCTCACCACAGTATCAATATCGGTTGGATTCATCGGTCTTTCTTGCTCTTTCTCGCCCTTAAGGTTCGCATTCCTCAAGACAACAGCGATTAAGACGCTACTTCTCCACCTTTCTTCCTCATCCCCAAAAAACAACGTTTCAATTTTGGAAGTTTCGTGAGCTCCCTCTTATTCCCACACATAATTTTGACCTGCAATGATGAGAATTATCGATCTATTTTGCTAGCCAGACTTTGTTGAAACCTCTTTAGTGTATGAAAAGCCGCAATTTCAGAGAAAAAATACCGTTTTGGACAACAGGGTGGAATATCCTGGTTTTGCTACATTTGTGTCTATCACTCCTTCGCTCAACGTCTACTTTCAACAAACAACGTCAAGTTCTGCCATATTTTTGTGAGATATCGAGGCGATGCTTGCGCTCCCTGGAAGGATGAACTCCGTGACAGTCAGCAGGCGACTCCCGGCACAATGAATGGCAGACTCAAAAAGAAAACCCCGTCAATGACGTCGAACCTCACTTTTGGGTCGGTCTGCCTTCCAAGTTCTTTGAGAAGGTCCTGTCGATCTGGGCCAACGCCTTACGCCATCGATTTTTCACGGTCGGTTTCTTCACGTCGAAAATGGAATGTTTCAGCGCCCACGAAGAGTTGGTCAACTGTCGGAGACGCGGCTGCTATTGACAGGACTTTTTTCCCCTCCGCACAACGACGTTAGACCAAAGAGCGATAAAGAGAGAAGGGAGAGAGAGAGGGTGAAAAGCAGGAGAGAGACAATTTATTCGAAGTTACATAGTAAATAAATACATCTAACCGGTAGTTGTTCGAATAAATAGTACCTGGTTTGTAACCATTTTAGAATAAATAATGAACCAGAGCTGCCACTGATAGCGTACAATACTTAATGCGTTAGTGTTTAAAGTTCCAGAATTTATTGCGCTACTACAACCCTCATTTAAAAATCTACGTACTAGTAATTGAAAGGACTGTTAACATACATTTTTTCAGAATGATTTGCTTTCATAGTTCTAGAGTTAGAGGTGAAACACTGCGTCAGTGAAAAAAACGCGTTAGTTGCTTCTGATTCTCGTACGACCACTCTGCTTTGATTGAGAACACTTGTGTATCATTAGTGCAATATGTAAAGCAACTGCACTCAACTTGCCTTCAGTTATGGTAATTTATTGTACATTTCAACATATCATTTTTATGTTCGTTGGGTGGGGAGGGTAATTCCCTCAGCCAAACTCTTTTTACTTTCCTTGGCTCTACGAAAATGGCTGAAAAAAATCAGTTCAAACTTGATATCTATCCTACAGATCACCACGGGACGCCAAAATAACAGTATGAATAAAATCGGCTTAAAACTAACTATAGATATCATGGTGATCAAAACACTAAAATTTTTTCTCAAAAGCGGCTTACGATTTTGATTAAATTTTTTGTGTAGACAGTTTCAAATGGCGCAGGAATACCGTACAACTCTCATCCGTGGAAAAATGACAAGAGCAGCACAATGAATACCGAAAAGTTTGACGGAAATATATTTTAGCACAGTTTAACTATGCTCAAATGTTACTAGGATCTTCAGAACAATTAACGTGATACTCCAAGCAAGCACCTATACGATGATTAGATAAATGGGACTACACCAGAAATTCCAGAATTTCAAATCCCACCGTTTCACCTGCTACCATTTCTCGCCGTTTTTAACTGATTATTCCGAAACGGCAAACGCGAAACTTCTCAAAACGTTGAAGAAAGGTAGTGACGTAAGTAGGAGCTGCACAATAAATTCTAAAACCATAAGCGCCTCCCTCTGCCACGTAGAACGTTGTTATGAACAGCATGAAAAACATATGTGATTAATTGATTGTGTGATGCGTCGCGCCAGATATTTTCATTCATAAACAGATAAAACAAATTAGAAAATGTCCATTTTTCAACTATAAGAGCGTTGGGGTCAAAAAAGTGCCGAATCGCCGTTGCAAATGGAAGTGTCATTTGATTATCAAACAGGCGACGTTGTCGATCGTCTTTTGTTCTTCGTCCGTTTGTTATCGCTAAATTACTCGATTTTTCTGGAAGTCCTAACTAAATTGAAGTCGTTGTTTTGACGGAGGTCGTTCACTTCGCCCAAACTTGATACGCTCTTTTTCCTTGAAATACGTCGACTAATAAGTTGACTACGAGGCAAATTCCATTAGCTTTGACTCCTCGAGTGTTTTATTTCTGAAATAAGCACATAACGAGAGGGAAAGAGAAAGAAATAGGAAAAGGAATGAGAGGGATAAAAGGCCGAGAGAGAAAAAAAGGAAGGGAAGAAGTAAAAATTGAAAGTAGAAATCCAGGGGCATTGCCGTCTGTGTGAAAGTGATAGCGATAAATCCACCGAGCGACCTTTTATTCCTTTTTTTTACTGTCGAAGTGAAGCTTCAGTTCTCACGTTTTAGAGTTCGCTGAACTTTTCGGTTGTAATGCCCAACTTCATGAACTTTTTACGTCACGCGATCGCCTTTTTTTTTGCTACCAGAAGCGGAGCGATTTTACAAAATTTTACTTTCTTTAGCTCTTACGAAGTAAAAAGAAAAGTTATGTAAGCAAACGCAAAACAAAATAGAGCGACGCATCAAACTTTCCTCAGCCCCACGTTCACGTTCTTCCAACTAATCCAAACAGTGGTTGAGGTTCTTCATTTTAATTAATTACTTCTACTTGTCACGGATTTTAAAAAGTCACTAGCGTATAATTGAGATCCAGTAAGATTTTTGAAAGAACGCTTCTGGGATTTACGAGGACAAAAATTGTTCTAAAATATATGTGGGTAAAATGAGTGTGTTCCAACGGCGAATCTAAAATGAGATAGGAGAAAGAGAAAGGTGAGGAAACTACCAAACTACGTACTTTTATTTATGTACGTACAAAACGAATTAAGGAGTTAACAAATTAAACGATAACTGGAAATGAAATTTGAAGAGGGAGAAAATAAAGCAAAAGGTTCGAATTGAAGCGAACGAAGAAATTAAAATTTATCTCTGACCGTACCAAAGTCACGAAGGGGCAGACGAAGAAGTATAGCGAAAATGTTGAGAAGACAGAAGAATTCGAACTGAAGAAAATGTGGGAACAGTCGATCGCTGGAGAGATGAGAATAGTTGGATGGCGCAGGCTTCGTTCACGGTCAGAGATTAATACACCCCAAACTTATTATTAAACGACTGGGCGCGAACAAAATCCGCTAAACGGTTGAAAAATGAAAACAACCTATTTCATTTTATCACACGATTTTACATTATTGCATGACATATTTATAATGCAACTTCGCGTTGCTTATCGGACAGGAATATCATTCCAAGGCCCAAAAAGGCTATTGCATTTTTCAGTGCTAAACGCTTCATCAGGAATCTACTGTAAGCATTAAAGTTTTGCTAGGTTACCCATTCCAACTCCACCTACCGGTCTGATGGGTATGGTTTCCGATGGACTGTGTGAGACTCCTCGTTGGTCTTGAATCCGGGAATTTTGTCGCAAGAACTGTTTGACGTCCTCCAGAACTTGGGAGACAATTAATAACAATTTTAAGGTCAAGGAGCCGAAGGACGGAATTGAAAAATGTGATTGGTAGTCCCACAGACTACCTACACTATGAGGGTATAATAACGCCCATAAGATCCGAAATAGAAATATCGAAATTCAAACCACTGCCGTTTCGCCTACTTCAATTTCTCACCGTTTTTTTCCCCCAATCATGACAAACGTTTCTCAAAAAAGTTGTATTTACTGTATCATGATTCCTCCGTAGGTCAATTACTTAATAAAGGCCGTTTCATAAGTAAGTGCAACTCAATAAATTCCAGACAATTAAACGCTAACGGTTTCGATGTGTAACTCCAAGGTAAGATTCATTTAAACTGAGCGAAAATATCTGGTGCTCTACGTCAATTTACAAGTGTACACGGCTTTTTATACTTACTCAGTTCAATTGAACTTGGTCAAACAACACTTCAAAAAGCGGAAGTGCTTACAGTTCTGGAATTTATTGTGCTGCTCATACTCATTCCCAGACCATTATTGAGCAATTGGTACTCAGGGAATTAGTGACGCTGTAAACACAATTTTTTTAAAGAGGATAGTAATCACTATTGCAGAGTTATTGGGTAAAACGTTTAGAACTGGTGGTAAGCGAAACGGTGGTAGTTGAAATTCTGGAATTTCTGGAGTGACCCCCATATATCTTATATAACTGCATTTTTTCTTAACATTGTAGTAACACTCCAGCGGAGTTTATGAGAAATAACCGCGCTAAAAACGATTTTCATAGAAAATGTTGGTAATTTATTGTGCTGCTCTCGCCATTTTTCCACAAATGGGAATTTTACGGTATAGTTGCCTTATTGAGAGCTAATTAACTAAAATTTAACTTAACTTTCGGTGGATTTTGCTCATACCCTTATTTTGGCGTCCCATGGTAACCTGCTGGCTAGATATCAAGTTTGAACTGATTTAGTTCGGTCGTTTTCTCTAAAAAGCATTCAAAGACACACACACACACACATCCAGACCATTTTCTCAAACAGTAAATTAGTTAAGCGTTTCTTAGTGCAAAACACGAATGTCAGTAAATTTTTCTCAGTGCATCGTTTCTAATGGCTCATTGGTATTTAATTGTAGCTCGACCTAATCCCCCAATGACTCAGATGTAGCTATTGCTTCGAGTTTGTGAGGAATTAGCCGCAATTTGGCTTCAATTAGAGACGTCAAATTTTCGAGTTGAGTGGAGGCTAGTAATTTTTTGAATAAGCGCGAAACGGCGAAGCTTATTTTCGTCTGGCAGATTTTATCGGCAGGATATGATGTAAGAAGGGACGATAACTACCGGCGCAGCCGGAGGAAGGCAACGACCCCCCCCCCCGCACCAATTCCTCATCCAGTACCTGATAATGGAAATGAGTCTTGGCCAAGATGCGAAGTTCCAAACGTCGGACAATGGGGGACATATTGCGCGAGAGGATCGGCTGGAGGACATCGTCGGGCTTTAGGATGAGACGAGCTCTTGGCCGTTCGCTGGGATCTGAGACAAAACCGAATGTCGCGTGATGCGCCGCACACCGAAATATTTCTGCGAATGATACATGCGGTCGTTTGACTTGCAAAACGGTCGTTACAAAAAATTAAGCCACGCAGTCGCAGGACGGGGATAATTTAACGATTCAATTGCGGTTATCTCGAGTCGGTCGCGTGGCCGAGCCCGCACACACGAATTTCTCGCGCTATACGCCGAGGGAAAGCTGAGTTATGTCCTCAGCGGTGCAGGACATTGGGACGTGCGTGTTGGCAGTAACGCTACGAATAGAAAGCTTCCTTTTCATGTTCCCTATCATTTCGCCGAGCAACGACGCTTTTCGACCTACTTATGGAATCCAAATGACTATTTTATTGTGTGTATGTGTGTGTCACCCGTCGGTCGTTTCTCAACAAGCCGGGTAGGCGTTTGGCCTTGGTGGAGGTTGTAACGCCAACTGCTGGATGTGCGGGAATTCCTGTTAATAACCTCAAAATATGCCCGTATTGAGTAATACCTGAGACTATTAACTCCTTAATGAATAAATGCTGTTTACTAGCGCTTGCAGAAATATCAGCTGCATCGCATCACACAACTTTCCTATACGCTAAATAAATTCGCTGGTCTTTTGCTACTAATTCAATACCTCATTTACTCAGTTCATTTGATTGAATAATACCACTCACAGCGGCAGAAAGCGGTCGCGTTTACTATCCCGGAATTATTGAGCAATAGACAGAGAGACCATTTTTTTGAGAAGGAAAATAATCAGCGTTCCGCAGTTTAGAAATGGTAGAAAGTAAAACGGCGGTGGTTTCATTCCGGAATTCCTGGAATGACCCCTATGTACCTTATCAGCGCTATTAAAGACTCATCGTATACGTACTTGATCAGACTACCAGCTAAATTTTTCTGAAGATTCTAGTAACATTTGGACGAATTTTATAAGGGAAAAACTGCGCTAAAACCGATGTTTGCCGAAATGTTAGGTAATTTATTGTGCTGCTCTCGTCATTTTCCCACCAACGGAACGTTTATGGTATTGTCCTGTTATCTCAAACTATCTATATACAAAATTTAATCAAAATCGTTACAGCCGTTCTTGGGGGGAAAACATATTTGGTGTTTTGATCGCCATGATCTATAATTAGTTTTGCACCGATTTTCACCATATCCTCGTTTCGGCGTCCCGTGCGTTCACATACACACATGCTCGCTTCCTTATCAACATGACTGGTCCTGACAGAAACACATACACATACCATTTTCCCAGACAGTATTTTTCAGAGTCAGTAGGCTCCGAAAGACGTAAAAGTAAAGATCTGAAGAGAACTAAAAAAAAATTTGGCAGACTTTCCTTTATGCTTCGTAGATCCAAGGAATGTAAACATCAGGGCAAGAGTCCAATTAACTATCTATACGATGAGGGTTTAATAACATTCGCACAATAATTACGAGCCACCCAATAAATTCCGGAATTCAAACCACTGCTAGTTCACTTACTACCATTTCTCAGTTTTGACCTGATACTTCCAATACAGTACACTCGATCCTATACAAAAAAATGAAATTGGCGCTCTTGAATCACTTGTACGTAGTTTCCTTAATAGTGGCCGTTGGGTAAGTAAAAGAATAAAATAAATCAATTATTTCCGGATTCGATATAATTCGAAAATAGTTAACACGAATGTTACTGCAACAGAAATCGTGTTGACTGCCTCTCAAATTACCAAAAAGCACAATAAAGTTCGTAATATAAGTAGTATAAGTAGCAGTGGGTTAATAAAGTCTGGAACATGGTGCACCGCAGTTTCTACAAATAACAAAGTGAAACACAGGTAGGAGAAGTAGATTGGGAGACAAATATCGCAGAGAATTATTTTTACCTGTTGAGCGATAATTGTTGCTCCCTGTATTTATACAGGCGACTCAAATAGTTCATCTGGCACAGGCTGTGGTTGTCAAGCTGTACAGCTGTACCGCTTGATTTCCATTTGAGGCAGCCTAGTGATCGTAGGGAAGTGGTTAGACGAAGATTCATAGTCACAACAAACATTTCCAAAAACCCATCGTAACAAATGGGCCAAAACCATAGGAGTCAGGCGGTACATCACGGTCTTGTTACCTTCCATCCTCTAACTCTGCTGACCTTACTCGCCACAAAAAATGCACGGTTCTCCATCGATAGTACTTGAAGACTATCTGTCAGGCCCTCTGAATTTATGTAGCCTCCTGTGACCTCATCTCTCCACCAGCTCTACTCCTGCACTAGTAGACCAGTGGCTAAGGGAAGCTACCAACATAAAACACGTCAACACAGGAAAGTACGAGGAAAGGAAGGAAAAACCCTTGGGAAAAATGTTGCTTTGTGAGGGATTTGTGATCAGGCCATAGGAGAATAAACGAAGTTCTGCCCAGTTACCTACTCTTCACCAAACTACCACTGCACAGCAACTCAATGATATTTACAGCTGAGGTGATAGATACAGTGCGCTCGAATAAGCAATAGTTATTCCATGGAAGACTACTGATTTGTTGGTTCAATTAGATTCCCCGCAGTGCACTTCAGCGACTTGGACTCAAGCGTAGCAGGGTTTCGCCCCATAGTCACTTATGCGGCGGCGCTGTAAGTGCTGCTCGGGCCTCCACACTGGACACTTCGACCTCTTGGTAGAGCAGTTTCATATCATAAAACTGTAGACTCGTACACTGGTGAACGGCACTCACTCATTACAACACAGCTCCAATAAGGCAAGGTAGGCCATCAACTGGCAATAGGTGATGCCTGGTAGCCACAGTACAACGTAGGCACCACAGCTCGCCACCTGCATACCCTGATCCCCGCAATCAGAGCCAATTACTGTGACACTCCTCCTTCATACTCATCGAGCTGCAGTTTGGGCATGGGGCTTTCAATATTTGGCGGGTTTATTTTAAACGCAAGACTTCAGACGTTAGCCCTTGAGACACAGGTGGGGTAAAAGGCACCACCCACGTGATTTTTGACCGCCCCTTGCACGATGGCACATCCACATCCCATACAGGACTACAGCGAACCAACTAGTGGGCAACAAGACGGCCATACATCGCTTTACGACTTTCGCCATGCAGGACAAATAGGCATCTGGACCGAATGACTCTGGGTATCGCCAAATACGCTACAGGGTCTCTCCAAACTCACAGTCCTCGACCCCAAGTAGGAGTGACACAGATCACAATCACACCATTCTTAGGACACGCAGGCTAAAGGCCATACCTAGCTACATGTCCATTTCGAGGCAGACGAGCTTACAGATCGTTTATTCGGCTCATCAGGTTGAGAAACGGCCACACACTCCATAGGCTACCTCCACTCTTTTCAATATTGAACCATCCGGTTTATGCGACTACTCCGGGGATATGCACATTCTTATTGAATGTTCAACACTTAGCTCACAGTAGCATATACTCTTCGCTATTCAACAGAATTCCGTAGAAGAGAGGACGAAGAATGGACGTATTTCGCTATCGACGCACCTTTTCAGTTCATTCGTTGTTTAACAACACACTTTCTGTTTCATCCTCTCGCAGCTTAATTGTGGATTCGTTTAATGTCGCTACTTCCTTGTTTACAGGTCGTTCAACAGGGTGTGCCAGTTCTAACTGGAACGCGTTTTTACCTAAATTCAACTCACTTATTTATTGTTTGACTTCATGTGACCTGGTTCCTCTTTAATCTCATCTGTTTTATTTGTTGTTTGAGCTCAGATTACCTCGTTCTACTGGATTTGAACGTACGTTATACTTTCATTAGTCCTAAGCAGAAATCGGCTGAAAAAAAAACGTTTTCTTCAGATTTTACATTTCAAAGCTTTGAGAAAATGGCCTGAGTGGGTAAAACGCGATTACGAGGAAATGGGTCCACTAATTAGGCTCAATGTTCAATCACCATGAGTACAAGCGGCCAGAAAATAACAATAGTTATCGTAGTGATCAAAATGCCAACTATTTTTGTCTTAAAAACGACGTTTTCGATTAAATGTTTCGTACTGCTCAGAAGTTGACAATAATCATCTCTCAAAACCTCAAGGTCAATAATTGGGTTTTCCAAATCCATAATGATTACTCTCGCTCATCAAATAAATCAGAGCGGTAGTTGGTCAAGCTATACGATAGTAGTTTATTAAGGGTCTGACAGACAGGAGCAGCAAACAGCCCCATCAATTACCTATACGTTGGTGTTTCAATTAAAGACGTGGCATAAGGAGCAGCAGCCCAATAAATTCTGGAACTGCGAACGCTACCACTTTCGGCGTATAACGTTGGTTTTACCACGACCATACGAACTGAGTGGGACTGAAGAAAGACGTATGGCGTGTCGCAGCCTTTGGTGAACCAAAGAGAATTTGAAGACACTCAAAACCGAATATTTTGCCGGTTACATAACATTCTTTCCTACGTCGTTGGTTTGAAGAAAGTAAAAACGCACGCGAACTAATTCGAATGAACGAGGATGTCTTTCGGCATTAGGTGACAATTAGCTACCGGTTTTTTTTTCTCTTGAAGGCTGTCTCGACCGAAGACGACAAGTCACGAAATCGACGTCATTATGGTCTCGTTCCAACGTGTCGCGTTCACGCACGGAAAACGACGTAAAACGCCGAAGAAGTGGAAAATGTTGGAAACCCACACAGCGAGAAACCGCGAAATAGAATCAAGGACCCCGTCGACTGGCCAATTCTCTTCTTTTTTGTTTTTTTGTTTCTTTTATTATTCAAACCGAGTAGTTGACGGCGCGGAACAATCGATTTGCCTGTTGAAGATCAGCACCTTCTCCTTAGAAAAGCGGGAGCTCCGAGACATTTGCAAAGGTCGTTCGTAAAGTCGATTAACGTCCTTCGAGGGGGAAGTGTAAATAAACAATTGGTTCTGGCGCTAGAACTAAAACGTGGCTTCCGATTGAGGGGCGTAATAACGAAGGACGGCTTCAGGCTTCGGCAAACCCACGTGCCAAAACAACAGCTGAGTCTTCTGCTCTGCGTTGGCAACCCGGAGGGCCACCAGCGTGGACAGGGACCGCTAATACTTTTGCATTATGAGTGCGCAGGTTTGACAACTTCCTTACGATGCAGCAGCCACACTATTCCCCAGCGGAATTGATATTTGGGCGCACGATCACCATGAGAGCCCAAAGCATGAGCAAAATCGTTCCGAAACTTGTTAATAATATTCATAGTCATTAACACACCAATTCTTTTTTTTCTCAGAACGAGTTAGATTGCATTTTTTCTATGGCCAGCTTCAAATAACAGGACAGCATCATAAAATTTTCATTTTTTAAGAAAGCGGACGAGAGCAGCACAATAAAATACTTAACATTTCGACGAAATTTAGCGCTGTTTTTTTTTATAGTCTCAGCTCATATTTTCCCCAGAAAAATCAAGGAAGTAGTTCAATAAACTACTACTACTACGCTGACGGTATAACAACGTTCAATAACTGGAAGCAACCCCAAAAACTCCATAGTTCAAACCACCGCCGTTTCACTTACAACCATTTCTCACAATAGTTCCACAACAGTCAACGCGATCCTTCGAAGAAAAAATGAATTGGAAGCCTTTTGACTATGCAACGATCAATCAATCGTAGCTGTGGCATAAGTAGGAGCAAATCACCAGTTTCTAACATGTGAACTGAATGTAAAACAAGATTTCATCAGTTGCTGATAGAAATTATTCAATGCACGTGGGGCTGAGGAATGTTGTGTGATGCGTCCCACCACATGTTTTTTAAGCGCTTCGAGGATTGAGAGAAAGGTTGGTGATGTATATGAAGGGGATTACTCTGGAAAGGACGAAATAGATATTATTGAATATATATAAATACTATTGGGTGCGTTAGAATGGAGCGTAAGTGAGTAACTGTGCGAGAACTGAGTGCATAGAGTTTGAATGCTTAAGAAGAGGTGGAAGGGAAGAAAAACTCCTGCTAACCATTTAGGAAACTTGAAAGGAAAAATCCGTTGTCGGCTTTGGAAATAATCCTTAAGCCTTTTGTCAACAGGAGAGGCTAATTAAATGAGTAGTTCATACCCCATACTTGATAGTACAAAAACAGTAACCGTGAGTCTTTTTAAAAATTGAGATGACAGCCTCATGAAAGGCTAGACTCGTATTGGGGTGGCAGGGTCAGGGAGGGCTGGCTTGGGAGCACTTTACGCTGGATACGCCTTCATTCCCAGAATGTCATGCAAAAGCGGAAGGAACAATTCCAGTTTGCCCACGCGACATCTCATCTCAACTTCAACCTTCGATGGGATGGGTGGACACCTGGTGCGTTCTCCCGCTTGGTGTGTAGTTGCTCTCGCATTGATCCTTCTAGCGACGATCCACTCGTTTAGGGCAACGGCCATCCCATTAGTCATAATTAATGTCGCTACTAAAAATTAAAAAATATCGTCCTGAGTGGACCGCACACGGCAGAACCAAATCAGCTCAAATTTCATGTCTAGCCTACGAGCTCACATCACTATGCGACAACAAAACGGTATAAAACAACTTTTCTTGCTCAAAATCGATCGCAATAATTTTAATTAGGTTATATGTGAGGACAGTGGCGTTTTTCCAACCAACTAGTCCTTGAAACGTAAAGGTCTGAAGAAAACTCAAAATTGGTCCTTCTACGACGTAGAGCTCGGAAATTAAAAACAATGACCATTCATGAACCACCTGTAGGCTGACTCAATGAAGGTCCAAACCCAATTTTTTTTTGACACGATTACTATACTTTCCTTTCTCTTTGGGGCGGCGGAAAGTAAAAATTACGGTGATTCCGAGCTCTGATCCACAAAGCCTGACTTTCGTCGGATTATGAACCTTCGTCTAGACTACGACCACTCGAGGTGCCTACAATGGGAGTCAGGCGGTACATAAACAGGAACAACTCAACAAATTCTGGAACATTATTCGCTTCCACTTAGTTAAGGTTGTCTTAAAATTAGTTGGATTGGAGCAATGTAAGTTGTGTGATGCGTTGCACCAGATATTTTCGCCATCCACAGTCTCCCAACTTTCGCTCGGCAGGACGTTGCAAGTTAAACAAATTAGGGCGTCCACCATGTAATCAGTCGTTCTTGCGGTCGTTGCAACCAGCTCATTCATTCGTGGTCCCCAGTCCACGAGACGTTTGAAATGCCCAACGCAGTTACTCGCGCCAGCCTCTTGTATTTCCTTGCCATCCGATCGAGCAAGTAAGGCAACTGGTCCCATTTAACCCAATAAACAAAAAGAACGCTTCCGATTCGGGCCACGGCGGTTTAATTAGTGGGAGGGAACCCGTTGCGAAGCTGAGTCGAGGTACTTGCTCTGTTATTAGGTGACTTGAGAGCGAGTTTGAGACGGACGTAAAGGGAGCAGAAAGGATCCCACCGCTCTCACCGCAGACATTAACCTTGATACTTTGGGATAGCTGCAAGTGAAGAATCGCTGTTCGATTTTGTCATATTTCACGCTGACATTTTACGGGTACGAATTGGCTCGAAGTGGGTAAGTGGCGCAGTGGCTCAGCACTGCTCCTTCCAATTCAGTCTTCAAACATGCGACGAGCGTTTCGTGAGTTTTTCGAGATCTGTAAGATCTCAAGAAGGCTTCTGAGGCCGAAAAACTCATTTGAGAATACCGTTTTCGTCCGTGACAGACAAAACCAATCAGCTCAAATGAATACTCGACCTGCAGATCATCATAGGACGTCAAGGAGGTTTGAGCGAAATTCCTTTTGCAATCATATTGATCAAAACTCAATTTTTTTCCTCATAAACAGCATTAAAGATTTTGATTAACAATACCAAATAACACGATCGTCCCACAAAATCCTCATCCCTGGGGAAATTACGAGATAAGCACAATAAATTATCCAAATCAATTTTAGTATAAATCCTGCTCAAATGATACTCTCGCAAAAATTGTCCCAATTGTTTCTAGTCCAATAAACTAGCTATACGATGAGCGTTTAATAACACTTGTAATACGATTGTAAGCAACCGCAGAAATTTTGGAATCCCATTATTCACTTACTATCAGTTTTTATTCGATAATTAATAAACTGTGTACACGATCCTTCACAAAAAAAAATCGTGGTGTGTTTCGTGATTCACTAGTGCACAGATTGCTCAATAATGGTCGTGGAACGAGTAGGAGCGTTTCACTGAATTCCGGAATTCCTTAAGTAAAACGTTATGTTCAATAAGTTGGTATGAACTGAGTTTAAAATAGATGGAATTAGCAGCTAGAATGTGCACGAGATTGAGAAAAGTTGTGTTGAGTCGGGATGATCAAAATCATTATTTTTCGAGGCAAATTCTTACATTTTCTGTACCCCCCCCCCGTCTCTCTCTCTCTCTCTCTCTCTCTCTCTCTCTCTCTCTCTCTCTCTCTCCTTCTCTCTCTCTCTCTCTCTCTCTCTCTCTCTCTCTCTTTCTCTCTCTCTCTTTCTCTCTCTCTCTCTCTCTCTCTTCACATGATTTATAGGCTTTTACAAAATGACAAAACAGCTCAATCGTCCCAAGGGAATCTGCGGTTTTTGTTTTTGTTAATAGGCAGTCCACTCATGCGCTGACTACTTGGATGCGTGGATCTACTCGAGGTTATTTGTTGAAGCCGATTACGAAAGTTAACTCGTTACTTAGAAGTGAGGAAAGAAGGAATAAGGTTTTCTTTTTTAACCATTTATTTAACGAGGACTGTGTAAAATAATTTGGAAACTTAACTAACCAATGAAAACCTCACTGATTGAAATGTATTCATTTCTTTGAGCGGTCTTAATTCAACTGGTAATTGATGAAGAAGTGTAGCACCACATACTTAACTGGCTACCCGTAGTTTTTCTCTCTGACTCTCGCACTGACTTACTAAAGGAAATCCAATTTTTCGTCTCAAAGCTCTCAAAAAAGCGACAACTTGCAGAACTCGTAAGACCAGGTGGGATGTAGATTGAGTGCTTTTCTTCAGTAATACCTTAATGATGAGCTTCTTGGCTCGATTTACAAAGAGTAAGTTTATTCGAACATCCTCCTCATCCAACTACCACATACATGATGGAGTGCAACTGCGCATTCATTCATCCATCCTGCTAAAGTCTCGTTTAACTAAACGCCGATTGAAGACGGCCAATCTGAGACGGTGAGCGTGTCAGGTCATTTACTGAGCTGTTCAGCCTCCTGGCAGGAGCCTTAGATTCGTCAAGCACAGCCAGCGTCCCTCAATTGACGGAACGCTCGACTGAGGTGGCAGTCCAGGCGGCCGCTAGCTCGTGGAGGTTAACCCGGTGAATCACGACGGAGTAATTACCTTTTGCGTGGTAGGACGCCGAGCGAAGCTAAGTGAAGGGACACCGTCGGGAGGACTGAGGAGGAAATGCTGACATCTTGATATCCTCCTCTGGAGAGCTCACGCTCCTCCTCCCATTGGCCCTCGGACGAACGATCCCGATCCCTCGTGCCCTGTCGCAGGCCTTGCGAACACTTTTTCACTTAACTCTCGTCAGCCACTTCGCCTACGAGCTGCTAAGTGCTCATCTACTCATTCAGCAACAGCCTCGACACATTTAATTTGCCGAGTGATGCAAAACCGACCGAAAAGGTTTACAAGTTTGGTCAACCTAAGCATGGAGAATTGACAAGAAAATCGATTTTGAACTTAATCATTTGCACAAAATCGATTTTATAAGATTGGAAGTGGAAACAAGTGTTGTAGGCGTCTTACTTCTAGAACAAAAAATGCTGCAAATTATTACACAACGGTTTATTATTCTCCCGCACAGCATGTTTGTGGCCTATCCTATTTATCAAACATCGAAGAATATCAACGGCCATGCCAACAATCTGAGAAAAGACAGCTCATATACAAAAGACAATGTTTGTAGAGCTTCTCTAAGACCCATCCCATTCGATTCAGCAATGGCAAATAAAATAAAAGATGCGAAACATGACCAATACAACGGAACAACGAAAACACAACGTGACACTAGGCATTTAGCACGGCGTGACGATAAGAACTGACGGGTGATTGGCGTGAGACGGGAGGTAGCGCAGGAAATGGTGCTTTAGGAAGTACCAAAAGTCGGAAAATATTTTGGCAAACCAAGACGTTATCTAATTAACGTGGTACATATCAATTGTTACAGCTGATCAACAGTTCAAATATCAAAATTGAATTTTCGACTATTAACTATAAATAGATTTATAAAGGGGTAAATACAGATAAAAGATTAGCATAGTGAAAACAGTTAATAAAAGTATACCAAACGTCTCATTCAAAAAGTGCATCTTGGAGTCTTCGTTGATACTGCAAATCCTACACCACTGGAATGCTACACACGAGTG
The DNA here is from genome assembly GCA_020466155.1 of Pachypeltis micranthus. NCBI lineage: Eukaryota > Metazoa > Arthropoda > Insecta > Hemiptera > Miridae > Pachypeltis > Pachypeltis micranthus. The sequence continues at coordinate 35,215,826 of CM035773.1, forward strand.
TCGTTCTTTTCGGAGATAGCACGATATCCCAATGGAGCCAACTAACCCCCTGTGACATGATTGTTAGCGCCGATAGACCGAATGATAACAACCGTGGAAATGCTGATACGCACGGGGAATGCTGTGACTTGAGAATTGGGCGACATTCCAATTCCTTTATCAAATTGACGGTTCCTCAATCCTCAGAAAATGGGTCAGTCGGAAGTCGTGGAGGTTGCGGTTTCGCTAGCATGCGAGAGCATGGGCATTCGCTCAGCATAAGCACCCAGATCTGTAGAAGTATAGCAGATTGTTCTTTAGCCACTCTGCCGGTGGAGAACCGTTGCCCATGAGAAATCCCGAATCCCCTGGGAGGAGTTCTTAGACAGGTTTCCCACCTGATCTAACTATTTACTTGGGCACCAAGTTTCAAAGCCGCAGATCAACTGTGACAACGTTTGTTTGTCATAACCATTTCGCGACCTGGGTAAAACGGTCACAAGCCGTTGCTCATTGTTGTAAGAACTACAGTGGAGCGGTGTGTAGTTTCTCGTTTCCTCCACACTGGAGGCACAAGACGTGCAGGATGGAGAGTCTTTGAGAGAGCAGCTCATTAAAGTCGTTCCGTGAGGAACTGGGTCGTCCTGTGGTCTGACTCTTCCCACCTTCACCTGAGATGTACGCAGGTGTTGGGGGTAAATTCGTACGTATCACATCACTCTAGCAAGGATTCCCATCTCACTTGCCATTTATCAGCCCTGGGTGGGGGTAGTTCCCTGTCCTACTTGTCCACCATGCACTTAATGACTAAGTCAATGGGTAATTGGCCAGAGATCCCTAAGATCAGTAGATGCTGTTTTGTAAGCCTTAGTGATCCACAGTAATGCAGCTCTCTGGTAGGAGTCAGTACTCTTCTTCTATTGACTGGGAGTTTGCTACCTTAGACTAGCCAATCGCACCTAAGTAAATGGTGTTGTACGTGAGGATAGAGCCACAATAGCGCACTCCAAGTGCCACTAGAGTGAGACCACACCCTGACACACGGACTGCTAGCTCGCGTCAATTGCGCGACCTAATACATGAAATTCCATCGATCCAGAGCAAGTAATACCATCGTAAACTGTACAAACGAGGACTTAAACTCTGGTAATGTTCTCTTCTCCTGCAGTACATGCTGAGCACGAAAAGCGCAGTTTGATTTCTGCACAAATTAACAAGGATCAGTAGAAGTCTTAGTGCAGTGTAAAGTCGCGCAATATGGTTTTGGCTGCTGGATCCCATAGCCCGTTGACCAGTCCAACCCTCGACTCCAAAATCCCAGAGAACGACCGCCAGGCCGCCAGCCTTCTAGATCGACGAAACTGAATAATCATTGCTCGACCAGAAAATTGCTCTTTATCGATCAACCTTTTCTCGGGTAAAAGCGTGAAAAAACGTCAGGCTCGACTATGGTCCCGGAGAATTGTGATGTTCTCCACCGACAGGCGGAGAAGGGCTAAAAGGTGTAACAAGGGAGACGTCCCGCGTCGTAAACGTGCTGTCATCCTCCGTCAAATGGTTGTTATGAACTACGAAAGTTACTGTACGAACCGACTACGCGGGTTTATGGAGAAAGTGCGTTACCCGGTTTTCCCACGGCGTCTCGACGTTCGAAAGGAGGAAACTAATCATCATGTGCGACGAATCACACAACTTTCCACGTAAATTCGGGCAACATTCGCGCCCCTTCGATCGCTCAATTAATTATTGATTAAGTTTCACTTGGAACGAATCGATTCAGAAAATACCTGCACGGACACAACTTTCCACGGCCATATGTCCAGCGATTTTTATGACTGGCAATAATATAATCGGTTTTTCATTCAGTTTATATGAAATTGGTAGAACGCAGCTCAACGCTCTACTGAAAAACTGGTGGCGACTAAATTGAATCACCACTATGTTTATTCACTCATATTCATGCTGGGACCATTATTAACTGATTAGTTTGTCGAGGATTAACAATTGTCAACAATCTTTCTGAAGAGGATCCTATTCACTGCTCTGGAATTGAGCTCACATTTCACTGATGTGCCATATTTGCTTTAGCTTAGTTGAATTGAATTAACTAAAATTGAGGGCACATGTGTCCTTCGTGTCGATACCATCTACGACGTCTGTATGAAAAATATTGCGAATTTTGTGTTTTTCGAAAATTATTTGTTCGGCTCAGCTCTGGCATTAGTTTGTTGCCTTTGACCTTAACGAAAAATTCCAAACTCGAGCCTTTCTCTGACCCAAGATCTGTCAAATGAGAGTCTGACGGCTCCGAACTACCCATTCAATTAGCCTTTCCTGATGAAAAAAGACTTAAGAATTATTTCTGTAACTGGCAACAGCGAATTTTCCTCTTTAAAGTTTCTTAAATGTGCAGTTGGGGTTTTTCTTCCCTTCCCGCTTCCCACCACTCACATTACAACCTCTCCTCAGGCATTCCCAACTCTGCACTTTCCCTCACTCCTAGTTGACGCTCAGTTTTCATGCAATCACTCACTCACTCCCCATTATTTTGCACCAAGCAGTACTTATTTGTTAATTAATATACATTTTGTCCGTTCCAAAGTGTTCCCTTCGGATACAATACGTTTATTTCAATCTTTCTCCCGTAGCTCCTCGAAGAGCTTCAAAATATCTGGTGCTATGCTCCACACAACATTCCTCAGCCCCACGTACACTCAACGATTTTTATCAGCCAGAGCCAGTGAAAAAAATCTTTTTTTCGTTCTGTTTATATGAACTTGAAACCGGTAGCGCTTGTGGTTCCGAAATTTATTGAGTTGTGCCTACTTATTCCATCGGCATGATTGAGTGGGCAGTGCATGGCAGATTCATGAACACGTCAACTCGATTTTTCTACAAAGGATCGTGTTTACTATTTCGGAATTATCAGGAAAAAACAAGGTAAGAGGGTGATGGGTATAATCTTATAAGAGTATTAAACCCCCATCGTACATTTAGTTTATTGATTTTTCCGAGATTGCTGAGATCGGGAAGTGTGACGAAAAAATGGACGAAAACAGATTGGCTTCGAAATATTTGATAATTTATTGTGCTGCTCTCGTCATTTTTTCAGGAATCGTAATTTTATGGTAATGTCGTATTGTTTGGAACCGTGTATATAAAAAGCAGTCGATCGAACGAGAATTTATAGTGAGGTTAATTATTTTATGACACTTATTAAATATGTACCGTAGAAGTACCTTACAGCACTACTATGCCTATCCCCCTGACTGTTTTGGGAACGTTCACGTCATACGAGCAAGATTTCTAAAGAAAAAACTGGGTTAAATCGCGTTTCGTCGAAAGTTTTGAAAATTTATTGTACAGCTCTCGTCATTTGTTCAGAATGAAACTTCTATAGTACTGTTGTATCATATGTACCGGTCTATATGTCAAAATCATTAGAGGAGCGAAAAGTCTGTTGTTTTGATCAACTATGGTTGGTTTTGGGTCGATTTTGCTCATACTCTTATTTTGGCGCGGTGGTAGGCAAATTAAATATGAAATTTGGACGATTGGTTCCACCGTTTCCACACGCGTTCACAGACACACAGGCCATTTTTCTGAGCAGCCGTAGAAACGCGATGATCAGAAGAAAAATGTCACCTGTTAGATAGCGTTTTTCTAAATGGCAGGGGAAATGAACAAAAATCCTAGGGAGTTCGATGAAAAGTAACGGAGTCGCCATTAAATAAAATTTAATCAAAATTCACGGACCCCGTTGACACGGAACGCTTCCAAACTTTCGCGAACGGGGTTCATGAACTTAGTTGGACCCCGGCGAGGGTTTACACAGCGTGAGCAGTCGTAGCATGAGAACATCTTCGACCGCCGTTCGCCTCCGCTGGCTCAACGCTAATTAATTGGAGAAATATCCCGCAATCGGTGACGCAACGTTTCCAGAGCATGAGTATGACGGAAATTGAGATGGATGATCCGCTCAAAGGGTGGCTAATCGGCACTCAATCGCTCGGCAGTAATTACCACTTCCAACTGCGCCATTGCTGAGTTTAGCCAAATAACTCTGGTTATAACACGAGAGAATCAAGTGCTGAATTTCTTCTCGGTGACCCTGCTCTTCCTGTTAAGACCGAACCAAATGTGTTTTTTCTATTTTTCTTCGCCGTATCTAAGAAGAGAAGTTGTTTTCACGTGGATAAAATTGTTTTCTGTAGATCTTTACGTTACAAGGGGTTCGAACCCAATTTAGGAAAATGGTTTGTACGTCCGCACGAAATCGGTTCAAATTTGATAATTAACCTGCAGAACAACATATTAAAATAGGCACAATCGATCCTGACTAACCAATTGTAAAATTGGTTCTTTCTCCAAAACTACTTCGAAGATTTTGCTGAAATATTTAGTATCCACAGTTCCGCGGGCAAATGAAAAAAACTGCGCAATAAATTGTCAAAAATTTGACTTAGTTTTTTCCTGATAAACCCACCTCATATAAAAGTAGTCGTCCAAAAAGACTGCTTGTGCAATGAGCATTTAATAACACTCGAAAAATAATTAGAAGCACCTACCGAAATACTGTAACTCACACCATTTCCGCGATTGCTCAGTTTTTCTTTTTTATTTGTGAACTTTACTAATGAAAAAGGATATTCAAGCTAAAAATAAAATGAATTGCAATGAATGCGACTCTTTTTGAGTAAGTACATCGCGCTGTGAGTCGGAGCCTGATTATACCAAACCCCTTTAACAAATTAAAGTTAAATATTGAACCTCAATTGTACCATTTAACATTGCAAATTGACTTTTGAATTTATTAACAAAACAGCCTACTTTTGGGTTTATTATTCATTCTGAATAATAACCCTATGTTTTCGGTCACGAAACATTTTTTACAACCCCCCCACCTCAAAATTTGATACTTTACGTTTCAAGACATGGAGATTCCAAATTAGCAATGTCCGTCCGCCGTCCGGGCCGTTTTGTGCCTTTAACGTGGTCTAAAAAATTCGTTCTTTCGCCCCACAAAATCCGATTTGGTATCTAGTTGTGCCCGCCATCTCGGCAATCCGATCGGATGAAGCCCGTGGTTGTAATGGGCAAAAAACGATTAAAAAAATTAACGAAACGCAATACAACGCGGGAGCTACAGCATTTCGTCATTTGAACTCCCTCCCTCCCTGCCCGTATCATTAAAAACCCTGCAAATTATTACACAACAGTTTATTATTCGGATAATCAGCTTGACCTAGCATTAATGCTCCGAGACCCATCCTGTTCGATTCAGCATTGAAAAATATCATAATGAAACCCAAAAAAAGGTCGAAAAGAACTGAATCGTAATATTAAAATAAACAAAAAAAAACGAAAGTATCTAGAAAAACTGAATTTTAATATGAAAACATGCACGCTAAATACTAATATCAAAATTTAACCAAAAATCTATGAAAAAAACCAAAATGAGAATGAAACGAAAGAATCTAAAAAAAGTGAATCGTATTAAAACCAAAAAGTCGGGAAATTGGAACGGGGGCGCTCGAAGCGAAAGGCGAAAGAACGAATTTTTTTAGACCACGTTAAAGGCACAAAACGGCCCGGGCGGCGGACGGACATTGCAAATTGGAATCTCCATGTCTTGAAACGTAAAGTATCAAATTTTGAGGGGGGGTTGTAAAAAATGTTTCGTGACCGAAAACATAGGGTTATCATTCAGAATGAATAATAAACCAAAACCCTGCAAATTATTACACAACGGTTTATTATTCGGATAATCAGCTTGACCTAGCATTAATGCTCCGAGACCCATCCTGTTCGATTCAGCATCGAAAAATATCATAATGAAACCCAAAAAAAGGTCGAAAAGAACTGAATCGTAATATTAAAATATTAAAATTAAAAAAAACAAAAAAACGAAAGTATCTAGAAAAAACTGAATTTTAATATGAAAACATGCACGCTAAATACTAATATCAAAATTTAACCTAAAATCTATGAAAAAACCAAAATGAGAATGAAACGAAAGAATCTAAAAAAATTGAATCGTATTAAAACCAAAACATCGGGGAAATTGGAACTGGGGCGCTCGAAGGGAAAGGCGAAAGGGGAGTTGAGCGGCGAACGGGGAGGCGGAGTCGTTTGGAGGGAAGCGAGCGGGCGCTCGAGGCGACCTTTTTTAAAGAGACGGGCGGGGCGGAGGGAATTCAAACGACGAGACGCTTGTAGCTCCCGCGTTGTACTGCGTTTCGTTAATTTTTTTAACCGTTTTTTGCCCATTACAACCACGGGCTTCGTCCGATCGGATTGCCGAGATGGCGGGCACAACTAGATACCAAATCGGATTTTTGGGCGAAAGAACGAATTTTTTAGACCACGTTAAAGGCACAAAACGGCCCGGACGGGGGACGGGGGACGGCAGACGGACATTGCAAATTTGGAATCTCCATGCCTTGAAACGTAAAGTATCAAATTTTGAGGGGAGGTTGTAAAAAATTTTTCGTGACCGAAAACATAGGGTTATTATTCATTCTGAATAATAACCCAAAAGCAGCGGTTGCCGCCCGCTCGCTTGCCTCCCAACTCCCCTTTCAACTAGGAACGGGGGTTCGCTTCGAGCGCCCCCGTTTCCACGACGGGGCAAAATCATCCGACGTTTTGTTTCCGTAGTTCCATTGTAGCCAGGACATGTTTCGTATGGTTTACTAGTATTCGATGCTGAATCGAATGGGATGAGGGAGCACTAATACTAGGTCAAGCTGTTCATGAGAATAATAAACCATTGTGTAATAATTTGCAGGGTTTCTTGTTCTTTTGTTTTAATTTTGAATTCGTCTAGGGACAATTGATTTATCACAAATCTCCTCGGTAGGTGATACCTAATGCAACATTCATCCTGGGTTTGAGAAGAATGATCCTGTATCCTGATCTATTTTGCAAACTCAGAGTAAATTTGTCGATTAACTTATTCAAGCTATGCACTGTTAGGTCCGCAAACACCTTTTCAGTCGGGTGTCGTCGAGGTTTTTTTTAGTAGGATTTTTATCAATAATTTCCATCTAACAAATAACGATCTTATTTTAATTGAGACGCTGCGCATAATAGTCCAGGAGCCGACGGCTAAAAACGTTGACCGTTGAGTTGAAATTTGGTTACTATTTTTTCTGATAGTTCCCTCAATGTTCGATAAAACCCCGCAAGTCTGCTTTCTCTGAAGTATTGTTGACTAAGAAAATGGCGACTCATCAAAAAAGTAAAAATTTGACTTATTAGTTGATAGTTACAATATTTACCACAGTTGAGGAATTGGCTTGTACTTTCCAAATTCACAACTCTGCTACCTCCTATGCGTGGCCATTAAGTTGCAGTCATTTTTAAGTCAAGTTTTGACTTATTAGTTGACATCGGAAATTTGTTGATCTGACGGTTGAAACTTGAAATTTATGTTACGAATAGGTGAAGTGGAGTACTTTAAGAATTACCTTGTCTGCTTTCCTCATTTTGAGGACTCTTTCGAGCAGACCATTCCAATCGCAGGCCCAGGCCCATCTGAGATGATCGTATTATTCATGCCCTATTGAAGAAACTCGGTTAAATAAAAGCAAAAACAATCCATGTTCTATATTTAACTGACTTTCTTCGATAGTTCGAAAAAACCTCATTTCCGTGCGTGGCTGTCATTCGTTAGAGAACGGCTGAATCGATTAAGCTGGTTCTTCTTTTGTTTTGTTATTTCGTGCACGATTTCGGTCGATGGGAAAGGGGAGAGGGGAAGGAAAATGTACCGAAAACTAGGGTTTTTCGTATTTTTCTTGTAAACGGCTCCAACGACAAATTTTGACTTTTTTGATGAGCCGCCATTTTCTTAGTCCATACTTCAGAGAGAGTAGACTTGCGGGTTTTTACCGAACATTGAGGGAACTATCAGAAAAAATAGTAACCAACTTTCAACTCAACAGTCAACGTTTTTATCCCTCGGCTCCTGGACTACATAATTTCCAAGTGGGAAAGGTCCTTTAGCAGCATCTGCATGTACCATACTTCCACGCACAGAGGTATCAGCGCGCGTAATTTGCTAATTGAACAATTTATGTGAGGTTCCCACGTTCAAAATTCGTCAATCACGACTCTTTCATACCTTATATGGAAAACTTGCTCGATAAACGGACAAGAGCAACTCCCCCCCATCTCTACGTGATATGCAAGTTTTCCTACTTTCGGAGCAGGATGGTCGTGGCATTAAATTCCGGAATTTCCCAATTTTAAATGAAGTGAATGAAAAACGGGTTGGATTAGTTGCTACAGTTGAATTTACGTGGGAGTGAGGAAATTTGTATGATGCGTCGCACTAGATATTTTCATCAATTGGCTTCCCATCTCGGACATTTCAAATAAATCACTTTGGTGTTTATTTGACAAATTTCCCAAACGTCGTAATGTAATGTAATTGGAGGTGCGGCAGATCGCGTGAGAAATGAGACGTGTATTGCAACGCCTCTCCGTAAATGGGGACTTCCTCGGCGGTGCAGAGTCGTTCCAGATTTCTGCCGCTCAAATGTGGAAAATAAGGCCGAGGAAGTTGACCAAGGAATCGCGGTTGTGGGAGGGGGAGGGGGGCAAAACAGGGCAGAAAGCGTTATCTTTGCTCAGGAGAAAGACGTCGAAGGGAAGACGCGTTGGTGATAGCGGGCAGTCGATAGGGAGCGACTTCCTCCACAGATAAAGGAGCAGCCGTCCGGGGAGTCTTATGAGGAGCAGTCGAGCTGTAGAAAGCTCAGTCAAAAGGCCATTAGTTGATAATGCGAGGATCTGTTGAGACGTGAAACCGTTAGAGGGTTCTAATGAGAGCCGATGAGATCGAGATTTCAGAACCTGACGACCTTCTAAACGGTGAACTGAAAAAAAGAAAGATTTTTCTCCTGTTTATTTGAGTCGGCTTGAGTACGAAGTTGAAAGAGAACGTACGGTTGTCACTTTCTCTTGTTGCCGACGCAACGTAGGTCTTTGTATGAGTTTGGTTTTGTCACGAACTTTTCACCGAATTCGACTTCTGGAACCATCACCGAAACGCCAATTCGAAATGCTATTCAATTGGTATAAACCAACAAACCACGACGAGATGAAATCCTCGAGGATAAAAGATTTGACCAGCTGAGCTCAGTTGTCTTCTGGCTCTCAGAAATTTCCCCATGACTCTTCTCCTGTGTCTGGTTCCAACAATTTGACCATTTACTGCACCGTCAAGTCGCTTTTTTTTGTAGGTTTCTGTTAACTGTACGTGGGATGACGATCTCATCCCTGAGAACCTTACAGAGCTCAGGTAAACGCTCAGGTTTTCTCGCCCCTAAGCCAGTTCATTTCCTGTGTTTTCCCACTGACTCTGCTTACCTGTCAACCCCAAGATACATATGGAGTCTGATCACTGCCATTGGAATAGTTCTCGTCTATCATCCTTGCACTACGTCAGTTCAACTAACCCGACTCTATCAAATTTACGCTCGTGCAACGCCCGTTCCCTAGTGACTTAACTTTGAACTCTCTTCACCGAGATCTCAAGCGTATTCAAGTAATCGTCTCATCAATCTGTGCTTTTCCGAATATTACAGTCCTGCATCGCTCACCAATTCTCCCTTCCTATCGTCCAACAAACATTTACTGTTCTAAAACCATAGTGCCGTGAATTACCCCATGACACAACGGCGGTTTGGTTTCTGGAATTTCGTGTGTTGTTTTTAAATTTACGCCGAGTAGGTAGATGTAAGAACGACGAAACGATTGAACTATCAACGTGATTACTTATAAATAAACTATATAAGAGTAGATTTTTGTGGCGTTGGTTTGTTTGTTCAGCACAAGCAAAATCAGATGGGTTTTTGACCTCAGAACGGCCGCACTCCCTTGCCCTTTGGAAAGTCATTGTTCTCCCAAGCACCTTCGTCTTCAAGCCCTTTTGTTACCTACGGAAAGTCCACTTCCTCAGTTATTTCCAACTGACAACGAATTTTCCCCATCCTGGACTTTCCCACCCATCAATTATAGATTCCTCTCCAGAACAGACAACTCCTGCCAAACTCATTCACCTACGAATTCTCGCGATACAGTCGTCTCCCAATTCTCCCAACAGACACTTGTTTCACCTCTCATCGACATCTAATTCGGATTTCTCCTTCCTCCGCCATACAACCAGTTTCACGCCTTTAGAGACTACATCCTCAAATCATATCCTATTCTAGTCCCCTCTTCTTTGTACATCTAAGTCTTCAAATCCTGTGATATCCCAACTCTTAAAAGTACAAGTTCGTGCTGTACTAAAACCCGTCTTGGAGATTTATTGAAGTATACTCTGGTCCAGAGTTGGTGTACTGCCCTCGTCATCCACAAATGAAAATTGTTTACTATTGTTGATATGTTTGTTACTCTCTACACAATAAATGTACTAAATATCAATAAAGTGGTATTAGAAAAAAAACATTTGGTATCAACAACCGCACTATGGCAGGAGATCTCTTTCCGTCCCATTCACTCTAGGGGCGTTGGCGAGTGGAAAAGTGTTTAGCTGTCAAGAGACTTGAGATACACGAAACAGTTTTTCCCGATAATCAAAGGCCGGTTGGAGCTAAGTTTTCCTACCCCTTTGAAGTTGATCATGCTACTCAGTAGGTCTAGCACTGGCAGGTCTCCTCAATGCCCTCGTTCAGTATCTGCCTTCAGCCAGGACTGGATGCACTTGATCTTCGATTAGCACAATCCTGGAGCGACCACAACGTCGCCAGAGGATGGTTGGCCAATAACCTTCAATATTTTATTCCGCTTCAAGTACGCTTGTAACCGTTGTGGGCGCGACCGCAAACACATTTATTAACAAAAATATATTGCGTAGCAATAGAAAATTTTCCTCAACCCCATTAAATTCGACGACCTGCTACATGTACGCATTTCTACACAGACATTTATGGAGAAGTAAATGTAGGTACCAGTAAGTCGAGAGTACTAGTGTGTTTAAGTCGTTATAACGGTTTTTAAGAAAATTGGTAAACCAATAAATTAATATTCAACCAATCTCGTTTTCCAAGCAATCATAACTTATATCTTCGTTCAAAAGATAAATACAGATTTTATATGTCTTCAATGGAATGCCAGATGAACATTTATGTCAACAATTTTTAAAAAATGCCGTGAGTTTGGTGAAAATCATCGATGCTGTTGTGCCAAAAAGCACGAAACCCCTATTTTTGCTTGATAAGTGTCTATCTCCGTTCACCGTTTGTTCATGGAGATATTATTTATTAGTTTTGTGTTAACTAGTAGAAGATAGTTTGAAAGTTTAATCGAAATCGTTCGAGCGGTTACCGAAAAAAAGACAAAAACTCCTACTTTTTGTTACATTTTTGTCCCCACCTCCTTTTTCCATCGATGGAAATAACTCATAACCTTATTTTCGGGTCTACAAAAAATCAAAAATAAAACAAACAAAGAACCAGCTCAATCAGCGCCAAGACGAAAATTATCAGAGCAAGAATCGGGTGAGGAAGGGTGGTGGAAGGTGCTCGTTACCATAGAAATCTTTCTATCTTCTAGAAGACGCATCACACAACATTCCTCAGCCGCGCGTGCGTTCGGTGTTTTTTATAATTGGAAAGTGCGCACCTAGTGGAACGAAGATCGACGTCCTATTTCGATACTGGTAACGCTTAAGGTTCCGCAATTTTTTGAGCTGCTCCTACTGTGGTAAAATCCGTTTTCTTCGAAACTTTTGATAGTTGATGACGCTGCTTTCGTCATTCTCACGGTCATTCATGGTACTGTCGTGTTGTTGGGGACTGTCGATACAAAAAATGTAATCAAAATCGTCGCAGGCGTGAGAGAAAAATATTTGATGTTTTGATCACTATGATAACTATAGCGATATGCGCATACTCTAATTTTGGCGCTCCGTAATGATTTGCTAGATAAATATCAAATATGAATTGTTTTGGTTAAGCACAGCTCAGTTGCGTCAGTCCTGAAAACGCGTAAAAACCCGAAATAAATTTCGTAACTTGTTTTCCTGTCAATTTTGGGCAGGAAGGCAGAGGTTAACATTTTCATCAGCCGATTACATAGCTTTCCTTCCTACATCACAGGGCTAAGGAGCGTAAAAAGGAAACTAGGCAGTCGTCGATCTTTGAGTGCGTAGTTCTGGACGATCACCTGGTCTCCAGTGTGACGACTTGGTTGTTTAGATTCCGGCAAGTTTTTTTTCCGAAAACACTTTAAGACTTTTAGGAGGTACTTCTCGTCCTTCGCCACCAATCGTTGCTTCAACGAGATGGCAGTATGTGTGAAGGATTTCTTTCGTCCGGTGTGGGCTACAGGTTTAAGCCACAGTCGGTTTCAACTAATGATCATTTTGAAACTCGGATGGTTAAATCGATGGCCTGCATGGCTGCAGAGACACTACCCACGCCAACCAACAGAGGGGACACAGCTTGCCGTAGCGACTGAACCTGTTTCAGCTGAGACAGATAAATTAATATAAATCTGCGCGACTGCTTGATGGCACAATCCTGCTAACTTCGCAACGTTACTCGCGAAGCTTGGAGGTCTTTTATTATAAGTAAATTGGCTTTGGTAACTTCACCGCAAACAACTCGGCGCTTTATTAAGCGATAAACCGGCGCAAGCAGTCAACCCCCGAGAGATCCTAAGAAGGAGCTTGGCTTTGTGGGTCATCCGTCGAAAATTCCAGCGGATGCCGCGGTGTTCAAACAAAAATGCCTCTTGCAAGGTCGACAGGGGCTGGAGTTAACTGGAGATTTCGCTTCCGGCGCTAAAAATGACTCACCTCGTTATGATAATTCATCTCGACGGCAGCATTTTTATTCGTCGCCTTGAGGAGAAAAAGCCACCGTGAACAATAATCGTAATTATGTTTTCCCGCGGTATTCACCTTATTGACCTTCAAACCGATGAACATGCGATAGCGCGGAACTTGGTAATTATTTCCAGGCAGCATCGCTTTTCAGTGACGTCTTCCACCATCTAGTTCTTGAGATGCAACACAATCGAGTCAGAGAATCGCCTTACAACTTTGGGCGCTATCGGGACAGTCGCGTTTTCTGGTCAGCACAAAAAATGTCTGGTTCAGAGCTTCACACAACTATCTTCATCCCCTTGTAGCTAGTAATCCATTTGTAATTCATACGAACGTACAACGTTCTACTTGGAAACTGGTGGAGCTAAAAGCTCCGGATTTTGTTGTGTCGCTGCTATTTATATCACGGCCTTCCTTAAAAAGGTAACTGATGCACCTGTCAACGTTGTGTTTGAAGAGAGGTTACGGAATTATAAGGAGGAAAAGCCAAAAAAGGCAGTGAAAAAACGACGTTAGTTTGAATTCCTGAATTTCTGTGGTTGCTCCAAATTATTTCATTATCATTACTGTATTACGACCGTACAGGCACCTTGTACCACCATGATTTTGGGGAGCAACTACCAGCGTTTGCGCACGAGTGGGGAGCTTGAGGTGGAGTAAAAGAAGTAAATGAATGAACACTGTGAGCTTGTATTAACACATTGGAGATAAAATAGCGATATGAATGTGGGTGAGTATTTAAGCACGAACTAGGGGGTCTCCGAATAGGTGAACTGGGTTGTGAGGAAGAGAGTGGAGCGTGTGAGCTGAGAGACGATTGTGTTTTTGGGTTAGGTCTGGGAAGAGCTGAGAGAGGAAGTAAACTGAGTGCTGGGAAGTGAATATTTTGGAACGGCCAAAAAGGGGAAATTCGTTGTCGGCTTCGGAAATCAAATTAAGACGCTTGTCTGCTGGAGAAGCCGACTGAACAGGCCGTTCAGACTTTCCCGCAGCTACAGACAAAAGGCTTCAAGTCAGAATGATTTGGAATCGATGTTCAGCAAAGGCCCGAAACAAGGACTTCCTGTTAGTGGCATGCGCGGAGGTTCTGAGCTCGAGATTTCAACTAATTCGGCACTACACTGAATAATCAGTGTCACACGAGCAGAACTTATAACTAAAAAACTGTGTCAAAATTGTTTATAACTTATGGCGCTGCTGTCCACATCTTCATACATGTTACTGTCATGTACGGAAATGGCGACAATGTTTAATCGAAACCGTCACAGCCATTTTGGACCAGGAACGTTTTTCTAACTGGTGGCGCTTGAAATTCGGGGATTTATTGAGCTGCTAATATGTACGACAAGTTATGAAGGTTCATAGAACTGCATTAAATTCTCAGCAAACAACTTCGAAGCCGATGTCCAAAAGAAAGGCGTAGAGGGCTTCTTAGACAGTTCCGTCCCCTCGAAATAGGGTGTTTAATTGAATAATAACACTTAATTAAGACGATTGATCATTTCCCAGGAATTCGAGTTACAATGTTATTTCGACGGTGAAGTGAAAGGTTGACCTAAATCTGATTCATATCGTTCCACCTGTTTTGCAGGAAGTTGAATAAACCTCTTATTGCTCTAATGGGTGTTTTGGGCAGTTAGGCCGTATCAGCTCATTAGATTCAGAACAGGTAGCCTAGAGCAGACAGTATTTATCTTCATCGAAGCATTCATTTTATTTTGATGTCGATCTCTTCACCCCTATTTTGCGCGAACACAACCTCACTAACTCTTTTTAAAAACCCTATTCCACTATCATTGAGCTCTTCATTATAACCCTTTCACGCGGCTATACTCGAGATTACCGATTTTTCTTTATTCGTTATAAGTACGTTTTCAATAAATAGAATTCATACTTCTCGTTCTTCACGGAAATAATCGAGAAAGTTGAGAGAATTACCGCCTACCTCAAGTTTGAATTTAATAGACGTATCTAATTGATTGCCACTGTCGTGTTGAGCGGTATGAGGAGCAGAGTAAATCGTTTACGAGGGGCAAAAGGAGTAGCCATGCAGAACACCAGACGATGCTGGAATAGGCCCCCAAAACGTCTCAACGTCCTGCAATTCGTTATCTTCGCACAATGCCTCCTAATATTGTGTGGAGTGGTAAAAAAGGTTTTTGTAATGACGTCCAAATATAACGTCGCGGCAAATATTCGTTAAATGAAATTGCTCTCCGTCAAAAGCCACGTGCAAGTACGGTCGCGAGAGCAATTGAACTCCAGGCAAATTGCAGTCTGCACTCACACAAAACAAGGGGATCTCAATTTAATATCAACCGAGAGGGAAAAACTTTCTCGGAGCGGCTCATAAGCCGAAAGTAATCATCAGGTCTGACGAATGGAAGGATCCAATTTGACGCAATTACAGTTGATACTTCGGGACAGCGGGAGCCTCGAAAGGATTTTCATTTTTCTCTTCGTCGTCGTGCCACGTGGACTCTTCAAGTCCTCGTTGACGTCAATCCAAAGGGTCTCGTATTTGCCGAAGGAGGGCACAATGATTGATCGAATCGACCTAATTCGTGAAAAGGAGGAAGGAACGTTCGGGTTCGTACGAGCCAGTTATTGCCGACCTGACTAGAATTGATCTATTCAACTTGCTTCCAGACACCGATCCCAATATTGGCTCAGTAACCTAATCAGGACCTTGGAAACCCCGTGGTAAAACTGTACGAAGCATCATGATGGTAGTGCCAAACTCCGGGGGGTCGACCCTACAACTAATTGGTAACATTTTCAGCCCTACACCGTTTTTTCGTAAACTCTGGGGAATCCTCCAATTACTCAAGGCAACAAATTGTGTACAAAACGTCAGGTGCTTACGTTTGAAGACCCACTGAATCAAAAAACAAGATTTAGGTGATTGGTGCATGTCTATAGTTAAATTTGCGGGAGAACGATTCAATCGATTGAACTAGTCCGTTTTTTTGTGTCGCAAAATGTTCTCTCTATAATTCCAGAACTGCGAACGCTAACCTTCCCAGAAAAACCACATTGACATGCGTATGTATAACCTATATTTCGGTACTTCAAAAAAGGTCGTGGCAGAAGCAGCAGCAGTTCAATAAATTCCAAAACTTTAAATGTCACCAGTTTCTTCGGCGAACGTTATCCAGCGAAAAATTAATTTTAGTATAATTTTGTCTGCCAAATCCGGAGCATTCTCACAAAAGTCGGGCTAAAGTGTATGATCTACACAAGGTTTAACGATGACCTCAAGATAATCAGGAGCAATCCGAGAAATTAAGGAATTCAAACTACTGTCTTTTCATTAACTACATTTTGGTCTGAATAATAACCCTACGTTTTCGGTCACGAAAGATTTCTTTACAACCCCCCCTCAAAATTTGATACTTTACGTTTCAAGATATGGAGATTCCAATTTGCAATGTCCGTCCGCCGTCTGGGCCTTTAACGTGGTCTAAAAAATTCGTTCTTTCGCACAAAAATCCCATTTGGTATCTAGTTGTGCCCGCCATCTCGGCAATCCGATCGGACGTAGCCCATGGTTGTTATGGGCAAAAAATGGTTAAAAAAATTAACGAAACACAGTATAACGCGGGAACTACAGCGGAAGTCAACGTTCCGTCGTTAGTACTCCCTCCCTACCTCCCTCCCTCCCTCCCATCATATCAAACTCAATCACCCGCATGCTCGACTTGCAACGCCCTTTCGACTCTTTTTGCCCGACGGGCCGCCAAGGCCACTTCCTCCGCACACCCCTCCATCGGTTCATAAACGCCTACAGACTTTACAGGCGCCTGGCGCCGGGGGAATATTTAGTTTCCATAGTTCCATTGTAGCCAGGTC